>CM057452.1:1355477500-1357877500 GCA_016271365.2 Neoceratodus forsteri
ATATATATATTACACACACACTTGCTAATCATTATGGAAGGAATCAGAGAGCCTGATATTATTAATCAATTTAAATATCACCTGTTAGTAGTGCATGAATATCTATTTTTTTTTCTAGTGCTTCTTCCTTCTCAAGTGGACTGTGAAAAAACAAAACCTTGCCATCCAAATTCACTCTAAGTTTAGCCAGACATAACAATGAAAATGGGATTATTTCTTTCTGGAGCCCATCTATGATAGTGTAAAAACATTTTCTTCTCTCCAGTACTATAGGTGGTAAGTCAGGGTACACTTGCAATTCCATGCCTCTGTTGTTAAACCCCTTTCCACATGGGCTTTAGTAAGAATTCTCTCCTTGTCATGAAATCTCATAGGGCAGATATACATGATTTTTTGCCAGCCCCGACTGTCCTTATGCCCAAAGGCAATGTGAGTACAATCCAATTCAATTCTTTGGTTTGGATATTGCAAGCCTAATATTGTTGTTAGCATCTCCTCACAAAACTTGACTGAGTCTAAACCTTTTACCCCTTTTGGGAGATCCCCCATATTTAAATTGCACCTTCTGGACCAAGATTCCAGATCTTCAACCTTTAATTTGAGCTCTCTAACTCTTTGTTGTAATTTGCCATGTTTTATGTCAGCTTAGGTATATCATTGTCCGATCTTCTTATTCTTTGCTCACATTCATTACCTCTAAGAGCTATGGATTCAAATTTATCAGCCACCTCTGTGAATTTCTGCGTAAGAGATGCAGCTGCTATGTTTAATAAATCAGATCCTTACTTCATTTTCTTTAGTATTGTTTGTTGTGTTTTGTCTTTTTTGATTGTATTCTGAGTCAGTTTGTTCTGCTTCTATATTTAAATGCTTCTCATTTATGTCTTCCATCTTCTTAATTCCTGTAAAATCCTCCTTTAAATTACTGTATATTTATTAAGCTTTTCTCCTTTGGCCTATTTATTTCTCTTCTCCCCCTTGTCCGACTTTTCAAACGCCTTGGCCCCCCTTCTTGTTTTTACCAGAGAGGCAATTTTCATTAATGTTGGGAGCTCCTTATCTTTCGACAAATCTGGGGAGCAAACATCATAGACATACACTGGGGAATTTATTAAGACTGAGGTTTGTTTAACTGGATGCTGTGCTTGAATATAGGACTGTCTTTTGATACTGAGAACTTTTTTTTTCTTTTGGCGCCTTTGCCCTTTATTTATATGCCCTTTTCCTCCTGATTTAATCCTGTAAATGTCCAACCTACTTGCATTCTTGTGATGTCTGTGCTCACTCTGCTTCTTTAACTTTCTTCCGTACTAGACCCTTACTTTCTTTTTCTTTAGCCCCTCCAAAAATAATCATACCTTGCACTTGGTTCTCTATTAGAAAAGCATTACCTTCTGATTTCAAGTTGTCTGTGGAAGTGTAGCTCCATTTCTGTCCATTGGCATCCATCTCTGCTTCCCTGAAATACGGAGTCAGTATTGGCTTTCTTGCTTGGGCCTCTTTTTCTTTGAAATACTCTGTCATCTTTGGTACTCTGCAAAACTGTTTTGACATGCCATGATTGTTTTTAAATGTCTTTTCAACACTTAAAATTTGCTTTTAAATAATTTGTGCAGTTAGGGGTCCATTCTAAGATGAGTCAGGACATGGGCGCTGGCATCTCTCCTCTGCCCAGCGTGGTTCAGTCAGCCATTCTGTTGGAAGCCACACCGAGTCGGTCTAAGGTGTTTACAGTTAATAAATTGCCTAATGGACAGTTTTATTCAGGATGGGATGGAGAAAAAGTTTAGTTTGTGCACGGAAGTGGCACATATTGCATTTGCTGCATCTAATGGACCCCAAAGGTGGGGAAGGAATCCACTGTTGTCTATTACTCACTTTGTTTCAGACATTCAAGCTACTTGTTAGTTTTTCTTTTAAATGTTGCCCTTGTGGATAAATAGTACAAGGTGCCCCTCACACTGCTTTAGAAAGACTGAAATTCCTCCCAATACCTGCCAGTGTTTGATACTGTAATACCTGAAATGCTACCAGACAAATGATTATGGGAGGTGACAAAAGTTACCGGCTATTTATCAATTTTTTTTGTTTAGGTCAATCAATCAAAATCTTTATTTATCAAGGTGGGCACCATTGAGCAAGGCTCATTTGAAAGGTGGACCTGGTCATGAATACATCAAAGTACAGAACAGAATCTGGCATAAAAAAAAACAATAATATACAGTGTAAGTACAGTACAAGGTTGAAATAAATAAATAAAAAAACAGCATTGTTTTACAATTGAAGAAGTCAGCAGATGTACAATCAACCATAGACATATAGGGGTTATAAGCAAAGATCTTCTGAGTGAGGCAGACAGCAACTACACATATAGGGGAAAGAGGCCATGTATGGGGTGGCAGGTTAGAGAGGTAAAGAAGAGAAGGGATATACTACTGACAACTGGGGGAAAAATTGGGCTAAAACCACAGAAAGTGATGATGGCTGTCATGTACTTGTTTATTATGATAATGACAAAGGAGGGGTAGATAATTGGGACATTACTATGGGTGGGGTGGGAATTTAGCCAGGCTGGAGTGGACAGGGAAGGGTGGGTGCAGCAGGAAGAGTTAATAGTGAAAGAGTGAGAGCCAGGGGTAGAAACATGGCATACAAGGTAGAATAGAAACAAGGTGTTTACAAATTTGTCCTAGACATTTTAGTAGCCCTGTTGAAAGCCTCTTGCAGTATACTATCAGGGTACCCCATCCAAAAAAAAAATATATATTTTAAAGATCCAGGGCCTGATCTTCAAATACCTGCAATGTAAAACAATTCATTCTTACTCTGGTGAATTGCCTGTAGGGAATAAACTTTATAAGATGTGATGGATCTAAACTTAAGGCAAGTAACAGCATATTTGATAAAGCTGGCTTTCTGTAAGTTAAACTGTATATGTGCTGTCCATCTGTTCTCTTTAAAGTTAAATCCCAAAAAGAGAGGGTGTGGGAGTCAGTGATATATACAAAATTTAGGCTAACATAATTTAGATTCAAATAACCCAAAAATGAATTCACAAAAACTCATCCCTCTTCCATGCAATTAATACATCATCAATAAATTTCCCTCACATAGCTATGTGGGGAAGAAAGGGATTTTGTTCACATGACTATGCAAACATATGAAAATTACCAGCAGAAATTAGGTCTCTAGGTCTATCTAGTCTGCTCAAGTGTGCAGCTAACCCATACATTGAGGCTGCTCCTCCCCCCCTCCACTTTCCCAACTACCCCCTTTCCCTATCCCAACCCCTCTTGACATTATCCACCATCCTGCAGGATACCATCTACTCTGGCAAAGCATTCCAAACTACCCCAACTCTCTCTGTAACCAAAAAAAAGTGCCTCTTCATCTTCCTCTTGTACCTACCTTATCCCAATCTAAGTATATGACCCATCATGTCCTTCCACTTCCAGGGCTTGGATATCTCTTCAGTGCCAGACTTATTTATTCCCTTTAAAGGGGAAGTAAACATTGTAGGGGTCACTCAAATTTTGAAAGCCCATGAAAAGACATTCCAAACATGGAACTGGACTTCCTTGTAGGTGTATGGAGTCCTGAGTTATGACTATCTAATTAACATATACATTAAAACCAGGCAGCAGACATTTTAAAAAAGTAAGTGATGTCACTGAGGAGCAAGCTGCATGTTAATTACAGCTTGCTCCTCAGTGATATCACTGTTTGTCTCACGATTCAATGAAATGGCTGCTGCCTGATTTTGATTTACTGATGATTTAGGTATTCATAGCTCAGGACTCCTAACACCTACAGGTAAGCCCAATACCTCATTTGAAAGATCTTTTTATGGGTTTTCACAATTTGAGTGACTTTTGTAATGTTTACTTCCCCTTTAAGTACTTAAAGGTCTCAATATTATCCCTTCTATCCCTTCTCTCCTCCATGGAATACATGTTCAATTCCCTAACACTCTCCTCGTAGGGCATATCATGTAATCCCTGAATCAACTTTGTCACCCTTTGTTGTACCCCCTCTGACAATCTACATCTGTCTTCAGATAAGTGCACCATGATTGCACACAGTATTCCAGGTGCTGCCAGACTAGTGACTTGTAGAGTGGCAGAATGACATCTCTTATTCTGGAGGAGATGCCTCTCGCTATTCAACCCAGCATCCTGTTGGCATTTGCAGCCACCCTCCTACACGTCTCTGAATTGTTCATATTCACCTTTATCACCTCTCCTAGATCCTTCTCCTCTTCAGTGGTGCATAACTGTACTCCCCTCCCCAGTTGGTAACCCTTTCTTGGATTCATTGACTCAAAGTGTATTACTTTGCACTTTTTCACATTTAACCCCAACTCCCATAGCTCTGACCACTCTGCCAGTTTAGCCAGATCCTCCTGCAACCCCTACCAACTTTCTATATCATCCACCACCTCCCCACAACTTGGTGTGTTCAGCAAACAGACTGATCTTATTCTTGACACCATGTAAGGTGTCCCGATAAAAATCTCAAACACTGACCCCAAAATGGATCCTCGCAGCACCCCTCTCATCACAGCTCTCAGAGATGAGATTTCCTCCTCACTACTACTCTCTTCTGCCTGCCTTGCAACCAGTTCATAATCCAATCAATTAATTTAGTGCCCATCCCCAAATTATGTAGCTTACCACTCAATCTCCCATGGGGAACCGTATCAAAGGCCTTGCTGAAGTCCAAATAAATGACATCAACAACACGATCCTTGTCCAGCTCCCCTGTAAATCAACAAGGTTAGTAAGATCTTCTAGAGATAAACCCATGCTGATTATCTTGGAGCCCACTTACATCAAAGAAAGAAACAATCCTCACCACATGTATTGTCTCCATCGGCTTTCCCACAATAGATGTTAGGCTTACTGGTCTGTATTTACCGTGCTCATCCTTTGGACCACTTTTATGGATAGGCATCACATGGGCCATTCTTGAGTCTTGTGACACACACCCTGTTTTCATGGAAGTATTAAATAGATCCATCAGTGGTCCAGCCAAGACATCCACAATTTCCTTAATTACCTGCAAATGTATGCCATCAGGACCCACTGCTATATCCACCCTCAAAGTCTTTGGCCCTTCCAATCCCCTGCCCTCAGTAGTCACACCATATGTTAATTCCTCACCCCCTTGCCCACCACCCCACCCCTTTTGGAAGAAGCCAATACTTTACTTTTATGAACACAGAACAGAAGTACTCATTTAGAGCCTCTGATTGTTCCTCCTCACTTTTAGCACACCCTTTTCCCTCTTCATCCTCACATTCTGGTCCTTACAGCTCCTTTTCTCCTATATGTATCTGAATAAGTATTTTTCTGCTTCTTTAATACCCTGCACCAGCCTCAATTCCTTGGAAGTTTTAGCAACACTGACTCTCCTGGTTACCATCATTGACTTCTTCACATACTCAGCCCAGTCCTCCTTATTTCCTGATTTACTGTATCTCCTAAATGCTGCTTTTTTAGCCCTTAACATATATAAAACCTCCTTTTTCAACCAACTTGGTCCCTTAGCCCTTCTCTTTTTGCTCTTATCTTGACACATATCTCAGTGGCTTCCATCAGCCCCAATTTGATTTTTTCCCATTTCTTGTTTACATCCCATTGAGAATGAATTCCTTTCAGGTGACACTTTACTATTTCTTTCATCATGCCAAAATCATCATTTCTGAAGTCAATCAAGAAAACTTAGCAGCACTCACAGAAAAAAATGGGTGCTAAGCAAAAAGCGAAATAACCATGTAGTAAAAAGCCAGCACTCAGTAGGTCAGTGAAAAAATAAAATTGTTACTGTGCTTTTCTTAAAGCTACAAGGTACATATAACAAAACTGTAATATCTTTGTGCGTTGAAGGGTGCTTTCCTGGTGCATTGAGGTAACAATACCGCTTTGTCAGGGGCGTGACTCACAATCTAACCTTGTGCATATTAATACCAATCACAACATGTGCTAATAATCAACTATTAGTTTCTCAATTGTATCTTCATTTTTTTATTTATTTTCATCTAATTGGTTGTTATGAAAGTTAAAGGGACATTCAGTACAGTAGTCAGTGTCACTAAATCCAGTGACCCTCAATCTATTAAATTTATTGGATAATTTCCCTTTATTATTGGATCATTTGGGGTCACACATAGTGAACTGTGCACTGAATAAACCTCCTAAAACAAATCCAAATCAATAAATTTTAGCAAGGAACATTTTCTTCCTTACTATAATAAACGTCAATAATAATAAAAATAAATTATTCTCATGAAATACCATACTCATTATTTATAAAACCGCTTTATTGTGGTGTTGCAAATTGTGAATGTCTCAATTTGTGAGGTGCTCAAAGAGAAGTTTGTTTATTCTTATTGCTAAAATATACTATCAGATGCCTAAAATGCTTAAAAATAGCATTTTAAATTGCAAAACAACTGGATGCAGCTATTCAAAAAATATTTCATTAAATGTGGACCATTCTTTGATAGATCTTAAGCAATGCTGTATTTAATAATTCAAATTTTTATATAAAATGTACCAAAATCAGTTTCAGTATATTTTGCCATGTCCCTTATTTATCATTTTAATCTTATAAAGAAATGGGTCTCATTCTATTTTGTCATTAAATCCCCTTTGTCTCAATGTTTTCAAGCTAAAAATATACATAGACTCCTTCCAACTGAGAAATTGTTCTGTTACTCTCTCTATAATATGAGACATGATCTATTCTCATATATTTCACACATTTTTCCTTATTCTGGGTCTCATGCAAATGTTTAGCAATAGGGTGGGAGGGGTCCAAATTTGTTATAACACAAAAGTGTTCCTGAATTCTTTCTTTCGTAGGTCTGGTGGTCTGACCTATTTATACACGTCCACAGGTACACCAAATTGCAAAGATAATATACTTTATAGTACAAGTTATAAATTTATCAATACAGACCTTTTGGAATCCTGTTTCACTTGGATTAAAAAAAAAAAACATTTCCCTGCAAGGCTGACTTGCAAGTGACTCAACACTTGCATGGAAAATTTGTTTTTTCACCCAGCCAGGTTTTACATTTACTTGCACTATTGTATTCACTTTTAACCAGAACATCTTTCAGGGTTTTGCTCCTCCTAAATGTTATATAGGGTTATATCTCCCAGACTTTTTTAAGATCTCTGTCAGTGATTAAAACATCCTAATGTTTATGAATTATTGTCCTAAGATCCGTGGACAGGGGGCCATAAGTAGGCACAACTATTGTTTTATTTTTGTGGTCCCTTTTGTCCCTGTATCTCAGGAGATCCTGTCTGTTTAATTGGTTAAGTTTTACAAGGGCTTTCTGTAAAATTAACTCAGAATATCCTTGAACTCTTAGTTTACTGAATAGTTCTTCTTTTCCCTCTAAAAAAAATCAGTTTCTGTGTAACTATTTCTAAGTGTACTGATTGCCCATACGTAGATTTTTTTATAATATATGAACGGCATGAACTTTTAGCATGTAAATTGCTTTTTCCTGCTGTAGGTTTACAAAAAGTCTTTGTATCTGCATCTCAATATCCCTAAATAGGGAAAGATCAAGAAATTACATTTTCCTCTCATTATATTGCACTGTAAATGTAATATCCACTTGATTGTCATTTAAATAAGCCACAAAACTGTGCAAATCATTGTCACATCTGGCCCATTTAAAAAGTAAGTCATCAATAAAGTGCATGTACTTCACTATAGAGTTGAAAAAAGGATTTGTGCATGGGTCATGGATCACCCACCCTCACCAACCCATAAGCAGGTTTGTATAGGAGGGGCAACTGATGACCCCATTGCAGTTCCCCAACACTGCAAAAAATATTGGTCATCAAAAGAAAAACATTGCTCTTTAAAATTATATCAAGGGCCAAACAAATAAATGTAGCTGAATATCTCACGCAGGAGCTCTGCAACATATGTTTCACTGTGATAATTCCTATATCATGTTCAATGCTTGTGTACAGTGAAGTAACATCAGCTGCAACCCACAGAAAACATTACTGCCATTTCAAATTTTCCAACTCATGCAAGACAGCTGTGGAATCCTTCACATAAAATTTTAATTTAACCACTTCTTGCTGCAAATATGCATCCAAATATCTGGCAAGTGACTCCATAAGTGAACCTTTCCCAGATATTATGGGATGACCTGGGGGATTGGTGGAATATTTATGAAGTTTAGGAACATGGTAAAACACAGGGGTAATCAAGCATTCACTGAATACAAATTCCCTATTTGCATCATTAATCCATTTCTTTTCATATGATAGATCCAGGAAGGAGGCTAATTTACTTTGATAGAATTTAGTTGGATTCTGTGCTAATGGCTTTTATGTAGCTGAAACATTCAATTGGAGTTTCGTCTCCAATTCATAGTCATTTCTATTTAAAATTACTACATTTTCCCCTTTTATCTGAGGGTTTTATGACAGTCATTGTCATGCCTTTTATTTCTTCAAGTGCTGAGCACTCAGCTGTTAAATTATCCTAGTGATGTTTGCTCATATATTTTTCAATCACAACTTCTACATCCTATAAAGCCAAATCCTGATAAATGTTAATTGCTTCACTCCCTGGACTAGGCAGAACAAATACTGACTGCTTTTTAATAATTGTTTTTTCAGCCATAGAACTGGCTCCTTTAATTGCCGTATTTGAAGAATTTGATTCAGTGTTGCCTTCCAGCCCCAGTAGATCAATCAATTCCCTTTCTGAAAATATATCCAGCAATTTCAAGCCTACTGTCTGCTCATTGCACAAAATACTATCGGAATTACTGATCAGTTATCCTAATGATTCATCAGCTGTAAAGCTACCTGTCAAAATTTCATTAGCTTCTGATGTTCTGGAAAAATCGTATTTAGATTTATTTTCTAAAAAAATCTAAATAGATCACAGTTCACTTCAAATTGATCAATATGGTTAACTGGAACTAATGAAAGACCATGGGCCAGATTTTCAAAACTTAGCCCCAGGGCAAAATTAGCATGGACACAATAACCTGCTATATTCTTAACGAATAGCCTAGGGTAAACAGCTGCTGAATATAGCAGGCAAATGAAGCTGGGAAAACTGGGCTGGGAGTGCAGGAATAAGACATCTCTGAATATAGCAACCAGGAAGTGCAAACCACAAAACCAACACAGTGCACAATGACTAGTAGGACTTTAGAGGTACAATATGTGGTCAATGTGTGTGCCAGGAACAGAGTGGAATCAGTAGAGCTGCAGGCAGCAGTGCATGTGAATGTACAGTGTGCAGAAATGGAAAATGATGCTGTGATGGTTCTGTGGCACACAAGCATTTGTGCAGTGCTAGCACAGTGCTAAGCCATTTTCCTGGCAATAACACATTTGCCTGGGGCAAATTTCTGTCGTATTCAAAAGTGACATGCAAATGAGCCTACGTATCCAGTCAGTGGACAAACACACATTTGCATCTCATTATGCCATGATTTGCATGCAGTTTGCCCAGCATTATTGCAGGGTCCCACTGCTCCACCTGTAGACCAGTCTGGAAGTACAGGGATCAGCTGGGTCATCCCAAAGCTCCACCTGTATGACAGTCGGGAAGACCATGGTGGGAGCTGCAGGTGACTCATGTTTAGAACTGCAGTGTAGAATGTGCTCCAGGGGACTGCAGTGCACAGGCACTGGTGATGGTGCAGGCTTCAATAGTCCAACTGTAGGTCCTGCCATACAGTGCACTGCAGCTGGTACAGTGGCATGAGGGACAGTAGGGAGTGGGACACAGCACTACCAAAGACATGGTGGAGAGCATTTCCTGCAGCACCATACAGAGTGACAACCCCTCCATACTGGTGTTTTCCAAGGGTGGACTGTACTGTATTGCTGTTGTGTGACCCATGGAAACTGCAAACTGGCATGGGATACCTATAGCGATGTATGCATTGCTGGGCAGGGGTGTCAGTAGGCATTCAATTGTTCACCATTAACATATTCTGTGCTTGAAAAATGAACACTACGTGAAGCTGAGGCAGAGCAAAAAGAAGTATATATAGGAGTGTTGGCTCTTCTATTCTTGTTTCTGCCATGTGACCTCCTCCTTAGAGACTGAGATTTAACATAATTGTCCCATTTGTAAATCTTATTAGCAGCATAGTCTCTCTCATCCCTTACCAATTTAGTTTTTTGTGTTCTATTAGTTTCTTCTCCCATTTGCTTGCCTTGTCTGTTAATTTTTTGTCCAGCATTTTATCAGTTCAGTACTTTTACAGCCAGCTAATTGTCCATGTAACTGATCAATTTATTTCCAGACTTAATTTATTTGCTAAATATCCTCATCAATTTGAATTTTGAAAAACTCAGTGGAGCGGTTTTTCATATTTGTCTCCCATATGTCTATTAGGTGCATATTTTCCAAACCACAAGATGGCAATTTGGTTACTCTTAAACCTCTGGGTACATGGGGCCCAATTCCAAGATGGGTTACACTGGTGTAAGGTGAGATACACCAATCTCCATGGTGTATCCCGTGACTTACACCATGCGATACTCTCAGTGCCATTCAAGGAGGTGACTTGCGCCATGGCATCTGTGGGCTGCTGCAATCACGGGATATGACACCACTTATTCCACAGCCCACATACACCTGGTGCAACTACAGTTTATGACAGCAACTTTGCCCAATTCCAGGAGGGCAGCTGTCATAACCTGCAGCTTCAATTCCCAGAGCTGCAGTGGTATAGGAGATATCCGACAGCTCAGAGTTGTCTTAAGTGGCATCTGATGGCTGGCACCATCAGATGCCACCACTCAGAGCCCTGGCAATGATGCCATAAGGACCCCCAAGCTCCCTCTAGCACACCCCTGCTCTCCAACTCCCCTCATCATCAGAGACCACCGGAGGTCAGATTCTGGTGCGTCGCCCCCCACTGGACACCTGTACCATGTATCCTGCCCTCCATTCCCTCTGTTGTGCACTGAGGTGGTCTGGGTGGGGGGGGCTTTAGGGGGCCATCTGTCACCGGCCATGAGTTGCAACATGTGGCTTTGATATGCCATGCATGGGCTACCACCACACACATGGCATATCCCACATATTGCAAATGTGGGGACCCTGCAGCTCTTGGAATGTAGCATAGGGTGACTGGTGTAACTCACAACTGCATGCAAGTTATGCCAGTCATCTTGGAATCTAACCCCCCCAACCCGGTCTTTATTTAGATGTTTCATTAATAACATATCAAAGTGTAATGTTATTTCCTTAATCACTACTTTCTCCAGTTTGAAAAAGATGGTTTTAATAATGCTTTTATCTGTGTTATCTTTTACTGTAGATACCACATTTAAATTGAGTCCATTAACCAAGTTCACCAAACCTCCTGGTGGCCAGGCTGGTGCTAGCCATAGAAAATGCCATGCTTTCAACTATTAGAACTATTCTAGTGAAAATCAGCATTGTCTCTGCATCTTCTTTGGTATTTTGGATGCTTCTTCCCACTGACCTTCTATCCTGGAATCCCAGCTGGGGCATTTTGAAGTCAATCACCCTGGTCCCAGTGCCCACTACCTCTCATTTCTTGCTAATTAAAAACCACACCGAGTGGTGGTCACTTCTAGCCAGTAGTTTGTGGTTGAACATGGTGGTCCCCTCCCACCATGCCAGCATAAATGGGGTCCCTATGGTCCCCATGGCTGTGCCTCCTATTTGATGGCAATATTTCTCATCAAATAAGAAAATTCACTGTCAGAATTAATTCAATGGCTTCAAAAATAAACTGACTGGGAAGATCCTATGCCCAGTCAGAGTAATGGTGATAAAAATCAAGTGCCTGTAATCTCAAAGCATGTCTAATTGATGTATATAACCTCTCTACATCCACTATTACTCATCAACATTTACTGGACCAGAGAAACCCACTGATCTTAGCTAGAATATCCTTGCTATCCTTTAAACATGAAGGTTGGACCTGTATGAATTGTTTCAAAAAATGATCAATAAAAATGTGTACAGTATCTTCTCAGTCAGAGACCCACAACTAGAAATGATGGGCCTTCCCAGTGGATTTGTCTGGTCCTTGTGAATTTCAGGGAGTACATAAATTGTAGGTACAACTGGGAAATTCACCTGCAAGAATTCCAATTAAATTTTGGCAGTATAATCTGCAAAAAGGAATCCTGTAAAAAAAAAAAAAATCAGTTTTAGATTTAGATATCTTAGTTCATTTGATTCATTCATATTTTATTGATCAACACTATTTTTATTACATGCACATATCACAACAACAAAAATGATAAAAAACACACACATTCAAATAACATTTCAATATTGCTCATTGCGCAATACTATATCCTTCTTGGCCACACAGTGAATTTAGATTTTTAATTTGTCTACATTGATTTTTTTCTTATCACTTAACAAAATAATATTTCTTTGTTTAACATACACATCAGTAGCTATTAATAGGTTATTTGTTTGATATTTGGGTTCCCTATCCAACGTGGCCAGTAAATCTCCCAATAATCTCTTAGTTGGATCACTTTGCAGCCTGGAGTAATTGGAAACCTCATCCAGTTGCCTTCAGATTTCATTTTCATATTGCTGTTTGGTCATAATGAAGATCTTGCTTACCTTATCTTCTTCTTTTATAATTATTGAATTATTTCTCAATTCATCTAAGGCAAGAGTTTCATCATGTGTTAGATTGTATTTGAAATGGTCCCACCTTGATATAAATAATGCATTAATATCCCTCTAGACCAAGTTTGGAAAATTAATAAGTCCTGCACTATTAATAGTTGGTGGATTGAACTTAGAGTGTGCTCTGAAAGTGGTCACTCAGGGAATTACCCCTGTTGCATCCTGTAAAAAAGCTTTAACATCATGAGTCTGAACAGACAGACAGACCATCAGACACAACATCCACATCCGAAGCCAGATCACAAGCATTTGTCAATGCTGAATGTTTGTTTGTTGGCATTGGCATTGCAAGTGTAAGAGTCAGAGAGATGCATAATAGGAATTGTAGTATTGAACTAACGCCAACCCCCACAATGCCGAGACTGAAGGGTGTTGGGGGTGTGCCTTTGGGTTGTCAGCCATAACACTTATGCCATTTCACTTCATCCCACCCTGCAGACACCAGCAGGTGTTGCAGTGTGCTCTGGGGTCTTTTGTCCTTATGCTCAACCCGGTGATAACACCTATACTGAAGAAGGCTTCTTTGGACCCAGACTCTATGGCCAACTACAGACCTATCTCAAACCTTCCCTTTATAGGGAAGGTTATTGAGAAAGTAGTGGTGATGCAGCTGGGGGACCACTTGACCATCCATAATATCTACAAACCTCTCCAGTCTGGCTGCACTGGTTCGGGTGTTCAATGATCTCCTGATGGAGAGAGATTGGAGAAGCTGTTCTAGCATGGTGATCCTTGATCTCTGTTCAGCCTTTGACACTGTGGACCATGGGGTGCTGCTTGGAGCTTGAGATCCATTTGTGGCCTGACGTGTACAGTCCTCAAATGGTTTACACCTTTCCTCTCTGGCAGAATGCAGAGAGTGGCGTCCAGGATTTTTTCTTTATACCTACTCCCTCTGTCATGTGGGGTACCTCAGGGCTCAATGCTGTCCCACATGTTTACAGTGTATATGCTGCCCCTCGGAGACATTATAAGATGGTATGGGCTGAGGTTTCACTGCTATGCAGATGATACCCAGCTCTACCTGCCTTTTGCACCTGACCAGGAAAGTGCTCTCTCTCGATATTTAACAACTGCCTTGTTGAAATCCAGGAGTGGATGAGCTCGAGCTGGTTAAAGTTGAACGCGGGAAAGAGCGAGGTGATGGTTGTGGACCCTGGCTACTGGATAGAGGGGATTAGGGTGGGTCAGCCCTCAGGACTTTTTCTGGGGGGCTCCTTTCCTCTGAACAGGTGCAAGACCTGGGAGTGGTGCTTGATGACAGGCTGACTTTACCATCTCAAGTGTCTGCAGTTGTCAAGTCTTCCTTTTACCATCTTAGGAACATCTCCAGGATCAAGCACCTTGTTCCACCAGGGGACCTGCCTACATTGGTCCATGCCTTTGTGACCTCGTGCCTCAATCACTGCAACTACCTATACCTAGGGCTACCTGGGTTTATATCCTCTGCCTGCAGCTAGTGCAGAATGCTGCAGCGCGCTTGCTGACAGGTACGTCTCGTGCCTCTCATATTATGCCTATACTGTGCGAGCTGCACTGGCTGCCAATTCAGTGGTGGATCACCTTTAAAGTCAGCCTGCTGACTTACAAAGCCCTACATGGACTTGGGCCTGACTACTTGAAAGAGCTTCTCATACCTTACTACCCTGAGCGACAGCTCCGTTCAGCTGATGAGGGGTTGCTGGTGATTCCGAGGGTGTCTTTAAAATCTTCTGGTGCCGGTGCATTTAGCTATGTGGCCCCTTCCCTCTGGAATTCTCTACCCCGTCAGCTTCGGGAGTGCGCAACTGTGGGGGGGGGTTTCAAACAGGAATTGAAGACTTTTCTGTGGTGCCAGACCTTTCATGGTATGGTTTAGTGGGGCCTGTCAGACTGTATTTATTATTTTATCATTATTTGTGCTGATTCTATTGCTGTTCGATTTTATTGTGAAGCGCCTTGATATTTTGAAAGGTGCCAAACAAAATAAAGTTTATTATTATTTATTATTCATATAAGAAAATAAGCTGAGATTGGAGTGGTATAAGAGAATGAGGTGAACTTAATGGCCGAAGACTCCAAGACATACCTTGATGTCTGTCAGTGGCTGTTGAGTGGGGGCAGAATGCCTTGAGCATTATGGCCGATGAACCCAAGTCACACCACTGATGCCAGTCAGTCTGTACAGGGTGGGCATTATGGTTGGAAACCTTAACGCCCCAGGCATTTGTTGGTATTTCACGCCAAATTTTCAAAATGTGCTTTTTTGGGACCCCACCTCATGAACAGTGGCATTAGAAATATAGAAACATGGAAAAGTAGAAATTGTCAGCAGATAAGGACCGCTAGACCCATACAGTCTGCCCGTAGGCCCTATACATTGCATGTGGTCACTGTCCCTAAGTGATCAATGGCTAGTCATCACACCCTTCCCTCTCAGGCTGCCCTTGTGCTTGTCCCAAGCATGCTTAAACCCCTCCACTGTGCTTGCCCCCATTACCTCCTGTGGCAGACTATTCCATCTGTCGACCACCCTTTCTGTGTGGAAAAACGTCCTCTCATTACCTCTTAATCTGCCCCCCTCCAATTTGATATTATGCCCCCTTGTTCTAGTACTTTTTCCTACACTGGAAAAGCTCCCCACCTGCACCTTGTTTATGCCCTTAAGGTACTTGAAAGTTTCAATCATGTTCCCCTGCTGTCTCCTGTCATCCAGTGAATACATATTGAGGTCCCCTAGTCTCTCCTCATATGTTTTGTGGTGTAAGCCCTGCAACATCTTTGTTGCCCTTCTCTGGATAGTCTCCACTTTACTTATGTCCTTGTGCAGGTGGGATCTCTAGAACTGCATGGAGTACTCCAGGTGAGGCCTTACCAATGTTTTATACAATGGCATCACCACCTCCTACCTCCTGCTAGTGATACCTCTCCCTATGCACTCCAGCATGCCACTGGCCCTCCCTGCTGCCTTTGTACACTGCTTTGATACCTTAAGGTCATCAGAAATGATAACCCCTAGGTCCCTTTCCTGCTTGGTGACAGTCAGCTCCTCCCCCCCCTCAACCAGTAGCTCTTTCCAGGATCCCCTCTACCCAGGTGCATTATTTTGCACTTCTTTACATTGAATATCAATTGCCACATCTCTGATCACCTTTCAAGCTTCTCAAGGTTCCTCTTCATTTTCTGTACCCCTTCTGGAGTATCCACCCTGTTGCAGATCTTGGTGTTATCTGCAAACAGGCAGACCTTTCCTTCCAGCCCATCTGCAATGTCACTAATGAAGATATTGAACAGGACTGGTTTTAATACTGATCCCTGTGGTACCGCACTGGTCACCCCCTCTCCCCAGATTGTACCCCATTTACCACAACCCTCCATCTCCTGTCTGTTAACCAGTTTCTAACCCAGTTTACCACCTTGTCTCCCATGCCCAGACTACCCATCTTGTTAATCAGCCTACTATGTAGGACGGTGTCGAAGGCTTTGCTGAAATTCAGGTAGAGGATGTCTACTGCCTCTCCCTGATTAGGTTCCCTTGTCACCCAATAAAAAAACAATTGGATTCATTTGGCATGACCTTCCTGCAGTGAGTCTGTGTTGTCAGATCCTGTGCACCCCTGGATTCCAAATGTGTCACTATCCTTTCATTCAGCAGTGTCTCCATGATCTTTCCCACCACTGAGATGAGGCTGACTGGCCTGTAGTACCCCACCTCCTCCCTACTGCCACTCTTGTGCAGTGGGACTACATGTCACATTCTCCAGTCCTCTGGAATGATACCCATGTTGAGTGACTTGGTGAACAGGCCTGCTAGTTCCCTTCACAGCTCCTTTAATACCCTTGGGTGGATGCCATCTGGCCCCATGGCCTTATCCACCTTCAGCTTTGTGAGTTCTTCCAGAACACACTCCACTATGAATGTACTGGTGTTCACTTCCCCCCCAACCCCATTGCCTCTGCAACCCAACTGTGGCCCTTGATCTGCCCCCTCCTTAGTGAATACTGAGCAAAAGTATTTGTTCAGTATTTCTGCCTTGTGCAGATCCCCCTTCATACACTTTTCCCTTCTCCGCTTTCAGTCTCACAATCCCCCCAACATTTTTTCTTCTTTCACTACTGTACCTATAAAATGTCTTATCCCCTTTGTTTACAGACTGTGCTATGCTCTCTTCTCTCAGTGCCTTTGCCCTCCTAACAGCTGCTTCCTGTAAGCATTCAAGGTACAACTTCCTGTCTTCATCCCTTTGACTCCCTTTATATTTCCTGAAACTCGGCTTTTTAACCCTGACTTTGTCCCTCACCTGTTTGGAGAATCATAGTGGTTTCTTTCTTCTTTTCCCTTTAGTCACTATCCTAACACATTGGTTTGTTATATCCACTATGGCTCCATTCAGTTTCTCCCATTGTTTTTCTACACCCTCTACTATTTCTTCCTTCTCCAGGACTGCTTGTATACATCTACCTATTTCAGTGAAATCTGCCCTCCTGAAATCTAATACTTTTGCCCTTTTATGGCTTGATTGAGTCCATGTCTCCATGCTGAACCACACCATGTGGTGGTCACTGGACCCTGGCTGCCCTTCCACCTGTATTTCTTTGACTCTGTACCCATTGGTCCACACCAGGTCCAGAACTGACTTGTCCCTGGTTGGCTCATGCACCAGCTGCCTGAATCTAACCTCCTGCAGGGATTCTAGGATGGCTGTGATTCTGGCTGAAACAGCTATCTGGGTGGCCCAATCCATGTCTGGCATATTGAAATCCCCCAATAGCAGGATTTCACCCTTAGCTGCCATATCATGTATGTTCTGCACTGGTTCCTTGTCTACTTCTTCCCTCTATGCTGGAGGTCTGTAGATCATCCCAGTGCATATTGCTGTTCCATTCTCTGGCTCCAGAGTGACATACATTACTTTGGCCTCCCCCGCCTTCCCTGAACTTCTGAAGCCCTTATACCATCTTTGATGTACAGGGCCACTCTCCCACCCTTTTTACCCTCCCTGTCCCTCCTGAACAATTTATAGCCTGGTACATTGACTTCCCAGCCTTGATCAGCAGAGTACCATGTCTCTGTTATTGCTGCTATGTCAAGGTCTGCATCTGCCAACAAGGCCTCCAGGTCTGGAACCTTATTTCCTAGGCTACGGGCATTTGTTAGCATGACCTTCCATGTTTTACAGTCTGCCCTCCCTCTGCTCTTGTACTCCCTATCCAGCATCTTCCCCCGCATCCCAGTTTCTTTTCCTATGTGCTCTTGCTGCCCCTATATTACTCATTATACATTCTTCATTTGCCTTCCCCTCCCTGCCTATTTTCGCTGTTTCTATAGTCAACTTATGTTCCTGCATGTTCCCATGGGTGGTGTTCCAAAGCCCCCTGGCTCCCTCCACTTTGCCAGCTTAAATACTCACACCTGATGTATTTAAACTTCTCACAAAGGACCAAGGTCCCCTTCTCGGATAGATGCAGGCCATCCTCCTTATATAAACTTGCATCTGCCCAGGTCAGGCCCCAGTTCCCTATGAAGCCAAAACTCTCGCTTCCACACCAATCCTTCAACCAGGAGTTGAAGGTATGGATGTGGAGTGCCCTAACTTCCCCTGTGCCCTGGAGAGGCAGCACCTCTGATAATGAGAGAGAGAGAGAGAGTGCATGCTATCTGTTTCAGGTTTCACCTGAGTTACCTGAAATCATCCTGGACTCTGGCTAACTCCACCCTTCTCCTGGCCAGGTCATTGGTCCCCAGGTGGACAATGACATCCAGCTGCTCCCTTCTAGCAGTTGCCATAGCGATTCTATGGATCCGCTTCCTATCCCTCCATGTATTCCTGGGAGGCACTTGACCTCTCTCTCTCTCTCTCCCTCTCCTGCTAGGTGACCCTAACTCCACTCCCCAGACAAGAGTCCCCCACTAAGGGAAGCTTCCCTCTCCTCCGGGTTTTCCTGTTTCCCTTCCCTAGAGCTCCATCATGGAAGACCCTCTCATCCTCCCTGGATGCAGTCTCGGGTTCTTGAGTGGGGCTTTCCTGTTCCTCCAAAACAGTGTAGGAGTTAGTAAGCAGGACCAGTTGGGGTGTGTGCTTTCGACCTCCCTCCTTCACCCAGGCTGTGCCCAAAACAATCAGCCAAGGAGTCCTCTGGCAGCATACCTCTCAACTGTCCCTGATTTTGAAGGATTTCCCTGATTTTGCCTCAAAATTTTACCCCGTCCCTCCTTAAAATTGTGTTTCCTTGACCAAACAATGGCGGATGTAAGCAAAAAATAATATGAAACATTAAAGTTACAGACTTGTTGCTACTTAGAAAATGCGTTTTACACTAAGCCCCTTATACTACCAGCTTCGTGACTGGATATCACCAATTTAGAAGATGTGTTCTTAATTTTAGTCCTTTGTCCCTCTGATTTTTTTTTTTTTTTTAAGCCTTGTCCCTGATTTATGAGGTAGGAGGTTGAGAGATATGGCAGTGATTCCTCACACAATCACTAACTTGTCTGCTTCAATCGCTCAATCCTGCCCAAACTAAATGTAAAACAACAAGAAACATAGAAACATAGAATTTGACGGCAGATAAGGACCGCTTGGCCCACCCAGTCTGCCCATTTCCCTACCTGATGGATAAGCTGCAGATCCTAGTTAACCAGCAGCCTACTTCTTCCTACCCCCACCTCCTAGAATTGCCTTATGACTGTCCCATGCATGCTTGAATTCCACCACTGTTTGTGACTCCACAACCTCCTCCGGAAGGCCGTTCCATGCATCCACAACCCTCTCTGTGAAAAAATACTTCCTTAAATTACCTCTGAGCTGCCCCCTCTATCTTCAAATTGTGCCCCCTTGTTCTTGCACACCTTTTTTTTGAAAGATGCTACCTCTTGGACTTTGTTGATTCCTTGAGGTACTGAAAGTTACTATCATGTCCCCTCTTCTTCCTCCTTTCCTCGAGGCTATACATATTAAGCTCCTTAAGTCTCTCTTCATATGTCTTCCGGTGCAGACCCTGCACCATTTTAGTTGCCCTCCTCTGGACAGCTTCCATCCTGTCTGTCTTTGCAGAGATTGGGTCTCCAGAACGCACGCAGTACTCCAGATGGGGTCTCACTAGCTGTCTGTACAGAGGAATAATAACTTCCTGTTTTCTACTGGTGATGCCTCTCCCTATGCATCCAGTATCCCCAACCCTCCTTGCTGCCCTCTCACATTGCTTGCCCACCTTTAGGTCATCTGATATGACTACCCCAGATCCCTTTCCATTTTGTTGTTGTTAGTATCTCACCCCCATTGTGTACTCTTCCCTGGGTTTTGTTTCCCAGGTGCATTACCTTGCACTTCTTAGCATTGAATCTAAGCTGCCATACATTTGACCATTCCTCTAACCTTGCCAAGTCCTTCTCATCCTTTCCACCCACCTTGTGCATCAACTCTGTTGCAGATCTTTGTGTCATCTGCAAAGAGACACATTTCCTTCCAGTCCCTCTGCAATGTCACTTATAAAGACATTGAAGAGGACTGGTCCTAATACTGAACCCTGCGGTACCCCACTACTAACCCCCTTTTTCAGAATGGACTCCATTTACTATTACTCTCTGTGTCCTATTCTCCAGCCAATTCTTTACCCAGGCTGTCATCTTGGGACCCACTCCATGGCTGGCTAACTTGTATATTAATCTTTTGTGTGGGACTGTGTCAATGCCTTGCTAAGTCTAGGTAGGCCATGTCACACAGCCCTCCTGATCTACTACTTTGGTCACCCAGTCAAAGAAATCTATCAGATTTGTCTGGCATGACCTTCCTGCTGTGAATCCATGCTGCCTTGGGTCCTGTGCCCCTCTGGCCTCTAGATATTTAACAATTCTTTCCTTCAAGTGATTCCATCATTTTCCCTACCACTGAGGTTAAACTAACAGGTCTGTAGTTTCCTGCTTCTGCCTTGCTCCCACTTTTGTGAAGGGAATCACATCTGCCCTCCTCCAGTCCTCGGGTACCACCCATCCTCCCATGATTTGTTAAAGAGGGTAGTCAGTGGTGTCACTAGTTCTACCCTTAGTTCTTTTAGAATTCTGGGATGAATCCCATCAGGCCCCATTGCTTTGTCCACCTTCAGTTTTAAGAGTTCTTTCAGAACCCTTTCTTCTGTAAATGGGCTGGTATCAACTTCTGTATCCAGAGTGTTTCTACTGTTTATTTTAGGTACCTCCCCTCTTCCTTTGTAAATACTGAGCAAAAATATTTGTTTAGTATCTCTGCCTTTTCACAGTCACCCTCTGCCCACCCTCCCCCTTTATTAAGCCTCCTATCCCTCCCTTGGTCTTCCTTCGCTCCCTGATGTACCTATAAAGGTTTTATCCCCTTCTTAACTGAGTTGGCTATCTTTTCCTCGGTTTGGGCCTTTGCTGTTCTGACTGCCTTCCAGCTTCCTTTTGCTTTAACTGATACAGTTCTCTGTCCTGTTCCTTCTGTGATTCCTTGTACTTCCTGAAAGCTTTCTTTTCTCTTGAACCTTCACTGCCACTTCCTTTGAGAACCATAGTGGTTTCTTACCTCGTTCGTTTTGTTTATTTGCTTTACACAAAGGCTTGATACCTCTGTGATGGCAGTTTTTATTATTCACCATTGTTCTTCCACCCTCCTTCCTGCCCATTTGCTAGTGCATTCCTCAGGCACTCACCCATTTTGACAGTCAGCCCTCCTAAAATCCAGTACCTTTGTCTTTTGTAAAGCTTGACTCTATTGCTGTGTTTATTGTGAACCATACTGTTCGATGGTTGCTAGTTCCCAGATGCTACCCACTTCTACATCTGTGATCCTCTCTTCATCTCCATTTGAGAGAACCAGGTCTAAGATTTCTCCCTCTCGAATGGGCTCCAATACTAGTTGTCTAAGGCATGCCCCCTGTAGGGCATCTAGAATAACCTCACTCTTAGAAGTGGCTGCTGCAACTGCACTCCAGTTAACATCTGGCATATTCAGATCACCCATCAGCAATATCTCCTCTTTTTCTGCCATTCTAAGTATACTTTCTATCATTTCCTTGTCCATTTCCTCCCCTGAAGAAGTCTGTACTCTAACCCTGTGCGTATTGTGGTGCCATTGCGGTCTCAAATTTACCCACAGTGCTTCTTCTCCTCCCTGTTTACCCTTTTGTTCTGTTGCTTTGATTTCTTCTCTTATGTAAAGAGCTACTCCTCCTCCTCTTTTATCCTCCTGTCCCTCCTGTAGATAGTGTATCCTGGTATGTTTACATCCAGTCATGGTTTTGTGTGTACCATGTTTCTGTGACTGCTACAATATCCAGATGTTCCTCCTCCATCAAGGCCACTAATTCAGGAAGCTTGTTACTCAGACTACAGGCATTGTACTCATTGCTCTCCATTTTTTGATGGCTTTACCTTCTGTTGCAGCATCCCCCACTGACCTTTCTACCTTGGTCTTTTTCTCATTTAGTACCCTGTTTTGTAGGGGGTGGCTGGGATTTTCCTGCTGCTTATCAGAAATGGCAGTTAAGGACATACCTCAAATACAATTTCAAACACACCAAAATGGCAGCTAAGAAAATACAATTTCAAACACACAGAAATGGCAGCTAAGAAAATACTTCAAATCCACTTACAGTCACCAGCTATTGCCTCTTTCTCCCTCCCTACTAACTGAAGACTAACTAAGATGGCATTTAAACATCACATTTAAATTGCACTAATCCCTGTAATATGATGCCTGCACTTACAGACCAGACAGCAACTTTTAAACACACAGCCACCAACTTGGCTGCTAGAATCCCTCAACCCTGTCCAAACTAAATTTTAAATCACAAGAAATGGCAGTTAAGGACAGACCCCAAATACAATTTCAATCATACAGAAATAACAGCTAAGAAAATACTTCAAATCCACTTACAAACACATTCACCAGCTAAAGCCTCTTTCTCCCTCTACACTAACTGAAGACTAACTGAGATGGCAGTTAAACATCAGATTTAAACTGCACTAGTCCCTATAATATGATGCCTGCACTTACAGGCCAGACAGCAACTTTTAAACACACAGTCACCAACTTATTTATTTATGTAAAGTTTGGTAACTGGGAAAACCCACTGAGACCATGACAGTCCCTTTTTCAGGGGGTGATCCGGGATTAAACACAGGTACAAACATTTTGTGAAGTTACAATACATATACAGGTTGACAATTACATAAGTTAGCACAGAAATCTACAGACAGTGTTATACTGAGCATTGAAGGTTGTACATGGCAAAGCTTATTATATCAAAATTCAGATGACCTTTTAGTCAGATTCCAAGATTACAGCCCTCGCTTACAGCCTACAATCATAGGCTGATAAGTAGGTGACATTAAAGGCAACAGATAAGTTGATAATTGGGAAAAATGACCGGTGGCAGGAGGGAATTTGGGCATCATTGATTGCAAGTGCATTGGTTAAGCTCTGTCAAATGAGCCTTAAGTCCCTTCTTAAAACCCCCTAGGGAATTACATGTTTGCAAATGTTCTGGGAGAGCATTCAAGAGGGGGCAGTATGCAAACCAAGAATGATCTCCACCCTGGGTAGACCTAACTCTAGGTATAGTGAGGAGCAGGCAGCTGGAGGATCTAAGAGGCCTGCTGTTCTGTTTAGCTGATAGTGTTTTTGTTAGGTTTGGTGGGGTGTTTTCTGACATTAGCTTATAGGCTAAGCATAAGAATGGATACTCAAGATGCCCTTTCAGTGGTGGCCAGGACAGAGCCTGCAGCACCTGGCAGTGGTGATCCATTGGCTGAGCTCCAGTGAAAAAGCGGCACACCCTGTAGTAAAGTGCAGCATGTTTTTGCATTTTCCCAGCTTTTACTGTGAGTAGGACTGGTGATCACTACAGTAGGGTTCCAGTTGAAATCCTTTGCTGGGAATCCTGAGTAAGTAAAGGGCTAAGACAGTACAGTACCATCAGTTTCTGATTAAGTGTTTTGGTCAGTAGTTTGAAACAGTTTAGGTCTAGTGTAATGCCCAAGTACTTTACTGTGTCTACAACCTCAATCTTGGTGCTGTTTGAGAGGCTAGGGGTCAGGATTGAGCTTCTGTCTTGCCATAGGTTTGAGGTGACAAATAACATGGCCCTAGTTTTTTTGCTATTGAGCACAAGTTTACTGCTAGTCACCAGTTCTCGAGGAGTTGCAGGTCCTTTGCCAGTGCAGAGTTCAGAGAGCTCAGGTCCTTGGTGGACCTGTACAGAACTGCATCATGCACATATAGAAGTATGTTGGTCTCACCACGGTGATTTGGCATGTCGTTTATGAAAATAGAGAATAGTAAGGGCCTCAGGATGGACTCCTGAGGGAATATTGTAATTTTCTGATTGTGCCCCTTGCCATCTGACAAATTGGGATCTCCCTTGGAGGTAGTCTGAAACCACCAAATTGTCAGACTGTCTAGGCCTAGGAGCTTGAGTTTTACTAGGAGCAACTGATGGTCTACTGGATTGAAGGCCTTAGTTAGGTCTATGAATACTGACCCGGTGGACTGGCCTTTGTTGAGAGCTGTTAGGATATGATCAGTGTCTGCTAGAATCCCTCAATACTACCTAAACTAAATTTAAAAGCACAAGAAATTGCAGATAAGGACAGACCTCAAATACAATTTCAAACACACAAAAATGGCAGCTAAGAAAATACTTCAAATCCACTTACAAACACAGTCACCAGCTAAAGCCTCTTTCTCCCTCTCTACTAACTGGACACAAACTGAGATGGCAGTTAAATATCGCATTTAAACTGCACTAATCCCTGTAATATGAAGCCTGCATTTAAAGGTCAGACAGCAACTTTTAAACACACAATCACAAACTTGGCTGCTAGAATCCCTCAGTCCTGCCCAAACTAAATTTAAAAAGCTAAACTGAAAAGCACAAGAAATTATTTCATTACTCAATCATTATCACTTCATTACTCAATCCTCAAAGGTGATTTTGCACAGCAACTATGCCATTTGGTGCCACCGGTGTAGAAACATATTTTGGGCAGGATGTGAAAAATGACAGCTGTACTGTTCATGAGGAAGTGTGGAAAAATGGCAATGTTGAAAATCTGGAGTGAAAATATTCATGAAGCTACAAGTGTGCATAGCAAATGTGCAATGCACACCCATAACGAGGTCATTCTTTTGAATATTTTCACCATATTTTCAACATAGGCATTTTAGGACCTCTGCTTATGAACAGTGTCACTGTGATTTTCTTAATCTGTCCCAAACACTGATTTCCCACAGTGAGTGCGCTATTCTGTGCTGGACATGTGAAAACACATTTTGGCCATGATGTGAAAAATGACAGCTGTACTGTTCATAAGGAGGTGTGGAAAAAAATGCTGATGTTAAAAATTTGGAGTGAAAATATTACAGATTCGAAAAGTTACAAGTGTGTGTGGAAACTTCCCAGTGGACACCCGTAACATGGTAATTTTTAAAAGTTTTTCAGCAAATTTTCAACATAGGAATTTTAGGACCTCTGCTTATGAACAGTGTCACTGTGATTTTCATTATCTGTTCCAAACACTGATTTACCACGGTGACCATGCTATTATGCTCTGGATGTGCGAAAACACATTTTGGCCAGGATATGAAAAATTACAGCTGTACTGATCATAAGGAGGTATTAAAAATACCAATGTAGAAAATCTGGAGTGTAAATATTACAAATTTGTGAAGATACTGTACAAGTGTGCATGGAAACTGCTCAAAACATGCCCATAACAGTCATTTTTTGGAGATTTTTCACCAAATTTACAACATAGACTTTTTGAGAGTCCACCTCATGAACAGTGACACTGTCATTTCATTAATCAGTCCTGAAAGGTGATTAGAAGCAGTGACCGCGAAATCCCCTTTCAGGATCAAATAACGCCATGACAGTGAATGAATTAATAAGGAGGGGTCCCAAGAAACCCATGTTGAAAATCTGGTGCCAAAAGTCAAAAAAATTGTCAAGATATCCACATAAGTTGAGAAAAAAAACAAAACTTTTATGACATTATACAGCTTACCAGCATTTCTTCAGTTCACGGTCAACTTTAAAAAGTGCAGACATGTTCCTGATCCACTGAAGATCATTGCGCCAGGCTCTGGAGGTAAGTATGAGGTGAGGGGGTGTGGGGAGGTGCGGTGCACAGAGGGTAGCTGTATGTTGGAGGAGGGGCCACTGGACTCAATGAGGGACAGTTTCCTTTTTTTACATTTTTTTTTTTTGTTTTGTTTTAAAGATGACTCTGGACTTTTGGTACACTGGGGTGGTCTCCCAGTGTGTCACATGGAAATTTGTTTGTTTTGAGGGGGGGGGAGTGGAGCCAACAGGAATTGGGCACCCCATCAGCCATACAGTGTTCTCGGGGGGGGTGGGAGTGCATCATCTGAGGGGGATTGTGCACCCCCTCGGCACACAACAAATGGAGGGGAAGGGTGCATCATGCCGACGGGGACTGGGCTACCCTGTTGGCCAAATGAACTGGAGAGGGGGCATGCTGACAGGGGATTGGGCAACCCCATCAGCTTCCCCT
Organism: Neoceratodus forsteri; assembly: GCA_016271365.2. Taxonomy (NCBI): domain Eukaryota; kingdom Metazoa; phylum Chordata; order Ceratodontiformes; family Ceratodontidae; genus Neoceratodus; species Neoceratodus forsteri. Next base: position 1,355,503,713 of record CM057452.1, read on the forward strand.
GGGACTGTGAAAGGTTACAGCTCTCTGTTGGCTTCCTGGGCCCTGTGAGAGGCAGACAGAGAAGCAGTCACCATGCTAATTAAAAGGAGACACCACCAGATAATGCAGCTGTAATTGACTGCTGCAGTTAGGGACTGCCCCGCAAACACAGCTGATTGTGATGGGGTACTCCCTGATGGCAGCAGGTCAATTTCTTTGAGCATTGTGGCATGCTCATTAACTGCCCGCTAGTAAAGCAAGGTTTTTCTTGTGCTTGTGCAAGCAAACACAAAAAAAGTAGTTGTACATCATCCTCCAAGATTGTAAGGGTAGACAGAATTCCAAAACCCATGGTTCCTTTCTTGCAGAATTTTTTTAATTTTTTTATTTAAGTTTTCTAAAAAAAACCTTTTCACATGTACAAATACTTCAAATTGATCAACTTTAGGATCCGGGACAAAGGCCTCTGCTAATAACTTATTTCTGTACATCTGTAAGCTATAAATCAGGCAGATTAATTGTCTCACTGTTTTGCTCCTCAGATTCTCCTCCAAGGATTTGCTTGTGCTCTCTTCCTCCCCTGTTGCCATGCCTTGTTTTCTGTTTTTTCTTGCAGTGGTTTGAAGTGTGAGGCAGATGTGAAGCAGTCTGTGTGGTGTTCAGAAAATATACTTGTTTATTTATTGCATTAACCTGCTGAGCAGCTTCTGTTTTTTTTTTATTCATGTTTCTTCTCTGTGATTTTGATCTGCACTTTAAGTTATGTTTCTAACCTTTTGTGTTTGAATGATACCTTGATCTCCCCCTATAATTATGCTTTGCAGGTCTCTGCAAGGAGAACACCTGATTGAGTTCATAATCATTATAATATTTTATTAGTTTTGTTCTTTTTCTTACCATTATTTCTTTTTAATGCTTTTCAAGCTTTTTTCAAGGTTTCTCTCATAGTTATCAAATAAAGGCTGCTTCTTCAACTTATGTAAATCCTGTTGTACAGTGCTGAGTTCTGTTGCAACCGCACCTCTGCTGGTAATTCTCATTTAGGAAACCTCCTGTTGATGCTTTCTCTATCTGCAAATCATGTGGTACCCACTGCTTGGATTTATAATGACTGAGGGACTGTTTGTTATAAAATAAATGTATTTCTTTATACTTTAATAGTATGTATTGTGTATATATATAGTAGTATATCCTTGTAGAACACTGGGCTACCTACCACCATCTGCGTTTCACCTCCTGCATGCCTAGACACCACTCTGCACCTCTCTCAGTGCCAAGAAACCTGCTGCCACCAGCCTCCTGGACACAAGCATCAGGCATCCTTGTAGCCCATTGGGCTACCTACCACCATCAGCGGTTCACCTCCTGCATGCCTGGACACCACTCTGCACTCCTCTTGGTGCCAGGAAGCCTGCTGCCACCGGCCTCCTGGACACAAGCATCAGGTATGGCCTATACACAGCCCCAGCCTCCACAGCTGTTGCTTCAGCTGCAGAATTTTTCGAAAATCAGTGCCTTTCCCTGGAAAAGTCCTTATTGCTTGCTCCTGAGCAGGAGCATTCTGACTGACTGCCCAATTGACTGGCATTTTACTCTCCCGATACCAGACTCAGCTCTTAGATATTAAGCTAGTGAATTAATTTGGTCTGCCTTCATTTAAACAATCTAGTACTGTCAAAGAAGTATTTTTTTTTTCCATCTCCCTCCTGTAGCTCAGCTGAATCCCTGCACTTACGGGGATCCTGTCTCCCTACTAGCACTGATTTTCATCTTTGGTGTTCCAAACTGTTCCACACAGCTTCGCCCTGTAGATTACCCTATGTCACTGTTTAGAGCCATCTTCTGTATTGTATTTAACTTGGTATCTCTGTTGCTATGTCTAAGATTATTAGAGTACAGTACTCACAGGACTTTAGAATTTCAGTGATTTATTTGCTTAAAATCTCCATAGCCAGCTGATCTGTTTTAATTGAATCCAGTGCAGCTACCAATTTAATTTCTCCCTTTGTTTCAACCCCCGTGATCCCCTTGTTCTACAAATCTCAGTTACAGAGCTGGTGCCTAGCTGTCTGCCCTCTGATCTGACCCTGTTTTAGTAAACAGCAGCTCATTGCTTGGGTGCTAATTTTATTTTCTCTCCTACCACTTCAGAGTGCTATTTAATCCCCGTGCTGTCCCTCTTTTAACAGGCATCCTTGTAGCCCATTGGGCTACCTACCGCCATCTGCGGTTCACCTCCGGCATGCCTGGAAACCACTCTGCATCTCTCTCTCTCAGTGCCAGAAAGCCTGCTGCCACTGGCCTCCTGGACACAAGCATCAGGTATGGCCTATACATAGCCCCAGCCTGCACAGCTGCTGCTTCAGCTGCAGAATTGTTCGCCCACCCATCCTCCCCCTCCCAGGCCACCTTTAAATACACTTAAGCTCCTCCATCCCCTACCCTGTCCAGCCCTCACTGGCTTCCAGTAGTAGAATTCTGGAGCTTAAAGCTGTCTAAATACAGAACTCTCAGAAATCTATCAGTCGCTGCTGCTAGCTCTCTCTAAACTTTTCATGGGGGGGCTATGCCCCTTCCTCGCACCAGTTTTGTTGCCTTTGGACTGTTCAATGTACTATGCTGCCTTCTGCTGACTGTGCCCCTCATGTGGGGAGCCCCTGGGTCACACCTGGAGAGTTAGATGAGACTGACTTTACCTTTTCCAGTCTAATTGCCTGTGACAGACAGTCCCCCTGGCCTATCTGTTGTCTTGATCTTAGGTGCTTCCTGTATCCTGTCATAATGGCCAGGAGTTCTGGCCACAAGCTGCATGGTAGGGGCTGCCCCTGTCTGGGCTGTTTCATGGGCAAGGTCCTTGGTACTGGCACCCCCCCTGGATTGGCAGAGTTCATGGTGCTGGCTACCTCCTCCTCATACTCCCTCAGATCCCTGGGCCCTGCTGTTCTTAGGATTCCTGCCACTCACACTCAAATGGGGGACAGAGGTTTTGCCTCATGTGCCCCCAGACTATGGAACTCCCTTCCTGCCCAGGTCCATTCCTCCCCCTCCCATGCATGCCTCCAAACCTCCCTGTGGAATCATTTGAAGCTCTCCTTAGCCTGTGGTTGTCCCAGACCTCCATAATATCACCTGGTCCCCTGCACTTAACATCCTTTCTAAGGTATAGCCTGCCTGCATGGTTTTTGTCCTGCACACAATGTATACACCCTATGTATCAGGTATTGATCTGACTGTGCCCCCACATTTTGGGGGTCATATACTGTATATAATTTGTATATAATGCACTGCTCGCAGCCTTGGTGACTTGCTGTATATGCTCAGACCATTTGTGTGTACCTACTGACTATGATGCTTCTGTTTTCCCTGACTGTATAACTGCCTAAAGTGTATCATGTTGTCTTATGTCGTATGTCCTTGTACTCTCTCGGGTCGTACCTGAAAATAGGCAAATATCTTGTCTAGTGTACTTACCTGGTTAACAAAAGCTAAATAAATAAGGCAAGGGCTTATTCTACGTAGGAAATGGTGGCTTTCAAAGTCTTGTTGTAGGACAGTTCAAAGGTCAAAAAAGTTATATTATTATTCTGATGTCACATCAATAGTATAACAACTTTTTTGCCTTGTCTTACCACCTGATTGGCTCACTGAACAATGCTCTGATGATAAATATATTGGCAACATGGTGGCGTGATTAAACAAGTGACTGTCAGTGGACCCTCCTCATTTTGACACGAAGAGCCTCACACGGCTCTGTCACAAAAGTGAATTGCTTATTTTTTTATTTAATTTTAAAAATAAATGGTGCCATGCTAGGGGGAGCAGGGTGAAGCCAAACCAAATCGGTGCAGGAAGAAGCAGGAGTCAGTCAGAATGGGATCAGCATGAGATAACCAAGGTAACCAACTGATAAAAAATGCAAGAAGTACACAAGGCTGGAACCATATACTATATGAAATAGTGAATGGTTAACCATCCACAGCAAAGGCTGTTTCCATCTCTGTTGTTGATGACATCATGAAGACCTCTCGAGCTTCGCTCTCGAGGTCGCCATGATGCCATCAACAACCTCGATGGAAACACAGCCTTGTTCTGGATGGTCACCCATCCACTATTCTTATATGTTTCGGATTTGTTAAGCAGTTCCTTTAATTGTTGATCTTGATGAGGCTGTAAAGTGCCATTCCCATTACTACCACCTGCAGCTCTGAAATTAGCCATAAGTAGCTCAGTACTAGTCACCATTGACTATGGTCTCCTGATCTATGAAACAGGCTCTGGCACTGCCCTCAAGAGTCAGCACTCTCTTAAACAAGGCCTGTCACTTAACCTTGGGTGCTGATCTCTTTACCCACACTTGCACCCTCTTCAATAAGACAGGGTGGAACCCACTCCACCTCCAAGCTAAACTCTAAACTTGCATGCTTATGAAAAAAGTCTTGCTAGGGCTTATACCTGAGTCCACTAACAGGCTTTTTGCAAAGGCATTACCCCTTAAGCAGACAATGATAGCTGCAAAAGGGGGACTCCGGGTGCCATTGAAGCATGCTAACCTGGTACAGAGATCACTCACCTTCCTGGGCACAGAGTGTGTCAATGAGCTGCCTACCACATTTTTAGAATGCACCAAGCTCAGACGATTCAAAATTTTTCTTCATTCCCAACTAGAACTAAAAAAAATCTGTGTCTGCCACACTTATCCCATGCTCAGGGCCCCCAGGCTATCCCACCCACCCCTTAGCTCTAATCACACAACCACTGCCCCCCACACTCTTCCCCCACCCTACTCTCCAACAAATCCCCCAATCCACAAAATACAGTACCTACCTTGCATAGTCTACACTACAATAAACTGTCAACCTCCCTCCCACAGATTGCCCACTCCATCAACTACATACGCGAACATCTGATAATACCTACCTTGGGCTGCTTCCCACCTACCCCCATTCTCACCCCTGGCCACCACTGGTGAGCTCAGCCTACCACTCTAGCAGCCGTCCTTGCCCCGCCCCCACTTTCCCTCTGTACCACCCAGTGGAGATGCAATCCCTGGCCTCTCCCCATCTTTCCTGTTTCTAACACTACTATGCCCACACTTAGTGGTTACTTACAATGTTAGACTCCTATGTACTAGTGAAACTTATAATGTTTGACTCCTGTGTACTAGTGAAACCTAAACTCCTATGTATTGGTTAAACTTAAAAGTATGTGCAAACCTCTGTAACTTTATTTTGTAATCCACTGTTGTGCTATGTGTTAAGTTGTCTGTATCTGTTCATTTACAAAACTCCCTGAGTGGCTCCTCAACAAACTAATTGACAACACTCTGAGTGGCTCCCTGTCCAAATTTATCACAAGCTGTGCCCTCACCACCTGTATTGCTTACTTCCTGCTATCTCCATTTCTAGGCTACTGGTCTGCACTATCTATGTATGCTTATCTCTCCAACCTGTTACCAAGTCCTGCATTAGCCTATGTATACCAAACTTGTAACACCCGTATTGTAACAAATAAATAACTGCATCTACCAACCAAGACTGTAACCACAATGTTGAAAATACGCTAACTGCAATGTGTAATCTAAATGTTGTACTGTATGTGTCCTCTTTGTGACGAGGTACTTTTGGAAATGAGCCTCTGGCTCAAAGGTTGTAAACCGATGTACGAATAAATAAATAAATAAATAAATTTAACTGACTCAGAACCTATGAAAATGAGTCCTTGACTCAAAGGTATTAATCCTAAACTGAAACAAATAAATAAAATTATATAATCAGTATTTTGCTGACTTACCAGGGCTCTCAATGCAGGAAAAGGTATACACTTGCTCTGTATCTTGACTATCTATGCTCTGCTCACTCACTCTGCTAGACATGCTTTGTTTTATGTAATATTTAGGTCAGAGTCTTTTTTTGAAAGTTGAGTAAACCATCAAAACTGGTGCACTCTCAGTACTTCACGGGGTTCACACTCTGAATCCACTGGGCTCATCAATACTGATGTTAGGTAGACGGCTTGAAGTAAAGCACTCAAGCTTATCAGTTTCTAGTCCTCCTTTCAAAACAGCAGTACGCAAAGTTACAAATTCATCTTCTAAGCTAAAAAATTCCCAACTTAATTTAGGTAATCAAATTAATGGACTTGTTACATCATCACTCCCTCCTAGTAATATGGATCCCCATCTTAACAAATTTTTGTTATTGGTGATTCCATTATCATGCATTTAGATCATCCTATATGTAATGTGGACAAATGTAATCATACTTTTTCTTGTTTAAGAGATGCTAGAGTCTCAGACATCACTTCTGTAGTTAAAAATATATTAGTGGGGGCTGGAGAAAATCCACTGTTTGTAATACATGCCGGTACTAATGATATAAACAGAACCAGCCTCGATGAGCTTAAGCATGACATCACTGCACTTAATAATGTACTGGCTAAAAAAAAAGACAGCCTTGTATGCTTTTCAGAGATTCTTCCTGTACCTAGAGCTACTAATGCCATTAATACTAAGATTAAAGCCTTTAATGATTGGCTGAGAAGATGGTGCATCCAGCAGGACATTTTATGCCTTGCACATTGGGAAATTTTTACCTAAAAAATTCATTGTTTTGCTAGAATGGACTTCATCTTAGTAGCAGGGGAAGTACTCTGTTGGGTAGAAGTGCTACTACAGCCATTAATAAACTTTTAAACTAAGAACTGGGGGCGAGGACAGGAATATGTCCTGTTCTCTAAAAAGGCCCAATAATGATTCCACTGAGTGTGAGGTTCTTTCTCTTAATGCAAGATCTTTAAATTTGGTTAAAATAGCAGAACTTGAGGCTAAGTGCCTTTCGAATAAATTCAGACTTATTTCAATTTCTGAAACCTGGTGGGACCCGGACACCACCTGGATCCCACATCTTCCTGGGTATAAGTTATATCATAAGAATCGACAAGGCCAGGTTGGGGGAGGGGTTTGTCTATGTTAGGGATGATACAGCCTCATTCCAACTTCCCCTTACTAGTAATATTGAATCCATTTGGGTGAATATTCAGTTTAAGGGACAACCCCAACTGTTGGTTGGGACATGCTATAGGCCCCCATCATCTAACTTGGACTACTCCTTAAGCTTACACAAAGAAATCTCCAATATGGCCTCTAAAGGTAATATCCTTATTCTGGGTGATTTTAATATACCCTCTATAAACTGGACTTCCTTAACTGGTAGTACGCAGGCCGAAAAAGACTTAACTGCACTTATTGTAGATATGGGCCTTGAACAAATTATAAGTGAACCAACCCATGGAGAGACTATATTGGGCTTAGTTATTACTAATATAGGGAGTTCCATATCTAATATTCTAGTTGGCGCCCCTTGGGATCTAGTGACTATCATTCAGTTTCTTTTTCCTTGCTATTTTTTCAATATACCTCAAATTTTTCAGAATTTAAAAACTATAATATTGCTAAATTTAGTACTATTAATGATCAACTAAATTCCATTTCTTGGGATGTAATATTATCTCCTCTCTCCCTGGAGGAATCTTGGGAATATTTGAAATCTTATATCTACTATCTGGAAGATCTTTTTGTTCCTACCACAAAAAAGTATAATAAGAAAGGGAAGATACCCTTGTGGTTTAATAAAACTATCAAAACCTTAATCAAAAATAAACAAAGGCTTTTTTCTTGTGTGAAAAATAGTGAGGGAGTTGCCAAAGAATTAATTACTAAATATAGGAAAATCTTAAAACTCTTAAAACAAGCTATCTTACAATCCAAAAAGAAACTGGAGTTTCATTTGGCTCATTCCAAAGATAGCTATAAATAATTATTCTCGTATCTTAATAATAAGAAAATGAATAATAGATATATGGGCACCCTATTTGTAAATAACTCTTATTACTACTGATAGGGATATAGCTGATACATTCAACAAACAGTTTTGTTCATTTTTTTCTAAAAAAGAAGTCCCTAAACTTTTTAGGCAAACAGCCAACAATATTCTCCTCTATACTGTTACTGAAGATGACACTCTAGAAGCTATTCTTTCTCTAAAACCTACCTGTAGTCCAGGACCAGATAATATTAACCATAGATTTTTACTTGAAACAGCTGCAGCTATTACTAAACCCCTGACCCTTATTTTTAATCCTTACTTGAAGGTGTTATCCCTCATGACTGGGCAACAGCCATGGTTATTCCAATTTTCAAGAAAGGTAACCATTCTAAGCCTGAAAACTACTGTCTGATAAGTTTAACTTCAGTTATAAGCAAATTAATGGAGAAAATCATTAAACAAATGCTGGAAAATGAATCTATAACAAACAATATAATAGACAATACTCAGCATGGATTCAGACAAGGGTATTCTTGTACCACTAATTTAGTAGCCTTTTATAATTATATTAGTATAGGACTAGACAATGGTATCCCCATGGATGTAATCCTTCTCGTCTATAGCAGAGCATTTGATAAAGTCCCTCATGACATCTTGCTTGACAAAATGTTAAAACTGGGATTTTCACAGTTTATAATTAATTGGATATCAGGATGGTTAAATAACAGACAACAGCAAGTCAAAATAAATGGCTTGCTCTCAAGTTCAGAATGTGACCAGTGGGGTTTCACAGGGTTCTGTGTTGGGACCAACATTGTTTAATATTTTTATTAGTGATTTGCAGGTTGGATCCGACAATCTTCTTTCGAAATTTGCTGATGACACCAAGCTAGGAGGGTCTGTTTATACATCATTAAACAGGGAATCTATTAGTAATAATTTAAAAACTATTGAAATATGGGCAGACTCTAACAAGATGACAATACAGATAAGTGTCATGTATTACACTTCGGAAAGAATAGCCCTAAATAAATTAATTTTTTAAATAATATTCCCCTTCATGTGTCACTAGTAGAGCGTGATCTCGGGATTATGATTAATAACAAATTGTCTTCAGCTGATCACTGTACCAGGATAGCCAGAAAATCAAATGCAATGTTTACTCGTATCCAACGTTCCTTTGTATCAAGGACTCAGGAATGTATTATTCCTCTGTTTAGAGCATATGTAAGGCCACATTTAGATTATGGGTCTCCATTTTGGAGTCCCTACTTAAGGCAAGACATGGATAGAATTGAAAAAATCCAGAGGAGAGCTACTAAAATGGTTCCATATCTATCCAAATTGGACTACTGGGGTAGACTTCAGGAAACAGGGCTACATTCGCTTCAAACAAGATGTACTAGAGGTGATCTACTCCTATTATATAAAATTCAGAATTCCCAGTATCTTATGCATCAATGTGGTCTAAACTTCCTTTAGTAGAAGGACTTCCCCAAGGTCCCATAATAAACAAATCAATGTTGCAAAATCTAAAACAAATAAAAGGTTAAATTATTTCATGGTGAGAACTCCTACTGTCTGGAACTTACTTCCTCAAGAATTGGTGGACAGTAGTTCTATTTCAGCCTATTAAAAAAAGGGGTTAGATTACTGGATGGAGTTCAATAACTCCAGGGTATAATTTATCCCACCATGGTGGTGAGGGACAATCATGATTGGCAATAGCCTCCTTTTGTCCTTTGGAACCAAGTAAACCAAGAAAGTTCACATAAAGAATTTCTGAAGTGATATATTCGGGTCCCTGCTTTTTCAGTACTACCAGTCATGTAGCTTCCTGCTATGTCTCCAAACAAAGTAACAGCAGAATACAGCAACAAATGTTGAGTGGCAAGCATGTAGAAAAAGTGCCTCAAACCACCTCTGAGCTCCTCAAATGACAAAAAAATGTAACTGCCATCTGCGGTGAAAAAATGTGAACATGATCAAAGGGACACTGCACAAACAACATGCTACCAAGGATGAGCAGAGTGTGCCATAACAGCTCATTGAACATGGTCCACACTCAACAACTGTACTCTAAGCTGGAGAAGTATCCTTACTGGGCATCAGGGCACTTGCCTAACAGTGTCTTGTCATTACAGTGCCGATTGTTGGATTCACTGTCCCCTTCATGAGATCTGCCCCCCCACCTCGGAGTTAGAAAATTTAGAATGGGTGGGCATGGTGGGTGTAGGAATGTGGAGGGCATAGCCCCCCCACAAAAATAGAGGACGGCGACTTTTCAACTTGGTGCCCTAATGACAAGGTGCACTACCGCCGGTGCTCTGAGGTGGTGGAACTGAGAAATATAGTATAAAGTCAAAACGGGTACAATGCCCTGCAGGTACTTATAGGTGGACCTCGTGCCATAGTGTACCACAACAATGTAAATTCTGGCAGTGATTGACCATTAATGCCACTTGCCACAGGGAGGCGCCTGCCTAGTCACCAACTGTGCACACTTCTTGTCAGTCAGGCACTGCTCATTACAGATGCAATCAATGAACTGCCAGATTCTGAACTGGCATGCACCAATTTGAGCACTTAAACTATGGTGCTACCCCTTGACAGCATTGTTCATCCATGGCATTATCTCCTTAACCACAAGGTGGTAATTCCAGAGCTGCAGAGGATACACTGGCTGCAGCCTACTCGACCTACTCGCAGGACAGCCCAGCCAGGTATCCTCAGAGTAATCCATGAATAGTTGCAGCAGCTCCTCATTGTCTTGGAAGAACTGCCATTCCCTCAGCTCCTGGAAGGCTGCAATGACATCACTCACAGGCATGAATGCCAGTGCCACCACCATCCAAACATGTAGGGCAAAACTCATATCTGACATGTACAGTTCCATCACCCCCACAACCTGCTGTAGCCATTTCCAGAGTGACTGGTAGAAATGAAAGTAGCAGCCACATGCTGCTGCAGTGGGAAACACTGCCATGAACCCCTTTATGGCAACCTGTTCATAGTCCATCATGGTACTGGTAGATGCAAGCAGGGCACACAGTCCTTTCAGTTCAGTGAACACCTATGTGTATACAGCAGCAGTCTGGGATGTCATCAGAATGTAGCATGCTGGCAGCACCAAATTGTGGGAGATGGCATGCATGGTGTAGAGCTGGCTGAAGAGTGGTGGTGTGCACTTGAATGCCCCATCCATGTACCATTCAGGGCTGCTCTCCAGTCATGCGAGGTTTTCTCATGTGCAGAAAAACAGTATACATCCCTCCCAATAGCCACTATCAAACATGAGGAATGGGGCCCCATCTCAGTCACCTGATACTCATCAGGCACCTCCAGCACTGACACAGATGTGGGCATCACTGGGGGGTGGCACCATGGTCCCTGTGAACTGTACTCAGTTGGTTCATGGCAGACAGGCATCTGGACAGAGCCGTCTGTATATCCCTGGTACATTCCAGCACCACCTGGCTGGTGGTCTGTACTGTAGCAGTAGTTCTCCTGTTGATAATCTCCACAACACCGTGGACCACTAAGGAGGCAGTTTCGGGGACATGGTTCTGACTCTCCAAGCTGTGCACAACCTTGTCCACCACCATATGCAGGCAACCTTTACAGCAGCATCGGTCATATTCCACACATCTCCAATAAGTTTTCCCATGCCGCCCCTCTCTCCTTCCAGTATATATGGTCTTGGTACCCAAGAAGAGATTGTCCCTTCTGACTGGTAACAGTGTAGAGGCATTGTGATTCTTTCCTCTGTCCACTTACAACACTGAAGTTCTGTTTGCACCAACACTGCTTTTGACCTGAATGCAGCCTCACTCATTGCTTGCACCTGTGCCCCTCCACACACACAAAAGGTGTTTCCAGTACCCTACTACTGGGCCCACCACTGTGGTGCAGACATATCATGCATGTCACCGGGAACATGTCTGAGGTTTGCCAGGTCCATAGTCCACCTGGTACCTTCATGGTTGGCCATGCTTTCTGCTGTCATCCTGCACCACAGCCTGCACTCAGATCTGAATCCCTGCCTCAAGGAACACACTACACTATCCTGCCTGTGCCGTACACTAACCTGACACCTTACCAGCTGGAACATCACACCAGCAGAATTCAGCACATCACCAACATGTTTAAAGATTGCAGTACAGGCACATGTCCAGTGATCCTGGGCCATAAACGCCACACAGTCGGGTGTGGGGTGAGGGCGACTGGCCTTGGGACTGGGGCAAGGTGTATCCATGAAATAGGGTGGGGTGTCTCCACCGGGCATTGGCTATGGCACCTACCTGTGCTCCTTGCCCTTCACATGCACACCTTCACTACCATCCCCCATGGTGGCATTCTTTGCACGGTGGTATTCTGTGCTGTGCAGCATTGTATCCTGTGCTGTCCTGACTGTGCTGTTTAGCAGTCACTGTTATGATTATGAGGCTGGTCTTTAAAGCTAAATCCCAAACACTCCCAGATGTCATGATTGATCAAGGCGCTGAAGGCTAAACACAAATCACCTTGCATTCCATGGTATTTCATTGTAGGCAGTACAAGTTCTTGTAGCCTATCCACATCACTGGGGCCTTTTAGGTCCCTAATTGTCCATGTTGCCTTTCTTTGTATCCCCTTCAATGCTTTTATTTCAGTTTTGGTCCAAGATGCCCAGAGTTAGGCACTGTATTCGTGATATGACTAAACCAAGGGCACAAATAGAGGGACTTGTACCTCCCTATCTGCTTGTAATGTTCCTAAGAATGCAATTAAGAACACCATTCACTCTTTATTTAATGCTTTGACATTACTTCTTGAAACTTAAGTCATTCAATATTATTACACCCAAGTCTCTTTCTTGTGTCACTTCTTTCAACGTTTTACCACCTAAGGAATAGTGTGCCCTTCTATTGTGCCTGCCAAATGCATAATTTGGAATTTATTGATGTTAAAATATAGCCCATGTGATTCGGCCCATTGTTCCTGTTCTGCCAGACCCCTCTGCAGATTTGATATTTCATCTGAAGGTCTTACCCTCATGCCAATTCTGGTATCATTTGCAAACTTTGTGACCCAAATATCCCCATTGCGCCTCATAGATGATATGTCCAGGTTGAACAGGTAGGGACAGAGTACCAAGCCCTGGTGGACCCCATTGGTCACACTTGCCCATCCTGAGGTACTACCCCTAAGATTTGCCTGCTGTCTTCTATCTGTCAGCCATATCCCTTTCCAGTTAATGTTATGCTCTGACCCCAAGCTATAGGATGGACTGTCTATGTTAGAAGGGCTCAGTAGTGCTATAGCAAATAGTTTCAAAATGTTCCATGCCATTTACTAGCAAGATGTCTGAGAAAATTGCAAAAACAAAGTGTATTCCTGTTATACATAATGTTAAAGCACTTCCAGGTACAATTCACAGTGGAGTTGTTCGATTTGCAAAACATGCTTATTGACTAATTCAATCTCCAAGTAACAGTGCTAGCTCTACTGAATCTGATGATGGTGATGATGACTACGACGACGACCTTGGTCATGATGATACTGATGACATGGATCAGCTTGTGAGTCTAACATTACCGGTTTCTCATTCTTACAGTGACAATTTGGATGAAAAGAGTGCTAATATAGTGTCAAAAGGGAAAAATAAAATTTCAAAGGCACGGGCCAAACAAAGTGAAACACTGTCTGACAGTAGTGATAGTGATGGTGCTGATGCAGAGAACCCAATTTTAGAAGGTTGACACAGGACTTGCATCAAGCCCTGTGTCATCTACAGTGCTTGCCCCAGCTACACCAAAGCCCTTGAATGCAACTCAACCCTATTTTACAAGGGCTGCTGCAGTTGTGACAACTTTTTCACTTAATGGCAGCTTGTGTCAAAGGTTTGATGCAAGCCCTGTAAAATGGCTCCCCCATGGTGCAAATGCAGACTAAGGCGAGGTGGTCTAAGTTCTGCATTCATCACAAGGGACTTGCACCACAGAGGTGTGGCTGAGTTTTTGCAAAATTGAAACTGCCGCATTGCTTGATGCTAGTTGCCACTTGCATCATACCCAGTATTGCCACCTAGGTACCTCACCCTGTGAGTACCACTCTCCCTCAAGGACATCTGACACCTTTAATTGGCTGCACCGCATCTCCCACAGATACAGGCAATGGTCACTCCTATATCCCTTATCACGTATGATGTTGCCGTAGGGCTAGCACCTGCAATGCCAGACCAGTAATAACAAACCGCTAATACATAATCTCACCTGCAAGAAACTGTCTGTGCACCCTGAAGATCCTCCTCCTTCTCCTTCTGATATCAGGAGATGTGCACCCTAACCCAGGCCCTTCTACTACCACCAATGCCGGCTGTACAAAATCTACTGGGGGCCTGACCATTGCCACTATTAACATTTGTAGCCTGATCCCTAAGCTTGATGCCATCCAAGTCTTTGTAAACCAGCATAGACCTGATATTCTAGCAATTGTTGAAACATGGCTCTCACCAAAAATCCCAGACTCAGCGATTGCACTGCCAGGATATAATGTCTACAGACTGGACCATGTGTCCAAAAGAGGTGGAGGTTGTGCAATCTATACCAAAGATCATCTCATGGGATGCCCCATCTCTACTCCTCTCCATGACTCCACTACTCAGATCTTACCTATTAAGCTACTTTGAGGAGCACACAACAAAACCCTCACAGTAATCATAATCTACATCCCCCCCCCCCACCAAAGACCAAGGGAAGAGCCTCACAACCGTTCTGGACTTCATCAAATCCCAACTATTAGGTGCGGAGACAATTACACTAGGTGATTTCAATATTAATTGGCTCTCATCAGATGATGCTATATCTCGGGATGCCATAGCATCAGCAAACCTCTCACAAATAGTTCTCTCCACCACCAGAAAGAACTATAAAACAGGCACTAGTACCTTTCTGGACTGGGTCCTTACCAGTCATCCCCTCTCATATCACCAGCACCTCTGTACTTCCTGACTCACTAAATGACCACTCACCCATTATATGTGAATGGTCAAATAAATTCCATAAGTCCCCATCCAAAGTCGTCACTAGCAGAGTGCTCCCACATGGACAGCTAAAACACCTTAAATCCTACTTCAGTTGGTTTGATTGGTCTCCCATTTTCCTCTCTACAGATGTTAACACAGCTCTTGACCTCTTTATCTCCTTCTTCAACACGGCCTATGACACCTACACCCCACTTAAAAAATGAAAAGTCAAAGCACTCTGCAATCCGTGGCTAACTGGAGAGCTACTTGCCCAGCTAAAGGCTCAGGACCACCTTTGGGCCCTGGCTAGAGACTCTGGCGCCCAGCATGACATACAGAACTACAAATGTGCCCGCAATAACTGCACTAAATCCATACCGCTACTGAAAAATGTCTAGTACAAACAAGCTCTCTCAAACTCCTGGGGAAAGGGGTTGGATTTCTGGAAGAATATCAAAGAAGTTACAGGGAAACAAACTAAATCCTCCCCAACCATGCTAAAGGTTGATGAGGCCATCACCCTGGATTCTCTGGTCATTGCGAACACGTTTAATGATGCATTTACTGATCTCAGCAGCATCCTTCCCCTGGATTTTTTCCTTGACACTACCCACACTATCCTTGATGATCCTCCTATCACTCTCCCACCCTTCCACTTCAAAGAAATTAACTTGCACGATGCCCGAACACACATCACCAAAGCAATTTCAAAGTCAAGATCAAGTGGGGACTCGCTGGATCTAAAACTCCTAACCCTCACTATGGATAAGGATCTAGTCCCATTAATGCACATTCTCAATCTCTCCCTTAGCACTGGTCAGATCCCTGACAAATGTGGGGATAAGACCTGCCATGCGAACTATCGACCAATTTTGATACTACTACCTCTCTCCAAGGCACTAGAACGCATAGTATCCAACCAACTCATGGACTACCTGGACAAACACAATCTCTTATGCCCACAACAACATGGCTTCAGAAAAGGTCATAGCACCTCTTCTGTATTACTGGAGTTCACTGGAGCACTGCACAGCACATTGGATATGGGTCACTTAACCAGGGCATTATTTGTAGATCTGACCAAGGCCTTTGACACAGTCCACCATCGTCTGCTGATCAAACAACTCCAGCATTTAGGACTGTCTCCTGATGCTGTCTCATGGTTCAACAGCTATCTGCAAAACAGATCTCAATGAGTCAAAATTGCTGGGACACACTCTGACCTCAGACTGGTCTGATCTGGAGTCCCTCAGGGATCCATCCTGGGTCCATTACTCTTCAGCCTTTTTCTTAACATGCTCCTGAAATCTTGCACTGAACAGATTATCTCCTATGCTGATAATGCTGTTATCTTCTCCTCCCACAAGGACCCTGTGCTCCTGCAGACCAGTCTTCAGCAAGGCTTGGCCGTAGTGGAAAACTACTTCATTCATCATAAGCTTGTCCTCAATCATAAAAAAAACCAAAAGTAATGCTCTTTAACAGCTCTCAAAACAGGCATAGATCTCACCCCCTAGCAATCTGTACCAGCAGTGGCAACACCTTTGAGCAAGTGCAGTTGTTCAAATACCAAGGGTTATCCCTGGACTCAAATCTCTCCTATGGGGCACACATAGACAATGTTGCCAAATCAGCAAATATGCACCTAGGCCTACTTTACCGACATAAACAACACCTTACTGCAGATGCACTGAAGATTGCCATCCAAAGCTCTGTGGTCTCCATCACTGATTATGATCTTATAATCTATGGCTCTGCCTTTGCCACTGCCCTGAGATGAATTTCAGCATCACTTAACAAGGTCTGTAGGCTTATCTCTGGTGCTCATTGTCTCACTCATACATGTGACCTGTATGCCCGATCTGGCTGGCTTCAACTTTCAATCACATAAAATACAAAACCTGCATTAAGGCAAAGAAAGTAACCATGGGCCTCACTCCATCAGGAGTCCAAGCACTGTTTAGTTTTAGACTAAAGCCGCATAACACCAGGGGCTCTGAAAACCAGCTCCTTCAGGTTCCCCGCCATCGCACCTTTCAGGCCTAAAGATCCTTTGCCTTCAGAGCGCCTAGCTGGTTAAATGAGCTCAATCCTGACATCGCTTCCACTACCACCCTTGATTCATTCAAACATAAACTCCACCTGCACCTTACTAACTCTAGTTCCTGTGAATGCTACCTATAATCTCCTCAGCCCTCTCGTTTTTGTTCCCTCCAACTATCACCTACCACATCTCCACCCCCTCCTTTTCCTCTAGGTTACTTTTTTATTTCTTCTTTCTTTTCACCACTCCTGACTCTCCCACCATCACCCCTCTGCCTCTTCTGAGCCCTCAGTGATCTTTCCCTTTTTGTTGACTAGTTTCAGCCTGCTCCCAGTTGATGACTATGCCCTTTGGCTGCAATTCCTGCCCTCCCCAACTTCGTTCCTCACGTTTATCTTCATATTCCACCCTCCCTCCTACTTATTCCTCTGTTACTCTGTGTTCCCATGTATACATTCTTATTCTAGCTATTGTATTGATCTACCATTGTAACCTAATATGCCAACCTATTTATTGTTTTGTTCCTATTTCTGTAACTTGTATTGCATTTGTTCTCTGACACGGAACCTTTGTAAAAGAGCCTGGCTCAAAGGTACTTGTAATCCTAGTTGTAATAAAATAAAAAAATAAGTAAATAAATCATACTTCCTTCACCAAGTCCCTTGTGATCAAACTCCATTTTAAAAGTGTGCTCAAAGGATTCTATGATTTTCTTACCCTATGAACCTGCATCCTCCACCGATATGTCTTCCCCAGATAACGCAGCAACTTGACATCCACTGAGCTCAATACTAGACATAGACAGTCCAACTCTACTGTTTCTATTCATTTTTACATAACCCCCAAAGTTTTTTGCCAAGCCGTATGTGTGCACTCCAATACTTGTGTTAGTAGGGGAAAAGATGAAGGTAATTTTGGAACCACAACAATGTTGTGACATCCCATTCAAATGCACCCTTTCATTATATATATATACACACACACACACACACACACACACACACACGGTTCAAACAAGCATTCTAACATTGGTGCCTGGAAATGTAGCAGGGCTTTTAGTGAACAGGAACATTCTGCTGAAACAGTAGGGGACTGTCATCTCCAGCTAAGATCCGGAAGTCCACTTTTGCATCAGGAGAATTATGTAAGATCTGTTTTACCACACTGCAGTGCATCAGGGTGCCGGCATTAGGATGCAAGTCACTACAGAGCCAAAATCTGAGTTTGCCACACCATCCCCAAGTTCAGCCCCCCCCCAGAGTTAGAATATATAATTAGGGGATGGGGGCACAGCTCCCCACAAGGTGGGTGTGTGGGGATGGTGCAGCTCCCTGGAAAAAGAGTGGTCGGTGATATTGCTGTTTGGCGCCATAGTGGCTCAGCGCTCTAATGCTGGCAAAATGTGAGAGTGGAACCATTTTACCAGGCAGTGCATATAGTACACCACCACCAGCCAAATGTAACTTTACCCCTGATAAGAGGCAATTGAAATTTAAAGAGGTTTTTGAAAGACATTTTTAATATTCATGAAAGCATCCGAAAAGTGGCAATAAATCATAAAATAAACATGATTGAACTTGATTTGTAGCCATTCTCTATTGTACAAAACTTGGATTTCCAGCTGCTTACAGGCTACTTATGCTCCTGATATTTAATGCCAAGTAGAAAATACTTTTCAGTAACTGCTGTGTCCAGGATGTAGGAGAGCTTAGTACTTCAAGTAAGGCATGTTCTGCAAGAGGCTGCGGACAAGGTACTGTAGTTCACTTTACAGTATCACTGATATGGGGACCAGCATCCAAATCATTGACTATCTTTCTCTTGCTGCACACTGGGACAGTTTTGTAGGTATCTTATCCTCAAGCACCACACTGCCTGCTAACTCTACCACTTCAACCACTACTGCTACCACAACTATCTCTCAAAGCTTCAAAAAACCTTCAAGCTTCAGAAAATGGCAGTTATTCATGTACAGTATGTCACTTTCAAGTCACACACACAGCATAGCACATTCAGCAAGATCTGAAAAGACTGCTTACTGCTTGGTCAGCTCACAGAGCTTGAACGATTGTTTTTTTTTGTTGCTGACAATGTTTCAAATATTAAAAGATCTCTTCATGTTGGTGATGTGGACAGCCAGTTCTGAGTGTTGTATGATCATTTTTTGTAATATAAAAAGGGGTTATGGACTGTCTCTCGAGAAAATGCTGAAACAGCATGTGAGATCACACACACACACACACACACACACACACACACACACACACACACACACACACACACACAGGTTTAAGATACAAGGTGTTATCTGGAAGGCCTTGATCAGGAATCACCTGTTTTTCTGGGGGGATCACGTGATGTAGGATTCCGAGTAGAAGCTCCTCTGCATAGCTCCAACCTCCTAACCATGAATTATCACTATTTTGGTGCTTTTTTCCCCTTAAAACCAGAAAGTTCATAGACCATCGCCTTCATAACATCCTGGGCTCCTGTTTGCTTGCTGTTTGAAATGATGGAGGTGTATATAAAAAAGCCTCCACAGAAGTGTACACTGCCTGTCACTCCCGAGAAGGCCCCGAAAAAGTCAAGGGCCTCGAGTACTGTGGATAAGCTAGAGCTCCAGAACCTGATCTCCGAGCAAGAACCCCTAACTCTGAGCAGATTTTTGGAAGAATTTAAACCCTTCCGGGATGAAATTAAAGAAATCAAATCCCTGTCTAAGAAACTGGAGGAGGTCATGATGAAAACTTCGGATAATGCAGCCCGTATCTTGTCTCTTGAGAAACACGTGGAAAAAATCGACCCCAGTCTAGTAGCCATGCGGCAAAAGATCTCTAGCCTGGAAGCAAAGTTAGAAGATTTGGAGGGCTGCAGTCTAAGAAATAATATTGTCATTTTGGGCCTTCCAAAAGGAGAAGAAGGCCTGAATATGCTGGGATTTGTGCAGAAGCTGATTGAGAAGATCGCTGGCCCCCTCTCCCTTTGGGGCTAACTACATTATTGAAAAAGCGTATAGGTCCTTGCGGCCCAAGCCATCCCCTGGAGCTATGCCGCATCCCATTATTTGTCGTTTCTTAAACTACTTTGAGAGACAGCACTTTCTGGGAAAAGTGAGAGTTACAAGAAGTGAAATGGGAAATACTAGGCTTAGAATTGCCCAAGATTTACCGGGGTCAGTCAGGGCAAAGCGCACTGCTTTCCATCCGATTGTGTCAAAAATTATAGCTGCAGGCCTTCGCTTCAGAATGGGGTATCCAGCTAGATTGCAAGTTCTAGTGGATGGTACCTGGTTAACATATGAGAATCCTGAAATTGCTTTCTCTGGACTGAAAGCTACTCTGCCTGATTTGTTTCGAGACACCTGATTCTGTTGGTCGCTTCTGCCCTACCCTGTTTTGGAAGAGAGAATTGTTTTCATGTTATGCCACAAGATGACTGAATGCCAATCTGGTTTTGTAGACCCTTGAAGTTTGCAATAGAGGGGACTACCATTAGTGGAGTTTTGACCCTTCAGGTTTTCCTTCTCAGTTTTCATGTTTTGGAGCATTCTCATATCTCAGGACTTTTTCTCGGGGGGGGGGGGTTTGCTATGGTTTGGAAGCATTCTCTTTCTACTCATATGGAGCATATTTCCCGATCTCTCGTCTCTAGGGGCACTCGATTGTCTCACAGGATGTAGTTTATTTTATGAAAGCTTTCAAGTCTGATATTTTTGATTATTGGTGCATGGCTTGAGACAGTGCCCTGGGGTTTCAATTTTTCCTAGATATTACCACTAGAGGGTGCTTTTGTCCTAATCTTCGTGGTTCAACCCCTCTTCATCTATTTCTTTCTGGAATGTATTTTCATCGGATATAGATCGCTGTGGGGGTTAAAACACAAGTGGAGGCCCACTACTTGGGAGCATTTAGTTCGCTAGTATTTAAACGTCTTGGGGGAAGTTTTTAATCTTTTCAATGGTAGCAGTTATAAGGATATATTTGATGAATGTGCACTATATTGGGTGTTCTCTGTTTTCTCTCAGGATTTCGGGGTTTCTGAATTGCTCCCTAGTAGAGGTTGCTCTCTTCCCTTTGTCTTATTCTTGCCATTTTTGTTCTGGACTTCGAGAATCTAGTGCCCTTTTACTATCATTTACGTTTTTTCATTTATGAAGTGATATTATTGCTTCTTGACATCATAAGAAGGCTTACATGTCGTGGTGGGGTTTCTGGGTACACACATGGGAGGTTGGAGGGGGAGAAAGAAAACTGTATTGTGCTGAACGTTGCTCAGGACAGCTGGGGGAGGGAGGGGACACCATGTTCAGTTTTGTTATAATATTTGATAGAAGGGATGGAACATTTCGGGGTGGGGTGGTGGGTGGGAGGAAAATTGATATTTGGGGGTATACAGCAGCAAGCAGGGTATCCGGTCAGTTATGTCTGATTGTTATAGTTCCTGGATTTTATATAATTTTATTTTCTTGTCTCTTTTTTCTGGATAAATGTCCAGTAGTATAAACATTGCAACATGGAATGTGAAGGGGATAAGGAAAAGTCAAACAATACCAAGTGTTAAAACACCTTACTTTATTATCTTCTCAGATTACATTCGTGCAAGAATCTCATTTACTGGAAAACAAATCTCTGCAGCTAAGAAGGCAACAAATAGGGCAGATTTTTAATGCCTCAGGGTCTACTAATAGCTGTGGGGTTATGATTCTAATTAAAAGAGATATTCCCTTTATTTCCCATCAAGTTTTTAGGGACCCAAATGGCAGATACGTCCTAGTTCAAGGGAGTCTCTGGTCTATGCCCATTTTACTCGGCAGCATTTATGGGCCTAATATAGATGATCAGAGTTTTTATGTGAAACGTATCTCCATACTCATTCCCATGCTTCCCATGGGTATAATAATAGGTGTGGATTTCAATCTGGTTCTTGATCCCGAACTAGACAGGTCTGGTACTGGGTCGAGGGGCTTAATACCTGGATAGAGGGCCCTCAGAGATTTTTTGGATCAATGCGGACTGTGTGATGTGTGGCGTGTGTTACACCCAAAGGATAGGGTGTATACCTTTAACTCACTGGTGCACAAAACCCAGTCTCGCATTGATTATCTTTTCCTCTCTCAGGCCATTCTGCCAGGGATCTTGACTGCTTCGATTCAGCCAGGTCCAGTATCTGACCATTCATTGGTAACTTCTAAACTGGCCTTTCTTAACCTTCCTCATAAAGAAACCCGATGGAAATTAAATGGTCAATTGTTCAAAGATACTAAATATTGTGACCTAATAAAGGAGCAGATCGATTTTTTTTTTTTTCTCCTCTACTAACTCCTCCGAGGACACGACTCCTGATATTTTGTGGGGTGCTTTCAAATCATATAAGCGAGGGATCATTATTAGCTTAGCCACCAAAAGGAAAAAAAAATAGAGGCGGAATTCTTAGCTTCATTATCTCTAATTAGGTCTTTGGAAACTAGGTTATCCCCTAATGCTTTGGAAGAAGATAAGAGAAGGCTCTTGGTAGCAAAAGATAAATATTTGGATCTTTTAAGGGAAAAAGCAGAATTAGCTGCTATTTGTACTAAAGCAAATTATACCGATCAGGGAGAAAAGGTGGGTCACCTGCTAGCTTTAAGGATAAAACAAGAATCAGCTAGATTTATACCCCTCCAATTAGGGCCCATGCAGATGGATCCTTGAAGGTATCCCCTTCTGAGTTTGTGCAAGAGTTTGCCTCCTATTATGAGGATCTATACATGGATATGGATAACCCTCCTTCCTTAGAAGAGCTCAAGGCCTACCTGAGGGATTCCTCTTTACCATTTCAGTCGGAATCACAGGGGAATTTTCTTTCCTCACCAATATCCTTAGAGGAAATTTCAGAGGTCATAGGGGCTTTGCCCTCGGACAAGGTCCCAGGTCCAGACAGGTTTTCCGCCTTATTTTTATAAAACTTTTCCGCCACAATTATTGCCAATCTTTCACCGGTTGTATTGTCACATTCTTTCTGGAGCAAAAACAGATACGCATTTGTTTGAGGCCCTGGTTGTACTTCTCCATAAGCCTGGTAAGGATCCTGAATTAGTGCAAAGTTACAGACCAATATCCTTATTAAATCAAGATGTAAAAATTCTCTCCAAGATACTGGCCGATAGAATAACGAGAGTTCTCCCTGACCTGATTAGTATGTCCGAGGTAGGATTTATGAGGGGACGTTCATCAGCTGACCATCTATGTACCCTGTCACACGTAGTCTCTTTATCCAGGGATGCTGCCTTTCCCGGAGGATTGGTCTCCTTGGATGCCGAGAAGGCGCTTGATCATGTTAATTGGAATTTCCTGTTTCAGGCTCTTAAAGTATATGACTTTCCGACTAAATTCATAGAATAGATTTGGGCCCTATATCAAACCCCATCCGCCAGAGTTTCTGGTAATGAAGCATTCTCCAAACCCTTTCCTTTGTTTTCTGGTACTCGCAGGGCTGCCCTCTCCCTCCCCCTTTTATTTAATTTATACTTAGAGCCCCTTATTCGAAATATTCTCAATAATCTGTATTCCAATTGGTAATTAGGTGGTGAAGATCATGGCTTATGCTGATGATCTTCTTCATTTATCCCATCCCAAAGCCTCAATTCCCACCATGTTGAAGGAAATCACCAAGTTCTGCGCCCTCTCGAATTACAAGTTGAATGCAGCCAAATCTTCCATTTCCCTCTTAATCACAAGATTTTTAAAAATGAGGTGTCCTCTCTTGGTCTTGGTTGGTCTCCACATGTTCTTAAATATATTGGCATTAATTTGACATGTAACCCTTCCTCCTGGTTTAAGGAAAACCTGGAGCCTCTATCCCAAGTGATGATTCAGGACCTTAATAGATGGTCCAAACTCCCTCTCTTCCTTTGGGGCCCCATATTAATATCATCAAAATGAATATTTTTCCTTGTTTATTTTATCCCCTCTGACGACTTAACGCCTTTACTCCATTATCATGGTTTCATAAAATGTATGGAATTTTATCTGGTCTAATAAACAAGCCAGGTTAGCATATTACAGACTAGCTGCTCAAAAAGTAGATGGAGGGCTGTGGATTCCCCATCTAGCAATTTATTATTAGGCTAGTCATATTGCAAAATATTTGTGGTGGGTTAATCCGGGCTCTGAATATCTAAGACCAGTCTGGCTCAAAATTGAGCTAGACTTTGTTCAATCTGTGAACATTGACCCTCGGACATTGTTCTACCCCAAATTAGCCTCCCTTCCGGACACTATTAGTTGCCCCATTATCTGAACATCCCTCAGAGTTCACATGCAGCTTTGTTCATTTCTGCTGTATTTCCCAGAAATGGACTTGTCTGTCTATTTGGAATTCCCAGTCTTTCTCTATTAATAAAAAGCAGATAAATGGTTACCCCAGATAGGGGATGGGATAATTTCTACTTGTTTGGATGACGCAGGGGAATGGCTTTCAGTCTCTAATATCATCCGTAAGTTTGAGATTCTCTTAACTTTTTACTTTAGGGTGGCCCAATTAAAACACTTAATTTCTACAGTATTTGGTAATGTCCCTCCTCGTCCCCCTGCTTTTAGGTTTGTACCGGAACTCACCCCTTTATTGGGAGCACCAGGTACTATTTCCAAATATATCGTGTCCTATATCAATGGAGATATGGGCAACCAGAAGGCCCTACTAAGCTCTGGGTTTGTTTTTTTCCTCAATATACTCCTAATTGGCCAGCTCTATGGAAGTTTTGTCATAAATATGTTTCACAGGATAGGCTCTGCCTCATGCAATTTCACATATTGCATAACATGTATTATACCCCCATGAAGCTAAAGAAATGGGGTCTTATAAGCTCTGGGGCCTATACCAGAGGATGTCAAGAAGAAGGCAGACTTCTTCATGTCTTTTGGTCATGTCCTAAGATAGTTATAATGGATGACCATACAGAATAACCTAGACCCCATACTGGGTTTGCAGGAGTATTTCACTCCTGATATATGTATGTTTGGGGGATTTATCCTCTGTTAAGGTTAGAATCCGGTGGTTTCATATCTCCATGATTGCACTATCAGTAAAGAAAATAGTGCTTCGGCACTGGAGGGATGCATCAGGCCCAACATACCAAGAATGGGTTAATGAAATCTTGGCTAACTTACATACTGAGAAAGCTATAGTGAGCCTCCACAATAAGTTGCAGTGGTATAAGAACACTTGGGATCCCCTTCACCTGCTAATTATGGTTAGAGCTGCTAAATAAGTTGTATATTCAGTGTCTTTTATTGTGTGATACCATACTCTATTTCTCATTTGCATGAGTACCTTGCTGCTGTGTGGGGTGGGGAGGGGGGAGGGGGACAGCTCATGTATTAGTCTATGTATAAGAATTATATGTGGTAACTTTCTGTCCCCTGTATTAGCATAAGAAAAGTACTAATAAAATATGAATTATAAAAAAAAAACAAATCTCCTGTTTTTCTAAGTTAATTATAGCTTTAACTGCTAAAAGGGAAATCAGTATCCCTTTTATGACATTTCAAGAGGGAAACCAGGTTTAGTACACTGGTGCAGAATCATAAAGATGCCTTGATGTCCTGGGAAGGGGAAGATGCTCATGAGATCAAAGAAATGTCATTTGAAGAACATGAGTTATGCTGAGGTTGCAGAATTTCATACTTGGAAAATGCATCCTGTTTTTATATAGATATATATTTTTTTATATTCTGACAGAGGAGCTAGGTGACCTCATGCAATAGGTGAGGAAAACCAGCTTTTAAACATTATTCTTTTTTTTTTCCTTCAGAGGCACTTCTATCTAGACTCTGACAAAGAAACATCTGTGAGCACTTTAAGCAGGAATTTAGAGACAGAGACAAATATAAGTACTGTAGTAAGAAATGCACAGTTAATACTTGTTTTGTTTAAGAGATTTGTATGTCTTGTGATATAATAGTTCTGTATTTTATGTGTTGCATATTTTTTATCTATTTTAGTAAAACTCAATTTTTAGAGCTTACTTTGTCTGTCTTTGATTTCTTTCCTTTACAAGTAGAGTATATATGGTTAAAGCAGACACTATACTTAAGCTTGAATGGTGATACCAAACTGGACAAGGTAAGTGTTTTAAATCCGAGGTATTTTATTACAGTTAAGGGTTCATTTCTGTACACCTGGTTAGGTGCCTGTAGGTAAAGCTATCTGGTCCCCCGAAGACAGAATTATCTGAGACTGTACATTGGGTACGCTAACAAGAGTTTCACAGTTTGAATTCCTCCAGAACTTCAGACTAAAGGTTGATTCAAATCCACAAAAGCAGACGAGAGGGTTACCTTGTTCTATTAACTGTTCACAAGAGTGCGCTCGGAGGTTGGCACTTTGGGAGTAGAGGGCTGACCTGCTGAGTGCGTTTGTGACAGTGGCAGATATGTACACTGTTTTGCACATTGTCTTAACCTAATCATTCAAAGATTCCTGGATAATGACTGGCAATAATCAACTACTGTGGGAACAGTGCACAAAGTGTGTGGCCACTTCAAGCCATTCAGTAAAGGCCTATGACATCCTTGCTGATATCCAGAAAAACAAAGATCTTTCTCACCACCAGCTTGTTCAGAATGTACCAACAAGGTGCATTTCAACTTAATTTATGATCGACCATATCCTTGAACAAAAGGTAGCTATCACTGAATATATCATGTACAATGATATCGGGGAGGGTATTGTATTCCATTCTACTCGATGATCTCTAATAGAATAGTCATGTTACATTCTGAAACTATTTATAAGTGTTACAAAAGACAGTGCAGAAATGGTATCCCTTAGCCAACTTATTCACTCATTCTACTTCTCAAAATAGTTTGGTGAAAATAAGGAACAACTTAGATATGAACCAGTCTCTAGTCAATAACATGCTTACCAGACTTGGCTATTATGATAAATTATCAGCCATGACACAGAGCAGAGTATACAGTATCTTAGCAACATTGCTAGATCCACATTTCTGGAACAGACACCTTCCTGATGTGGCTTCTGAGGATATAGAGGAGTTGAACTACAGGCAACAGTTGAATGATGCAGTAGATGAGGTTTAATTTTCTTTAGGGAGCAGTACTACAATGACACCACCTCAAATTCAAAAGACTGCTCAAAAACCAGGACTGAAGCAGACAATGAGGAGGATGACATTTGGTGCCAGCTGCAGGACACTGAAATTTCAAAAGAAGAAGATGCATACTTGGTATTAAGAATGCTAAACGCACATACGTCTGAGACCAACATTAGTATTAAGTAAGACACTTTAGCTTACTGGAAAAAGAATCATGCTGGCCAAAGTTGGCTGTCCTGACTTGTAAGTATATTGGGTGTTCACCCTCCAGTGCCTGTTCTGAACATTTATTTAGCTCTGCTAGGGATGCTGTAACTGATAAATAAAGATTAACACCAGACAATATAGAGACACCAAAGTTCCTGAAAGTTAACTTGCCAAACTTTGGCTACATATGTGATGCTGATCTTGAAGAAGATGAGACTGACAGCAGTACCTGTGCTGCATCTATGGATTAAGTGACAATAACACCAGCTTCCAATTTTCTGACTAGACTGGTTAAAACTAGAGATCTGAGACTTGTCTGCCTTTTTTGATCAAATCATTGTCATCCTGGGGAGGGTGGGAGGTGCAGCCGGTACATGACATTGCAGTGGCAGCAACTGTGGCAGACGTGTCCCTGTTCTCACATAGTCACTTTCTCATTCTGAGATCATTTAGTTGAATGTGCCTTTACTGGATTGATAAATTATGCTAGCTCTGTTTTTTTTCCCCAGTAGTAGTGTTAACAGCAGGGTTAAAGTGCTCACTTTCAGACTGCCTTGTGCTCTTCTCTCACATTGCTTTGTGTTGCCTTACATACTGAGAGCCATTGCTAAACAATAGTGGTGCCTGGGACTGAGAAATAAAACGAGCTGTACAAACACATTATCCCCTTCTACAAAAATCAGACTCTGGAGAAAGAGGTTAAAAAAAAAATAAAGATCTGTGACTTGCCTGCCTTTGGACCAAATTGTTGCTGTCCTGGGGAAGGTGGGGGGTGCAGCCAATGCATGGCATTGTACTGGTGACAACTGTCACAGACAAAATCCTATTCTCACAGTCGCTTTCTGATTCTAAGGAAATCATTTAGCTAAATGCACCTTAACCGAATTGATTTAAATGCTGCTAGTTCTGCTTTTTCCCCCTAATAGTAGTGGTAGTAACAGTGGCGTAGAGGTGACATTCGGACTGCGTGGTGCTCTTCCTCTCACATTGCTTCCTAATACTGGTGCATTATTTCCCATACAGATAGCCATTGTTAAACAAAGAGGTGCTTGTGACTGAGAAATACAACTAGCTATACAAACAAACACACTATCTCATTCTACAAAAATAAGACTCAGGAAACTGGTTACAAACAAAAGATCTGGGACTTGCTTGTCAGCACAGTCACTTTCTCATTTTTTTTCTAAGCAGTCCTTTTTGGTCAAAGTGCCTTAACTATATGAATGCCGGTGCTGGTACATTACTGTAGTTCTGTTTCTTTCCTGACTGTAGTAGGCAGGGGTAGTAGCAGTCATGAAGTGGAAGCTGCCTGACTGGTTGTCTGACTGGCTGATGCTATTTCTGATTCTCCAATTTGTTGATGTGTTCGTCCTTGTTCATTAAGAGACTTTCACATAGGTGCCTGCTGAGAAATAGAAGTCACTACTGCTATTAACTATTATTCACAATATTAAATTACATTCTTAAATGTCAGAAACAGAAGAGTGGTTAGATAGCATTCTGGGAGTTGCCAGTCTTTTGACATAATCACACACACAGTATGCACGTGCTAGATGGCTTTCAGAGTTTAATACACACACAGGTCTGCTAAGCTAACTGCTTTTATTCTGGTTCACACTGGTGCTATAATTACTGAGATATAAGGGCTGGTCAGAGGTCTGGGAGTTGCCTGCCTCTGGACAAAATCTTTGTCACAATCTTGAGCTGTGTGCTGGTTGTGAGATTCAGCATGTACATATTACAGCAGTGGCACTTCCAGTAGGCACAGCCATAGTCGCATCATTCACTCCTCCTTGTCTCCTTTCACTAATCATGCAGTTTATTACTACTAAACAGTGGTTTAATTGCTTTTTTTCTACAGATATGTTGATTAAGAGCTGTTTAAAATGATTTTTCAACATATAGTTACCATAAAAGATAAAGGTTCTAAAAGATTTGGCTAACTATCAGCCTTTTATTGCTTATCAGAACCGTTTAGAACCTCAAAATCTTTTGAGGTTCTCCAGTCACTACTGTGCACCAGTGTCAGTAGATTGAGGGCCAGCTGTGTGGGTAATCAGTTGCCTGGCCTATTTGTGACCTGCCCGTATGTACAGGTAGTAGCAGTGACATCTTGTACACTTGCTGCAGCACCCTGCGATACATGCCACATCTCCATCTTTGATACATATCAGTATTCTCCAGTCAAGACACATGCAGCAGAATACTCAGCAAACAATAACATCTCACTAATCAAATCACAGTTAAAAGTGAAACACTTCATAATCTTTGTCCCCACCTGGCATACTATATCCTTATCGCTCTCTAGCACACAAGTTCAACCCTCCCTGCACTCACCATCTGTTGGACTAGGACAAATCTCGTATGCTGCTCTCTGGGAAACATACCTTCTGTCTTTCATGTTCATATAGTAGCACAATAGACATAAAGCATGCCCTTGTTTCTCTTTATTGTTGTGGTACTGTACCATTGCACAGAGAAATTGGCCCAATAATTGACACGCCGCGCCTTTGTTCCAGTTTGACAGACCCACAAAATCTGTCTTCATAAACAAATACACAGTAACATAGAATTGGTCAGCAGAAAAAGACTAGATTCCCCACCCAGTCTGTCCAGGTGGTCCCTGCATAGTCTGTCTCCTCTGACCCGAACTTACCTCGGACAACCCTCTCTGCCTATTTTCTAATATTCCTTTGTTTATCCCATGCATGCTTGAGGACCCTTACTGTTTTCACTTCCACCTCTTCTGCTGGCAGTTTATTCCAGGCATCCACCACCCTTTCAGTGAAGGAATAGTTCTACATGTCCCTCTTGTGCTACACCAGTAACCTGGGTATGGGAATGAGCCAAAGCCATCAGTGGTTGTCAGGGGCCAGAGAGGATTGAGTGTCCAGAGGACTGCTCTCCTCTTTGAGAGGGTATGATTGTTATCCCACCTGTCAACTGCCCTCTGATGGGGGCCGGTGGAAGCTGGGAACAGGAAGCCAGTGGGCATGGTGGGTGTGTGCCCCCACATGCACGTGCCTACGCCTTATACCAGGAGGGAGAAGGGACAATAGAAAATGAAAAATGGCATCCAAGAGCTTTATGAAGTCCTGAATCTGTTCCACCGGTGCACCACTACAGTCTCCCCTGATTTGGATTGTGCTCTGGGAGGGGAGGTAGCATCCTTCATGTCCCTGCCACTAGGAGTGATCCATGGGGGGTCTTGGAGATGGATGGGGTGATCAGGCTGGAGGACAGGTGGTGTGGGATGGAGTTCCTGCCCCTGGTGTGCCCAAGATTGATAAACACTTAAATAAAAAAAAAAAAAGGAAAAACTCTCCTTCTGTACCTTGTTCACCCCTGTGTGGTACTTGTAAGTTTCTATCTTTTTCCTTCTTGCTGTCTTCTCTTCTTGGGTGTGCATATTGAGATCCCCAAGTCTCCTCTCATAGGGCTTTTGATACAACCCCTTCACCATTTTAGTTGCCCTCCTTTGTATTGCTCCAGCCATGTCTATGTCCTTTCTAAGGTGCAGCCTCCAAAACTGGACACAATACTTCAGGTGGGGTTCTCACTAGCCAGAGATACTATGGTAACACCAATTCCCTCCTTCAGCTGGTGATAGCTGTCCCTATACATCCTAGCATCCAGTTGTGCCAACATAGTGTTTTGTCACATTCTACTACAAAGAAACACAGAATTTGACAGCAGATAAGGACTGCTTGGCCCACCCAGTCTGCCCATTTTACCTACCTGTTTCATATGTCACTGATCCTAAATTATCTGTGGCTTACCCTCTCTTTCCTATCACTAGAGTTCCTTTAGGTCTGTCCCATGTGTTTTCAAACTCCCCTACCATTTTTTCCCCAACAGCCTCTTCCAGGAGGCTGTTCCATGGATCCACCACCCTTTCCATGAAAAAATACCTTCTCACGTTAGAACTCATGCTACCCCCCCCCCCCGTCTTCATATCATGGCCCCTTGTTCTTGAACATCTTTTTTTTTTTTTTTTGAAAGATGCTACCTCTTGTACCTTACTTATACCCTTGAGGTATTTGAAAGTCTCTAGCATAACCCCACTCTCTCTCTCCTTTCTTCCAGGGAATACATATTGAGATCCTCCAGTCTAACCTCTTATGATTTTGGTGCAGCCCCTGCACCATTTTTGTAACCCTGCTCTGAACCACTTCTACTGTCTATTTCCTTCTGGAGGTGTGACTTCCAGAACTGGACACAGTACTGTAGATGAGGGCTTACCAATGTTCTGTACAGTGGCATCAACACCTCCTCTCTTCTGCTGGAGATGCTTCTCCCCATGCACCCCAGCATTCCACTGGCTGTCCTCACAGCCTTCTCACATTGTTTGATATCCTTTAGTGCATCAGATATGATTACTTCCAGGTCCCTTTCCTGTTTGATGGTTGTCAGTACTACCCCTCATCATCTACTCCTTCCCAGCTTTTATGTACCCCATGTGCATGATCTTGCACTTCTTTGCATTTAGTTTTAGCTGCCACACCCTTGACCACCTTGACCACACTTGACCAAGCATTCTTAGGTCCCTTCTCATTTTCTCTACTCTCCTGGAATGTCAACCCTGTTGCAGATTTTTGTGTCTGCAGAGAGACACACATCCTTGAATTCATCATATATGATAACCTCAAGGTACGATACCTTTTCTGCACACATGTATTGTAGTTACAACTGACTTAATCTCTCATCTATTCTAATGTTTAAAAATATGTGCTGAAACATAAAAATAATGTTTTCTTTTTTTTTTTTGGCCAGTGCTAATTACATATGTGATATTGTAACTTTAGTATTTTATCCAGTTTGGCTGGCAATGCAATTACCACTTATCATCCTTTACTCCTATCAGCACTTGTGTCCCAATCCCACTCACTTGCCCTTACCTCTCCTACCTCCTACTCATTCCTCCCCTACTCCCTCTTAGCCCAATCCACCCTTCTCTCTTGCATGTTCCCCATTCTCATCCACCCCTTTAATCCTCCCAACACCCTTCACTAAGCCTCTGCAATGCTTCCTCCCTCACCTCCTTATCCCCCACTCACCATCCTCGCTATCAGACAAGGCCTCTCAGCTGTGTACCACTCTCTTGGCGAACTATAGGCCGCCTGCTCTATTTCTCCCTTCCTCTCCTAAACTTACCCCATCACGCCTTACTTTCAATTGACAAGGCCCCTTGGCTGATATGCTATCTCTTACCCCTGCTTAAATTTTCACCTACTCTCTAGCAATTGACCTGGCATACATTGTCCATTGCCAGTAATATGTATTGTTGTTAATTTACTCCTGTGTTTGATCTGGCATACTGTACATTGTACAGTGCCTGTAATTAGTTACTACCTATGCTTACTCTGTTTTCCATAACTTGTATATTTCCGCACAGTGATCCTCTTGTTGATGTGGAACCTATGTAAATGAGTCCCTGGCTCAAAGGTGCAAATCCAAGATCTTAATAAATAAAATACAAATAAAAAAAAATATTCGCTATCTAAGATATTGGATACACATTGTTAACTTGAACAAAATTGTAATCTTTTTTCCCTTTCTAATTACGTATGCTGCCTAGTCCAAGATAATTACCTCTATGTACAGTACATCAGGAGTTAGTGCTGAATAAGTGACTGCAGCCTCTCAAAACCTTGCTTTCTTGAAATGTATCCAGCACAACCCATTTGAAATGTAGTAAATAATTTTTAGTAGGACTGCTTTTATCCATTTTTTAAAGCTGAATGGACAGAAGTAGAGGTTGGACGACTTGCTTTGGGTTACACTGTGAGTTAATGGAAAAGATAAGATTTGAACATGGATATTTTACTTCTTTTGCCTGTGTTTTGACAATTAGATCATACCATCTTTGTAAAAGACTGAAGCTATTAATTTCAAACCCTGCCATTCACAATATGATACAGTATACTAACATTTGGTCTTAATTAAATGACAAGGATTCCATCATTTATATTGTTTTTGTAACCTGAAGTGTTACTGAGTATATCTTTGTAAACTAAACTAGGGTATGAGTTTATAGTAGATGGACTATTAGGAATAAATAAAAGGTTATTTGAAAATGGTCTTTGCTAGCAGGCCTTCACAAGATCCTAACAGCTTTTCGAAGTTTGCTGGCTACAGAAATGAAAACAAATTATCTAACATGGACTGTTCTTTTTAATAACTTGATTTGTTTCTTTTTAGGTGCATATGCATGTGAATATGTTTATGGAGATGTAAAAACAGATCCTGGCAGGACAAATATTTCAGTGATTCCTGTTCCAAATAGAGTTATTACTTATGATGCTACTTTTGTGTATGGTAAAGATGGTGGAACCACACAAAATATAACATGCTGTGTAGATAAAGGAAATGCCATATTCTACAATGTTACACTTAGCACTACAACTGGATTATATTCAGGTAAGAATATTCATCCCTAATTCAATGATTTTATTTTGTTTAAGAAATTATATGCAGCTCACTTAAAGCAGACACTGTTTTTGCAGATACTCAGACCAGACAAAAGTAATTTACCAAAAGCAATTTCTGATACATGTGATGTTAAAACATCTAGCTGTACCAGACTTCGGAGACCTTGTATACTGGATGCTAGAACATTGCCAGTCAGACCATCTGTTTCCCAGGAGACCTGTGAAAAATCTCCAAAGCACTGGTATCAATACCCATGAAGACTGTGAAAGTGCAATTTACCAGTCAACAGCATGTTAAGGGAAAACAGAACGACTTGTCAGCAGACAGGCCCAGTGACTCAATCACAGTGTTTTTTTTTTTCTTTATATACTTACATACTATTTGCCAGCAGATTAGGCCTTATGGTCTATCGAGTCCACCCAAACCTCAGATCCCTAGTTGGGTGCCGAGGGCCCCCTCCTATGCTCCAGAAATCTCTTATCATCCATCCCCACCCCCGGACAAGGCCATTCATCTGATATATGTTCAGTTTGTTTACTCAAGCTCCCCACCCCAGTAAGCCAGTCTCAATCCAATATGTCAGGAGTCCCGATTTGTGTCAAACCCTGCTAAGGCCCCAGATCCTTACTGAGAGCCTGTGAATGTTACTTTAATTTACTTGAACTCCCCTGAGGCAGTCAGAAGCCTTGATTCAGTGTCAGCCCTGATCAAGTCCTCAATTCCTATTTGGCATGTCAGTGTGCGAGTCTGAGAGGGAGAGCTGTAATTTACATTGCATAAGTCTCAAGTTCAAGGTCCTCAGTTCAACATGTCACTTAGTGAAGACTGAAGAGACAGTGTGAGAGATCCCTATTGCAGGTTATAATTACAGCACTACATACTCTGAGATTGGCCAGGTCAGTACAGTAGATGGCAGGGGAGATGGTGTTGCATTACATTTAATTTATTCAAGTTATAGCGGACAACCCTAGCAACAGACAAAATCTAGTCACGTGGATATGGCTGTTCTATGTGGGTTGTACAGTAGTCAGAAAGGGGCTTCTGAAATAATGGATCCTGCTAGGAATTAAACACTTATAGAGATGTTGCAAAGTTTTCATTTGCTGGTGAAGTTGCCGTAAAATCCTGAAATTCACATTTGTGTAATTTTGCAGTTTCCCCTGAACTCAGCAACTTTGACTACCCTTGAATAACAACAATTTTGCTGCAAAGTGTGCAATTTCACCTGCAAATGCTAGAATTTATCCCAAGAAGTGAGGAATTTGACCACGAATGGCAGAATTTCACCCATGAATGGCAAAATTCTGTCATTAATGGACAAGTCTGCACTTTGCAGGTGAAAATCTACATCTCATGGTGAAAACTTTGCACGTTATAGATCGAGCCACACTCCACAAATTGCACTAAATTTGCAAATTAATTCACTGAGTGAATTTTACCCACTTCACCAATCATGAGGGAGAAGTCTGTACAAGACTGAATTTGATAGTCATAAAGAAAGCATTCAGAAAGTATCACTAACAAAATCATTTTATTTCAAGGCTGTTTGAAAAAAGTTTCATAATTTTTCAACAGTAAATTCTCATGGTATAGCTTTATCTAGATAAATATGTCTAATCACACCACTTATAACCTCATTAAGTAAAATATAAAAACATAAAATACAAAAATACAATATGGTGAGGGCTTTAAATTCTTATCTCAAGGTGAGGTGTGGGTAACATACAGGAACTTCATAATTCCACCATTCTGTAATTAACAAAAAATATTCAGTTGAATATTTACTGATCAGTAAAACTAAGAGAAAACCCCCTCTTTGGTTTTCTAAGGAGGTTGCTTTGAGTATAAAGGAGAGCAAAAAGCTTTCAAAAAGTACAAACAGAAAAAGAGGGAACGTGACAGAGGAATACAAGGCAAGGCTCAATGAATCAGGGAAGGCAATCGGGATAGCCAAAGTGTGAACAGAAGAAATAATTGCTGATGGGGTTAAAAAGGAGGACAAGACCTTTTACAGATATATACAGGAGAAAAACAAAAGGTAAGGGGGTATTGTTTGGTTGAGAACCAGAGAGGGGTGGAATATGATGACTAACAGAAAAGGCAGAAGCTCTGAACAAATATTTTTCTTCAGCCTTCACACAAGAGGAACAGGGTAGTGGGCCAGTACTAGGAAAAGGACACCACACCAATGAACTTGACACAAATCCCTTCACAAAAGAAAGAACTGAAAAAATTGAAAAACAACAAAGCAGTGAGACCTGACAGTATCCACTCAAGAATACTGAAAGAACTTTCAGAGGAACTTGCCTCCTCCTTAGCAATCATCTTCAGTAAAACTCTGCAGACGGTCAGAGTCCCAGACAACTGGAAAATGTCACAGTGAAGTAGGAGCAGGGAAGGTTCTGGTAACGATATTCCAGTCAGTCTCACCTCAGTGGTGGGGAAAATCATGGAAACATTACTGAAGGAAGAATAGTGTAATATAGGGAAGCAAATGGAAAACTGGACCCAATGCAACATTGCTTCTGAGCAGAGAAGTTATGCCAGACAAACATGATTTGTTTCTTTGCCTGGGTGACCATATCAGTTGACTAGGCTGGAGCAGTAAACATAGTGTATCTGGACTTCAGTAAGGTGTTTGACTCTGTTCCACATAGGTGACTAATAAACAAATTGAAACACACTGGAGTGGGGAATAAAATGGTCAGCTGAGTAAGGAACTGGCTCCAGAGGAGAACCCAGCAAGTCATGATAAATGGCATTCTGTCAGAACAAGGTGGGGTAACCAACAAAGTCCCATAAGGATCAGTACTGGGACCAATTCTATTTAATATATTCATCAGCGACATCGCTGATGGATTGGAGGGAAAGGTATGCCTGTTTGCAGATGACTTCAAGCTGTGCAACAGAGTAGACATGCAAGAGGGGCACACAGGAATGGAATCTGATCTAAAAAAGCTGGAAGAATGGTCAAAACAATGGTAGTTGAAATTCAGCATCAAGAAGTGTAAAGTTACACACCTGGGGAGAAAGAACCTGGACAGGAAATAATCAAACAGAAACCAAGGTTGAGAGGGATCTAGGAGTACTCATATCTGATGATTTAAAGACACCCAAGCAGTGCAAAAAGGTGGCACAGAAAGCTAACGGCATCCTTGGATGCATAGGTAGGAGTATCACAAGTAGAAAAAGCAAGATGATAATCCCACTGTACAGGTCCTTGGTGAAGCTGCACCTACAGTATTATGTCCAGTTCTGGAGACCACATCTCAAGAAAGACAGAGATCATCTGGAGAACTTTCAGAGGAGAGCTATGAAGATGATTCGCGGACTTCATCAAGATCCCTATGAGTCAATCAATCAATCAAAGTCTTTATTTAACCAGGCGATCACCATTGAGCAAGCTCATTTTCGAGGTGGACCTGGGTTTGTCAACAAGGAACAAGAGACAATATACATGGGATGCAACACACAAGAAAATAGTAATAATACAAATAAAGTGAGATACAATAATACAGTACATAAAAAGTATCAGCAGGTAGCATTGACAGTAGTATATGTTTGGAACAGAAGATACAGCTAGTTTTGGGTAGGTAACAATTTTTCATAAAAGTAAAGAAATATACATATCATATACAAATAAAACCTAATATAAAAAGAGATATAGTGATATGGTATGGAGAATTTAGAGCTGGAACCAGGGTCAATGGAATGTGGAAGGGACAGATATGGGGGTAGAAAAAGGGGAGAGGGTAGAGTCGATTATAGAAGTGATCAGTCTTTTAACAGTAGTGATTAGAGTGTGCTTGGACTTATAGGAGTCACTATTTAGGGTAGACAGGCACAGGACTCCTTATTATGTAAATACAGAGATTTAAAAGCTGCTAGGCTGATGGGGTGAGTTAATTTCAAAGTTTTTTGCAGCTTGTTCCACAGTTGAGGGAGCACAAAGCTGATGGCTGCTCTGCCAATGCAAGATTTTGCTTTGTAAACATAAAGGTAGATATGAGGTGCTTCTCAGGGCATACTTCTCCAGAGTGCACAAAGGTAAACAGACAGAGATATACTTGGGCAGTTTATTTGAGATAGCTTTGTATGCCCAAACCGCAGCATTTTTTTTGCCATCTGTAAGCAAGGGATGATCAATACTACACCATTTCAAGATTTATTCACTGGAAAGGAGGAGGGGGGGGATATGATTGAGACATTCAAATACCTCAAAGAAATTAACTCAGTACAAACTCAGGATCTTTGCAGAGAAAGCTTGTCTACATGAACAAGGGGGCACAGTATGCTCCTACACAGATGAAGATTCAAAATAAACATCAGGAAGTTTTTCTTCACTGAAAAGGTGGTGGAGCCTTGGAACAGTCTGCCCCCAGAAGTCATGCTATCAATGACAGTGAGACCATTCAAGCTAGCATGGGATATGCACTGCTTAAACTTATGAAGGAAAAAAGACTAGGGAGGGGGTAGCCCACACGAGCAGACTAGATGGATCATATGGGCCACTTCTGCAGGCATTCTTATTTTCTTATGTTCTTATGAACTGAGAGTTTCTTCAAATATATATTTATTCTGTTTTATATTATGCTTAAAAATGACTGTATATGTGATGCAGTATTTTATAAAAAATATATTTATATAAGCCTGAACTCTGATGAAGTAACTGTTGCTTTTTGTTCAAAATAGACTGGAGATAAAATTATTTAGTGAATGAGACAGTCTGAACATGTGCAATATTAATAAGAAATTTTATAGAAAATAAAGCAGTTTTACTGCAAGTTTCTTATTTTAAATTACCCATGGATCTGTTTACAATGGACTGAAGAACTGAAATAGTTACTTACATCACTTAAGACATTTGTATTCAACAATTGTGTTACAGTAATGGTTTAATTATTTACTTTTTGCTTGCTCATCATTTCTTTGAATCATAGTATACAGTTAGGTGTTGTTTTGCATGGATTCTCATACACTCATCAGCCTTGCTGTGCATTGGCAACAGTTCTTCACAGTTCAAAGGTCATAATTAGTTGTTAATTCAAGTCATGACATATTGGCCCAGATATTCAGACTGCACCTGGCAGGGGTGCAAGCCTGGGTGCAGTGCAACTGGGATGTGCCACAGCCAGGGCCAGGTGTTATTCAATGGTGATGTGCCATGGCACAGCACCATTGAATATGGCACAGACTGCACATGGCACAGTGGCATTGCACCGGTGCAAGCCATGGACAGGGAGCAAGGGGATGCGCTAGCGCAACTGCAGTTGTGCAAGGAACATCACCCACGCTATTCAGTGGAGGGCATGCAAATGAGGCCATAATATATGCAAGGCACAAATGTGGCCATTTGCATGTCATTATGACCCATTTGGATGCCTTATGCAGGGCAGCCCAGTGACTTGTGCCTGGCGCTCTGCTCAGCATGACTTGTGCGGTGGGGATCCTGGGACAACCCCCACCCATAGTTGCGAATGCGGGAATGTGTGAAGCACAATCCCTGGTAGTCTAGTGGCTCCCCAACCTCCTGAGTCCCCGATTACTATAATGGTAGCCTTGCCCAGGTAGTCTACTGGCCCCCCTCCCTCCTGTGTTCCTGATTGCCGGAATACGTCCTTCATGTAAGCCCCTGCTAGTCTAGTGGTACCCACCCACCCATTGCCTTGATCAGGGCCAAGTGCCATAACACATTTCCCTGGTGATCTAGTGGCTTCCCCCACCCCTTCCACCCACACAGCACCCCTTGCCTGCCCTGCCCCCCCATCATTGGTGGGCAGCTGTAACCCACCCGCATACTGCATGGCTGCCCTCCAAATGACAGGTACAGTATGGGTTGCAAACCCATTGGTCCACAGTGTGGACCAATGGGCTTGCAGGGCATACTGTACTAGACAATCCCAAATATGTGAATGACATCATTTCATATTTGAGACTGTGTAGTACAATATGCCTGCAAGCCCATTAGTCCATTACATGGACCAATGGGCTTACAGCCCATACTGTTCCTATCATTCAGCGGGTGGCCAGGCAGTATGTGGATATGTTGCAGCTGCCCGCTGATGATGGGGGGTGGGCGGCAAGGGTTGCTGTGTGGGTGGAGGGATGGGGTGCTACTAGAACACCAGGGAAATTTATGGTGTTTTACCTTGATTACAACGACAGGCAGGAGGTTACCACTAGACTACCAGAACATTACATGAAGGATGTAGTCCAGTGATAGGGGACATGGGAGGGAGAGGAGCCACTAGACAACCAAGGCAAGGCTACCATTATGGTAATTGGGGACATGGGAGGACAGTGGGGCCACTAAACTGCCGGGGCAAGGTTACCATTACAGTAATCGGGGACACAGGTGGGAGGCGGGCTACTAGACCACCATGGAGAGTATATCGGTACATTTATGGGGCATCAGGAACTCGGGGATGGGGGGGTCCACTGGACTACCAGGGATATGTGTGTGTTTGTGGACTTTGTTCTGGGTGGGTGGGTGGCCACCCATGGCAGATGGCTGCTGTGTTGCACCCTGCAATGCAGCGGCCCTCCTGTGGGTGGCCAGGCATTGCTCCACAGTTTAACAGGCTCAACTATGAGCTCCCCTATGCGGCACAATGCAGGGGAGCACTGGCATATGTGTTGCACATCCCGGGCTGAATATTGGGATGTGCCGCAAATGCATGGGCGCAGCCCCTGCACCTGTGCCATGTACACTTAGTGTGCCCCAGTGCATCGGGATTTGCGCTGCGCAAGGCAGCCTTCTCAAAATCCCGCTGTGGCACACTGCGGGGTTGCACTGGCACAACTCTTGTGCCAGGCACAACCGCTTTGAATATCCTGGCCATTGTCTAGTTCAAATGTTACACAAATTTGCTGTGCATGATTATCTCCGATTATGTGCCATGTCAACATAACAATTTACTGTATCTTTAATACTGCTACTGACTATACTGTCTTGTTTTCAGTTTGGGTCCATTGATCAATAATTACTACAAATCTGAAAAAAAGTATTTTTAAGGACATAACATAGAAACATAGAATTTGACAGCAGATAAGGACCGCTTGGCCCACCCAGTCTGCCCATTTCCCTGCCTACTGGATAAGCTGCAGATCCTAATTAACCAGCAGCCTACTTCTTTCTACCCCCACGCCCTAGAATTGCCTTATGACTGTCCCATGCATGCTTGAATTCCACCACTGTTTTTGACTCCACGACCTCCTCCGGAAGGCCGTTCCATGCATCCACAACCCTCTCTGAGAAAAAATACTTCCTTAAATTACCTCTGAGCCGCCCCTCTATCTTCAAATTGTGCCCTTGTTCTTGCACACCTTTTTTGAAAGATGCTACCCTCTTGGACTTTGTTGATTCCCTTGAGGTACTTGAAAGTTTCAATCATGTCCCCCTCCTCCTTCTCCTCGAGGCTATACATATTAAGCTCCTTAAGTCTCTCTTCATATGTCTTCCGGTGCAGACCCTGCACCTTTTAGTTGCCTCCTCTGGACAGCTTCCATCCTGTCTGTCTTTACAAGACTGGGTCTCCAGAACTGCACACAGTACTCCAGATGGGGTCTGACCAGCTGTCTGTACAGAGGATAATAACTTCCTGTTTTCTACTGGTGATGCCTCCCCTATGCATCCCAGTATCCCCCAGCCCTCCTTGCTGCCCTCTCACATTGCTTGCCCACCTTTAGGTCATCTGATATGACTACCCCAGGTCCCTTTCCATTTTGTTGTTGTTAGTATCTCACCCCCCATTGTGTACTCTTCCCCTGGGTTTTTGTTTTCCAGGTGTATTACCTTGCACTTCTTAGCACTGAATCTAAGCTGCCATACATTTGACCATTCCTCTAACCTTGCCAAGTCCCTTTTCATCCTTTCCACCCCACCTTGTGCATCAGCTCTGTTGCAGATCTTTGTCATCTGCAAAGGGACATACTTTTCCTTCCAGTCCCTCTGCAATGTCGCTTATAAAGACATTGAAGAGGACCGGTCCTAATACTGAACCCTGCGGTACCCCACTAGTAACCCCCCTTTCTTCAGAGTGGACTCCATTTACTATTACTCTCTGTGTCCTATTCTCCAGCCAATTTTTACCCAGGCTGTCATCTTGGGATCCACTCCCAGGCTAGCTAACTTGTATATTAATCTTTTGTGTGGGACTGTGTCAAATGCCTTGCTAAAGTCTAGGTAGGCCATGTCCACAGCCCCTACCTGATCTACTACTTTGGTCACCCAGTCAAAGAAATCTATCAGATTTGTCTGGCATGACCTTCCCGCTGTGAATCCATGCTGCCTTGGGTCCTGTGCCCCTCTGGCCTCTAGATGTTCGACAATTCTTTCCTTCAGAAGTGATTCCATCATTTTCCCCACCACTGAGGTTAAATTAACAGGTCTGTAGTTTCCTGCTTCTGCCTTGCTCCCACTTTTGTGAAGGGGAATCACATCTGCCCTCCTCCAGTCCTCGGGTACAACCCCATCCTCCCATGATTTGTTAAACAGGGTAGTCAGTGGTGTCACTAATTCCACCCTTAGTTCTTTTAGAATTCTGGGATGAATCCCATCAGGCCCCATTGCTTTGTCCACCTTCAGTTTTAAGAGTTCTTTCAGAGCCCTTTCTTATGTAAATGGGCTGGTATCAACTTCTGTATCCAGAGTGTTTCTACTGTTTGTTTTAGGTACCTTCCCCTCTTCCTTTATAAATACTGAGCAAAAATATTTGTTTAGTATCTCTGCCTTTTCACAGTCACCCTCTGTCCCCCCCCCCCCCATTAAGCCTCCTACTATCCCTCCCTTGGTCTTCCTTCGCCCTGATGTACCTATAAAAGGTTTTATCCCCTTCTTAACTGAGTTGGCGATCTTTTCCTCAGTTTGGGCCTTTGCTGTTCTGACTGCCTTCCAGCTTCCTTTTGCTTTACCTGATACAGTTCTCTGTCCTGCTCCTTCTGTGATTCCTTGTACTTCCTGAAAGCTTTATTTTCTCTTGAACCTTCACTGCCACTTCCTTTGAGAACCATAGTGGTTTCTTACATCGTTTAGTTTGTTTATTTGCTTCACAAAGGCTTGTTACCTCTGTGATGGCAGTTTTTATTTTTCCCATTGTTCTTCCACCCCTCCTTCCTGCCCATTTGCTAGTGCATTCCTTAGGCACTCACCCATTTTAGTAAAGTCAGCCTCCAAAATCCAGTACCTTGCCTTTGTATGGCTTGACTCTATTGCTGTGTTTATTGTGAACCATACTGTTCGATGGTCGCTAGTTCCCAGATGGCTACCCACTTCTACATCTGTGATCCTCTCTTCATCTCCATTTGAGAGAACCAGGTCTAAGATTGCTCCCTCTCGAGTGGGCTCCAATACTAGTTGTCTAAGGCATGCCCCTGTAGGGCATCTAGAATAACCCACTCTTTGAAGTGGCTGCTGCAACTGCACTCCAGTTAACATCTGGCATATTCAGATCACCCATCAGCAATATCTCCTTTTTCTGCCTTTACTAAGTATACTTTCTATCATTTCCTTGTCCATTTCTCCCCTGAGAAGAGGTCTGTATACTAACCCCTGTGCGGATTGTGGTGCCATTGCCGGTCTCCAAATTTACCCTCAGTGCTTCTTCTCTTCCCTGTTTTCCCTTTTGTTCTGCTGCTTTGATTCCTTCCCTTATGTAAAGAGCTACTCCTCCTCCTCCTCTATTACCCTCTCTGTCCCTCCTGTAGATAGTGTATCCTGGTATGTTTATGTCCCAGTCATAGTTTAGTGTGAACCATGTTTCTGTGACTGCCACGATATCCAGATGTTCCTCCTCCATCAAGGCCACTAATTCAGGAAGCTTGTTACTCAGACTACGGGCATTGGTTCTCATTGCTTTCCATTTTTTGATGGCTTTACCTTCAGTTGCAGCATCCCCCACTGACCTTTCTACCTTGGTCTTTTTCTCATTTAGTACCCTGTTTTGTAGGGAGAGGCTGGGATTTTACTGCTGCTTATCAGTGCCTCCCCCCTTGACTAGTTTAAAAGCTTGCCAATGAAGCATTTAAACCGATTGCTCAAAAGACTTGTTCCCTTCCTGGACAGATGCAGACCATCCTGCCAGTATAGGCTGGTGTCCCTCCAGGTGGAACCCCAGTCACCAATGAAGCCAAACCCCTGTGCTCCACACCATGTTTTCAACCATTCATTAAACTGCATGGTGCAAAGTACCTCGCCTCACTCATGCCATTGACAGGCAGCACCTCTGAGAAGGATACTGTGTGTGCTACTTGTCTTAGGCCCTCCCCAGTTCTACAACTCCTTCTGCACTGCTCTAATCTCATGTTGAGCCAAGTCATTTGTCCCTAGGTGGACAATGACTTCCAGCTCAGACTCCCGTGCAGCTGTTCTCGTGATCCTGAGGATGCGCTTCCTGTCCCTCCAAGCCATGGCACCAGGCAGGCACCTTACTTCAGTTTTCCCTGCCCCCCCCAGTTCTATTCCCCTAATAATTGAGTGCCCCACCAGGAGCTGCTTCCTTTCCTTGTGGTGTCCTCTGCCTCCTTCCAGTGGGCCTCCCTTGTGACAGGTGTCCTCAGCCTCCTTAATCTCATCTGTGGGTGCATCCATAGGGGAGCTGTGCTCCCCCAGAATGGTGTATGGATTGTGGAGTGGAACAATTGACTGGGTGTGCCTCTGTTCCACCATCCTCACCCTCCCTGAGCCCACTGTGGTCCAACTGCTGTGCTTTCTTTGCAACCTCTGAGGCAGTGGTGGTGGCTCTGGTGCTCCCTGGATGGAGGAGGTTCCCTTCTTACCATCCAGTCTGGCCTGGGGGAAGGTTCCCTTACTGCTGTCCAGTGAGGCTTGAAGATGGGCAAATTCCTCCCTCAGGGCAAACTGGGCAGCATCTCAGCCTCCAGAAAGTCTCCCGGAAGACTGCTGCCCCACAGCCATTACATTGCACTACTCCCCACATGATTATGTACTTTGTTTTTTTGTGTGTGTGTTTGAGTGTGTGATTGGCTTGTTATATAGAAATATATATATGATACA
Organism: Neoceratodus forsteri; assembly: GCA_016271365.2. NCBI lineage: Eukaryota > Metazoa > Chordata > Ceratodontiformes > Ceratodontidae > Neoceratodus > Neoceratodus forsteri. The sequence continues at coordinate 1,355,548,311 of CM057452.1, forward strand.
CTGTGTATGCTTATATTTTCAGTGCTGTGTGCTAGACAGGACATGACATTGATATGCACCTTGCACTCTTGAGGAAATGATGTCAGAACCCCAGGTATAAAGGAACTATTTCAGGGGTGGGTGGGGTGAGGGGTGGGAAGGGTTGGGCCATAACTGTGCCCCTCACAAAACAAACAGCTAAGAGCTCTGACCCACTCCACAGTGATGAGTACTTTCCTGTCAGCAAGATACCATACACAACAATTTGACAGAGCAAATCCCTTCTAATCAAACAGAGAAAATCCAGACATCCAAGTCAGACACAGGTAAACCTCCCCAGCCCCAAAACAGCCTGGTGGTTTGTGCTTCTGAAAGCAGTCAGCCCCAAAATAAGTCAGCTGTGCTTTAAACTCTTCCTGCACTGAAAATCTTAAGAATTGTAACAAGACTGTCTTTTCCTGATTAAGTTCCTTATTTCACCTTTCAGTTAGAAGTAGCCTCCACCTGTAGAATATCTGCTACAAACCAAAGACAATTGTAAAGTTCACCTCCCTCTGTTGTGAGCACAACTCGCTTTCTTGCAAATCCTATGTTCAGTATCGTAGCTCCCAGTAAGAGGTAGCTTGCAGTAAAACTGTATGGTACTGTATACCATGCAGACACATTAGAGGTACAGTATAAGGTAGGATGAATGGCTATGTTGCTAGTAGGGCCTTCCCTCTAAAATAATGCAACAATGCCGATTTACGGTATATATGATACCATATTAAAAAAAAAAAAAAATCTTTAGCAGTTTGAGGAATAATTTTTTTTTTTTTACTTTATGAGACCCAGTTCTTGAAGCAAACACTATACTGAGTTGGTGCACACTTCACAGTGAGCCATGCTCTATGGGGTCAGAGAAAGTTACTTTCTTAGGCTTGTAAATAACATTGTAGGCACACAGTAATGTAGCCTGAGCCAAAATGAAACTTACTTGGCCTGGCCCAGTGGTGCTGGCTGGTAATATATTGCACCTTTATTTTGAAAGACCTGAGCTCAAGTCCTGATAGTAACTCTCTCACACTTAACAAAAAAAAAAACATATATATACTCTGTTTGACAATGCTCACTGAGCGGCTCCCCCCCTTCCTTTCCCTACTTATTCCTCCTCCCCTATCTCCCTCCCTTCTACCCCCACCAGCTCTCCCCCGACCATACGTTTTGCACCTTTTGTTATCTTTTGCTCGTTGGAGATTGTACTCTATTGTAACAATATTGTAATTGAACTGTAACTTTTTAGTTTGTAAGTACTGTGTCCCTTGTACTACTGTTCTGATGTCCTCTTTGTGACGAGGTACCTTTGTAAATGAGCCTCTGGCTCAAAGGTTTCTAAACTGATGTTTAGCTAAATAAATAACTAAATAAATAACTTGTGGGTTTAGGATCACATAAGTGCCTGAGCTGTGATTTGAACCTGTGCCACCCAGAATACCATTCCAGTTGGGCTACCAGCAACACCACAAATGCAACTGAAAACCTGTGACTCCCAGATTCACCTTATGCTTTCTCTAATGCACAACCTGTTGATGCACAGATAATTACATTTTCATTCACAAGTTAGTGTGTACACTGTATGTACGTGGAACACAAACGAGAGAGAGAAATAAGTGCCTCAGATGGCATTTAAACCCAGGCTGCCTGGAATACTGTACTGATTGACTACCAGCTGTGCCACCAAAACAACTGGAAACCTAGGACTCCCAGATGCACCTCACTATTCCTCCAAACCACAAACAAGTGCTGCACAGATAATTACATATTCATTCAAGGGTGCAGTGTGCTGATATACTATATGGACTAACTGCAGGACAATGAGACAATAAACACCATGGTGCTAAACTGGTGCAGGAAGGAATGGGCAGCAGCCCCCCAGCTAAGGTACAAGGTTAAAAGTCTCCTGCACTAAAACAGAGTCAAAACCAAACTCACTGTGTAGTGAAATATAATATCCAAAGCATTTATTGTGCAATGTAAAAGAAAATAAAGGGAACAGGCAAGTTGCATGCCACTGAATTGCCCTGATGTTTGAGTCAACATTCTTTGCCAGAAGGCTTCAAATATGCCTCCTGATGAAGAGTTTTTACTTGAAGCACCAGGGCAATTCAATGGTGTGCAGCAGGCCTACTCCCTCACTATTCTCTTTTATTGCTCAGTAAATGCTTTTGGTCTTATATTTTGATGAAAAGTGAGTTTGTTTTTGACTCCTTTTAGGTACAGGAGATTTTTGACCTTGTGCGTATATGGAACCCAAACAAACAGAAGTGAGAAATAAGTGTCTTAGCTTGTATTTGACTCTAGTCCACCAAGAATGTCATTCCAGTTTCACTACCAGATATGCCACCAAGGCAAGTGGAAACTTGGGACTCCCAGATACACCTTACCCTCTCTCTAATGCACAGCCTGGTGCTGCACAGATAATTACATTTTCATTTACAAGGATGTTGTGTATACATGCATGGAACCCAAACAAATGGGAAAAGTAAAGAAATAAGTGTCTCAGCTGGGATTTGAAACCAGATCACCCAGGCACTCATTCTGATTACATTACCAGCTATGCCATCAAGGCACCGGGAAACATGGGACTCTTAGAAGCACCTTACTCTTCCTCTACTGCACAAACTGTGCTGAACAGATAATTACATATTCTTTCAAAGTGTGCTGTGTGCACATATATTTCATTTTCATTTCATTTATTTATTTCATCAGGAAAAGACTCCTTTAACAAGCTCACATACAAGGGGGTCCTGGGTGGGACAGCATACAGAGTTAAAACAATGAGTTACAAAGCATAGAGGTATAAGGAACATAGGAATGTGACAGTAGAAAGGACCACCAGGCCCACCTAGTCTGCCCAGTTTGCCTAAATATCCACTAGGCTTTTTCTGTACTCCTCCCCCTCCCCGTGCCAATAGCCCTCTGTGCTTATCCCATGCCCTCATGAACCCTCCCACTGTCCTCTCCCCCCACCACTTCCCTTGGCAGACCATTCCAGTTGTTCACCACCCTCTCAGTGAAGAAATACTTCCTAATGTTTCCTCTGAATTGTTTCCCCTTGATTTGGAAATTGTGTCCTCAACCTTGGTGACTCCTTTAATTTGAAAAGGCTCCCCACAGGCACTTTATTGATGCTCTTTAAGTATTTAAATGTATTGATCATGTCACCCCTCTACCTCCTCTGCACCAGTAAATACATGCTTAGGTCCTTCAGTCTCCCATTGTATGGTTAAGTGGTTGAGCCCCCTTACCATCTTTGTCACCCTCCTCTGAACTTGCTCCACCCTCTCCAAATCCTTCCTGAGGTATGGCCTCCAGAACTGGACCCCAAACAGCAGGGTGTACAAAGAAAGTATGACCTCTCTTCTCCTACTGGAGATGCCCCTCCATATGCAACCCGACATCCTGCTGGCTCTTGCCACTGCCCTTCCACACTGCTTTGCCACCTTCAGGTCCTGTGAAATGATAATGCCAAGGGTCCTTTCCTCTTCTGTTACCTTCAGAGACCTACCCTCAATCCAGTGCTCCACTTTCCCATTTTTGCTGCCGAAGTGTATGATCCTGCACTTTGCTGTATTGATCGACAATTGGCACTCTCCTGACCACTCCTCCAACTTGCTCAGATCTCTATGCATCATCTCAACCCCCTACTGCATGTCCACTCTATTGCATACCTTTGCATCATCTTCAAATAGACTCACACACCTTTCCAGACCCGCTGCTATGTTTCCTAAAAAAAAAAGACATTAAACAGCAGTGGTCCTAACACCAACCCTTGGGGAACCCTGCTGATGACTGCTGTTTCCCCGAGGGTACCCATTGACCAATACCCTTTATGTTCTGCCCTCCAACCAATTTTGCATTCCCCTTATTACCACCTCACCCACCCCCAGGCAAACCATTTTGTGCAATAGCCTCCTGTGTGACAGAGTCAAATGCCTTTCTTATTTATTTAAGTTTAGGATTAATACCTTTGAGTCCAGGACTTATTTTCAAAGGTTCAAGTTCATTGTTGTGCAAACATTACAAATATAACCGTGTTTACAGAAAACAGTTACACAGGCATTCAAATACCATGTAATAATATACATTCAATGATAGGTTGAAGAGGATATGGCCAAATAGGGTTCAGCCTTGTAGTTCACTAGTCTGTAGGTAAGTCTAGGCAAAGAAGGTGGGGATAGGGGGTCAGCCAGGGATGGCGTCGTCGTCGGAGTGGTTTGTCAGCCAAGTGGGCCTTGTTTGGAGAGGGTAGATAAAAAAAAAAAGGGGGTAGGGTGGTAGAAATCCGGCCACATTAGAGCAGGCAAGCACAGCTCTTTTTGGTGTCAAGAAGGGAACTGAGCCCAGATTTGTAGGTACTAATCTTGGGTGATTCTGTGAGGTTACCAGTGAGCTCATTGTACCGTTTCGGACCTTGCTACAGGATGAAGTTCTGGGCGAGTTTCATTCTTTTGAAGGGACTCACCAGCCTATCTGTAGCCATGCTTCTAGTTGATTTGGTGGGAACTGCCGGTGTAAAGAGGCAACTCAGTGCAGGGAAGGTAAGTCCAAGAAGCACTTTTTTCAGAAGTAGGTAGGTTTGGTATTGTGCTTTAAGATGGAGTGGGAGCCACCCAGTTTCAATGTAGAGCATGCAGGTGTGGGTGTCCTGAGCAGCCCCTGTTGACAGTCAGCAGGCCTTATTTAGTAGTGTGTTGACCCTGTTTAGGGCAGTTTTAGTGTCTGCCCCATAGATGGGCAGCCTATAATCAATGGAGGACAGTACTGAACTACTGATGGCAAGTTTCAGAGCATCAGGTGTCAGAGTGCCTATGGTGGTAGAGTACCCCAAGTTTTGTATTTGCTGACTTGACAACGGAGTCTATATGGCCAGAGACTAGTGTATCATCAAAGGTGATACCCAGGTATTTGAACTGTTACTTGTTCCAGTATGTCACCCTTGTGGTTCTGAATGAGCAAAAGCTGGCATTTCTTTTTGTTTTGGGAGGTAGAGAAGACTGGACTTAGTTTTTTTTATGGTTTAGTAGAAGTTTGTTTTGTGCGAACCAGGATTCAAGCTTGAGGAAGCTGTCTTGGAGTTTGGTAGTGATGGAGTTGTGATCTTTGCCAGCAACAGATATCACTGCATCGTCTGCATTGAGAACAGTGCATGCTGTGCATGCAGATGGTGCAGAGTTGATGAAGAGGCTGAAAAGCAGTGGACTGAGAATAGAGCCTTGTGGGACCCCAAGGGACACATCCTTATCTGATGATAGGATGTCTCCAACTTTGACTTGTTGTGACCTGTTTGTGAGGTAGCTTCCAAACCACAATACCGTGTCCGGGGAAAGCCCTATTAAAAGGAGGCAGTTAAGGAGTAGTTTGTGGTTAACAGAGTCAAAGGCCTTTGTAAGGTCGATGAAGACTGATCCTACTGCCTCCCCATTATCTAAGGCATCATAAAGCTGGGAGAAGTAATCAATAAGGGTGGTGAGTGTGGAGTACTTTTTTCAGAACCCATGCTGCCATGGGCAGAGTAGGTTATATTTATCAAGATACTTTGTAAGTTGCTCCTAGACCATTCTTTCAAGTGCTTTTGGGGGGGGGGGGTAGAATGGATATATGTCAGTAGCTGGATGTTTGAGTTTTGTCCTCGGCTTTAAAGATGGGTATGACATTGGCCGACTTCCATAACTTTGGAAACACCCCTGTTCTTAGGGATGCATTAAACACCATAGAGAGGGGACGGGCTACTTCATTTAGGAGAAGACCCACTAGTTTCATATCCACTAGATCAGCCCCCATCCTGGTCTTGCCAAGAACCCCCTTAATGTGTTTGATAGTTTCGACTTGGTGACCTGCTTGAAATAGAAAGGTGGTATAGCATCCATTGGAGGGTTAGGAGGGGTAGTGGAGTGTTGTTTCCCAAGCTGATCTCTAAAGTAATCATCAGGGAGTACACAAGAAAGGTCTGTGAAAGTGTGGTTGAGCTCATTTGCAAAGTCAATGGGTTCCTGTAAGGGGCCCTCCATTGTTACTAGTATATCGGGTGAGGCCTTAAGGGTCTTTCCTGTTAGGGATTTGATGGAGTTCCAAAATTCTATACCTGAACCCCAGCTCTTGCTTAAGAGATCCTTACAGTAGGAAGCTTTGGCCTGCTGAATGAGCTTGGTGCAGGCATTTTTTCCTGCCTTGTAGGCAATGAGTGATGCAGGAGTTCCAAATGATTTTGCAGTGTGTCAGAGATTGTCTCTATTCTTCATTAAACCAATCAAAGAGTTAGTAAGCCATGGATTGGTGGTACCCCTGATTTTCTTTGTTTTGTATGGAGCAAAAATATCATAGGCATGGTTGAAGATCGTTATGAAATAGTTCAAGGTCTCATTACCATCAATATCTCCTGTCAAAGGAGACCAGTCCAGTTGTGATAGGTACTGCTTGAAATGGTTAAGTAGCCCTGGCCTCAGGCAGTGATTTTTGGACACCTTAGGTGAGCCCTTGGTAATGTTTGTCCAGGTGCACTTCACTGGGGAGTGATCAGTGAGGCTGTCAGGCAGGACGGTGACATTTGATATATGCTGTGGATGTGTGGCCAGAAGCTAGTCTATAAGGGAGCAGCTCCCTGTTTTGTAGTTAATCAGAGTGTCATCGGTTACCATCTGGGTTAAGAATAGGATTGATATTAAATCCCTGGCTTTTGTCTCCTTTGGGGAGTGCCAGTTTATGTTAAAGCCACCTATTATGATCTTCTCCCATTGGGTACCTAACTGCTGCAGGTGGTCTGTGACTAGTTTTAGTGTGGCAGTTTGGTGTCCAGGTGGTATATATACTGTAGAAATCAAGGTAGGCCACATCCACCCCACCCCGCTGATCCACCACCTTGGTAACCCAGTCAAAGAACTCTGTCAAGTTAATTTAACTGGATCTGTCTGTAGTTGCCCACCTCTTCCCTCCCATGTGAAGGGGTACCACATCCACATGTTTCCAATCATTAGGTACCACCACTGATCTTAGGGAATTGTTGAATAGGGTGGTCAAGGGAGCTGCCAGTACATTCCTCATCTCCCTCAATACTCATGGGTGAAGCCCATCTGGCTCCATGGCTTTGTCAAACTTCAAGTCCTTAAGCTCCCTCAGGATCTCCTCTACCCAAAAGTGACTCATGTCTACCCCTTCCCCTACAACCTCTGCTATCCTAGGGTTACCCTCCTTGCATTCCTCTTCCTTCGTGAACGCTGACCAAAAATAACTATTCAGTAGTTAAGCCTTCTCCCTCACCACCCATTCCTCTGCCCCGTTTTTCAGACTGGGTATCCCTTTCATTGTTTTCCTCTGCTCACCTATATACCTAAAAATGGTCTTGTCCCCCTTCTTGACCGCCTTGGCAATGCTGTCCTCCATCCTTGCTTTTGTCCATCTGACCTCCCTTCCCAGCTCCCTCTGCCTTACATGATACTCTTCCCAATCTTTCTCCCCTGCATTATCCTAAATCTCCTGAAGTCTCTCCTCTTAGCTCTGATGCAGACCTCCACTTCCCTGCTGAACCACAGTGGCTTTCTTTTCCTCCTGTTCTTGCTCATACCCTCCAACCCCCCCCCCAAGCTTCTCTAATCCTTCTAGTGCCTGTCTAGCATCTTCCCCTATCTTCTAAAATCCGCTTGTCTGAAATCAAGCATCTTCACCTTTGTCTGGTTAATAGTGGCTGACATGCATACTGTGAACCACACGGTATCATGGTCACTTGTACTATGGTTATCCCTCACAATTACTTTCCCTACCCTGTCACCATTTGTTAGCACCAAATCTAACTCTGCCCTTTCCCTAGTTGGTTCCCTGACCACCTTTCCGAATAGTGCAACTTGAAGGGAGTTTAGAATTGCCCTGCTTCTGGGTGAGACTGCTGACAGTGTGTCCCATACCACATCCTGCAGGATGAGGTCCCCCATCAGCAGCACCTCTCCCCTTAGTTGCCATCTTTAGGATCTCTTCCATCATCTGGTTGTCCACCATTCTTTCTGCCCTGGTGGCCTCTATACCACTCCAGTGCACACCACCTCACCCATCCTCGTCAATGAGACCCATCATGCCTCAGTGTCCCCCCACCTGCCCTGTATTTCTGTTGCTTTAATCCCCTCCCTCACATAAAGTGCCACCCCCCTCTCCTTTTGACCCTGTCTCTACTAAACAGTGTATACCCTGGTATATTCATGTCCCAATCCTGCCCGCCGTGGTACCAAGACTCAGTGATTCTAAATAAACTTTGGCCATGACTGCTGCAAGGTCTGGGACCTTGTTACCCAGGCTCCTGGCATTGGTGCATATGGCCTTCCAAACTCCAGCCTCCTTTGTGCCCTCCCCTATCTTGACACTCTTCCTTGTCCTGACCCTCCCTTCTATAGCCCCAACTGGGCGCCTTATTAATTGGGGGCCATGAGTGCCCCCCTTGTCAGCTGCTTTGCAACAGTCCCCAAATCAGTTTAAACTGTAATGTTTTTCAATTAACTCCTCTAGCTTCCACTTCAGCATGTCCTTACCCACCCTATGCAAGTGTAGCCTATCTGGAGCAAAGAGGCTTTCATCTTGCCAAGTGGCCCTCTAATCCCCCACCAGCCCAAAGCCTTTCTGAGCACACCATCCAGAAAGCCAACTGTTAAACTTTGTTATCCTCTGCTTCCTCTCTGAGCTAGCTCTCAGAACTGGCAGCACCTCTAAGAATGCCACAGATCTAAATCTTAGGCTGCTGTAGAACCTTTCCAGTACTCCAAATCTTGCCTCACCTCCATCAAACTGTATCCTGCAAGGTCATTTGTTCCTAAGTGGAACACCAGGTGGGTTCTTCCACCTTGCTGTCTCCCCCCCCCAGGAGGGGTTCTGATTAAGTACCTCTGCTGCTGTCATGCCTGGCAAGCAACTAACCCAGACTTTACTTCCCTTGCCCTCTTCTCCCCCAGCTAATACCTGTAACAATGGAATACCCGACAATCTAGACCTTGTCTTCCATCCTTTGTGAATTGGATCCACTCCCTGCTGTCTCTTCTGCAACCCTCACTCCCTGTCTTCCCTGCATCTTATCTCCCCCACCCCTATGTCACCTTCCCTAGACTTGGTATCCTTCTTCTTTGCCCCCGCAGCCTGTCCCCTCCAGGGGCTACCCCCTAGAAATCTACATGCAGCCCTACTGTCCCCAGATTCTATGCTCTATTCCTGCCTCATATACCCACTTTCTGTGGTGAGCTCCATTGCCTGCCATTGTCTTGCCCTCTCCTGCCTTGTGCTTGAGTTACTCAATTCCTCCTCCTCCATTACCTTATCCTCTTATTCTTTTTAACACCAGTGAGATTTGTCGATGGGGCCCCAGGCGCACTACCCTCCTGTACTGGCCCCCACTCTTTATCTCTACCCTTGGTCCCTCCTGCACTTTTGGCACCATTCTGTCCCCACTGCTCCCCCTTGGTTCTAGGCAAGTCTGACACTTGGGTACCACTCCTGCTGCCCTCCTGGACCAGCTCCCCAGAGTGTACCCTGGCTCCCAAAGTCCCTTCCTGGTTGCTAATTTCATGAGCTGACTTCCTCTGTGTGCTTTCATCACCATGATCCCTGTCTGCCAACATCCTATTTCCCCTTCCAATGGAATGACCTCTGCTTTCCCTTCTCTCAGGAGCTTTAACAGGCCCACTCCATCTGCTCTCTCCTGATTCCCCTTTGCAGAAACTTCCCCACTCCCACCCTTATCCTGGGTGTTTAGTTCAGCGAACCTATTTTTGCGCTTGATATCCCCCAACTACACTTCCCTTAGAGGGGCTCCTCCCTCCTTCTGTACTGTGAAATTGGTCCAAGTCCCCTTGCCCCTAACCAGCTTCCATCCATCATTCTCTTGTATCTGCCCAGTGCTGGTCACAAGTCCATCCTCTGCCATGCCCCTACTCCTCCACTCAGCTCACCCCCCTCTCTTTTATTGTTACCTACTGTCCCTCATCAAACCATTCCTTCTCTCATTGCCACTCGCTAGCCCCCTGCCTCCTGGTGCCTCCATTTCATGTTCACCAACTTCCTCATTTCCACCTTGTCCCCCATTAATTCCCCCCTAGTCTCTTCTACTACCTCTCCTCCACTCTGGTGCAGCAAGCGTCCATCGCAAGCACCTTTCTCCATAATCGGTGCCAACTTCCTGCACACCATACAACCACCCAGCCTCCAAGCCATGTCTAGCACCATGGTTGACCTGCACCCAGTAGACCCCACAACCCTACCGAATATGCTCCCTGTCCTTGCTGTTAAGGGGCATGGCCGCCATCTGTACTGCCTATGTACCATTCTAGGCTAAGTAGTACAGTGCAGCAGTTTAAACAGGACTGCAGAGTTGAAGTGTCTAGCATTACCGCCTCTGGTCCAGAAAGTGTGGGTGAAAGTCTTGAGTTTTGCTTCTGCAAAAGTTCAGAAATTGATTTCAGAACTTCCATTGAAATTCCACCCGCAATCGCTACTCAAGTATCAAGTGCCATTTGTCCCCCCAAAAGCCCTGCTGGATAGTGGTCCCTCCCCCCACCTACCCCACATGGAAAAACATATCCCTGGTGGCTAGTGGTCCCTCACCTCCACCAGATAATAATAATGATAGCTTTATTTGAGTGCCTTTCACATTATCAAGGTGCGTCACACAATATCACAGCAGATCAGGGAATGCCTTAATCCATAAAAATATTTTCAGTGTCTGCTTAAAGATCCCCACTGTCCTGCACTCCCAAAGCTGATGGGGCAGAGAATTCCAGAGGGTTGGAGCAGCAAACATAAAAGCACGAGCCCCAGATGAATTCAAACTAACCTTCGAAATCTCCAGCAACCCTTCATCAGCCAAGCGGAGCTGTCGCACTGGGGTGTAAGGAGTCAGAAGCTCTTTCAAGTAGTCAGGACCAAATCCATGTAGGGCTTTGTAGGTTAACAAACCTACCTTAAAGGTGATCCGCCACTGAATCGGCAGCCAGTGCAGATTGTGCAGCACTGGGGTAATATGAGATCTCCTGGATGCCCCAGTCAGAAAATGAGCAGCAGCATTCTGCACTAGTTGCAAGTAGTGGATATCAACCCCAAGAAGCCCTAAGTAAAGGGAGTTGCAATAGTTATGGCGCAAGGTCAAAAAGGCATGGACCAATATGGACAAATCACTGGATGGAACAAGGTGCTTGATCCTGGCAATTTTCCTAAGATGATAAAAGGCTGACTTAATGACTGCCAACACCTGATGATGAAGGGTCAGCCTGTCATCAAGTATCACTCCCAGGTCGCGCACCCATTCAGAGGTAAGGATCTGAGTGCCCCCCAAGAATAAGCTGGAGGGTGAATCAATCCTCAACCCTTCTTTCCTGTGTCCCGGGTCCACCACCAAAACCTCAGTTTTACCTGCATTCAACTTTAATCTGCTGGAATTCATCCGGTCTTGGATTTCAGTGAGGCAGCTGTTAAATTCTGAGAGCACTAACCTGGTTGGGGGCAAAAGACAGGTAGAGCTGGGTATCATCAGCATAGCAGTGAAACTTCTGCCCATACCATCTTACAATGTCTCCGAGGGACAGCATATACACTGCAAACAACATGGGGGACAGCACTGAGCCCTGGGGAACCCCACAAAGCAGAGAGTGAGACTCAGAAGAGAAAATAACCTGCCTGCCTGGAAGTATATAGTACCCACCCCGCATCCCTATATCTACTTCTCCAGTTTAAAAAAACAAAATCTCTTGTAGTCTAGTGGGGAATTTTAACTCCCTCCCCATCCCCGATCCCCAGTGCCAAATCTCTGGTGGGCCAGGACTCCCCACTCCCCTTCCCAGCAGGTGTCCCACCACCCAGCTCCTACCCCCATTGTAACCCCAGCAGTGGGAAGACCGACACAGTCCTCCTCTCTCCTTTATGGCCAGCCCATCCACTGAGATGTCAATGAATGAGTGCATGCACTTTCATTCATTGACAGCTCAGAGGGTCGGCTGCCATGAAGGAGAGAGGAGGGCTGTGCTGGTCTGCCCGCTGCTGGGGTTATGATGGGGGTGGGAGCAGGGCAGTGGGACACCTGGCTGCTGGGGAGACTGAGCTGGGGGCACTGGACTACAAGGGATTTGGGACTGGGGATCAAGGATGGGAGGGGTTAAAATGTAAAAACAAATACCCACAAGACCACTAGAGATTTCTTTTTTAAATGTGAGAAGTGGAGATAGGGATGCGGGGGTTTGTGCGTTACTGTATAGTTTGGGGCAGGTTATTGGGTGGACGGGAGGGACCACTAGCAGCCAGGAATATTTTTTATATGTGAGGTGAGTGGGGGGAGGGATAAATGGATAGAGAGATAGATGTTTTATTTATAGTCCATCCAATTCCATGGACTCTGGGAGCTGTACAATTCAATTCAAAAACAGGATTCACATAGCAGCAATTCAACATAGACATTAATATTCTGTCCATCTCATTTAAAATTAATCAGTGATTAAAAGCCTACTGGAACAGATATGTTTTTAGTTGTCTCTTAAAGTCTCCCAACGAAGGGGGCCTCCCTAAGATATCCAGGACACCGACACCGAAAATGCACTATCCTCGGAATGCCGCAGCCTCACTCTGGGAACTCCAAGGAGGCACCCCTCCCCCGGCAGAACAAAGTGCCCAGGGTGGAAGGTAGGGGGCAAGGAGATCTTGCAGATAGACAGGTCTCCCTTCATGTAGGATCTTATAGGTTAGGAGCCCTACCTTGAAGACAATCCTCCACCTGACTGTCAGCCAGTGCAGTAAGCGGAGGACTGAGGTGATATGGTCACCGCGTCTTGCCCCAGTCAGTAATCTTGCCACCGTATTCTGCACCAGCTGCAGCCTGTGGAGGTTGCCTCCAAATAACCCTAGGTACAGGGCATTGCAATAGTCCAGCCTGGAACTGACAAGCACATGCACCAGTGTGGTCAGATCCTCTGGCTGGATCGAGGCTCGGATTCGAGCAATGTTACTAAGATGATAAAATCCACTTCTGACGACAGCTGACACCTGAGCATCAAGCATCAAACCATCATCTAGGACCATGCCCAAATCCTTCACTTGTCTAGATGGAGTAAGGGAAACACCCCCCAACATAAGGCGAGGGGGTAACCCCTCACAATGCCCTCTGCCATGACAAACTGGATCCACAACAAGTACCTCTGCCTTGTCTGGGTTAAGTTTAAGCCAGATTTGAGTAATCAATGCCTGGATCTCATTGAAGTAGCTGTTAAACACAGATGCCAACACCGGGGTATTGGGCACAGAGGACAGGTACAGCTGGGTATCATCTGCATAGCAGTGAAAACCCAGCCCGTACTACCTGATAATGTCTCCCAGTGGCAGCATGTACACCGTGAACAACAAGGGCGACAAGACCGAATCTTGCGGTACCCCGCGGCACAGAGGCTTCAGGTTAGATGAGGCTAACCCCATCATCACCCTCTGCAATCTGCCGGTTAGGTATGACCTGAACCAGCTGATGACATTACCAGATAGGTCACACCAAAACTGCGGGCAACCAAGTAGCTCTTCATGGTCCACGGTGTCAAATGCTGCAAAGAGGTCCAGGAGGACCAAGATGGTCAGATCTCTCCTGTCCCTCGCCATCAGGAGGTCATTAAGCACCCTCGCCAGAGTGGTCTCTGTTCTATGCGCCACATGAAACCCCAACTGGAAAGGCTTATAGGTGGAGGAAGAAGCAAGATGTCTCTCAAGCAGCATGGCCACCACTTTTTCAATAACCTTCTGTAAAAATGGGAGGTTTGAGAATGGCCTGTAATTGCTGAGACAGTCTGGGTCCAGGGAGGGTTTCTTCAAAATGGGTCTAGCCAAGGCATCTTTTAAGGCTATTGGGAAAATCCCACTCAGGGAACTCCAGACAACCCCAGCAATCACAAGCCCAACCATGTCCAAACATCCGACCAAAAGCCTGGTCAGACCTGGGTCCAACTCACACTGGGTTTGCTGCAGCTTTAGGATTATCTTCGCCACCTCCTCCACCCCAGCTAGCTCAAACTCATCCCAGGCAGGAGGAGTGTTTCGATACATTTCAGGCTGGACAATGCATCCCCCTTGAAAAGTACTTGAGGAGACCTCATCCTTGATAGAGAACACCTTGTTGGCAAAAAATACAGACAGCTCTTGGCACCTCTTCTTTGAATCTGCTCCCCCAACACAGAGACAGGCAGGATGTAATAGCCCATCCACTGTGCAGAAGAGCTGAGCTGGTCTCTTCTTTGCCGCAGCAATCTCCCTAGATAGATAACCTGCCTTCTTACAGGAGATTGCCCCCTGATGGTTGGTAAAATGTAACCTCAGGGCCAGTCTGTCCTCCAGCAGGCCAGATCTCATCCAGCATCTCTCTAACCTCCGTCCCTTACTCTTTAATCTCCAGAGATCCTCATCAAACCATGGAGGTCTCTGGTGAGTAGACAAGGGATGGGCATGAATGTGTGCGATGGAAACAAAGGCTGCAACGACCGCCCCATTATAGACCATCACTGCTTCCTCCACTCCAATCGCACAAGCTGCCTCAACACTTGATAGGTCCAATGCTGCCAGTAGTCCTGTCAAGGACACTCCTCTTAATGGGCAACACAGGACCATCTCCACAGGGGCAGGACCATCTAGGGGGGGTATCACCAAGTGTGAACCTCATGGTGCTATTATCTGACCAAACTACAGGATCAGCACTGAGGTCAGTCGCATCTAAGCCTAATGAAAAAAACAAATCCAATGTGTGGCCACCCGAGGGCATAGCTGTTCTTACTTTTTGCAACACGCCAAGGGCCCTTATGCTTCTTAAGGTATCACTCTCAAAACCTGAGAGCCTGCTGTTGACCCAGGCATTGAAGTCCCTCAGAATTAACCACCTGGGAGACTCCAGCAGCAGGCCAGTGACAAGCTCCTCGACCTCAACAACAAAATCCCCATGTAACCCAGAGGGACGATAAAGCACAAGGACCCTGAAACCTGTTCCTAGACCCCCTGGGGCAGGCACACACTCAAATGAATACATATGACCTACAGGTAGCACTGTGAGGTTCAGGCTGGTTTTAAAACTAATGACTACCCTCCCCTACCCCTACGATCCTCACCTGGGTTGTGTATCATGGAGTACCCAGCCAAAACTTCCACCTCCAAGATGGGGGCGGCATTTTCATCCAACCAGGTCTCCATGATGCAAGCCAGATCAACCGAGGATATTAAGTCCGCCATTATGGCAGACTTATTCCTCATCCACCTGGCATTGCACTACACAACACAAGTAGGATGAGGTGAGGCAGTTGAACCTGTTAACTGCCCACAATCCCTTGTGGAACCCTTGGATATGAAAACTAAACTAGGCAACCCCCTCTCCAGTTCCCATTTTTCCCCAGGGCATCTCCTTGGCCTCACCACCCAAATCCCAGACACCCTGGCAGTCACTCATGTACCACCACCACCGCCACCACCAAACCCTCCCCTCCGAGCTATTGCCAAGGCTCTACACCTCCTGTAGGCCACAGCTGGATGTCCATTAAGCTCAAAGGGATGAAGGCTGCGGAGGTGGTCTCCTGAGTAGCTAAGCCTTACAATTCACTGCCCCTGGCACATTTCACACAAATAACAATTAAAAACAACCTCTTAAACTAACTCAATTTAACAATTTTAAAACCATACCCCCCACCACAAAAACAACCCCTTAACTAAATTAACAAATCTTGCTACACTTCAGATGAAAAAGATTATCAGCTATAGGAAATCTCGCTTACCTTGTCCATGTCCAAATGTTCCCCTAAAAGTCCACATCCAAAAGTTCCCACTAGCCACCAGGGCTTTTATTATTATTATTACCAGGCAAAATTTCACCTGGTATCTTTTGTGGATGTTTTCTGCACTGCCATAGAAGAAAGTTCAGAAAGTTTTGCAAAAGTTCCTTGATTTCGACTGAAGTTCTGCTGGTGCAGAAAACATCAGTATTGCCTACCCCTATTCATGATATATTCAGACAGATCATTTTGGAAGGTCTTATATGCCCATGTGTATAAATGCATTAGTCTCCTGGTTGTTAGTGAGGGATATCCTACTTTTTTGTACAACTTGCATCAATATGTCCTAGGACCTAGGTCGATTATGAACCTAAGTGCTCTATGATATAGTACATCAAGCTTTGCAAGATATGCAACTGAACAGCAACAATAAATAAGATCTTCACAGTCAAGAACCAGTAAAAAGATGGCCTGGACCAAATATTTGTGAGTGTTGTATGGAAAACAGTGCTTATTTTTGTAGCAAAGGGCTAGTCTAACTCTAAATTTTATTTTTACAGAGTGCATCTATGTGGATAGTGAAGGAGGCAGTTTATCAATCCAGATCCCAAAATATTTGTATTTAACTACTTCCAAGATCTCACCTAGTAAGGTAGTGATGTTTGGAATACAGTATGTTTATGACATGGCATAGCATTTTGCAAAGTAATGAATATGACCTTTGTTTTTGTGGTGTTGATTAGTAGTTTAGAATTGTAGAGGTTTAACTGCAGTGTGTTGAAAGGTTCTTCAAGATCTAAGCATGCGACGTTGATATGAGGTCCAGTGACATATAAAGCTGTGTCATCCACATAGAGTGTAAGTTGGCTTTAGTTACTGACTCACCTAGGTCATTAATGTATAACATAAAACGCAGTGGGTCAAGTGCCAAATCTTGGAGAACACCTGTGAGTAGGGAGGTACAAATGGAGTAGAGACCTTCTGCCTTGATCGGTTGTGCCTGTTCAGTTACTGTAAATAGTTTGTAAACCAGATCAATGGGGCAGTTGAAAAACCTAGTCTAGATAACTTGTGTAGCAGCATGTTGTGGTCAACAGTATCAAACACCTTAGTGAGATCAAGAAAGATAGCTCCAGTAATGTGTTTGTCACTTGCCTGTATCCAATCATTAGTGACCTTGGCTAAGGCAGATATTGTTTTGTGTTTTGGTTGAAAAGCTGACTGTAGGGCAGTTATTATATTTGATACTTTAAGGAAATCTGTCACGTGATTTAGTTTTTCTAGGAGCTTTGCCAACACCACAAGAATTGTTATGGGTCTACAGTTGTTGATCTGCGAAGTGTCACCTGATTTTTGGAGGGGGATGATATATGCAGTTTTCCAGAGCATTGGGATTTCACTACTGAAGAATGATTGATTAAAAAGATGTGTTATGGGCGATGTGGGGTACCTGTAGCCAGCTCTGACAAAAAAGGGTTCCTGGCCATCAGCACTCACACTTTTTTTGGTGCCATTCCCCAACAGAAGTTGTTCTGCTGTAGGTGGTAGACTGGAAAGGAAAAGGGGTACTGGTGGAAGTACTGCAGTGTACTACATCTGGAATAGATGGGATGCAGCTGGGGATGTATCAAAGGCTAATTCCACGGCTGCAAAGTAGGAGTTAATTTCTTCCAGAATAGTTTATTGGTTATTATGTTTCCATTTACTGAAATTTTCCTTGGAAGGGTGGGGACAGAAGGGACTTTTTCAACCAGTTTGACAGGATTCCAGAATTTAGAAAGATAGAGTATGATGGCAGATAAGGATTGCTTGGCCCACCTAGTCTGCCCTACTTAATTGATAAGCTGCAGATCCTAGTTAACCAGCAGCCTACTTCCTTCTACCCCCATTACAATTGCCTTATGTCTATACCATGCATTCTTGAATTCCCCACTATTTTTGTTTCCACAACCTCCTCAGGAAGGCTGTACCAGGCATCTACAACCTTCTCCATGAAAAAATACTTCCTCACATTACCTATAAAGTTCTCCCCCTCTATCTTCAAATTGTGCCCCCTTGTTCTTGCACATCTTTTTCTGAAAGATGCTACCCTCTTGGACTTTGTTGATTCCCTTGAGGTACTTGAAAATTTCTATCATGTCCCCCTCTCTCTCCTTTCCTCGAGGCTATACATATTAAGCTCCTTTAGTCTTTCTTCATATGTTATCTGGTGCAGATCCTATACCATTTTGGTTGCCCTCCTCTGTATAGCCCCCATCCTGTCTATGTCTTTGCAGAGATGGGGTCTCCAGAACTGCACGCAGTACTCCAGATGTGGTCTCACCAACTGTCTGTACAGAGGGATAACAACGTCCTGTTTTCTACTGGTGATCTCTCCCTATGCATCCCAGTATCCCCCCAGCTCTCCTTGCTGCCTTCTCACATTGCTTGCCCACCTTTAGGTCATCTGATATATCTACCACCAGGTTCCTTTCCATTTTTCCTGTTGTCAGTATCTCACCCCCCATTGTGTACTCTTCCCCTGGATTTTTGTTTCCCAGATGCATTACTTTGCAATTCTTTGCATTGAATCTAAGCTGCCATACATTTAACTATTCCTCCAGCCTTGTCAAGTCCCTTTTCATCCTTTCCACTCCAACTTGTGTATCAACCCTGTTGCAGATCTTATGCTGTCTGCAAAGAGACATACTTTTCCTTCCAGTCCCTCTGCAATGTCACTTATAAAAACATTAAAAAGGACCTGACCCAGTGCTGAACCCTGCGGTACCACACTAGTAACCCACCTTTCTTCACTGTGGACTCAGTTTACTATTACCCACTTTGTCCTGTTATCCAGCCAATGTTTTATCCAGCTTACCACCCTGGGACCCACTGCAAGCCTGGATAATTTGTTTATTAATCTTTTGTGTGGGACTGTGTCAAATGCCTTGCTAAAGTCTAGGTAGGCCATGTCCACAGCCCCTCCCTGGTCTACTACTTTGGTCACCCAGTGAAAGAAATCAATTAGATTCATCTGACATGACCTTTGTGCTGTGAATCCCTGCTGCCTTGGGTCCTGTGCCCCACTGGCCTCATGGTACTCAACAATTCTTTCCTTCAAAAGTGATTCCATAATTTTCCCTTCCACTGAGGTCAAACTGATGGGTCTGTAGTTTCCTGCCTCTGTCTTGCTCCCACTTTTGTGAAGGGGAATCACATTTGTCTTCCTCCAGTCCTCAGGTACCACACCATCCTTCCATGATTTGTTAAAAAGTGTAGTCAGTGGTGTTACTAGTTCTCCCCTTAATTCTTTTAGAATTCTGGGATGAATCCCATGAGGCCTCATTGCTTTTTCCACCTTCAGTTTTAGGAATTATTTCAGAACCCTTTCTTCTGTGAAAGACTGATATCATCCCCCTATCCAGAGTGCTTCTATTGACTGGATTAGGTACCTCCCCCTTCTCTTCCTTTGTGAGTACTGAGCAGAAGTGTTCATTCAGTATCCCTGTTTTTTCACTGTCCCTCTCTGCCCAACTACCCTCCTCTTTATTCAGCCTCAGGATCCCTGCCTTAGTCTGTCTTTGTGCCGTAATGTACCTATAAAAGGTTTTATCCTCCTTCCTAACTGAGTTGGCTATCTTTACCTCAGTTTGGGCCTTTGCTGTTCTGACTGCCTTCCCCGTGTCCTTCCACTTTAACTGGTACAGTTCTCTGTCCTGCTCCTTCTCTGTTTCCTTATACTTCCTGAATGCTATCTTTTTCTCCCTATCCTTCCCCACCACTTCTTTTGAGTGCCATAGTGTTTTTTTCTTTTGTTTTGATTTGTTTATTTGCTTCACACAAAGGCTTGTTTCCTCTGTGATAGCAGTTTTGATGTTTCCCCATTTTTGCTCCATCCCTCCTTCTTGCCTGTTTGCTAGTGCTTTTCTGAGGCACTCTCCCATTTTGACAAAATCAGCCCTCCTGAAGTCCAGTACCCTCACTTTTGTACGGCTTGACTCTACAGCTAAGTTTATCATGAACCACACTATTTGGTGGTCACTTGTTCCCAGATGGCTACCTACTTCTAGATCTGAGATCCTCTCTCCGTCCCCCATTTGAGAGTACCTGGTCTAAGATTGCTCCCTCCCGAGTGGGTTCTGACACTAGCTGTCTGAGGCATGCCTTCTATCATTTCTTTGTCCATTTCCTCCCCCCGAGACTGGGGTCTGTATACAACCCCTGTGCAGATTGTGGTGCCTTTTCCAGTCTCCAGGGTGACCCACAGTGCCTCCTGTCCTCCCTGTTTACCCTTTAGTTCCATGGCTTTGATCACTTCCCTTACTTAAACTGTTACTCTCCTCCTCTACCCTCCCTGTCATTCCTGTAGATTGTGTACCCTGGTATGTTGACATCACAGACATTGTTCTCTGTGTATCATGTTTCTGTGACTGCCACAATATCCAGGCATCCCTCTTCCATCAAGGTCACCACTTCAGGGAGCTTGTTTCCTAGACTATGGGCACTGGTACTCATCATCCTCCTCCATTTTTTGATAGCCTTATCCTTTTTGCCCCATCCCAGTCCTTACTACCTTTGTCTTTTTCTCCAATTTCATGTTATCATCCTTGCTGGTGACTATTGAGTTGAAGTAGAAGGTAGCTTTGCATCCAGTATTAGTTTGGTACAATAATTTCTCACTACCTTAAAGATAACCCTGTCTGCCTTGAATTTCCTATGCCTTGCAGTTGCCCAGCGTAGGTCTCTGTTTCTAAGAGCTGCTTTCAGTTTATTGGTGAACCAAGGGCATGTCACTTTTTTTACCCTTCTCTTAACTAATGGGGTATGTTAGTTTATACCGTCAAGCAAAAAATTATTAAAGATGTCTGTCACTTTATGCACTGTGGGGCAAGGTAAAATGCTTGCCAAATGATAGTAGCTAGGTCTCAGAGGAAGTTTGTAAAGTGTGATTGGTGAAGCTCCTTTTGAATATGAATATCAAATGAACAGAAAAGAGAAAGAAATAAGTGTCTCAGCTTGGATTTGAATGCAGGCCACAAAGAATACTGTTCAGATTGCACTTCTTGGTACACCACTATGGCAAGAAGAAATGTGGCACTCCCAGAAACACCTTACCATTTCTCTAATGCACAACCGGGTTTCCAGTTGCCTTGGGCATAGCTGGGAGTTCAATTGGAATGGTGTTCTGTGCAGCATGGGTTCAAATCCAAGCTGAGGCATGTATTTCTTGTTCACATCTGTTTTTTTGTGTTCCATGTATATACACACCACAACCTTGTGAATGAAAATGTAAATATCTTTACACCTCCGGAGTCCTGGTTGTGCAGTAGAGAAAGTGTAATGGGCTTTTGGGAGTCCCAGGTTTCCAGTCGCCTTGGTTGCAAAGCTGGTAGTGCATTCAGAATGACACTCCTTTTAGCCTGGGTTCAAATCTCATCTAAAGCAGTTATTTCATTTCTCTCTTCTGTTTATTTGGGTTCCATATATGTACACACAGCATGCTTGTGAATAAGGCTATGTAAACCTCTCGAATTTCGACCACCCATACTTTGACTGTTGAACCACATTATACTCACCAAATGTCTCTTAAAAATGGACTAGATCATGCTGGTTCAATCAGTAAAAAGCATTAGTAAATGAGATAAAATGAAATAACATAATGCACTGGGTTGATGAAGTATGCAAAATAAAATTATGCAGTGGGCCACATTGAGGAGCACTGGTTCCAAAATTGTCTGTTCAGTCAGTGCCAAACATGGAAAATGCTAATAGTAAGAAAAAAGACTATGTGGCTAGCTAACAATGCTCAACTAAAATGCTTTTAGATTTAAGGCCTATGGAGGCCCACAAAATAAAGTACAGAATGTCAGTGTCGGCTAGTAGTTCTAAAAACTGGATGCCCATGTGGACAGTGCAACATAAGGACAAGATTTCTAGTTGTACTATGGATAAATGTTTTGCACACTGGTTTCAAGGGCAACACTGCAGTAAAAACAATTTTATTTGGCATGTGTAAGCCTGCCAAAAATTCACTAAACATTAATCAGAAGAAGACTGAGTGAAGACAACAGAGCAGCATCCCACAGTGTGGGCAACTGGTTCCACAAATTTTCCAGTGGGACAATGCCACACATGAACAAGGCTTTTGACTATGTGACAGATAAGTGTTGTACACATTGATTTTTATGTGCAACTTTGCCTGCCATAATTACTCACCCAGCCTGTGTACGCCCGCCAATAATTCACAAACATTAAACTGAAGATGAGTGAGTGAAGACACGAGTGCAGCATCCCACAGTGTGGACTACTAGTTACACAAATTGTGTGCTCATTGGGACAGTGCCACAAATGTCACTAATGTCAATGGAACAAAGTGGGCCGTGTGCCCCATTTTTGCTCCTCATGAGTCCATGTAGTATCTCTCATCTCTGTCATCCT
The DNA here is from genome assembly GCA_016271365.2 of Neoceratodus forsteri. Classification (NCBI taxonomy): domain Eukaryota; kingdom Metazoa; phylum Chordata; order Ceratodontiformes; family Ceratodontidae; genus Neoceratodus; species Neoceratodus forsteri. Next base: position 1,355,570,486 of record CM057452.1, read on the forward strand.
TAATATACTTATCCACTCCTTTTTAAAGTGTTGTTTAGCTTTCCTGTCTATCAAAGTTGGCAATCTGTTCTAGAGATTCACCACTCTTTGGCTAAAAAAGTACTTCCCCTTAGTAGTCCTAAACAGTGTTACCCTTATCTGCACTGGGTGAGCTCTTGCTGCTAAGTTACTTTTGTATTCAATTTTTAGGTCATTTCTCTTCAGGACTCGGGAGGAAGGGACTGCAGCAACTTGGGAGAATGTGAAGACTGAGTTTCAATTTGAAAACTGTCACAAAAAGAACATTTTTTTCTGGGATGCCACCAAGGTGCTAAACTGGCAAGGGCCAGACACAAGCACACTGGCAGCTGGTACACACTTGCTGCCCACTGCCCAGATCATACTACAGCAGCACAGCACATGATGACACAGACACAAACGAGCTGCTTCAGGACTCTGGTGCAAGCAATCACAGCAACTTGGGGTACATGAAGACTAAGACTTTCAATATGAAAACTGCCACACACAAAAAAATGTATTTATTTTTATGAGATGCCACCAAGGTGCCAGCTACTGGTGCAATGCACTGGAACAATGCCAGCTAGCACACAATTGGTGCCCTGCCAGCTGTTCAGATCACACCGCAAAATGCTACTTCTGGAATCAGGAGGATGAAGAATTAACTACTGCAAGAAAGTCTGCATCTTGGGCAAATGTAATGTAGAGTTTGGCACTGCTACAAAAAGAAACATAAATGAAGAATTTTTGGTGATTCCACCAAGGTGCCAATTATCAGTGGCCACACACTTTTCTGCTGTCAACTGGCACACACTTACTGCTCAGTAAAATTACAAATCACATTAGGTTTCTGCCAGAGGCTTCAGTCAAAATCGGTTTGTATTTGTAGTACCCTGGAAAAATTCTGGTTCTGCAATGAAAGCAAAAATGTGTGCTGGACTGCTGAGACTACATTTACTGTATTAGGCAACAAGTGGGATTGGCAGATTGCCACTTTATCCCAGTCTGCCCACTGCCAGCCACATGCACATTCCTGCTGCAGCCCAGAGTAGTCTCTTCCTATTTTCTCTGCCCTCTCAGGCAAGCTTCTAGTCCTAGAGGCATGCTTCAAGTCTGCAGCACTGTTGCTGCTCAGTCTATATTTTCTTTTTTTTTTCCTTTTCATTCTACATATACATGCTCAGCAGCCCTGCTGTTGCAGAATCAAACTTTTGAAGATTTTTTGTTTTTGTTTTAAAGACCTTCCAAACAATCTAACTAGAAATGAATCACAGACCTCCATGAGCTACCAAACAGCTCAAGATCAAGCTCACCAGTGACTTTTCCCTTTGCCTCATGTAGTGTTGAGCTGAGCCTAGCTCCAAAACACAGATGTGACTCACACTGTTTCTTAGTTAACTGTTTCAGTTGCGAACTGTGGTTTGAGGTTTGACACATTTGACTGATCCACACCATTCAGACCAGGTCAAACCAAATGTCTACCTATTTCCTCTTAATGTTTGCCACCATCTGAAAGAATTGAATGCCCAAAGTTCACGGTATTCAATTCTTTAGTAGAACAGAACTCGCAACCCTAATTGTGAATGAAGATTATCTATTTCTTTCCATGTTTGTTTGGGTTCCATATATATGTACACACTACACCTTTGTGAATGAAAATGTAATAATCTGTGCTAGCATCAAGTTGTCAATTTGAGAAAACACTTTGTGCTCCATAAGGCTGAGAACTTCGTGAAGAATTTCCAAAGATGTTTTTGGCAGGAACTTTGTAAGTATTTAGACAGGTAGAACATGCAAGCATATGTGCTGGCATATGCAAGCTGCAACCATGATTTTATTGAAAGGCTATGCCTGTAGTTCAATGGGTTGAGCAACAAGTCACACCTCCTTTCATGAGCTACATAAGCAGTTCCTCCCAGCCGCCTTCAAAAACATTTTTTTCTTTGCCTGTCATAGGCTTTATCCATCTCTGCCTACTCCCCTGAGGCCTGCTGCCCCCCCTCCCACATTGTGTGCCTCCCTCCTTCCCTTGTGCTTCAGGCTCTGCTTGGTCTATGTAGGACTTCAGTTTGTTGTGTTTCTCCTGCTTTTTGGTTAGTATTTCTTGTCTCTGGCTGCTGCACACTTCTTTGTGTTGCTTCTTTCCTGTCCTCCTGTGTTTGTTTTTTATTTTTCATTTTTCCTTCTTTTGGGATCATTCTAGTTATTTTCTAGCATCCTATTGCCCTTTGTGTTATGCTAATCCTGTGTTGGTGCTATTTAGGCTCCCATTTACCCACCAGATGTTAGCAAACCCTCAGTGCAACTGCCATTCTTATCTGTATATTTCAGCTCTGCTGCTGCTTCCCTTCTTCTACTGTCTCTGTACTGATGCACCTTAATTGTTTGCACCTGGGACAGGGTCTTCCTGCTCCAGCTAGTTGCCACTCTCTGTTGTGTTCTGTTTGTCTCAGAAACTCTGCTCAGTTCATTTAGTGTGAACTCAGTCAGGCAACAACTAGTTCTTGTTGCAGAGTTCATTCACAATCTTTCAAGGCTAGCCTCCTCATCAATATCTCCAGCAGCTGACTTCACTTGGCCTCCTGATTAAATATTTGCTACCTAATATATGGCTGCTGGCTTTGCCCAGCCTCCTCTTACCTAGCACTCAGTCGATCCATGCTCTCATTCATAAACTGGAGGTATGCCAACCATGTCCATTACCATTTCTGGCTCAGGGCTTGCCCTGTAAGCTGATGGCCTAGCTCTGCACTCATGAAGTCCACATGTAGAGCATGTGAACCTTAGGGTGGGGTCCTTTTCATCTGGGCCATAGTGGGAATTTCCTTGCTCCAGGTGAAGCTTTAGCATACAGCACACCTATCGATGCAGAATTTAGGACTTCAGCTTCTGAGTTGTGGTGCCCTTACAGCCCAAGACTGCTCCTTTCGCTATGGCATCACCATGGCACCTTCAAAAGCTATTCTCCCTATGACCTCCTTTGGTTCACCCAGTTTATTTTAGTTGGTACTGTAGGAAGGCTGGGTGTCTTAGTGGTTGTTATTCTTCTCTTAATACATTGGGGGCCTGCTCTTGCTTCAGAGTACCCATTGCTGCACAGGCCTCTCACAACCCTTCATGGTGTTCCTGTCAGATGAATTGTGAGAGCTTTCCACCAAATTGGAATATCTCCTCCAATTTGATTGGGTTTCTAATTTGCAGCAGCAGAGCTGTTACTAAATAAACTACCCCAGCCTGGAGGGAAGGCAAGCTAGGCCCTGGATCCCCAGACGTTTCCCACTCTTAAGGGTTTTTTTTCCCTCTCCTCCATGCCAAAGATCATAATATGTAGTTAGTTGCTTATACTATATTCCCTAGTTTTCCTAGGTAGGTTTCCACTGTTGAGTGGAGATGGATGGTGGCCTTCTTGCCATTCCCTCCCTCTCTCCTTAGGAAGCCCCTTAATGTCATCAGTACAATCCATTTTTTCATTGCTATCCTAACAATCTTTGCATCTATCTGTGTTTCATCAAACTGTCTAGTTGCTGTCAGTCTGCTTCTCTACCTCATTTACTGCTTAATGTTCTTTTTGGGGCTCCTTCCTAAGGTACCTTTAGCTAAGGGAATCTTCCTGCGACACCTCTTGGATGGAACCCCCTTCGAGGGTTCCTTGCCTTTGGTACTTCTACAGCGTAGTAATTCCCTGTGGAATTGAGGGTGCAAATGGCCAAATAGTTATCACAGTTACAGAAGCATAACACTACTTTGGTTGAGTAGATCCATTAAATGTAAGGTTATTCAAGTTTTTAATTAGAATTACATGCAGGGAATATGTGAAGATTGTGACATTTTTCTTGCATGAAAAATTTATGCAAGAAAAAAATCCATGCTAATTTATTGATTTGTTAGTTTTTGTTTGCCTGGTTAAGTGCATTAGACATGAGGATGCCTATTTTCAGGGATTACCTTGGAGAAGTACAAAGCAAATAACAGTAAACAGTATAGAATACATAGTGCTTGGGGAACCCCCAATTACAATTCGAGGTAAGGATGGCAAACTAGGAAAACAAGTTGACTAGACAGTAATTTACACAATAGCAAGTGTATCATAAACAATATTAGGAAAATGCATTAACATCATTCAGATAAAACTAATACAGAAACAAAACAGTTTGTGGGCATTCAAAATACTGAAGACATTAGACATTTGTCGCATATGAGAGGGTAGGGCTTGGGGGGCTAGAGGGAGAGTAGAAAATTAGAGGCTAATAGTAACAGGTTAGCGGCACTTTATGGCCAGTATGGCTGAAGTGCATAAAAGTGTGAAACAGTTGCCACCTAGTAGTGAATGTAAGTAGCAGGAGAAGACAGAGGGTATCACAGGGGATATAATCAAGTGTAGGAGATAGATGCAGCAAGATGATTGCAGAGAACCCATTTAAAGCTCTTATGAGTGGGGGAGCGATGCATGGCTACTGGTAATGAGTTCCAGAAATGAGGATCAAAGTGGGAGAAAGCATGGGTGACCATTGTCATTTTGCATCCAATACACATAGTTGGGCATAGTGGAGACTTGGTGGTGTCAACCTCTGATCAAGGGAGGAGGGAACACCAGAGTTTATGATGCCATAAAATAGGGTGCTAAGAGAATATTGGTGGTTTACCCAGAGGGGAGTTACTTTAGGCCACAGTAGAGCTGACTGTGATGATTGAGGCAGAGGGAGGCTAAGGCAAAGTGACAAATATTACTATAAGTAGTGTCCCATTTGTGAAGACTTGTTTTGGTAGCCTCAGCATTTGTGGTAGATCTGTAGGTCAGAGCAGGAAGAAGAATGCCATGGGCAATAGCTATTCGGGCAGAGGGTGCGAGTGCAGGATGAGTTTTGTAGGCTAGTCCAACTTTATAGTTTACAGTTCCACAAGTACCGGATATGTGTGGTGGTCAAAGTCAAGTGAAAGGTCGAGGATAATACCAAGATTTTTGAATGTAATGGCATTGTCGAAGAAGAAAACATAATAAGGAATCAATAGCTTTCCCAAACATTTCTTTAGTCTAGGGGCAGAGTAAAACATCATAGAGTGGGATTTGTTGGAATTAAGTGCTAATTTGTTACTTGAGAGCCATTTTTGGGTTGAGCAAAAGTCAGGAGAGAGAGGGTGGTGTTGACTTAAGTTATATTGTTGGAGCTAAAGTAAAGAACATGGTCATCAGCACAGAGTAGAGATGGGTAGGAGGGGACATTGAGAAATATGTAATTTATAAAGATAGTGAAAAGGAGGGGACCAAGTACAGAGCCTTGGTGCACCCTGAAATTTATGGAGGCAAGATCTGAGATGACCGAGTTAAATTTTATAATAATCTTGAGAAGCAAGAAAAATTGTCTGGGGGGTTACTGCACTACAGTGTTGCTTTTACTGTACATCATGATGTGAGGATAGAACCAGTGAGCTGTTGGCTCTAGAGGAGGGCATGCAATCTACTGAGCCACTAAGTATCTTGCAAAAAAGTACATAAACAGACATGCAAGCAATAATCTTGAGAAACTGGTACATGGTTCTTGCATTTTTTTAAGAAACTGTCTTCATTCAGCTCCAAAACCAGTGTTTTAACTCTTATAATGGTCTCCACAGCAGTATTAACATACCCCTGAAGTCGTAATACTGTACCCTAATTGTGATGTCAGTCATTACCATGACTAATTATAATGAAGCTGTAGAAGGATATGAATTCAAGTGGAAAATAAGAAACAAGTGCTGTATAAATAAACTGCAAGGGATTAAGACCCTACTTTTGTACATTATGTTTTTCCATGGTAATGACATGAAAGAGAAATCTAAGATATAGATACAGATATATATAAAATATGCCATGTGGCATAACTTTTTTGGGGGGGGGGCTCCACTGCCCACACACCCCCATTATGGAGGGCTGCACCTCCGAAACTCCCCATAAAGATTCTCAACTCCGGTGGTGGGTTCAAGTCGGGAAGCCCACAAAGCATAAAAAAAAAAAAACCAGAAGTACTGCCTGGGTTCCCTGTAGCTGTGGCTCAGTTCATTGAGCCATGGCAGCTACTCAGCAGAACCCAGTCCCAGCAGAGGTCTTATCCGTTGCCTGGGAGAGTGTGAATGGTGCAATACCATGTACAGCAGTATACGCGGTATTGAACCATTTGCTCACAGGTACAATGCTGTACCGGTTTAGCCATAATGTCATATGCTATTAAGTGTGCAACATTATGACCCAGTAGGATACACAAACTAATTGACTAAATCTTCAAGGCACAGTACAATACCAATTATGTCTACTTGGGGGGGGGGGGAATGTCTAGGACTTCTCCCCCAGTCGTCCAAAAGCTCTGCGTTACAGCTCCCAACCCCAACTGCACAAGAAGCAATACCAGACATTCTCTTATTGTTCCCTTCTTTCACACCTTGCAGGCACAAAGGTCATTCATGTACCAAGCCCCTTTTTGGCTTAATGAACTGCCCCCGGACATAACCAGTCGGCCCATGCTGGGGTCATGTAAAATAAAACTCACCAATCAGAGTAGCTGTGATTACTGGCCAAACTAAGCAGCTGTGTCTGCTTACCCTGTTTCCTATATGCTCTTCCCACCCTCTTCTCTCTCTCCCTTCCTACCCGCCCGGTTAGCACTATCCTATCCCCCTTTTTCCTCCTTGATGCACTTATTCCCATCCATAAAACATCCATAATGTACAAATTCATACAACAATTTTTTAATTTTTTTTTTTTTATTTTTTATTTTCTCAGAAGAAGCCAGAAGGGGAAGGAAGGAAACATATTCAATTCAGTGCTTTAGAGTAACTGGTAATTGCTATTTTTCTTTTAAACTTAGATTGTTGGCTTTTAGTGACACTATAGTTCTTTGTTGTCTTTACTTATAATTGTTTTTGGGCTGTTGAGAATTTAAAACATAGTGGTGGTGTAATTCTGTGCTGTCTTTAATTGCTGCAAATTTTATCTTGGCTTGTCTGACTGCCCTGTAGTTGGGTGAAAGGTGTTAATTGTCTGGCCTCTGACCTCAGCTACGTGATAACTGGAGGTGGGGCTTAGTCAGAGTTAAAGTAGCAAACAGATTTTTATTTTCTCAGAAGAAGCCAGAAGGGGAAGGAAGGAAACATATTCAATTCAGTGCTTTAGAGTAACTGGTAATTGCTATTTTTCTTTTAAACTTAGATTGTTGGCTTTTAGTGACACTATACGTTCTTTGTTGTCTTTACTTATAATTGTTTTTTGGGCTGTTAAGAATTTAAAACATAGTGGTGGTGTAATTCTGTGCTGTCTTTAATTGCTGCAAATTTTCGCCCCCTCTCCCCTTCCCCCAACTCTTAATTATATGCCCTGTTAAATCTGATTGACAGGAGCTGAACACAGGGTATAGTAAGGGGTGTGAAGTAGGAGGGGCATAAGGAGGAAGAAGCCCACCCTCAGCACAAGTGTTTTGACTCATGTATTTATTTATTGGTTTCTTTTTCTTTAAAAAAACCAAAAATTATCTGAGGATCAGTGGCAGGATTTTTAGTACAGTAAATTAATAAAAGGGAACTAGGAGAGCTTCAGTAGCAGACAAGCAGTGGAATTGCAGTATAATTGGGGAGTGGTGCAATGCAGTGGCTGTGGGGCAGCCATATTCAGGGCAGACCTTCTGGACACTGAGGTGCTGCCCTATCTGCATGCATCTCTGGACTGTGGATGAGGTAGCCAGACACAGAGTGGAAGTAAACTGGGTCAGGAGTACCATCACCCCTACCCAGGGACCACCCAGTCCAATGCAACTGCCTCAAAGGATGCCGAGAACGAGAGCACTTGGATGACGTGGGCTCAGGAGGGTTAGAGCAGTCAGGCAGAGGCACATCCCAGATCCTATTCTACTCAAGAACTCATATGCCACACTGGCAAATGAGGACAACCAAATAGAGGTACCCAAAGAAGTGGAAGGAAAGGATGTGGAGGTTAGCCAAGGAGGTCACCTCAGCGGGGAAAGCAGTGGACCCCAGAGGAGGAGGAAGCAAATCCTGGTGGGGGACTCCATCATAAGAGAGATCCAGTTAGGAACACAGGAGGGAGAGGACAGGGAAGTGAGGTGCCTACCAGGTGCCACGGCATGAAGAGATGGAAGGAAGATCCTGGGGCTCACTGGGAAGGCAAGATGGGAGGGTGAGCTGGATGTCATTATCCACCTAGGTACTAATGACCTGGCAAATGGGGAGCCAAAGGAAGTTCAGGAAGAGTTTAGGAAACTGGGGAGGGGTCTCAAGCAAGTAGCTACTTCTGTCACTTTCAGAATACTACCTGTGAGAGGCAAGGGAGAGCATAGGAGTGCATGCACCAGGAACTTTAACTCATGGTTGAAGAACTGGTGCTGTGAGGAAGGGTTTGGATTCATTGGTGACTGGGGACCCACCTGGAGGGATGGAGGTTTGTTCAAGCCTGATGGCCTCCATCCATCCTGGAGGGGAATCCAAGCACTCAATGATAAGTTTAAATGCTACATTGACAAGCATTTAAACTAGCAAAGGGGGGTGGCAGGCCAGCAAGGAGGGTACCTACTTGCTCACCCCCCACAGCTAGCAGTGGAACCAGTGAACCAGAGGAGTGGCTATCTCTGCAAAGCAGTGTGCAGAAGATGGAGATTAGTGCCCAAGAGGTGGAAAAGCAGAAAGGGACAAAAATTCAGCAGAAGGGCAGACAGCAAGGAGAACCAGGGATAAATGACAACCAAGGAAGGGCTGGAGAGAACAGTGAAACAGTCTAGGGAGGTCAAATCATGGAAAGCCATGTGTGCAAATGCCAGGAGCCTTAGCAACAAGATGGAAGATCTGGAGGCTGGCATGGTACAGTCAGACTCTATTGTGGCCATCACTGAAACCTGGTGAAATGATAACCATGACTGGGAGATGGCCATACCTGGCTACAACATATTCAGAAGAGACAGAGCAGGCAGGAAGGGAGGAGGAGTGGCACTACATGTGAAAATGACATAAGGGCCACAGAGATCCAAGAGGAACAAAATGGGGAGAGATACTATGGGTTAAGCTGGAAAGGAAAATGGGGACAGCCATCCACAGGTGTGGTCTATAGACCACCAGCCCAGGAGGAAGAAACAGATAGGGAGTTGATGCTAGCCATCCAAAGGATGGCAGACAAAGGTGAAGTAGTACTGGTTGGAGACTTCAATATTCCAGGCGTGGACTGGAGCATCCCAGCAGCAGCATCAACTAGGAGCAGATTTATCCTGGACTCCTTCAGGTGCCTTCCTCAAGCAACTGGTCATGGAACCAACTCGGCAGAAGGCAGTACTGGACCTTGTGCTCACAAACAGGGACAGTGTGATGGGGGTAACAGTGGGGAGCACCTGGGAAACAGTGACCACCAGTCATTGTGGTTTGAAATCACAGAAAGAGCAGAACCAAACCACACAAAAACACGTATCCTGGATTTTAGGGGGGCAGACTTTGGGAAAATGGGGAGATACTTGAAAGAGGCATTAAGGGGAATGGGACAGGAATCAGGGGTTGAGGAACAGTGGGCAGTATTTAAAATGGGGATTACAAGAACAGAATTATGCATTAAGCAGGCTAGCAAGAGGAAAAGGAAGAGGAGACCATTATGGTTTTCCAAAGAGGTAGCAAAGAAAGTGAAAGCCAAAAAGATTGCATTCATACAATACAAAAAGACACAGGCAGAAGGGGATAGGGAGAAGTACCAGGAGCAGCAAAGGGAGGCAGGGAGGTCAGTAAGGGAAGCCAAAGCTCAGACAGAAGAACACATTGCAAAATCAGTGGGTAGAGGGGACAAAACCTTTTACAGGTACATAAGTGAAAAAAGAAAGACAAAGGGAGGGATAGTGAGACTGAAGGGGGAGGATGGGGGCTGCGTGGAGGATGACAACAGTAAAGCTGACATATTGAACAGGTATTTCTGCTCAGTCTTTACTGAAGAGGAGGGTAATGGGTCTGAAGGGAGTACAAGGGGTGAGAATGGTGCAGAAATGGACACAAGTCCCTTTACACGAGAAAGGGTCCTGAAGGAACTGGAAGTAATAAGAGTTGATAAACCAATGGGGCCAGATGGGGTGCACCCCAGGGTCCTTAAAGAACTAAGAGAGGTGGTGGCTGAACCTCTAGCTATCCTGTTTAGCCGATCACTGGAAACAGGGGAGGTACCCAAAGACTGGAGGACAGCAGATGTAGTCCCCTTATACAAAAGTGGGAACAAAGAGGAAGCAGGGAACTACAGACCAGTCAGCCTCACCTCGGTAGTGGGGAAGATCATGGAAGCACTACTGAAGGAGAGATTGGTGGAACATCTGGTTGTCAATGGACTACAGGACCCAAGGCAGCATGGTTTCACCAGGGGGAGGTCATGTCAGACCAACCTCATTGAATTTTTGACTGGGTGACTAGGAGGTGGATCAGGGAGGGCAGTGGACATGGCCTATCTGGACTTCAGCAAGGCCTTTGACACTGTGCCACATAGAAGACTACACACAAACTGGGGAGTATGGGTGTGGGCAGGACAGTAGTGTGGTGGGTAGGTAACTGGCTGGGTGGCAGGACACAGAGGGTGGTGGTAAATGGCTGTCCTCCACAGAGGGAAGAGTGACCAGTGGGGTACCACAGGGATCAGTACTGGGTCCGGTCCTATTCAACATCTTCATCAGTGACATTGCGCATGAGACCTAGAAGGCAGAATTTCACTGTTCGCTGATGACACAAAGCTCTGTAAAGTAGACACACCAGAGGGTGTAGACAGAATGAGAAGCGACCTGCAGAAACTTGAAGAATGGTCAGGGGTTTGGCAGTTGAAATTCAATGCAAGAAGTGCAAGATAATGCATATGGGCACAAAACCCTGGCACAATATATCAGTTGGGGGTGAGGATATTGCATGCACCAAGCAGGAAAGGGATCTTGGGGTTGTCATCTCTGATGACCTCAAGGTAGGAAACAGTGTGACAAGGCATCAGGTAAAGCAAATAGGATGCTGGGATGTATAGGCAGGGCATCACCAGCAGGAAAAGGAGGTCATAATTCCGCTATACAAGACACTAGTGAGGCCCCACCTGGAGTACAGTGTACAGTTCTGGAGACCATACCTATGTAAGGACATAGGGTAGAGAAGGTTCAGTGGAGGGCAACAAAATGGTGCATGGATTGCATCTCAAGTCCTATGAAGACAGGTTGAAGGAACTGAACATGCTCCCTGGAGGAGAGGAGGAGAGGGGATATGATAGAGACATAAAAGTATCTTACAGGGAGGAACAGGGTGCAGGAAAACACTATTTTTAAGCGAAAAAGATGTTCCAGGACTAGAGGGCATGGGATGAAGTTGGAGGGAGGACAATTCAGAGGAAACGTGAGAAAGAATTTCTTCACAGAATAGGTGGTGGACAAGTGGAACACCCTGCCAGAGGAAGTGGTGGGGGCTGAAACAATAACGGGATTTAAGAATGCATGGGATAGACATAAAGGAATTCTGGAGGTCAGGGGTAAGGGGCAACAGACTTCTAGGAAAACAAATTAAACTTACAAGCTCAAATGGGCAGACTGGGTGGGCCATAGGCCCTTATCTGCTGATACTGTCTATGTATCTATGTAACTCTCCTCTCCTCTCCCCCATCGCTCCATAAACTTTGACAGTTTTACTATAGCGTGGTGACACCTTTCTTGCTGACACCCACGACAGTGACAGACACAATGCAGAGTGTCAGCACTGTATTGTCAAGGATGTCAATGAGTTTTCTTTGAGGGGCTGTGCCCCCAAACCCTCCCATGGGAATTGTGCCTCTCACACCCCCTAGTCTTTAGATATACAAGTCAAAGTGATTGTTGTCTCGGGGAAGGAGCAAAACATTGGGATATGCAGTAATGGTACCAGTAGAGACCATCACAGTGACCGGATGCTTTTCATTGAATTCTGTTGCTGTGATGGTCTTCGCTGTGGCGGTGTCTATGTGTGGTCAGTACACCAGCTTGGACAATGAAATATTATTCTGCTTATTAGTTTATGTATTGCAACTCCATTCTCGCATTGTATGCAACCCTGTACTCACCTGTATTATTAATTATTAATGATCTTTCACTGCACTTATATTTTTGAATGGCCCCATTTTTCAAAATTCAAGTACTGTCGTATGTTTATGTTTGAATTGTCTGTAATTTATTTTCTACTGATATGGAACCTTTGTAAATGAGCTTTCAGCTCAAAGGTGTACTCCTAGGGCTCAATAAATACAATTATACATCATGCTATCTGAAACCTCAGCAATACCCTCTTTAGATACAGCATATTTACATGGGCAATAAATGGAGTGCACTTTCTTCAGTCTTGTTTAGTCTATATGCTTTCAATTTAGAATTTACTTATTTTTTATTGTAACTGTTCCTAACAGGACAACCTGACCAAAGCAACCCACAGTGCTATATATTCAAATATACACTTGGAAACTGGACAGATGAATCTGCAACTTGTATAGTTACAAATATACTTGGAAAAGAAAAGTCATCATCCTTGACAATATCATTTATTCAGGGTAAGGACTGTCTACATGTTTCAGATCTAAAAAAAAAAAAAAGCATACATTTCATAACTTGTTTTATATGAAGTTCAGTTTGTCTTCACTAAATGTGTATCATAAATGAGAGTATAAAATGGCAGTGACTTCCTGCTGTTTATATTTCTTTCTGTTGCATTGCAGCAGGCAATGGGGCAACCATTTCCAAACAATGACACTCGGCTCTAAAGCTAGCAGCCATTATGGCCTCCTACAACCTTTGAGGAAACTTCCAGAAATATATTTCATAAAAATATAAAAAGTGGTTCTGTTTGTTAAACAACTGTAGAATGAAAAAAATATTAGTACTTATTGCTACAACACAAAATGGAAGGCTTTGCTGACCTGTGTCAAATGTAAAATAGTCCAGCTGTTCTAACATCGCAGTACATCCTTACAGGAGAGAACAACATGCAGAAGTGGCGTAGATAAGAATTGCATCACTGGTATTAAAGCTGGCAAGCAGAAAGGAGTCTCTGGAGTGTCATCACAGCACACACTGGCACCACCTGGCTTGAAGCAAGTGGGTGGGTGTAAGCCGTTGAAACATCATTGTTTTGCAATTTTGCACAACTAGTCATCAAGCAAGTGAGAATTAAGGGGCGTGTTGAATCCACAGGAGCATCACTAGGGTAAACCAGCACTGGGCAAGTGGAAGTGATTCATGGGAGAATATATAGGACAGCAGATGGGCAACTATGCACAACCAGTGTGTTGTACCACCGAGGGGTCCTGATTCCCTTTGACCTCAAGAGCGAAGCTCGAGAGGTCCGTGGGAATCAATTCACCGAGGTGGCACAATACACTGGTTGTGCATAGAGTTGTCCATCCACTATTCTAAATTGTGTAGGGGCATCAATGCCTATTTCGGATACTGCCCTTTGTTTCAGTGAACTGGAGGATGGGGGGCACTCGAGGGTTGGTGGCAGGCTCAAATTACTGACACAGTGTGCTGCAGATGTTTCTGCAAGTTGAAGTTTAAAACTCAGCAACTTCCAGCTTACTTGGATAGGGGAAATCAAATATTTGGCAGCATTTCTAGCTATTCTGCTGCAGCAGTGACATCAATACTGCAGCGGAACAACATAATGATGTCACTACTGCAGCAGAACAAGCATATTCCAGGAATGGAATTCTATGCATAATGGCATTCTACCATTCACTATAAAACATACTGCAGAAAGCAAAATAACCCTTCAGTTTCCAGTGCCATACCTCTAGTCCAAAGTACTTTGGGATACACTGTGTTTAAAAAGTGCTATATAAATGCTGAAACATAGAAACATAGACTTTGATGGCAGATTAGAACCGCTTGACCCACCTAGTCTGCCCATTTCCCTACCTACAGGATAAGCCGCAGATCCTAGTTAACCAACAGCCTATTTCTTCCTACCCCCCCACAAGAATTGCCTTATGTCTGTCCCATGTATTCTTGAATTCTCACAGTTTTAGACCCCACAACCTCCTCAGGAAGGCTGTTCCATGATTCCACCACCATCTCTGTGAAAAAATACTTCCTCACATTTAACCTGAACCGCCCGCCCCCGTTCTTTAAATTGTGTCCCCTTGTTCTTGCACACATCTCTCTCTGAAAGATGCTACCCTCTTGGACTTTGTTGATTCCACTGAGGTACTTAAAAGTTTCTATCATGTCCCCCCTCTCCCTCCTTTCCTCAAAGGTATACATATTAAGCTCCTTTAGTCTCTCCTCGTATGGCTTCTCTTGCAGACCCTGCACCATTTTACTTGCTCTCCTCTGGACAGCCTCTATCCTGTCTATGTCCTTGTGGAGATGGGGTCCCCAGAACTGGACACAGTACTCTAGATGGGGTCTCACCAACTGTCTGTACAGAGGGATAACAACGTCCTGTTTTCTGCTGGTGATGCCTCTCCCTATGCATCCCAGTATACCCCCAGCCCTCCCTACTGCCTTCTCACATTGCTTGCTAACCTTAAGGTCATCTGATATGATTACCCTCAAGTCCCTTTCCATTTTGTTGTTGTTACTGCCTCTCCCCCAACTGTGTACTTTTCCCTTGGGTTTTTGTTTCCCAGGTGCATTATTTTGCATTTCTTTGCATTGAATCCAAGCTGCAATACTTCTGACCATTCCTCCAACCTTGCCAAGTCCCTTCTCATTCTTTCCACGCCTCCTTGTGTATCAACCCTGTTGCAGATCTTTGTGTCATCTGCAAAGAGGCATACTTTTCCTTCCAGTCCCTCTGCAAAGTCACTTATAAAGACATGAAAAAGGACCGGACCCGGTACTGAACCCTGCGGTACCCTACTAGTAACTCCTCTTTCTTCAGAATGGACTCCATTTACAATTACCTTCTGGGTTCTGTTGTCCAGACAATGTTTTACCCAGGCTACCACCCTGGGACCCACTCCCAGGCTGGTTAATCTTTTGTGTGGGACTGTGTCAAATGCCTTGCTAAAGTCTAGGTAGGCCATGTCCACAGCCCCTCCCTGGTCTACTTATTTTGTCACCCAGTCAAAGAAATCAATTTGATTCATCTGACATGACCTTCCCGCTGTGAACCCATGCTGCCTTGGGTCCTGTGCACCACTGGCCTCTACATACTTAACAATTCTTTCTTTCAGAAGTGATTCCATTACTTTTCCTATCACAGAGGTCAAACTAACAGGTCTGTAGTTTCCTGCCTCTCTTGGTCCCACTTTTGTGAAAGGGAATCACATCCACCTTCCTCCAGTCCTCAGGTACCACACCATCTTCCCATGATTTGCTAAAAAGGGTAGTCAGTGGTTTCACTAGTTCTCACCTTAATTCTTTTAGAATTCTGGGGTGAATTCCATCAGGCCCCATTGCTTTGTCCACCTTCAGTTTTAAGAGTTCTTTCAGAACCCTTTCTTCTGTAAATGGGCTGGTATCAACTTCTGTATTCGGAGTGTTTCTACTGTTTGTTTTAGGTACCTCCCCCACTTCATTTGTAAATACTGAGCAAAAATATTTGTTTAGTATATCTGCGTTTTCTCAGTCATCCTCTGCCCACCTCCCCCCTTTAGTAAGCCTCACTATCCCTCCCTTGGTCTTCCTTCGCTCCCTGATGTACCTATAAAAGGTTTTATCCCCCTTCTTAACTGAGTTGGCTTCTGAGAATGCCTTCTATCATATACTTGTCCATTGCCCCTGACATGTGGGTCTGTACACAACCCCTGTGCAGATTGTGGTGCCATTTCCAGTCTCTAAGGTGACCCACAGTGCCTCTTTTCCTCCCTGTTTACTCTCTTGTTCAGTTGCTTTTATCCCTTCCTTTACATAGAGAGCTACTCCTCCCCCTCTTCTCCCCTCCCTGTCTCTCCTGTAGGTTATGTACCCTGGTATATTAACATCCCAGTCATGGTTCTCTGTGTATCATGTTTCTGTGACTGCTATGATATCCAGGCATCCCTCTTCCATCAAGGCCACCAGTTAAGGGAGCTTGTTGCCCAGACTACAGGCATTAGTACTCATTACCCACCATTTCCTGATGGCCTTTCTCCTTTTTTCCCCAACCCTGTCCTTCTTGCCTTTGTCAGTTTCTTAATTTACCCCTGCCCTTCTACCTATCAACGTCTCTATCTTGGTGCTTACCTCCCTTACTGCCGTGACTTTTTTTGGGGGGGGGGCTAGGATTTCCCTGCACCTTTCCAATGCCTTCCCCCCTTGGCTAGTTTAAATGTTTGCTAATGAAGCATTTAAACCTATCACCTAGGATCCTGGTTCCCCTCCTGGACAGATGCAGCCCATCAAGCCAGTATAGACTCGCATCATTCCAGGTGGACCCCAGTCCCCAGTGAAGGCAAATCCCTGAGCTCTGCACAAGTTTTTCAACCACTGATTGAATCCCATGGTGTGGATCACCCTAGCCTCTCCTACGCCACAGACAGGCAGCACCTTCGAGAAGGTTACCGTGCATGCTACTTGTCTAAGGCCCCTCCCCAAACTCTTCCTGCACTGCTCTGATCTTTCTTAGCCAGGTCATTTGTCCCTAGGTGGACAATGACATCCAGCTCCCTCCCCTGTGCAGCTGCCCCAGTGATCCCGAGGATTCGCTCATTGTCCCTCCAAGCCATGGCACCAGGCAGGCACCTTACCTCCCTCTCCCTTTCCTCCTCCAGTTCTACCTTCCTAACAATGAAGTCCGCCACCAGGAGTTATTTCCTTCCCCTGTGGGGTCCCATGCCACCCTCCTGTGGGTCTCCTCAGTGAAGGTTCCCAGCATCCTCCTTGGTCTCCGCTGCGGGTGCCTCCATAGAGGAACCACACTTTGCCAGAATGGTGCAGGAATTGTAGAGAGGTACAACTGGAGGTATGCACCTCTGTTCCACCACCCTCACCCTCCCTGAGCCCACTGTGGTCCAACTGCTCCTCTTTCTTGGCAACTCTGAGGAAGGGGAAAGAGAGGTAAGGTGCCTTCCTGGCACCACTGCTTGGAGGTACAGGAAGCGAATCTTCAGAATCGTGTGAGGAGCTGCACAAGGGAGGGAGCTGGATGTCATTGTCCACCTAGGGACAAATGACCTGGCTAGGACTGGGATCAGAGCAGTGCAAGAGGAGTTTGTAGAGTTGGGAAAGGGCCTTATGCAAGTAGCGCATGCTGTAACCTTCTCGGAGGTGCTGTCTGTCTATGGCAAGGGAGATGCTAGGGCACTTCTCACCAGGGAATTCAATGAGTGGTTGAAAAACTGGTGTGGAGCTCAGGATTTTGGCTTCATTGAGGACTGGGGAGCCACCTGAAGGGATGCAGACCTATACTGGTGTGATGGTATGCATCTGTCCAGGGGGGGAACCAGGATCCTAGGTGAGAGGTTTAAATGCTTCATTGGCAAGCATTTAAACTAGCCAAGGGGGAGGCACTGAAAAGGAGTAGGGAAATCTGAGCCTTCCCCCACAGAACATGGTAATTAGTGAGGTAAACACCAAGGTACAGAAGTTATTAGGGAGCAGAACAGATTTAAATGTAAAAAAAGGCAAAGGCAGTAAGGACAGAAATGGGGCTAAAAGGGGTAAGGCTATCAAAAAGTGGAGGGTGATGAGTACCAATGCCCATAGTCTGTGTAACAAGCTCCCTGCACTAGTGGCCTTGATGGAAGAGGGTTGCCTGGATATTGTGGCAGTCACGGAAACATAGTACACAGAGAACCATGACTGGGATGTCAACATACCAGGATACACAATTTACAGGAGGGACAGGGAGGGTAAAAGAGGATGAGGAGTAGCTCTCTATGTAAAGGAAGGGATCAAAGCAATAGAACTAAAGAGTAAACAGGGAGCAGATGAGGCACTTTGGGTCACCCTGGAGGCAGGAAATGGCACCACAATCCGCATGGGAGTTGTATGCAGAACCCCATCTCAGGGGAAGGGAATGATAAGGAAATTATAGAAGGCTTTCTTAGAATGGCAGAAAAAGGGGAGATATTGTTGATGGGGGACCTGAATATGCCAGATGTTAACTGGAGCACCTTTGCTGCAGGCACATCCAAGAGCAGGGTCATTCTTGATGCACTACAGGGGGCATGCCTCAGACAGCTAGTATTGGAACCCACTCAGGAGGGAGCAATCTTTGACCTGGTACTCTCAAATGGGGATGAAGAAAGAATCTCAGATTTAGAAGTGGGTAGCCATCTGGGAACAAGCGACCACCAAACAGTGTGGTTCATTGATAAACACAGCCATACAATCAAGCCATACAAAGGCAAGAGTACTGGACTTTAGAAGGGCTGACTTTGGGGAAAATGAGAGTGCCTCAGAAAAGCACTAGCAAACAGGCAAGAACGAGGGGTGGAGGAACAATGAGGAGTGATCAAAACAGCCATCACAGAGGCAACAAGCCTTTGTGTAAAGCAAATCAATAAAAGACAGTGAAGGAAAAAACTGCTATGCTTCTCAAAAGAGGTGGCAGGGAAGGTTAAGGAGAAAAGGACAGCATTCAGGAAATATAAGGAAACACAGAAGGAGCAGGACAGAGAACTTTATCAGTTAAAGCAGAAAGAGGCTGGGAAGGCAGTCAGAATAGCAAAGGCCCAAACTGAGGAAAGGATAGCCAATTCTGTTAAGAAGGGGGATAAGACCTTTTATAGGTACATTAGGGTGCGAAGAAAGACCAAAGGAGGGATACTGAAGCTTAATAAAGGGGAGGGAATGTGGGTAGAGTGTGAAGGTGAAAAAGCAGGGATACTGAACGAATATTTCTGCTCAGTATTCACAAAGGAAGGGGGGGGAGTTACCTAAACCAAACAAGAGAAACACTCTGAAGACAGGGGTCGATACCAGTCCATTTACAGAAGAAAGGGTTCTGAAAGAACTAATAAAATTGAAGGAGGACAAAGCAATGGGGCCTGATGGGATTCACCCAAGAATTCTAAAAGAACTAAGGGTAGAACTAGTGACACTGCTGACTACTCTCTTTAACAAATCATGGGAGGATGGGGTGGTACCGAGGACTGGAGGAGGGCAGATGGATTCCTCTTCACAAAAGTGGGAGCAGGACAGAGGTAGGAAACTACAGACCAGTTAGTTTGACCTCAGTGGTAGGGAAAATGATGGAATCACTTCTGAAGGAAAGAATTGTTGAGCACCTAGAGGCCAGAGGGGCACAGGACCCAAGGCAGCATGGATTCATGATGGGAAGGTTGTATCAGATGAATCTAATAGATTTCTTTGACTGGGTGACCAAAGTAGTAGACCAGGGAGGGGCTGTGGACATGGCCTACCTAGATTTTAGCAAGGCATTTGATACAGTCCCACACAAAAGATTAATAGACAAGATAGCCAGCCTTGGAGTGGGTCCCAAGGTGGTAGCCTGGATAAAAAATTGGCTAGACAACAGGATGCAAAGGGTAGAAGTATATGGAGTACACAGTGAAGAAAGGAGGGTTACTAGCGGGGTACCGCAGAGTTCAGTACTGGGACCGGTCCTTTTTAATGTCTTTATAAGTGACATTGCAGAGGAACTGGAAGGAAAAGTATGTCTCTTTGCAGATGACACACAGATCTGCAACAGAGTTGATACACAAGATGGAGTGGAAGGGATGAGAAGGGACTTGGTAAGATTGGAGGAATGGTCAAATGTATGGCAGCTCAGATTCAATGCAAAGAAGTGCAAGGTAATGCACATGGGGAAACAAAAACCCAGGGGAAGCGTACACAATGGGGTGTGAGATACTGACAACAGTAACAGTAAAAATAGAAAGGGACCTGGCGGTAATTATATCAGATGACCTAAAGGTGGGCAAGCAATGTGAGAAGGCAGTAAGGAAGGCTGGGGGGATACTGGGATGCATAGGAAGAGGCATCAATAGTAGAAAACAGGAAGTTGTTATCCTCTGTACAGACAGTTGGTGAGACCTCATCTGAGTACTGTGTGCAGTTCTGAGACCCATCTCCGCAAAGACATAGACAGAATGGAGGCTGTCCAGAGGAGGGTAACTAAAATGGTGCAGGGTCTGCACCAGAAGACATATGAAGAAAGACTAAAGGAGCTTAATATGTATACCCTTGAGGAAAGAAGGGAGAGAGGGGACATTATAGAAACTTTCAAGTACCTCAAGGGAATTAACAAAGTCCAAGAGGGTAGCATCTTCCAGAAAAAGAGATGTGCAAGAACAATTTGAAGATAGAGGGGGGACGGCTCAGAGGTAATGTGAGGAAGTATTTCTTTACTGAGAGGGTTGTGGATGCATGGAACATGGAGTCAAGAACAGTGGGGGACTTCAAGAATGCACGGGACAGACATAAGGCAGTCCTAGTGGGGGGTAGGAGGAAGTAAGCTGTTGGTTAACTAGGATCTGCAGCTTATCTGTTAGGTAGGAAAATGGGCAGACTAGGTGGGCCAAGCAGTCCTTATCTGCTGTCAAATTCTAAGTTTCTAACGGCAGTGGCCCTGGTGGTCCCTGGATGGAAGAAGTCCCACAAATCCTGGCCAACTCAGCCTGGAAATGAGCAACATCCTCCCTCAGCCCAGAGAGGTGTCTGCAGATGGGAAAACACCGCATCCTCCAGAACGTCTCCCAGAAGACTGCTGCTCCACAGCCACTGCACTGCACCACTTCCATCATGTCTTATTTCTGGCCCCTTCACTGTTGTTTGGAATCCTTACTCTTTCCTTTGTTTTTTTTTTTCTTCTCTCTCTACTTACTTACTGCCTCTGTAACCTTTAAGCTCCTGAACGCCCTGTTCTAAGACAAAAAGATTCTATATCTTACAGTAGACCCCTTACTTGCTCAGAGGCAGACCTGCAGCAGCTAGAGGGGGCCAGAGAGCTACTCTTGCCCTTCTAGGATGGTGAGTCTTTGGTGGCTCTGTGATCACTCACTTCCTGCTCTGAAACAAGAAGTTCCTGTTGTCAGTCAAATCCTGTGCCTATAAAAGTAGAACTAGCTTTGGGTGGGAAGGAGGGCAATATAGCCCCAGTAGAGAAGTCCAGTCACGCAGCACTCCTTCCTTCTGGTGTTCTCTGCTAAGCCACTAGCAGAATCTTTCTAAGACAGTGCTTAAATCTAGCTTCCTTCTAGCTAAGCCACTCCCCCTACTTACTAGATCTTTCTACGTGTAATTAAATTGCACAGCTAGCAATCCCCTTCAACCACATCAGATTTACACCTAGATAACTGCTCAGATAACCTTTCACTTCAGCTAACTCAGACAAACACACTAACTTTTTTGTTTGTTTTACCCTAAATTGAAGGTCCCAGTAGAAGAGTTCTACTTCTTTGGACCCAGTAGAGAAGTCCGGTCACACAGCACTCCTTCCTCCTGGTGTTCTCTGCTGATTCTTCTTCTTCCTCATCTTCTTCTTCTGCATCTTGATGCCAGAACTGCTTAACATTTTCTTGCCTGTACATCTCCTGAACTGCCCATGGCTACATTTTTTGGGCCATTTTTTTCAAGGAATCTGGATTATACTAGCTGGAAGTATAGCCTAGAGGTTACAGCAATGAACTGTGAAGGAGCTTGGTGCACCCAGAAGACAGGGGATTGATTTACACAACCGCCACTTAAACATTGCATGATCTCGAGCAAGTCACATGACTGCCCCATTCTCACAGGTTGTCCCTGTAACCTGACCTTGTGCCCAGCTGGTCTTACCTGGTTACTAAAGAATAAAAATAAATATACATTTTGGTGCTCATTTGAACTGCTGCAAAATGTTAAACCCATCACAGAATCAACACAAAATTACTGAATAGCCACTCATAGTCTAGCCATAGCGAACATGAGGTTCTGCAGTGAAATGTAGGCCAGCATTCCTGCAATGTACATGGAGGCCTGATTACATAGCAGCAGTCATTTCCATTTTAGCTGATTTAGATATAAATATACCTGGACTACTATGGCCTACAGGTAAGCACAATATCTCATTTAGAAGTTGTTTTTACAGGTTTTCCACCTTAAGGAAGTCTTGCCAACTTTACTTCCGTTATTGTTCTCTAAAAACTGGTGTGGTCGCAGTTGATTAGAGGGCTGCTGCTGATGTACTGCTTAGTAAGATTGGAGAAAGGGACAACCTACATAACCACAAATAATTTGGTTTGCCCTCAGTTGTGTGAAAACTGCTAGAACTTTTTTTTAAGAAGCAGTTTGAAGACATCTCAGAGGCTTGGTATCTCAGGTGGTGGATAAAGGCGAGGTGGTAGATAACTTGCAGTTTGAATTCAGCAAGGCCTAGGCTATGGTTCTGTGCTACATAGACAACTAACATTTGTTCCCATAGACACCATATGGCATCGGAACCATCCATTGCTGGAATGGACCCAAAATGGCCACCAGAAGCAAATGAGCTAATGAAGAAGATAGGTGACTTTTAGGTGTGGGAAGGCTTAACCAAGTGTTTAAATTGCTTATATGGAAGGATCCAGAAAGTAGTAAAAAATGGTAAATTCTCCATGGTCAAACAGATAATGAACAGAGTGCTGTAGGGCTCAGTCCTGCATCTGGTACTCTTGAATTTATTTATCTGAGGTATTTTAGTAGGGATCCAGAGCAAAATGTGTCACTCTGAGGATGGCACTAAAGTACGCAGCAGGGTGGATAGATCAAGGACATGAAGTAGGATCTGGAGAAATTAGAAAAGTGGTAAAAATCCTGCAGCATAAATTACATGACAAAATGCTCAAAGTTATCCACATTGAATAGAGATATCCAGAAATAGGTGTCTGAATGGATGGGGGAGCAGGGTAGTGCAAACCAGATTTCAGAGGAAAGGGACCTTGGTGATGTCATAGGTGACAGCCTCAAGATAACTGTTCAGTGTAACAAGGTATATGGAAAGATCAAAAGGATTCTGTAGTGCATTGTCAGAGCCTTGTCCAACAGAAAAAAGAGGTAATCTTGCACCTCTGTAGATCATTGGCTAGGCCATGTCTGGAGAACAGTGGTCACTTCTGAAACATCCACTTAAAAAAACATGGATCACACAGAGTTAGTCCAGATGACAGCAACCAAATCACATATGGGCAGTAGGGGGAAACTTAAGTTGACTGACTGACTAGCCCCAATATGTGCTCCAGGAGAGCAGAAGGGAGAGAGGGGTATAACAATGACATTCAAATACCTGAATGAGATAAAGAGAACTGATTGGCAACATATGTTCAGTCAATGTGCATTGACAGTGACAAGTGGAAATCACTATAAGCTTGTGAGAGATCATGAGAAACATAAAGAAGTACTTTTTCATGCAAAGGGTCATGGGCAATTGGGACTGTCTGGCTAGAGAAGTGGTTAATATGGAGGTGGTTAAAACTTTCAAGAGATGGTAAGATACACAAACAGGCTTTATGAAAATGTCTTTTGGGGAGGAGGAGGGGAAGGGATTCAGTCAGAACATGAGACTGAGCTGCTAACAGCTAGAACTGGCCAGTGTCAGGGTAGCAAGGCTAAGGTATGGATCAGGCAGACTTGGTTTCCTGCAGGTATTTACTGCCTGTCAGATTATCTCAGATGGATTATCAAATGAACATCTAGGACCTGCACCATATTTTGTATCACAATTGAGCAACATGCAGAAAAAAAATAGAACATATAAAATGTGGTTGCATTTTTTGATGCATGTGGTCATTCGGTCAGGTGTCAGAATGGCTCAGCTGGTAGCATATCTGCCTCTGGCCTAAAGGGTTATGGGTTCTCATACCACTCTGTGATTTTGCTTTAACCATAAACGCTGTCACCAGAGTGCAACACTAAAGGGGGTGCTGTACTGTTGGGATCTGCCATCCTTTGGATGACACATTAAACAGAGGTCTCTCTCAGTCATCTCTGGTGGGTGCTCAGGTGGAAGTAAAGAACTCAAGGTACTTTTTGCAAGAGTAGAATACTTTATTAAAACATATCAGGAAGAGAAACTTCATAGCATAGTACATTACATCATATACAAAAATCATAACTATTTCAATCAAAACAAGTTCGTTAGGCGAAGTAGTTAAAGATCAACAACATCAATCAATGTATGATAAAAAAACAAACAAAAAAAGGATAATATTAATACAGGAACAAGCAGAAATTAAACTAAAATGAAATCTAACTTTGCAGGCTTGCACAATCTACTCACTAAAGCCATGTAAAATTTTTCCAAAGGTCAACCTAGGCAAACATTTGTATTTCTTTTCCCTTAGCAGACTCAATTCATTGAGTTATTTTGTACAGTATAGCCAAAGTCAATTATTTTTGCTAAAAAGATAATGGCAGTGTTCTTGCCATACTACCTGTTTCATACAGGCAAATGAAACATATCACATACTACTGCAGTACCTTAAAGGAGTATTGGGCAATTTTCATAGAAACCTAGATCTGACGGCAGATAAAGACTGATTGGCCCACCCAGTCTGCCCTTTTTTTTTCCATCTTCACATAACCTATGGTGCTGTCTTTTTCCTCCCCTTGCTTTCACCTATGATTCCCTTGTGCTTGTTCCAGACATTTTTGAGCATCACCACTGTTTTCACCCTCAATGGAGCTAGGTTACAATAGCAAACTTAAGAAGAGCACCGTACAGAATGCACTGTAAAAAACAGCACTACTACAAAATGGGTCAGTAGAACACATTGTCAATGGTACTGGTTGGAAACCACACTGACTACCGCTACTATTTAAGCAATATACCATGACAAAGAGTGGGTATATCAGTGGATTTACCACTCCTAGTGTGGTTTGGTCATGAGGCGCAGCTGAGTGACTTAACCACACCAGTAGTGGAAAATCCACCCATATACCCACTCCCTGTCATGGTATATTGCTATTATACAATGTTCAACTTGTTTTTTTTTTTCTTTTTATAGTGATGTAACACTTTTAATGTGGGTATACTGGAGGATTTATCACAGTCATGTGATGTGTTTTGACCAATGAGGTTACAGGATTTTCATACCCCATTGTATAATTCTAATTATGAACTGGGGATCGTAAATACAGGAAGCTGATTGGGTGAGACACTTTTGAAGCCATGATGATATCAGACTACATCATCACGGCGGCTTCAAAAAGTCTCCGTCTACCAACCTCATCACTCGAAAGAAACTCCTATGACCGCAATATTCACCAGCTCCCACGGTCAGGAGTGAGCGAGTCAGGCAGTCAAACGACCAATGTTAAAATGTCACCTGCTTTATTACCTCCCTCCCAGTGTTCACCTGTCACTTGTGCCACCAATAAGGGGATATGCACTGCAGGCTTCCATCATGATTGCTCCTCTCACACCAAGACATTGTCGTCCTGCCTCCTCGTGCTGCACATCAGTCTCACCACTCAAGTCAACTGGCAACCACACTAAATTTGTTAAAAAAATAAATAAATAGAAATAAAAAATTTGCAGTGCCAACTCCAACTACAAAAAATAAACAGGAAGTCGATCACACATACTTTTCTTAGTCTGCTCCCAATGCAGACAGCAGGACTGTCATGCACAGTAGTGCTGGTAGCCTGAGACACAGTAAACAGATCATTTACAACAGTGCCACCTGCTGTCAAGAGTCCTACAGGAACTATGTTAAAAGATACTCCTCCAACATCTGAAAAAATGCATTTTAAAGAGGTTTCAACATTTTTTTTTTACTGGAATTAATTTTAACCCAGTTCATAATAACAAGTCACTCCAGTCAGTAGTATATCATAGGATATCATTACTTCTAGGCGGGTTGGACACACTCGGCCTGTGGCCTTGTGCCCAACTGCCCGAGGCATGACTATATCCCATGATGAACCACACCCTGTCGTTCCTTATTGCTTAAATAACACACAGTGCATTTTTTTTGCTGGAGCCCCCCATAAATTTTATAACCAACTCGGAAGGGGTGCGGATTGTGGGGAAATTTAGAAACTTGTGGGGGATCATTTGTTTTACAGGCAAAAAACAAACCACATTTCAGGTGGGGGAAATGAAAAAAGGCATGACTCAGGAAACTGGGAACAGAACCCTGGTCTCTGCTCCCTGAGTTACTTTTCCCATAACCTTCTCTGCTACAGTAGCAGATTGGCCAACTTCCATATTTTTCACTCTCTTATCCACTTGCATTTCAGACATTGCCTGGATAGCTACCAGAGTAGCAGTATTTAACATTTGCTATTATACCCCTGTCAGTGTTCAGACATACGCGGTTCCTGCAGTGCGAGGAGTGGGGGATTCACTTTCCGATGCCCAATTGCCCCTTGGCAGAGGCTGGGGGTCAGGGCACAGGGTGACAGCATTGGGGAGGAATCTGGGTAAGAGGCCTGGGGGAGAAGCGTGTGGACGCATGCATCTCTTCCCCCCCCGCTGGTGTCATTGCACGCCCATGGCTCCAGCAAGGGGGTGGAGTGAACAAGGAAAAAGGTGGCACCTCTCACGCTGCTTGATGGCTGTCAGCGAGTGTTCCTCAGAGCTGGCACCCATACTGGATCAGTGAGGGTAGGGAGTTAAGGGGCTCCCTGCTGCCCCACTGTGGGGGCAAGCTGCAGGAGTTCAGGGTGCCAGCGGGATGAGACAGACAGTAGCTGGATCCCTGGATGGGATGCGAGTAGTACTGGGGGCAGAGAGGTCACACAAGAGGATAAATAAACACGAAAAAAAAAGTCTCTATCATATCCTCCTCTCCCTGCTCTTCTACAGTGTGTTCATATTGAGCTCCTTTTGCCTCTCCTCATTAGGCTTTTGATGCAGACCCTTCATCATTTTGGAAACCCTCTTCTGGACTGTCTCCACATTCTCTATGTCCTTCCTGAGAAGTGGTCTCCAGAACTGGACACAATACTCAATGTGGGGTGTTACTAGTCATCCATATAAAGGCAACATCACATCTCTCTTTTTACTGGTGATACTCATTCCTATGCACCACAACATCCCACTAGCCCTCCTGACTGCTTTGCTACACTGTCTGGCTACATTTAGATAATCTAATATGATTACCCCAGGTCTCTCTATGAGGCAGTATAGCACAGTGGTTTAGGGATCTGAGCTGCAAATCTAATGATCTGGGTTTGAATCCCACAGCTCCCACTGCATACCGTGTCACTGTGAGCAAGTCACATAACTTCCTTGTGCTCCCAAGTTACACATGGAAACAAGCTTTGACTTAGGGTGCTTTTCCTGGTAAAACAATTTCCCTATTATTCCTTTCACTCTTTATTGCTTGGGCATTGTCAGTCTCTTATACCTTCTGAATGCTACTCTTTTAGCTTTTACCTTTTCTGCCACTTCTGATGAGAACTGTAGGAAACTTTTATTTCTTTAGCTTACTTGCTTGAGGAAGAGGTGTGTTTCCTTTACTATGCCATCTTTTATTTAGTCCCATTGTTCCTCCACTCCCCCTTAATCTCCCAAACCTCATAATTCCAGAGGCATTCACCCATCTTTATAAATCTGCCTTCTAAAATCCAGGACTCTTACCATTGTGTGGTTGTATTCCACAGCTGTTTCCATATATCAGTTCATATGTCAAAGCAGCTATCCAGGATTTCCCCATTTATTACCCAATAAATGCCAGAAATTCATAATACAGTAGACACTGCTTAATGGGGACACATCAGTGTATTTAGAAATGTCCCATTTCAGCTGCTGTCCTGTTTAAAAGGAGCCTGGGATTGGTGTTAAAAAAAAATAAAAAATGATACAGATACCATAGTGAATGGCATCCCGTAAGTGTGAATGAGCTTATACTTCTTATCCTTCTCCTCATCAATAAATGTAGCTCTGGAGTTTGAGAGACAGGAAACCAGCTTCTTTGAATCTGCTTGCCTAACAATCCTACCCAAGGTAGCCAGGCACTCCATGGTTGTCTAACCACAAAATGAAGCCTGTGTTGTTGCTTAAAAACTTAATCGCTTCATACTTCATACTTTTTTAAATGATCACCCCAGTAATTTGCTAACTTGCCTGCCTGTTACACCACCTGGCAAACTACGATTTTACTAGAGCAGTCTCTCACTGGGTCACCACATGGATTCAGAGATCTCATTTTTGGCTGTGATGCTTCAAACTTCCAATCAGGTGATGTGGCATGGGGGGACTCGTCAAACACTTTTTTATTAGGAGTGAAAGACACATTTCCACAAAATAAAAGCAGGTTAGTGCATCTATGGTGTTGACAGTTTTACATCTCCAGAGTCTCTGTTTATGACCTTCCAGTCAGTGTAAGCCACGTTAACACTCACTGCCATCCCAACTAACCATGTGGCTTAGACCCCATTAACAGTAGGGATTAATTGGGGAAAAAAATTGATTCAAGCAGAAACATCCTGATTAACCAGTTCATCCCCATTATCTACATCCCCATTAAGTGTTGTGTACTGTTTAATGACAAAGAATAAATGTGACATTGTCTCCTCTATCACTAGACAAGAATACCATGGGCAGACTCCTTCCTGTGTGCTTTTGTGCATCAGATTACTCTTTACCTATAGCCCATTATGCGGCATAACCACACAACATCCCCAATTTTGTGGGGAATCCTTTTGTCCAGAAGCTGTAAAGTTATGCTCGAGGGGGGAACTGGAAGCTGGGGAGTGTATACAAGTGCATAAAAAAACTGAATGAAAGATTACAGCAACATTCTGGTACCTGTACAGAGTTGCTCTGGCAACATTTTTTATTTTGCCTTCTTCCTAAAAATACTTGGCAGATACCCAGGAATGGGGATTTGGACCTACTCTGATCACCTTCAGAGTGTCCTCCCTCCACAAGGGTAAGACATGATGATCACAGATAAAGGAAAAGAAGGATGACCACAACTTGTGTGTCCATAAATGGCCAAAACTACAATATGTAAAATACTAATGAAGAAGGCTATGGGATTCTGCATCTACAGGCTTCCTCCTTTATAATTCCTATTTGCCTGGGCTCTCAATCAGATTCTGGTGGCTGTCCCATACCAGACAGAAAAATATTGAATAAACTTTAGCCTCTTAAGTGACTGAGAGAGGAAAAGCATAACTAATATGAAACACATTTTTGTGTATTTAAGTTGATCTGTTATTTCCTTGCTGTTTTTACTTGCTGCAAATTTTTGGCCAACCTACCACTCCTGTTCCCACTGTTAATTAAATGCCCTGTTAAATCTGATTAACAGGAGCCAAACACAGGGAATAGTGGGGACTGTGGAGTAAGAGGGCCATAAGGGGGAGTAAGCCCTTCCTCAGCTCAACAAGTTGCAGTAACATAGAGGTGCAGTCAACTTAGGGGTTACCATAGCATAAATTGCTAAAAAAACAACCTGACATCAAGTAAAAATAATTAAAAAAAGCAAACACAGGTACCAAGAAGGAGAGCTACACATCTAAAGGGAACTGGAAGGGGGGCTTCAGAAACAGATAACTAGTGTAATAGCTAACAGACAAATAGTATAATAGTGTAATTACACAAATAATGTAATAGCTTTATAAGTGAAGAATAATCTGGGGAGTTGTGCAATGCAGTGGATCTGGGGCAGACATGTTCAGGCAGATCTTTTGGACCCTGAGGTGCTGCCCTATGTGCAGGCATCTCTCTGGACTGTGGGATAGGGTAGCCAGGCTCAGAATGGAAGTAAACTGGGTCAGGAGTTCCTTTTTCCCCATCCAGAGACCACCCAGTACAAGGCTGTTGCCTCAAAGGATGCAAAGAACAATGAGCACTTGGATAATAATGGGCTCAGAGAGGCTTAGGATGGTCAGGCAGAGGCACATCCTAAATCCTATTCCACTCCAGAACTCATATACTGCACTGGCAAATGGGGACAACCAGACAGAGGCACCCTGAGAAGTGGAAGGGAAGGATGTGGAGGTCAGCCTAGGAGGTGACCTCAGTTTGGGGACAGTGGATCCCAGAGGAGGAGGAAGAAAATCCTGGTGGGGACTCTATCATACAGGGGATCTAGCTAGGAACATGTGAGGGGGAGGACAAGGAGATGAGGTGCCTACCAGGTGCCACAGCATGGAGGGATGGGATGAAGATCTTGGGGATCACAAAAATGGAAAGATGGGAGGGACAGCTGGATGTCATTATCCAACTAGGAACTAATGACCTGGCAAACAGGGAGTCAAAGGAAGTTCAGGAAGACTTTAGAAAATTGAGGAGGGGTCTCAAGCAAGTAACTATATCTATCACCTTCTTAGAAGTACTACCTGTAATAGGAATGGTATAGCATAGGGGCACATCCACCAGTAACTTTAACACATAGTTAAAGAACTGGTGCTGTGAGGAAGGATTCAGATTCATTGGTGACAGGGGACCAATGTGGAGTGATGGGGCTTGTTCAAGCCTAATAACCTGCATCCATCCTGGAGAGGAATCAAATCACTCAATGAAAAGTTTAAATCTTTCATGAACAAGCATTTAAACTAGTCAAGGAATGTGGCAAGTTAGCAAGGACAGTACCTAACTGCCCACCCCCCATACCTAGCAGTGGAACCAGAGAACAGGAGGAGGAGGAGGTATCACTACAAAGCAGTGTGCAAAACACAGAGATAGGTACCCAAGGGGTAGATATGCAGAAAAAGGACAAAATTCAATGGAAGGGCAGACAGCATAGAGAATCAGGGATAAAGTACAACCAAGGAGGTGACTGGAGTAGAACAACCATACAGAACAAGGAGGTCACATCATTGAAAGCAAAGTGTGCCAATGCCATGAGCCTTAGCAACAAGATGTATGATCTGGAGGCTGCTATGGCACAGCAGGACCTGGACATTGTGGCCCTCACAGATACCTGGTGGAATGATAACCATGACTGGGAGATGGCCATACCCAGCTACAAAATATTCAGAAGAGACGGATCAGGCAGGAAGGGAGGAGGAATGGCACTTTATGTGAAGGATGGCATAAAGGCCACAGAGATCCAAGAAGAACCAATTGGGGAGAGATACGGTGGGTGAAGCTGGAAAGGAAAATGGGTCAGCCATCGCACAGGGGTGGTCTATATCAGACAGGGTCACATTTGTTGCATCATATGGACCAGCTTCAATGGATTTAAAATCCATTATTAAAATCCTTCAGCATGTCTAGGGTATGGATAAGGAACTTAGTGAAGTGCAGAACACTGCACCTTAATATCATTTAAAAGAGGTAGAAGTTTGAATGATCTGTTAGTATGTAGTGAACAGCTGGATCCAAAAATTAAAAAAAAAATGGCTAGGAAATCAGCCTTAAAGGTTTTACCCTTGTACATGATATAAAGCATGCAAATCAGGGGTTCAGTGTAAAATATTTAATAATCCAGGGACCTTGGGTATAAGGGAGATCAGTATTGAGCATTTTATTACCTGCATAACAAAATTTGTTGTGTATGCCTTGTGATGCACTTGTGGCATGGTATATATTAGACAAAGTACAAAGTGCCTAAAAGAGATGATCCAAGAACATCATAGGACTAGACAAAAGAAAGTTATGTCACACGCCATCAATAAATATTTTTCTTAGGTGCAAAACACAGGGGTACACAGAGTTTGCTATGCAGGTATTGATCATGTGCCATTTAAAACAAAAAAGCTGAAAACATTAAGACCACATGGTTTTAATGAAGATGGAGTGGCTCCCACATAGCAAGGTATAAATAGTGTAATAAAAATAAAATAAAAAGTAGAGTAGAATTTGAAATTTGATTCTGGTTTTATTTGAATGAATTGTTGATACAGAATAATAAACTGTATGCCATATCAGTGGATATGCACTGTATTATTTTGAACTGATAACAATTTAAATATATTTTTTCCTTTGTCCTAAAGTCTATGGCACCATAGCATGTATAAATCCCTTTCTTAAAAAAATAATATATATATTTTTAAGGTTATGTTTTGCACTATTTAAAATTCCACATAACGTTTTTGGGTTTGGTCATTTTGATACTCCAGCAGTGATGAAATCTTTAAAGTGGGGAATTTACCCTAACAGTCAGTTTTCATCATTGAGAGCTGGTGTGGCAGACTAACCATTGCACCATCACCAGTTAATGGTAGTACTTTATTCACAAATACTAATTTCATTAAAGAGTGTAATCGTCTGATTCATATTTAACAATGAACACCTGTGAGATGTAAGATAAGAGTAGTAGTTTGTATTGCTTTAGGTCATGCCTCCTAAGGAAGGGGTTGCACTACGCCAAAGTGCAGAGGCTAGTAAATTTGAGGGGTATGAGTTGAAATGTTAGTGCTGTATGCACTTTATTCTTTTCACTGAATGTTGTAAGTATTTTTTTACATCATATTAAATAAAATTCTCACTGAATTTTATCAGTTTAAGTTTGGCGTGCTGGATTCTTTTTACATGTAGTCTATAGACCACCAGCCCAGGAGGAAGAGATAGAAAGGGAATTATTGCTAGGGGAGCTGGTGCTGATTAAAGACTTCAATATTTCAGTTGTGGACTGGAGCCTCCCAACAGTAGCATCAACTAGGAGCAGATTTATTCTGGACTCCCTTCAGGGTGCCTTCCTTAATCAACTGGTCATGGAACCAACTCAGCAGAAGGCAATACTGGACCTCACGCACACAAACGGGGAGAGTTCAATAGGGGTAACACTGGGGGAGCACCTGGGGAACAGTGACCACCGGTAACTGTGGTTTGAAATCACAGAAAGTGCAGAACAAAACCACACAAAAACACTCATCATGGATTTTAGGAGGGCAGGTTTGGGGAAAATTGTGACATACTTGAAAGAGGAACTAAAAGGAATGGGGTGGGAAATGGGGTTAAAGGAACAGTGGGCAATATTTAAAACAGGGATTACAAAAGCAATAGAATTATGTGTTAAGCAGGTTAGTTAGGGGAAAGGAAGAGAAGGCCATTCTGGTTTTCCAAGGAGGTAGTAAAGCCAAAAAGATCACATTCAGGCATACAAAAAGACACAGGCAGAAGGAAATGGGGGAAGTACAAGGAGAAGCAAAGGGAGGTAGGGAGGTTAGTAAGGGAAGTTAAATCTCAGACAGAAGAGCACATTGCAAAATCAGTGGTTTGAGGGGACAAAATGTTTTACAGGTACATAAGTGAAAAAATATGGTTGAAGGAGGGATACGGAGACTGAAGGGGTGGATGGAGGCAGCGTGGAGGATGACAACAGTAAAGCTGACACTCAACTGATATTTCTGCTCAGTCTTTACTGAGGAAGGGGAAGGTAACAGGCCTCAAGGGAAAGGGTCCTAAAGGAGTTGGAAGGAATACATGGTGGACACATGGAACAGCCTTCCTGAGGAGGTTGTGGGGTCTAAAACTGTGGGAGAATTCAAGAATGCATGGGATAGACATAAGGCAATTTTTGTGGGGGTAGGAAGAAATAGGCTGTTGGTTAACTAGGATCTGCAGCTTATCCTGTAGGTAAGGAAATGGGCAGACTAGGTGGGCCAAGTGGTCCTTATCTGCCATCAAAATCTATGTTTCTATGATAAAGCAATGGGGCAGGATGGGGTGCACTCCATGGTCCTAAAGGAATTAAGAGAGGTGGTGGCTGAAGCTCTGGCTATCCTGGCTAGCCAATTGTTGGAAACAGTAGAGGTACCCAAAGACTGAAGGACAGCAGATGTAGTCCCCTTATACTAAAGCAGGAACAAAGAGGAAGCATGGAACTGCAGACCAGTCAGCATGAACTTAATAGTAGGGAAGATCATTAAAGCATTACTGAAGGAGAAATTGGTGAAACATCTGATTGCCAACAGACTACACGACTCAAGACACTATGGTTTCACTGGGGGGGGGAGGTCATGCCAGACCAGTCTCATCAATTTTTTCTCCTGGGTGACAAGGGAGGTGGATCAGGGGGAGGGCAGTGGACATAGCCTATCTGGACTTCAGTAAGGCCTTTGACATTGTGCAGCATAGAAGGCTGCTAAATAAACCGGAGAATATGGGAGTGTGCAGGACAGTAGTGCCAGGAATGAGTAATTGGGTGGGTGGCAGGACACAGAGGCTAGTGGTAAATGAATGTTGCTCCAGAGAGGGAAGAGTGACCAGTCAGGTGCCGCAGGGATCAGTGCTGGGACCAGTCCTATTCAACATCTTCATTGGTGACGTTGCACAAGACCAAGAAGGCAGAATTTCCCTGTTTGCTGACATGAAGCTTTGTAACAGAGCGGACATGCCAGAGGGTGGAGACAGAATGTGAAAGGATCAGCAGAAGCCTGAAGAATGGTCCTGGGCTTGGCAGTTGAAATTTAATGCAAAGAAGTGCAAAAAAATGCATATGTGGCACTAAACCCTGGAACAACATATCAGTTGGGGGTTTGAGGACATAACATCACTTAGCAGGAAAGGGACCTTGGGGGTTATCATCTCTGATGATTTCAAGGTAGGCAAGCATTGTGACAAGGTAGCAGGTAAAGCAAATAGGATGCTGGGATGCGTAGGCAGGGGTATCACCAGCAGGAAAAGGGAGGTCATAATTCCACTATACAAGACTAGAGATGGGTGAAGTGGCCCCAATTTGCTCTGTGAAGTGATTCGCGGAGTGAAGGTGAATTCACGGAGTGCTCCGCAATGCAAAGCAAAGTACTTCATTATAATGGGTAACGCAAAGTCCATTGAAAACAATGACTTTGTGTTATTCCGCCTTCCCAAACCACTACTCTCCCAATTCTTAAGGCGAAGTACATTGAAAACAATATACTTAGCCTCACTTTGCCTTGCTTTTAAGCTCCAAAGTTCAATTTTGCAGTGATTCATGGGATTTCCGGTCACATGGGCTCTAGATTGTTCTGCACAGCCTCAGTTTGGGGTATTTGGGGTAGTGTGTATAGAAAGCTGTAGGAGACAATCTGCTCTGAGAGCTCTCTGCAATTCAAACTTTCTAAAAGCTGTTAGTCTTTTTGAGTCATTTTTTTTTTTTGCTGAAACTTTAGTTCATCGATTATAGAAAACCCTTCTGTGCTCATATCATCAAGCATTTATTGTCTATGTGTGGATTTTGAATGTTAGTGTACAACATTCAGTCTGTGTACTGAGACAGTGGAAGTGTGCTTTGGGGGAAGGGTGTATCTTTGGTGTAGGTAGATTAACTTGGAGAAAGGCAGTGCTTTCTGTTTTGGCGATATTTTTCTTTTATAACTGTTAATATACACACAGTAATATTTTCAATAATTCTTGCCATTTTTTTGCTGATTGTTGTGGTGCAGTAGTGCATAATTTTAGTTTGTTTAAAATACATGGTTATATTACTAAAGTTTTCAATTTGTTGCACACTACTTAGTGTGTGTGTGTGTGTGTGTGTGTGTGTGTCTCATCATCAAATCAGACACCTTTTATTGTGCCACATAATAATTTCAGCAACGTGAACCTGCTATCCACTGCAGCTGTGTGATTTTTGTACTTCTTTGTGGTATTTTTACTGGTACTGGTACTAGTACTAGTGACTGTTACTGCAGCAGTGCATTACACTGCCCCCCCCCCGCGGCCCGCCCCAACTGACAAAGGTACTCTTTCCAGATTTGAATTTCTGAGGGTGAGCACTGGTTAGGTGTTGTGCCTTTGCATCTGCATCTCCTCAGTACGCAGTGCAATCTTAATCTGTCTGTGCATTTGCATCTCTTTAGGGCCCAATCTCCATCTGTAACTTAAGTCACAGTTGTTTCTTTGGCTTCCCTTCACAGTACTGGACACGTGTGGTACATAATTCTGCATGAACATTGTACTCATTAACATGCGTTTTTAAGTCAGGACCATCATCATGAGTCACTCATGATACAAATCATGTTCTTCATCATCACGGTCACAAATGCAGTCACAAATCATGATTCACGATCACATTATGAATCCCAACACTATTTTTTGACTAGTTAGTTGGATGTATTGTAAGCCTGGTTTGTAGCATCTCTCCAGGCTTCACCACCCCACCATTGTGCTCATTAATGAGCATTTTTAAGTCAGGGAGTTTGTACTACAGCTCATCAGGGAAGTACAGCCATAGACATTCACATTCCCAAAACAGTTTTCATATTGGTTGTCTCTCACGGTTGACACCTAATCATGTTCTTCATCATCACAGTCACAAATGCCTTCACAAATCACTATTCTCGATCATGTCACGAATCACAACATTCATTTTTTACTAGTTACTTGGATGTATTGTAAGCATGTTTTGTAGCATCTCTCCAGGCTTCACCACTCCACCATTGTACTCATTAATAAGCTTTTTTAAGTCTGGGATTTTTGTGTTACAGCCCATCAGGGAAGTACAGCCATAGGCATTCGCGTTCCTTCCCATACAGCATGTAAGTTACAGTACTGCAAGTAATGGTGGGCGTAGTGGCCC
This sequence comes from Neoceratodus forsteri, assembly GCA_016271365.2. Classification (NCBI taxonomy): domain Eukaryota; kingdom Metazoa; phylum Chordata; order Ceratodontiformes; family Ceratodontidae; genus Neoceratodus; species Neoceratodus forsteri. The sequence continues at coordinate 1,355,606,721 of CM057452.1, forward strand.
CAATTTGCTCCGTGAAGTGATTAACTGAGTACCGTGGAATCCGTGGAGAACTTCACAATATGAAGCGGAGTACTTTGCTTCATAATGAGGAACGCAAAGTCCATTGAAACCAATGATTTTGCGTTTTCCGCCTTCCCCAAACCACTTCTCCGCCAATTTTAAGGCGAAGTACATTGAAATCAATGTAATTCACCTCTCTTCACCCTGTAATTGTGCTCCAAATAAAATTCTGCAGTTATTCAAGGGATTGCAGGTCATATGGCTCTAGATTGTTCGGCACAACCTCAGTTCTGGCCTGGGTAGTGTGTGTGCAATGGTAGTTGGAGACAGTTTGTTCTCAGAGCTCTGTGATTCAAAACCTCTAAAAGCTGTATACAATGCCTTTTTGAGTAATATGTTCTGCTCAAAATTTAATACATTAATGGTAGGAAACCCATCTGTGCTCATATCGAGTGTGCATTGTTTGTGTGTGGATTTTGAATGTTAATTTAGAACAGTCAGTCTGTGTACTGTGAAGTGTGCTTTGGGGGAGGGGCGTATCTGTGGTGTAGGTAGATTAACTGGGAGAAAAAGGCAGTTTTTCTGTTATATTTTCCTTGTATAACTGTGTTAATGTACACACAGTAATATTTTCAGTAATTCTTGACATTTTTTGCTGATTGTTGTGGTGCAGCAGTGTACAATTTGTCTGTTCAAAACATTTGGTTATATTACTAAAGGTTTTCAATTTGTTACGCATTACTTGAGTGTGAGTGTGTGTGTGTGTGTGTGATGTGTGCCATTAAATCAGACAGCTTTTATTGTGTTAGAGTAATTGCAGCAGTTTGAACCTGCTATCCACCGCACCTGCATGAATTTTTTTATACTGCTTTATGGTATCTTTACTGGTAGTGGATTGTTACTGCCGTGCACTAATCCCCTAACTGGCAAAATAAATTCCTTTCCCAGATTTGGATTTGTGACTTGTGAGCAGTGTTTAGGTGTTGTGCCTTTTCATATGCATTCCTTGAGTGTGCAGTGCAGTCTTAATCTGCCTGTTCGTTTGCATGGCACCTTTAATTCTGGGAGACTGCATTTCTTGTTACGCTCTCATTTCACTTCATCAGCACTGGGGAGTTTTCTGCACATAAGACAGTAGCACTTTGGGGATGCACGTTCATTCTGGTGACTGTGTGGGTGGGGTGCTGCCAGTATTGTTGCCACTCCACCTTATTTCATGTTTAAGGTGGAATGACAACGCGAAGTAGTAATAACAAGGTGAAGTAAGCCTTTCCTATGGGGCACTCTGGGTAGCAAAGTGCCAATGTGAAGTGGCCACTTTGCGTTCCCTTCACCGGCAGATTTTAAATTTACTGCATTTCTGTACAAGACACTAGTGAGTCCCTGCCTGGAGTACAGTGTCTAGTTCTGGAGACCTTACTTACATAAGGACATAAACAGGATGGAGAAGGTTCAGAGGAGGGCAGGAAAGATGGCACAGGGATTACATAACAAGTCCTATGAGGACAGGCTGAAGGACTTGAATATGTACTCCCTGGAGGGGAGAGAGAGTATATGATAGAGACATGCAACTACCGTATGGGATGAACAGGGTGCAAGAAAACACTATTTCCCAGTGTAAAAGATGTTCCAGGACCAGAGGGCATATGATGAAGTTGGAGGGAGGGTGGTTTACAGGAAATGTGAGGAAGAATTTCTTCACAGTTTGGGTGGTGAACTAGTGGAACACCTTGCCTGAGGAAGTGGTTGGGGCTGAAACAATCATGGGATTTAAGAATGCATGGGATAGACATAAAGGAATCATGGTAGTCAGGGATAAAAGGAAACAGACTTCCAGAAAAAACTTAATGTGATCTTATGAGTTCAAATGGGCAGACTGAGTGGCCATAAGCCCTAATCTGCTGACAGTATCTATGTCTCTATGTAATAAACCAAAACTAGGTGTTAAAAAACATCATGACCAAATAGATTTTTTTCCTTTTGGACATGGATCATTCATTCCAACAGGTAACCTGACCAATTTGAGGCCATATCATTACCACCAAAGGACATTGCCAAGATCTTAAGGGGCTTGCTGTAGGCTGAGATGCCAAAAATATTGTTGGGTAAAGCCATCTTGGGTTCGCTGAAAATTAAGGCCCAACTGTTCTACACATTAATACAACACATTAAGGCTGAACCCTGATGCAGCTGAGAAATCCTGAAAAACCCTGGCAGTGACTTGAACTAAGATGCAGGCATTATCTGTGCATGTCAGGTCCTAAGTTGGGCAGGGCATCCTTCATATGAATGGGAAGAAGCTTGGGATCTGCATTCAGTTTCTGTAATACTGGATCCAGAATTAATATATTTATTGATTGAAATGTTTCACCAGAAAGGCACACTGAGCAACAGGTTGCTCGTCTCCCAGTGCAACCTGGGGTGAAGGGGTATAATAGGGATAAGACATTTTACATTCAAGTTACAAAGATCAACATAGCATCCAACTAATTAAGGCAGTTATTACAAACACTGTTGCATACATATGTAATTTGTGAGAACAATTAATAAGTGCAATGGTAATAAATGAACAAGTGCTATTGTGAAATAAGGGGTGAAGGAGAGAGAGGATGAGGTGACAGTAGTGCAGAGTCATGTCCCAGAGTGACCCCTTCAGGATGTGGGGAACCATGAAAGGGGACAGGGACTGGAGTATGGATTAGAGAGGGAGTGAGAGAGAGTAAGTGTGATTGACACCAAGGAGGGGAAATAAGGCCTGACCCAAAAAGATAACCCTTCAGGATGTGATGAACCCTGCAAGGCAGCAGGGAAGTTAAGGAGATTGTAAACTATCCTGGGGTTAGGCATTGTAATTATAGAGGGATAGTGAGAGGGAAGGAATGAGAAATAACACCTGGGAGGGGATGAGACCTGATCCAAGGAACCCTCCAGGATGCAAGGGACCCTGCAAGGGGACTTGGAAGGCCAAGGATAGGTAGTTGGGAGAAGAAAAGGTGGCAAGCCTAGGCACTATAAGACCCCTTAAAGATGCTCAGAACCCTGCAAGGAGAGTGTGAAGGCTAGGGAAAAGGGGGAAGTGAGTAAGGGAAAGGAGAAAGTTATGAGAACTAGCACCTAGGAGGGGCTAGGATCAGGAGAATCATTAGAGGCACTGGGTAAATTCTGAAGGGTATGAAGTATAAGGAGAAAGATGAAGGAAGTTGAGGTGGTTCATAACAGGAACAGGTAGGTGCAAGATACTTGTAGAAGGCAGTGTTTATGGAATAGAGGGAGGAGGAGTGTCCAATTTGGGGAGGTAGAGAGTTCCATATTTTAGGGAAATGGTGATAGTACCCAGACTGGCCGGATAGGGTGGATCGACGAGGGACAGTTATTGCAAGTGTCAATAGAACTGAGGGAGTGGGAAGGAGGAGGGGGTATTATAAATAAGGGGGAGAGGTAGGAAGGGAGTTCACCTAGCCAGTGTTAAGTGGTGAATTCAGCACAGTGTGAGAGGCATCTATTTCTAAGGGAGGGAAAGACTCGATAGAGGTCACATTGGTGGGTGCGAGAGGGAGCATCTAGGGCAAAGTGGCAGAAGGAGTTAGGGAGTGTCCAGTTTGGTCAGGGAGGACCTAGGAGCAGCACCATAGATTATGTTTCAGTTGTTAAAAATGGGGAGGAACATCTTCTGGACAAGCTCATACCTAGCTACAGGAGGGATGCAACTGTGGTTCTGGAACAATGCACGGAGCTTGGGGCGCAACTTTTTCTGGATGGCGTCAATGTGTCCAGAGAAGCTGAGATGTTGGTCTAACCAAACCCCAAGTTATCTGAAGGACATGGCATCCTCAAGTAAAGTCTCATCAAGAGTGCAAAAGTGGGCAGGGAGTGAAGCCTAGAGAGTCTCTCCCTTATGCCAAAGGTCATGGAGACTGTCTTCTTGGCGTTGAGGAATAATTGATGGTTTGCAAACCAGAGCTAACCTTGTTGAAGTTGTGCTGCAAGCTGGATGTTTCCTCAGCTGGGCATGAGCCAGATGCATACAGGACAGTATCATCAGCATACATGTGTATGGCGGAGGAGGTGGAGCAGACAGATGGCAGGTCATTAAGTATGATAGAGAATAGAAGGGGATTAAGCACAAAGCCCTGAGGGATGCCAGTGCAGGTCAGGAGGGATGGTGAGATGGCATGTCAGATCTTAACAGATCAAGTTCTACCAGTAAGTAGGCCTTACATCAGTTACTGACTAAAGGGGTAAGACCAGCAGATGAGAGGAAACCAAGGAGAAGGGAGTGGGAAACAATGTCAAAAGTCTTGGCAAGGTCAACAAATATGGCTGATGTGATTTAGCCATTGCCCATCCTGGAGGGGCTGGAGTCAGTGAGCTGAAGTAGGGAGGTGGTGGTAGAATGTTTTTTCCTGAAACAAGACTGGAAAAGGGTGAAGAAGGGAGGTATCAGATAGAAAGGAGGTGAGTTGAGAGATTACTAGATGTTCTTGTAGTTTGGCTAGGGTAGGGAGTAGTGAGATGGGGCGATAGTTGCCAGGGGATGAGGGGACTCCACTTTTAGGTAGAGGGAGAACCACTGCGTGCTTCCATGTGGTAGGTACATTGGTGGTTGAGACAGCGAGACTTAAGATGAAGGCAAGGGGGTAGGCAATAGCTGGAGCTGAGAGAAAGAGAGTGGGAGGAGTTTAGGGTCAAGGTCATCTGGGGAAGATCCTTTTGAGGGGTTGACTGCGAGGAGGGCTTTTAGTGTACTGGTGAGGGAGACTGAAGAGAATGAGATGGAGGAGTGTGGGGAAATAAGGAGTGGAACATTTTTTTGTGGGGAGGATAGAGGGGCAGCCATGATATTTGGGAGGGGGAAGGTTAATTAGGGAGGGACTTCAGCAGTTCAGTTGCAAAGGAGGTACAACAGGAGTTAAATTCTGCAGCTATGGCATCGGAGTTGGTGTCAAGATTGCCATTTACCTTTATCACTGGGAAAGAGGGGCCAGACTGAGGGTTAAAGTGGGCATGAACCACCTTCCAGAATTTGGAAGGGGACTTTATGTTAGCAAGGAAAGCATTTTTGAAGTAATTGAACTTGGCAAGCCTTGTTGCACTGGTACAGACATTTCAGCACTTACAGTAGTCCATGTGGTTGCTAGGAATTTATGTGGATTTGTAATGCTTCCAGGCATGATCTCTGGACCTAAGACAGGCTGAGTTCTGGAGTCATCCACTATAGGTGGCTACCCCAACCCTGGTTTGTTAGAGAGGGGCAAAGACGTTCCAATTTGCAAGGAATATTTTTTGAAGTAGGCTAGAGACTTATCAACTGAAAGGGAGGAGACTAAGGGAGACCAGTCAGAGAGAGAGGTTGTGCAGGAGAGGTTTACTGTCTAGGTATCTGAAGGAGTGAAGTTGCAAGGTTTTATGTGGAGATTTTGGTCTGTGGATTTTCCTGGCAACAGAAATTGGGTTGTGGTCACTGAGAGTCTATGGAAGGATGCCAGAGCTAATTACTCTGTGAAGGTGGGTGGTAAGATCCCAGTCAACCAGGGAGTGATTTTGTTTCTTATGGTTAGGGTGGGTGGGTTCTGAAATCAACTGCAAGAGGTTCAGGCTTCCAAGATCATTACATATATTGGACGCCTTGGGAGACAGCCAGTTTAAGTTAAGGTTGCCTAAGATGTATAGTTCACCAGAGTGAGAAAGGGCTGCAATGGAGGTTATGAGGTTGAGAGCTATAGAGAGCTGGACATTTGGGTGATAGTAAATGCCGCCTATAAAGATGGGGAGGGTGAAGGGTAGAGTTAAATGAATAGCCAGTGCATTGTGGGATTCTGGGCTAGTGGATGAATAAATAATAGTATATTAGAGGGAGGTAAGAATGCACATAGTAATGCCACCACTACTTGCTACCTGCTTGGTCTTGCCACAGGAGGGAATAGCCAGGAATGGAGACCATGAGATACGGGATTGTGCTGTTTAGCCAAGTTTCCATGATGATCAGTTTGTCAGGTTTAAGAGTGGCCACCATGGTTTGTAGATCAGTTTTTTGCAACAAATTATGTGTATTTAGATGGAGGATCTTGAAACCTTTGGGAGGACAGCAGGAGCAACAGAAGGAGCTATGGTAGATAATGGAGCATTTAGGGCTTGAGATGAAGATGGAATAGGATTGGGGTGAATATCTCCACAGGAGAGCAAGAGTAGAGCTAAGATGAGGAAGTGAAGCTTACAGCATTTAGTTAGATGTCGATGAACCAGTGAAACATGCAGGGTAGAACGCATGAGTAGGCGAGCAGGAGATGAAGGGCAGCAAAGAAGGATGGGGCAGTTAGTAATGAAACATGAGGGATAGAGGGAGAATATGATTGTAGTTCAAAGGGTGTGGAGGGAGTGATAGCGATGATGTAAGTAGGTGATTGGGACTAGGAGAGTGTAGAAGGTGAGTTATTCAGCATTTGCTAATAGAGACCAATCAGAGGGGTTAGGGAAAGTACTAGGAATAGAGAAGGGGGTGGAGGGAGAGAGGAGAGGAGTTTCATGTTGCAGGGCATGATATGTGAAACATAATCTCTATATAAGAACAGCAATTCTGCAAGTAGGGGTAAGAAAAAAAGGAAAAAGATGGGAGGAGCAAGGTGAAGGATGCTAGGTTTAATTGTCTTTGTTTAACAGATGCTTAAATAGGGCAAAGGAGTGATATCCATATGAACAACAGGCAAGGATCGCTTTAGATAAAAGATTGTATCTCTCTAGTGGCAGTGCAGGATAACCTGCTAATGGGAAAAAATATATATACTATATTGGACTTAAAGGACAGCTATGTTTGACTCCCTATTGACCTGGCACATTGTAGTCAACCATCCATTTTCTAACACCTTCAAAAGAGCAGATGTATACAAGCATTTTCCCATGCCACAAGGATGGAAGGTAAAACCATATCTGACCAGAACTGTGAACAAAAATCTATGCAGTACAGCATAAAATGCTTTTCTTTATTTCAGAGATAAAATCAAACCTGAAGAAGAGCCTAATCTGGCTCATTCAAAAACCTCTCAAAACAATAGAAGGTTATCCAGAATCTATTTACCTTTCACTATGCAAGCCTGCAAAGAAATCACAATAGATGCTGATTCAGCTAATTTGGTTACTAAAGTTTTTTAAAGAATTTTTTAATCTGTGTAAAGGAGACCAATAGTTCTCCAGTTATTTATCACTTTTGTTCCCCTTTTTTATAGAAATAAAGGATGTCAAGATCCCTGTTATTATAAGCCATACATATTTACTCCCTGAACAAATATGTCAGCCACAGTAGATGTAATCGTCTCTACAAATGTTTTAATGACTTTCCAGGAAGCCCATCCTCTCCTGGAGCAGTATAAGGAGAAAGTGCAGCAATGACTAGCAGTACCTCTTCTTCCTTGATGGATTTCTTCAAATAATTCTACTTCTCCACTGGGTAATGCAGGTGTATACAGGTCTGCCAGAAAATTCTCTTGGTTTTCTTCCTGTGGGACAAGAGCTCCAAATGAAATATTAACATGGCCAGAAACCAAAAAAAGTGTGTTATATGGCTCAATGACCTGGATACAATCCTAATTCATCAGTTCAGAAAACTTCTGATTCTTTACTCTGTTTTTACAATCCAAAAATGGATTAGTCTGCTCTTTTTTTCCCCTGGATCCCAAAACACTGCTCCTGTAGAACATTAAGCATTCTATTATATTAAATGTCAGTGAATTATTTTTTCCACAGCATTTATTTTGGAGGTGAAATCACCCTTGGTAGTCTGGGTCAATGATAACAGTCTCTGAAATTGATGCCTCGGATTTAAATATTTTAAATAGTGGCCATTTTTTTTGGGGGGGTAGACTGAGACTGAAACAGGCACATCTCCATTTTAAAACTAATCCACCACTTCAGTGGTGAATCACATGTTACTAGTAGGGGCTTCAGGGCTTCTATCAATTCTTTTAGTGTCATGCATACTGCGAGGTTTTTAAGCAAGGAAGAATTTAAGTGCCACAATCTCAGCACTACTAGTAGTGCAGATGCTATTATTTCAACTGTCAACAACTGGCAATCAGATGACTGTATAGGTGCAGTTTTTGCAGAATCAATCTGGAGCCAAGGTAAGATAAACTAGAAATCAGTTGCAGGTAGTGAGCTTTTACTAAAGGTGTGTTCCATAGCCATATCATTGGTTAAAGCAGCATCTATCAAATTTGATGGAATAACATGATTTAAACAAGACATGTCACTAAAGGGTTTATCAGTGCAGGCTCCCCTATCTGCTTGGTTTAGGCCATAATTAAAGCCTCCCCAATGCCTTCTGTAGTATACAGTAGAATTGAAAACTCTCTGAAGAGGTCAACCCTGGCAACTTGTTTTCTGGCACATAGATGTTGTTAAGCTGAAAATGTGCATTGTGATAGCAAATATCTAGAGATGTGGGAAAATAAAATTTCACCAGCAAAATTCCCACAAAATCGACAAACTCACCACGTGAAATATTTAGCAAAATTCCATCATTACTCAAAATATGTGTGAAGCTGCAAAATATCACCAACAAAATGCAACATTTTGCCCAAAGATGGAGAAATTTTGTTTTGAGGGTGAACTTTTGCACTTTGAGGGCAAAACTTCACATTTTGCACCCGTGAAAATGTTTGCGCATTGTAGGCATTTCACAAAATATTTTGCATAATGAAATTTTGCAATTTTGCCCATCTCTACAAATATCCAATAGGAGAACCCTCCCTGGTAATAAATCCAGAAGTGTTTCTACCTTAAAGCATTTCCAGAGTAATTTTATTAAGATAATTGTATTACGACTCTTGGTACTGTGATTTTATCTGTTTATCTGTACATGTATTTTATTTGTATTAGGATGTAAAGCACTTTGATCTCTTGGAATTGTGCTAGAGAAAAATAAATTTATTGATTTGATGATTGATTGAAAGCCACAGGAACAGAAAAGGATGCCTACTCCAAAGAAGGAGCCTTCCATTTTCAATAAAAAATTAAAATCTTTATTTTTTTATTTAAAACTTTGTTTACCTAGTAAATAAAGCACTGGGCCACATGACCCTTTTACAGGCTTGACCCAGAATTAGTCAATACATTCATACAGTGTTACAAATGTACAGACAGGCACAGATATTTAAAAACCAATAATACAACAAGTATTCAGAAACATTGATACAAACTTGTAAATAACCATGAAATATAATACAGTATATTTGTAATAGATAATTCCAAGGGGAACTACTTATGTGTAGTTACAAGAAGAAAGTTGTGGGCCCAGTTCTAGAAGCACCCTTATGCATGACGTAAGTTGCAATATGTGAGGGGTGCAGTTGTGAAAAGGACCCTGCACTCAATTCTATAAAGGGCAGGGTCCCCGTGGCTAAGTGCTGTGACTTGCAATAATCCCACAGGTACACCAAATGAAGGGCATACCTGAAGGGCTTGTCACAAGCCACAACCCTGGATGTGAAGGGGCATGTGTGCCCCCATGCCCTGAACACAAATTGTGATACTGAAAGCTCTGCAGGGCTAAGAATGCCCCCCAATGCCCTGATACCCAAATGTGATAATGAAAGCCTCACAGGGCTAATTATGCCCCCACCATGTCCTGATCCACAGATGTGATAATGAAAGCCCCGCAGGCCTAAGTATGCCCCCCAATCTCCAAAATAATGATAGCCCTGCAGGGTTCAGTATACTCTTATGCTCCAATCACCAAATTACAACATACCAGCACTTTCATGGCTACTTGTAATTTCAGGCCCTGATCACCAGCGCCCACAACTGGCATAGCCTGTGAAATAAAATACCCTGACCCATTATCCCTGGCAGGCTAGTGGCTCCCACTCCCCCACCAGGCAGTACCAAACCACCTGACACCCCGCACCCCTATGCAGCCAGTGACTGGCAGAGCCCACATCTCACCACCATGGCCAGCGACTGACTGAGCTTTGTCTGAGCACATACTGTATATAGTACACACTCAATGAATGAATAAGAGTTAATTCATTCAGCGCATGCTATATACAGGAGTACACACTATAACAGAGCTCAGTCAGTTGCTGGCCACGGTGGTGGGAGGTGGGCTGTGCCGGTCACTGGCTGGGTAGGGGTTGGGATGGTCTGGCACTGCTGTGTGGTGGGGTGGGGGGGCCACTAGCCTACTAGGATAATGGGTTAGGGTATTTTATTTCATTTCACAGGCTGTGCCAATTGCAGGCAGCTGGTGATCAGGGCCTGGAGGGGCACAAGTAGTCCTGCAGGGCTTTCATTATTGTATTTGGGGATCAGGGCATTTGGGGGTATACTTAGCCCTGCAGGGCTTTAATTACTGCACTTTGGGGATCGGGGCATTGGGGTTGAGGGTGACATGTCTTCGGTGATGGGCTGGTGGCTTATTTGTACAACCCCCGGAGGGCATACTTACATTTATATTGTACTTTGACAGATGTCCTCTGGGGGTTGCTTGAGAATAGTACCCTGGGAGACTAGGTTCCTGCCCTTCTACAATAGGGTGCAACTGCTGCTGTAAACTCCCTAGTGCCATGTCGCATGGGGTTTAGGGTGTGACTGGTGGCATATGTCCACTTTGCTGCAAGCAGCCTGTGACATGTCGCAGGCTGCTTTGCAGAATACCGTATGACACAACTGATGGCATAATTTGCTACTTGTGCCATTTATTGTGGTGTAAGTTGAGTTACACTAGGTTTAACTGTTTGAGCATTGGGCTCATTGAGTATAGGTATCTTTTCAGGGCTGTCTTAAAAGGATTAAACTTCACAATATTACATAAATCATCAGGCATTTATTCTAGCTTTTTATTGTATTGTACTTAAAGGACTTTTGATCTTTTGATGTTTTCCATAATGGGATTTCCATGGATTTAGAACTTTGGGACCTAAGCTCTCTAGTACTAATTCTTTGTATAAAAATAAAATTCATCGGGTTGTGTAAAATTCTGGAAAGTGATTTAAACACAAATCACTGACATCGGCAAGGTGTCTCTTTGATCAACTGGTAACCACCCCAGCCTGTTATACAGGCTGCAGTGGTGTTCCCTATGTCTGACCCTTAAGGCAAATTTGCAGGTGGTATTATAAAGACTATTTATCTGTTGTCTGACCTTTTCAGCTGCCCCACCCCAAATCATACTACCATAATCCAATATGGGCAACATACATGTTTATGCTATAATTTTCCTAGTATCATCTGTTAGGAAATCCCTTACTGCATAAAGAGCACAAATTCTATTATGTGTCTGTTTAGTTACAGCATTTAAATGGAATTGAATATGTAGGTGACTGTCTAAAGCCACACCTAAATATTTGAAGCCAATGACAATTTCAATATTAGACCCATCACTGGCAGTTATTAAAAAAAATCCTCATGTAACTTCCTTGACTTTGCAGGCCAGCAAAAGAGCATTCCCTTGTTTTTTTTTTTGCTTTTTTTTTTTTTTTTTTTTAAGTAGTACAGGTCTGTTTTCAATTAACCATCATGTTAGTTTATTATATTCTCTTTCTAAATTTTGTTGTAGCAAGTTAATATTTTTATCGGACACATACATCACAGCATCATCCACATACAGAATCAAGAAATACCCATTAGAATTGAAGGCACTTCATTATTGTAATGGGGAAACAGCAAGGGCCCCAAAATTAATCACTGCAGAACTCCATAATTCACATTTCTAGTGATTGATAATATACTGTTGTCTCAAACTTGCTGTTCTTTCTGAGAAAAGTAATCATCTTACTATTCAATCATGGGACCCCCAAAGCCTTAGGCAGAAAGTTTTTGTTCCAGTAAGGGGTGATCCACCTGATCAGAGGCCTTTGTCAGGTCCAGGAATGTTGCACTCATGTACATCCCCTCATCCATATTTTCTTGCAAGTGGTTTGTGAACCTGGCCAAGACCATCACTGTGCCACACCTCTCACAGAAACCATGCTGTGCTATTATAAGTAAACTGTTTTTATTTAAATGCTCTGTAATCTGAGAATGTAATAACTTTTTCATGTATTTTTCCAACTATTGACAGTAAGGAAACTGGTCAATATTAGTTGATAAATTAGCCAGATCACCCTTGAAAATTGGAAATACTGTATTATAGCTTTTTTCCCCACATATTTGGAATTGTTTTTGTGTATGGAGATATGCTGAAAATGATCTACAGTGATCCTGCAATTTCCTTTGCTACATATTTTAATATTTTAGATTCACGCTGATAATGCCCATACCCCTTTATTTCATCTAACTTTATTAACTAAAGAAAGGCTCCTTCCATGTAATTTTCTTATAGTAGAATTTTGGTGAAGTAGTACTTGAGTCTGGGGAATAATGTTTAGTGGATTTTCTAAATTCTTGTAAATACTCATCTAAGCTGGTACATTTTTCATTTAAATGGTCAGCCACAGCTTTATCTGTAATATCTGGATCATCTTATAGTAAACTGACAATGTTATTCTTTTTCTTTGAGGCAAGCAAATTATTCACACTCTGCCAAAATTGTTTTTTATCTTTAAAAATAGTAACCTGTTAATTTTTGTAGTAATCTACCTTGGTTCATTTTATATCTTTTAAATTCATTTAATTGTCGGAAATGGTTCCAATCCATTTCAAATCTAGTTTTTTTGTATAGTAGATTAGCTGTATCCCTTTGCTTCATTAATTTAAATAGATTTTTATTTAACTATGTGATATATGCCCTCCTTATTCTCCTCATCTTCGTCCTTGGTGCTCTTTTTGGAATTATTGTAGCTAGGGTTTCAGAAAAGACCTCCACAGACTTATTTACATCATTAATAGTATAGAGTTTATTCCAGTTTACTCGGAATACATCCTGTTTGATTGCTAACAAATTCTCTTCATTTAAGGAACTTTTTTCCACTATTCTGTAGTTACCCCTTGGTTTTGCATTACTCCAAACACAAAGTGGGAGATGTTCACTTATAACATCTAAGACATCTGAAACACTATTATTCCTTACATTATTAACTAATACCCAATCAATTAAAGATAATTGTTTTGTTTTACTGTTCAGTCTTGTTCCTTCTATTATAGTTTGTTCCGAGTTAGTTTGTGGTAATAGTTTCCTATAATTATTTACTTTATTCCTTAACCAATTTAAGTTAAAATCACCCAATATTTACTTCTTATTAATAAACTTTTCCTGCTGACTCATTAGCTCTTCTAAACCCTGGTCTTTGGTGGTTGGAGGATTATAAATACAAACCGCAATTAACTTTTTTGTTTTACCGAATAATAATTCTAAAAAAAGACTTTCACAACCTGATTTCAAAATTGGTATAGATATTTCTCTTACCTCAAGATGATCTTTATAAAAAAAATTAGTCCTCGCCCTTTTCCCCTTGTCTATCCCTTCACAGGTGGTTGTAGCCTATGACTCTTATTAGATTGTCGTCTAATTTAAGTTTCAACTATGATTCCATTATTAACATTAAATCTGGGTCATGAACCAAGATCCAGGCCTCCAATTCCTATTTTTCTGGCATTAAACAACTTGAGCCAGATTTTCAAATGTGGGTGCAGGGCTTGCATCCTGCCCTGCCCCACAGGACTTTAAACTCTGTGGTGCACCAATCCCCTTTGCTGCAACTGCACCTGAATTTCAAATCTTGGGTACAGTTGTAACAATTTACATGATTTATGACAGCTTGCACCAATGCGCTGGTGCAAGCACCATTAAATTGCCTCCCAGGGGTGGCACACTCTAGACCACAAAACTGTGGTCTAAAGTGTGGTGATCTTAGCAAATGATTGAAAATCCCAATTGTTGATAGGGGAATGTTACAAGCTCTGTGCCATTTGTTTGGTGCACCAGGGGCTTAGAGCATCTCCTGAGCTTTGAAAATCTGGCCCCATATGTTTAAGTGTACTATTTTTAAGCACTGGTTTTTAGACCAGTTTGCTGCTTGGTTATTATCTAGAGGCCCAGGATTCTGTTCAACATCTCCTGATTCAAACAAATTTTTTGAATGTAAAATATTTTGAACAAATGTACAGTGTCCTAGAGTTCAGAAAATCACCTAACCTTCTAATTTCTCTTTTTCCAACAACCCAAGTACCTATTTTCAAGCTTTGATGCATTATCATGTGATAATCATCTGATGATCCCTCTGGCCATGCTAGTTTTGGCTTGTTAGTGTCCAACAGTAGGGGCATTTCATTAGAAAAATAAAGCTGGCCCACCGGCACAGCAGTAGGGCATCCACCTATGATGCAGAGGCCCCATGTTTGAAATGGATCAGAGGAGGGGTGGCTGGGGTGGGACTGAACACCCTAGGGCCTGCTCTTCAATTCTAGAGGGAGGGTGGGCTAGCTTTTGGCCTGTGATTGACCCCTAGCAGAGGCTGGGGGGAGTCGTTACCAAAGCAGTGCTGTTAAGGTGGTGTTTTGGATGTCATTGCTCCCTCACATTATGTCATTGCATGTCATGCTTCCTGGGGGACCAAAGTACAGAAAACACTGCCCCAACTGATGATGCCTCACTTCCTGGTCACTGTGCTCCTGCCATGACCCTCGGCTGATGGCTGAGTTCAGACTTCCATCAGGAACAGTCTGACCCCATGGTTCCACCCTGGATGTAAGCCAGGGAGAAATTCTGGCAGGGGCTGGTTGCCAGTAACCTCAATGACAGTCTCCAACAGGAGTATGCATATTTGGCAGCCCCACCCTATAGGATTGTAAGCACGGGAGGATTGTCAGCTACGAGGTAAGTCCCACAGGGTGGGTGGGGACTGAGAAGTCAGGAGCTGAGCTACATGGGCAATGGCACCATAAAGAATAGAAAATAAAAAAGAATAAGAAAAAGAAACAAAGCAAAATACAGGAAACATAAAAAGGAATATATCAACAGCAATGAAAGAAAAGTAAATCTATCATTATGGCCAAAAAACAAAATAAAGTGGAAAACAAAAAAGAATCAACAAAAACAATATAAAGCAAATAAACATCCCCATATTGGTCTATCAGAAAATTCTGTATACAACAATCCCAGCTGCCAGTAGTGACCACTATACTTGCTCCAAACGCACCCTATAATATCTATATTTTGTTGCATAAGTCCTCCAAAATTCCCACAGGCAGATTTTGCTTTTCCTTAACACATTTCTCAGAACTGTTTCACACATTTTAGTAATATACAAACATGGTGAACAGATCTGCTGTAACAGCAGCTTGCACCTCACCTGCCACAGATAAAATTTGAGGCAGACAAAAAAGACTAAGAGTGCTCTTATGATACTGTATATCCATTTCTGGATTGGAAAGTCATCTGAAGCTAAGCATTCACAAGTGTGGTTTTTCATCCACAAATTTTTCCATCGTGGTGCCAGTTTTCCAAAAATACTCAGCCAAGGGACACTACAATGAGAAATCCTGTAAAGATTCAATATCAGCCCCATATTTAGGATATGAACAAGACCTTTCTTCTTTGGCCTTATGTTTGTTTCACTGGAAATCCCAGCTTACATGACCACAAAGCCATATCACATCCCATCTTTTCCTGAACACTCTATCTATTAAGTGGCCCATAACCAAAAACTTCCTTGGTGTCCTGCTGTTCTTAAAGACCATCTCCTGATAACATAATTTTGTTAAAATCTCACTGTATAGCTGCTTTCTATTTAACTGGACATTTTGCTGCTTTGTAGTAGACTCATTTACATTTTCTCTTGATCCCTTCCACTCTTTCCCTTTACCCCTCTATGGCTTCCCCCATCCCCCCTTCCCCCGTTATATCTCATGAGCTCCCTTGCTCACTTTAAAATGCTTTTTCTTATACCTTCTCACATCTGACGAGGCTCCTGGGCTGATGCCATCCCTTACCTTGCTGATTATTAGATATTAGGCTGCATCTGTTTTCATTTTCCTGCAAAGGATCATTTCATAAGACCCCGTCCCCTCTAATATGACCTTCTGAATTCCAGGTTTTAATCAAATATGCAACATGGCA
Source organism: Neoceratodus forsteri (assembly GCA_016271365.2). NCBI lineage: Eukaryota > Metazoa > Chordata > Ceratodontiformes > Ceratodontidae > Neoceratodus > Neoceratodus forsteri. Next base: position 1,355,622,709 of record CM057452.1, read on the forward strand.
TACATTATACAATGCCATATGTATTGGAACTTCTCTAGTTATACACTCTTGTAATGTCTTGTATAATTCCTTGTTTTCTTTGTTCTCCATCTCATATTTTTCCAATATGTATTGGTCATCTGATGTAGAACCTATGAAATGAGCTTGTTCTCAAAGGTGTTGTCCAAAAATTTCAATAAATAAATAACACTCTAAACTTCCTTAATACTGAGGTGACATACTGTAATATGGGAGATTCATAGACAGAAGAGGTTTCAGAGGTTTCACACTTCAAATACCCATTTCTAAGCTAAAACATCAGAAGGTTTCAGGCCTAGCCTAACGGAGCTATTGAAAAAAAAATAAAAGAAGCAAGTTTAACATATTCATACACCCTTTATTCTTTGGGAGGTATGTTATGACTATCTATACTGTATTGATTTGGCTGTCCCAGAGCATTTGAAAAAAATATACTGTAAAATCTGGTTTGCAACTGCAATTGAGGGTACGTACAACTAAAAAATAGCAGAACAGGTAATAAGAACTGTTGAATGATGAATGCATTTTTGCCTTTTGGTATCCTTCAAGATTTCCATCTAGAAACATTGGCATCACAGACTCTCAATCTTTCCTCTCAGTTTAAAATCACTGAATCCCATTTCTCAAATTTTATTCCCAACATTTTTTGGGTCCTTGCTTAGGGGAATGCCAGCTATGGATTGCCGAGTGGGAGGATCAGAATCCAAACTTATACCTCAGTGTTCATGTAAATTGTGCTTAGAGCCAGATATAGTTGAAAAACATTGAATATTTCTGTTGCCCTTTTTCCAAAATTGGGTCAGCAATAAATAAACAGATGTCATCCACCTGAGAGTAGACAATTCTTCCTGGTATCCCAGCCAACATTTCTTTTCCCGTAAAACTAGTTCACATAATTGTCCAAGGCTGTGTGTGGCTGTTGATGTACTATATAGCTGCCACTATACATTTAGTCGCTTCACTACTAGTCTCTCATTGCTTATAAAGCACTTTGGGATGCAATGTGTATGAAAAGTACTATATAAATGCTTCTTTTTCTTTTGTGCACTGAAAATAATGCATTTGACACATCAATCACTTCTGTGCCATAAAGCATGTCATGTCCTGTAATGTCCATCTTTTTTGTTGTCCGGGTTGTGCCTTTAAAAGGATCATATGAACCAGTTTACCTACCTGTTGATCAAATCAAATAAACAAATAAGATAAAAAAAGAGCTGCATTTAAACATTTTGGCATACTTTAGATGATACAGGAGCAGCCTAACAATTCTCATGTTTTGCTAACCTAGTCCACTGTTTCTATAATTTATTGTCTTTAACATGGTCTAATTTTGAAACCATTAGGGATAGAAATCATTTTTTTTTTCTGTTGAAAAGAAGTAGCTTAGTTGTTACTTGAGGAAAGTGATCTTGTTAGTATGCAATTAAAGGTATGGATTAAAATGAATGCACAGAAGATTTAACATGGTTAAATCATAATGAAATATGCTAAGGTGCAGCAAAATTCAGAAAACATTTAAATGGAAGGTTCTCTCAACCTTTTACTTTGTATATCAGTGTAGTTTGTAGGCATGAACACCGATTGCTTTTATTGCACCCTCCAAATTTCATCAGGATGTAAATATAAATGAAGTTACTTAAAGAACAGGGGGTTGATTTTCCAATGGAGGCATAGGGCTTGCATCCAGCCCTGTGCCATGGGACTTTAACTTTTATGGTGCGCCATCCCCCTTTGCCACAGCTGCACCTGAATTTCCATTCTTGGGTGCAGTTGTGATAGTTTCCATGATTTACAGCTGCTTGCGCCAAAGCTCTGGCGTGAGCACCGTAACTTAATTCTGGAAGGATGGTGCAAGCAAGACCACACATTTATGGTCTAAGGACCTATGCCAGGTGCAAGGGATGGAAATTCCCGAATGTCACCCAGCAAATGCTGCAAGCCCCATGCACCATATGTTCGGTACACCAAGAGTTTGCAGCGTTCATTCACATTGGAAAATCCAGCTCCACATTTTCACATTCAGAGGTCACCCCCCCCCCCCAACACATACGGTAGCTTACCTTGCTCAAAAGTTAGTGTGCCAAATAGTAATTGCCATATCCAGAGATATTTTTAGTAAAAACAGTAGCAATTTTGGTCCCAGATCCCAGCAGCAAACCCCACCCCCCAGCTTTCTGACTTGGAGACACCCCCACATTAGTACATTTTGTGAAGTCAGTAATGGACAAGCGTAGTTTAAAGTGTATCTGAGTTAGAAAAAATGCTTTTAAAGAATACAGGGACTTCACAAGACATGTATCAGACCTGAATGAGAGTATAAGTTCTGCTAGCTTGTGCATGTATGCATCTTTGTAATGTAGTCTAAGCGGTTTTCACATCAGTGCAGAAAAGCATGAACATACCACATACTGTATATGGTATGATTGGTGGTCACAAAATACCAGGGATTGTTGCATAGAAATATAGATTATGGCAGCAGAAAAAGATCAGTGGTCCATTCAATCTGCCCTCATTATACTATCTTACCCTAGGATCTATTATCTTTGTAGCGTCTTTGCTTACACTATTGCCCCTTTTGTCATTCGTGTATCTATCCTTCCTCTCTACAAACTGAGAAGCTAAAATCCCCTTGGCCGCATCCCAGCCATGTTTGAAGTTATTTATGGTTTTGGCATGCACAACCTCTACTGGCAGACCATTCCATTGCTCAGCCACTCATTCTTTAAAATAACAATTCCTTGATTCCATTTTAACCTACCCCCACCCCCATTAAACTCTGCTTACAAACCATTGTCCAGTCTTCTCTGCTCTTGGCAGATAGTTCATTACAGTCCACATTGTAAATTCCTTTCAGGAACTTGAAAGTCTTTATCATACCTCCCGTTTCTTTTTTGGTTATGAGTGAATTTATGGTCAGTGCCTTTAGTCGATCCTCAAAGTATCTGCACTCCTGGCTCTGACTCATTCTGGTTGTCCTTCATTGTACCTTCTCTAGCCTGCCCCTGTCCTTTTTTAGATGGGGACTTCAGAGCTGGGTAAAGTACTCCAGGCTACATAAAAGAAAATCACACTCTTTTCAAGTTTAACTATTATCAGTGTTCTACAATGCAATTTTCAACAATCTTTCATTGCTTAATGTGACACATGATTGGATATTACCTTATTTACTACCAAAACCATTTCACAATTCATCTTTCAGTTGAGATGTTTAATTGAGATTCTGTCAATGATTCAATTAATCAGTCAAACAATTTTTATTTTATACTGGAGGGAATGTGAGCAGAAAGGCCCATTTTCACAAACGCCCAGTTGTACAGATATTTTTACTAAACATTTGAACACAAAAGTACAGAATGAATAAGTTAAAACATCATACAGAGAGATGAGGAATAATACAGTATATACACTTAATTAATATTCAGTTTCAGCAGGTTTAAATACAGGGAAAACATTTCATACAGAGGCAAATAATCATAGGGAACAAGCTTGGGAAAATGTCCAGACAGGGTGTATATGAGGCAGAAACTGGGGGCTGCGGAAGACATTTGGGCAGTAACAGGAAAGGGGAGTGGAAGGAAAAGAAGGGAGGAGATAGAAAGGAGGGAGAATAATACAACATATTTGAGAGGGATAATAACAAAATAGTTTCGTATATTCAGAAAGGAGGATGTCCAGGGCACAAACAGGCAATATGTTTGAGGTCATGGTCCTCGAGGCTGCAGCTGGAGAAACTAATTGAAATACAGGCAAGAATTTCAGGGGGCAAATTGTTGTAAGACTTGGGGCTCCTGCAGGTAATCAAGTTCTGTGCATGAGAGGTATGATAGAACGGGATGTCGAAGATGTGATGGGCAGCCCATCGTGTACTGCATTTGGTGACCATTTTAGGGAACAGGGAGGTGACGCTTGCTGACAGTAGGTTAAGGTTCACCTTGTGAAAGAAAGATAGCATTTTAAAATGAACCTACTCTTCAGAGTGAGACAGTTAAGAGGATCATAAAGGGCACAGTGGTGGATATTCTATGGGCGGTCATGTGACAAAGCGTGCAATGCTATTGTAAATGGTTCTGAGATTATAGAAGTGGGATATGGTAAGGGGGAGTAGGCAAAGGAGCTATACTCAAGGAGGGGGTAGGAGCAAGGAGCTAGCCAGACATAGTATGGAGACTGGGATTAGGAACTTTCTGATTCAGTATAAGAGACCCAGCCTCATATGGATCTTCTTGATGAGGTTAGTATTATAGCTATTGAAAGTGTGGTGTGGAAGGAGGAACAGTCCCAGGTATTTCAGTTCATCCACTTCATCTATAGAGTTTCCAAGATTGTCCATGAGGGTTAAGCTTGAGGTTATGTTTTTTCTTGGAATTGAGTATATCATCCTTGGCAGAAAACCAAGAATGTGGCTTGCTGAAATCTGCTTGCAGATTTCTGAACATTCTGTCCATGTCATTGCAGTACTGGGCCATATCATCAGCACACGGCACAATTTTAGTAGCATGGCAGATATCAGGGAGGTTGTTTATGAAAAGAGAGAAGAGGAGTGGGCCCAGGATAGACCCTTATGGTACCCCGTATTTAATTGAACAGTCAGTGGAAAAGTTACCATTTGTTTGTTTTCTGGGATCTGTGGGAGTGGTAGCTACCAACCCATTTAACAACATTTGCAGAGATTTGCAGGCCCTGCAGGGTATCAAGAATGGACCCTGTGAATATCACAGGTGAATTAAACCAGGGCTGTTTCTGTGATGTGGCTGGATCTAAAACCATGCTTGGCTTCTTAGAGAAGATTATGGCAGTCGAGAAAGGAGATGAGCTGGGTATGAACCTCTTTCTCAGTGATTTTGGAGAGGGGAGTGAGGAGAGAGATAGGTTGGTAATTCCCAACATCATTTCTGGACCCTGATTTGAAGAGCGGTTTAATGATAGCAGTTTTCCAGTTGCTTGGGAAATGACTGGAGCAAAGTGAGAGGTTAAGTATCTTGGTAATGGGGGCCGCTAGAGGAATGATTGTGCATTTAAGGATTTTGAAGTCAATTCCATGTGCCCCTCTGCTGGGTTTAGGTTTGTTACTCCAGATAAGATTGATAGTGTCCAAAGGCTTTAGGGCCTGGATATAAAATTTGGGGCTGGGCTCAGCACTAGAGTTGGAGACAGAGGAGAAGTAGTGGATGAGGGGGAAGGGATGATTTAAATTTATCAAGGTCTCCTAAAAAGGAATTGAAGATGTTAAGGATTTTGGAAGGGTCATGGGTCTACTTATCTGCTAGAATAAGTGTGATGCAGTCTGCATTCTTGTTCTTCCCGAGTAGGAAATTAGTGTCCCCCATAGTTTACGGGAGTTTGCCAATTCCTCAAGTTGTTTATTTTGGAGATAATCAATTTTGGCTTTTCTGATTGAAGATTTGCATGTGTTTCTGAGTTCTTTGTAGAGGGAGAGCTGGGCAAAGTCCTTGTGCTTAGTGTAACGGACCCAGACCTTGTCCCTAGTCCTCATCAATTTAATGATGTTGGGAAAGACCCATTCCTTAACATGTCCTCTGGTCTGGATTTTTTTCTGTGGGGCAAATTTATCATAGACACTACTGAAGATGGTAGAAAATTTGTCTAGGACAGTATCAAGGTCACCTGAGACAGAGGTGAAAGACCAGTCAACCAGGTGGAAAACATGAGTTATGTCCTCGATATTGTTATTGGTGAGAAATCTACAGAAAATGAAATGGGGGTTGGGATATTGGTTGGACCAGAGGCAGTATTGACAGAGTGGTAACTTAAGCAGTCTGGCAGTACTCCTGAGTTAATAATATTGGATGGATTGGAGATGATGATCCAGTCGATTCACATTTTGGTACCAGACTTATCGTTTAATCTGTTAGAGGTAGAAATAAGATGGTGTGGGTCATGGCCAGAGATGCAAGATTTGGCTGCTTTGGCTTGGCTAGAGATCCAGTTGATAGAAATCCCATCTGCCTATTCTGGTGGTTGTTTGGGTGGATGATAATGATCCTTTGCACTTCCAGAAAAGGAAAGGGGAATTTCCCAAGTTTTGTGGCTAAATTTCTTCCACTCACTAAAAGTACCACCAACACCTTTATCTGGTTCAATATCATATGTATGTCACCCTTCCAGATGAGGCTGAGAATAGGCAGTGTTGTCTTGCCCACCTTTCCCAATCAAGCAAAAACTAAAACAAAACAACATATATTTGTGAATACCATCCAGTCGGGAATATTTGTATCAACAGTCTAATTACATGTTTCTCAATTTAGTTATTTACATATATATTTATTCATTTGAAAATTGGTGACCAGGAAAGGCACACTGAACCAATACTCATATGTAGGCATGATGGGGGAGGGGGGGAGAAGGGTGTTCAAGAGGTAAGAACAGGTACAAGCAGACTGAGATGACAGTGACCAGAAACTATTATGACAAACACAAGTGAGCAGAGCTGTGGTAAAGACTACATGTGAAAAATGTAATATAGGCTAAAAGTTCTGCACAACAATATTTAACTTCATGATATGCTCCCTTGAAAGGGTTAAGCCAAAAATTAATAAGTCATACAGTTGAGCATAGTGGATTATAATAGATAATAAACTTATAAACAAAGCACATTAGAATTGCACTGGGAGAGAAGTAAGCAGAGGCAAACACAGTCAGGGAGCTGTTAAGTGAGAACAGGAGCAAGGAGGAAGTAAAATTAGATGGCAGAAATGGCTTTCAAGACAGGTAATGAGGAGAGAGACAAAGAGATGGAAGAAGATGGTTCCAGAATAAAGGCAGGCATATCAAAAAAGAAGAATGAGCAGCCAATGCAGAGCAGTGCAGAATAATGAAGGAATAAGTGTTATATGAACAAAGGGAATTAGAAGAGAAAACAGAATGAGAGAGCAAGTGTGAGAGGTAGGAGAGATATGATGCAAGCAAGGATTTAGTGAGGAACAAAGCACCATTGGAGAGGTGCTGAGAGGCTTGGGATTGAAGTGAGAAATGGTGGTAAAAGATATGTGATGAGTAAGAGGAAAACTAATATCAAAGCAACAAAAGGAGTGAAAGAGATTCCAATAGATTTGAAGGCATGCCCGTGGAACACATTTGCATAGTCAAACAGTGGGAGGATTATCTTAAGAGTTATCTCATGCTGAACCAGGACAGAAAGACATTATTTTTAATCTGCACTAAGACTGGAGTATAATTTTTAGTGATGGCATTGATGTGGGCTGAAAGGTTAAGACAGCTGTCAAGCCTCATGTAAAAACAGATGAGGCAGAAAACGAATTCAAGTAGAACACAATCAAGTCTTTAGAACACATGGGACTGGCTAAACGTATTCCTCTACTAGTGCATGCCAAATAGCATAACAACTTTTTGTAATTCAATGACAGTTGGTAGTACAGAACCAGTACTGGACACTGTCAAAATCCTTCAGTATGGACTCTTCCGAAAGGGGGGCAGAGGTTCTATTCACATAAAGTACTGTATTGCCAGCATACTGTACATATTGGACATTTCCGGAGACATAGGTTGGGAGGACGTCATAACAGGACCCAGAATGGAGCATTCATGCATACTAGAGTTAATGGGGACAGGAGGGAAAAGCAATCCAGCTGGAACAGACTGGCTACATCCAGCAATGTAAAGAAATAGTGAAATGAAGAGACTGAGAGCCCAGCAAACCTCTGATTATCCAAAAGTAAAGAGAACTATGGAATCAAAGGCCATAGCAAGTTATTCTTATAGCAGCAGTAATACATTATTTTCTACAGTATATGATGAATATTGAAAAAGTGGGATGGTTTCCATTCTATTTAGAAAGGAAAGGAGGTTTACTGTTTAAACACGTACCGAATTAAACAAATATTAAAATATGGTAATAAAAAGTTTACCAGCAATATACTGAGTTAGTCATTTAGCAGCTAAGGAATTAATTTTAATCCGGTACCAAAAAGCTGAAACACACACATACCCCAGTAATAGTAGGACCCAGGGCATATATCTCAAATTTTATTGCACCAATAAATCCACTTGACGTGTTTTGGATGAAGGTCCTCTATCGTCCGAAACATGTCAAGTGGATTTATTGGTGCAATAAAATTTGAGATATATGCTCTGGGTCTGACTATTACTGGGGTATGAGTGTGCTTCAGCTTTTTGGTACTGGTAATTGTTTAGCTGAAAGCACCACTATTACCTTGTGCATGGTTTGTGTGTGAAGAATTAATTTTAATGTCTACTAAATTTTGCAAATGACTTATTACATCAGAAAATATATTACATTTACATGTTTGACAGTGTAAATACTAACTTGTGCTTTAAGTGGCAGAAGAGGAAACACTATGCAATGATACCCAGTTTGGACTTGGAGAAAATGGAAAAATTTCCACAAAACCCTGTACTGGAAATCAAGTTGGGATCATTACAGCCAATTGTGTGAACAGGACCTGGAGTGGCTTATTGGAAAACTGCACATCTGTACAACTGTTGACACTGCTTGAAAGAGTTAAGGTAATAACATAAATGTAAAATTGGGATATGCAGAAGGCTGGGTCAAAATATGCAACCTATTGTCACTGGTGAAGAGACAGTGCAATAACTCGTGAGTGGGGGAGAAATAAGTGTACCATAAAAGTCCTAGCCCCTCACAAGTGCTGATAATTTGCATAATTCGGGTATGTCTATTTTGTATTCAGTTCTGAAAACATCAGTGTATTCTAGTTTTTGGATATTCTGTTGCTGTGAAGATTTAACTATTTTTGTTTAATTTCAACTTCTGTCTTCTGTGTTGCATATCGATATTATGATGATATTAGCATTGAGAAAGCTGCTCTCTGATTAGTTCAGAATTCCATTGTGATGCACCCAACTTACTAATCATAAATTGTGACATCCTGTACAGTACTACAAAATGTAAGATGCCATATGTTGGAAAGGGGTCTGGAATCAGTTTTATTTAGTTTCATTTCTCTCCACAACTGTAGTGTCAAAATTAATGTTCACAAGCAGCTAGGCCACTGAGTTTAGGGTGCCATGTCAAGATGGCACCAGATTTTGGCAACTGTCATTAGAATGCCTGCACTGTGACCCCCTCCGCAATGTCTGCCCTCACTGCAGTTAATTTATTTAGTTAGGGGTGGTGTGGGGGGCACAGTCTCATGCAAGGGGGTTGCAGGCTACCACAAAAAGACAGGTTGCCCTAAATGAAAGTCACTAATAACCAATGCTGTCTTGACACAGTGCCCTAAATGCAACATTAACTTTAGGTAGACCCAAAATGAATAATAGCTTTTAGTAATTTTCTTGATAACCGATTAGAACTCAAAAAGTACTGTATGATGGAAGTTAATATATTCATTCTATTCAACCACATAGTATGTATTTTAGGGTATCATTCTAATGCCTTAACAAATACAATGAAGGCTGGACTTGTTAAAATCACGACGCATATGCAACTGCCAAATTCTAGCAGTGCCTGTGTAAAAATAGATGCAACAAAATGCTGTATAGCTATTTTTGAAAATGTTAGTGCATTTCCAACAGTTTTTGTGCTTTACAAAAAAACATAATGCATGGGTCATTACTTTGACACATCTGTCACTTTCTGAATGCAGCTTGCAGCACTTGTGACAAGACATTGAGCACATTTTTTGTGATCTAATATTTTTATACAGTTGTGCTAAAACTATGACACAAGTCATCATGGTTATTCTGATGGCTTCTAAAAATCCAGCCCTAGATGTTTCAAGTAGTATCCAAAATTGTGATTTCTTAAATGCTTTTCCAACTGAAAGCAAGCCAGTATGTGTACTGCTTCTGGCAAAATGGCAGGTTAATGGACCATTCCTGCAACTAGGGAAGATCAAGGTTATATTTATTTATTTTCACAATTCAGAAGGTACATTTGAGTCGAAGACTCATTTACAAAGGGCTCCACATCAAGTTTAGTAGAACAATACAACAGTGAACACACTACAAAAGTAGTACTCAAACAGACTTGTTACAATGACTACAGTAAATAGCTAACAATATGATCCAGAGTAATTGTACAGAGCAAAAGCTTGGTAAATAGTTCCTGGACAGTAGCCGAGAAGGTCACATTGGGGGGAGGGGGAGAGCTGGCCAAAGGCCATTGGGGGAGGTCAAGTAGATTAAGGACAGTTGCATGGGGTGGAGGACCGGAGGTGGTTTCTGAGAGCAACTTTGAAGGGGCCAATTCTGTTTTTTTTTTAAGAGCAATGGAGAGACAGTTCAGCAAGGAATGGGCCCTGCGACTGAAAGTTCTTTGGTACTGGGCGGTTCAACACCTGGGAACCGATTAGAGCATCTTGCTGGGGCTTCGGGTGTTTCTATGCATCAGGGCTGGTTGGACAATACGAGTGAGGCCAGCGGGTATGAGACCCAGGGCAATCTTTTTTGACATAAGACATGGTGGAACAGTATTCTATTGTCAAGGCTTAGCCAGTTTCTGGCAGTGTATAGTGAGCGTGTGTGTGTGACAATCACAGCCAAGGGCTAGACATCAGGCTTTGTTCAGGGACAGCCTGAGACTGCCTAGGGCAGAAGTGTTTGCAGCTCCATAGATAAGAATACCATAGTCAAGGAGGAAACAGCAAGCCAAAGGGCTTCAGGAGTAAGACAGTGCTTGAAGCGGTAGAGGAGACTGAGCCAGACATCAAGGGTAGTAGACAGGTGAAGGATATGCCGGTGGAAGCTGAGGGCTGGATCTAGGGTTATGCCCGGATATTTGAAAGTACTCACATGCTCTAGGTGGGGTTTGTTTGGCGGTAAGGATAAGAGGGCAGAGCACCTTCTGAGAATTCTGGAGATGTGAGAAGTAAATGACTTTAGTCTTCATGTAGTTTAGTGTAAGCCGCTATGTGGAGAACCATTTTTCCATATAAGAGAAAGAGGACTGGAGGGAGTTGTGTAATAGAGTGGGGTCTGCGTTGGAGGAAAAGAAGACAGCATCATCAGGATATATAGTATTAGATTGCCCAAGCAGGACAAGGGGAAGGAGTTAAGGAAAAGACTGAAGAGTAGAGGACCGAGGATGGATCACTGGGGCACACCAGAATGGACTGGTAGCCTGCTAGATAGGGCAGTACTAATTTGGACCTGCTGGTACTGATCTGATAAGTAGTCTGTGAACCAGCTAAGGGCATCCAGGGAGATGCCAATGTTGGAAAGAGTGTTAAGTAAGAAGGAGTGATTGGCAGTGTCAAACGCTTTTGAGAGGGCGACAAATACTGTGCCTGTGATGTGACCTTTGTCTAAGGCAGAGTGGACTTGACAGGTGATCTCCAAGAGGGCAGTTGTGGTGCTATGATCTTTGCGAAAACCATGTTGCTGTTTACAGAGTAGGTCATATTTGTTAAGGTGTTCGGTGAGCTGGTCAGCGACGATACATTAAAGTGCATTCGATGGGGGGAGGATAGAGATGGGGCAATAGTTGTTTGGGGAGGTACGGTCCCCACTTTTAAATATGGGGGTAATAGAGGCAGATTTCCACCGGGAGGGGACTTTCCCTTGACAGAGTGAGCGGTTCAGAATATGGGTGAGAGGGTGGATTATCTCATGGAGTGTGAGCTGGAGAAGCTTCATGCCCAAGGAGTCACTATTGTAATTGGAGTTGCTAAGGGCTTTCTCAAGATAAGGTTTGTCTGATGCCGGGGTGACGCATAGAAGGTGGAAAGGAGAGGCAGTCAGAGGGGACCTTGGGTAGCGGGTAGAGGGAGGGTCGAAGAAATTGGGAAGGACGACATGGGTGAGATTTGTGAAGGAGCGATTTGAAGGCTGAGGCGATATGGGTGGGGTCCGAAGATAGGCACCCATCAACCCTAAGTCAGGTTGGGGGGGGATTATGGGTCTTGCCACAGATGTACTTAATATTGTTCCAAAACTTGTGCCATGAACCCCAGGTAGAGGTAAGGGAGGATTTATAATGCTTAGTTTTTGCTTGGCATAGGGCCCATGTGCAGTTGTTCTTGGCCTACCTGTACCTTTGTCTGTCAGATGGCAGGCCAGTCTCATTGGGTTAATACCATAGCGAGTCCCTGGTGCCCATCAGGGTCAGAAGGCAGTTGGTGATCCAAGGGGCAGGATTGCCTTTGACCATCCTTTTTGTAAGAGGGGCAATGGAGTCACAGATAGCATTGAATGTGAGAATAAAGAGGTTGAGGGCATGGTCAGGGTCGAGGGTGTCAGTTATGAAGTACCAGTCCAACGTAAGGAGGTGGGATTTCTAGGTGAGCCAGTTTACCATGCCCTAGTTTGCACTGCACTATAATTTTAGGGGGGTTCTTAGGAGCTTTGCACAACCAGGAGCAGAGGACAGGGGAGTGGTCGCTTATGGCATTAGGGAGTACGATGGTGCTTTTGATCTTGTGTGGGCAGTTTGTGAATACAAGATCCAGTAGGGAGGAGGACCCAGTGTGCTGGTTCTGGCAAGTGGGGGTGAGGACAACTTGAGTAAGATTTTGGGCCGATGCCATGTCAGTGAGTGGGGCGGTCGTCCTGGCCAGCCAGTTAGTATTGAAGTTCCCTAGTACTATAATTTCATTATTTGATGGAAGGGTGGTGAGGTAGGACAGGACAGAGTAAAAAGAGGCACTCTGACTCCTGGGGGGACTGTATACTGCTGTGATGAGAAGGGGGGTTTGGGAGCGTTCCAGAGTAAGTCTGAGTGTGAGAGCTTGGGGGTCAGGATTCAAGGGGGGGGTGGGGGTAATTGACCATGCAAGGTGTCCTTAGTGTATATGGCACAACCTCACCCTCCTTCACCCTGCCAGTCAGCCCTGTAGAGGTTGTACCCAGGGAGGCTTATCGTCGAGTTTAGAATATGAGGGGAGAGGCAGGTTTCACCTACAGCAATGACATCGGGATGATGTTGAAGGACCCATCCCTGATAGTTGTCACACTTTTTTAATGGGCTGCAGACATTGATAAAGGCTATGAGAAGACCAGAGGCTTGGTTAAGTTTGGGAGCATTTGTAGTGGGCGGGCCTGGGTTTGTTGGATATTGCCAGACATCAGGAGGAGAAGGAGAAGGGATCTGAGGATAGAATTCCAGGCCAGTCTGAGGGATCCCTGAGTGATAGACCAAGTAGGAATGGTGAGGGTAAGTATGTGAGGGGTGGCCAGTGTGAGAGTGAGTGGGGATGGGGTCCTAGGAGCCTGTAGGGGTGGAAGACGAGTGACAGAAGGAGTGCAGAGGGTGCAACCGGCATAATGGCAGTAGCTGTAGTTTGTGGAGAGAGTAGGCAGGAAGATGGCCACTTCTGAATAGAGGAATCTCACGTGAGTTGTTGGATGAGCCTCATGGGAGAGCTGCCAGGTAGGCAAATAGTTGTCAGGGGGAGAGGGAGGTAGATAGTCTGGGAGAAATTAGTAGGGGAAAAGGAGCACCAGGCGCAGCTGTCGGATGATGCAATGGCATGGCTATAATAGGAGGGAGATGCTAATAGGAAAACACCTGCAGGAAGAGATGAATAAGCAGAGCTGCCTCTAGTGGACAAATGATATAGCCTGCTAATGGAGAAGCAGGCTGATTGGTTCAGGCGATCAGGGGATCCCTTATAAAAGGGAGTGTCTACCAACGGTGGTGATGGGGGTGGTGGGGAGCCGACTCGGTAGTGTCAGCGGGGTAAACTTTGCTTGTCCAAATGAGAGCGTTTCTTAAGTCCAGCCTAATTCAGCCTGCGAGTTACTCAACAGCTGTACCTTTGGTATGTTTCAGGGGTTGGGGAGGTTGCAGTTTTTTTAGCCCTTGCGACCTCCGTTCTGTGCCTCCGCAAGCAGCTGTGGATAAAACCGAACATACAGGTGAACGTTATACTTCGGGGGGGGGGAGGGGTGAGAGCTAAGCAGGCCTGATCACTGTAATTGTACACCAAGTTAAGGATAGGCCTATTCCTAACAGTGGTGCTTATCTACAGTAGCTCGCAAACCCAAGTTGTAACGCACAGGAAACTTCTGGTGTAGGGAGACCAAGGTCTATTTAGTAGGTGTCTACTACAAGTTTTTACAATCACATCCACACTGATAGAAGAGTTTCAGTAATAAAAAATGGCCCTTTCTGACAGGTTTACACAACATTTTTGGGACATATTTTGCCTTGATGGAAATATTTTAAAATGCGCTGCATATAAAATGTATACACTCTTGGACACCATCCACTAGGAATATGAGGAGTGCAACGTGGTACAATTTACTTGTAATAAATGCACCAGTCACAATATATTACTACAAGACACACATAGCTTTAAGGAAGAGTTAACCATTTGAAAAACATAACTAAAGTAATAAAACATAACGCACAGAAAAATAAGGAAACAGAATGGGGAAAAAAGGCACATAACCCCAGTGATTCTTCACTGGGGTCAGATGTTGATTACCAACTAACAAAAAAAGACAGAGAAGAAATAGATGGGAAGAAGAAAATGACTGGATAATGTTCAAAAACAGGAAAGGCAAAAAGTGAAGGAGTGTGATGGGACTGAAAGAAATACCAATCTCAAACAGATATGACATTTTAAAATTACACTACACAAGCAGACCAAAAAAAATCCAGAAGACATACATTTAGGAAACCTGAATGGAGTCCCAAAAAAAGTAGTGATCGGTGACTCTATTAGATTCACGGACTCTGAGATCTGGAAAAATGATAAATTGAGTTCTATGGTTACTTGACTTTCTGAAGCTAAAGTTATTGAAGTAAACAACTCAGTAAATGGGTTTAAAATAGACAAACAGTCATTGTGCACATGGGGACCAATGATACAAACATAGAATTTGACGGCAGGTAAGTTCCTCCTGGCTCACCCAGTCTGCCCATTTCCCTACCTAATGGATAAGCTGCAGATCCTAGTTAACCAGCAGCCTACTTCTTCCTACCCCCACCCTCTAGAATTGCCTTATGATTGTTCCATGCATGCTTGAATTCCACCACTGTTTTTGACTCCACAACCTCCTCTGGAAGGCCGTTCCATGCATCCACAACCCTCTCTGTGAAGAAATACTTCCTTACATTACCTCTGAGCCGCCCCCCATCTTCAAATTGTGCCCCCTTGTTCTTGCACACCTCTTTTTTTTGAAAGATGCAACCCTCTTGGACTGTGTTGATTTCCTTGAGGTACTTGAAAGTTTCTATGATTGTCCCTCCTCTCCCTCCTTTCCTCGAGGCTATACATATTAAACTCCTTAAGTCTCTCTTCATATGCCTTCTGGTGCAGACCCTGCACCATTTTAGTTGCTCCAGATGGGGTGTCACCATTTGTCTGTACAGAGGGATGACAACTTCTTGTTTTCTACTGGTGATGCCTCTCCCTAGGCATCCCAGTATCACCCTAGCCCTCCTCACTGCCCTCTCACATTGCTTGCCCACCTTTAGGTCATCTGATATGATTACCCCCAGGTCCCTTTCCATTTTTGTTGTCGTTAGTATCTCACTTCCCATTGTGTACTCTTTCCCTGGGTTTTTGTTTCCCAGGTGCATTACCTTGCACTTCTTAGCATTGAATCTAAGCTGCCATACATTTGACCATTCCTCTAACATTGCCAAGTCCCTTCTCATCCTTTCCACCCCACCTTGTGCATCAGCTCTGTTGCAGATTTTTGTATCATCTGCAAAGAGACATACTTTTCCTTCCAGTCCCTCTGCAATGTCGCTTATAAAGACATTGAAGAGGACCAGTCCCAATACTGAACCCTGCGGTACCCCACTAGTAACCTCCTTTCTTCAGAGTGGACTCCATTTACTATTACTCTCTGTGTCCTGTTCTCCAGCCAAATCTTTACCCAGGCTATCACCTTGGGACCCACTCCCAGGCTGGCTAACTTGTATATTAATCTTTTATGAGGGACTGTGTTAAATACCTTGCTAAAGTCTAGGTATGCCATGTCCACAGCCCCTCCCTGATATACTACTTTGGTCACCCAGTCAAATAAATCTTAGATTCATCTGGCATGACCTTCCCGCTGTGAATCCATGCTGCCTTGGGTCCTGTGCCCCTCTGGCCTCTAGGTACTCGACAGTTCTTTCCTTCAGAAGTGATTCCATCATTTTCCCGATCACTGAGGTTAAACTAACAGGTCTGTGGTTTCCTGTTTCTGCCCTGCTCCCACTTTTGTGAAGGGGAATCACATCTGCCCTCCTCCAGTCCTTAGGTACCACTCCATCCTCCCATGATTTGTTAAAGAGGGTAGTAAGTGGTGTCATTTGTTTTACCCTTATTCTTTTAGAATTCTGGAATGAATCCCATCACGTTGCTTTGTCCACCTTCAGTTTTAAGAGTTCTTTCAGAACACTTTCTTCTGTAAATGGGCTGGTATCAACTTATGTATCCAGTGTGTTTCTATTGTTTGTTTTAGATACCTTCCCCTCTTCATTTGTAAATACTGAGCAAAAATATTTGTTTAGTAACTCTGCATTTTCACAGTCACCCTCTGCCCACCCCCACCCCATTTTTTAAGCCTCATTAGTCCTCCTTTGGCCTTCCTTCACTCCCTGATGTACCTATAAAAGGTTTTATTCCCCTTCTTAACTGAGTTGGCTATCTTTTCCTCAGTTCGGGCCTTTGCTGTTCTGACTGCCTTCCCAGCTTCCTTTTGCTTTAACTGATAAAATTCTCTGTCCTGCTCCTTCTGTGATTCCTTGTACTACCTGAATGCTTTATTTTTCTCTTGAACCTTCACTGCCACCTCCTTTGAGAACCATAGTGGTTTCTTACATTGTTTTGTTTTATTTGCTTCACACAAAGGCTTGTTACCTCCGTGATGGCAGTTTTTATTATTCCCCACTGTTCTTCCACCCCTTCTTCCTGCCCATTTGCTACTGCATTCCTTAGACACTCACCCATTTTGGAAAAGTCAGCCCTCCTAAAGTCCAGTACTTTTGCCTTTGTATGGCTTGACCCTATTGCTGTGTTTATTGTGAGCCATACTTTCGATGGTCGCTAGTTCCCAGATGGCTATCCACTTCATCTGTGATCCTCTCTCCATCTCCATTTGAGAGAACCAAGTCTAAGATTGAGCCCTCTCAAGTGGGTTCCAGTACTAGTTGTCTGCGGCATGTCCCCTGTAGGGCATCTAGAATAACCCCACTCTTAGAAGTGGCTGCTGCAACTGCACTCCAGTTAACATCTGGCACATTCAGATCACCCATCAGCAATATCTCACCTTTTTCTGCCATTCTAAGTATACTTTCTATCATTTCCTTGTCCATTTCCTTCCCCTGCTAGGGGGGTCTTTATACAACCCCTGTGCGAATTGTGGTGCCATTGCCTGTCTCCAAATTGACCCACAGTGTTTCCTCTCCTCCTTGTTTACCCTTTTGTTCTGTTGCTTTGATTCCTTCCCTTATGTAAAGAGCTACTCCTCCTCCTCCTCTTTTGTTCTCCCTGTCCCTCCTGTAGATAGTGTATCCTGGTATGTTTATGTCCCGGTCATGGTTCTGTGTGTACCATGTTTCTGTGACTGCCACGATATCCATCCTCCATCAAGGCCACTAATTCAGGAAGCCTGTTACCCAGACTACAGGCATTGATACTCATTGCTCTCCATTTTTTGGTGGCTTTACCTTCTGTGGCAGCATCCCCCACTGACCTTTCTACCTTGGTCTTTTTCTCATTTAGTACCCTGTTTTGTAAGGGGAGGCTGGGATTTTCCTGCTGCTTATCAGTGCCTCCCCCCTTGACTAGTTTAAAAGCTTGCCAATAAAGCATTTAAACTGATTGCCCAAATGACTTGTTCCCTTCCTGGACAGATGCAGACCATCCTGCCAGTATATGCTGGTGTCCCTCCAGATGGAACCCCAGCCTCCAATGATGCCAACCCCCTGTGCTCCACACCACTTTTTCAACCATTCATTAAACTGCATGGTGCAAAGTACCCTCGCCTCACCCATGCCATTGACAGGCAGCACATCTGAGAAGGATACTGTGTGTGCTACTTGTCTTAGGTCCCTCCCCAACTCTACAAAGTCCTCCTGCACTGCTCTAATCTCATGATAAGCCAAGTAATTTGTCCTTAGGTGGACAATGATGTCTAGCTCAGACTTCTGTGCCATTGTTCTTGTGATCCTGAGGATGCACTTCCTGTCTCTCCAAGCCATGGCACCAGACAGGCACCTTACTTCAGTTTTTCCTGCTCCCCCCAGTTCTATCCCCCTAATAACCGAGTCCCCCACCAGGAGCTGCTTCCTTTCCCTGTGGTGTCCTCTGCCTCCTTCCTGTGGGCTTCCCTTGTGACAGTTGTCCTCAACCTCCTTAGTCTCCTCTGTGGGTGCATCCATAAGGAAACTATGCTCCCCCAGAATGGTGTATGGATTTAGGAGTGGAACAACTGACTGGGTGTGCCTTTATTCCACCATCCTCACCCTCCCTGAGCCCACTGTGGTCCAACTGCTGTGCTTTCTTTACAACCTCTGAGGTAGTGGTGGTGACTCTGGTGCTCCCCAGATGGGGGAGGTTCTCTTACTACTGTCTAGTGTGGCCTGAAGACGGGCAACTTCCTCCCTCAGGGCAGAGAGTTGTCTGCAAATATGGCAGCATCTCAGCCTCCAGGAAGACTCCCGGAAGACTGCTGCCCAAAGCCATTACAAAGCACTACTCCTCACATGTCTGTCTACCTTCTTGTGTGTGTGTGTGTGTGTGTGTGTGTGTGTGTGTGTGTGGTGTGTTTTATATATATATATAATGGTAGCACGGTAGTGCTACCATAGTTAGGGTTGAGGAGCCATTTCTATGTTAAACCCCAAAACCTTGCACCTTAATAACTTTGCAACCGTTTGATGGATTTGCCTGAAATTTGGAATTTATGATCAAGAACCATAGGTCTTGGGATCTGCCAAGTATTGTACTGGTCGGATATACAGCTGTGGAGTTAAGTGTGATCTGTGCGCGCGTTTACGCTTTTCTGGAATTCTATGGTCGCGCCTACAGGTCGTACGGTTTGTGCGACCGGCCTAAAATCTTCAGGGAACATGCAGCCAGGGTCCCTGATGTGCCTTTCAAGATTTCGTGAAAAATATTAAACGGTTCAAAAGTTATTCAAAACAGTTTCCATTATAAGTCAATGGGAAAAGTTAACAAAAGTTCAACACTTTTGCAAATGCATTTTACTTTCGAATGGGCCTGTTACTTTCTGAAATCGCCATTTTGTTTTCAGTTGGTGATCGAAAATGGTTGGCATTTAAATTTGGGACCCCTAGCAACTTAATTTTTTGTATTCACCTAGTCGGGCCCTGAGGATGCTTGCCATGTCTTTATTTTGTGGTAAACACCCAGAAATGTTTTTCAAATTTCTGAAAAGTACTTTCTCAAATTACTTTCGTGCTCATGAAAGTGTCACAAATTTTTGTGAAAGCTTTCGCAAATTGCGACAGTAGTTTTCTAGTCTGTGGGAAAATGACAGCAATTCTTTGGCACTGCGCTGCAAAAGAACCGTTGGGAGTTTTGAGCTGAAATTTGGAGGAAACTGAGCCGACATCTCACAGATGTGCCTTTCAGTGTTGTATTGAAAAAATATTACATGGCAGCAAAGTTACGGCACTCCAAAGTTGACAGTTTTTCCCATAGGATAACATTACGGTGCCCGACGCATTACAGAAATCCTTTGGCACCCTGCTGCAAAATAACGGTTTGGTCTTTTTTCCTGAAATTTGGAGGGAAGACAGCCAACAGCCCACAGATGTGCTCTTTTCAGTAGTTTGGTGAAAAATATCACATGGCGGCAAAGTTACGGCACTCCAAAGTTGACTTTTTCCCATAGGATAACATTATGGTGCCTAACGATAACAGAAATCTTTGGATCCCTGCTGCAAAATAACGGTTAGGTCTTTTTTCTGAAATTTGGAGGAAGACAGCCAACAGCCCACAGATGTGCTTTTCAGTGGTTTGGTGAAAAACATTACAGGGAGCAAAAGTTATGGCGCCCAAACTTTTCTTTTTCCCATAGATAACATTACGCGTCGCACGCTTTTCAGGGCCCGTATCTCGAAACGTGCGAGATACAGACTTTTGTCGGAAAATTTTTAGTCCCCAATAGGGCTAAGATTCAGATTAGCCAGGACAGTTGTAAATAATATGACTTTTAAATTTTTTTTCACGCCGACGTTCCTGAGATATAATGTATTTATGTTCCAAGATCTCATTTTCTGCTGATACTTATTATTTTGCATACATTATCTGTACTTCACTGTCTTTCTCAATGCAGGTTTTGGGGAAACCAGCCTGTGCGCCTTACATTACTTTTACTGTTGCCCTTCCACTTGGGTTCCGCACCCATTTCACCTCCACTTGACGCCTGTGCCACCATGTGCGCGTATCCTTTGCGCTATGCTTCTGTTATTTTTGCCATTTCTGTCTACAGTACTGTTTATCTTTCTGTTTCACTTTACATCACCATGCCCATTGACATTTCTGTTTGCGGGCACCATGTTACTATGTGACAACACATCACGTGCAGACCATTCCGTTCACGCCACCATGTCGTATCCTTTCTATTCTCATTCGTGCTTGTGTTACCATGTGTGCCACTGTTAGCATTTCTGTTTGCGTTGTTGTCCCTGTTAGTATGCCACAAGACATCATTGGCAGGAGCGCTGGGCCCAGAGGGCACCGCCTTCCGCTGCATTACATTCACTATTTCTTGTTATCATTCTCAAAAGAAGGAAATTAGAGGCAAAAACTCAGTTTAATGCATTAGTTAGGTTGTTCCACAGCGACAAAAGTAGGGAAATTCACTGTTAGGGTTGAAAACCCCCTTGCCCACCACACAACCGGCATTGGGTGTGCATTGGGATCATGGGTCTAACTCTCACCCCATTCTCCTATACTTCTGCTGCTTTACACATGTCATGGGGTGAGAGTTAGGGCTGATGATCCCAATGCACACCCCAACGTCGCCCACGCATCATCCTTTGCGTTTTCATTTGCGCTTGCGTTTGTTACTTTTTTTGCCATTTGTGTGTACCGTACTGTTTCTCTTTCTGTTTCACTTTGCATCACCATGCCCATTGATATTTCCATTTACAGGCACCATGTTACTATGTGACAAGACATCACGTGGCACACCGTTCCCATCTACACCACCGTGTGAGTTACTCTTTCTGTTCTCATTCGCGCTTGTGTTACCATGTGTGCCACTGTTAGCATTTCTGTTTGCATTGCTGCTCTTGTTACTATGCCATAAGACATCATGTGGCAGGAGCTCGGGGCCCAAAGGTCCCCGTGCTCCCGCCACTGCATTATATTCACTATTTTTCAATATCATTCTCAAAAAGAAGGGAAATTAGAGGCAAAAAACTCCATTTAATGCATTAGTTAGGGTTGTTCCACAGTGACAAAAGTGAGGAAATTCGCTGTTAGGTTGAAAACCTAACCCAATCACCCCCAGCACCACACACACACACATTCAAGTATGGGGAGGACCAAGTCAACACAACCAATGACAGACATCCAGCAGCAGGTGACAGAAATAACAAACAATTGTCTAAATGTACTACGAGACATCCCCACCCACCTGACCAGGTACTGCATGCTCAGTGGAGATCAACAGCAAAACTGAGGCCATGTACACCAAACGTACACATCCCTGATTGCAGCTGCACACAACGTACCACACTTAGTAGTTGCATGGCCTTACCTACCGATGCCCCACACCAGACCACACCACTTGTGGTGGGCCACCTGAGCAATAGAGTTAAGCAAAACCAAGGAGTTGTGCAGGTATAATATCTCTGATTATAACAAGGGTTTGAGAAATGCAGCTTTCTAATTGACTGTAAACATTGTAACAGCCTTATGTTTAGTTTTTATTAACATACATGTAGAGCCTAACGATATGATGAACATGGTTTAATGTTGTTTAAAAAACAGTTTTATTATGATAGCAACAAGCCACTCCCAGGTATTATGTTAATGGTCAGTTTATCACTGTCTAGCGACATGTGGCACTCAGCTATGCCTCATTCAACATTAAACCCCTACAGGGTGATTAACAGACCATTTAACATAACTGTTGGTCATGCCTTATTGCTTAATTGTCTTTGAGTAGATACTCTATCTCTGCTAGGCACTGCAGCAGCTTTGCAACACAGTGTCCCACCCAGCTACACCATACACTGTCTAGTTACTGGAGAATGGCTGTGAATATGAACTCATGAAAATGAACAGTGTAACTTGATCATTACAGTCATCAAAACCCTAGTGTGATTATAACTGACAGAGTCAGTGATAGAGGATAACCCCTGTTGTCCTAGTACACTTACCCCATTGTGAGTTAAATCAATACTAAAAGACATTCTGTTTATATCTACACCATACCTACTTGATTCCTAGTTGTACCACAATTAACATAGTTATCACTTTGATAGCATTAGTGACAGAAGTGTGGCAAACCCAAACAGTAGGCATACAGCCTGAGTATGAAACAACTGTTAAAAAAAAAAATCACACTGTGTCCATAAGTGGCATAACTCACTCATTGCAACAATAGTAAATGTATTACTATTTGAATAAGTTAGTCATCACAGATGCAATGAGATTATCTTTATCAGGTACAACATACTCAGTAAGTGCCTACAGGAAAATCTATCCTATATACATCTCCGATACAGGTACATCATTGTTGGCTCAGTAGTGCTATGATATTTAGAAGTTGCTTGGCCTGATCCATGCAATTACAATGTTTCTTACAAAGAATACTTACTGCATCTTTAGTATTGAAACACACTGAAGGTCTATGTATGTACATCAGCAGTACACCTTCATCAGTAAGAATGCATGTGATACTGGCAGTATGAATTTCACAGCGTTGAACAGGCAATGCTTTTCCATACGCTTACATCAGCTCTCTATGTTGAGTAAACCATTGCAGTAAATGTACTACTATGTAAATCACCTACTAAATGTATCACTACTTTTATCTTGAGCATGCTAGTGTCTTGTAGTTAATTTATGTGCTTCTTTTAATTAATGTATACTCACTAGTGTTAAAACTTTCTACAACTGTCATCATGCACCTTCAGCATTTATATTGACTAATGGCACAGTACCAGTTGTGGTGTGGTGTGGGGCATCGGTAGGTAAGGCCATGCAACTACTAAGTGTGGTACGTTGTGTGCAGCTGCAATCAGGGATGTGTACGTTTGGTGTACATGGCCTCAGTTTTGCTGTTGATCTCCACTGAGCATGCAGTACCTGGTCAGGTGGGTGGGGATGTCTCGTAGTACATTTAGACAATAGTTTGTTATTTCTGTCACCTGCTGCTGGATGTCTGTCATTGGTTGTGTTGACTTGGTCCTCCCCATACTTGAATGTGTGTGTGTCTGTGTGTGTGGTGCTGGGGGTGATTGGAGTTGGGGTTTTCAACCCCAACAGCAATTTCCTCACTTTTGTCTCTGTGAACAACCCTAACTAATGCATTAAACTGAGTTTTTTGCCTCTAATATATATATATATATATATATATATAAAATATACAATGTGTATGCTTAAATTGTCAGTGCAGTGTGCTAGAGAGGATATGACAGTGATATGCACATTGCACTCTTAAGAAAATGATGTCAGAACCTCGGGTATAAAGGAACTATTTCCAGAAATGGGTGGGTGAGGGTGGGAGGGTTTGGGCCTAAACTGTGCCCTCACAAATCAATCCACTAAAAGCTCTGACCCACCTCTGTGATGAGTGCCTTCCTGTCAGCAAGATGCCCTACATGACAATTTGATAGAGAAAATACCCGGCTAATCAGAGAAAAATCCAAACATCCCAGTCAGACACGGGTAAACCTCCCCAGCCCCAAAACAGCCTGGTGATTTGTGCTCTGAAAGCAGTCAGCCCCAAAACAAGTCGGCTTTGATGTGTCACAGTGATGTGGGGAATTTGCACAAAAAAACAACTGTAGTTGGTGCTGCTAGCTTCTGGCAGAAGAATCTTGCTTTGAGTGAGAGACACCTGACTAAAAGCTATAGTTTTTCTTACTGATAAAACACTTCTATCTCAGCAGGAGTCAGTGCCTGTTGGGATTAAGCAAACATATATTTTATTAGAAGTGGGGGTTCTCTATTTAGGGTATATATATATTAAAAAAAAAAAAAAAAAAAAAAAAAAAAAAAAAAAATCAGTGTGTGTTTCTGTGTTAGGGAGAGACTGTATAAACTTAGGCCCCGTCCACACTACACCGCTTGCACCCGGTAACGGATGCAATCCCTTACGGCCGTGGAGTGGTGAAGTGCATCCATACCTCGGCGGTGAAAGTTACAGCAGTGCCCGATCCCACAATGCAGCTTGCTCTGCACTTTGTGCCCTGCAGGGGACCATTACCGGCAGTCCACACTACCGCCGATAACGGTCCCAGGGCGGGACCAGTTTCATAACTGTTGTGGAAACCACCTCATAGGTGGTTTCCACAACGGTTATGAAAATGCCTCCTGTAACGTTACCAGTGTAAACAGACACCATTACAGATGCGGTTTACACCTTCTGTAACATTACAGAAGGGCTTTCGGGCTGCAGTGTGGACAGGGCCTAAGTTTGCGAAGTCAGGAGCAGAGGAGAGAAGTTAATTGTGGGTGTGGCTTGAGCAGTACAAAAGCAGGTGTCTTCAATTACAGCTTCCTGCTGTTAGCGTATGGAAGAAGAATCTTGCTTTCAGAGCAAGAGACACCTGACTGAAAGCTATAACCTTTCTTAGTACTTGCCCTCCATCCCACCCTAAGGCAGTTCTACTTTTATAGTCACTGGATTTGACTAACAACGGGTACTTCCTGTTTGTCAGTAGGAAGGGAAGAATCACTGGGACACATTAGTTTCATCAGCCTTGAAGGAAAAATGGCTTTCTCCCCCCCAGTTGCTGGAGGTCAGAGTCTGAGCAAGGAAGAAGGAAACTACTGAAGAATTCAGGAAGTTCCTATCCCAGAACAGAAAGGGCGAGAGTTGTAAAGGCACATAGTCAGTAGGAAAGTAGGTGGAAAAATACATAATGGGAAGGGAGAGTAAGCATATAAAACAGGAGAGGGGACACAAAATAAGACATGATAGGAGTGGTCCAGTGCAATGGCTGTGAGGTGGCAGTGTTCCAGAAGACATTCTGGAGGCTGCGATGCTGCCCTATTTGCAGACACCTCTCTGGTCTGAGGGAGGTTACTCATCTCCAGGCTGACCTGGCTCAGATCTGTGAAACCTCCTCCCCCACCCAGGGACCACCTGGGCCACCGCCGCTACCTGAGAGGTTGCCAAGAAAGAAGAGCAGTTGGACCAAGGTGGGCTCAGGGAAGGAGAGGGTGGTGGAACAGAGGTGCAGTCTTCCAGCTGTAACTGTCCACAATTCATATGCTGATCTGGTGAAGAGTGGTTCCTCTATGGAGGCACCTGCAGTGGAGCCAAGGAGGATGCTGGGAACCTCTACAAAGAAGACCCATAAGAGGGTGGCATGAGACCCCACAGGGGAAGGAAACAACTCCTGGTGGGGAACTCAATCATTAGGGGGTAGATGTGGAAGAGAAAGGGGAGAGGAAGATAAGGTGCCTACCGGGCACCACGGCTTGGAGGGGTAGGAAGTAAATCCTCAGGATTAAGGGAGCAGCTGCACTAGGAAGGGAGCTGAATGTCATTGTCCACCTAGGGAAAAATGACCTGGCTAGGAATGGGATCAGAGCAGTTCAAGATGAGTTTGTAGAGCTGAAGAGGGGCCTTAGACAAGTAGCAAGTACAGTAACCTTCTCGGAGGTGCTGCCTGTCTATGGCAAGGGTAATGCTAGGTACTCTACAACAAAGGATTCAATGAATGGTTGAAAAACTGGTGTGAATCTCAGGGTTTTGGCTTCATTGGGGACTGGGAAGCCACCTGGAGGGATACAGGCCTATGCTGGTGAAATGGTCTGCATCTGTCTTGGGGGGGAACCAGGATCCTAGGTGATAGGTTTAAATACTTCATTGGCAAGTATTTAAACTGGCCAAGGGGGAGGCACTGAAAAGAAGCAGGGTAATCCCAGCCTTCCCCCACAAAACATGGTAATTAGTGAGGTAAATACCAAAGTAGTGAAGTCATTAGGGAGCAGAACAGGGGTAAACACAAAAATAAGGTAAAGGTAGTAAGGACAGGGATGAGGCTAAAAGTGCTAAGGCCATCAAAAAATGGAGGTTGACGAATACCAATGCCCATAGTCTGTGTAACAAGTTCCCTGAACTGGTGGCCTTGAAGGAAGAGGGATGTCTCAATATTGTGGCAGTCACTGAAACATGGTACACAGAGAACCATGACTGGGATGTCAACATACCAGGATACGCAATCTACAGGAGTTTAGTTTAGTAAAAGTTTATTTTCATAGTAATATGAACAAAAATAGGATAAACCCCAATGAGTAAAAAAAAAAATATATTTCCAAGGAGGTCCAATCTTAAAATCTAATACATTCAGAGACTAACAAACATATCACAATTAAGTATTGTATGAAGGGAAAGCCCAATAATTAACATATACAGAGTACTCACTCACAACATATAATCAATGGATATACAATAATACTATTTATTTGGACATATCCTAATCAACAATAACCAATCCTCTTAAAAGTACTAGATCAAGATTTACATACATTTAATATTATAATACCATTAACAAAAGTCCAGAGTTTCAACCTACACTTTCCTCATAATTAAACAAACCCCCCTTAGCCAATTATTGACAGCATGCTTTCAATCAATGTATAGACTCTGTAAATCAATTTTTTTATCATCCTAGAATTAATTGGAACACCTCCATCTCTCATTACTAGAGGCAGTGAGTTCCAAATTCTAGGACTCCTACTTAAAGGAGAAACTCTACCCACCCCCAAATTACATTTTGGAATCATATATTGCATAGCCCTGGAAGATCATAATCCCTCTCTTTGTTCCCTAGTAGCAAACATATTCAGAATATAACTGGAAAATTTCTTCCTATTTATTTTACCCATAAAATCTGCTAAATGCAAATTCCTCCTGTCCTCCAAACATCACCAATTTAGAGCTCTATACAGATCACAATGATGTGTATTTCTGGGGACATTGAGGACAAAGCAGGCAAAGTCTGTTGTACATCACATCCAGTCTTGCCAGCTCCATCCCCGACACTCCCCATAAACCAGATCCCCATAATCCAGTACTGGCAGAATCATGGTTTCCACAATCCTACATTGTCTCTTTAGTTGTATAGTACTTTTAGCTTGTAAAGCATTTCCAATAATTTTCTGCTAAGATTTCCCAGTAAGCAATCCAAATACTTATCCCATTTTAACCTACAATCCAACCACACTTCCAACTATTTATAGCTTGTTACTTGTTGTACTTTCTCTCCTCCCTTTTTAGTCCTAATATCTAGGGGTGGATACAATGTTATTAAACCCCCAAAATGGACCACCTGAGTTTTAACATTTAAGGTCAATTTGAATGAATCAAAAAATTGTCTGCAGTTCAGAAAAAGCAAGCTGAAGCTTAGTATTTATGCCATCCAGAAAACTATCCTCCACATAAATCAAAGTATCATCAGCATATATGTGATATCTGATTTCAGGGTCACTAAATTTCATTCCCTTTATATGAATATTAAAAAGTAGGTGGCCCAAGATTGAACCTTGGAGTACTCCTACCGTAATCGGGAGTACTGTAGATTTAAATTCCCCAATTTCCACCATTTGTTCCCTACCAGCAAGTTAAGAGCCATACCATTTTTGTTCTGACCCTATTATACTCAGATCCCTGAGCCTGGACAGGAGAACCTCAAGGTTTAAGGTATCAAAAGCCTTAGACTAATCAATAAAAATGGCTCCCACAGAGTTCTTCCTTTCCAGGCCCATCTGGCTATCCCCCACCACTTTTAACTGGGCAGTCTGGGTACTATGTTTTCATCAAAAACAAGACTGATACTCCTTTAATAGTTTACCCCCTCTAAATAACTTTTTAACTGTCTAGCTACCAGCTTTTCCATTATCTTAGAAACTTGTGAAAGCAAGGAGATAGGTCTAAAATTATTAATTTCCATCCTAGAACCTCATTTGTGAAGTAGGATGATCCTTGCTGCCTTCCATCCCTCTGGATATTTTTCTGTTGCAAGTGAATGATTAAATAAATAGGCCAATGGGTGTGCAATACAGGTGGCCACAAATTTCAACAGGTTAGCAAGGATATTATCTAAACCCTTTGCCTTTGTAACATCCATACTTAACAATTCATTTCTTACCTTATCCACTGAAATATGGTCAAAGGAAAAAACTTTACACCCCTTTAGCCTCTAACTTATCTTCCACACCCACCATACTCGTATCAATCAGTTTCCCAGAATTATGTTTCTGGGTCTGCATCCCCACATTATTAAAACAAGCATTTGTCAATGCCGAATGCTGTCGTGCTGGCATTAGCAGTGGGAGTGGCATAGCTAGAGACGCATAGTGCTGTGATTTTGTGAATGTGTCTCAAAAGGTGATTTTGCACAGCAGGCACGCCATTGTGCGCCACAGCTGCGGAAACGCATTTTGGGCAGGCTGTGAAAAATGGCAGTTAAAAACAGAATACCAGTGCACAACCACCCCCCCTCCAAACATGGTACATTTTAGTATTTAAACAATTACATGGCCACTGGCTGTACTTACTTTAAACTTCATGTAAAGAAAGGGGTCATCTTAGTTTTCAGATTGGAATTCCAAAGTGAACAAGCTACACCACCCCTTCACGGTGGGACCCTTTCGGTGTAGTCCCTACACTAGCTTAATAGCTCTGAAATGCCTGCAGTGGCTACTCACAAATATAGAGTGCTGCCTGAAATGGCCTACAATACATGGCATAATTGGCTCCTTAAATAAGGTACTCCCACCCAGGAACATTTACAGGTGGGTGGTGAAAGGAAGCATGTTGTAAGGGGTGCCATACCTTCCCCAAATCAACATGCTCAGACATTAGGCAGTTAACATGTTTCAATCAATGTTGAATAAATGCCACATTTCTTTGGGGGGGGGGTGCACTGGATGCCACACACCAGTAGCACCCTTCTCCAGAAATGTGAATTGCATTTTGAGCAATTCAAAGGTTTTGAGCATGCTATTTGGTTGTTTTTAGAGTTTTGGGAGCTGTGGTACTCCCCTTAGTATGCTCCCTCCCACCTCTTTTGGAAATTCCTGGGTGGAATCAATTTAAGGAGCCAATAAGGCCATGTGATTTAAGCCAAATTAGGCAGCACTCTATATTTGAGTAGCCACTGCAGGCATTTCAGAGCTGAGAAGCTAGTGTAGGGACTACACTGAAAGGGTCCCACCGTGAAGGGGTGGTGTAGCTTGCTCACTTTGGAATTCCAATCTGAAAACAAGAGGACCCCTTTACATGGAGTTTAAAGTAAGAAAAGCCATTAGGCAGTTAACATGTTTCAATGTTGAATAATGCCACGTTTCTTTGGGGGTGCACTGGATGCCACACACCAGTAGCACCCTTCTCCAGAAATGTGAATTGCATTTTGAGCAATGCAAAGGTTTTGAGCATGCTATTTGGTTGTTTTTTGTGAAAAATGACAGCTGGACTGTTAATAAGGAGACATGCACAAATGCCAGTGGTGAAAATGTGGCATAAAAATATTGCAGATAGACGAAGTTACAAGCGTGCGTGGAAACTGCACAATGCACACTTGCAACACAGTCATTGCATGGAGTTTCAGCACCAGATGTTCAACATAGGCATTTTAGGACCTCTGCTCATGAATAGTGTCACTGTCATTTCCTCAGACTGTCCCAAAAACTGATTTCGCACAGCGGCCATGCAATTCTGTGCCAGACATACGAAAACGCATTTCAGGCAGCTGGAGTTTTCATAAGGAGGTATGGAAAAATGCCAGTGATGAACAGCTGGACTGAAAGTATTACAAATTCACAAAGTCATGAACGTGATTGACTTTCGTTCCCAAATTTTCAACATAGGCATTTTAGGGCATCTGCTAATGAACAGTGTCACTGTCATTTTCATCATGTGTGTCAAACACGGACTTTCCACAGTGACCACGCCATTCTGCGCCAGAACTGCAAAAAGATTTTGGTAAGGATGTGAAAAATGACAGCTGTACTTTTCATTAGGAGGTGCAGAACAATGGCACTGTAGAAAAGCTGGAGTAAGAATTTTAGAAGTTTGCAAACGTACGAGCTTGCGTGCAAACTGCACAACGTATGCTTGTAACAGTCATTTTATGGAGCATTGTCACCAAATTTTCAACACAGGCATTTTAGGACCTCTGCTCATGAACAGTGTCACTGCCATTTTTGTAATGTGCCCCGAACACTGATTTTGCACAGTGAGCACTCTATTGTGTGCCGAAAGTGCAAAAACACATTTCGGCAAGGATGTGAAAAATGACAGCTACACATTTCACAAGAAAGGTGTAGTAAAATGCCAAATTTGAGAATCTGGTAGGAAAATATTGCAAACGCGTTAAGTTACAAGCATGCGTTTCGCAGTTGCCATGCACCTCGTAAAACTGTCATTTTATGGAGTACTGTCACCTAATTTTCAACACAGGCATTTTAGGACCTCTGCTCATGAACAGTATCACTGTCATTTCTGTAATGTGTCCCGAACACTGATTTCACACAGTGACCATGCTATTCTGCGCCAGAAGTGCGAAAACACATTTCAGCAAGGATGTGAAAAATGACAGCTATACGGTTCATAAGAAGGTGTGGTAAAATGCCAATGTTGAGAATGTGGCATGAAAATATTGCAAATGTGCTAACTTACGAGCATGGGTTGCGCAGTTGCTACTCACGCTCGTAAAACAGTAATTTTTTTGATTTTCCCTACCAAACTTGCAACATAGGCTTTATGAGAACCCCTCTCATGAACAGTTGCACTGTGATTTCGTTACTCTGTCCTGAAAGGTGATTCCACGCAGTGACTGTGAAATCACCTTTTGGGACTGAATAACGCCATGACAGTGCAAGAACTCATGAGAAGGGGTCCCCAAAACCCCATGTTGAAAATTTGGAGTCAAAATTCCCCAAAATGATGAGATATGCATTAAAGTTGAAAAAACCCTATTCATTCCATTATCTAGCTTACCATCATTTCCTCAGTTCGCGGTCTGCTTTGAAGAGTGCAGACATGTTCCCAGTCCGTAGAAGATCATCGCGCCAGACTGCGGAGGTAAGTATTGGGTGGGGGGATGAGGGGAGGCAGGGTGAGCAGTGCATGGGTGCAGGTGGGGGGGGCATCGAGACTACAAGGGACCATTTTCGTTTTACAGGTAAAAAAAAAAAATGGAAAAAAACATTGCAGGATAGTTTTCCCTTTGCTTGGCATTTGGCACACTGGGGTAGGCTCCCAGTGTGCCACCTAATTGTTTTTTAGGGGGTGTCAGTAGCTGACTTGGGATTGTGCACCCTCGTCGGCACACAACATGGGGGAGAGGAGGAAGTAATGGCGACGAGGATTGGGCACCCCCATCGGCACAGAAAGAAAGCGGGGGGGCACGAGCTGAGGGGGCTTGGACACCCCCTCAGCATTCAACAGTTGGGGGGGTTTATGCCAACAGGGAGTGGGCTCCCCCATTGGCAAACAAAGATGGGGGGCGCAAGCCGAGGGGGATTGGGCACCCCCCTCAGCATTCAACAATTGGGGGGATTTATGCCGACAGGGAGTGGGCTCCCCCATCAGCACATAAAGACAGTGGGGGGGTTAACCAACAGGGGGTTGGGCACCCCTGAAGTCGGCAGATGTTAGGCGGCCGCCTGCTCGCTGACCATACACATAACGGCAGCGAGCACGGCAAGAAAAGGACTACTGCATCTGACGAGCTTTGCTCAGATTGCAGCAGACCTTTTCTTAGATGTACTCACCCCATTATGTATGCATGGTGTGGCACCGGCATGCAGGCTGATTGGGCAATGCAGGACTCACCTACTGGTGCATTCTCTGCATTCGCCGAACAGCGACCGTGCCTCCAAATTCCCACGCTGTCGGAAGATGTTGACTGCGCACACG
Source organism: Neoceratodus forsteri (assembly GCA_016271365.2). Classification (NCBI taxonomy): domain Eukaryota; kingdom Metazoa; phylum Chordata; order Ceratodontiformes; family Ceratodontidae; genus Neoceratodus; species Neoceratodus forsteri. The sequence continues at coordinate 1,355,654,713 of CM057452.1, forward strand.
CACCAACATAATTATTAAACATATTAGCTACCTTTGTACTAGCAGATACAGATTTCCCTTCACACATAACCCTTTTTATTTGTTGCCTATTTTTATTCCCCATAAGATTAGACCCTATACCCCAAATCTGTCTTGGATTTGATTTATAATTTAAATGAAGTTTTCCCCTGAAATATTCCTGTTTTACTCTTCTGAGTTCCTCAGTGTATCAATTTCTTAGCTGTCTATAAGACAGCCAATCAGTAGCCAGTCGAGATTGTTTAGCTCTTGCCCAACTATTATTCCTTCCTATCTTTAATTTATTCAAGGAAGCATTATACCACCTAGCATTTGCAACCTTAACCTTCCTACATCTTAAAGGTGCATGGTAGTTACAAATATCAAGGAAATCCTGTTGAAAATAGACCCAAACCTCAGAGACCTCAGGAATCAATGCCATTCTATCCCAATTTCTGCTTTCTAGATCCAGCATGTAATTTATGTAATCAAAATTTTTTAAAACTTCTCCAAGTTACAAAAATAGGACTATGTGACACCTTCATGTCCTTGCGTACAAGAAAAATAACATGATGATCTGAGAAAGCATCCACCAAAACCCCTTTATTCGCAAAAACTTCAGGACAGTTTGTGAATATAAGATCCAAGATTGTGGAATTCTGCAGCTGTTTCATATTCAGTCTAGTTGGGTCGTCTATTATTTGAACTAGTCCCAAAACCTCATGTAATTCTATTAGGAGATGTGTAGGATTTATCTGGGCCCAATTAACATTAAAATCCCCTAATCAAAGAACCTCATGTGTGTCCCTATAGTTTGTACAATACCCTTGTAACTGGAAATAAAATCTAATTTTTAACTTTGGGTGGTTTATAAATCCCCATTAACAAATTAGGTTTTACATATGGGAATTTAATTACAATAGGTAGAACTTCTAATCCTCCCTCCATGAAAATAGCCTCCTTCTCCCCAGTTTCTAACACAGAACTTACATAAATTTAGATTCCTCCACCCTCCTTATTTCTGTCCTTTCTATACATTTGGTAATGTTCTAATTCTATAGTGTCATCACTAACTCTTTGACTTAACCTCGTCTCTGTCATAACAATAATCTGGGGTTGGTTTTCCTTCACCCAGTCTTTTATACAGTCAAATGTCCCCTTTATACCTCCAGCATTAAAGTGAACTATATTGAAATTCCCTTTAAAATATTCATCTCCATTCCACGTGTCAGGTAAAACAGGGCCTGGATTTGGATGTACATCTCCAGAACACATCAAATTGAATATTAATAAAAAACATAGTAAATATAATAACTTTCTTAGTTTTTCCCTGAGGCCTATATATCCAATTTTAAAACCCAGTTATTTTTCGGGCCATCGGAGACAATCCACCCAATGGTCGATTGTAAAATTCCCACAGCTGATCCATGCTAATATAGCTGTTAAAGCAATTATATGTACCCAATGTGGGACTGATCCCAACAAATTCCCTCTTAAGAGGCCTCCACCATTGGGCATCTGTGCCCCTTACTTTAATGGGCATAATCAGTCCTCCAATCATGGTTTGTGTAGGCTTCACAGTAAAACTGAATATGACCTCCCTCCCAGCTAGTACCAGCAGCAATACCATAAACATCTTCATTTTACCTAACAGGTTTAATACATCTATTATCAGTACAATACCTCCCTCTCCCTTATTACTTTTCTTATTAAAAGGTATTACTTTTCTCATAAAAAGGTACACTATATGCAAGACACAAATTCAAGTATAAGCATTAAAAAATACTCATTTCATACAAAGCACAAGCTCAGATAAATTCTTGCTGAAAATGTACTAAAACATAGGGCTTCACATTACTCACAATAGGAACCACATAAGAATGCACTTTGTTTCTAATCACTACAATCATGTAACTTTTAATTAAGTATTACAAACACTTACAAACTTAGGCCAAGTGTCCCAGTTAAAATTTCTCTGACGAGTGGTGCTCACGCCACTCACACTCACTCTACTGCACTCGTGCAGTAGTCGCATGAGCTTTTAAATGTCCTTCCCCATCTTCTCTGCTGACGTGTACTCCGGTCTTCTCCCCAGTACAGCTGGCTCTCATTTAGAGCTCCGGTAAATAATAGCAGCAAACAGTCACAGAGTAGTTGGAAAAGCCATTGCAGGAAAGAGCACTGGCACAAAAAAACCTTGTTGTCTTAGCGCTAGCTGCAGAAGATATTACAGCAGTTACAGCAACATACCTGTGAACACAGTTCAACATGAGCTTTTAAATGTCCTGCCCCTCCTCCTCTGCTGACGTGCACTTAGGTCTTCTTCCCAATATAGCTGGCTCTCATTTAAGGCACTGGTAAATAATTGCAGCAAACAGTCAGAGTATTTGGAAAAGCAATTGCAGGGAAGAACATTGGCACAAAAAACTTTGTTGTCTTGGTGCTAGCTGCAGAAGATGTTACAGCAGTTACAACAGCATACCTGTGAACACAGTTCAGTGCATGCTTTTAAATGTCCTTCCCTTCCTCCTCTGGTGACATGCACTCCAGTCTTCTCCCCGGTACAGCTGGCTCTCATTTAGGGCTTCGGTAAATAATAGCAGCAAGCAGTCACAGAGTAGTTGGAAAAGCAATTGCAGGGAAGAGAACTGGCACAAAAAAAACTTGTCTTTGCACTAGTTGCAGAAGATGTTACTGCAGTTACACGATGGGGTGAAAGAGGAGGAGGAGTAGCTCTCTAAGTAAGGGATGGGATTAAAGCAACAGAACTAAAGAGTAAACAGGGAGAATATGAGGTACTATATGTCACCCTGGTGACAGAAAATGACACCACAATCTGCATGGGGATTGTGTATTGACCCCCATTTCAGGGCAAGGCAATGGACAAGGAAATGATAGAAGGCATCCTTAGAATGGTAGAAAAAGGGGAGATATTGTTGATGGGGGACCTGACTATGCCAGATGTTAATTGGAGCACCTTTGCTGCAGGCACATCCAAGAACAGGCTCATTCTTGATGCCCTACAAGGGGCATGCCTCAGACAGCTAGTGTTGGAACCCACTCAGGAGGGAGCAATCTTAGACCTAGTACTCTCAAATGGGGATGGAGAAAGGATCCCAGATTGAGAAGTGAGTAGTCATCTGGGAACAAGCGACCCCCAAACCAAGTGGTTCATGATAAACACAGCCATAGAGTCAAGCCATGTAAAAGCAAGAGTATTGGACTTTAGGAGGGCTGACTTTGGGGAAAATGAGAGAGTGCCTCAGAAAAGCACTAGCAAATGGGCAAGAAGGAGGGATGTAGAAACAATGGGAAGTAATCAAAACAGCCATTACAGAGGCAACAAGCCTTTGTGTGAAGCAAATCAACAAAATGAAGGAAAAAAACACTATGGTTCTCAAAAGAGGTGGCAAGGAAGGTTAAGGAGAAAAGGATAGCACTCAGGAAATATAAAGAAACACAGAAGGAGCAGGACAGAACTTTCTCAGTTAAAGCTGAAGGAGGCAATGAAGGCAGTCAGAACAGCAAAGGCCCAAACCAAGGAAAAAAATAGCCAACACTGTTAATAAAGGAGATAAAACTTTTTATACATACATTAGGGAGCGAAGAAAAACCAAGGGAGGTATACCAAGGCTTAATAAAGGGGAGGGAATGTGGGCAGAGGGTGGCAGTGAAAAGTAGGGATACTGAATGAATATTTCTGCTCAGTATACACAACGGATGAGGAGGGGAGGTACCTAAACCAAACACACACACACCCTGGATAGAGGAGTAGATACCAGTCCATTCACAGAAGAGAGTTCTGAAACAACTCTTGAAACTGAGGGTGGACAAAGCAATGGGGCCTGATGGGATTCACCCCAGAATTCTAAAAGAACTAAGGGTTGAACTACTGACACTACTGACTACTGTCTTTAACAAATCATTGGAGGATGGGGTGGTACCTGAGGACTGGAGAAAGGTGGATGTGATTCCACTATACAAAAGTGGGAGCAGGGTAGAGGCAGGAAACTACAGACCAGTTAGTTTGACCTCAGGTGGTAGGGAAAATTATGGAATCACTTCTGAAGGAAAGAACTGTTGAGTACCTAGAGGCCAGTGGGGCACAGGACCCAAGACAGCATGGATTCACAGCTGGAAGGTGGTGTCGGACAAATCTAATAGATTTCTTTGACTGGGTGACCAAAGTAGTAGACCAGGGAGGGGCTGTAGACATGGCCTACCTAGATTTTAGCAAAGCATTTGACACAGTCCCACACAAAAGATTAATATACAAGCTGGCCAGCTTTGGAGTGGGTCCCAAGGTGGTAGTCTGGATAAAAAAATTGGCTGGACAACAGGACACAAAGGGTAATAGTAAACAGAGTCCACAGTGAACAAAGGAGATAAACTAGTAGGGTACTGCAGGGTTCAGTACTGGAGCCAGTCCTCTTTAATGTCTTTAAGTGACATTGCAGAGCTCCTTGAAGGAAAAGTATGTCTCTTTGCAGATGACACAAAGATCTGCAACAGAGTTGAACATAGTGTGGGATGTAAAGAATTAGAAGGGATTTGGCTAGGTTGGAGGAATAGTCAAATGTATGGCAGCTCAGATTCAACACAAAGAAGTGCAAGGTAGTGCACCTGAGAAACAAAAACCCAGGGAAAGAGTACACAAAGGGAGGTGAGATACTAACAACAATAAAAATGGAAAGGGACCTCAGAGTAATTATATCAGATGACCTAAAGGTGGGCAAGCAATGTGAGAAGGCAGTAAGGAGGGCTGAGGGGTTTCTGGGTTGCATAGGGAGAGGTATCAACAGTAGAAAACAGTAAGTTGCTATCCCTCTGTACAGACAGCTAGTGAGACCCTATCTGGAGTACTGCGTGCAGTTTTGGAGACCCCATGTCCACAAAGACAATGACAGAGTGGAGGCTGTCCAGAGGAGGGCAACCAAAATTGTGCAGAGTCTGCAGCAGAAGACATATGAAGAAAGACTAAAGGAGCTTCATATGTATACCCTTGAGGAAAGGAGGGAGGGGGGGAAACAATGGAAACTTTCAAGTATCTCAACAGAATCAACAAAGTCCAAGAGGGTAGCATCTTCCAGAAAAAGAGATGTGCAAGAACAAGGGGGCACAATTTGAAGATAGAGGAGGGACAGCTTAAAGGTAATGTTAGGAAGTATTTTTTCACAGAGAGGTTTGTGGATGCATGGAACAGCCTTCCTGAGGAGATCGTTGAGTCAAAAACAGTGGGGGAATTCAAGAATGCATGGGATAGACATAAAGCAATTTTAATGGGGAGGAAGGAGGAAGGAGGAAGTAGGCTGTTAGTTAACTAGGATCTGCAGCTTATCCATCAGGTAGGGAAATGGGCAGACTAGGTGGGCCAAGCGGTCTTTACCTGCTGTCTAATTCTGTGTTTCTATGTTTCTATGTAGTGATCTATTCAATTTGAGAAACATCATTAAGGGTAAAGGGGGAAATGTGGCATATTCAAGTATTCTACCAATTCCAAGGGCATGAGGAAAAAAACAAAGCAATAGCAAGAATAAATGCCAGGTTAGAGAACTGGTGTATGCTTCAAGGTTCCATGTGATAATGGCAACCGTGTATTAGTGATCGCCATTTGGACTAGTCTGCATCTCCAAAAATGAATTTGGGTGATGCAGATTTGCGGTGAACAGCAAGACGGTGCCTGAGATGTAGGTGTTTTGTTTTTTATGCGAAGGGCTATGCCACCCCCTAAGAATTCTCCACTTTAGTGGTGTGCGTGTTGGGGGGGAGGGGTGCAAAAGTGTAAAAAAAACAAACAAAAAAAACTGGTGGAAGAATAAATGCTTCCAGAACCGAACACAGCATCCTTCCAACCCCAGCCTGCCACCAACCCACCATGACACATGGCCAGCTTGGCAGCCCACCACCACACTACACCCCACAAACACTCCTTCCCCTTCCTCCCCTCTCACGGCGTGGTTCCTCCCCACCCCCCATGTGCATGTATACATAGCAACATCCTGTTGCTATATGCACTGAACCCCCTATCTGGTCACCCTCCACGCTAGATAGCCCTGTGAAAAAGCATCTAACTGAGTAGCCGTCTTTGAAAGTGTTCAGTCATGGTCACCTTATATACTGGATACCTGCTTGAAGACTTTATTTTCATAAACAATTGAAATACTTTTAAAACTAACCCAAATCTGTATTCAAAGAATGGACTGCACCTTAATAAGAAAGGAGCTAATTTACTGCGAGAAAGCTTTGTGAATATTTTAAAGGGAATTTGTTTAAACTGATTGGCTTGGGGGAAAGCTACAGACATCCATTAAAAGGAGAAAGTTAAGAATAACCAAAATGGGAAAACCTTATGAAAGAATCATGTAAGAGACAACATCAAATGCTATATGACTAATGCAAGGAGTCTAAACAACAGTTTTGATGAGCTAACTGCCACAAAATCACAAATCAAACCAGATGTGATTACGGCAATGGAGACATGGGGGACCAACTAGAACATCTGTGAAACACATATTCCAGACTACGACATGTTCTGTCAAAATCAAAGAAATGAAAGCTACTTCTACAACTACTGCAAAGCTGATATACCTAACATAAATAGCGAATTATCTGTCAGACTGGGACAACATATTTGATTGGTGCAATATGGAGCAAATGTGGGGAAAATTGAAAGGGAATATTATGGAAATATGCAGTAAATATATCCACAAGTACATGAAAAACTATGGACAAAACAGCATGAAACCAAGACGGTACCAAGTTTTGTACTGGTCGGATACATGGTTGCAGAGTTAATAAGCGACATTCTGGAGCACATTTATGCTTTTTTGCACATTCTTTGCTCATGCCCACAGGTCGTACACTTTGCGCGACTGGTCTGAAAGCTTCAGCTTAACATGTCGGTGTTCCCGATGTGCCTTTTTGTAGATTCTCAGGAAAAAATATTAAAAGGTTCAAAAGTTATTCAAAAAACAAGTTTCCCATTATAGTCAATGGGAAAAGTCAACAAAAAGTTCGACAGTGTCGTAAATGCGGATTTTAGTGTTGCAAATGCCACCTGTAGTGTGGCAAATCTGCCATTTTGCTTTGTTACTGATTAGAAAAATGCTTGGTGTTTAAAATTGGGACCCTCTAGGAACACAATTATTTTTGTGTTCACCTAGTCAGACCTTGAGGATGCTAGTCATGTCTTTATTTTGGGGTTAAACATCCCATAAATATGTTTTTAAAATTTTTTGGAACAGTAGTGTTGCAAATGTGTGTCATGGTTGCAACACTTTCGTGATTTTTTTCGAAAGTGTTGGACATCTCAACACTAAAATGCGACACTATGGGGAAAATAACAGGATTTCTTTGCCACCCTGCTGCAAAATAACATTTTGGTCTTTTGGGCTGAAATTTGGAAGGAAGAAAGCCAACATCCCACAGATGTGACTTCTGGTGGTGTGGTCACAACATATTACAGGGGGGGCAAAGTTACAGCACTCCAAAATTGATGCTTTTTCCTATAGGATAACATTACGATGTCCTCCCCATTACAGGAATTCTTTGCCACCCTGCTGCAAAATAACAGTTTGGTCTTTTGGGCTGAAATTTGGAGGGAATAAGGCCAACATCCCACAGATGTGGCTTTTGGTGGTTTGGTGAAAAAATACTACAGGGTGGCAAAGTGACGGCACTTTGAAGTTGACACTTTTTCTCATAGGATAACATTACAGCGTCTGTCGCTCCTTTCGGGGCCCGTATCTCGGAAATGGTGCAAGATACAGACTTTTCGTCAGAAAAATGCTTAGTCCCCCCAAGAGGGGGCTAAATTCAAAACTAGCCAGGAAAGTCATAATTCATATGAAATTTTTAATTTTTTTTCTGTCGCACGGTTCCTGAGACATAAGCAATTTAGTATTCCAAGTCCTCATTTTCTGCTTCGAGGCCCATTATTATGCATTCATTCTTTGTATTCACTGTCTTTTTCAATGCAGTTTTGGGGAAAAAGTAGGGTGTGCCCTTTTGTTACTGTGCCAGTTAGTGTTTCCAGTTGTGTTTCCATTACCGTTCGTGTCACCGTTACTGTCTACGCCACCATGTTCATTAAGGTTTGAATTTTCACTTGCGCTTGTGTTTACGTTACTGTTACCATTTGCATTTCCATTACTGTTTATGTTTTAGTTTTGTTTTGCATCAGCCTGTGCATTACCCTTTGCGTTTGCAACTGCCCTTCCGTTTGCATTTGCATGTGTCTTTTGTTTTGCATCATCGTTGCTGTTACTATTACCATTGGCATTTCCAACTGTGGTACCATGACCGTGCTTGTTACTGTTTGTGTTTCTGTACACGCTTGCATTTGTGTTTCTGTTTCCTTTGGCATTATTGGTGCTGTTACAGTTACCATTTCAGTTTCTAATTGTGGTACCGTGACCGTGCGCATTATGGTTTGCATTTCCGTACACACTTGCCTTTGCATTTCTGTTTCCTTTGGCATTATTGTTGCTGTAACCATTACCATTTGTGTTTACAATAGTGGTTCTGTGACCATGCGCATTACAGTTTGCGTTTCTGTACACGCTCGCATTTGCATTTCTGTTTCCTTTGACATTATTTTTGCTGTTACCATTACCATTTCCAATTGTGGTACCATCACCGTGCATGTTACCAATTGTGTTCCATATGCACTTGTGTCTCCATTTCCATCACTGTTCACTTTGGCATCACTTTGCGCTTGCATTTCTATTACTGTTTGTGCTACCATTTACATTTACATCACCATGTGCATAACTATTTACACTTGCATTTGCATTGCACTTATCATTACTATGTCACAAAAAATCACATGGTGGGAGTGTGGGGCCCGAAGGCCCTGCGCTCCCACCACCACATTCCATTCACTATTTATAGTCCTCATTCTCAAAAGGAAGGGAAATTCATGGCAAAAAAACTCTTTAATGCATCAGTTAGGGTTGTTCCACAGCGACAAAAGTGAAGAAATTCGATGTTGGGGTTGAAAGCCCCCTTGCACCCCACCCCCCCAACTGGCATCGGGGTGTGCGTTGGGGTCGTCGGTCCTAACTCTCACCCCATTCTCCTATACTTCATCACCTCAGCTTGTTTACACATGGAATGGGGTGAGAGTTAAGGCAGATGACCCCAACATGCACCCTGATGCCGGTTGGGGGGCAGGGGGTGCAAGAGGGGGCTTTCAACCTTATTGAATTTCCTCACTTTTGTCACTGTGAAACAATCCTAACTGATGCATTAAATGGAGATTTTACCTATGAAATATATATATATATATATATATATATATATATATATATATATATATATATATACGCTCTATGAAAAGCAAACATCCACACTACAGTACTTGAACAAATTTAAGATTGCACAAAAGGAGTGTAAAAAAGAAATAAGACTATCCAAAAGCAACATGGAAATTAGCCTAACCGAAAATGCAACCAAAAACAATAGCAAAGCTTTTTATGGATACATTACTTCACTCAAAAATGCAACTGCTAAGGAAGGACCTCTTGAACAAAACACTTAGCACATAATGGGAAAATTATGGTAAATATGTTTAATAATTTCTTTAATAGTATTCGTGGCAACAAAGTACACCAAACCATCCTTATATAATCTTGGAAGAAAAGTTTGTCATGGACGATTAAATATATGTTAATATCAAAAATATTAGAGGACTGTTTTCCAGGTCCTGACAACATTACTGACAAAATGCTAAAACTGATGTCACAGTATCTTACCAAACCATTAAAATATTTTTTGAAGGCAGTGTCAACTCTGGTGTTGTCCCAAGAGACTGGAGAACAGCAGACATCACAACGATATTCAAAAAAGAGGACAAGACAAAGGTAGAAGACTACCATCCAATTAGCCTTACATCCTTAATAGGTAAAATTCTAGATGGAATAATAAGATTGTTTGGACAACACTTTAGGCACCATTTATAGTACACAACATGGATTCGTTAAGAAGAGATCTTGCCTGACCAACTTGTTTTTCTATTATGAAACATTCAGTAAAAACCTCGAACACAAGGAGCCCTATAATATCTTCTTTATTGGCTTTCATAAGGCATTCACTAGGGTACCACATTATTAGCAAATTAAAAACAAGAGGTGTATGTAAAAAGGTTGCAATCTGGATAGAAAACTGTATGGAGGAGAGAACACAAAAAGTGACCATTAATGGACAATCAGCTAGTCTAGCTGAAGTCTCTAGTGGTGTATCCCCAGGGGTTGGTGTTAGGCCCGTATATTTTCCAACTATTTATTGCTGACATCACTAACATGATAGTCAATGGCACTATAAAATTTGCAGACAATTTAAAAGTAGGAGGAGGGGCTGCAGTACAAAGGAACATATTATGTCACTACAAAATTAACTAGATAAAATATCTAAGTGGACAAGGACTTGGGGTATAAGTTTGAACATTTAAAAAGTGTAAGGTCATGCACCTTGGGAACAAAAACACCAAGCATCTGTACTACTTAGGGGGATGTCTGTTGGACTGAAACATTAGTTGAAAGGGATTTGGGAGTCCTTATCTCAAATGACCTAAAATTTACTGAACAAACCAATGCAGTTATAGGTAGAGCAAACAGAATTCTATGGACCATAAAAAGCAACTTTATAATGAGAGACGCAAAGGTGTTGCTTTCATTGTACAGGGCATATGTTAGATCCCACAAAGATTACTGTTCCAAGCTATGGTCACCCCAATACAAGACAGGTAGCATAAATCTTGAATGAGTACAACATAGATTAACAAAACAGCACTGGTTTAAAAGACCTTGACTACACAAACCGATTAAAATCTTTAAAACTTGTGTCACTGGAGTCAGGGAGATATAGAGGAAATTTACTATTTCTATGGAATGTGGTAAATGATTGAGCTCTCTTTGTAGAGATGGGTTTTGATTTTAAACAAGACATCAAAGAAACAAGGGGGCATTGGCTAGAATTATGGAAAGGCTTTAAGCCTGAGGTTCAATAGGCAGAGCAATTGCGTCACTTCCTCATCAGGCCTTAAAAGGCCACTCCTCCTGGACTATTCCATGATTCATTTCTCTTTGCAGCTGGAGGTGCCACCTTGCTTCATTCTTAGCCTATCCATTTCCTTTCTGCCTCCGACCACTCGCTCTCATCTCCTGTTTTGTCCTCCCCATCTCTGCTCTTCTGCTGCAACTTCATTTCTGCCCCTCTTCTCCCTCATTTTGTTCTTTTCATCAGTGTTCTCCCATTCCTCCTCCCTTTTCATTCTCTTCAGTTCTCCATTTGTCTGGTTACCTCTTTGTCAGAGCTCCATTTTGGCCAGTAGCCTTCTCTTTCCTCTGAGACCCTCATCTTCCTCCAGGTCCCTTTGCTCCTCTGGGCATTGCCTTTCATCCCACATTTGGTTGACCCACTGGCTCTGTGGTCCACCACCATATTACCCTGCTGCCAGCCCCTTCCAGCCCACCTTTGGGTGGCCACTTTCCTCTGCCCTGACTGTACATCATGATTGTTCAATTTCCCCTTGAATTGCTTCTGATGCAAGCATCATCGGACTGGCATTTGACCTTGCAATGCAAATCAAACCACTTCTGCTGTACCTCACAGGAATCTTCCATCACCAAGTACCAGGATGTGGTATGGTCTCCATTTTCTGTGCCTGTCCCCAGCTGTCCTCCTGAATGCAGCTCATACTAGCCAGGACTCTAGCAATTGTGCTGCAAGTCTTTCTCCGATTTCTCTAGCCTGCTTCCCATCACTCCCTTGATGTTTGGAAGGGGCACCATTAATCTCAACCTTTTGTCACAGGAATGTGGAACAGAGACGCTCAAATGTGGGACCACGTGCAATGCTGATACTCTTACTGAGGGACACATCCACTAACATGGAGATATTATCTCTGACCACCGTAGTAACCATTGCCTTTATTTCTGCAAAGTTTGTTTTTAATTCACATTTTGGATTGTTATTAATTTCTGCTTTGACGTCTGAATTTACAGCACATTATTTCTGTATGCAGCTTCTTTTCCATGAGGGATGAATGTAGGGCAGGGCACCTTTGAGGGGTTCCATGAGGGATTCTCCATGTACTGCGGTTCACTTGAGAGGTATAAGGGGCATCTTTCTACTTTTCCTTTCCCCATTGTCCTGTTTCCCTCATGGCTCTCTGGCTCAGCAGGCAGCCAAGGCTTTCATCACTCATCTCCTCATTTGTCCCTGCCATTCCTGCTGTTCATATTTCACTTGTCCAGGCTGTACAGGTTCTCCTGTGTATTATGGCCACCTCTACATATCTGTTGCTTCGCTACTGGCCTGGCTACACTTGTACTGTGCTGTGGACTGCGCGTTGACTGGGATGAGTCCTCAGGACGTCTTCCTTCAACCGCTCCACCTTGTCTCTCTGCACTGGGTTCTCGGCTGCTTCTCCTTTGGAATCCTGGAGAGACCCATCTTTCATGCAGCATCTCTTCCAGCTTGGACGATTCAATGCAGTGCACTTGCACTGAAGCACTCCTTGTGTTGCTAGTTACTCATTCTCTTTGTTTTGCTGCTTTGCCCCTTGTCTGTTCTTCCACTGTGCCTGCTCACTCTATGGTAGGTCTGCCTGCCCGTCCATCATTAGTCAGCTGTACTCTTCATTCCACCTTACTCTTTCCCTTGATGCTTTGCCTGTTGGCATTTCTTCATGACTTTATCCTGCTCACTTCTCAGTTTGTTGGCCCTCTTCCCACTCCATCTGACCTCCATTCCACTCCTTCTCTGACCTTTGCTTTCTTTTCGGGCTTTTTCCTATTCTGCCATCACCTTCCCTATTCATATCCTCCTCTTACCCTACTCTGTCTCATGCCCAGGTGCCTGAGTCTGGTTCTCCTTTGCTCAGCCTGACCTCAAGGTTTACTTATTCACATTGTTTAATCAAGCATACCGTCCATTGGGTCTTATGCTACTTCATCGAACTGCCTCTCTCCTGCAGTTATTTTCACCATCAGTCTTCTCATGAATGCATTTAGGTTTCCCTTGCCCATACACCCCTATGTGGGTCTACTCCTTCACATCGCCGACTTAAGCATAACCTGTTAGGGTCCATGCTACCTCAACTCAACCTTCTCTTCACTCAGAGACATGCCTTCATGTCTGTTGCCTCTTTATTCGGGGCTGGGAGGCATCTCTCCATTTTCATATAGCCTTCATTTCTTACCTCACCTTAACTGTACCAGCCTCCATGGCTTCACTCCTTCATCGTTCATCTCCCATTTCATATGTCACCTTAACCATACCAGCCTTCCAGGCCTCATTTAGTACATCATCCATTTCATTCCTCACCTTAAACGATTCAAGCCTTTAAGGCTTCTTTCCATCATCATACATCTTCACTTGCCTTGGAGTGTTTAGTTGCTGAAACACCACTCGCATCCCTCAGCAGCTGTTCATTTGGAACAACACAGTGAGAGCTTCCCCTAAATTGGACTTTTCCTTCTTCCTCAATCTTGATTTTAAATTGCTGTAGCTGAGTCATCACTACTCAAAACGTCCTTCAGCCTGGAGGGAAGGTGACTTAGGCCTTGGATCCCCAGAGGTTTCCTTGACACATGTTTTTTTTTTTACTCTCCTTCATACAGATGGTCATTTATATTAGACAGGGTTAGTGCATTTATAGGTTCCGTAGTTATGTTCCACTGTTGGATGGAGTCAGATGGTGGCCCCAGCTGTTACCTCTCTTCTTAGGAAGTCTGCTCCTCTGCATCCTATCTGCCTTCCTTTCATTCTTCATCCTTGTCATATCTCGTTCTTCTCCTGTCCTTCCCATCTACTGTACATCTGACTCCTTCCTTTCTGGTCTCGATATATTCCATTTCTCGCCTCTTCAATGCTTGACATCCTTTTGGGTATTCTTTTTGGACTTCTTCCTAAGCTCTCTTTAGCCAAGGGAATAATTCCCATGGCACCTATTTGGGGGGGAACCCTCCTTTAGGGTTCCTTGCATTGTACCCATACAGGGTGGTATATCCATGGATAGAGTGGTGAATAGCCACAGTGTGCCAAAGTCTCACAAGCATACTGTACATCTCATTCAGTTGTGTAAGCACAATTGAATGGGAAGGCTTTAATCCTGAAGTTCAATGGGTGGAGCAACTGTGTCACTCCCCCATCAGGCCTTAAAAGGCCACTCCTTCAGGACTGTTCCTGGATTTTTCTCTTAGCCCCACCATCCACCCCTCCTCCTCTAGTGGCTCATCTCCCTTTCCCATGGGCTTCTTCTCAAGTTACCTTTAGCCAAGGGAATAATTCCCAGGGCACCTATGGGGGGGACCCTCCTCTAGAGTTTCTTGTGTCATACCCCTACAGGGTGGTATATCCCATGGATAGAGAGAGATGAATAGCCACAATGTATCAGTCTCACAAGCATACATCTCATCCAGTTGCAGAAACACAACTGAACGTTTATTTTCATACAAAACAAATAAAAGGAAACTTTTTTTTCTCTCAGGAAATTATACATGCCTGGAACAGCATGCCACTACACATAATCATCAGCAAAAGCAAAACAATCTTGAAAAATAGACTTGACATCTGGTTAGTCAATATCATGTGTTTTTTTGACCAAGGATCTTGATGGGAACTTCTATGGGCACCTTGCTTTAGTTCCCTAGTTAACCACAATATGAAATGCAGTATATTCCATAGCCCTGCTCGAAATGTTATAACTCAAGCATGTACATTGGTGGTGGCTGCCATATCACTTCATTATGTGCCTGCATCCCCATCATGCAGTCATAGCCTGATGTGATATCCAATGACTCCTGCTAGATGCTGGAATGGGAATATAGTCAGACAAACAGCACACAAAGTATGCATTCTGGAACGTGTAGTTCACTTATACTGTATATGAACAACAAAATAAACAATAAAAGGCTACACAAATCCCACAGCTGCTCCCATGTACCTGGCAAGCCTTGATAAATATTATGTAATCAAGAAATACGACAAAGTTACAGTAACAGGAAACACCATATCATCACATTGCATTACAGACAGAAAGAGGTCATGCCTTTGTAGTCTGTCCCCTACTGTCATAGAGTCAGTAGAACCAAAACAAGTGGACATGAAGCTATTATACATTTTAAGTCAGCAGTAACTTTTTATTTCTGAAGTATTTTTCTTTTTCTTTTTGCTCAGCAGAAAGTTTTTCTATGTGATAGTATTATGCTGGCTGTGTGAAATAGTACACCGCCCGGCAGCTGGTATATTATATTTCATGCCATTTTTCCCACCATATCATCAACACTGTGACCTTACTAACAGTGACATCACAGGTAATTGACCTGGCAACTTCTGAGTAGCTCTTCCTGAGCAACTGTGATGTCAGAGTCAGTGAGGCCACACTGATGATGCAAAGAGACAAACAGAGCTAGATACGACAGCTAACAGGCAAATCATTGTTTCACACATCACATCTTCTAACATCAGGTAAAAAAAAAATCCTGTAATGAAACAGAGGAAAAGAAAAAGTACATTACATATAAAAGGTAATGTTTCCCTGCTTTTAAAAACTCATATGGGCTGGATTTTCAAAGGTTGGTGCAAGCTGAGCCGATGGCAGCCTGTGCCAATTGCTGTTGCATGAGACCCTGCACCTGAGTCACTATCAGACAGGGTCCCATAGCCTAACTTCCACAGCTTGCAGCAACAGAGGCAGTTGCAGCAAACAGATGACACATCCACAAGGTGTGCAGCAAGCTCCGGGTTGTTTTGGGTGACAGTTGCACCCTTGGAAAGTAGCAAAATAGTGGCTAGTGCCCTCCCCTGCCCCAATCTACCCGTAACATAAAATTGTACAAAAACAAATTCCCTCATGATCTAGCAGATCCCCCCTCAATGCACAAGATGCCTGTACTGTAAAATAGTGAAATAATTCATTCCCTGGTGAGCTAGCTATTCTCTCCCCTCCCAGCTCTGATATGCCTGTAATGTAAAATATTGGGGGAAAAAATCAGTCGCTCATTATCTAGGTGCCCCCCAAACCCAATATCCCCAAATATGACAATGCTAATAACTTCCTTTCCTGGTGGTCTAGTGGCCCCCCCACCCTGGCAGGTAGTGCCCACCAACCTATCCCCCCCATCCCAAACCCTGATCTGGCAACTGGCACAGCCCAGGGGTGGCAGTCACTGGTGATCTAGGTGCCCCCCAGCCTGATATGCCTAAATATGACACTGCTGATAACTTCCTTTTCAGGTGGACTAGTGGCCCCGCTCATCCTGGCAGGTACAGTACGTGCTCTGACAGTTCATACAGCAGCCATCCATGGTGGTGGTGGTGATATTTTGTTGTAATATTTTACTTTATGGGCGTATCAGGGCAGGGGGACTACTAGATCGTCAGGGAATTATTTCACCATTTTACAGTATGTGAATTTTGGGGATTGGTAGGCAGCAACTAGATCACTAGAGAATTATTTTTTGTTTTTTGTAACATTTTAGGTTACAGGCAGATTAGGGGTTGGGGAGGGGGCTGACACACTGGCATACATTTGACAACCCTCCTAGAGGATGTCTAATTAACGGACCTTGATGTAAACACCATGCATCCTTCTCAGAACTTTGAAAATCTGGCCCATATGTGTTTTAGGCAGTACACTAACTTTTCAATGGTAATAACCACTAATACCCTTTAAATCTAAGAAAACAATTGGCCTCCTCCTAAGCACCAAAACTGATTCAGTACAGCTGAGCAGTACATGGAATTCCACTGGCAGAATACATGTGGATTGTCAATTTTGTTTCTAAAATCCTTGCAAGAATTTCTTTTTTTAATTCTGCAAATTCTGAGAAGCATTTCTTTGCAACTTCAGAACACTATTCCATGGATTACATAATCTGTGGAATCGTTAGCAAAAACTTGAATTTACACATAACATAAACTGCAGAATACAGTTTCGAGGCATGGGGTCATAATGTCGCAAGACATTATGCCATATGGAAAAATCTCGCTGCCAATGAAGCGTGATTTCTTCCATGTGGCATGTATTTTTTTGCGGGGGGATCTGCCTCACACCACCGTTACAGGGGTTGCCTCTCCAACCCTCCTCCATAAGGATTCTCAACCTGGGGGTCAGTCTAAATGACACAAAGTATGAAAAAAATAAAATTTCTGGGACTGGCAATCAAACCCGGTCCCAGACACTGCATCTAGGTTATATGCTGCTGTTGTTTAGTCCATGGAGCCACAGCAGCTGCTTGGCAGAATTTCAACCCAGCAGAGGCCTCATCCTCTGCCTGGGATACAGCGAGTGGTGCAATACCTCATGCAGAGATATTAGCAATATTGCACTACTCACTGTAAACTACAGCACTATTCTCCGTTAGCCATAATGTCGTACGCTATTAAGCTTACGACATTATGATCCGGTAAGCAATTCAGAGTTACAGTTCCACCCTCAAAATGTTGAAGTTCTGCTTTGCAAAATGATGCTACAGAATTTGCCAGAATTCCATGGAATTCTGGAGGATGTGAAGTTAGAAAATTCCACACAGCTCTGTATTCAGCCTTTATTACCATACCTGGCAGAATGTTCCACAGATTGACAATTCTGTCTCCTCAAGTCTAAAATAAAGTCCCTGTTATCAGCTTTATACCATCCCATATTTTTCACATGTTCTGTAGTGTCTGAGAACTCCCTCTTTCAACTTTAATATGTCCATGCAGTAAATTATAAACAGTTATCATATCCTTGTCCAGTCTCCTATGGTCCAGTAAAAATGTTCTGATCCAGTACTATATCATTAGTGCCCTCCAACCATGCAATAATTTTAGTAGTCCTCTGCATCCTTTCCAGTTCATCCACACCCCCTCTGACATGCCCATATGTTGGGGGGTGGGATTCTGGAGGTTTTGAAAAACCACCCTGCAAGAGAGATCGAGTTCCACTCTGTTCCAATCTGTTTGCTTTTTTCATTTTCTTTATTGGACATGCACCCAAATGTAGAGGCACAAGCACCGGAACCTTTGTCTCCACAATGTCTCAGAGGGGACTCCCACACACACTGCAGTCCTACTGCAGTCACTAGAAACATAGACTTTGATGGCAGATAAGGACTGCTTGGCCCATCTAGTCTGCCCATTTCCCTACCTACAGGATAGGCCACAGATCCTACTTAACCAACAGCCTATTTCTTCCTAACCCCCACAAGAATTGCCTTATGTCTGTCCCATGCATTCTTGAATTCTCCCACAGTTTTAGACCCCACAACCTTCTCAGGAAGGCTGTTCCATGCATCCACCACCCTCTCTGTGAAAAAAATACTTCCTCACATTGCCACTGAACCGCCCCATCTTTAAATTGTGTCCCTTGTTCTTGCACGTCTTTTTCTGAAAGATGCTACCCTCTTGGACTTTGTTGATTCCACTGAGGTACTTAAGTTTCCATCAAGTCCCCCCTCTCCCTTCTTTCCTCAAGGGAATACATATTAAGCTCCTTTAGACTCTCCTCATACGGCTTCTCTTGCAGACCCTGCACCATTTCAATCAATCAATCAATCAAATCTTTATTTATTCAGGCGAACATCATTGAGCAAGGCTCATTTACAAGATGGACCTGATAAGGTCAAGGTTCAATAGTTGATACACAACAGATACATCATACACTTTATAAGACAGTTATACATACAGAGGAAAATAACGTTTATAACACAATGATGTACAGTGAATTCACATGATAAAACTCGGTTACAGGAAAGTTAAGCTAATATTTACAGTATATACAGTACATACATATCCTAATGGGGGCCATGGCAGACACACAACATAATGAATACTAGGATGGTGAAGGTAATATTGGGTGCCATAAGATGGGGGTTTTAGTTGCCCTCCTCTGGACTGCCTCTATCCTGTCTATATCCTTGCGGAGATGGGGTCTCCAGAACTGGACACAGTACTCCAGATGGGGTCTCACCAACTGTCTGTACAGAGGGATAACAACTTCCTGTTTTCTGCTGCTGATGCCTCTCCCTATGCATCCCAGTATACCCCAGCCCTCCCTACTGCCTTCTCACATTGCGTGCTAACCTAAGGTCATCTGATATGATTACCCCCAGGTCCCTTTCCTTTTTTGTTGTTGTTACTACCCCCATTGTGTATTCTTCCCCTGGGTTCTTGTTTCCCAGGTGCATTATTTTGCACTTCTTTGCACTGAATCCTAGCTGCCATACTTCTGACCATTCCTCCAACCTTGCCAAGTCCCTTCTCATCCTTTCCACACCTCCTTGTGTATCAATCCTGTTGCAGATCTTTGTGTCATCTGCAAAGAGGCATACTTTTCCTTCCAGTTCCTCTGCAATGTCACTTATGAAGACCTTAAAAAGGACTGGACCCAATACTGAACCCTGCGGTACCCCACTAGTAACCCCTCTTTCTTCAGAGTGGACTCCATTTACAATTACCTTCTATGTTCTGTTATCCAGACAATGTTTTACCCAGGCTACCACCCTGGGACCCACTCCCAGGCTGGTTAATTTCACTATTGATCTTTTGTGTGGGACTGTGTCAAATGCCTTGCGAAAGTCTAGGTAGGCCATGTCCACAGCCCCTCCCTGGTCTACTACTTTGGTCACCCAGTCAAATGAATCTATTAGAGTCATCTGACATGACCTTCCCGCTGTGAATCCATGCTGCCTTGGGTCCTGTGCCCCACTGGCCTCTAGGTACTCGAGTATTCTTTCCTTCGGAAGTGACTCCATCACATTCCTTACCACAGAGGTCAGACTGACAGGTCTGTAGTTTCCTACCTCTGTCTTGGTCCCACTTTTGTGAAGGGGAAACACATCCACCTTCCTCCAGTCCTCGGGTACCACACCATCCTCCCATGATTTATTAAAAAGAGTAGCCAGTGATTTCACTAGTTCCCCCTTAATTCTTTTAGAATTCTGGGGTGAATTCCATCAGGCCCCATTGCTTTGTCCACCTTAAGTTTTAGGAGTTCTTGCAGAACCCTTTCTTATGTGAAAGGACTAGGATCGACCCCCCCTATCAAGAGTGCTTCTGTTAATTGGATTAGGCACTAACCCCTCCTCTCTTTTGTGAATACTAAGCAGAAATATTTGTTTAGTATCCCTGCCTTTTCACTGTTCCCCTCTGCCCACCCACCGTTCATTCTATTCAGCCTCACTATCCTTCCCTTTGTCTTTCTACTGGGGCTGATAATACTGTATTACACACAAGTTGGTGGTTTAGGGAACCAAGGCTGACTCCCACCCATTGACCCAAACCTAATGCCCCCCAATTTTGGCAACCACTTAAAAAGCAACCATTCTCCTCACTATGGCATCCTTATCAACTGCTTGGCTTGCTAAGTACTGGCCATGTATAACATAAATAAATCACTCCACCCACCTTCCCCACTCCCATTAAGCATCCTAGCAGCCATTCCTAGTGTTAATGCAAAAGACTTAATACATGACCTGTGTGCTACTTAAAGGGCACTGCTATGTGGGACCGTGGCAAGGCAGTACTGAATTTGACTATGTGAATACTCTACATGCAAGTCAGCATCAATGGGACATTAGTGTGTGGGGTGTTTTTTGTATGTGTAGGTCCCAGTGGCCGCCTTGTTACTTGTCTGATCTGGCCAATTGTTAGTTCGGTTCATTTAGATGCATTGTTGCCACCCAGCTATAATGAATTTTTGATTTGGTTGACTGGAACTAACTTGATGTATGTGTGTCTGACATCCCCCAAGTACAGTGCAGCTACGGGTAACGACGGTTTCTGATTTCTGAATAATTTGGGCTTTGTTTTTATGTTTGGGTTAAATATGTGGTAACCAGTTTCTCACATGCCCCTGCCCAATGGCTTGTCATTCAGGGCCCTTGGGTTTCAGTGTCTCCCCTTAGAAACATAGAAGTTGACAGCAAATAAGGACCACAAGGCCCATCCAGTCTGCCCATTTCTTTTTCTACCTTACGAATGTGCCATTGGTCTTTGCTCTGTCAATGGCCTATCTATTCATACTCATCTGTATTGCTCCCTTATGCCTATCCCATGGCTGTTTGAAACCCTGCACTGTATTCATTTCCATTACTTCCTGAGGTATGCCGTTCCATGCATCCACCACCCTTTCTGTGAAAAAGAACTTCCTCACATTACCCATTAATTGGCCTCCCTCTAATCTCATACTGTGTCCTCTTGTCCTGCTATTTTTTACGTTCACTTGCACGCATGCGCAGGGAATGTTTTGGGAGAGTAGCATACTTTGGAGGTGTGCCTCTCCTGTTCAATCCACTGGTCCGTTGAGCAGGCGTGGCGGTCCCTGCACCAATGGTCTTGGGAGCTGTGTGACAGCGGTGGTCTTCACTTCAAAGAAAATACCGCTGTCATACACACCACTGGTAGGCCCTGCGCCCCCCAAAGCTGTGGTGCCACGCTGGGAGCCCACCCCAGCGTGGCAAACATCCAGCTGTCATCTGCTGACGGGGTGCCCAGTCCCCGTCGGCTCCACGTCCCCCAAAGGCCCCCAAGCTTTGGTGCCATGCTGGGAGCCCACCCCAGCGTGGCAAGCGTCCAGTTGTCTTTTTTTTTGTTTTAACCTGAAAAATGAAACGTTCTCGCCTCTTCTCCCAGCCCCCTCCACAACCCGCACCCACCCTGCACCTGCCTCCCCACACACCCTCACCTATACTTACCTCCGGAGCTAGGTGATGATTCTTCGTGGACTGGGAACACGTCTGCACCTTCAAAGCCGACAGTAACTGAGGAAATGCCGTGAGCTGTATAATGGGCTAGATAGGGGGGTTTCAACCTTATTGCATATCTCAGGCATTTTTTGGAATTTTTGCACCAAATTTTCAACATGGGGTTTTTGGGACCCCTTCTCATGAATGATGTCACTGTCATGGCATTATTCGGGCCCGAAGGGTGATTTTGCAGTCACTGCACAGTCACTGCATGAAATCACCCTTCAGTCTGGAGGCCTGTAGACAATCCCGTTCATATGGCTGTCCCATTTCCTGTTTCCAGGGTGACCCTCCTGTTTGACCACTAGCTGAAAAGGAGGGGTGTTCTTCCCATTCAGCGTATGGGGTGCTGCACCCTCTCCCCAATTGCTGGTTTAAATATTCTGCAAGGGTGTCAAACTTCTGCCCCAATGCACTGACTCCCTCCTTAGTCAGATGCAGTCCATCAAATTTAAAGAAGTTTCGCTCCCAAAACTGTTGCCAGTTCCCTACAAATTTGTGTCTTTTTTTTCCTGGCACCAGCCCTTGAGCCACATGTTTAGCTCCCCTATCTCCCCTTCTCTGACCATCTGTCCCCCTCTCCCAGACTAGCAGGATCTCAGAAAAGGAGATGCCAGATGAAATGGATGATAGTCACGCAGCTTGGTCAGGTGTTCCATGGTCTCCACAACTGACCTGCTGGCGAGATCGTTAGTCTCTATGTGTACCAGAATGTGAATGTTTTCTCCTGTTTCCTGAACAATTTTAGCAATGCAGTCAGTGTCTCTCTACGCTGATGTACCTCGGAACCATCTGACCATTACCTCTGGCTGGAAATAGATATCAACTCCCTGTATCATGCAGTCTCCTAAGATCAGAAGTTTTTTGGCTTTCCTTTTTGCTTTTTTTGTTTTGGTTCCTGTTTTGGGCACGTATTGTTGTGCTAGCTCCTGTGCAGCAGTGTCCTGCTACACAGTGTCCTCTGCCCCTTTGTTTGATTTCTGAGATAGAGGCAGATATCTGTTTGTAGTTTTTATTTGGTTTTTGGAAGTGATATGTTGGAGATCACCGAGTGATGAGGCACCCGCTTTGCCCCTCCTAACCACCTGCCAACCTCCTGGACAAACTACCCTTTGCGGTCGAGATGCTTTTGTTGGATGTTGGGGAAATGGCGGGCAGTTCTTATAATATATTTCCTCTTGAATATGCAATTTGAGGCATGCAGTCTCTGCCCATGCTGCCTGGAGCTGAGCCCTTAAATCTCCAGTGGCCAAGCATGTAGGACAGTGTCCTAAATCCAGTAAAACTGCCCTTCTGAAAAGTGTTCCACAGTACCTGCAGTTAATATCCATTCCGGATAAATTGCTTGGTTTATAACCTGGTCAGAGTAATTAGAAGGAAGAAAATGAAGGCAAGTTTGATTTTGTTTGTTTTTTTGTTTGTTTTTGTATAACTTGTTATAAGTTAACTTACTAGTGCCCTTGTAAATGAGGTCACTGTGAGGATACCCCTCAGATTTGCCCCTTCCTGCGTTGCTACAGAAAATGTTACAACTGTGCTACCCTATAAAAGGAGTGTAGTGAGGGGTGGCTAGGGATGGGGGTGGGTGCTGGGCCCTTCCCCTGCCACAAAAGAACCACAGACAAAAGAAACAAGGAGGTAAGAGCAGAAACAATCACCCAGCAACAAATGCAGTAGCTCTGAAAGCTTATCCTAATAGATAAAACTGTAAAACCTGTAAAGCACCACCTGTAATTATTTCACAGAAAATATACCCTTTAAGAAACACTTTGCTACAGAGAAAAATAAAGCAGTAACAGAAGATATACCTTGCAGAAGACAATTTGAATCAGAAGATTAACTCAGTAATCTGTAAGCACACACCTGCAGGCACAGCCTGTAATAATGCAACAGAAGGTATACTCAGCAACAACAATTTGAATCAGAGAAAAAAAAGCAATAAAATGTTAGCAACACACAATGACAAGCCCTGTGAGTACAAAATAAAAATAGCACCACACAGTAAATCTGCCTAGCCAAAAGAAGCCTTAATCATTTCCCTTGCTCTGGTAAGTTTCTTTGCTCTGTCCTTTCAAGCAACCTAGAAGAAAAGAGCTCAGGTGAAGCAAGGTGCTTTGGCTAGCAAACCTAGTCTTCTAGCCTTGGGATACAGAGTGGTGAAAAGGACAGTTGTGTATTGATCCTGAGAGTATTTATGTCTTGTGTGGCCATTTTATTGTTTCTTTTCTGAGGATCCTGTTTTGAGGTAATACTGGTATCCTCCACCCAGACATTACGACTGCCATCCATGGACCCTTTGGTACTGCTGCAGCACAGGTACTGTCTCTTCCTCCCCAGAGATGGACATGTCCTGTTCCAGTCAGTCCTACACTGGTAGCAACTGCATTGGCTCATGCACTGTACCTGGGTACCATCCTGTAGGACCGCAGCTGGTGACTGGTCTTCTTGTCTCTGTTTCTCAATGTATTGACAGCAGGCTTTAATTAAAACCCTGAGTTTGCCTATCATTCATAGTGATACTCTTGCATTTCAGCATGACTTGTGCTGCATAGTACCCGCAGTTCCACCTTGGCCAAAAAAGACCCCCTTCCCCATTTTCTGACCAGCGTACGAGCCATTTCTGAGGTATGATGATTAAAGCTGCATGCAATATTCCAGATTCAGCTTCACATACACACTCTGTTTTTTTGTAGACAACCACCTCTCCACTCATTTCATGTGTTACTCAACTCACATACATTCCAGTTTCTTTACCAGTTTTAAATGTAACACTTTATTAAAAGCCTTGAAGTCTAGGTATACCATGTCCACTGGGCTACCAGCATTAACATTCTTGGCATCTTCTCAAAAATGAACACTTTGGTCTAAAAGGACTTACTTTCCATGGACCTATGCTGACTGTACTCATTAACTCCTTCTCGTTTGTAAACATGACAACATGAGATGTTGCTAAATTTTAATTTGCTGGCAAAGCTGATGTTAGTTTGAAAATTTGCAGTTCACGAAGCTTCACAGATCTTGCAGCAGGTAGAGCAACTTCAGCGGTAAATTTTATAATTTTTTTTATCTCAGATTATATAAAATACCTCCAGCCCCCACCCACTGTGGTGTAATTCCCCTTCCCTTCTCCAAAACGGTTTGAAATCTTACAACCCCCTACCATCCCACCACTAGCCCCAACCTGCCTCCTCTTCCCCTCTGCACCAGTGCATTTAGGTATAACTCATATACTGTATCACTTCATATATTACAGTGATGGTTGCTGTGTGGCTGGCTGTTTGTGTTTGTCTCTGTCAGTAGTTTAGTTTTTGTGGATTTTCATGTGTTTCTGCTTGGAGGAACTGGACCATTCTTGGACATAACATCTATGAACATTTCCTGGACTAAAAAAACTGCAGAACATCACCACCAGGTATTGGCATTCTCATCATAAATCAACTTTTTTGGAAGCCATCAAAGCCAAAAGTAAGATCAGTAAATCTGTTATACAAGCACTGAGTTGTGGAGTACTGCATTGAATCCACATTTCCGTCTGACTTGTTCTTAAAGGATGTGTACTTGTCTTTAAGGACTATTCACAAACATTTTGGAGAACAAAGGGAAGATACTAACAAAGGATTTTTACATCCTGCATATGCCCCAGGCCAATGTTCATCACCTTCAGGAATTTAACCCCTTCAGGAATTTATCACATTCTGGGTCTTTGATCTACAATAACAGTTTTCTGGTCCTCGGTAGTTCACCATTTCCAGTGGACTTGATTACTTTTCATCAATCACGTGGCACCTCTGAGAACATGGCTTTATATATTGTGCTCTGCAATATCACTGGGCAAATGCAGACTAGCAAGGCCAAGAGGACTAGATGCCCTACAACAAAACTAGTCTGCAAAATGATTAAAGCATCCCTTCTTAGGATACTACTTATGCTACTTCTGATATCTGGAAATGTTCATCCTAACCCGGGGCCTACCGGCCTAGCACCCCATGCCACAAAAAGGTGGGAGGGGTCCCTCACATTGGCCTCAGTCAGTGTCTTCAGCCTCCTTAACAAACTTGACATCTTGCAAACCTGGGTCCAGCAACATAGCACTGATGTACTCTCTGTTGTCGAAACATGGCCTAACCTCAAGATACTAGACGCTGCAGTCACCATCCCTGGATACTCTATATTCAAGCAGGACAGGGTTTCCAAATGCGGTGGGGGGCTGTGCTATCTACCTGAGGAATTTCTATCTGGGTCAAGTCTTCCCATTCTCAAACCCTAAACCACCCTCAAGGGTTCTCGCTATTAAAGTTCTACTCGGGGCACACAACAAGGAGCTCACCATTGCCTCTGTGTAGCTACCCCCTAAAGATCAGCCCAATGGATTTATGAGCATATTGGAAAGCCTACAGGGATTACACCATAACTCTGAACTCATAGTACTAGGTGACTTCAACATAAATTGGCTATCGCTGGAGGCCAGAAACTACAAGGATGCTGTCATGTCACAGAACTTCACCCAGCTTGCTACCACCCCCCCCAAGATACAACTATAGGACAGGGTCGAGCACACTTCTGGACTGGATCCTTACTAGTCACCCTAAATGAATCTCAAAAGTCTCCGTGCTCCCTGATGGGATTAGTGAACACTCACCAGTCACTTGTACCTGGACAAACAAATTCATTAAGCCCCCTCCTAAAATAATCCACACCAGGGTGTTAAAGCAGGGGTACCTTGAGCTACTAAAGACACACCTAAGCCACCTGGACGGGACACCAATCGACTCTGCCATTGATGTAAACCAAGCGTTAGACCTTTTCATCAGCCACTTCACTGCAGCCTGCAATATCTTTGCACATCTCAAAAGGCTGAAGGTCAGGGGCAGAGCTAACCCTTGGATAACCCCCTATCTAATCACTTTACTCAAACATAAGGATCATCTCCGGCACTGTGCCCATGCAACATCCAAACCTGGGGATATTCATAAATATAAAGCTGCCAGAAATTGGTGCACGTGGGCAGTTAGGAGTGCCAAAAGCAAATACTTCAAGGAAGCTCTCTCCAACTCCTGGGGTGATGGAAAAAAATTTTGGAGTAACTTGAAAGACCTTACAGGCAAGGACACTTAGTCACCACCCACCATGCTCAACATAAATGGAACACCAACATCTGACCTGTACACAATCACCAACACCTTTAACAATGTGTTCTCCAACTTGGATAGTGTCCTCCCTTCTAATTTCTTTGATGCCCCCTCTGGTAGTAACCCTCCTGCAACTACTCCTCTCCTACACCCTGCCCCACAATTCTACTTCAAAGAGATCCCAGTGCATGAAGCCAGAACCTATATTCGGATGGTCATTCACAGCGCAGGCTACAGCGGTGACTCCCTTGACCTGAAGTTGTTAGCACTTGTCCTTGAACACCTGACAAAGGTCCTCAAACTATCACTAAGGATGTCCCAGTTTCCATCTCGCTGGAAACGGGTGACCATCACACCAGTACACAAAAGTGGAGACAAATCACTGCACTCCAGCTACAGACCTATCTCCATCCTCCCTCCATTGTCTAAGGCCCTGGAGCGCATCGCCTCAGATCAATTAGTCAAGTACCTCTAAAAAGATGACATCCAGTGTCCTGAGCAACATGGTTTCCGTAAAGGGCACAGTACCACCACTGCACTATTAGAATTCACGGGCTTCATCCATACCACACTTGATCAAGGAAACTGTGTAGGGGCAGTATTCATCGACTTTAAGAAAGCCTTTGATACTGTGAACCACCCACTCCTACTCAGGCAATTATCAAACATTGGGATCTCCAATGAAGCGCTGCTCTGATTTTCAAGCTACCTTGGGGAGAGGGTCCAGTGGGTTAGGATTGCTGGTGTCACCTCAGAAGAAAAGCCAGTCCTTTCAGGGGTCCATCCTGGGGCCACTACTCTTCAGCCTCTTCCTCAATGACCTTCCCAGTGTCTGCCACCAGAAATTATTGCTCCACGCCGATGACGCAGTCATGTTCACCAACCACCAAAATGCAGAGCTCCTTGAGAAACAATTACAGCTTGAATTCATGCACATTGAAGAATGGTTCAAGTCACATAAACTGGTCATGGACTACAGCAAAACAAAGGTTATGACCTTCTACAATGCCAGGAGCAAGTACAAATCCTGTGACCTCACCATCCTAAACCAAACAGGGACCTTACTTGAACACGTTCCTGATTTTAAATACCTAGGTGTCACATTGGGCAGCTCACTCTCCTACCATCGGTACATAGATTCTGTCACCAAAGCCACCAACATCCATATAGGCCTGCTCTACAGGCACAAACACTGCATGGCTCCTGACACTCTCCGGTTGGCTATCAACAGCTCTGTCACCTCCATCATCGATTACGGGCTAGCAATTTATGGCTCTGCCTCCGCAGAATTACAGTTGCACTCAACAAAGCATGCAGAATGCTAACTGGGGCTGACCTACTTACACACACTTGTGACCTGTACACTTGGGCAGGATGGCATCCTCTCATCAGCCGGATACAGTATAAAACCTGCCTCTTAGCCAAAAAAGTCCTCCGCTGGATCATGCCCCCAGGCATTGAAAAGCTCCTTATTGACCACCACAGCACCCAGTGAACTAGAAGTTCACAACAACTAACCTTCCTTGTCCCCAGATGACGGACTACCATGGGCCAGAGGGCCTTTGCCCACAGAGCACCGCAGTGGTACAATACTCTCAACAAAGAAACTCTTACTGCTGCTGCTCTTGGCCCTTTTAAGAGACAACTCCGACTTCATCTCATTTCAACTAGTAATTGTGATTGCCTCGCCTAATCAGGGGCCCACTGTTCACTGCCTCCACTTCAGTCTTGACAGCTACCTCTCCCCCCCTTGCCCCCTCTCCCTTTCCTCCCCCCGGGCATTTCCTGACTTTTTATCCCTCCCTCCCTCCCCTTTAGAGTTCTTACCCTCACCTCTACCCTCCGACAATGGCCTTCCTGCCTGCATACCCCCTTCCTCTCACCTGCAATGCTTATTTTCAAGATTGCCCTTGGCTGGTATGTCATGCTACCTAACATTTGGCACATTTTGAATTACTGGAATTTCCTAAGCCTCAGTCTCTTACTACTTTTTATTGTGTAACTATGTATTATGTTGACTTTGTATGTATGTATAACCCCCATTCCTTCGACGTGGAACCTTTGTAAACGAGCAGTTCCTGCTCAAAGGTATTTGTAATCCTAGATTTCAATAAAATAAAAAAGGGCCAGCTCGTCAGCGCAGCGGTTGGATTTCCGTTTGCGATGCCGGCAACCCAGGTTCGGGAATGGACTCGGGTCGCTGGAGAGCCTGCCGGGGAAGAGTAGGCTTGGGCATCCCACGACTGCTCGCCTACTCCAGGGGTGGGAGGGGATGTAGGCTCACTGTCTGGTACCCCCTGGCGGAGGCCGCGGAGATCAGCAGCAGAGCCTCAACATTGGGGGGGGCGTGGTGAACGTCGGCTATGCCTTGACGTTGGTGGCACACCACGCCTCAGGAGAAAAGCGGAAATTCCAGCCTCCTGGTTCACCGGATGATGGCTGCCCACTCCCGCTGGCCCGAGATGTCCTGTAGCCTCCGAACCTGCCTCAGCAGCACTCAAGACCTGATGCCTAGTACGCTGGGGGCCCCTCCCTCCTGGTGTCTTCTCCCTTGGAGGAGTAGGAGGAGGAGGGGGATCCACCCGGCAAAGGGATATGCTGGGCCACCCTTGGGTTGGCTGCGATCTGAGGTGAGGGGAGGAGGAACAGGGCGAGGGGGTCACGGGTAGCATGAGCAGCCGGAAGGAGTGGCGAACTAGGAGGCAAGAAGGAGGAGAAACACATAACACACAAAAAAAAATAAAAAAATATATATATAAATATACCATTTCCCACCCATAGGCCAAACACAATCAACCACCTTTCAACACCCAGTCAGATCCTATTGTGGAAGTATTCTTCCCATCCGTGCCCCATCTAGCCACCCTCCTTCCTCCAACAGCATCCAGAAAATAACATTTTGTGTAAAACTGTAAGAAATAACACAGTCCCACAGCAAAGAGGGTGCTCTGTTTAGTGTCCATTTCAGTAATTGTGCAGTCCTATCTATGGATGGTGACATCTTTGTTCCAATTAAAACCAAGTTTTAGTAGGAGGAAAGACATCACTATACAACATTCATGCATGATACTTTGCCATTAGTTCCTGGGGCACTGAACAGAGCAGACACTCTACACCTAGGCACTGTTTTCTTTATTATAGCTTTACACTAAAATATATTTTCTGGTGCTTTTTTGGGGGGGAGTGGGGACAGAGAGGTGTTGCTTGGAGAGGTATTTGTAAAATAAGACCTGGTTGGGTGAGTGTAGAGATGCAGCGAATTTAAATTCTGCCGGCAAAGTGGACGCTAAGTGACCACTTTGCGTTGTCGGAGCACAACGCGAAGTGACCAACACAAAGTGCTCACTTCACGTTATTACCACTTCACATTGCCAATAATGTCTTAAGTCGAAGTAAGGCGAAGTGCCATGTAAATAGGCAGCCCCCCACACATCACATGGCTTACAGTACTGTAAGTCACATGGTTTAGCCAGATAGGAAGGAAGTGAATCAGAGAAGCAGTTTCACTTTCTCCTTTGCATTTGTAGTGTGAGAAAGCTCTGTGGAGAGAGGAGAGATCTGATGCTTTTGTTCTTTACTGCAGCCAGAACAGCTTTTTTAAAAGCTATATCTTTGTTTAATTTTAGTGTTGTGCTTGTGATTTTTTTTGTTAGTGAATTTTTTTTTTTAGAAGTTTTGTTTTATGCGTGTGTGACTGCGTGACTGTGTGTGTGTGTGTGTGTGTGTGTGTGTGTGTGTGTGTGTGTGTATGTTTGTGTGTGTTGGACTGACAGGACTCGGGGAAGTTGAGATGGAGCCTTTGGAAGGAGAGTCAGTGGCCTGTGGGTGCAATCATTTGAGGAGGGGAGTACGGACACGGGGTGGTCATGTCAGGCTGGACTGCTCCCGACTTCTGGGGTTCCCCCATGCTGTGCCACCAGTGGGTGCCATTGATGCACCTTGTGTGCCACTACCACCACCATCATTGGTAGATGTAGGTGCTCCAGCAACACCCCCTCCACCACCTCCTCAGCCACTGGAGGTGGTCTTGGAAAATCCTGGTGGTTCAAGGAATGTGTCTGGTCCCCCCCCCGCAGTTCCCCAGTGTGGGAGTTTTTTGACTATGTTGGGGGGGACAGCACAGTGGTGGTGTACCACCTCTGTGGTGTGACGGTGCACTGTGGGTCCCGAGGGACACATTTGGGACCGGGGCCCAGTGCACCCACATGATGAATCACCACAGGGTGCAGTGGCAGGCTGCCATGGAAGGGGCCAGATGTCCACCTGCTGGTCCTTCTGTGACAGTGGCAGAGAGTGCTGCTGATGAACAACATGTGCCTTGCCGCCGCAGCCGGAGGAGGGCCAGTGGAGCAGCTGCACCACCTCCCTCACCACCACAGCCACCAGCACCACCCTCTCCACCACCACTCCCTGGATTTCCTCCTGCAGTGGACCCCACCACAGTCCCTGTAACACAGTAAGACCACACCTTGGTGTGGACAGCCCTGGAGGAGAACAGTGTGAGGGTGGGTGCTTTGCAGCAGCAAGTTGGCACCATCAAAAAGCACAGCAGCAGCAAATAACAATGCTGCACTTGCTGCTGAACCACCACGGCATCCCACGGCCACAATAAGATACTGTTTTCTGCCCCCCATCCCACTGTTGTGTTCTACTCTTTTTGTGTGCTTTTTCTTTGTTGTTTAGTAATCCACATTTTCCTTTCCAGGGCAATCTTTCTTTCTCCACAAAATCAATACAGTTCTGTGTAAAACTGCCCCTAATTTCATTACAATGTGTCACATGGTGGAGGAATTCCCATTCTGAAAAGCCGCCCACATTCTACACCTCTTCTCAGCAACATTAGGATGTGAGGCCAGGGAGAGCGCAGGTGCATGCTCCATTACAGTGAATGTCCGAATGTCCTGCAACTTTCCGAATTTTTCTTTGTTATAATGGTCAGTTTGTTTTGAAATGTGTGGGCACGTTTCCTGTAAGAAAAGCCTTGGTAGTGGAAATGTTTCCACGTTTCACCACAAATTGAACCTTATAACATAACGAAATATTGGGATATCTGCCGGATATTCACTGTAGTGGAGCATGCACCTGCACTCCCTCTGGCATCACGTCCTAATGTTGCTGAGAAAGGGGGGCAGAATGTGGGCGTTTTTTCTGAACAGGAATTCCTCCGTCATGTAAAACACTGTAATGAAATTATAGGTGGTTTTCCCAGATAAATATTGCAATGTGTGGAGCAAGAAATATTCCAATGGAAGTAAGGACCCCACATATTAGGTTATGTGCATTACCATTTCTATGTAACATGGTGAACCTCTGTAAAACAGCAGCACAACAATCTGTTGATAACTCTGACCTACATTTTTTAATGCTATGTTACAAGTTCCTCTACTTACATCCTGACTGACTGGAATGATATGAGAATTTGCTAACTTGAGTGAGTCTGCTGTACTACCTTTTTTCATGTTTGAAATAATGAAAGTAGCATTCCTTTTAAACTGGTTCAACTTCTGACCAGGTGTTGTTGTTTTCCTCTGCTTTTCTCTATTGCATCAGTTAGTTGTTATATGTCACTTCTGTTGTAAATTAACACTTATGCAGCAGTCAGTGTTTTATGACAGCTTAGAACAATACTTATTGAAAAGCAGCTGCAAAAAAATACAAACCTGGTGAGAACAATACTGAAAGGTGTCCTTTTTTTTTCATACATGAAAAAAAGTCGTCAAGTAAGGAACGCAGACATAAATTGTGAAAAGAAGTGTCATTCAAGTCATGGCTCAGAGGTAACTAGTGATGGCTGTGGCAGTGTAAAGTAGCATAAAAAGTACAGTTCAGAACCGCGAGGACATTCATGCACTGATGCTTTAATTGTGAAAATGTCAGCATGACATGAGCTCACAGCAACAATCACAGAACACACAAAAGTGGCACAGAGTCCCCAGATTTTTTCTGCTGGCCCAAAATGCATTCTGCTTGTCTGCAGAAAATTGACAAGTAGTTAGACAGTGAAATGGGAGGGTTTCAACACATACAAAGTCCCCCAGAATTAATGGCACACTCAGTCGTGCGCACAGAAGTGGCACAGAGTCACCAGATATTTTCTGCTGGCCCAAAATGCATCCTGCTTGTCTGCAGAAAATTGACAAGTGGTTAGACAGAGAAATTGAAGTGTTTCAACACATTCACCAGTATAAAATGATGACTGAGTATTGTGTTGCTGGTCCAATGTATTCTGACAGACAATTTGAGCAAATGCAATGTGATCATCTCAACTGGATTGAAGGGTGCCCTTTGGCTGTACACCAATAGTAGTATTGGTGAGTATATCTATCTATATATACAGTTGTGAATTTTCTAGGTGGGGAGGGGGGTTGACAATCATGGACATGTACTCATGGTATTGTTCTCCATCAGAGGTCACACAGGAACTGTTGGTGTGCACACTCTAGTGCTCAATGAGAATCTTTTGAGCTGAAATTGGAAACATAACTCTCAAGCACATGAAGGTAAGTATTATTTTTTTCTGGGGAGGGGAATCATATTTGCAGGTTTGTGTCTAATGGTTTCTTATTTTGTTACTACTTCACAGATTTCATCAGCATCCTTCTGGAGTCCGGTACTTATGATGGTCATGGTTATGTAATGAAATGACTTCTGTATGTTGATATGTGTGCCCAAGCTCGGGGGAAGGGAGTGCCTGATTTTGAAGAAGTTTTTGGGATAAGGCCACTTTGACAGAACATCAAAGCATCTTGAAGTTTCCTAAAAAAAGAAATCAATGACTTCTTACAACTTAATTGTTATGTGTCCCTGCCTGGTTCTCACAACCTGTGTGCAATATTTTCTGCAGTCTTCACAACACTATGAAACGGATGAAATAAAATGTTCATAGTTACCAGAATGGATTTTACATGGCTATTACATTGCTACCTCTTTGTACGGTACAGCTACATTACCATTCCCAACCCAACATCTTTTATCGATTTAGCCTTTTTTGGTTACCCTGTAAAAGAAACAAAACAAGTGTACTGTATGTGTTTTACCATTGTGGCTTTGAAAAGCCACAGAAAAGAAAAACATAAAACTAAAGGAAGTGAAGCAGCATAACAAACATGACTGAGTATACATACTCACTTTATGGTTTAAATATTAAGAAGCTTTGTGCCTGTGGCTGCTGGATATGGTGGCCCGGACAGACTCAGGCTCAGTGGTGGCAGTGGCTAACATCAGTCCCCGTGGTGGTGGTGGTCTGTGGGGGGCATACAGACTCATGGTGACAGACTTGGATAACATCAGTCCTGGTGGTGGTGGTCCAGGAGGCATACAGACTCAGGCTCAGTGGTGGCAGTGGCTAACATCAGTCCCAGTGGTGATGGTGGTGGTCCATGGGGGCATACAGACTCATGGTGGCAGACTTGGATAACATCAGTCCTGGTGGTGGATCCACAGGGGGCATACAGACTTGTGATGGCAGACTTGGATAACATCAGTCCTGGTGGTGGTGGTGGTCCAGGGGGCATACAGTCTCAGGCTCAGTGGTGGCAGTTGCTAACATCAGTCCCGGTGGTGATGGTCCATGGGGGGGCATACAGACTCGTGGTGGCAGACTTGGATAACATCAGTCCCGGTGGTGGTGGTGGTCCAGGGGGCATACAGACTCTGGCTCAGTGGTGGCAGTGGCTAACATCAGTCCTGGAGGTGGTGGTGGTGGTCCTGGGTGGGGGGGTTACACACCGCCTTTCAAATACTGCACTTAAAACCTGTCAACATTAACCACATCATCATCCTCATAAAGAAAACTGCCCTCACAGTCATCAATGTCTGAAGTCTGACCACTGGGAAATTCTTTCTCCATTGTGTCGTCATTTACATCAGTGGTGGGCTGTTTCAGGCAGCCACTGCCAGTGCCACCAGGATGCTCCATTCCCACATCAGCAAGACCACCATGACTAGTCCGGGGTATGAATACCGAGGTTGCAGTCTGTGCTGGTATGTGCCTCTCATTCATTTTAATGAATGTTGGCAAACTAACATTTGCAGGAGACAGGTTTGTCCGACGATCCCTGACTATTGCACCTGCTGAGCTGAATACCCTCTCAACACTTACACTGGAGGGTGGGCATGTGAGGTACTTCAGTGCCACTGCAGTCAGCTCTGGCCATTCACTGACCTTTCCACTTCAGTAAAAAAGAGGATCTTTACTTATTGTCGGATGCCTGTTTTCAGACAAATATGGCTCAACCATTCTCTGTGCTGCACTAAGTCCAATTGTTGATGCATCAGCCTGTTCTCCAAAATCATTTATTTCACAAATACTCACTTGAGACAAAGCCTCTCAAAGTGGGTTGATGCCACCCACTTTGGATGACAGACCACCTGGTACTACAGTCCCCTTACCCTTGCATGATATGCTTGATGGTCCTCCAGCTACACCTACAACTGGATTATGTGGCTGAGGTGTGCTTACCTTGGCACGTGACTTCTGTGCCTCATGAACCAAGCGCACCAGTTGACCACTGATATTTTTTACCTGTTCAGGCCCTCCCTCCAGTACTGATGCAATTCCACGTTTGTATCATGGGTGCAGCATTGTTGCCATGGCAAAGTTGTCACTACACTGAATGCTCACAATGTGATGATTCTGTTCGAATACTGTCAGCATGTGTTGCAGCAACATGCTGCTACCACAGTCTCTGGCAACATCAAGGCTATGCTGTACATTCACCAATGTCTGCCTCAGCACCCACAGCAGTGGAATTGATTGGCTAATGGAGACCGACTCACCACTCACTGCCTGTGTGGCATGTTCAAAAGGCCACAAAATTATTACAGAGTCCATGAGGCACCACTGTTCAGTCATTATAGATATGGAGGACCCGAAACTGTCACGCACGGCTAGAGTGCTTAACAAGATATTCTGAGATGGCTTTGTATTGTTCATACAACCTCTCTGCCATGTATAACGTGGAGTTCCATCAGGTGACGACTTCCAGCTTCAAGTGATGCTGAGGCAGGTTGTTTTGTATCTGCAACTGCCGCAGTTGGTCACGGGCCTTTCCAGATCTTGAAAAGTGAGAGCATATATATCGTGCAATGGTCAGCAATCGCTTTGTCAGAGTGTTGCAGAAACTCCTGAACCACAAGATTTAAACAGTGGGCCATGCATGGAACACAAAAAAAAAAACACCATTTGTGATGCATTTCACCACATTTGACCCATTGTCACTTGCTATGAACCCAGTTCTCAGGGACAGAGGGTTCAGACATCTGTCAATTTCAGTCAGCACCATGTCCAACATGTTCTCACCAGTGTGTGTACAGGTCACACTGCGCATATCAATTGTTGCATGCTGGTGAATTCCAGGAAGATTGCTACCGCAACAATCCACCTTACTGCACTGATTATTCACACTACCAACATCACAAACAGCCCTCGGCACCTGTGCCCAATGTGCAGTTATATACAGTTATGAACTCCCCGCTGTTTTGCGACTTGTCGACATATCCATACTTAAATAGATGAATGGAGAGGAGGAATGTTGAAGGGTATGTCTTACTGAGTCGGAGATGGTGCGGAACAACTCGGGAACAGCATGGGTAGAAAAGTACAGTATGTCCTGGATGGGACTTTCCATTTTGGACAGGCACATGCAGCAAACTGCCGGAACCCAGAATAATCCACAAAGGAGAAGGGAAAAAGATCAATTGCCAGCATTTCTGCTACAACAGCATTAAGTTCATGTGACACTGTATGATTGGGGGGTACTTCAGCTTATGCACAAAAACAGTCTAGCGTGGGCTGACAAACATTTTGCAAGGCATGTGTTGTTTCTCACAAATGGTTGTGCTCTGTGATGAATGGCATTGGCAAGGGGTGGAGTATGGACATTTGATAAAGACGGTTGCACAGGCAATGATGACAAACCCAGAAATGATGTTATTTTACCAGATTTGCCAACCGGGGTTGATGTACCACTTGCACTAAACATACTGCATTCACCACCACCACAAAAAAATGCTACTCTCGCCAGCACTGGACAACATTTCAAAGTCATTATGGTCCTCCACCTCATGATGCCTGTAGTAATCCTCGGCTCTTATTACCGCACTACAGCACACGTTTAATTTCCTACTGGGCTTAACAGTCATGGAAGCGGATAACATGCTGACTATAGTTGCCGGTGACACAGGTGAATGCTCCACTGTGGTATTAGCTGCCAGCTTGTGCTGGGTCCACAGAGCCAAGTGCCTATTCTTAAGATGCGTATGCTGTCCTCCTGTCCCAAGATGGCTCCCTTTTTTACTTCGACTCACACGCACATGACAAAGCTGGCAGATTGCAACTGAATCATCACTTGCATCTTGAGCAAAAAAATCCCAAACAAGAGAGTGTGATGCTTTACTTTTAACATGTCCATGATGATGTGGCTTATTTATGTCTATTTTAAGCACTGAAGTGGGGGGGGCCACGTGATGATTCGGGCACGCACACCTGGACTGCATATGAACACCACGACTACCTATCACACTGATTACTGGGTCATCATCATCATCATCATCAACTAAAACCAGTATATCACAAGTTTTTACAAGGGGGTATTCCTGCAAACAGACTCAGACACAGCCACTTTTAATTTATTTTTCTCTGGTTCCCAACTGGGGTCAATTACATTATCATATTCATCAATGTCACTCTCACACACATCCACATCTTCTGCTTGGATGCTAACATGTGGACTGCATGTTGCAACAACAGCAGCATCATCTTCATTAGCATCATCACATTCATCATCAGCATCTACACCACCATCACCTGATATTTTTTCACCACACTGTGAATCACTGCCTAGAAAATGAGTGACATTAAGTGCCATGGTGGACGGAATATCACATTTGCTATTGTTGACATGATCATCCGAATTCTCAGGTTCAGTTAATGGGATGTTACTGGGAAGTATGACATCAGCTATGCTGTCATCACTCAGTTGCACTGCTTCACACTCAATATGTTTGGATACGGTACATTGGTCGAAATTAGAACTTGATGCAACATTGCTAATACTACCTCTACCACCACTGACACCAGTAACACTAATACCACCAGCTGGGAAAAAAATCATCTCCTCCAACTATGAGTGAAGCTACTGATTCAGCTGTAAAAAAACATTGCAGGAGAAATTCCTTTTCTCACATCAGCAATGCACTTCTCCGTCTGTGTCCTACTACTACGCCCAGAGACCCTCTTACTGCCAAGATTGCCATGGCCAGAGACAGCTTTGCTTGCACGTCTCTTTGCAGGCATTTTGGGGATCAACCACATATATTATTACCAAATTCAGATTTTGATATGTTCACTTTCTGACTAGAGGGACTCTGACTGGATGTGAGGCCAAATAAAGAGCTGTGGCTTCAGCAACAGATAAGAGACTACTGTGACACTGTCTCACAATTAAAACAACTTCAATAACCAGTGATGCTGATGGGGTCACAAATCACAAACTCGCAAAAAAAATCCAGTCTGGTTAAAAAACAAAAAACTTTTGAACGTGGGGGTGGGGGGGAGCACTGAATACAGACAGTGATGATTTTTATGGCCCTACAATACAAACAGCAAAACTAACAGAGAACACGATCGCAGTACAAAATCAGGCAGCTGAAGTGGATAGCAGGTTCACACTGCTGCGCTTAGTTGCACTTACACTAGTCTGTCACAAATTTTAAAAGGTGTATTATATTTGATGCACGCAGCACTGCACACACAACACAGAAGAGTTTGTATACAATGTTCAACGAGGAATGCAACGCAAAGGCAAACGTTCAGTGTACTGCCTCTGCCACGTTATGTAAATTTCTAATTTAAACAACCTGACCTTATGAAATGCTGCACCACATACACACAACAAACAGCAAGAAAAGTTCTATTACTGACAATTGTACTATGTGTACATTAACAGTCAGTTATATAACAAAAATATAACCAAAACATAAAAAAATCACTAGTTCTCCAACTTAAATCTACCTACACACAGATATGCCCTTCGCCCACACAGTGCACTTCACTGTCTTTCACCACACACACTCAATGTTGTAAATTTACATTCAAAATCCACACACAAATAAAAACGCTTGATGATGTGCGCACAGGAGGGTTTCCTACAATTGATGAACTACAGTTGGATCCCCCCCCCCAAAAAAGCAAAAATGCTTTTCCAATAGCTTTTACAAGATTCCTACAGACAGATATCCGAGCACACTGTCTCCTACTCCTTCCTACTCATACTACCCCGAACTGAGGCTGTGCAGATCAATATAGAGCCCATGTGAGCTGAACTCTCATGAATCACTGCAAAATCCGCCTGTGGAGCTCAAAAAACAAGGTGAAGTGAACTGCCACCGATGTGCTTCACCTTAAAAATTGAAAGAGTAGAGACCAGTGGAGGCGGAGTAATGCAAAGTCACTGTTTCTAATGCACTTCACGTTCCTCCTCATAATGTGAAGTACTCTGCTTCGCATTGTGGAGCACTCCACGAATCCGCCTTTGCTCCGTGAAATGCTTCGCAGAGTGGATTGAGTCCACTTCGCGCACCACTAGGTGAGTGGAGTGTGGTGCATGGGTTGGGGGAAGAGTATCCTAATATAAGTGATACAAGAGTTATACATATATTTACCCTGGATGGGGAAGGAAGGTGCTAGATGGGTGAGGGGGAATCAGAGGTGGTTAAAAGATTTCAAAGTGCTTGGGAGGTGGGAGGGGGAACTACACACCAGTGGGTGGGGTGGGGGGATTTTATGTAATTTAAAGGCTGCTAGTTTGTTTTTTGATTTTTGGTCACAGCAAATTGCACAAATTTGCATGACAGAATTACACAAACTACCCAGTTCACCTGCAAAAAAGGCCATTCACTTAGTTTCTCCATGTAAATTTGGGCAATTTGCTGGGCAAATAAAGTTGTGAACTGCACTTGTCATTGACGTGAATTTGCCGATATTTGTGAATTTGTTTCACAGTGAATTTCGGCAACTTCACACAACGCTAATGATAACACAAGAAAATACTTTTGCAAAAAATATTTTAATTCACTGTTTAACTTATTGGAATTTTTAGTTGGTTGCCAGCACTGCCTCTGACTATTTTTGCAATCATACAAAATGTTGTTTCAGGTGTCATATTTAGTGCTATGGAGGTGTAGCATCAGCTGTCAGAAAATTACATTAACATTTAGGTGGTGAGTCTCCACAGGTGATTGGGCTTTCCAGTGACCACCATACCCAAACTGTTCCAAGACAGGCAATGTTTCCATATGCAGCTCTTATGGTTGTTACTGGGCTAACTGCTTTGTAAAAAAGATCATTACAGGAAATTGGCAAACATCTTCAAATAAACACTTCTACAATTAACTGCTGTGCTACATCTTTCAGCTCCTTGTCTTTTCCAACAGATCTGAAAATTGCACTTTTGTTTTTCATATCCAGTCCATTGGATATGGCTATTTTTGTAATCATGCAAGAAATAGAAAATTCTCATTTTCATTGGAAACCTACATATGGATTGCACCTCCTGGCCTTCCTGCCACCTTGTGAGCCTCCACCCAACACACAGAATACAGGCAATATTTTTAAAAGGTTTTCAAGATTTTCTTTCTACAATCCTGTGAGTCATGGATAAAATCAGTCCATGGCTTTTTATTGCAATCATACATTCAAGACTATGCCAGGTATCACTTGTTAAGAAATGCCTGCACAAGAGCCACCAGACTTGCCAAGTCTGAATATTTTAGATTATCTTTTCTCAAAAACATCAATTTCTCCTCCAGATTTTAGAACATGGTCCATGCCCTATTCCCCCTTCACATCCACCTCCCCCTGTGCTTAAAATAAACTCCTCATTGGTCTCCAAACCCTGTGCTGTGGCTCAAGAGTTCAACTCCTATTATACCTCCAGTGCCACAGTACTTCTAAAGTCCCTCCCATCTAACCTCCCCCTCCTTATCCTCCCACACCCAGCACTCAACCCCTCCATGCCCACCCTTCCTTCTCCTTTTCTGCTGTCTCCCCAGAAGAAACACTAATGGCCCTTCTCTCTTAATTCTTCCAAAAGCTGTTCGCCGGATGATCTTGACCCTAAACTCTTCTACCTTTCACCTTCTGTTATAGCTTACCCTTTCTCCTTAATCCTAAATCTTTCCTTCTCACCCTCATCTGTCCCTTCATCCTGGAAACATGGGGTGGTCCTCCCTCTCCCAAAGGGTGGTGACCCCTCTTCCCTTGCAAATTTTTGCCCAGTCTCCCTCCTCCCTGCCCTTGCTAAACTTCAAGAACACCTGGTCCTCTCTCAACTAACCTCCTTCCTCAATGATGCTCCCTTTTTCACCCTGCTCCAATCTGGTTTTCAGAAGAACTGCTCCACTACTGCCTCCCTACTCAGGCTCATTGACTCCATCCTCACTGGGATAGATAATGGTCTCATTACCTCTGCCATTTTTGCTGACCTTGCCAAGGCTTTTGACTCAGTCTCTCATGCCCTACTTTCTGACTCCCTTACGGCTGCTGGGTTGTTTGCTTCTGCCTAAAACTGGTTTAGAGCTTACCTCTCAGGCAGAATGCAATCAGTCAAGATCCAGGATACAATTTCTCCCCCCCTCCCTATTTTCACAGGTGTCCCACATGGCTTGGTGCTTGAACCCATTCGCTTCTCCATCTTCCTAAATGACCTGCCCTCAGTATGCTCCCCTTCCTCCTCTGTCCATATGTATGCTGACGACACCATCCTGTTCTCTTCTGGCAAGTGCACCACCAATGTAGCAACCACTCTTCAGCATGACTTCCATCAGGTTTAGCAATAGTTTGCCTCACATCAGCTATTCCTAAATGCCAAAAAGACTGTCTCCATCACCTTTGGCACTAGGCAGAGACCCTGTAGGCTCCACCCTTTACCGTCTTTCCATACCCTTGATGGGACAATCCTAGAAGACACCTCCTCATTCAGATACCTTGGGGTTTGGTTGGACCAACACCTTAACTTCTCTGGCCACATTGACACCATCCTGAAAAAATTGTGACCCAAGCTTGGTGCCTTAATCAGGAACTGCAGTGAGGTGTGAACTAGTCCAGAAGATGACTACCCCCATTTTCGACTACTGTGATGTAGTCTATGGTGCTGCTCCCAAATCCTCCCTAACCAGACTGGACGCTCTCTTTAAATTATTCTGTCGATTTGTCCTTGATGCTTAATCACGTGCTCATCACTGTGACCTCTACTATGCCCTGTCCCTTCCCCTGCTTGCCAACAGGCACCTCACTCATTGTGCCAAACTCACTTCTAAATTTTGGTTAGGAGAACTTTCTTCCTACCTCTCCTGCTCGCTCTCTTCCCCCCTCTCCCTCCCCCCCCATGCCCTCAGATTCTCTGACACTTGCACTTTGTTGGTTCCCCATTAAACCACTCTCATCGGTCAGTCAGGCTTTAGCCATCATTTCCCGCAAATCTGGAACTCCCTGACACCCCAACTATGGCACTCCTCCTCCTCTTACTCCCTTTCCTCTGCCTTACATAACTTTCTCTCATCTAACTGCTCCTGCTTTAACCCTTCTTAACTGTCCTCCTATGCCTCTGCTCCTCTCCATAACTCACATCCCCTATTAAACCTTCATCCTCCTGGAGCCTGTTTCTCAACATGCTCTCCTTCCCTTCACTGCTTACCCCCCACTCCCACCCATAACCTTTTTTTTTTCCATTACCAACTTGTGCCTGCTTATTTTTGACCTCTGACAGGGTTCACAGCATCCTGGAGTGGTCTAG
The DNA here is from genome assembly GCA_016271365.2 of Neoceratodus forsteri. Lineage (NCBI taxonomy): Eukaryota > Metazoa > Chordata > Ceratodontiformes > Ceratodontidae > Neoceratodus > Neoceratodus forsteri. Next base: position 1,355,697,367 of record CM057452.1, read on the forward strand.
CACTGGTAAAGCCTCCTCCTTCCTCTCCCCTTCCCTTCCCTCTCATTCCTTTCTACCCAACTTGTCTTCTCCTAAATCTGCCCTCTGTCGGGATTCTTAGCACCCTACTTATGTCTACTCTCAAGTAAGTTTTCTTCTCTCCCTCCTTTTTTTCTTTCCTTTTCTAGCCCCCTATTCCCTCTGCCCAATTTATCCTCACCTAATTCTATCCTCTGGCAGTGTTCTCTCCATCATGAGGGGCCTAGCACTGGGCAATTGCTCTTCCTTCACTCCCCTTCCCCCTATAGCCTTTCTACCCAACTAGTCCTCACCTGATTCTGTGCTCTGGCAGGATTCTCAGTATCTCGGATTGGCCTAGTCTGAGGCAAGCTTCTTCTTTCCTTCCTCTTCCCTCCTTTCTCTTCATCATTTCTTTTCTTTCTTCCCAACTTGTCCTCATCTAGTTCTGCCCCCGGCAGGATTTTCAGCAACCTGGAGGGGTCCAGCACTGGGACATGACTCTTCCTTCCCTCCCTCTTTCCCTACAGCCGCTCTACCTGACTCATTCTCACCTGACTCTGCTCTGTGTCTGGGTTCTCAGCATCCTGAAGAGGCCTAGTGTTAGGCAAGTTTCTCCCACCCCTACTCCTCATTCCCTTTACCATCCCCTCTACTAGGTAGCATGTCACTTCAGCGATTCAATTATAGTAAAGGCATTTCAGCGATGCCAATTACAGTGAGTACAATTGCAGCATAAGGGACATTATAGCGACTGCGTCATTTGAGAAACAATACAAATCAATGAGTGTTAAAACAGCATATTACAATATGAGCAATTAAGATACTGCTCCTTACCCCAGTGTCCATGGTGTTGCAGTGTTAGAATCCTAGAAATGGGGGGATTGGGGAACACAGCCCCCCATGGGCAGTGCAGGGGGTTACATCCCCTCTGTCACAACAATGGCTGAGGTGCAGATCACCCAGCTGATGTCTGGAGCCGCTGTTGCTGGAGGTCAGACACGCTACAGGAATCTGACTGAGAGAATTGTGCAAGTCACTGGGGAGTAGGGTCATCATCCTAGGATTGATACTACCTGTTGGGGCTTGAATATATGTCCCAAATGCAAGTGTAGATAGTGGTAGAAATAGGTGCTGAGTTCACTAACATGCGCTGATTATGTATTTCAGCGAGATAACAAATTACTGAATTTGGATTTGCTATTTTGTACTTGCTGAAATTGTTATTCTGCAAAATTGCTTCTCTGAAGTGACATGGATCCTCTCCACTATCTCTACCCAACTTGTCCTTGTCCCTTTCTACTCCTGCCCCTTACTCTAAGTCTTTGCCTCATTCCACCACTGGCAGTGATCTCCAGGGGGCCATTTCCAGGTATGACTTGTCCTTCCCTTCCCCATCCCTAACCCCTCACCTTTCTCCTACCCCCCTCTCTACCTCCCTGGACTTAATCAAACAAATTAGTTCACTTGCACTAATAATTTTCACTTTTTGGTCTGTCTGAGGTGCTCCCAGACTGCACTAGCCCTGTGTTAACTTGCCCTTCTCAACTGATTTTTTGTTTTGCTCACTTTTTCCTCTCCTTCCTTCAGCTGGTTTCCCCATCTACCCCTCTACCCTCCTTGATGTCCCCTCACTGGACCTCATTCATTCAACAATTACTAAATAATCTGCCTCTTAACTGTAAGTAAGTCAAAGTAAGTCAAATGTTATTTATATAAGGCACCCTGCCAAAGCTCAGGGTGCCTTAACATTATTCATTACAAAAGTTTCTCAATGGTTCACATAAAAACAGATAAAAGCCTTACAGTCATTCAATATGTCCCAACAAATGCTTGATTGAATAGGTCTGTTTTTAAGGATCTTTTAAATCCTTCCATGGTCAGGCTTTCTTGTATCTGATGAGGTGGAGAATTCCACAGGGTAGGTGCCATAAAGGCAAAAGACCTTCCACCCAATGTTTTCAGGGATACCCTGGGAATCTCCAGCAATCCCTCACCAGAGGATAAGAGTGGATGAGTAGGACAGTAAGCACACAAGAGTTCTTTCAGGTAGTGGGACCTCTGCTCATGTAGGGCCTTATAGGTCAGCAGTGCGACCTTGAAGGCGATTCATCACTGTATTGGCAGCCAGTGCAGTTCACACAGCACAGGTGTTATATGACTGGATCTAGGCATTCCAGTCAACAACCCAGCCATCACGTTCTGCACTAGCTGCAAGTGGAGAATGTCCACCCCCAGTAGCCCTAGGTAGAGGGCATTGCAGTAATCAAAACAACTGGTGACAAATGCATGGACCAAGGTAATAAGATCTTCGGGCAGGACTATGTGTTTCACCTGGGCTACATTCCTTAGATGGTAAAAGGAAGATTTGACTTCAGCTGAAACCTGTGCCCTCAGGGTCAGGCCTTCATCAAATATCACACCCAGGTTACGTACCTGGCCTGAGGCAATAATCGTGGACCCCTGAGATGTAAACCTGAGGGTTTCCCCACCCATGCCCCTATTGTCCAAATCCTATAACCAGGATCCACCACCAATACCTCTGTTTTACCCGAGTTCAACTGAAGTCAGCTAGCACTCATCCAGTTCTGTATCTCCAGCAGGCAGTTATTAAATACCGTGACAGAATCTAACTCTTATTCGGGCACTAAAGGCATATACTGAAATTTAATGTAGCCTTGATCCATTCCTGCAAAGAGCTGGCTTCAAGGCTACATTGAATTTCTGTACTATGATCCTCAGACATGCCACTTGTAATTAAATGCATATTCCACGGGTATGATATATTAAATTCTGTTATGTCACAAATGTGACTGTATGATTATTTATGATATTTTTTATCTGTATGTCTTCTTACAAATGTAATTGGATGTTTAATTTCTTGGATATGATAAATGTTAAACTGTATGTCTAATTATTCATCCAATTGTTCCCCCCTCCCCAGTCTCACCAGGAGATGAGCAAGTTGTTGTTCAGTGTGCCTCCTTGGTAAAACATTCCAATAAATAAATAAAATAAGCAGAAAAGAAAAACCTTTTGTAGCGTATGTGGACTTAAATAACAAAGGATAAAGTTCCATGGCTACTAAACTGGGAAAATTATTTGGTGGCTACAAGTTTGTTTTCTATCACAGAACATTAGCCTCTGTGACTGTAGCAAATTCTCAAAGCTCATCTGTCCCTCCCCAAACCCTGACAAACACAATTTCTTAATAAATATCCCTTCCTCATCCTAGCTTATCAGTTCCTCTGGAAAAAAAAAACAAAAAAAAAACACAGACCTAAATTTTCCCAATGAATCTCCTTCCCTCCCAGTACTACAGTGTCAACACTGAACCAGCTGTTGGTGGTGATAGCCAGATCTTTTTTAATAGCCTGTTAGTGTTGAGGAAAACAGATCATATAATAAAAGTATAAGTGATCCCAGTTATACATTATTTGGTTGCTTAATAATAAGCTTCAGATCTGAATGATCAATGACAGGTACAGTAGTAGCAACAGACATGGTCAGATATTTCACATTTCTAAAGAGTTTCTCTCTGCTGCCCCTACTGTGGAAATGCAGAAAGCAGGAGGTTTCTTTAGAAATATCACAGATATTTCAAGAAATATCTGACCGTCCAGGGATTTATTTAACTCTAAAAATTGATTAGCGTTTTGCTCATAAAAGTGCTAAATCTTTGTGAAAATGCATAGTTCTTGCCTTACTGTGTTTAACAAACACAGCACTTCTAGAAAATCTACATAAATACTTTCTGTACAGTTAGTACAGTCCCAAGAAAAAAACTGCTAATCAATTATTTAAAACCCTGCCATCTTTGACTGTGACTGTACATTCTTGAAATAACTAGAAATACACTTACTATGAAGAAAGAGGAACTTGTGTATTCCTAATTTAAAGTTTTATTCTGGCACTTACTGAACTAAGAGACATGTTAAACATGCGGGGTATGCTGTCCCCAAGCCAGTTATCTGAAGCATTCTATGATGACCATAATGATCTGATGGGATGTTAATGTAAGAATATAGTTGCATTCAGAACTGTGAAAATGCTAACTTTCCTTTTTTTCAATTGTTTAGAATTTTAACAATAGCCCGACACCCATAAATGAAAACTTGCCAAAAGTGCTGAAGGACCTTGCCAATTTATCACAAAACAAAAGCACAAATATAACATCAGTAGGAAACCTTGCAGTAATGGTTACGATACTGGAAGAGATTTCCTTCTTCCCTGTGCAAAATGTGGAGAAAGTTACAATGACGGTAAGGATAAAATCAACACATAAAGTTTGTTTTGCTGCCACTGGAGATGCAATGAAATTTATATTCATTGGTGAAGTTGGTGGAAATTCACATAAATTTGCTCTTCATAAATTTCCTGCTTACCAAAATAGGTGCGTAAATTTATTTTTTAAACTAAAACTGTAATAAATTCCCCACTCACTATGCTGTAATGCTACTGCTCCTGCCTCCAAAAATCTCTGTAGTTATATACCCCCTCTCACCCCCCTACATCCTCCTTCCTCCTCCCCTCCTTAGTGAATTTCAAAGTAGTAAGGAGAGTGACATAAACATTTAGAATACCCTTCTCACTACTGTACATATACACCAAACACTACTCCCCCATAGTCAAGTGTTGCCATCATGTTGAGGAGTCAAAACACCCCCACCCAACCCCCCTCAGCATACCACTAATTACCTCCACTCACCAGCACCCAGAAAACAATATAACCTGTAATAACGAAAATGGCCCCCCACTGTACAGCATGTTGTTTGTTCAACACCATCTCAGTTATGGGTTCTGCATGAATGAATGCTGATGTAGTTTGCTCCTCTTGAAACCTTACTAGCAAAAAAAATTCAACCAATCAGGTTTTACTAGGAGCAAAGACATCACCATTCATTTGTAGATCTGTGTAGCTACCTTGATGGCCACTTAACAGAGTTTATGCTCAGCACTGGGGGACCATCTTTTTACAGGTCACATTTTATCTGGGTGCTGGTTGTGGGAGGAGGGTGGTGGAGGTGAGAGGGGGATTCACTGGGGGTGTTATGACTAACAGACATGGTAGTGAGACTTCAGTGGTGGTTGGCAGGATAATGGGGTTAGTGCACAGATGTTGAGAAAGGTATAGGTATATAGAACATTTATGTCACTCTTCTTACTACAGTACTTTCAAATTTATTAGGGCAGAGGGTGGAGGAGGGTGCAAGCAGATGATGGGAGGTGATTATATAATAATAATAGTTTTTTCAAGTGGGAGATTTTTGGGAGGTGGTTGCTGGAGGTATTTCCATACAGATTTAGGTTGCAGATGACCTGAATTTAGATTGCTTTTTACCAGAGGTGTGCAATGTTTGGGTCACCAACCTATGCAAATTGTCAAATTTGCCCAAGAATTGGCAATCCACATAGATTCTATGTGCTAAATTTGTTAACTTGTAAGGGCAATAACTATAGGAATTGTGATCATTCGTGAAGAAAATTGTCAAAATTTGTGAATTTCTGCATGAAGTAAATTTCAGCTACATCACCCATCTCTAGTTTCCACAGCATAATAGAAAACTATTGTTTTTCAAGATGGTCCAGTATTATATGATAACTTCTGTATATAGTCTCAGTTTACTGTAATTAATCACAAGTGACACTCAAACCTATAACATAATGGTGAGAAAAATGGGCAACTTGCAACTTCTGCTTGACTTCGAGTTGGTACCTGTAAATTCAATTCAGTTTTGAGAATTCATCTGAAACACTTGCCTCTCAACATAGTAATTTGCATGGGATAAAGTAGATTACAAATGTGGGAGGGGGGTAAAATTCTTCTGGTCAGATATGAAAATTAACATAGCTTAGTTGCTTTTGGTATGCATCTGCTTAGGATAACTTTGTGGTGTTGCGACAAAGGCTACCAAACTCAAACTGCTACAGCTCAGTGCAAGCTACAGTATTAGTTAATATTCATTGCTATCCTAAATACAGATATCCATCTGTAATCTCTGATTTATCTCCATGCCAAGTAACACTTTCTCTCTGGGGTCCAGCCACAGCTATTTTCTAATTATATAACAACCCATATGAAAAAGCAAATACCTGTATATCAACAATCATAAAAATAAAAAAAAATCAAATTCAAGACATTGTATTTCCTGTGACAAGTGTTTTAATGGATATTGACTCTGTATGTTCTGTGTTTTAAGTGGCACACCTGATCATATTGAGTTTGTTGGTGTTGACAGTGTGAAATGTGTTGAAGGTGTGATCAGAAGGAGAGGATTTTTCTGCTCCTGGTATGGGTGATCAGATGGACTGTGGTACCAGTGTCATTAGGAGTCCAGGGAGACCTGCCATCAGAAGTAGTTGTGTGAATGGTACAGTAGTAGCTATCACTTGATGGCCATTGAATATCTGAGTGAATGGTTAAAGCTGATCAGTGGTATTTCAAGAGTCCGTATTTAGCCCTGATGTGAAACCAGTAGAGGAAGAGAAGAGTAGCACCATAGGCTGTGTATACCCAATCTTACTGACTTCCTTAACCTGTTTTTGATACTCTGCCATATGTGCAAACAATAATTTCTGTTTGATATACAGTAGACTGTCTATGGGAAATTAACACTTTTTTATATCTGTCATCTAGTAGGGTTGTGGTGTCAAACTGTGTGCCTGAACAAGTGCTGTCAAACCTATGTGGATGTAGTGTCAATAATATCTCTGCCTCTTCTGTAATGAATATTGCACCCTGCTGTTATTTTGATGATTCAAGTGAACTAACGGTGCCACCACCTCATATAGTTCTGGATGTCAGTCCTACTGTACTATCTGTTGCATAGTTTCAAAGGGGATGCAGATGTCAGCCACATGGCACTGCACAATTAATGAGGATAGGTTGTTTTCAGAACCATTCACCTTCCACGGTTTTCATGTTATTGTAATTACTACTTTTTAGTTATTATAATTAATAAATGTGTCTATATTTATATACCAAGAAAACATAATTCATGATAGAGGCAGAAAAAGGATGATGATAAAGAAGATATGTTGTTTTTAGAAGCAAGACTAGAGACAAGGTATTTCAGGATCGTCAGAACTTGAGAAAGCTGGAGGAAAGCTTGACTGTTTAATGCAATCAGGTGGTGACTCAGACATTCTACTTTTTTTTTACTTTCTATTTTTCTGCCCCATGTCGCCATGTCCAGTCCCTCTCTCAGGGCTCCCAATGCACCACCCAGGCTATGCCGAGAGGACCGGGGATTGCTCCATTAGTGCCCCACTCCATTGCATCTAGAGGCCCAGATGACCCCAACTGGGTGGGGTGGAGGAGGCTCCATCTTACCCCCTCTGAACCTTCAGGAGAGCATACACCTAAGGCCCCCCACAGTTCCTCTGTGGTCACTTCAGTGTGGGATCTCATCACCTGGCCCAGATGTGGTAACTTTTCCTTGTTCTGGTCCCAGTCCCCTGCAGATGTCAGCACTTGAGGAGGACCAATGAGATGGAGGTGCACAGAGATTCACCTCTGCTCCAGTCCTCGGCCAATGCCTGCCCCTCCCTACCACTCTGCCTCCTCAGCTGCACCAGCACCACCCATGGTCACCCTGGTGGTGGCGGGATAGCATCAAGGAGAGAAGCCTACCCCTCCCAGAGAAGAAGAGCAGCCCATCGGGTGCTCAATCCTTCTCTCCCCCCGGCCGGTCCTCTGATGACCCAGGCTCGCTACCGAACCCAAGTTGTCAGCGTCACAAACGGTAGTGCTACCACTGTGCTGGCAGACTGGCAGACATTCAACTTTGATTTTTCAAAAACTTCAGCACTGACTGGATGTGTACACTGAGACAGTACAGTAAATACACTCTGACAGGAGTGTCTGGGACAGAAAAACCACCACACACCATGATACAAGGCTTTCCCAGTACCTTTACTAAAATATCAGGATATATTTTATTTATTTTATTGAATAGAATCTGAATTCATTCATATTCATAACATACTGATGAATGGAATCTGAAAGTAGTAAAAATAATAATTAAAAAAAAAAAATCCTTTGACAAAGTAACTTCCACCACTGACCAGGTGTTCTTGGTAGGTGCATCTGGTCAGTAGTGAACGTTCATTTGTCTGAGGAGGAATGTTTTTCACTGCATTATGATTATATCCATTAGTGGCATGCAGTTTCAGTAAAGGTAATACATACGTACAGTATATACGAATCTGCCAGCAGAAATAGGCCTTATGTTCTATCAAGTCTGCTCGCATGCATAGCTAGCACCCCTAGAACACAGCTGCCAACCCCCCTACCCCTCACTCCCATCTGGCAATTTCTCATTACTACTTACCCAGACACTCCCTCCCATACCCTGTCCCATTCCCTTTTGAAAGTGCCCACCATTCTACATGATATCACTGCCTCCTATAGGGCATTCCATTTCATTGCCACCCTTTCTGTGAAATAATGCCTCCTCATCTCTCTCCTAAATCTGGCCCCTTCAATCTTAGCCTGCATCCTCTTGTGTCCCTTCCTTTCCTCAGCCTAAACAGTCCATGTGTGCCTATTTTATTGAACCCCTTCAGATACTTGAACATTTCAATCATACCACCCTGATCCCTCCTCTTCTCCGAGGTGTACAAACTCAGATGTCTCAGTCTGTTCTCATAGGGCTTACCTTCCACCTCCTGTATACACGGTGACATGGTACACGGGGAACCATGATGGGGATGTCAACATACCAGGGTACACAGTCTACAGAAGGGACAGGGAGGGGAAAAGAGGAGGTGGAGTTGCTCTATACATAAGGGAAGGGATCAAAGCTACAGAACTAAAAAGTAAAGGGGGGGGACAAGAGGCACTCTGGGTCACCTTGGAGACCAGGAATAGCATTACAATCCGCACAGGGGGTTGTATACAGACCCCCATCTCAAGGGGAGGAAACAGACAAGAAAATGTTAGAGGACATTCTCAAATTGGCTGAAAAAGGGGAGATACTGTTAATGGGGGACCTGAATATGCCAGATGTTAACTGGATGACATGTACTGCAGCCACATCCAAGAGCAGGGTCATTCTCGATGCCCTGCAGGGGGCAGGCCTTAGACAGCTAGTGTTGGAAGCCACTCAGAAGGAAGCAATACTAGACCTGGTACTCTCAAATGGAGAGAGGATCACAAATTTAGAAGTTGGTAGACATCTGGGAACAAGTGACCACTGCACAGTGTGCTTCACAATAAGCACAACCATGGAGACAAGCCATACAAAAACAAGCATACTGGACTTTAGAAGGGCTGACTTTGGCAAAATGGGTGAATACCTGAGGAATACACTAGCAAATGGGCTAAAAGGAGGGTGGAAGAACAATGGAGAAAAATCAAAACTGCCATCATAGAGGCAACAAGCCTTTGTGTGAAACAGATAAAGAAAACAAAGCAGAGTAAAAAAAAAAAACACTGTGGTTCTCAAAAGAGGTGGCAGGGAAGGTTAAGGAGAAAAAGGCTGCATTCAGAAAGTATAAGACATCACAGAAGGAGCACGACAGGGAACTGTATCAATTAAAGCAGAAAGAAGTGGGGAAGGCAGTCAGAATAGCAAAAGCCCAAACTGAGTTAAAAATAGCCAAGTCAGTTAAGAAGGGGGATAAAACCTTTTATAGGTACATTAGGGAGCATAGAAAGGATAAGGGAGGAATAGTGGAGATTAATAAGGGAGAGGGGAGGTGGGCAGAGGGAGACAGTGAAAAGGCAGATACACTGAATGAATACTTTTGCTCAGTATTCACAAAAGGAGATGAGGCAGAGTTACCTAAACCAGACAATAGAAGCACTCTGGGTAGGGGGGTTGACACCAGTCCATTTACAGAAGACAGTCCTGAAAGAACTCTTAAAACTCAAGGTGGACAAAGCAATGGGGCCTGATGGGATTCACCCCAGAATCCTAAAAGAACTAAGGGAGGACCTAGTTACACCACTGACCACACTTTTTAACAAATCATGGGAGGACTGGAGGAGGGCAGATGTGATTCCCCTTCACAAAAGTGGGAGCAAGGCAGAAGCAGGAAACTACAGACCTGTAAGTTTGACCTCAGTGGTAGGGAAAATGATGGAATCACTTTTGAAAGAAAGCATTATTGAGTACCTAGAGGCCAGCCAGGCACAGGACCCAAAGCAGCATGGATTTACAGCAGGAAGGTCATGTCAGATGAATCTAATAGATTTCTTTGACTGGGTGACCAAAGTAATAGACCAGGGAGGGGCTGTGGATATGGCCTACCTAGACTTTAGCAAGACATTTGACACAGTCCCGCACAAAAGATTAATAATCAAGTTAGCCAGCTTGGGAGTGGGTCCCAGGGTGGTAGCCTGGGTTGCAAACTGGCTGCACAACAGGACACAGAAGGTAATAATGAGTGGCACACATTCTGAAGAAAGGGGGGTTACTAGCGGAGTACCTCAGGGCTCAGTACTGGGTCCAGTCCTCTTTAACATCTTTATAGGTGACATTGCAGAGGGTCTGGAGGGAAAGGTATGCCTCTTTGCAGATGATACAAAGATCTGTAACGGAGCTGATACACAAGGTGGGGTAGAAAGGATGAGAAGGGACTTGGCAAGGTTGGAGGAATGGTCAGAGATATGGCAACTTAGATTCAATATGAAGAAGTGCAAAGTAATGCACCTGGGAAACAAAAACCCAGGAGAAGAGTACACAATAGCAGGGGAGGTACTAACAACAGCAAAAATGGAACGGGACTTGGGGGTAGTCATATCGGATGATCTAAAGGTGGGTAAGCAATGTGAGAAGTTAGTGAGGAGAGCCAGTGGGATACGGGATGCGTGGAAGGGCATCACAAGTAGAAAAGGAGTGGTTATCCCTCTGTACAGACAATTAGTGAGACCCCATCTGGAGTACTGTGTGCAGTTTTGGAGACTTCATCTACGCAAGGATATAGACAGGATGGAAGCAGTCCAGAGGAGGGCAACTAAAATGGTGCAGGGTCTGCATCAGAAATCATATGAAGAGAGACTGAGAGAGCTTAGTATGTATACCCTTGATGAGAGGAGGGACAGGGACGACATGATAGAAATGTTCAGGTACCTCAAGGGAATCAAAGTCCAGGAGGGTAGCATCTTTCAGAAAAAGAGATGTGTAAGAACAAGGGGACACAATTTAAAGATAGAGGGGGGATGGCTCAGGGGTAATGTGAGGAAATCTTTTTTCACAGAGAGAGTGGTGGATGCGTGGAACTGCCTTCCTGGGGAGGTTGTTGGGGCTAAAACAGTGGGGGAATTCAAACATGCATGGGACAGACACAAGGCAATTGTAGTGGGGGGGGGTGGCAGGAAGTAGGCTGTTGGTTAACTAGAATCTGCAGCTTATCCAGTAGGTAGGGAAATGGGCAGACTGGGTGGGCCAAGTGGTCCTTATAAGCTGTCAGTCTGTTTCTGTGTATCATTTTTGTCACCCTATGCTGCACCTCCTCTAGCAGTCTGATATCCTTCTTTAGATACAGCCACAAGTACTGCACACAGTTCTCCAAGTATGGCCTGACTCAAGATCTTTAGAATGGCAGGATCACAACCTTATGTCTGGAAGAGATTCCCCTTGCAATACACCCTAGCATCTTGTTAGCTTTGGCTGCAGCCTTTCAGTATTGGATAGAGTTGCTTATGTTCTCGGTTATCATCCCTCCGGGTCCTTTTCTTCCTCAGTGACCCCCCAGTCTCACCCCACCCAACCAATACTCCCTCCTTAGGTTCTTTGCCCCAAAGTGCATAACTTTACACTTCCTCGCATTGAAGCCCAGTTGCCACTTTGCTGACCACTCCTTCTGCTTGGTTAGGCCTCCCTGTAGCTCCTTTCACCCCTCAACATCATCTTCTACCACTCCCATCTTGGTTTCATCTGTGAACAGACTGATCCTGCTCCTAACTCCAAGAAAGATATCTGATATGAAAAGCCCAAAGAATATCAGACCCAGCACAGATCCCTACGGCACCCCACTTGTCACCAGCCATGGGGTTGAGAGTCCCCCCCCACTACCCATTGTTGCCTCCCCTTCCGCCAGTTCATGATCCAATCAGCCATTTTCACCCACCCTCACACATCTGTTTCCACCCCAACTGCTCTTGAGGCACTGAATCAAATGCCTTGCTGAAATACAAATACAGGACATCCACTGCAAGGGCCCCATCCAGCTCTCTTGTTACTCCGTTCTAATACTGTATTAGGTTGGTCTGGCAACATCTCCCCAAGATAAACCCATGCTACTGCCCATCCTGGAGACCATTTATCTCAAGAAATGTCTCCAACCTCTCTTTCAGGATCACTTCTGTAAGTGTACCCACTATGGAAGTGAGACTAACAGGTCTGTAGTTCCTGGCTCATCCCTTGTGCCACTTTTGTGAATAGGCACCACATAAGCTATCTTCCAGTCCTGTGACTTGCATCCTGTGTCCAGAGAGGTGTTGAACAGGTCCACCAACAGTCTGGCCAATACCTCCACCATCTCCCTCAGCACCCTGAGGTGAATGCCATCAGGACCTGGTGACTTGTCTACCCTTAGTGCCTTCAAACCTCTATTACTCTGCTCTCTGCCATGTCCCTATGCATTGCCCATCCACCACTTTCCCACCCTCCCAGTCCACTGAGGTAGTGGACCACCCTCCTCCTGGCTGAACAGAGAGCAGAAGTATTCATTCAATTCACTTCACCCACTCCCCGCCCCTCCTGATCCGCATTATTTGGTCCCTGCAGCTCCTTTTTTCTCTCACATATCTAAATAAGTCCTTCTCCCCTCCCTTGATGCCCTGAGTCAGCCTTAACTCTCTGGAGGCATTGGCCTCTCTTACAAATTTGGTTACTGTCCTGGTCCTCCTCACATACTCCTCCCTGCCCCCCCCCCAATTGGTCTTCATGAATCTCCAAAATTCCTCTTTCTTTTTTCAATTCACACTTTATTCACAAAATTTCCACAATATAGGAGGCAGTGAAACAAGTATGAAAAGCCAGTTAGTAGTACAGTCAACACTGCCCTAGCCCCCATTCCCTCCCCCGGCACAGCAGTTTCCTCGAATACTGTAGTAGCTAGTTAACTGTGATGATCTCATACTTAATATGATGGCATGTTCACCAATTACACTTTAAATCCTAGCAGTAATAATTAAAGTGTGAAGGGGATCCCATATAGACTTATACTTATGTAACCTATTCTGAAGGCTTGCTATGGCCTTCTCTGTGAGGGGATTAGCAAGGATTTCATGTATCCATTCCTGATATTTTGGACAATTCCCGTCTTTCCAATGCCAAAGGATAATTTTTTTGACCGAGAGTGCAATCATGGAAATGTGAAATCTCCGAATCTTAACCTTAATAGAAGACAAATCTCCCAAATGGCAAATATCTGGAGTAAAACAATCCTGTAATCCCAATAAGGGGTTCAGGTGAGTTTTAATTAAATCCCATCATGAAGCTATCTTGGGGCATGACCATAATATGTGAAAAAGCATCCCAGCTTCCTGGGAGCATCTAGTGCACCTGTCTATATAGAGAAGGCCCCATTTAGCCTGATTAACTGGTGTATAATACATAGTGTGCAAAATATGGAATTGCATGAGACGTAATCTATCTTGGGACACATATTTGTGACAAAACATCCAGAGAGCCGACCAATTGAAAGTGGACTGCAGGAAAAATGGATTCCAAAAGCTAGTGGGACAGTTGCCACTCCCAAACCGCCATAGATACAATACCTGATATATCTTAGAGAGAACCCCTGGGGATTTGAGAAGGGAAGAAAGTTCAGGTGCCAATGCAAAAACTGAGGGGCCGGGAGGGACTTTACCAAACACCGTGATTAACAAATGCTTCAGTTGACAAACCCTAAATGACTGAGTCAGGGATGTTGTACCCTCTGATAATCTTGGTTACTGAGAGCCAAGCCCCCGAGCCGTACAATAAAGAGGAGGCTATCCCTTCACCTAACTGAGGAAACCATGTACGAGAAATTACCTGCTTATTTATGGTGAAAGCTGGAGAATTCCAGATGGACTGAGACAGGTCTGTACTTGGATTATATCTTAGAAACTAACACAGCTGCGAGTGAACCTTCAATGAGGTCATGAGAGTGGGGCATTTACTAACATTCTGTAAAAGGGAGACTTTTACAAAGAGCATGGTCGAGAGATCCATGTTCATAGCCTGAATGTAGTCTAATTCAATATTAAGCCAGGCTGGTCTCAGATTTTCCGGACCCGGCCTTACCCATTTCAGGTACTTGGCGAGATGACTAGCCCAGTAATAAATTGCCAAATGAGGAATCCGTAACCCCCCTTCGATTTTGGCTGCAGCTAATTTGTGATAAGCCAGCCTGGAGTGTTTACTAGACCATATAAAATTAGTGAAAAGCTTATGCATTTTCTGAAACCAGGATACAGGAACAAACTAGTTGAGATGCGTCAGGGGATGAAAAATACGGGGAAGTACATTCATTTTTATTATATTAATGTGGCCCCATAGTGAAATCGGAAGCTTAACCCATCTCTCTAGGTCCTGCACAATCATCTGAGAAAGAGGTTCTAAGTTTTCTTTAAACCATAGGGAAGTATTGCATGTTAACTTGATACCCAAGTATTTGATAACACTGGGAGACCAACACAATCCCAAGGGGATAATGTCTGTCTTAAAAACCTTGTGATTAAGGTGAAAAAGGACGTCTTGTTTGTATTCAACTTATTATTCAAAAAATGGCTAAATTTGACTATCTCACTTAGCATATTCGGGATAGAAGTTACCGGGTGGGCCAAATGGAGAAGGAGATCATCAGCATATGCTGTTATCTTCACCACATTATTCCAGATTGGAATACCTTTTATTCTTGTGTTATTAAGAATATTTTGAATAAGGGGTTCTAAATAAAGATTAAATAATAGGGGGGAAGGGGACAACCCTATCTCGTACCTGAATGTAGCAAGAAAGATTTTGAAAAAGCCTCATTACCTGACATTTTTCACAGGGAGACCGATATAGCGCCCTTATCCAGCCTATAAAAATGGCAGGAAACCCAAAAGCTCTGAGAACTTGGAATAAGTAATTCCAGTTTACCCTGACAAATGCCTTCTTGGCATCCAGAGAGACCAAACCCGTGGGAACGGTGGCGTCCCTGGACTCCGAGAAGGCGTGTGAGAGGGTACATAAATGGTCTGAGGATGAACGTCCCCTCATAAACCCAACCTGAGACATACCAATCAGATCTGGGACAACCAGGGTTAGCCTATCCGCTAATGTCTTCAAAAGAATTTTGACATCCTGATTCAATAGGGATATTGGCCTGTAACTCTGAACCAATTTGGGGTCTTTATCTGGTTTGGGTAATACGACTATTAAGGCTTCAAACAAGTGAGTGTCTACTGCAGCCTTTGAGAGAATGTGAAGGTAGAGCCAGTGGAGAACAGGCAATAATTGCTCCCTGAAAACTTTATAAAATAAAGCGGAAAACACATCCGGTCCTGGAGCTTTATCCGAGGGCAGGGCCATTATAACAGCCGAAATTTCCTCCTGCGATAGAGGAAAGGATAAAAAAATTTTTTGGGGGGGGGAATTTGCCAAGGAAGGCAGGCTAGAATCTCTAAGGTACTCTTCCAAATCCTCTATGGGAGGGGGGCTATCCACGTCCCTATATAGCTGCTCATAATAAGTAGTGAATTCCTAGACAATCTCTGAAGGGGATACTCTCAAGGAACCATCTGCTTGTGCCCTAATAGGCGATATAAACCTTGCAGTCTCCTGCTGTTTTAAACGCAAGGCTAACAGGTGCCCCGCTTGTTCTCCTTGATTCGTGAAACTTGCTTTGGTACGAACGATAGCCAACTCCGCTTTCTCCCTTAATTCTAAATATCTAACTTTAACTACTAATAATTTCTGCCTCCCCTCCTTGGAAATATTGTTTGGCTGTCTAGATTCTAGTTCCCAAATTTGAGACAATAATAATAATAATAATAATAATAATAATAACTCTGCTTCCTGAGCCTTCTTCCTCTTTGTACCTAAACTAATGAGAATACCCCTAATATAAGCCTTAAAAGCTCCCCATATAATATCCGGCATAGCACTTTCTAAAGGGTTGGTAGAGAAAAAAAAATCAATCTGATCTTTCACTAGACGACAGTATTTCTCCTCCTTCAATAGCTGCTCATTTAGTTTCCATCGGGTCCCTTTCTTGGGAATATTAGAGAAAGCCAGATTACATAACACCAGAGAATGATCAGATACAGGGCCTGGTTGAATCAAGGTGGATGGCACACCCGGCAAGAGCTCATGAGAGACCAGAAGGTAATCAATGCGAGACTGTGAGCCGTGTAGTGGTGAACTGAAAGTAAATTCCCTGGAACTGGGATGCAAAACTCGCCATAAGTCACAGAGTCCACATTGATCCAGTAATTCCTTGTAACCTTTGTCCCGGGGACAGTCCCCTCAACACCTTCCCAGACCTGTCTATGTTAGGGTCCAAAACCAGATTAAAGTCCCCCCCAATGATAATGGGAATAGGGAGTAAGGGGAGAATAGTGGAAGTCAATTTCACGAAAAAGGTGGGATCGTCCGCATTTGGTGCGTAAATGCTGCCAAGCAAGAGTGGCATGGCCCAAAGGGTAGCCTGAACTAGAACATACCTTCCCTCTGAATCCCCAAAAACCTGAGTGGGAATAAATGAAACATCTCTATTAACCAGCATCATGACATCAGAACTACTGGTTGATCCTGAGGCATTAAAGACCTGCCCCACCTGTTGTCTCCTGAGTTGTAGTGCCTCAGTATCTAGCAGGTGAGATTCTTGTAAAAATGTAATCTGTGCAAGGAGCAAGCTCAGGTGTTTAAGCACCTGATATTGCTTAGGTTTTCTCCTAACCCCCTTCACATTCCACGTAGCTAGGTTAATACTACTAGCCATCTTTGTTGACAAAACAATCCCGAGGTTAACCTTTGACAGCTACTACTGTTATAATCCACGTACCCCTGTTCCACTAAAACTGCTGTGCCATCCTCCCGGCCCGAAACCCCCCAATCCTGCCCAAGCCAACCCTTCCACCCCCCTCAAGTAACACCCAAACACAAACTAGCGTTAATAAACCAAAACTATTGCCTTCTGCCCCACCCTCCCCACCCCTACTGTCACCAACAACGTTCAACAACACAGTTTCCTTCTTCCCCCAGCCCCCACATTACCCCCCTAAACCCTGAGGAAAAAGAGATCTTTGAGCCCTCCTACATGAAAACAACAGGAGGTAAATGACCTAAGTAACAATAACCATATATGAGGTCCACAGGTGATTCACTCCAGATGACCCGTGGTAGTAACACTGTATAATGGAACTAGGGTGCTGGGACTAGTGAGAGTTACCAACCCTCAAGCCTTGCCTGCTGAAAGGAATGCACCTCAATAAGTGCTATTAAAACCAGACCACAAACAATATATCCAGTTCCCAAGCGGGACTCGCCCGCATAGGAAAATTTGGCCCCACCAAACGGATTCGGCTGCGCCCTGTTCATAATAGCGCCCTTATACCAGGGCAGACCCCCCATCACGGGCCATTGAAATCATTGGGCCCTATTACAAAGAGGTTCGAGCTCCCTCTGGTGGTACAGGAACAAAAGCGCATAGTAAGGCACTGTAGAAAGAATGCCGTAACAGCCTCTCCAGGCAACCCATCGAAAGATGGGCATTAAAACCCAACGGGTTACACACCAAAGGCCTTAACTGGACCAAACCCCCTCGCATGCTTGCAAGGGAGGAACTAACCAAAACATTACAAAATTACTCTCCCCAGTGCCTGAAAAGATGAACTTAAACAGTCATTTTGAGAGATATCAGAGTCCCAGATAAAGCTAAATCGTAAGCAACCATATAAAGTCCAGAAAATATTTAAAGAAATTGTGTCCCTTAAGCCCACTAAACAGGCTTGGATGGAAATTCAGCAACTATATATATTCGTCTCCGAAGAATCCTCCAGGTGGCAGACAGATATCTTCAGCCCAGAACTCTACCCTTGATCTGGCAAGAGGTCTCTCAAGTATTCCTGAAAAGATCAGGTAGGGACAGCTTTAGACCAGAAATCGCAGCCTCAGGATCTCATAAGAAACCCAGGTACTGGTTACTTGCACCTGTAGCCTGGCTGGGTGCGCCATACGAAACTTCAGACCAGCTGCAATAATTTTAGAGATGACTAGATGAAATGCTTTGCATTTCAGACAGACAAAGACCGGCAAGTCCTGCGCCAGCCTGAGTTTGACTTGTTCCCATCTCACTTCCTGAATTTCTTTAACTTTGGACAACAAATGATTTTTTTTTTAATTTTTTTATTTTAGTCTTTGGTAACCGGGTAAGGCCCACTAGGCACAAGTGCCTGTTTTCAGGGGCGACCTGGGAGCACTGGGCGGTTAAGTGACTTGCTCAGAGTCACACAGTATGCAAGTGGAGGTTGTGAGAATCAAACTCAGGTCTGGTCTGCTGGATGTATCAAGCTTGTTCTCACCTCATTCCTCTAACCTCTAGGCTATACTGCCAGCCCATGATGCCTCTCAAGTAATTCAAAATCGGCATATTATAGGGTGAGGTATGGTTCCGGGGGGGGGGGGGCTTCGGCCTCAGGGATCTATGGGCTCTCTCAATTATGTATTTAGCCCCAAAGGGTGAGGGCCAGCGATCTTCTCCACCAACTTCTGGACAGATGCTATGGTGTTCTGACCCTCTTCTCCCTCCGGCAGCCCCAGGATCACAATATTATTTCTGCGACTACAACCTTCAAGGTCTTCCAGCTTAGCTTCAAAATGTGCAAGTTTCTGCCGCATAGCAGCCATCCCAGGCTCGAACCTCTCTGCTTGTTTCTCCAAAGAGGAGATCCTGGTGATATTATCCGTAGTTAGGACTGATATCTCTTCAAGCTTTCTAGATAGAGATTTCATCTCTGATGCCATTTCTTTTATTTCTTCCTGAAAGGGCTTGAATTCCTCCAAGAATCTGCTTAACGTGAGCGGCTCCTGCTCCGTGCCCTGATTTGCGACCTCTGGCTTATCAGTTCCACTCAAGGCCCATGATTTCATTGGGGCCTTTTCCGGAGTAACTGTCGGGGTATGTTTTTGTGGTGCCCGTTTCATATAAACCTCCATTCTCTCTCAGATTCCCCCAGCAGGAACACTCGATGCTAGGAATGCAGTAGACCTTAAAAATATAGGGTTTTAGGCTTGTTAAATGCTTTGAAAAACACTTTTAACTAGTCGGGAAGCTGGAGCTATACAGAGGAGCTTCTACCCGGTACCCTGCATTACGCGGTCCTTCCCGAAATTTCTCTTTCTTTGCACTCACCCCTCCAAAATGTTCCTGCTCAGTCAACAAGTCTTCTTAGCTCTACTCTTCTTGTTCAGAGTCCTGGTACGAGCCTCAGTCGCTTCCTTCAGACCAAGTTTGATGATATCCCACTTCTGTTGTGCATCCATCCCTGGTCTTATCCCCTCTAGGCACCTTATCAGGATATCCCGCATCTTCCCAAAGTCCACCCATCTGAAATCCACCACTCTTATCACTGATGCTACAGTCTGCCTGCTGAAGTTAAGTGTAAACCACACAAATTGGTGGTCACTCCCAGCTAGTGGGTCCTCCACCCTACGTTCCCTCACTGCCTCCCCACTCAAAAGCACCAGGTCAAGTATATTATCTAGGCAAGTTGGCACACTAATTGTGCCAGAAGACTACCCTTAAACACATCTAGCAATATGTGTTCCCTGGCACTACTGGTGGCTGGGGTACTCCCATCCACCCCAGGCAGATTGAAGTCCCCCTTAATCACCACAGTCCCCTTCCTACATACCTGCCTAATTTGTTCTGCCAACTCCCTATCCAACTCCTTGGACTAATCTGGTGGTCTATACACCACCCTCAGTCTGTTTTCTACCTCTAGATTCCAGGAACTGAATCCATGGTGTCTCCATCCTCCCTCCCTCTCCCTCGTCTCTAGTGCATTAAATCCCATCCCTTACATAAATTGCCACCCCTCTGTCC
Source organism: Neoceratodus forsteri (assembly GCA_016271365.2). Lineage (NCBI taxonomy): Eukaryota > Metazoa > Chordata > Ceratodontiformes > Ceratodontidae > Neoceratodus > Neoceratodus forsteri. The sequence goes on from CM057452.1 coordinate 1,355,717,395, forward strand.
TTCCAATAACTTCTGTACCTGAGATCACCAGATCCCAGTCTTGGTCTTGGGTGACCCAGGTTTCTGTGGTGGCCGCAATGTCCACCAGCCCCACAGATGAGTGTCTGGAGCGGAGGTCTTTTGTTACCCAGACTAATTGCATTCAGGGAGACCACTCTTCACCCAGTTCCATTGTTCTCTCCAGCCTTAATTCCCTCAACCTGATCGTTCCCCTGCAGCCCACCCCTGCAGCAAACATTATTGTTGTGGTGGGTCAGCTCATTCGGATCCCTTTCCTAGTGACCTTGCAAACTATGTGCACACTTGCCTCCCCCCACCTAGTTTAAAAAAAACCTTAATGCCAAGTATTCCTCCAGCTTATGCATCAAAACTCCCTGGCCTGCCGATGTAAGTGTAACCTATCCTTTGCGTACAGAACATTGTTGTCCCATGAGCACCCCCAATCTTCCACTAACCAATACTCATGAGAATGACACCACCCACCCAGCCAGGAATTGAACTCCACTAGCCTGTCTTTCCTTGTGCTGCTTGCCATGGGAACCAGCAATACTTCTGAGAAGACCACTGAGCTCCCTATCTCCATACATATCCTCCCCAATTCTTTAAATCTCTCCCGTACCAACTCCCCCATGCATCTCCCCAGGTCATTAGTGCCTACATGCACCACCATGTGTGGTTTCTCTCTTCCCCCTCTAACACACTTAGCTAGAACCTGTCCAGCCCTATCCTCTATCAAGCCTGGTACAGATTCCACCCATATCCGACTGTGTCACACATGCACCCTCCCCATCTACGAACATATGAACATACGAAATTTGCCAGCAGATGAAGGCCTAGAGGTCTATCAAGTCTGCTCGAATGTGCAGCTAGCACCCCTTATTCTGCAGCTGCCCCTTCCTTCCACCCTTTCCCTTCATTAACCCTTCCCCTTGTCCTGTCCCATCCTCGTTTGAAGCAGTCCACTGTTCTACTGTATACCACTTCAGCAGGTAACGATTCCACCCAGCCACCACCCTCTGTAAAAGTGTCTCCTCATCTCCCTCCTGAACCTTCCTCGCCCAGTCTCATATTATGGCCCCTGGTGGCCCTCCCCTCCCTTACTTTGAACAGCCCCTCTGTACCCGTCTTGTTTATTCCTTTCATGTATTTAAAGGTTTCAATCATGTCACCCCTGTCTCTCCTCTCCTCCAGTGAGTACATGTTCAACTCCTTCAACCTCCTCTCATATAAGTCCACAGCCCCTTGATCATCTTTGTCGCTCTGCGCTGCACCCACTCCAGTAACTTAATGTCCCTCTTCAGATATGGATGCCAGTACTGCACGCAGTACTCCAGGTGTGGTCTAACTAATGACCTATACAGTGGGAGAATCACCTCCTCCCTCCTCGAGAATATACCCCTTGCAATACAACCCAGCATTTTGTTGGCCTTTGCAGCTGCTTTCCTACGTTGTGCTGAGTTGTTCATTGACCCTGTAATGAGCACACCTAGATCCTTCTCCTCCTCCTGTCTGGGCTAGCTGCACTCCCCCTAGCTGGTAACTCCTCCTTGGGTTCTTCATCCCAAAATGCAGCACCTTGCACTTTTTGGCATTAAAGCCCAGTTGCCAGGTGTCTGACCAGGTTTCAAGCTTTGCCAGATCATCCTACAACCTACCATCCCCTAGGTCATCCACCACCGTGCCTACCTTGGTATCATCAGCAAACAGACTGATCTTGCTCTTGATGTCCCATGATATGTCTGCAATGAATATCCCAAACAGCACTGGTCCCAACACCCAGCCCTGTGAACACGCTCATCACTGCCCTTGGGTGTGAGAGCTCCCACCCACCACCACCCTCTGTTGCCTTCCCTGCAGCCAGTTTCCTACCCATCTCACCAGCTTTGCACCGCCCCTGTGCCTACTAACTTCCTTCCCAGCCTTCCATGTGGCACTGAGTCGAATGCCTTACTGAAGTCCAGATACAGGACATCCACTGCATGGCCCTTGTCCAATTGCCTAGTTACCCAGTCATAGAACTTGACCAGGTTGGTTTGGCAGGATCTGCCATGTATGAAGCCATGCTGTCTGCTGTCCTGTAGTCCTTTGGCCTCAAGGAGGGCCACCAGCCTCTCCTTCAGGATAGTCTCCATTAGCTTACCCACAATGGATGTGAGGCTCACTGGTCTGTAGTTTCCTGGTTCATCCTTGGGGCCACTCTTGTGGAGGGGCACCACATGAGTCATCCTCCAGTCCTGAGGTACACACCCAAATGTAGTGAGGCATTAAATAGGTCTGCCAAAGGTCCTGCAAGGACCTCTGCCAGCTCCTTCAGTACCCTGGGGTGGATGCCATCTGGTCCTGGTGCCTTGTCCACCCTCAGTGCCTTCAAACCATCTTGAACTCTGCTCTCCATGATTTCCCCATGTGTCACCACTCCCCCCACTTCTGCCATTTCTCCCACCTTGGGTGTCACCCCCCTCTTCTCTTTAGTAAATACTGAGCAAATACTCATTTAGTGTTTCGCCTTATCGCACCCTGCTTCCACCCAGCCCCCTCCTTCCTAATCCTTACTATGTGGTCCCTACAGCTCCTTTTCTCCCTGATGTACTTAAAGAAGTCCTTCTCCCCCTTCTTAATGCCTTGTGCCAGCCTGAGTTCCGTAGATGCTTTGGCTCCCCTGACTGCCCTTGTCACCTCCTACGATTCTGTCAAGTACTCCTCCCTGTCCTCCATCCTCCCTGTTTTCTTGTACTTCCTAAAGGTAGCTCTTTTCCTCCTTACCTTTTCCATGACCTTCTTGCTCAACCAGATTGGTTTCTTAGCCCTAGCATTCTTGCTCTGGGCTTTGCAGCAGATTTTGGTTGCCTCCACTATCCCCAGCTTTATGACCTCCCACCTCTGGTTAGTGTCCATACTAGATTGAATTCTGGCCAGGTACCCTTTTGCCACTTCCCCCATCCTCCAAAGTCGGCCCTCCTGAAGTTTAGCACTATTGTGCCAGATTCCACTTCTTCCTTGCCCATATCCAATGTGAGCCATACTGAGTGGTGGTCACTCCCTGACAGCAGTTCCTCCACTGTAAGTTCTCTCACAAAGTCCCCATTTGCCAGCACAAGGTCAAGGGTATTCCCTAACCTGGTTGGTTCACTGACCATTTGCAGCAGGAAGCTGTCCTCGAAGACATCCAGCAGTACCTGCTCCCTTCTGTTCCTGGTTGTTGGGGTGCTCCAGTCCACTCCTGGCATGTTGAAGTCCCCCACAATCAGAACACTACCCTTCTCGCAGGTCCTCCTGATCTGTCCCGCTAGTTCCCTGTCTAACTCCTCCGTCTGAGATGGTGGCCTGTACACCAGTCCCATTCTAAGAATCCTATTCTTGGAATCCTGTATTTGCATCCAAAGTGACTCCGTACTACCCTCCTCCCCCTCCTCCCCTTCCTCCCTTACACACTTCAGTCTTTCCTTCACATATAGTGCCACCCCCCTCCTTTCCCAATCACACTGTCCCTACAAAATAACCTGTACCCTGGTACAGACAGGTCCCAGTCTTTGTATTGGGTGGCCCATGTTTCCATGATGGCTGCAATGTCCACCACTCCCTCTGCCATGAGAACCTGTAACTCTGCAGTTTTCCTCCCAAGGCTCCTAGCATTAAGGGTAACCACCTTCCACCCTTCCCCCCCATCCTGCCCTCCTTTCCTAGCATCACCAACAGTACTTTCCATTTGTCCTTTGTCACTGTTATGGAGGTAGCTCATATAGTTTCCCAACCTGAGGTCTCTGCATATCTCTCCCAACTGCCACCCCCACTCCTATTTTAAATTCCCAACTTCCTCTATGTACTCCTCCATCCTCTGTTTCAACACTTTCTTTCCTTCCTCACTCAAGTGTAGTCTGTCCTTGGCATAGAGACTACTGTCCTCCCAGGTCCCTCCCCCAACAGCCCATACCCTTTGCTTTAACACCAGGTTCTTAGCCATCCGTTAAATTTCTCTATTCTCAGCTTTCTTGTTGTGCTTGCCTTTGGCACCGGAAGTATCTCTGAAAAAAATATTGATCTTCCTGCCCCCTCACATAATTGTGCTAGTTCCTCAAACCTCCTCTGGACTGTGTCTACTGTCTTGTCAGCCAGGTCGTTTGTCCCAAGATGTATAATTAAATGAGGCTTGTCCCTACCCCTTCTAGCATATTTCAGAACAGTCTATCCCACCCTTTCCGCTGTCATTCCTGGCATGGCCTCCACCCAAATGCGACTATGCCTCTCCCCCCTGCTACCCCACCTAACTCCTCTTAGTATTGAGTCCCTCAACACTAAGATTCCACCCCTCTTACTCCCTGCTTCTCTAATGCGTTCATTCACATATCTGGTCCTGCGTAATACAGTATGGTCTGCAAGCCTATTGGTCCACACTGTGGACCAAGAGGCATACCAATCATACTGTAAGCTGTCATTCAGTGGGTAGCTGAGTGGTATGTGGGCTGAGTGCTGCCGCCCACTGATGATGGGTGGCTGGGGGTCCTCTGTGGGTGGCTGGGGAGAAGGGTACCACTGGACCACCAGGTTATAATGCTTTCCTACAAAAGCCCATGATCAGTCATACTGGGAGGGAACCACTAGACCACCAGATTATTATTTAATATTACAAAAGCCCATGATCTGGCATACAGGGTGGGAAGGGGGATCCACTAGACTACCAGGGAGGGTCCAGGTGCTTGTGGACTGTTCCTGCTGGGTGGGTGGCCACCCACAGCAGGCAGCTGTTCTATTGTGCCTTGCATACAGCCACCCACCTGTAGGTAGGCCAGCATTTGAGCCTTTTATTTTCGGTTCAACTTTGAGCACCAGTGTGCAGTGCATGTAGGGGTTGTGCCAGCATATGTGCCACACATCTCAGGCTGAATATCGGGATGAGCCACATATGCATGGGCACGCCCCTGCTGTTGCACTGCATACATTTACAATGTGCCCTGGCACATTGGGACTTGCACTGTGCAAGGCACCCTTTTGAATATTACACCATGGTGCATTGTGGGGTTGAGCTGGTGCAACTCAGTTGTGCCAGGAGCAACCCCTTTGAATATCTATCTCCCTATGTATAAACAGAACCTTATGTCAGCCAAAGACACATCTAGTGGGAAGGTCATGCCAGATGAATCTGATAGATTTCTTTGACTGGGTGACCAAAGTAATAGATCAGGGAGGGGCTGTGGACATGGCCTACCTAGACTGTAGCAAGGCATTTGACACAGTCTCACACAAAAGATTAATATACAAGTTAGCCAGCCTTGGAGTGGGTCCCAAGATGACAGCCTGGGAAAAGAACTGGCTGGAGAATAGGACACAAAGAGTTATAGTAAATGGAGTCCACTCTGAAGAAAGGGGGGTTACTAGTGGGGTACCGCAAGGTTCAGTATTAGGACCGGTCCTCTAAAATGTCTTTATAAGTGACATTGCAGAGGGATTGGAAGGAAAAGTATGTCTCTTTGCAGATGACACAAAGATCTGCAACAGAGTTGATGCACAAGGTGGGGTGGAAAGGATGAGAAGGGACTAGGCAAAGTTAGAGGAATGGTCAAATGTATGGCAGCTTAGATTCAATGCTAAGAAGTGCAAGGTAATGCACCTGGGAAACAATAACCCAGGGGATGAGTACACAATGTGGGGGTAAGACACTAACAACAACAAAAATGGAAAGGGACCTGGGGGTAGTCATATCAGATGACCTAAAGGTGTGCAAGCAATGTGAGAGGGCGGCAAGGAGGGCTGAGGGATACTGGGATGCATAGGGAGAGGCATCACCAGTAGAAAACAGGAAGTTATCCCTCTGTACAGACAGCTGGTGAGACCCACTCTGGAGTACAGCGCGCAGTTCTGGAGACCCAATGTCCTCAAAGACATAGGCAGGATGGAAGCTGTCCAGAGGAGGGCAACTAAAATGGTGCACAGTCTGCATGGGAAGACATATGAAGAGAGACTTAAGGAGCTTAATATGTATAGCCTTGAGGAAAGGAGGGAGAGGGTGGACATGATAGAAACTTTCAAGTACCTCAAAGGAATCAACAAAGTCCAAGAGGGTAGCATCTTTCAAAAAAAGGGGTGTGCAAGAACAAGGAGGCTGAATTTGAAGATGGGGGCAGCAGCTCAGAGGTAATTTAAGGAAGTATTTTTTCACAGAGAGGGTTGTGGATGCATGGAATGGCCTTCTGGAGGAGGTTGTGGAGTCAAAAACAGTGGTGGAATTCAAGCATGCATGGGATAGTCATAAGGCAATTCTAGTGGGTGGGGGTAGGAAGAAGTAGGCTGCTGGTTAACTAGAATCTGCAGCTTATCCATTAGGTAGGGAAATGGGCAGACTGGGTGGGCCAAGTAGCCATCAAATTCTATGTCTATATGTTTCTAGTACACATACAGTATTCCTGGATATGGGATCTTGATGCTGTGGCTTTTCTTTTTTATTTTGTTTGCTAGAAGTCTTTTCCAGCTGCATGGTGACAAAGACATTTATTGACTATATGCTGTTTATTATTGTTCTGTGGGATTGCTAGATGTGATGGCTGTTTGGATGTCTGTCTGTCTGGCATGCTGGTGTGTATTTATTCACTGCTGCTGTTGAAGGATGCGTTTGGTTACCATGAGGCTTGCTTTACTTTCTTTGTCAGAAATTCTTATGACTGACAAACAGTAGTCCTACCAATCAGGCTGGAGGACTGGAACTGTGTGTGAGTATGTTCCATGTGCCTGTCTTGCCACTTGTCTGTAAAGTATCTGTATGATTGGTCACACCTGCAGCAACAGTTAGACAAAAGGGAAGAAGACGGCCCATTTAGTGTCTTGTTGTTCACAACCTTTAAAACAGCTTTGATGCCCTGAGGTAGGAAAAAGCAAGTTAACAATTGGATGGTCAATGGAGCAGATCAAAGCAGGCCTTGCTTGAGGACAAGGAGGCTTTTCTTGGCTTGCTGATGGCTGCCGTGGGGGCTGTATGGCTTGGTGCAGGCTGACTAAAATGCAGAGTAGCTGGTGTGCCCAGCTCTGTTCCTGGCTTGCATCTTCCCAGGGATGGTACAATAGGCCATACCTGCAGGAAGAGTGAAACTAAAGGAAAGAAAAAAAGACCATTTTAGTCTTTTGGTTATAACAACCTTGTAATCAGCTGTGATGTTCTGTGGTAGAAACAAGTAATATAGCAGAGCAGCCAACAGTAGGATGGCAGACAGAGTGACACTTATCACAGAAAACACAAACCTAGCTGGAGGAGGTTTTTTTACTGTTTGGAGGGCAAGCCGGCTGGGTGGCTGGAGGTCTGGCTAGCTGGAGAGCTGGCTGACTCACTGGTTGACTGGAGGGCTGGCTGGTTCTGCAATTAGCTTACAAATCATCTGTGTGATGGTAAGTAATACCTCCAGCAGCATGGATGCAAAAAGGAAGAAGAAAGAATGTTTTAGTCTCTGGTCATCACAACCGTGCAGTCAGCCTTGATGTCTCATGGAAGGAAAAGGCAAGGTAGCAGAGCAATCAAAAGTGAGATGACAAATGGAGCTACACTTACAATCACAGCAGACGTAGGATGGTCTTGCTATAGGAGGATGCATTATTGGCTTGCTGGAGGACTGGTTGGCTAGAGGGCTGACTGGCTGGATGGAGGTTTGGTTGTCTGGAAGGCTGTCTGGCTCTGCAACTGGCTTGCCAGTCATCCCAGTGATGTTTACCAACACCTGTAGCAGCATGGAGACAAAAGGGAAGAAGAAAACATATCTTAGTCATCACAACCTTGCAGTCAGCTATGATGTCTTGAGGTATTAAGGGACAATTTAGCAGACTAACCAACAGTGAGATTGCACATGAAGCAACACTTACCATCACAGTAGACATAGGATCGCCTTGCTGGAGGAGGAGGAGGCATTCTTTTTCCTGGCTGGAGAATTTTCAGGCTGGAGGGCTGATTATAGGGCTGACAAACAGACAAGAGATGCTGCAACTAAGCAATGTTCAGATCAGTGCTCACCACAACTAGTGGCCAGGTCGTAACAACTTAAGACACAAATCCAATACGTGGTGTCACTCAGGTCTCCTGCCACTAGTCTGGATGAATCAAAATAAATTCACAGGCAATCCAAATGCATTCAAAAGGAATTTATTCAAGGCAGAGAGTACCATCAACAGCAAGGGCTCCCTCCAGACTACCCAGTGCTTCGACTCCTCGCGAGTCTTCCTCAGGGGTGTGGCCAAAGTGGGAAAATGTCACTACTAAAATGCATCATCTCATTAATTATGCATGAGTCTGTATTGTCACATGCTTCAACAATTATATGCTTCAGTAATTATACAAAACAAGGTAAAAAAAAAATATATATATATATATACATATGTATATGTGTGTATATATATATACACATACCAAATTATAAAATACACCAAGTGTTTAAACACACTAAAGTGAAACCTTTTTGTAAAGATTCTTTATTCATATTATTAGAGCCCTCCACACAGGAGCCACTTTAACATTATCAATATTTTTGGTATTTTTTGGTATTTAGGCCATGTATAGATTTCATGGAGGCTGCCTGAGGTGCTTATCCATCAGTTAACATGCTTTAAACCATCAAAAAATAAATAAAACAATGTCAGTGGTTATCCTGGACAAAACCAAATAATTATGGCTTCCATTCTTTACTAGCAGATTCCTGTGTGTCCTGAAATACACTAACTTATTAGTTATACAGAACTGTGTGTTATAATTTGCTTCCATAACTACATAATAGAAATACAAAAGTACTGAGGCCGGGATATTCAAAGGGGTTGCACCTGGCTTAACTGGGTTCCATCCCAACATGCCCCGGTGTGATATTCAAAGGGCATGTTGGTGGTTTTGTACCGATGCACCGGAGGTGCATTGTTACGTATATGTGATGCAGGGGGCTTGCCCACATATGCGGCACATCCGATATTCAACCCGATTTAGGGCATATGCTGACGCAACCCTTACATGCACCACACACTGGTGCTCAAAGTTGAGCTGCAAAAAACAGGTTCAAATGCTGGCCATCCACAAGTGGGCGGCTGTATTGCTAGGCACAACACAACAGCCACCAGCCATGGGTAGCCATCCGCCCAGCAGGACCACCATCCACAAGCACCTGATTCCCCCTGGTAGTCCAGTGCCCCACACACCCCCATGCCCAATCGTAGGCAGTAGTGTGAATACACAGCTTCTGATGGACAATCACGGGTGGTAGAGTACAGACACACTTCCCAGTGCCCGATCGTGGGCAGTAGTGTGAATACATATATCCCAATGCCCAATCGTGGGCAGTAGTGCAACTAGACATGACTCGATGCCCGAGCACAGGCAGTAGTAGGCATGAACATAAGCCTGGTGGTCTAGCAGTACCCCCCCTATACACCTGATCAAGGGCTGTTGTGAAGATAAAGATGTACCTGGTGGTCTAGCAGTACCCCTCCCCCCATACGCCCAATCGTGGGCTGTTGTACAAATAATCTCCTGGTGGTCTAGCAGACCCTCCCATACACCCTATTGCAGGCTGTTGTGAAGATAAAGCATTACCTGGTAGTCCAGTGGTACCCCCTCCCCACCGACCCACAGAGGGCCCCTGGCCACCCAGCACTCCCATCATCGGTGGGTGGGAGCACCCCACCTGCATACCGCCTGGCCACCTAGTGAATGACAGTGTACAGTATGATCTGTATGGCTACTGGTCCACAGTGTGGACCAATGGGCTTGCAGACCATACTGTACTACACAGTACCAGATAAGTGAATGAACGTGTTCATTCACATATCTGGTCCTGTATGTACAAATGGTCTGCAAGCCCTGGTCCACACTGTGGACCAATAGGCATACAGATCATACTGTAGCTGTAATTCGTGGTGGCCAGGCGGTATGGGGTGGGGTGCCGCCACCCGCCGATGATGGGGGGTGCTGGGGCAGGGATCTCCTCTGAGGGTGGGTGGGAGGGAGGTACCAATGGACCACCAGGTAATACTTTATCTTCACAACAGCCCACGATCGGGTGTACGGGGGGGGCGCTAGACCACCAGGTGATTCTTTATTTTTACAGCAGCCCGCAATTGGGAGTACAGGGGGGGGTACCACTAGAGCACCAGGTGATTCTTTATTTGTACAACAGCCTGTGATCGGGCATATGTGGGGCCACTAGACCACCAGGTGATTCTTTATGCAGCAGCCCATAATTGGGCATACGAGGGAGGGTACCACTAGACCACCAGGTGATTCTTTATTTATACAACAGCCCGCGATCAGGCATATGGGGGGGCCACTACTCCACCAGGTACTTTTCTTACTTCTACGGATGCCCATGATCTGGCATCTGGGAGGGGAAGGGGTACATTCACCCACCAGAGACCCACCCCCACGTCAGCTGCTAGATCGGGCACCAGGTGCATTCCACTGAACCACACTGCACAATGCATGCAAATGGGGATGTAATGACATGCAAATGGCCCCATTTGCACCTTGCATATATTATGGCCTCATTTGCATGCCCCCGACCCAATAACATGGGTGATGCACCTAGCGCAACTGCGCTGGTGCATCCCTGTGCTCCCTTTCTGTGGCTTGTGCTGGTGCAGTGCAACTGCACCATGCGCAGTATGTGCACCGACCTTGCCATATTCAATGGTGATGAGCCATGTAGCATCACTGTTGAATATCGCCTGGTCCTTGCCCCAGCACAGCCTGGTTGCACTATGCCCAGGCTTGTGCCACTGCCTGGCGCAGTCTGAATATCCAGAACATAGAGTACAGAATTACATCTAAGTGTTTAAGCTCAGAGAAAATTGCATAAAAATTTGATCTATTTTAAATGTGAATTATAAAACTATCCATATTACTTACTACCAGAATCACAAGTAGCCTACTTTAGCTTTATTAACAATTATGCCATTTTAGTATATCTGTCATTATAAATCTCATGAAAGCTGCCACTGGCACTCATTCATCTATTCTTGAGACAAAGAAAGAAAGACAGCTATGCAAGTGGTTATCCTGGACAACACCCAATGTATCATGGCTTCCATTCTTGGATAATAGATTTATTATGTGTCCCTGGCTTCTGGTAGATGTGGATTTCTATAAGACGAGAGGGAGAGAGATGAAGTTATACATATCTACAGTCGAGAAAACACCGATCATCTAATTTACTTAGTTTCTACTCAGGAAAGGTTTCAAATCCCATCTTTCTTTTAATCCAAAAGTTTTTTACACAATTCAAATTATAAATCCACATACATTCCTTTTCCAATAGTAGATGAGATCTGTCTCCTCCTTGTGTTAATGGAGGGACCCATTCCAAACCCATAAAATGAATGTTTTCTGGTCTAGAAGAATGATGTGTTACAAAGCGCATCCCTACTGGTATGTCTTTTTTTTTTTATTTAAGTTGGATCTAATACGCTCTTGGATTCTTTGTTTTAAAGGACAAACTGTCTTACCAACATAAATTTAGTTACATGTACACCCAGTTATGCCAACCTCTTTTTCGGACATTGGTAACATAAAATTATATTTAATCAAGAACTAAATCCGTACCGTCCATTTATAAAATATTGCTTTAGATTTATTGACAATGTTCTGTGCATATAGCAGGGTGACACTGAGACTATTCCAGAACTTATACAATGGATCAATGATGATAGCCCCAAACCTGCGGTTTACTTTTAAGATGAACAAAAGAAAACTTAACTTGCTAGATCTGACCCTTAGTCAGTGAGGACTTTAAGGTTATTAATACATCAAATTATTGCAAACCTACAGCAACCAATTTGGTGCTACATGTCCACAGTGCCCACCCTCAAAATCTTAGATTCCATTCCTTATAGTCAGTTAAGGATAAGAAGAAATTGCAGCTCCGAGGATTCATTTAATGTATAAACAGAGGAACTCATTAGTAGATTTTTGGCTGGAGGGTATAGCCATCTACTTTTGAAAAAACTAAAAGAAAAAGTGAGTACCCTTGATCGGGAGAAACTCATAACAGGGATGGAACCAGATATTACAACAGCACACACACAGCCGTGAACGTTTATAACTGAGTTCAATCACAAAGCAGGGAAGATTGGCATATCTTACGTTCTGATGAAGTAGTAGGTATAGCAGTGGGGGCTAGTCCCCCTGAGTACCCTTTGGAAGAGTTAGGAACTTAAAAGATTTTGTGGTATATAGCAGGTTACAACCTTTACAATTGGTGGATAGAACTACCCGGCTACCTCGGAGATCATTTGTTTTTTTCAGATGATCCAGATATAATATCTGCAAATATAGTGTGTCAGGCAAAATCTTTCAACATCCATTAGAGCCAAATATTAAAGTAGATACTAGTCAGTTCATTACTTGTGATACCAGCTATGTCATGTGTGTGCTGTAGTGTACATGTAACTTAATTTATGTTGGTAAGACAGTTCGTCCTTTAAAACAAAAATTTCCAAGAGCATATTAGGTCTATCTTAAATCAGAAAAAGGATACACCAGTAGGGATGCACTTTGTAACACATCATTCTTCTAGACCAGAAAACATTCATTTTATGGGTTTGGAATGGGTCCCTCTATTAAAACAAGGAGGAGACAGAACTAACCTACTATTGGAAAAGTATGTGGATTTATAAAATTGAATTGTGTAAAACCATTTGGATTAAATGAAAGACAGAATTTGAAACCTTTCCTGAGTAGAACATATGTTAGATGATCAGTGTTTTGTCTACTGTAGATATGTATAACTTCCCCTCTCTCCCTCTCCTCTTATAGAAATCCACATCTACCAGAAGCCTGGGACACATAAGAAATCTTTGTTATCCAAGAATGGAAGCCATGATGCATTGGATGTTGTCCAGAATAACCACTTGCATAGCTGTCTTTCTTTCTTTCTTAGATGAATGAGCACCAGTGGCAGCCTTCATGAGATTTACAATGACAGATATACTACAAACATTTGTCAATGTCAAATGTTTGCTTGCTGGTATTAGCATTGTAAATGCAGGAGTTAGACAGATGCAGAATAGGAATGGCAGAGAAGTACTGAACTTCATGCGAATGCCATCTCTATACTGTAGAGACGGACAGAGTTTGGGTTAAGTTTTTGGGTCGTCGCCCATGACGGTCAAGCTATGTCACCTTACCCTATTCTGCAGACACCAGCACATGTTGAAGTGTATCTTAGGGTGTTTGGCTTTACAGTCACCCAATTCCATAAGGACATACGGTGAAATGGGTGCAGCATAGGAGAATGGGGTGAAGTCTTGGGCTGAAGAGTCCAAGGTACATCTTGATGCCTGTCAGTAGCTGGGGGGTGGGGGTGGGATGGCATGAGCAGTGCAGTCAGCAATCCAAAGGCACACCCCAATGCCTGTCCATCTGTACAGGGTAGGATGTTATGGTTAGAAACCCTAATGCCTCAGGCGTTTGTTGGTATTTACAGTACAAATTTTCAACATGGCCTTTTTGTGACCCCCCACCTCATGAAAGCATTTGGGACCTCTTCTCATGAAGAGTGGCAGTGTGATTTTGTCAGAGTATCCCGAACACTGACTTCCAACAACGACAGTGCCATTCTGTGCCACATGTACAAAAATACAGATCGGGCAGGATGTGAAGAATGATAGCTGTAGCATCCATTTGGAGGTGTGAAGAGATAGCATTGCTGAAAATCTGTAGTTGGAATATTAAAAATGCTCGCACTTCCGAGGATGCGTGGAAACAGTGCAACACATGCGCGTAACGCAGTGATTTTATGGACTTTCGTCACCAGATTTTCAGCATAGGCATTTTACGACCTGTGCTCATGAACAGTGTGACTGTGATTTTCGTAATGTGTTCCAAACACTGATTTCCCACAGCGACCATGCTATTCTGCGCCGGAAGTGCAAAAACACATTTAGCCAGGATGTGAAAAATGACCAGCTGTACTGTGCATAAGGAGGTGCGCGTAAAAATGGCTATATTGAAAATCTGGAGTGAAAATATTGCAAATTCGCAAAGTTCTGACGTCGTAACAATGTAAACCTCTTGTAAAACAGTCATTTTGGATTTTTCCCACAAATTTGCAACATAGACTTTCTGAGCCCACCTCATGAACACTGGCACTGTCATTTTGTTAATTGGTCCCGGAAGGTGATTCCATGCAGTGACTGCAAAATCACCTTTCTGGGCCGATTAATGCCATGACAGTGCCTGAATTCAGGAGGAGGGGTCCCAAAAACCCCATGTTGAAAATTTGGTGCAGAAATTCCAAAAAATGCCAGAGACATGCATCAAAGTTGAAAAAACCCTATTTATACCATTATATAGCTTACCGACATTTCCTCAGTTCACGGTCAGATTTGAAGAGTGCAGACGTGTTCTCGGTCCACCGAAGATTGTGGCACTGGGCTCCGGAGGTAAGTATGGAGTGAGGGGGGTATAGGGAGGCAGTGTGCGAGAGGATGGGTGTGGGTTGGGGAGGGACACGCGGACTCGACAAAGGACAGTTTTACTTTTCAGGTACCAAAAAGGACATGTGGGACAGTTTTTTTTTGAGGTTTATTTCTGGACATTTGGCATGCTGGGTGGGCTCCCAGTGTGCCAACTGACTATTGGGACAGCTATAGCCGACGGAGGAGTTAGGCACCCCGTTGGCACAAAGCGGAGGGGCCTTAATGCTGAGGAGGATTAGGCATCCTCGGCACAAACCTACGTTTGTGGGGGGGACAATATGCCAACGGCGAGTGGGCTCCCCCGTCAGCAAATGATACTCGGACAGGACTGAAGCTGGTGGGGAATGGGGCCCCCGTTGGCAAACAAAGACTGTTTGGGGGGGGCACATGCTACCGAGGGGGATTGGGCATCTCCTCGGCACTAGGAGCTGCATAATGCTGTTTGTGAATGTGGCGGTAAGCCACCCGCCATGTTCACAAACAGTATTAGGCTAGCTAACATTCTGCCCTGAAATGACTGGTCACTCCCTCATTGCAGCAGAGAATGACTGACACTGCAATGACGAGGTGGCCTCTGATTGCTGTGGCGAAAACATTTGTTCTTCGTGCACTTTTGTAGACCAATGTCATCGGCATACTGTGCCTCCATTGGTCCACCAGTGCCAAGCCCCCAAATGCAGTGCCTCCCTTGGCTGTAACAGTGCTGCACCTCCACAACCCGCTTCTCTCCTAAGCTGTCACATAATGTTTCTTGCACGTGCGCACAAGCAAACATAAAAATGTCATAATTGTTAATAATGCTAAAGTATGCTACTTGTGATTCTGGTAGTAAGTAATATGGATAATTTAGAATTCACATTTAAAATAGATAACATTTTTATGTAATTTTCTCAGAGCTTAAACACTTAGATGTAATTCTGTACACTATGTATTTTTGTATTTCTATTATGTAGTTATGGAAGCAAATTATAATGCACAGTTCTGTATAACTAATAAGTTAGTGTGTTTCAGGACACATAGGAATCTTCTAGTAAAGAATGGAAGCCATAATGATTTGGTTTTGTCCAGGATAACTACTGACATTGTTTTATTTATTTTTTAATGGTTTAAAGAATGTTAACTGATGAGATCACGTGACGCTCATGGAGTGAGGGCAGCAGCTCGAGGGTTCTCCGCTCCCTGCCACTCCAAATTCGGTTATCGCAAGGGCTAACAGCGTTTTTTTGTATCTGGAAGCCAGCCAGACCCTTTTGGAATGGGTCCTGCACCATTCAGCGATATCGCTCGTTTTGGGATATTTTAAGATCCGATCCAAACATCGGTGAAAGTCCGCCCGCGATTAGGCAGCAACGCGCCCTTCTTTTGCTCCCTGCCAGCACAAATTACAATTTTGTCCACAATTGCATACTGAGTAGACATTGGGACATTGGTTGAAGCTTATCTGCACTGGTTTTGTACTATTTGGAGATAACGCTCGTTTTTGCATTCTTAAAGGAGCCAGCACTAGATTTGTTTTACTGTATGCCGGCGCTAAACCTACAGCCTGTGGGCCTCTCTCTCTCTCCCTATCAGCAAGGAACTTACTCTACATCCCAAATCTTATATTTTGCACTGCAAAGTTACCTATATTGATACTGGGAAATCTTGAGTCTATCTGGGAGTGGACTTTGGGGCAACTAGTGATAATTTCCGTTTTGGAAGATGCAGACATCTGAGCCAAATTGAAGCCAGCGCCCGAGGAGCTCATCGCCTCTGCTCCAGGAACAAGATCTAAAACCTGAGATGATCTACAACGACCTTTCTACTATAAAAGAAGCTTTATTCAAACTTATAGAGGAAGTGGCAGAGATAAAACCAGCCTTGACACAGTTAGCAAGAAGGGTGACCGACGCTGAGGCCAGAATCTCATCTCTGGAGAGAGCTATGGATAAATCAGGCCCTAACATAGTGGAGTGTAAAAGAAATATTGTTAAACTAGAAGATCGTTTAGACCTGGAAGGCCGTAACAGGTGTAATAATCTGGTCCTGCTGGGCCTTCCGGAAGGTGAGGAAGGGCCGAATACTATTCAGTTTCTGCAGAAGCTTATTAAGAAATCAGTGGGCCCTTCACCCAATGGGCCGGAATATATTATAGAGAGGGGTCATAGAGCCCTTAGAGCCAAACCTCCACCTTCGGAGCCACCGAGGCCGGTTATTTTCAAACTTTTGAATTACTTGGACAGGGAATACATCTTAAATGGAGTGAGGAAATTGGAAGTTTTCCAATGGGAAGGTAAGAAACTAACGTCTGGTGCCCGACTTACCTGGAAAGATGAGACAAGCTCGTGCCAGCTTCAGGGCGATCACGTCAGTCTGGGTGGCAGGGATCCGACACCGTCTACTTACCCCGAGGTTGGAGGTTACTTTCAAGGAAGGCCCAAGAGGTCTCAACTGCTGGAAGAAGCACTCGACTCTCCTGAGAACTTTGTTACCCGACTTGTTTCCCAAGGGATGAGAGATAAGTCTGACTATATGGGCAGTGTATAGTAACTTTTTGTTTTGCTAAGTTTGGTGACTAAGATTTTTGGATTGATATTAACATTTATAATCTGATTTTGATTGAGGGTTTCAAAGCAGTATGCAACTCGGGAATGTCCATAGATTACTGACTAGTTGGCTTAAGTGTTACTTCCGCTGATGTGTGTGACACTTAATCACTATTAGGATGGGCATGGGAGCTTTACCAGCTACATTATTGATATACCTTGGTTAGAAGTAATATAGTACTCTGGATTACTATTAGACTACGGGGTGGGTCTTACATCAGCCCTTGTTGATATAAAGTTAAGGTTAATATGTTTATGAGGAGGTACTACATTGTTTGCAGTATGCCTGGAAGAATACTTTTGTTCCTTTTTTGACACCTGTAGTAATAGTGTTTGATGTACAACAATAGTTTTCTTATTGGTAATTTATGGCTGGGGTACCTAACTAGTTACAAGGATCAAGTTAGATCTGAACTGCCAAGGGTATAATGCTAGTTGTGTTTTTAGGCAGGCCGGACAGCCCTGTCTTGTTTACTTAATAGTTCTGTTAGATAAGTTTGGCCGGCCTTCGGTTTAGCAGGCCTAGATAGAGCCCTTTACAGGGACTAAGGTTGGGTGTGCCACTGAATGGCCTATAATTTCATTTACTAGGGGCTGGATGCTTGGAGGTACTTAATGGCCTAATATATGTTTTATTAGTTTAATGGTTGCATTATACCCCTTAATTTCTAATTTCTAACTTCTCTTTTTTGGGGGAAAGTCTTGTCAATTAGTGTTTTATTACGTGACGTAATCACAGTCCTAAAGAGGGAGGTTAAATCTTTTTAGTAGCCTAGCCCTGAGATAGAGTCTGACATGATTATATATTCAATTATATCAATAGTAGTGGCAGGGGTGGACACACCCGTCTCTATGTAGCATCATGTACCTGAGAACGGGGTGTTGGCTTTGGGCCAGGAGGGTGAGTTATAAGTTATGTATGGGTATGTTATTATTTTGTTTAGGGGTTGGTGGGGCATTTGAAAGGTAAATTTCTTTTGTTTTGAAGGAATTTGTATGGGGAGGGTGCAGCTATCCCAAGTATTCTATGATCTGTATAACAGATGGCAGATAGGTTGAATATAATCTCTTGGAATATCAAGGAGGAAAGGATAATTGTAATTTGTCATTCTGAATCACCTTGCCTGCTTGAAACCAGCAATAGTATTTTACAAGAACCCACGTCTTGCTGACCGACTGGCCCATTTTAAGAAGAAGTGGGTGAATCAGGTTTTTGGGCGGATTCTCTTCTAATAGCTGAGGAGTAGCTATTTTAATTGCCCGAGGGGTTCCATTCACGCATTCTCAAATAATATCTGACCCGCAAGGTCGATTTATATTTGTTTCGGGTAATATTGGAGGGATTAACCTAGTCCTGGGTTCAGTATATGGGCCTAACCTAGATTCACCGGACTTTTTTACACAGTTAGGATTGACTCTGGCATCTTTTGGGAACATCTCAATAATCATAGGGGGGGACTGGAATTTAGTTCAGGTTAACCGATTAGATAGATCACATTGCAAAGGCTCTTCCCTCTCTCCAGCTCAAAAGGCCCTGCGGGAGCTTATGTCTTCAATAGGTCTAATAGACCTCTGCGTATCTTCAACCCTAGCCTCCGTGAATATACATTTTCTTGACAGTGCATAAATCACACTCTCAGATTGGACTTTTTCTGGTTAGTCAGTTTAGTTTGTCCTTGGTGGTAGGTGCCGCAATTTTGCCCCATGTAATCTCTGACCATTCACCTATAAGGATTACATGTTCTTTACCGCCTTTACCAAATAGGTCATACTCATGGTCATTAAACAACAGTATTTTAAAAGAATCTAATACATTAGCCAGCTTTAAATTGTTCTTAGAAGCTCTATCGCTAGTAATTGAGGTTCCATTAATGCTATTGACCAAACGTGGGTGGCTCTTGAGTCTGTGTGGCGTGGTGAGTTAATATGCTTAGCAACTGTCCGCAAGATCAAGTCAAGGATACTATTAGATAAATATTTAAAGGAACTAAAGGAATTAGAAAAGTTAAACGATACTCAAATAACGGTAGAGCAAGAAAATAAATTAATCTTTTAAGAAATCGGTATCGGACATGCAGAGAGAAAGTTATTAGTTTAGCCTCCAGAGTCAAGGCTTTATACCTGGGACAAGGCAGTAGGGCAGGAAGGCTGTTGGCTTGGCAGCTAAAACAGAAATCTTGGCAAGGTGGGTGACTGCCTTAACCACCCAGAATCAGGGCAAGTGATTACGGATCCTGCTGAAATACTAGGTATCTTTAAGTCTTTTTACCAAAAGCTCTATACAAGCCAGCAGCCCTCCACCCAGGTATTAGATGAGACCCAAGAGTTTTTAGAAACCATTTCGTTACCGAAACTCTCAAGAGATGCTGGTCCTCAATTGATAGCCCCCATTTCGGTGGAAGAAATAGAAAGTGTTATTGATTCATTTTGTTCAGATAAAGCGCCTGGCCCAGACGGATTTTCAGCTTTCTTTTATCAGCAATTTAAAAATATTCTTGCACCTTTATTGCAGGAGTTATTTTCCTTTTGGTTTGATCAAGGGATCAGGGACCAGACACCATTTGAGGCTAAGATTATTCTGTTGCCAAAACCAGGCAAGCCCACTGATGAAGTGGGTAGCTATAGACCGATCTCATTGCTAAACCTGGATGTTAAAGTCTTTGCTAAAATTCTGGCCAACAGATTAAAACGAGTTTGGCGGACTTTATTGAGCCCAGAGCAAGCTGGTTTTGTGGAGGGTTGCTCCTCAGCTGATCATTTCCGTAAGTTGTTTTACCTGGTTTCTGAGTCTATGGACCCTGCATTGGAGGCGTCATTAGTTTCTTTAGATGCAGAGAAAGCCTTTGACAAGGTGGAATGGGCTTTCATGTTCACTACCCTGTCAAAGCTAGGCCTTCCAGATAGATTTATTCACATGGTTCGCGTTTTATATTCTTGTCCTGTAGCTAGAATCCAATGTAACAACTTAATTTCCGAGGCCTTTTCCCTCTCTAGAGGTACTCGGCAGGGCTTCCCTTTATCACCATACCTTTTTAATTTATACATTGAACCGTTGATTCGCTCCATTAAGTCCAATAGAGAGGTGAAGGGGCTAAGGATTGGTGGTACCGAGTTTAAACTATCTGCATTTGCAGACGACTTACTGTTACACATCTCGGACACTACTTCTTCCCTTCCTAAAGCTCTTGATTTAATTGATAAGTTCAGTAGGTGTTCAGGGTACAATTTAAACAAGGCCAAAACGTCAGTCTATGCTTTGTCCCCATTTCTTCATAGAAGTTGGTGCCTCTCCTGGGACTTTGTTGGCAAACCAAATCAATAACCTATTTAGGGATTCAAATATCTAAGAATTTAGAGAACTTAATTGTTTTAAATCTTAAACCTTTAGTTAAAACTATCAAGGAAGATTTGGTTAGATGGTCAAAGCTCCCACTGACTTTTTTGGGAAGAGCCAGCACGATAAAAATGATGGTTATGCCCAAACTTTTTTATACTCTATCCAATTTAAATGTGTATTTGCCAAAGTCCTTTTTCAAGCCGTTATTTCAACAATGTGTGGCTTTCCTATGGAATGGGAGACCCCCTAGAAGAAGTTACCTCAAACTTACTCGGCAACGACGACTCTGAGGGCTCCAATTACCGGACTTTTATGCTTATTACCTCGCGATCCACCTGGCAAGGATGAGTGCCTGGGCGTGTGATGAGGACCTACCACACCCTGGCCTTCATTTAGATTGTTTATTTGTTAGTGGCTTTAAGCTGGATCTAGAGTCTTTACTTTATGTTCCATGGGCTAAAATTCCAAAGAGGGTGAGGGATACTCCGTTAGGATGGGATATTAAAGCCTTGCAACAGTTTTACATGAAATTTCAAATCTCACAGCGATATGATTTATCCCAACCTATAGTAGGAAATCCGAATTTGACCATCGGAAAGCAACCTATATCTAGACGAGGAATTGAAGGGGAAACGAAGTGGCGGGTACAAGATCTCTTTCAGAACAATAGGTTTCTTTCACTTCAGGCTCTGGCGGAGAAGTTGGAAGGTAAATGTCAATCCTACTTAAAATTAGAGTCAATTTTAAGCTGCGCTAAGTCAGATAATTGGTAAGAGGCAGGGACAAAATATTTTGGGACCTATGTTTGTGGAATTGAAGGGTTTACATAAGTGGGTAAGGTGATATCAAAAATGTATAAGTATATTATAGTCAAAGATTCTTTGAAAGTGTCACCAATTCCGATACACTGGGAATTAAATCTGTCCTTAGGTAAATCAGCAGAAATTTGGGAAAAGGCTTGGTCGATATCTATAAATTTGTCAAGCAGGATAGATTAAGAGAAGTTCAATTTAAGTTACTTCATAATCTATATTTTTCATCAGCTAAGCTTTCAAGGATGAGTAGTCGCTTTACAGCGAATTGTACTGAATGTAATGATTCTCTGGCTACCAGCTATCACAAGTTTTGGACCTGCCCTAAGGTAGTGGGACTGTGGCATTTGGTGAAGCAAATGATTGGTCAATTTTATGATCTAGACAGATTCTTCACTCCAGAGGCTTGTATAATTGGTGTGTTTGATAAAATACATAGTAAATTAACTAAATGTCATTTAGCTATGGTAGCAGCAGTAACTAAATTGATAATTCTGCACCACTGGAGAGGTGATTGGACTCCTTCGCGTCCGGAGTGGTGGGAAGAGTTTATGAGTGTATTGAATGCAGAAAGATCGGCTCTTTCTTTTTATAATGCTTCACCAATATTTCTGCAATGTTGGGGGAAGCTATTCCATTGCTTGAAGGATAGGTACGGGTATTAGCGTTATAGCTTAGAATACTTGCTTCTAGTTATGGGAAGCATATCGACCCCAGTTTGGCACATTTTTTGGGTGAATCCTTTCCTCCATGCTACCTCCCTTTGAAGACTTAGTTATATTACTTATAATTGGGTCTTATTTTGTTTGTTTTTCCGAGGTTACGTTATGTTTGTATTCATTATATAAGTGAGTCAGCCATAGGGATAGCTGCCAGGGGTGGGGAGGGGGGTTAGGGGTTTTGTTTTGCTCTGTTACTTCTCTTTTTTTATTTTTGTTTTATGATGCCTTTGTATTATGTATTTGTATGATATATATGTTACGTTTGATAAATTTCAATAAAGCTTGGTTATTTGCAAAAAAAAAAGAATGTTAACTGATGGATGAGCTCCTCAGCCAGCCTCCATGGAATCTATACATGGCCTAAATACTAAAAATACCAAAAATATTGATAATGTTAAAGTGGCTCCTGTGTGTAGGGCTCTAATAATATGAATAGAGAATCTTTACAAAAAGATTTCACATTAGTGTGTTTAAACACTTGGTGTATTTTATAATTTGGTATGTATATATTTTTCCCCTTGTTTTATATAACTATTGAAGCATATAATTGTTGAAGACAATACAGACTCATGCATAATTAATAAGATGATGTATTTAAGTAGTGACATTTTCCCACTTTGGCCACACCCCTGAGGAAGACTCTCAAGGAGTCGAAGCACTGGGTGGTTTGGAGGAAGCCCTTGCTGTTGCTGGTACTCTCTATCTTGAATAAATTCCTTTTGAATGCATTTGGATTACCTGTGAATTTATTTGGATTCATCCAGACAAGCGGCAGGAGACCCGAGTGACACCACATTTTGGATTTGTGTCTGATTATAGGGCTGGCTTGAGGGAAGACTGGCTTGCTGGTGTACTGACTGGAATGCTTGGTTGCTGGGGATTGGCTGGCCAGAGGGCTGGCTGGCTGTTGGGTTGGCTGGAGGGCTGAATGGTTCTGTCACTGGCTTGCCAGTCAATCCTGTGATGGTTTGCAATCCCTGCAACAAAAGGGAGACAAATGGGAAGAAAGCAACTTATTTAGTCTCTTGGTTGTCACAACCTTGCAATCAGATTTAATGTCTCATGGGATGAACAAGCAAGTTAGCAGACTAATCATCATTGGGATGGCAGACACAGCAACACTTACTGTCACACCAGACACAAGATGGCCTTCCTAAAAGTGGAGTCGTTTTTGTTGGTTGGCTGAAGGGCTAGCATGCTAGCTGGATTGAAAGTTGGTTGCATGGCTGGATGGTGGACTGGCTGACTGACTGGCTGGCTGGCTGACTGTAGGGCTGACTTGTGGAATGTCTGGATAGCTAAAGAGCTGTTTTGAGACCTGGTTCACTGTCTGGAGGACTAGCTCGTTGGTGGGCTGGTTGGCTGGCACAGGGCTGCCTTGAGGGCTGGGTGGCTGGTTGGATGACTGACTGGAGGGCTGGCTGGTTCTACAACTTGCTCACAAAGCATCCCTGTGATTGTGGGCAATACCTGCAGCAACAAGGAGACAAAAGTGAAGAATAAAGCATGTTTTAGTCTCTTGGTCATCACAACCTTGAAATCAGCTCTGATGTCCAGTGGGAGGAACAAGCAAGTTAGCAGAGCAACCAACAGTGGGATGGCCGAAGGAACAACATTTACCATCATAGCAGTGAAAGGATTGCCTTACTTGGGGAAGAGGCTTGTTTGGCTTGTGGGAAGGTTGGCTGGAGGTTTGACTTGAGGGCTGGCTGACTGGGGTGCTTGCTGGAAGACTGATTGTTTCTATGGCTGGCTTGCCAGTCATCCTTATGGTTGATGGCAGTCCCATCAGCAACAGGGTGACAAAAGGGAAGAAGGCAACCCATTTTATCCTCTTGGTTGTCACAACCTTGCAATCAGCCTTGATATTCTGTGGGAATAACAAGCCAGATAGCAAATCAATCAACAATGAGTTGGTGGCCGCAGGCACACATCATTCCAGACATATGATTGACTTGCTAGAGGATGAGCTTTTTTTTGGATGGATGGCTGGCTGGCTGTAGGGCTGGCTGGAAGGCTAGCTAGAGGGCTGTGTAGATAGCTGGCTAGAGGGCTAGCTGGCTTACTGGCTGGATGTAGGGCTAGCTGGCTGACTGGAGGGATGGGTAGTGCACTGACTTGCTGGCAGGCTGGTTGGATGGGTGGCTAGCTGGTACACTTGATGGCTGGCTTCTTGGAGGGTTAGCTGGAGGGCTTGTCTATGGGCTGGTGGCTGACTGAAGGGCTGGTTTGCTGTTGAACTTGTCGGCTGGCTGAGGGCTGACTGGTTGCTTGGATGGCAGGCTGGAGGGCTGTTTGGTTCTGCAACTGACTTTCTAGTAATCCCTGTGATGGTTGGCAATACCTGCAACAACAGGAAGACAAAAGTGGAGAGAAAGTGTATTTTAGACTCTTGTTCATCACAACCTTGCAAATAGATTTGCTGTCCTGTTAGAAGAATAAGCAAGGTAACAAAGAAATCAACAGTGGGATGGCAGATGGAACAACACTTAACCATCATGGCAGACTTATGATGGACTTGCTGGAGGAGGCCTTTCTGGCCTGCTGGTAGGCTTGCTGGAGGGCAGGCTGAATGGCTAGCTGGCTAGATGGTTGATTTGAGGGCTGGCTGGATGACTGGAAGGATGACGTGAAAGCTGCCTGTCTTTGCAGGGGATGAATTTATTATTGTCCATCTGCTGCTGGATTCTATACTGGCAGAAGAATCTGGGTTGCAGAAGGAGCTGTGGGAGGTGCTGGAGACATAGGTGATAGTGGATGTGCTGGAAACTTTGGTTTTCTCAGCTAATACCAGGTACTAGGCTGGCACAAGAGTCTGGATAGCTAGAGGAGGTCCTTTAGGGGGTGCTGGAAGTGGTGCTGCTTTGTTTGTCTCCCAGATTTTGTCAGGTTCTATGCTTGTATAAGATACTGGGTTGCTGGAGGAGATACTGCTTTGCAGGTTTTTGCTGCCTTCTGCTAAGTTCTACAGTGGCACATGAGTCCAAGTTGCTGGAGAAGATACTGCTTTGTAAGTTTTCGCTGGCAGTGGCTGGGTTCAATGCTTGTACAGTACAAGAGTCTGGGTTACAAGAGGATATGCTGTAGGAGCTGGTGGAGTTAGTGCAGCTTTTTTTTTTTTTTTTTTTAGGTTGCCCAGATTCTCTCGGGTTCTACTCTGCTATAAGCATCAGAGCTGCTGAAGGAGCTGTTGAAGGAGGTGCTGCTTTGTTTAGCTTGCACAGATTCTGCCAGGTTCTACTCTGGTAGAAGAGTCTGAGTTACTGAAGGAAGTGCTGGAGGAGGTGCTGCTTTTTTTTGGTTCTCTCAATTCTGCCAGGTTCTATGATGGTACAAACGTCTAGGTTGCTGCAGGATGTGGTGGAGAAGATGATATTTTGATTAGATTGCACAGATTCTGCCATGTTTTGTGATGGTAAATAGTCCAGATGGCTGGATGAGGGATGTTTTAAAGCTGTCAGGTTGCTGCCATTGTTTTCTATGCTGGCACTAGATGGTTTATACCTGTACAAAATAGAGACACAGATGGAACATAGATTGAGTCAAGGGCTTAATGTTGAATGTAAATATGTGTAGGTAGATCATATTTCTTTACTCTTCCAGCATTGCCAATGGTTCACTGTCAGGATGTGTCCCTTTCACATCAGAAAGCATGTTATTCTGTGATGTTTATATTCCTATGTCAAGCATTGTTGACGTCATATAAACATCTAACAGGTTTTACTGTTTGACTGACATTACTGAAGTTATTTCAGTTAGCCAGATGATAACATGCCTCTATTAGTTTAGTGTAAACAGGACATGGGGGAGAACAAATAGAAATAAACAAAAAATGGAAAACTAGAAACAACATATAGAAACAGAAATTGTTGGCAGATAAGGACTGCTAGGCCCATCCAGTCTGCCCGTAGGCCCTATACAGTGTATGTAGCCACTGACCCTGTGTTCAATGGTTTTTCATCACTCCCTCCCCTCTCAGGCTTCCCTTGTACCTGTCCCAGGCTTGCTTAAACCCCTCCACTGTGCTTGCCCCACTACCTCCTGTGGCAGACTATTCCAAGTGTCGATTATGCTTTCTGTGTAGAAAAATGTCCTCGCATTACCTCTTAATCTACCCCTTGTCCTGGTACTTTTTCTACAATGGAAAAGGTCTCCCACCTATACCTTGTTTATGCCCTTGAGGTACTTGAAAGTTTCAATCATAACTCCCCCCTCCCCCCGCTGTCTCCTCTCCTCCAGTGAGTACATATTGAGGTCCCTTAGCCTGTCTTCATATGTTTTGTGGTGCAAGCCCTGCACCATCTTTGTTGCCCTTCTCTGGATAGTCTCCACCTTTTCTATGTCCTTGCACAGGTGTGGTCTCCAGAACTGCATGCAGTACTCCAGGTGAGGCCTTACCAATGTTTTATACAATGGCATCACCACCTCCCAACTCCGGCTAGTGATACCCCTGCCTATGCACCCCCACATGCCACTGGCCCTCCATGCTGCCTTTGTGCATTGCTTTGATAACTTAGTCATCAGAGATGATAACCACTAGATTCCTTTCCTCTTTGGTGACAGTCAGCTCTCTTCCCCCCCCCCCCCAACATGTAGCTCTCGCCAAGGTTCCCTCTACCCAGGTGTATTATTTTGCACTTCTTTGCATTGAATCTCAGTTGCCACACCTCTAACCACCTTTCAAGTTTCTCCAGGTCCATCTTCATTTTCTTCACCCCTTCTGGAGTATCCACCCTGTTGCAGATCTTGCAGTCATCTGCAAACAGGCAGTTCTTTCCTTCCAGCCCCTCTGCAATGTCACTAATAAAGATATTAATCAGGACTGGTCCTAGTACTGATCCCTGTGGTACCCCACTGGTCACCCCCATCTCCCCAGATTGTACCCCATTTACCATCCCTCCTGTCTTCTGTCTGTTAACCAGTTCCTAACTCAGTTCACCACCTTGTCTCCTATACTCAGACTACCTATCTTGTTAATCAGCCTTCTATGTGGGACAGCGTTGAAGGCATTGCTGAAATCTAGGTAGGCGATGTCTACCGACCCTCCCAGATTTATTTCCCTAGTCACCCAATCAAAAAAATCTATTAGATTCATTTGACATGACCTTCCTGCTGCAAATCTATGTTGCCTCAGAACCTGAGCATCTCTGGATTCCATATGTGCCACTATCCTTTCTTTCAGCAGTGTCTCCATGATCTTTCCCACCACTGAGGTGAGGCTGACTGGTCTGTAGTTCCACGCCTTCTCCATACTGCCACTCTTGTGCAGTGGGACTACATGTGCCCTCCTCCAGTCCTCTGGAGTGATACCTGTGTTGAGTGACTGATCAGGGCCACCAGAGGCACTGCTTGTTTCCTTCGCTGCTCCTTTAATATCCTCAGGTGGATGCCGTCTGGCCCCATGGCCTTATCCACCTTCAGCTTTGTGAGTTCTTTGTTTTTGAATTAACAACTTTATTGATTTTATACATAAATGGACATGAAACTGGAATACAGCAATAGTCACAACATCAATGAGTTAACAGCGAAGATCCATGTACATTCCTCCCCCCACCCTCTCCCTCAGCCCCCCTCCTCCCACTACCCCCCCACCTCTCTCTCTCCCCTCCCCAGGCTTTGGCTAGTTACAAACCTAAAATACTGCTGTTAGGTTGGCTGAGAAGACAATATGAGTAAAGTTGGCACAAGAAAAAGATGATATTCCTGAGCAGAGGCCCTGTCCCTATCTGGGGCATGACCCAACTAGAGCCAAGTATAGGGTGTACATGCCTTCCCAGACCTTGTTGTAGAAGGACCGGGAGCCCCTTAGGCTGGTCTTGAACTGTTCAGCCCTTAGATTAAAAAGCAGTTCCTGTAACCACTCTATCAGTAATCGGGTTTGTCTACCCAGCGATGTAGTACTACTTTCTTCTGGGACAAGGAGATCAAGGCCATGTATTATCTACATTGTTTAACAAAGATGCTGGCAAAATGCCCAACTAGGCAAATCTCCAGTGTGAAATAGTCAGTAATACCCAGTAGTGGGTCTGCCTTGGTTTTAATGGTATCCCATAATGATTTGATTTAGGGGCAGTCCCAGAAGATGTGTAAGAGGGTGCCATCCTCCTTATGACATCTGTTACAGGCTGGTGAGGGAAGTCTACCTACTTTGAACAGTTTTGGGGGGGGGCCAGAATATATTATTTAGGAATTGAAACTGGGTTAACCTTAACCTATCCTGTGTGATGTACTTACAGGTGTCACTCCAATTCTGTTCCAAAGTGGGAAACTGGACCTTCCAGTATTTGGGCACCCCATCAAGGTTAGTAAGAGCTCTCTCAAGCAACAGACTATAGATGACAGAGACTGCATGCGGTGCATTAGGTGATAGGGAGGGAGTCTGAAATAATTCAGCTATAACATTGCCATCCCTCTATATGTTCTTTACATTAGTTAGAAGATGCCTCAGTTGAATGACCCTGAAGATCTGCCTTTGGGAATATTAAGTCCATTCAGAATTGCTCCTACAGAGCTGCAGACCCTATCGGCAAAGTGATCGGCCACCTTGAGACCTTGTACAGTAACTGAGAGATCTATTGACTGGAAATGATTTTACCTCCTATTTTAAAGTTCAAATTCCCAACAATAGGTTGGGCAGTGTCTAACGTATACTTATATTTTAGGAAGGAACAAAGCTGGCCATGTATTCTAACCAACATCTCAATAGGGGTATTTGAAAGGGATTGAGGGCTAGCCTTCGATGGAATATGGAGAAAAGCATCTGGAGAGTTCTAGTTTGTGCTATGAACTCCTTTTCCAAAGTCAGCCATGGGGGAGCATACGGGGGACTGTGACACAGTTGGGAGATAACCACCTCAGGTGTTTACTGGCATGACAGGCCCAGTAATAGAGCCCAAACTGTGGTAACCAGAGCCCACCCTTATGTTTTGGCGCAGCCAGCTTGTAAAAAACCCTCCTAGGGGACTTACCCAACCACATAAAGTCTGTAAGCTTTGAATAAAGTGTCTTAAGCCATGTTTGGGGAAGCCAGGAATTCATCATGGTTAGGGGGTAAAATATCCTAGGCAAAATATTAATTTTAATTAAGTTAATCTGACCCCAGAGGGACATTGGGAAAGAGCTCCATCTATCCAAGTCCTGTTGGATCACTTGCAAAACAGAGCTTAAATTGACCTTGGTCATTTTAGCCTCACTACCAGCCAAGGTATTACCCAAGTATAACAAGCCTTGGGGGTTCCACTGTATACCAAGATGCAAAACATCTCGTCTAAGTAATTTGTTATTAAGAGGAAATGCCACGGTCTTGTCCAGATTGATTTTGTAATTTGAGAACTGGCTGTATTTTTTTTTTTTTTACCAGGAGAGAGACACTAAGCTGAAAGCTTGTTTACAGGTGTGACCTGGGAGCACAAAGAAGTTAAGTGACTTGCTCAGGGTCACACAGTACACAAGTGGAGGCTGTGGGATTCAAACCCAAGTCTCCAGGTTTGCAGCTCAAAGACTTAAACCACTGAGCTATACTGCCTCACTAATTCCTTAATTATATCCAAGACTACTAGGAACAAATTTTAGGGTGAATCAGGTGTAACAGGATATCGTCTGCATTGGCCGACAATTTAAATTCTTGTGAGCCAGTTGGTATGCCCTGTACTCCTGGGTGACTCTTTAAAATAACTAGTAAGGGTTCCAAATATATGTTAAATAAAAGTTGGGATCAGGGGCATTCCTGTTGAATGCCCGATTGTAAGACAAAGGAGTCAGAGAACACCCCATTGCAATACAATCGAGCAATGGGGCTGCTGTAAAGAGAGGTAACCCACTTGATGAATAAAGAGGGAAAGCCAAATTTAGACATTGTCCTGAATAGAAACTACCAGTCTACTCTGTCAAAGGCCTTCTCTGCATCCAGAGACAGCACGCCTGTAGGGTAATCTGAGTCTCTGAATGCAGAGAAGATGTGGCTTAGCTTGTGCAGGTG
Source organism: Neoceratodus forsteri (assembly GCA_016271365.2). Taxonomy (NCBI): domain Eukaryota; kingdom Metazoa; phylum Chordata; order Ceratodontiformes; family Ceratodontidae; genus Neoceratodus; species Neoceratodus forsteri. The sequence continues at coordinate 1,355,747,256 of CM057452.1, forward strand.
ATCCGAGGATGCTCTACCATGCATAAAGCCCACTTGCTCCTGGACAATTAATGGGGGGAAGACACTTGCTAGTCTGGATGCTATTAGTTTAGCCAGAATTTTAATGTCCCAGTTTAATAGAGATTGGTCAGCAGCTAGTGACTCTTTCTGCATCATTACCTGGTTTATGGATTACAATAATTAAGGCTTCAAGAAGCCTTTTGTCAGCACTGTCTGATTCCAGGAACCAAGTGAAAAGCTTGAGCAGCCATGGAGTTAGTTGTTTGGCAAAAAAGTTACAGGAAAATCTGTCGGGGCCAGGGGCCTTATCAAGTGATAGAGATGAAATAGTGTCCCATATCTCCTCCTCCGTTAATGGGGCAATCAGAAGTGGCTTTTGATTTTCGTTTAGAATCGGAAGTGGGACTGTGTCTAAGACTCATCCACCTCTGCTCTCTCAGGATGGTATAGCATGAAACTTAATGTTTTGATGATAATTTGCAAACTCCTCGGTGATGTCTTTAGGCTGTAATTTAAGAACATTATCTGCCAGGAAGCATAGTCCCTTGACTATCCTGGAGGATTCTAGATTCTATAACTTAAGGGCAAGGATTTTACTGGCCTTTTCTCCTTGGTCGAGGTACAATGCCCTAGTATTTAAAAATGGCTGATTTGGCTTTTTTCCGTAAAAACTCATTGTACTGATCTCTCAGGCCAATAAGCCTCAGTCTGTCTTCCTCAGGTGAACTGAGTGCATATCTGGGATAATAGTTCAATGGCTTTCCTTTGATTCACCCGCTTCCGGATTGAGGACAGGTGTATAGGTTCTCCCCTTACTACACTTTAAACCTCTCCCCTCAATATCAATTTTGTCTGTAGAGCCTAAGTTACTCTGCGTACTGATCTATTATTTTAGATATATGTTTAATAATACTGTCCTCTTTCAGTAGTTGATTATTTATTTTCCAGATAGACTCTTTGGGATAATCAAAGGAAAGATGTAAATGGTACCGAATAGCCAAGTGGTCCGAGAGCGCCACTGGTTCTATTTGACTGTCCACAATCCCTGGTAGAAGAGAGTGACTGATCAAAAAATAGCTTGTTCTAGACAGGGGTTTATGAACTATTGATTGGAAGGTGTACTCTCTTGAGTCAGGGTGTAAGGTTGTCCAGGGGTCACAGAGTCCCTTATCGACCAGTTCTCAGATTACCCTTTGAGTAGGGGATAACCCACTGCACCTTCTCTCTGACTTATCTAAATTAGAGGAGAACAGCAGGTGCCAATCCCCACCTAAGATACAGGGAAGCTTGGTAAAGGGAGCCAGAATGGACATGAGGATCATGAAGAAAGCCGGGGAGACCACATTGGGTCCATAAATGCTGCCCAATAAAATTGAGAACCTATCCAAAACTCCTTTTAAGAATATGTATTGGCCTTTGGGGTCCTTAATACACTAATCACACACAAAGGGGGGCTTTCCTCAAGATAATGATGGCAACTCCTCTGCTTTGTGTACTATTTCCAGCTGCAAAGACTTGGCCTACCTGTTGCCTCCTAAATAAGTTAGCTTCCTCGTCTAATAAGTGTGTCTCTTGTAAAAAAAGGAGATATCTCCTCTCAGGTGGTGGATATGTTTCAGAATCTGACACCTTTAACCTTAGTATGAGCCCCTTTGACATTCCAGGAAATTACAAACCATATATTAGCCATGATGCCTAGCAAGAGGATTCTTGAAAAAGCCCCATCGTGATCTATCAGTCCAGCTTAAGAAGCCTTCTGTTAGTATGACAATTCCGCAACCTCATAGCATTTTGTAGCTTAATGTTCACCAAGCCAAAGCCTACCCCCACCTCCTGCCCCACCTGAAACCCCAGAGTGAACAAACTAATAAAATAACCCCCAGGGTTCCCCAAATACAATGGTAAACACACAAACAGATAAAAATAGAGCACACAGCATCTTCCCCCACCCTCCCAACAGAAATAGTCTCCGGTGCATGATGTGACCCATACCGAATAGTGCCTCCCACCCCCACCCCTACTGGAAGCCAGTGCCTTCCAGAGCCATCCTGCAATAGACATGTAACTTATGTTCTAGTAATATGCCCTAGGGCAGTTCCTGGGGGAACCAACCTAAGGTACCTCGAGCTCTATGTAGTCCCAATAATGGGGACAGGAGCAGTACAGCCTTGTGTCCACAGTGATCAGCCCTGTTCAAATTTAGACAAAATTAAAATTAAGGTCTCATGCAGCACCAATGAGCGCCCCAAAAGCATCAAGTCCACAGCCCCATCTCATAAACAAACACTGCATCTCAAAGGAGCAAAACATGCAAATAGCAGGAAAATCCAAATGCAACAAACAATATCAAAATATTTAGTCCAACTGTTTGTTAAACTCTGGTCCTCAGCATCTCTCCTGGGTGGCCTGTGCAGACTCAAGGAACATGGGTCCCAATGTGAATTTAATTCTGTAAACACAGTCCCAATATGCCCAGGAACATTGAACCATGTTAGGGCAATGCTAACCAGTAATCTCAGCATGGGGTAAGTCCAACCACTTCGTACAAAACCCCTCTGTTCATGTTGCACAGGTAAAAGGTTTCTCTTTGTACAATCGATGGGCTGTAGTGTTTGAAAATGGGTAACCGGATGGGCTTTAGGCCAAAAACACAACCAGTGCAGGGACCACTCCACCTCGATCGTGTCAGGCTTTCTCTAGCAGTGAGCCATTCAACCAATCAGGACAAGAGTAACAGTGCAGAGTCAGGGTCTGATATATACAGTCAAAGCATGGTTCAGTATAGAAAGGTAGCACATACTGGAGAATTTATCCTGCAGCTCCGGCTGCCCTCCGCTTTGTCAGCGATTTCTGAACAGGTCAGGTAGCGCTTCTTTTAATGCCTCCTCTGCCATTTTGCAGTCCTCATAGGTACTCCAGTTGCCCGCAATCAGCACTTGGAGCTTTGTGGAGTAACTCATCTTAAACTTGATGCTGGCCAGGATAAGTTTAGACACAAGCAGGAGGAAAGCTGATTGCCACTGTCACACCAAGAAGTGGAGGTCTTCAGCCCCCCGGAGTTTTGAGCATCCCATTTCCAGCAACTCTTGAATTTTAGCCCAAAAGTGCTGTTTTTCTAAATAGTTCAGAAACCTGAGTATCAGGGTTCGAGGAAGCGCCCCAGGGGGTGGCATCAGGCACAGGGCACGATGCGAGCGCTTGATTGTGTAGGCAGCTCCAAATGGTGAAGGGCCTGATAGCTTAGTGACCAGTTTGTGTGAAGACCAGGGAATCAGCTCCATCTCCTTTCTCTGGTAGGCCTATGATTTCCACGTTGTTCCTCTGACTTCTCCCCTCCAAATCCTCCACTTTCACTTCTAGTTTAGCAATTCGGTGTCTGCTGGCAATAACCTCTGAATCCATTTTGGTGATCTTTTTTCATTAGAAGACATGCAGGCTTCTACTTCACCAGTTTTCTTAGTGACCGCCTCCAGAGCCTCCAACATCAATTTAAATTCTCCTGTAATATTCCGAATTTCCTTCCGGAACTGTTGGAACTCCTCAAGAAAGCATTAAATGTGATGATATTTTGTTCAGGGTGGCCTGGTAGAACTTTTGAGGTAGGGGAGGCCTGCGTTTTGTTCTTCTTACTGAGCTTTTCCAGCATCAGTGGTGTGCGGTGGGGCAGTGCTTGCCCCATTTCCGTAATCCACTTAACAGGCTGTAGCACTTTTCTTTCCCCAAAAGATGTAAAGTTCATTCACTAGTTGAATCTGTACAATTTGATTGAGAAAGAGCTCAAGGATACAAAAAATTATGATAAATATAATGAGGGGTTAGCGGGAGCACTTGCAGGAGCATCTACTCAGTCGAGTGCATCATGTGACTCCTTAGCTATGTGAGTTCTTACAGAACTCTCTCCACTGTGAATGGACTGGTGTCCACTCCCCCCCATTGCCTCTGCAACTTAACTGCAGTCTTTGACCCTCCCCCTCCTTACTTAGCAGAAGAATTTATTCAGTATTTCTGTCTTTTCCAGATCTCCCCTCCTTACACTCTTTTCTCCCCTTTGAGCCTCACAATCTCCCGCCTGTTTTTTCTTCTTTACCTATAAAATGCCTTATACCCTTTGTTTACAGACCATGCTAAACCTTCTTTTGTCTGTGCCTTCACCCTCCTAACAGCCTTCTCTGCTTCCCTTAAACATTCAAGGTGCACATTCCTGTCATCCTCCCTTTGGGTCCCCTTATATTTCTTGAACCTTAGCCTTTTAGCCCTGACTTTGTCCCCCACCTCTTTGGAGAACCATAGTGGTTTCCTTCTTCTTTTCCCCTTGGCCACTATCCTAACGCATTGGATTATTATCTCCACTATGGCTCCTTTCAGTTTCTCCCATTGTTTTTACCCCCTGTATTACCCCTGCCTTCCCCAGGACTGGTAGTACACATCTACCCATTTCAGTGAAATCCACCCTCCTGAAATATAATACTTTTGCCCTTGTGTGGCCTAACTGAGTCTATGTCTCCATGCTGAACCACAACAAGTGGTGGTCACTGGACCCCTGCTGCTCTTCCACCTGTATTTCTTTGACGCTGTTCCCATTAGTCCATACCAGGTCCAGAATTTACTTGTCCCTGGTTGTCTCATACACCAGCTGCCTGAGTCCAACCACCTTCAGTGATTCTAGAATGGTTGTGCTTCTGGCTGAAGAAGCCACCTGGGTGGGCCAATCCACATCCAGCATATTGAAATCCCCCACTAGTAGGATTTTTCCTTTAGCTGCCATATCTTCTACGTTCTTCACTAGTTCTACTTCCTCCCTCCCTCTGTACCGGAGGTCTGTAGATCACCCCTGTGTGTATTGTTCCATTTCCTGGCTCCATGCTCACCCACATTACCTTAGCATCCCCCTGTCTTACCTGAACTTCTGCAGCCTTTATACAATCTCTGATGTACAGGGCCACTCCCCCACTATTTTTACTCTCCCTGTCCCTCCTAAACACTGTATAGCCTGGTACACTGACTTCCCAGCCATAATTAGCAGAGTATCACGTCTCTCTTATTGCTACTGTGTCAAGGTCTGCATCTGCCAACAAGGTCTCCAGGTCTGGAACTTTATTTGCTAGGCTATGGTCATTCATTAGCATGACCTTACTTGTTTTTCAGTCTGCCCTCCCTCTGGTTTTGTTTCCCTCTCCAGCATATCCCCACCCTGGTTCCCTTTCCTATGTGCTTAGGCCTCCCCCATATCACTCATTACACATTCTTTGCATGCCTATTCCTCCCTGCCTGCTTTTGCTGTTTCTGTAGTCAACTTATGTTCCTATGAGGGTGTTCCTAAGCCCCCTGACCCAGGGCTAAGGGTATAAAAGTATCTTCAGGTAACAGGGAGACTAAAGGTTGAGAATGTTGGGAGTCGTGCAGTGCACTGCAGTGTCTGTGGGGCAGCAGTTTTCAGAGAGACCTTCTGGAGATTGTGGTGCTGCCCCATCTGCACATATCTCTCTGGGTTGAGGGAGGAGGTCACTAGACTCCAATCTGAGTTGGCTGGGCTTCAGGGGACCTTTCCTCCTCAACCTGATGCCACCAAGTCTGCCACTGTTGCCTCAGAGGATGCCAGTGAGGAGAAGCAGCTGGACTATTGTGGGATCTGGAAGGGTGGAGGTGGTGGGAGAGAGGCACATTCCTCAACCAGTACCACTACAAAATTCCTGCACCACTGTGCCAGGGCATGACTGACAGAAGGAAGCACCCTTGGTGGTGACCAAGGGGAATGTGAGGAACCTCCATAGTAGAGACCCCCAGGTAGGGTGGTAGAGCATCCTAGAGGATGAGGATGCAACTTCTGGTGGGGGACTTAATTGTGAGGGGAATAGACTTGTGAATAGGAAAGGAGGGGAAGGTTAGGTGTCTACCTGGTGCCACTGCCCTGAGGGATGAGAAGTAAATCCTGTGGATCGCTAGGGCAGCAGAATGGGAGAGAGAGCTAGATACCATTGTCAACCTGGGGACTACTGGCCTAGCTAGGGATGGGGCTTGGATAGTGCATGGGGAGTTAAGGAGCTGGGCAGGTGTCTTAGTCAGGTAATTCACTCCGTGGTTTTCGCTGAGATACTGCTTGTCAATGTCAGGGAATGGGAGTGGGAACACCACACCAGGAGCTTCAACTCATGGCTGAATGAATGGTTTGGCTACATTGTGGACTGGGAACCCACCTCTGAGGAGAATGGCCTATACAGGTGTGATGGTCTGCATCCATCAGGGAAGGGAACCATAGTCCTTAGACTGCTCATCAATAGAAGTCAGGTCTCCCAGAGATGGAAGACTGTCCAAGAATCTAACAACTGCCTCAGTCTCTGTAAAGAGATAGGTCTTTACATTATGTGTGAAATGGAGGCGAGCTGGAAAAATAGATCCGGTGAAATACCATGTTCTCCCAAGCACTGGTACAGGTAAAGTAGCTCCTTTATCCTTGCCTGCCTACATGCAGCCATGCCAGGAAATATTGAAATTCTTCAGTCCCTGGTACTGCAGGCCCTTCTTATCCCTTGAAGATGGTTGAATGCCCCAAGGATGACCTATCAGTGGTGGGTGACTTGGGTGCAGTGGTGCAAGTGGTAGACAAGAAGTACAGGAACTCAGGCACTGGCAATTGTGAAATGCAGAATAGCAGTGTAAAGACACAACTATCTAATTCAACACTAGTAGATTCAGTTAGAGATATTGAAGTATTTCTAGATAAACAGCATTATTGTATAGGTCAAATTGTGCTATGGAAACCCTGATTGCAGATCACAGGTCCAGAAACTGTCACTATGTTGTGGTTTAAGAATTTAATTTTAGTGTCAGTGGGAAAAGGTACAGGAACTCTGTTCCTGCTGCAAAAAAGGTACAGGAACTGAGTTCCTGTGCGTTCCTGTTCACTTTCATCACTGCTTGGATATGGTGGAGGACCAGTGGGTGAAGATAAAAGGGAGCTTAGTAAAGTCAACAAACCTCTGCGATGAACACATGAGAAAAATCAAGAAGACAAGGAAAAGGGGACAGCTGCGATTCTTGAAAGAGATGGCCGAGAATGTAAAAGGTTAGCATTCAGACACTATAAGGAAATGCAGAGGGAGGAGAATAGGGAGCTGTATCGGGGAAACAGAGGGTAGCAGGGAAAGCAGTGAGGAGTGAAAAGGCACAAACTGAAGACAGAATAGCCCAGGAGGTAATGAATGGGGAGATGACATTTTTTTTCAGATATGTATGTGAAAAGAGGAAGACCGGGGATTATAAGGCTAAAAGGGGGAAGAGACATCCTGAACAAATCGTTTGTTCATTGTTCTGAAAGCGAAGGAGAGGCCACAAGAGTAGCAAAAGTTTTGGATGGAGGGAGGTGGACATTAGTCCATTGTCAGAGGAGAGAGTTCTGAAGGGACTTGCTAATCAGAAGGTGGACAAAGCAATTGGGCCAGATGGGGTGCCTCCAAGGGTATTGAGGGAGCTCAGGGAAATACTGGCTGCACTTCTGACAGTCTAGTTAAAGGCTTGCTGACAACAGGAGTGGTTCTGAAGGACTGGAGGAGAGCAGATGTAGTCCCACTACACAAATGTGATATAAGGGAGGAAGCTGGCATTATAGGCCAGTCAGCCTGACATCAGTGGTGAAAAAGTTAATGGAATCACTGCTGAAGGAAAAGATTATGGAACAGCTTGAATACGAGTCATGAGACCAAAGGCAGCATGGTTACACAAGGGGGAAGGCATGTCAAACAAATCTGATAGATTTCTTTGGCTGGGTGACCAAGGAACTACATCAGGGTGGAGAGATGGACATGGCCTACCTAGATTTCAGTAAGGTGTTCAACACAGCTTCACATAGGAGACTAGCAAGCAAACTGTGTACCTCAGGATTGGGTCCAAAGATAGTAAACTGGATAATAAATTGGTAGAGGATAGGCAACAGGAAATGGTTATAAATGGAGTTTTTGTTTTATTTATTTTTATTTTATTTATTTTTATTTTATTTATTGAAATCTTGGATTAAACCTTTAAGCCGAAGCTCTTTACATAGGTTCTATGTCATAAGATACAAAGTCAGGAAACAATTTTTTTTTTTAAATTAAATATACTTTAAATATACTTTATTGAAGTTTCATAGTAAAAGTTACAACAACACAACATCAACAACATTAAACAACCATCTCACAAAAAAAAAATCAAAACAGCTACCCACCTCCCACCCAGGTCCAAGAGCACCAAGACTTCAGAAGGTGTACAGTGAGACAAATAAGAATGAGAGGGCAAAGCACATAATTAGAATAGACAGGGTTGAGGCAATACAAAATATCAATACAAGTATACTTGAACACAAAACCATGAAATGGGTAAGGGCCCATCACCCTCAGAGGGAGACAGTGGTGCGGCAGACACCTAGGACCAGTAAATGCTAGGAAGCCATTCTACTCCCAGCCAACAATAAAATATGCAGCATTTCCAAGCCCTGGGCATAAATGTTCCCCTTGGGAGCCTTTTTCAAAATTTGCTTTTCAACAGCTAGGACTTGGAGATGTTCTTTAAGCCACTCACCATAAGAAGGTGGATTGTTCTCAAGCTAATGCCTTAAAATCAAATTTTTCATGGAAATCGAAAGAAAACCATTTGGACCCTAGGCAAATTGGAAAAATGGAGGAATAACCCCCTAAAAGGCAGACCTCTGGAGTGAATGCCTGTTCCAGTCCAAGCAATGGGTCAAAGGAGTCCTGTATTCTATACCATATAGGCTGTATCTTTGGGGCAATCCCAGAACAGGTGGAATAGGTCCCCCATGGAAAGGTGGCAGCATGAACATAATTGGGTTGGAGATTTCCTCATCCAAAAAAGCTTTTGTAGGGTAAAATATAAATCCTGCAGTATCCGGAACTGTGTTCATCTATGTCTATCCTGTATTAGAAACCATTATAGGTCACTCCAAATTCCATGCCAGTTTTCAAGATCATACCCCATGGCCTATTTATGTCGCCAAAAATGTGCAATCCCGGTCAGGGCATTGGGGTCCAGAGACTAAAGAAAGGAGTAAAGGCCAGAAGTTAAGTGGGGCTGCAACGAGAATTGCAGTAGAGTGGATAGCAAGTGAAGTCTCCCTCAAAGAGGGCCAGGGGGATGGCCTGAAGTAGGCACCCAGGATCTTAGAGAGTTATAAATACAGGAAACAATGAAGAAGTGGGATCTGAAAGGTGTGCTAAAGATCTGCTAGGGAGAGAGGCCTAACCTTTCAGAAAAGCTGCTGTACCGGGACACCCCACAGCTGGGGACAAATGGTTATTGGCAACGGATGACCAGCTACCAAGAAATAGAGGTTACCCAGTACCAGTTGAGATGATGCCTGCACCCAGTCACAATGCATATAATGCCAAAGCTGTGCACAGGCTTTCAGGGACAAAACTAGGGGGAACAGAGAAAACCTTAGGATAGAGAAGGCTGGAAAGGTGCAAGCCCTCCTGCTTGCACAGATCCTCCTCTAAGTGAAGCCAAATGGGGCAATACCCTCCCACAGCTGCATCTGCTGAGGAATGGGCCCATTGAAGCCATTTAGAACTGTGCTGGCTAGGTCATAAAGGAAGAAGTTAGGGAGCCAAATACTGCCCCATTCCTTTCATTACACTAACCTGCCATAAGCTCAATCGATCACTCCACCCTTCCACAGGAACCAGTTCAGGAGTCGCTGTAGCTGAAGAAACCAGGACTTGGGCAGGTACAATACAATCATTCCTAAGAGGCACAGGAGACATGGGAGAATATTCATTTTAATGATACTAGTCCTGCCCCAAATGGAAAGAGAAAGATCTGCCTACCTTCAAAGGTCTTGGGTGAGGGTCTGCAGTAAGGGGGTCAAATTAGCTTTGCCAATGCTGGAAAGAGAACTAGGAATATGAATCCTGAGATATGTTATCTCCTTCAGAGCCCACGCCCGGCCCAGGTTCTGAATCAATCAATTTTTTATTTATAAAAGCGCTTTCCAAAACCACTACTGTAGAGTTACAAGATGATTCATGTAGATGCATTAGAGACTTATGAAGGTTCAGATATCTGCAAAAATTTGAGATAACCTAGATTTCATAAAGGGCCACTGGGACAGAAGTATTGGGGTTTTCCAGGTGGAGCAGAAGATCATCTGCATAAGCAGAAAGTGTGTACTGCTCCTTCCCTAACAAAATCCCAGTCATCCAAGGATTAGAATTCAGCCAGTAAAGAAGGGGCTCTAGATATTCAAATTCTAATTCAATTGAATTCCATCTACTTCTGTTCTGATGAAAGCTATGCTGTGTGCTACAAACAGTGTTTCCATCTGCTACCCTGAACTGTATGCTGCACACTGAGATTGAGAACCTGATCACCCAGCTGCAATTGCCGCTCATCTGTGAATACCATCTCATAGTTTAGATTGCTGTGGTTTGAGGGGGCTCAGTTGCGAGCCAGTGAAACAGCCAATCTGCTTCTCAGGGTGAGGACTGCAGCCTGTTTAAAAATGCTTGAGGTGCACCACACAGCATTTCCATCTATTTCTGTGCTGATGAATGCTACGCTGTGTGCTACTAAGTGTTTCCATCTGCTACCCTGAACTGTATGCTGCATGCTAAGATTGTGAACCTGATCGCCCATCTGTAATTGCAGCTCATCTATGAATACTGCCTCATAGTTTAGATTGCTGTGGTTTGAGGGGGCTTGGTGGCAAGCTGGTAAAACAATCTGCTATGCTGGGTGGGGACTGCAGCCTGTTTAAAAACACCCACAGTGCACCACACAGTATTTCCATCTACTTCTGTGCTGACCAGTGCTACATTGTGTGCTACAGTGTTTCCATATGCTACCCTGAACTGTATGCTGCACGCTGAGATTGAGACCCTGATCACCCAGCTGTAATTGCAGCTCATCTACAAATACCATCTTGTAGTTTTGATTGCCGTGGTTTGAGGGGGCTTGGTGGTGAACCAGTGAAACAGCCAATCTACTTTGTTAGGTGGAAACTGCAGCCTGTTTAAAAATGCCTGTGGTGCACCACAGTGCAAGCATGATGCACCAGCATGAGTCTGTAACAATAATTTAACAACTTGAAGCAGCAGTGAGTCCACTTGAGGGGCAGATCTTAAATCCCTGGCTGCACCCCTGGTAGAAGGTATTTAAAGTTGTATTGCATTGCTCTGCGTGGATAACCAGCTTAATAATTAATAATGTTGTTCACATACATTAATACTGGGATTTTACTGGGGTTAGTCTTATTTTGTGGTAACATTGCTTGCACATCTCCTAAAGAACATGAGCTGTTTACTGGAATATTTTTACCTGATGTTTATGCTACTACGTTTCTTACATTGGATGTTGCTTTTGAATTAGAATTTGTTAATTTGAGCATGACATCAGATTTATTTTATTCCACTAGATTCTCACTAGTTCATTCCAAATATAAAACCCAATTTATGCTATATTTAAGGCGCTTTATTTTATTATTGCTATTATCTTCAGGAAATGTCCACTCCAGTCCTGACCCTGCAGTGTCTAGTAATTTTTCCTGCTCAGAGTTTGGTGAAAGATCGGGTATGGTGCTGGTGCATCTTAATGTGAGGGGTTTCTTACCCAAGATCAATTATGTATGCACATAGGTGCACAGAACCAGCCCTGAGGTTTTTGTTTTCTCCAAAATCTGATTGAGTGGGAAAATAACGCACTGAGTTCCAGGTGGATGGATATGGTATATTTAGACAGGATCAATCTACCAAGGGTGGGGTGGGGTGTTGCAGTTTATTTAAAAAATAATTTAACTGGATTGGTAAAGGTAACAAAATCTTTGCCAGTAAAGTTAGATATCATTATTTTACATGTACAGTGCTCTCATAGCCTTGATTTTACTATTGCAGACTGTTATAGACTTCCATCGGCTTTACTAGATGCCTTGCAACAATTTAACACTTTAATTGCTGCATGTATTGAGCACGAACTGCTGGTAATGGGTGATTTAAACTGGGATATGTTAAAACCCCTATTTCTTTATTGAATCAATTGACTGCCTTAAATTTAATGCAGATTAACAAGTCTACTCGATCTAGTAAAGTCAGTACTGATAGACGTACCTTATTGGATTTAATTTTGACTACTCCTCACAAGTATCTTTTTTAAGTTTTTGATCCTGACATTAGTGATCATTGTTATGTTGTCTGTGTGAGACAACAATCTAAAATTATAAACACGGCACAAATTCTAATTTCAGAGAATTTTTCTAAGTTCTGTGAACAGGCTTTTGTTTATGATTTAACTAATGAAAATTGGTCTCTAATGTTTTATTGTCCTGATACAGGCACTGCATGGGCATGCTTTAAACAAACACTACTAAACATAGTAGACAAACATGCCCCCTTTCTAAAAATAAGGGTTAAATCAATTCCTGCACCCTGGTTTAATAGTCATCTTAAGAAGCTATTATCTATAAAGGATTGCTTTTGGAAAAAAGCTAAGGAAACCAAAGAGAACATAGACCTACAGAATTATAGGATTTTTAGGAATAAATATATTTGAAAGGTTAGAGAGACTAAAAGTAGATTCTATAACCAAAATTGTTTTAATGCTTCAAGTGACAGTAGGAAGATTTGGATTGGAATCAGATCTATACAAGGGAAGGCAAGCAGTCCACTTTTACCCAACATTTTAAAACACAAAGGCTTACTCATTTGTAACCCTGTTGACCAGGTTAATGCATTTAATTATTATTTTCTGGAAACAGGTAGTACTTTTGATAAAATGCATCCCAACAAAGGCAAAAAGTATATTGGATACTATTTTTTTTTTAAATGGTGGTAACAATCCGCTTTTTTCATTTAGGGAGATCAATGAGCAAGATGTTTTGACTGAACTTTATAAACTGGATGTTAAAAAAAGGGTCAGGTAATGATAAAATAGATCCAATTGTTTATAAAACAGGTGCTCATATCCTGGCACAGTATTTAACATATCTCTTCAATTTAACTTTAAAGCTAGCTGTAGTCCCTTCTGAATGGAAAACCGCTTGTCATTCCTATTTTTAAAGGTGGTAATGAAACAAACCCAGGATGTTATCACCCCATCTCAGAGCTGTCACCAGTGGCAAAAATATTTGAAAAACTTGTTTACAAACAGTTATCCAGCTTTTTTAGTACTGTAAAACATGGATTATCAGATTATCAGTCTGGATTTCATAATGTCATAACACCACATTTGTTACTGCAAGAGTTGTTGATGAACTTCTGACTGCATTTGATCAAGATGTGCAAGTTCCAGCAATTTCTTTAGACCTTTCTAAGGCGTTTGACCAAGTTGGTTATAACATCTTACTGAACACACTAAAAACATTAGGTTTAGGTATGAATTAATTGCTTTGATTTTCTTCTTACCTGACAACTAGATTACAGTGTTTTAAAGTTAGGGAATGCTGTTCTGATTATGTTACCATCACTAAAGGGGTTCCTCAGGGGTCAGTACTTGGGCCCCTTTTATTCCCCATATACATTAATGATTTGCTAAAATGTGGTTCTGTTGAAACCAAAATTTGTTTATATGTGGACAGTGCCATCTTATACACTCAAAATAAGACCTTTTAGTAGTGTTAAATACCACCCAGAGTGATTTCACTAGGGTCCAGCATGAGTTTATAAAATTATGGCTATTGCTAAATGTTGCAAAAACCTAGTGGGTATTATATACTAGTAAGCCCAAAATTAATTACACCGGTCTGATTATTAAAGCTGTAAATGCAACCAAAATCTGTAGGTCATCCTGTTATAAATATTTGGGTATATATTTGGATGAGTCTTTGAAATTTCAACTGCATATGAAAAACTTTTTGTTAAACTAAACAGCCTATTATCATGTTTTTTTCAGAAATAGGGCTAGTTTTATTTTTTCTATATGTAAACAATTGGTCAGTTCATTGTTTTTGTCACACGTTGATCATGGGGACTGCATCTACATGAGGGCTACTGATGCAGCTCTGGTGGTACTTGATCCACTATGTCATAGTGCCCTCAAGTTTGTTACTGGGCTTCCATGGAGGACACACCACTGTAGCTCATATGCAGCCATGGGGTGGCAGTCCCTATTTGTAAGAAGTCTGTACAGCCCCTTTGAGGCAAGTAGCTGAGGCACCAAGGGCTTCCACATTGGTGGTTAATAAATACAATAGTTGGCATTTTATTTGTCTCAGCATGTTTCCTAGAGTGCTCCATTTTGGAACCCTATTTGTCAGAAGACAGACTCATTGTTTGTTTTTTATCTATAGATTTGTATTAAGAACATTACTGACATACCTTCTGGAACATGTACACCTAAGATGTGCTAGTACCTATTCACTGACATCTAATGCCTTACCACAAATTTCATTACCTAAATATGGTAATAATACCTTATCATATGCTGTTACACTAACCTGGGCCTTTATTCAGAAGAAACTTTGCCTGACTTTATTAATATCTTACGTAGGTTTTAAAAATCATATAAGAAATATTTTATTACATAGATATGATTGTTATAGATGATAACCTGAAACCTGACTATGTTGCTTGTATGTTTTGTAAACTGATCATTCTGTGTACTTGTATATAATATGTTTGTTTGTTTGTTATTTATTTATGGACGTAATTGAAAATAAGAGTTTACTCTCTATTGCCTTCCAATAAATTTGAATTTAAAATATTGAAGTCGGTAGCCAGTATCTTGGCCAGGAGTTTCATACCTGAGTTTAGAAGGGAAATAGGATGATAACTAAAGGGAAGCCTCAGGTTCTTCCCCTCCTTATGGATTAAGGAAATCCAGGCCATATTAAAGGAATGGTCTGCATGCCCCTCCATCCAAAGGAAATTAAAAAGCATTGAGAGTAATGGGGAAAGCTTGGCTTTAAAAAAAATTATAAAACTCATTAGGCAGATTATCTGATTCCAGGGATTTATTAGGAAGTAATTGGTCAATCACCTCAGAAACTTCCTGGAGGCTAATCAGGCCATCAAAGGAAGCCTGCTGGACATAATCAAGAGTGGGGAAGGAAAGGTCAGCCAAATAATCCTGAATTTGGGAGCTGAGTTTGGAAGAAGATGGGGGGGGGGGGAGTCATATAAGTCAGCACAGAATTCATAGAATGCCTTGACAATGGCCTGAGGTTGCATCATGGAGGCTGACATTGGAGAGGGCTGAAGGCAGGGAATAGCCTTTAGAGTTTCAACCCAATGAAGTCACCATGCCAAGAGCATGCCCGCTCACTCCCCAGACTCCAGGTACCTGGTCTTGGTTTGAAACAGGGCAAAGTCAATATTTTCAGCTAGAATCTCAAAATACTGCACCCAGAGGGTTGCCAGTTCCAGGTGATAAGTGGGAGACAATGAAGAGGACAAACAGTGTTCTTACAATCAGATCCCTGCAAGAAGCCAGTCTTCTTCTCTAGTCTGCTTCCTTTTCCGGAGAGTGGCAAGCTGGATACTCTCCCTCTGGATCACATACTTCACCGCACCCCAGAAGGTGTCTAAGTGAGAAACTGAACCATCATTGTCTACTAAAAAATTGGTGAGATAATCCAGTAACCTCTGTTTAGTGGAAGGGTCAGTGAGCAACTATGTATTAAGGTGCAAAATCCTATCATGCTCCTCCATCAGGTTGAGGAGGAGTGTGAGAGAAATGGAAGCATGGTGGGATATCACTAAGCATCAGATATCACATGCAAGGAGTCCTGGCAAAGAGTGTTTACTGAGCAGGAAAAAATCTATATGAGATGAAGCGCCATGTGGAGAGGAAAAAAGGGTGTACTTACAGGAAGAGGGATTTAATAACTGCCAGGGATCTACCAATCCACAGCTGTCTATAAATTCCCTCATGCTGTACTGTGCTGGGGAGAGACCTTTCCAAGGGGAACCCGACCTATCAAGGTCATTTTGGAATACTAGATTCCAGTCTCCCCCTAAGACAACTGGAACTGTGGGAAGGGAAAACAGTTACATCCCAAATGAGACAAAGAAACTTGAAGAGTCCACACTGGGGCCATAAATGGAACCCAGTATTACTTCTGAGATACCCAGTTGAGCATGAAGAAAGACAGAGAGA
Organism: Neoceratodus forsteri; assembly: GCA_016271365.2. Taxonomy (NCBI): domain Eukaryota; kingdom Metazoa; phylum Chordata; order Ceratodontiformes; family Ceratodontidae; genus Neoceratodus; species Neoceratodus forsteri. The sequence goes on from CM057452.1 coordinate 1,355,763,333, forward strand.
CCTTTGGGGTCCCAAAGGTCCTGCAAAGCATGAAAAGGTGTGGATCTGGTTATGAAAATAGCAACCCCACCTGTCCTTGGGCTAGAACCAGCCCCAAACGCCCAGCCCACACACTGCCTCCTGAGAACTGCACATCCTACCGACACAAGTGCATTTCTTGTAGTATTGTGACACAGACCTGGGACTTGGAAAGATGTCACAGTATCATCTGCTGCTTTTCTTTGCTCTGTGCCCCACAACATTCCAAGTCATACACTTATAAGATACTCCACTCATATGAAAAAAATGAAAATAAAAATCAGGTGATATTCTATGACCCTAAAAAGAAAAACTGGATGTGCTTTGAGATCTACCCCCTCCCAAAAATAACATACAAATGTTCGACTTAAGGAACCCCAATAAGAAGGCCCCTCTTCCCCCAAGAAACTATGTACAAACCATGCCCTCGGTCTCTGAGACCGAACTCTCAACATTCTTTCCCATGATGATGCACCAACCACCCTCCTGCCCACTCCCCGTCCCACCCCCAAATATTCTGTACACGGTGAGGCATCTAAAACAAAAACAGGACAAAACTACATCCCATATAATAAAATTCTCATCTATAATTATTAACCCCCTCAAGAAAGGTTGCACTTAGGTGCCCAAAAACACCATCCATACTGAGGTTATGTAAAGTCCCAGAAAAATAAGCAATATAACAAATAAAAGGATAATTTCCAGCATGACTGTCCAATGGATCCCAGAATGAATAATCCTAAAAAAAAGACCTGATTAGTCCAATCCTCCAGAAAAAAAACCCAGCAGGTATGCAATAATATTAACAAAGCAACCATATAGTGAGGGGCTACCAACATCCATAATGTCCAAAACCAGGAAAAAAAAAATTATAAACTATAAAAATTCCATCCTTGAGAAGAGGGGGATAATTGACATAAATTCCTCATCTGATGATGCAGGTAGTGCCGAGTCTAAGTATAACAAACCCTCAGTTTGATTGGAAACATGAATAATACAATAGGTGCCAATGCAGAGCTTGACTCTAGCCACACATGCCCTATGACAGAGAGCTGTCCTCCCACTGAACATTCAAACCAGGGAGTGTGAGTCCAAGCTCACTATGCACCAGCAAGAGTCCATCCATAGCTCCCAAATATGATCTGACTGAGCCAAGACACAGACCAGCAGTGACAGGAGGGAAATCAGGGAGTGGACAAAGCCTAACATCTCCCTCCCTCCAGAAAGTGGAAATAAAACAAGACAACAAGCAGCTGTTGGTCACACTTGCAATACTGAAGAGAGCCATGAAATGTCCCCACGCTAGCCCAAATATGACAGGAGCCCCAACAATAAAACAAACCAGCAGATTTTGGAGTTATTTACGGCCCACACTGGAGGAGTTGTCAGCAGCTTATATCCGTGCAACCCAAGGAAAGCAAGAGAAAAACATACCACAAGATGCACTTGCCAGACCCAGCTCACGCCTCTGAACATCCTCTCATGGAACTTCAGGTTGGTCGAAATAGTTCAGGGAAGAGTGTAGCAAGCTCCTTGTTAGCCTGACCAGGACTGTCATAGCTGTGCCACTCCCCTCAATTCTGGATCTATAGTAAAGTTGGGTATTGCATCCAAAAATGAATCTTGGCTGCAATTAATTTTGCCACTGCCAAGTGAAAATCCCTCAATTTCTGTCTAATAGATGCTGGCAGGTCCTGAGTGATTCAAATTGTGGAACTTTCCCATGTGACAGCTTTAGTATCTCGAACTTTGGATAGTATGTGCTGCTTGTAGAGATAATTCAGGCATCTAAACAGCAGAGGTTTGGGGGCAGTACCATCAGGAAGCATAGGCCGAAGAGATCAGTGGGCCGTCTCAATGATGTACACAGGACCGTCAGGAGATGGGCCCGCAACACATTCACAGAACATTTGAATAAAGAGAAGCACATTAGGGCCCTCTGCCCACTCAAGTAACCCCAGAACCATAGAGTTGTTTCACCTGCTGCGGGCTTCAAGGTCCTCTAGGCGATCCTCCAGCTTTTTGTAATGTTGCCATAGGTGGGTTGTTTCGGGATCTGGTCATGCCCTCCAGTCCTCCAATGAGGACATCCTAGCTTCACTGTCACCTACACAGAGAGTAAGTGAATCCACAGACCCCTTCAGCTGCAGCATAGACTCATTTTGTGTCAATAATGCAGCTTTCAAGGGCTCCAGTTCCTCCAGAAAACATTCTTCTGTCGGAGCACCTATTGAGGCAGCAGGCTTCGGAGGATCCTTTCCTTTGGAACTTTTTGGGACCTTCTTGGGCATTACTGGTGGAGTGTTTTGGCAGTAGATTCCACATCTCCTTATCTATTGCAGCAGCCAGTAACCATATCAAGTGCAACTAGACAAGCTCCTAAGTCATCTTGAGAAAGCAAATGGATAAACAGCAAGAAATTTCCATAAAACAAAGAAAATGTGCTGTTAAAGGGCAGGAGAGAACATAGGATGCAACTATTCAGGCAGCCATCACTTGACCTTCAGAAAGTCAGGAAACAGTAACAAGTATAAGGATCCTTGCAATCATAGTCAAACAGTAAAACTTATGAAGGTTACAACCAGGTCAGTGGTACAACAAAAAATTTGAGAAGTGCACTAGGAAAGTAACATTAATTGACAGAGGCTATCATTGAGACCATTGGAGGCATACAATAAAAAGGTAAAGTACAGAGTTATGCCATTGTCACATGTTCCTAGTAAAGTAGCAAACAGTGGAGAGAATACCAGTGGAAGGAGGAGAAAAGGAGATCTTATTAAGATGAAACAGGCAAGAGGGGGTGGGAGAATAGGACATGTTTAGGAAAGTTGGAAGAGGGGTAGGAAAATAGAAGATCTTTTTAGGAAAGTTGGGGGAGGAGGGATGGAGGGAGGGCAGAAGGGGGGTAGCTGAAGGGGACGTGAGGTGGGAGTAACCAAGTACAGGAAAGCTGGAGCCTAGGCAGCATTGGAGAACAGATAGAAGAGAATATGAATGAGAGGCAGAAGGGTTGGGGCAGAGGTTGGCAAATTCTTGGCCAAGCATGCCATTAAGTGCAGATTAGGAGGCAGTGAGAGCCAATGAGGGAAAGTAACAGCAGGCTTAGGAAGTCAAAGGTGACTAGGTAAAGGGGCCTAGCAATGCGATCACAGGTAGCCAATGAAACAAGATGTTGCTGAAGCATGTACTTAAATGATCCCAAAGTAGGTGAGTTGGATACGTTGGCTTGTAGAGAGTTGGTACAGAGAGGGTCTCTGTAGGTGAAGGCTCACTGACTGAGGGAGGTAATGGCACCGAGAAGTATGGAAGAGTTAAGAGTGAGAGATTCTGGTGCTTTGTGGTTGCAGAGATGGAGAAAGTAGATTAGAGACTGTAGAGGGTAGCATTCCTAGGCTGGCCTTTTTGGCTAGCAGGCATGTTACATGTCAAAGTCTGCTATTGAGTTGCAGCCAGTTTGCCTGCATGTATAGGTCACGTGTGGGTCAAGCGTCCAGCTCTGTTGAGAAGCCGGCATGCCTTTTTTAATGCTTTTTCATGTGATGGAGGGCCGAGTCCATGGCTGATCCATAGATAATGAGGCCATAACCATAATCAGCAAGTGAGGCAATGGAGCTGTTTATTGCCATGGACAGTACTTCAGGAGGGAAAAATAAGGTTTATGCCTGTCTAGTATCCCAGTGCATGAATTGATTGCCCTAGCAATGATTCTAAGCTATCTTGCTCACTCTCTGACAAAGCCACGAACGGCTGCTCATATCCTCCACCTTCTCTACCCTTGGTTCCTGTTACCTCCCTGTTGACACCGCTAAAACACACTGTATTGATATCCTATGTTTTTGCTTGATGTTCTAGTTATTTCCCTGAACATTGTTAACTTCACCAATCCTGTATGTTTTAAATTGTTGATCTCATATGTTCTCCTGTATCCTCCAAAACTGTACTGTTTTTGTACCAATCTTTTATTACTATATTGTCCTCTCTGTGACGAGGTACCTTTGTAAATGAGCCTCTGGCTCAAAGGTTGTAAACTGGTGCTTAATAAATAAAAAAAAATATAAATAAAAAATGTGTTGAGAGTAGGTCAGTGAGGAGTCAGTCATTATACCCAGATATTTAAAGTGCTGCACAAGTTCTGGGGAGGGAGAGCTCATTATTGGTGATAAGGGGGAATGCCCTATGTTTGCTCTGGGGGTTGAAGAATAGCATGGTCTTCATCTTCTTTTAATTCAAGATGAGCTTATTGTCAAGGAATCATTTCTCAGCAGCTGCAAAATCTAGTTGAAATTTGTCTTCTATAACTTTGGGATGGAAGTTACTAGAAAAGATCATGGTGTCATCAGCATATAGGAGGATATGACCATGACAGGAATCCAGTAGATTATTAAGGAATGTGCTGAGTAGGAGTGGACCCTAAATAGAGCATTGTGGTACTTCAGAATGTACTGAGTGCCTATCAGAATGGACATCTCTAATTTTTACCGGCAGAGAACAGTTGCCTAGGTAGCCAGAAAATCATTTTGCAGTGTCTATGGAAAGTGCGATGCCCGTGAGTTGGTTGATTAGAAGGGCATGATTCACGGTATTAAAGGCCTTGGATAAGTCGATGAATGTTGCACAAACCAGGTGACCTTGATCCAGTGAGTTATATTTATTTATTAGTTTTTGTTGACTGGGTAAGTGCACTAGACAAATCCTGCCTATTTTCAGGCATGACCCAGGGGAGGGGATACAGATGAATGCCTACTGAACTTGAATCAGATTAAGCTGTTAGTGGTATTTTTTAGTGAAGAGGGAAATTTGGCCAGGACACTGGGGAAATTCCCCTACTCTTTTTGATAAGTGCCATGGGATCTTTAACATCCACCAGAACTACCGCCAATCCAGGCAGATGGGACCTCGGTTTAACGTCTCATCCGAAAGACGGCACCTCAGAAGTGCAGCACCCCTCTCATGCTGCACTACAGTGTCATTAATGGGATAGTAACCCAAGTGCCAGATGTGGGAACTGAACCCACAGCCCTCTGATCTCCTGGCCTCAGAGGCGAGTGTGAAACCTACTGAGCCACTGACACTGTATATCCACTGAATTCCGGAAGTGCTGTGATGGTACTATGCCCATGTCTAAAGCCATGCTTTTGGGCTCATTGCAATTGATACTTTTCCACGTAATCGACAAGCTGATCCACTATGATTTGCTCCAGCGCTTTTGAAAGTGGAGGAAGAATGTAAATGGGACAGTAATTCCCATGCAATGCTCAATCCTCGTTCTTGTGAATGTGAGTCACCATAGCCGATTTCCACCTTTACAGGAACTGGGAGAGGCTAAGTGAGAAGTTGAAGATCTTGGTAATAAATAGCAGGATTTCCTCCAATGTAAGGCTGATGAATTTGAGATCTAGTGTATCTCCACTCTTTCTTGATTTTCAAAGCACTTTTCTGAGGTAGTGTCTAACTTCACCCACTAAGACCTGCCTGAAATAAAATGCTGGGTGGCCAGTGGGTTGATTTGGATATACAGGAGCATGACATGTTGAGGTATTATTGAAATAGTCGGGGAGAGTATCGCTGACATCACAGAATGCATCATTAAAAGTGTCAGCAATGATTTGAGGGTTCAGGGACAGGGTGCCATCTATATTAAGTATGTTGGGAGAAGATATAGGGTCCTTCCTGGTGATATCCACAATATTTTTCCAAAAGGACCTGGAGTTCTTCCAAGAGTTAGAGAGGGCATCTTTGTAATAGTGACTCTTAGCTGAATGAATTGCCTTGGTGCATGCACTCCATTGAGTGGCTCAGCAGGTAGAACACTCGCCTCTGAGGCTGAAAGATCAGAAGGCTGTAGGTTCTATTCCCACACCAGGCACTTGGGATAATATCCCAATACTGACACTAGTGCAGCATGAGGTGACATCTTTTAGATGAGACATTAAACTGAGGTCCCATCTGCCTGTTCTGGTGGTAGTTCAGGTGGATGTTAAAGATCCCATGGCACTTCTCAAAAAAGAGCAGGGGAGTTTCTCTGGTACCCTGGCCAAATTTCCCCCCATTCACTAAAAATACCAACAGCTTAATCCGGTTCAAGGTCAGCTGGCATTCATCTGTACCCTCCTCCCCTGGCCATGCCAGAAAATAGGCAGAATTTGTCTTGTGCACTTACCCAGTCAAAAAATAAATAAATTTCTTGCTTTTTTGTAGAATTGGATGTTAGATTGTGAGCCCAGTGCATACACCTTATGCCAGAGTTCACTCCAAGGAATTCTGGATGACCAGTGGGGTGTCTGAGGGATCAGTGCTAGGACCAGTCCACTTCAATATTATTGTAAGTGATGTTGCAGAGGAGCTGGAAGGGAAGGTCTGCCTCTTTGATGATGATACCAAAATCTGCAAGTGTGGACACTTCAGGTGGGGTAGAAAGGACGTGCAGCAACCTGAGAAAACTAGAGGAGTAGTCAAAAGTGTGGTGGCTGAGTTTCAACGCAAATAAAGTGCAAAATAATACACTTAAGGCACAGAAACTCGGGGGCAATGCACAAAATGGGTGCATGATATTGATGACCGCCAAGCAGAAAAGAGACCAGGGGGTAATCATATAAGATGATCTAAAGATGACCAGGAAGTGTGACAAGGCAGTAAGGAGGGCAAGTAGGATGGTGGGGTGCATAGGGAAGGGTATTACCAATAGAAAGATGGAGGTGGAGTTGCCTCTGTAAAGATCGCTGGTAAGATACCATCTGGAGTATTGTGCCTAGTTCTGGAGAACACATCTCTGGAAGGAAATAGACAGAATGGAGGTGGTCAAGATGGGAGCAACTAAAATAGTGTAGGGTCTGCATCAAAAGCCCTATGATGAGAGACTAAAGGACCTTAATATGTATACCCTGGAACAGAGGAGGTAGAAGGGAGATATGATGGTGACCTTTAAATACTTTACAGGGATAAAAATGCAGAAGGAGAGTATTTTTCAGAAGAAAAGGTGCTCAAGAACCAGGGGACATGCTGTGAAGCTGGAGGGGTTAGATTCAGGAGAGGTGTGTCAGGGAGGCAGTATAGTGCAGTGGTTTAAGGCTCTGAGCTGCAAATCTGTTGACATCCAGCAGACCAGACCTGTGTTTGAATCGCACAGCTTCCACTTGCATACTGTGTGACCCTGAGCAAGTCACTTAACTTCCCTGTGCTCCCAGGTCGCACCTGTAAAAAAAAGCTTTCAGCTTAGTGTGCTACTCCTGGTTAAACAACTTCAAAAAAAAAAAAAAGAAAAGTACTTCTTCACTGAAAAAGTAGTGGATTCCTGGAACAGCCTTCCAGCAGGGTAGTGATGGCAAAAACATGGGTGTGGTTCAAGAACGCATGGGATAAGCACAACAGAATCCATGAAAATAAAAGGGGAGGAGATGTAGATGGGACACAATCTGATATAATAGTATAGGTAGGGAGAAATGGGCAGACTGGATGGGTCAAGCAGTCCTTATCTGCCATCGCATTCTGCGTTTCTATGTAACTCTAGTTTTTTATAGAGCACTTTTGTTTGAACAATCATGTGAGGGTGAACAAGACATAAAAAGTTACGTGTCCTGTTAGCCTATATTACATAAAAACATGTCCAGTGCAATTTGGTTATTAAATATAGGGGGTAGCAAAAGGTCAAAACTCATAAAAACAGCAGCACTAGCTACATGTGAAATTTTTTATCCAGTTAGTATTAGTCAGACCCACTTATGTGAATACCTGATAAGTGATTAAACCAGGTTAGTGAATACAAGTCTTAAGTTCTGATTTTTTTCCTATCTGTTTAATGTTAAAATACTCTTAAGTGAATATTGCAGCCCATTTAAGAGACAATTTTTTTTCGGTTGTCGGACCCTGCTGACAGTCCATTATCAAACCTCCTCTGGTAACCCTGCTCTGCCCCAACTCTTTTGCTACTTCTGCAAAATAGCTTGGAATTAACACTTCAGTTAAGCTCAGCTAGTGTTAATTGCAATTCAGCAGGAGGTGTAGAATCCAGTTTCCTGCCTTTTGTTCTTGATGCTGCCACTCACTGCTAAAGATTCCACATGAATCTCCGAAACTCCAAGACACACAAATTAATGTAATTCAAGTGAATAACTTTTTAAAACATTTTAAAGCTTTTTATACCTTGAATAAATAAACCTGCCTTCTAAAATCTAAGCTAAATGATTGTATGTATCCCTGTCAGCCTCTGAAAATGAAATCAGTGGAAATTCTGTTTAGTGAATAACCCACTTAAGCGTATATTTTTTTGTGGCAAATTGGGTATTCACTTAAGAGGGTTCCACTGTATATTCAATCAGCCTTTCTCACTGGCACAGGTGCCAAACTATGGAAAAAGTTATGTTATTCCAGTACCTAAAGGAGGTTCTTTCAGATTTTTGTCATTATCTTCCTATTTATATACCATTCTCACTGTCCAATATTCAAGAAAAAATAGTTTATGTTCAATTTAATGATTATATAGCAAAGTTTGATCTAACTTCCACTAATCAGCAAAAGTTTTGTAGGGAACTCAGAATAGAGACTTTCTTCGTTTGGTTCTCAGATACAGCCCAAAGGACAATGGATGTTATTTTCCTTACTGGCACTGAGTTCATTCTCTGGCAGTAAAATACAATCCAGAAAGCTGGGCTAAACAAAGAACGGCGTAACACTCCAAATGTTTTGCACAACTATAACATTTTTTAAATAAAGCAGCAGTAGGCACCCCTGACACCACTAATATTTAGTGCCAAACAACACTTTATCAAGGCGTAAAAATTTGATTCACAAGTTCACATTTAAACCCATGCCTTAAAGAGAAACTACACAATTCTGATGAACTCATAAGAGCACTGTCAATGAACAAGTTCAACAGTCAAGAAAAGGGGGAAGGGAGGGGAAAATAAGTTGGAATGAGAAATGGGTTGCAGTAGGGTTGGGAAAAGGGGGGATGTGATGGGGGGAGGGGGAGAGGCAAGAAAATGGAGACTGTTAATAATCTACAAAATACACAATGGACCTGATATTTAAAAATGCAACTGGCAATGGCACAAGTATGTGCTCAGCACAACTGAGATGTGATGGAGCAACAAAGGGATATATTCAAAAGAGATGTGCCATGGAGCATCTCCTCTGAATATATCAAAGAATGCACGCTGCACAAATACAGTGTGCCGGTGCATCCCCCAGACTGGGCTGAATATCAGAAATGGGATTTGCACCAGGTATGAAAATGGGGCCATCATGCATGCAAAGTGCAAATGGGGACATTTGTATGAGTTGTGCAGGGCTGGCAGGCAAATTGTACTTGGCACCCTACACACCATGCGGTGCTGGCAGTGGAGGTTCAGAGGTTCCCCACCTCCATTACATAGTTCCCAGCACCTGTACTGGTGAGCATTCAAAGTCACTGGTGGCCCAGTGGTACCCCCTCCCCACTTGTAGCACCGATCACCATATGAAACATTATAACCCATCCATGGTAGTCTAGTGATACTCCCTTCCCATCCTGAGGCTCCGATCACTGTCATATTCATAATTGAAAGAGCCCTGGTGGTCCAGTGGTATCCCCTGCCTGATCCTCCAATCACCAGCAATTTAATAAGATCCATATTTCTGGAGGTCCAGTGGTAACTTCCACCCCCCACCCACATAGGACCCACAGCCCACCCAGCTCCCCCTCCAGTCATTACTTCATTCACAATGTTGTGTATTATTAAAGTGTGCACTGCAAGCCCCTACTGTAAGCTATCATTCAGTGGGCAGCCATGGTGGTATGCAGGCAAGTATTCTTCCTGCTGATGACCAGGGGGAAGATGGGTGGGCTGTGGGTCCTGTGTGGGTGGGGGGTTGGGGTTAGCACTGGACCACCAGGGAAATGGATCTTACTAAATCACCAGTGATCAGAGTGTTGGGCAGGGAGGGGGTTTCTACTAGACCAGCAGGGTTCTTTCAATTATGAATACAATGGTGATTGGAGGTTTGGGGTGGTAAGGGGGTACTACAAGACTACCAGAGATCGGTATTAACATTTCATATAGCAATCAGTGCTACAGGAGGGTAGAGGGTACCATTGTGCTTCCAGGGACTGCCATATGTGTTTGGGCATGGCATTGGGGGGGTTGCCACTCATGGCCAGTAGCTGGTGTGTTGTGCACTGCACTATAGCTGCCCACATGTGGGTGGCCAGCACTTGAGCCTGTTTTTACAGGCTCAACTGTGAGCCTAGGTATGCGGCACATCTCAGGGTTGTGCCAGCAGATGTGCCTCACATACTGGGATGAATATTGGGATGTGCCACATATGTATGGGCTTGCCCCCTGCAGATGTGCTGCATACAGTATCTTTGCACCCCACTGCATTGGGAATTGCACTGTGTAATTCCCTTTTCTGAGTATTGCCCTGGGGTACAGTTCTAGGGTTCAGCTGGTACAACTCAGTTGAGCCAGGTGCAACCCCTTTGAATATTTAGCCCAATATAAACAATATATAGAATTCATAACAATGAGTATTCCGTGAAGTACATTATTGTAAAAAAGATCCCAACTGGAAATTTTCAGGCTGCCCCAGTGCTATCCGAGCTCTCAATTTGAATTGCCAAACAGCTTAACATAGAAATATAGAAGCTGTCAGAAGAAAAGGACCTCAAGGTCCACCAAGTCTGCCTTAGGTGCCTGCCTATTGTGCTACTGTAGACCCTAACTGATCTGCAGCCCTACCTTCCCCACCTTGTTACTAAGGACCCCATATGCCTATTGCATGCATGTTTAACACTTGTTACCATTTTGGTACCCACCACCTCTGCAAGAAGGTTGGACCAGACATTCACCACCCTCTCTCTAAAGAAGTATTTCCTCCAATCTCCTCTGTCTTCTCCCTTCCAGCCTCATATCATGCCCCCTTTTCCTAGAGCATATCTTTCTGTGCAGAATACTGCCCTCCTGTACCTTACTGATACCTTTGAGCTATTTGAATGTTTCTATGATGCCCCCACTTCTCTCTTTTCTTCAAGACAATACATTTTAATTACCTGAGCCTTTCCTCATAGGGTAAGGAAGTAAAGTGTTTTGTTCTTCCAAGACATACAAGTTTTGAACATTACAACAATATAAAAGTATACAATAATTTACAATAAAAAGCAAACTACACGTTCATTATGCAGGTACAGTGATACAGAGCAATCTAATAAATACACTGCATGTCTTTTTTGCATTAAATGATTTTGGGTTCGATATAACAAGATTGTGTACAGTATATGATGCAATTCCCTGTGATATTTGAGAATTTCAAATCATGCCCCTCTGATTTTTTGATGTAACATTTTTTTTTTTCCTTTTAAGGCTAATTACAAAGATGATCGTTAGTAATCCTTTCTGCCTCATCCTTATCCATAGGATGCATTAATATAAATAGTACATCAAAATCTGTATTTGCATATTTAAGCAGGATGTCTTTTAAAGTCCTATTTCTATGTCTACTGTACAGTGGGCACTGTATTATAACATGAAACAGTGTTTCCTGGAAACCATTGTTAGAGGGGTGTAAATTATCTTTGGATGCCAGGGAGGAAGAGTGTTGGTTAAAATGTGTGTTTGGTAGTTAAAATGCCATGTCTTGTCTTCCTCAGCCAAGACTATAGTGGCATTATAAGATAATCCATGGTTACTGAGTCACTTGTTTTGACCAAACCAAGGAGCTTGTTTTTACTGTCTTGCTTGGTGCATCTGAGATTTCTGTGCCAAAGAAAACGTTTTGCCTTGAGCCTGATTCTATACGAAAAGGCAATGGATATACCAAGATGAAAGTCTCTCCAGAGGAGAACAGTATCAATTTTATCCAGAATCAAGATTCATTCTTTCAACCACGGGGAGAAAAATCCACCTGAATGCCACTGCCTTTTTTCATTCAAACATGCTAGGGGAAGTCTATTTGATGTATTGTTAATTATTTTTAACCAGTATGAAACTACACACAGTTTTAGTTCATATAAAACTGGAATTCTACCAGGCTCAGATCTAACATTTCATTTACCTGTGCCTCTAGGTACTTGTCATATAGATCTACATAATGCCATAAATGCAGTTCCAGATTAGACTAATTTTTTGTGCCCCATGCCTCTGCACCTTATAAAAGAATAGGTCTGATTTCGGCTTCTCCAGCGGCGATGGCTGGAGTCACTGAAAGCCCACCAAATTTAAAATTGAACCATTGTAAGGCATTTGTTACCTGTTTCATCTTGAATACTTGCTCTCTGATATGTGTTGTCCAGTGTCTATTACAGATAAACTTTATTCCTAAATAAACATAGGAAGAAAATGAATCTACGTGATTTGTTTCTAAGAAATTTTTGAGATGTAGTTGAGAACCAACGATCATCATTTTACTTATTTTAAGGTTGATCTTTAAGTTAAGCTTTTCACATTTGATTTTTACTTGGTCTATTTTCCTTTGTTTCCTTTGCAACAACACAGGGGAAAGTGAAAAAAGGACCAAGTCAACAGCATATGCTAAAATATGTATTATTGTGTTATTGATTTGGGGTGAATACAAGGGTAAAGAGGTGTCAAAACTTAATAATGAATCAATGTATTTGCAAAAGAGTAATAGTGGCAACAGACATCCCTGGTTTACTCCCTTATTAGATGCACAATATTCAAACAATATCCATCTGTTATCATTTCTTACTGCAATTTGTGTATTTAAATGTAGAAGAAAAATAGGTGCTAATATATTTAAGGGTACTACACAAGTCTGTAGGGTATCCCAAAGGTTCTAACCACCAGATCAAATGAATTTGTAAAATCTACAAATAACGCATAATGTTTCATCTTTCTTAAGAGTCATTATTTTTCAATTAGATGTGCAACCACAAAGATGTTACAAATTGTTGAGAAACCATGCCCACATCTGTCTTGAAATTTGGATAAAGGACTGAAATTGTCTATTCAGAAATGAAATTTATCAAGAAGGATTCATGAAAAAATTATGAAGCTAATATCTATTAAACTTATGGGATGATAGTTTCATGGATTTTGATATTCACCCTTTTTATAAAGATGAACTATTATGTTTTTAGCCCAGAAGTGAGGGATATATTTTTCCTTCAAACAGGCATTGAAAAAGTTTGTTTAAAAAAGGTACCCAATAATGTAAATGCTCTTTATAAATATCACCTGGAATGGTATCATGTCCTGGGGCTTTACTATTGTGAAGTTGTAATATTACTTGTTCAACCTCACCAAATGAAAATGTTAAAGGATGGTATGGACTGAAAGACATCCAAATTGTGGTGCTGCTGCTAACCATAGAAATGTCATCAGTGAATATTTTTTTTGTTGTATAAAGTAACCAGGTATCTTTGAGAATATAAACTGCCAGGGGGAAGAATACAAATGTACTCCTTTTGAGACCATAAGCTAAAATGACCTGGAATCACTGTTTTTTTAGGGTTTGGTTCATTAGTTTACCCTCTTTTTGTAAATTCATGCTTTTTCAGAATCAGGAACTTTTTGTAAAATTTTATTGCTGCATTTAATGATGAAAAATAGTTAGCCTTAGAAGGGTTTCTTTGAACAAACCTTACTAGGTTGCCTAGCTTGTGTTTCTCAACATTACATTGAAAATCAAACCAGGTAAGGGGAGAATTTTTTTTATAGTATAGTATATTTTTGCTCTGATAAGTTGCAGGCCAGGCTTTACTTTTTCATGAAGCCCATAGCTGAAACTGGGTCCTGAGCTAAAAATAGATGGGCCATGGATGGTGAGTAACTCACCTCACCAACTACTTCCCTGTTCTTTGTTAAAAACAATTTAGATCTACCTCCAGTAACCAAAGACTTCAAACGATTATTTTTTTCTGTGAAAGAGAGATCTTTAGTAGAGACTTTCGCTGTCGGCATAAGTGCTGCATGATCACTTTCAGGCCTCATAAGAATAGAAACATGTTCAAAGTATTCATAGCTTTGAGGGGAGCTTAGTATGAAATCTAATACTCTCTGATCAATGGTGGAAAAGAAGGCACATATTCCCTCTCTGTTGCCATCAATTCTACACAAAAGCAGAATATAAAGCGTTCGCTTACCTGTAGCAACTTCCTTAGGAAAACTTATTACAAAGTGAACAATTTGTGACATTTTTCATGAAGGAAAATTTTGTAGCTTCACTAGAAATTCACCAATGAAGTAACAATTTTCAACATCTCTGTCTTACTAGCTTAAAGAGGTGACAGAAAAAGCTACTGTAGTACATGCATAATTCTTTTGAGAATAGCACAATCTCATCAGAGATCTTTAAAACATATTTTCTTTGGCCATCAGAAGCTGACCTACCTAGCAAATGGAAATATGAATCCAGCTTAATATTCTAAGCTAAAACAAATTGACTAAGATGACCTCAGTAATTACTACCTAATATAAGCTGGACACTGGAATCTGAATGGTTATGATGTTTCAAGTTTTGGTGGGAAGGGTGGTCATACAGCACTCTGGCAGAAAATACTTTTGTCTGAGTCTAAAAAATTATTTATCTGGTGGGAAGTTGTAAATGTACTTTTTTAAACTGTTTTAAGTTAAATTATAAAATGAATAGGGAAAAGACTTCACCCTAATTAGCCAGCAAATGTACAGTGTCACAGTACTTGCTCGAGTTAAAAAAGTGCAGACAATCAGGACACAGCACATTAATGTATCAATGCCTTTTGTTAAAAATATTCTGACTGCTATTACAGACATGGTTGCCATCTTTACTCTTACTAATAAAATAAAAAAAAATCAGCTAAGCTCTAGAAACTAAACTCCCTTGAAGTATTAAAATATGATAGTTAAATGTTCTTTCCCTTTACATACCCATGTTTTACAAACATACACTGACTTGAAAAAATGAAATACATATCATAGCTTTACTTTTTTTGAGTTTCTTTCATGAGCATAAAGAAAAAAAAAACAACTTCCTATCCTTACTTGCTGACAAGGGAAATTATTGCTGCCTAACCTTGACTAGATAACACTGAAACTCTGGCTTTACTGAAGCAATCTGTGTGTGTGTGTGTGTGTGTGTGTGTGTTTACCATCGAATCATCTTATGCTTGAGCATATTTATTGTATTGATTGAACAAAGCCTTAACAAGTCTGTTACATTATTTGGCTGGCTAGTGGTCCATTGCCAAAATTCACCAATCCCCAGGACAGGGAATATCTTAGAAAAGATCTTGGATTTCTTTGCCCTTCAGGAACATCCACTGTTCTGTGAATGACCACCTCACATCCTCTGGACTTGTGCTTCTTTTGTTTATCCTAACATAGATGATGAAAGAGCAATGGTCTTTGGTCTGTCTCTTTAAAGCATTGGGTCCCAGGAATACATCTGCATTAGGAAGCAGTTAGTGTTTCATGAAAGCTCAGGAGTCAACACTGGCTAAGTTGTAAAATATTCTAGTTGCAGGTGGCTGAATTTCCTGCTGTAGGCCCTTCACCATCACAGACTCTTTACAGCTGTCTTAAGACTGTATTCTGACAGTTTTATTAAAAGGTGCTCACCTAAAGTGAGCTATCCAGCTGCACACTGTAATTGCCTACTGGAAAATGCTCAGATTCCTTAAAGTAATGCAAAAAAAAGGTTTTTATTTTAAACTAATTTGCAACAATGACAATAAATACTCTGTTTGTATGGTTTGTTCCTCTTGTTTTTAACTCTTCCCAGTCTTATACATAAAGTCCTTTTTATGATAAAGATAAAAGTTTCTTCCATAAAGAAAGTTTAACCATACTTCAGGTCAGGTTAGACATCGTATTTGTGCCCCTCCATTTTGCTTCCTGGCTCACTTGTCTAATCCAACATACCAGTGTTGCTGCCTCAAAAATTTACTTATGCATGGTTCAATTGCTAGCAATGCTTAGTGTCTGAGGTATTCTCTCTGCTTAAGACAGAAGCAATGAAGCATGCCACACTCATTTCTTCAAAGTTTTCTACTTGCTACTTGTTTATTTACTTGCAGCCAATTAAACCTGGAAGCAAAATGGAGGGGCACAGATATGAGATCTGATTGATCTGAAGTAAGATAGAACTTTCTTTATGCAAGAAACTTTTATTTTTATTATAAGGATTGTATGGCCTGGTGGCACTGAGGGCTGAGGCACTGGATGCCTTACCCCATGCTACTCCTGCAACCCATGTTCAAGAATAAGCATGGGATGCTGGGGGTTGGCAGTGGTTTAGAAGGATCAAACATCCCAGGGACTGCTCTCCTTCTTCAGGGAGGGGAGATGTCAGCACTCAGTGTTCGCTTGTCCCTTAGTGGATGCTGGGTGGTGGCACACCAAATCTGAAGGATGTGGGTGGGGGTTGCAGCAGATCCCTGGAAGAACATGCACAGAAGCTTGCATGTTGCCGTCACTGGTGTCATGGCACACTGCATCCCTCAAGGGGAAGAACAACAAGGGGAAAAAAAAAACAGGTGTCTTCTGCCGAAATGATGATTGTCCTCATCATGGTGCAGCCCGGGAAGGTGTCTCCCCAAATAACTAGATCCAGTCTGGTGGATTGAGAGGTCTCCCCATCACTTGCCAGCAAGGGTAAGCCATGGTGGTTGAGGGAAGGGAGGTCTAATACCCGGTGCTCAGCACGGGGTGACATCAGAAGGAAGGCAGAGGATGCTAGGTGAAACAGTATTTTGGAAAAAAGAATTGAATGTATAAAACTTAAAAGAGTTACGAATAAGAGAAACAAACCATACAAACAGGGTATTTATTGTTATTGTTGCAAATGAGTTTTAAAAAAAAATAAATTTTTTGAACTACTTTAAAGAATCAAAGCATTTTTCCAGGAGGCAATTACAGTGTGCAGCTGGATAGTTCACTTTAGGTGAACGCTTAATAAATATGGACTCCCAGGCAGGTTGCATCTGAATAACTACCATGTCTGAAAAATAGGGTTTAAGCATAGCCAAAACATAGTTGGTTTATTGCCAGTATTCTGACAGTTGTTCTTCTTCCTATGTCAATAAATGTTTCTCTTTTCTAACTTTTTTAAATAATCTACCTTGAAAGTTTATCTATATGCAAACTATTTCCTGATCTACTACTGAGCTAGCTGAGATCATTGTATGAAAATCACAGCTCTCTCTGCTTCTCCTCACAATGGACCACTTTTCTTTCAGCTGCATTGCTTGGCCTTGATTTATTCATTTAACCAACAATTCACTCAGTGAAACCATAGCACCAGAGCAACCTTTATGGTCCAGCAATGCCCTCACCACTTCAACACTATACTAATTATGGAGTCCCCAATGATTACTACATTCCTGCCTCTCTTCCAGCCTTCTTCTGTATCTTCAATGACAGATCAGGTGGCTTGGTTGGCTGCATGTTTATTTATTTGTTTAGTTTTTGTTTACCAGGTAAGTGCACTAGCCATAGCAATGACTATTTTCAGGCATGACCCGGAAGGGTGCAGTACAACAATACAGGGAAACATTTCAATACAGGTACAAAAATATTCCCAACCAGCCCCAGATGTATACTGACCAACATCTGCTTGGCCAGCCAGATGCTGGTTAATTTGAAATCCCTTACTTTATGTGTATTCAAAGAGGCAAAAACTCAAAGTAGGTGTAATCTAAAGTCACAGTTCAGTAAGAGTCACAGGTGTCACAGTCATGTATTCCAACATTTGAAATGCATGCACAATCAGAATCTGGTAATAAGTACCTGACTCAAAGTGGTTATCCAACTGCTTCAAATGAATTAGTCAAATATCCTAAAATTGGAAATATCAATCTTATAACCTAGTCATCGTAGTGTTTTTCTGAGTACCTAATCCCCAACTCCGAGATGAAACTAGTATAAAATATAGAGAAAGACTGCTAAAAGGAAAATAAATGAATTAATTTAAATTACAAAACTAAATTTAAAACAAGCACTTGTCAATGCTGAACGTTCGCTTGCAGGTATTTGCATTGGTGTTTGGCATTTATGCAGGCCCCTGCCCCACTTGTATCCATGTCCCTTTAGTATCCATATCCTAACAGAGTACCTCTCTGCAACTCCTCTTACATTGGATCAACATTTCACCCTCATACTTTTTAAGTTTCTGTCTTAGGAACCCTAACACCCTGGGCGTGCTCAAGGGTACAAGCCTGTGTGGAAACTGTGCAACCAAGGCTTATAACACAGTCATTCAGTGGAATTAGTTCACCAAATTTTCAACATAGGCATTTTGTCACCTCTGCTCATGAACAGTGTCACTATGATTTTCTTACTGTGTACCAAACACTGATTTCCCACAGCCACCATGCTATTCTGTGCCAGAAGTGTGAAAACACATTTCAGCCAGGATGTGAAAAATGACAGCTGTTCTGTTCATAAGGAGGTGTGTAAATATGTCTATGTTGAAAACCGGAGTGAGAATATTACAAATTCACAAAGTTAAGAGTGCGCATGGAAACTGCGCAATGCACGCTCATAAAAAAGTCATGTTTTGGAATTTTTGCACTGAATTTTCAATATAGGCATTTTAGGATGTCTGCTCATTAACAGTGTCACTGTGATTTTCTTACTCTGTACCGAACATGATTTCCCACAGCGGCCACGCTATTGTATGCTGGAAGTGTGAAAACACATTTTGGCCAGGATGTGAAAAATGACAGCTACACTGTTCATAAGGAGGTGTGGAAATATGCCTATGTTGAAAATCTGGAGAGAAAATATTACTAATTTGTGAATTTATGAATGTGCGTGGAAACTGCGCAACACATGCTCATAAAAGTCATGTTTTGGAATTTTTTCACCAAATTTGCAACATAGACTTTTTCATAGCCCACCTCATGAACACCAACACTGTCATTTTGTTAATCAGTCCCAAAAGGTGATTCTGCGCAGTGACTGCGAAATCACCTTTTGGGACAAAATAGCACCAAGACAGTGACTGAATTCATGAGAAGGGGCGTCAAGAACCCCATGTTAAAATTTTGGTGCCAAAAGTCAAAAAAAGGGTCGAGATATCCACCTAAGTTGGAAAAATCCTATTTATGCCCTTATAAAGCTTACTGGCATTTCTTCAGTTCGCAGTTGGCTTTGAAGGGTGCAGACGTGTTCCTGGTTCACCGAAGATCATCGCTCTGGGCTCTGGAGGTAAGTATGGGGTGAGGGGGTATTTGGGGAGGTGGGTGCACAGAGGGTGGGCGGGGGAGCCAAGGACTCACCGAGGGACTGTTTTCTTGTTTTACAGGAATTGGAAAAAAAAAAATGGATGCTTTTGGTATGCTGGGGTGGGCTCCCAGCGTGCCACCTAGGTGGGAGTGTGTGGGGAGGTGGGAGCACAGATGGTGGTCATGGGTTTATGGGGGTGGCTGAGGGACTCACAGATGGACCATTTTCTTGTTTCACAGGAACTGGAAAAAAATGGACACTGTTGGTACTATGGGGTGAGCTCCTAGCATGCCACCTATGTGTTTGTTGGGGGGGGGACTGGGCACCCCCACCGGCCATACAGTGTGGTGAGGGGAGGAAGCATGAGCATGCTGCAGTGGGCTCCCAGCATGCCAACTGGTTGTTTTTTGGGGGGGCCATAGCCAAAGGGAGATCGGGCACCCCTGTGGGCCACACAATGTGCAGGGGTGGTGCATGAGCTGAGGGGGATTAAGCACCCCCTTGGCACACAAGGTGGGGGCTGGGGAGAACAGTAAGGAGGGAGGGGAAGGACATTAGCAGACGGAGGAAGCAGGAGGAATTCAATGCTGAGCTGTGCATGACAGCAGTTTAGCTGACGTTGTATGCTAATTGCATACACATTACCACCACTGATTGCAGCAGACCTTTTCTTAGAAGTGAAGACCAGCACAGCCGAACTGCTGTCATACACAGCTCAGCATGTATTGGTCCTGTAGGGTTGTGCCTGCTACACTGAGCACTGCATTGGGGAGGAGGGTCACACACCTCCAAAAGTCATACTGTTGCAAGACGTTGCTTGCACATGCGTGCAAGAGAACATAATGAATACATATAGATTGAAATGTGTGAAGGAAAATAAATGGTTCTTCAGAAAAAAATGGTAAGATACACTAACAGTCAGCATCCTGAAGTAAGATAAATGTGCTCATTTATAAAGCAAAAGAACAACTCTGACTGCAAAATTGCAGTGGAATTGGAATTCTTAAAGAATTTTCCTATGGAAAATCCAGCAATATACAATATTTTGCCTGTAAAAATTTGCAGAATGTGCCAAAACATATGTATTTTGTTTTCCTTTACAACCAGATGCCTGACAGAATTATGTATACTATAGATATAGATAGATATAGCTGTGTGTGTGTATTTACTTTGTAAATATTTTCTGCCAAAAATTATATGGCTGAAAATGTCTGCACCTACAGTATTTGCAATATATTTAAATTAATAACTTATTATTACACCCTTTACAGTGCTGACAATGCTTTTTTTATGATAAAATGTTGCTTACTGAAGTAGTGTTGTAAACTTTTTATTTTGTTTTACAGGATTTTCTGATATCAGCAAGTTCAATACTTGAAAACACAAGCAATACAAATTGGTTACAACTAAACAACATAGATGGCAGCTCTCGATTATTGAGTGCAGTGGAAAATTTTACCAAAAGATTTGCCCCAGGAACTAAAGATGATGAAATACTAACAGAAAATATTGTGTTAAAGAGCACACAAATATTTCCCAATGAAACAAGTCTGACATATAATAAATCATTTTTCAATAATGGCATAGTGGAAATACCAGTGAGTGAACTCACTCCCCTTTCTCAGGGACTACTTTTGGTTATAAGCATCGGTTTTAAAACACTTGGAAATATACTGCCACTGAACATTGCTATGGATGCAAACAACACCAGTAATTTTACTGTCAATGGAATTCTCATGTCCACAAATGTGAAGTCTACAATCAATAAAATAAAACACACATTTCAGAAGACTAACAATAAATCACTGAATACACCTAAATGTGTGTTTTGGGATTTTACTCAATTAGAGTGGAATGATTTTGGTTGTGAACCAGAGATGGGAAACTATGCTGGAGACATCATTATCTGCACCTGTAATCATCTCACTTCATTTTCCATTTTGATGTCATACAAAGACACTGACATCCCTCAGTTTTTAGACTGGGTAACATATATAGGTCTTGGCATATCAATTGGAAGTTTAGTGATTTGCCTTCTTCTTGAGGGATTAGTATGGAAATCAATAACAAAAAACAAAACATCTTACATACGCCATGTTTCCATTGTAAATATAGCCATGTCTCTTCTGATAGCAGATATCTGGTTCATTATAGGCCTAGCTATTAAAGAGGGTGGGAAAATGACTGACACGTATGATGCTGCATGCAAAGCTGCAACTTTTCTTATTCACTTTTTTTACCTTTCACTCTTCTTCTGGATGTTTGCCATGGGCCTGTTGCTTTTTTATCGCTTAGTCTTTGTCTTCCATGATATGAGCAGAACTACCATGATGATCATTGCCTTTTCCTTGGGTTATGGTGGCCCTTTAATAATATCGATAATTACCATAGCTATAACAGCACCAGACAAATATATAAGAACAAATGCCTGCTGGCTCAACTGGGATAATTCTAAAGCACTGCTTGCTTTCATTATACCTGCACTGACCATCGTTGCCACAAATGTTGTGTTTCTGTTGGTGGTCATAATTAAGATAATGAGACCTACTGTTGGAGAAAGACCAAGAAGCCAAGAAAAGAACACCATGGTTCAGATTGCCAGAAGTGTTGCCATCCTAACACCATTACTGGGCCTTACATGGGGATTTGGAATAGCGACAGTTGTGGCTGACTATCCTGTCTTTCATATAATATTTACAATACTCAATGCCTTCCAGGTATGTATTTCCAATATTAAATACAATTGAATGATTCCAAATCTGTTCCACTAATACATCTGGTTATTTACTACATTTGACAATGTCTTCAGTTCTTCATCTATATATACATGTGACAGATACAGACATGATCAGATAATTCCTGAAAATTATGTGATATCTCTGGAGAAACTTCCTGCCTGCCTGCCTGCCATACTACTATGGGCTACTAGAGAGATTCACTTTAGAAATATGGCACAATATCTGGAAATTGCTTACCATAACATGGCTGCGGCTGTAATAGATGTGTCTAGACACCATATTGTGCCACTCTTAGGCTAAGATTCAGATGTAGACATAGCATAAGAAAATTCAGCATGTTTAAATTACCACTGTGCTCTGTTTTAAAATGTCCTCATGCATAAT
The DNA here is from genome assembly GCA_016271365.2 of Neoceratodus forsteri. NCBI lineage: Eukaryota > Metazoa > Chordata > Ceratodontiformes > Ceratodontidae > Neoceratodus > Neoceratodus forsteri. The sequence goes on from CM057452.1 coordinate 1,355,785,612, forward strand.
TTTCTATTATACCATTTCAAGAATTGTGTTATTTTGTTATTTACTAGTAGCAATGTTTCTGGGATACCGTGGCAAAATCCATCATACATGTATAGAGTGTTTCTACAGGCTGACACACCTTTAAGAAGTGAGCAATTCCATCATGCTTGTTCTCCATCATTCAGGTATCCACTCCTGCAGAGGGATGCTACCATGTTCAGATCAGTTTAGAAACATATAATTTGTCATCAGAAATGGACTGTTTGGCCTACCCAGTCTGCACAGATGTTCCCTGCTTAATCTTCGCCCACAGATACTAATTTCTAGTGGACCTCCCTGCCTATTTACTAATATTCCCTTAAAGTATGTCTATTCTACACATGCTTAAAGCCCCCCCACACACACACTCACACACACTTTTTGCCTCTACCGCTTCTGCTGACAGTCTATTCCAGGCACCTTTTCAGTGAAATAATACTTCCTCACATCCCTCTTTTGTTTTTTTAAATTCAATATACTTTATTGATTTTTATTTTATGAAAATAGGACAGTTACAACAAAATTCACACCCAATACCACCATACATATGTACAGGATCCCACAACAGTCCCACTGCACGCAAAGTGAGTGAGTAGGAATGAGACCATGGCTAAAGTGGGCAGACCAAGAATCCACATACCAAGACAAAACTGGATAGTCTTGGACGCTGATGCCTGCCACCATTCCAAGAAGCCATATAATCAGCATAATCTGCTATTTCACTATCAAGACACAAATGTAATAAATTATAATATTAACATTAGAAGTGCATGTAGAGTTTCCTGTCTATCACAGTAAGTCTTCAAGTGATGAATACCTGCAATAGCATTTTCTGCCTCTAGTGCAAAAAGCACCTCCTCATGCTATTCTGCCTGCATATATACTTCCTCATCCATCCAGTGCCTTAATATTATTAGTTTAGCTATAGTAGACATAAGTGCAGTATGATCCTTTCTTGGATTGAAAACTGTGCCAAGAGTACTGACCCAATATACAGACTGTTAGTGTGAATGCATCTTGCAACTCAACAAAAGGTCCAATTTCTTTTTAATTTCTGACTGAAAGGTTCTCACCTGTTCACAGTGCTATAATTTATAAGGTGCCCTCTTCTTTATTATACCTAGTACAAAAGAATGTCTCTCGTTTACCCATATCAAATAGTTTTTAATGTGTATAGTATGGGTTCTGTAATGTTCAAAATTGTTGCAATTTGAGTTAATCCTACTTTATGTAGTTGTACAAATCTGACCATATTTTTTGCCATTCCAGATCATTGGGGTATGGTGCAATTTCCTCACTTCAATAGTATCATTTTCCAGGAAGTATACTGGGATTATTGTCTTGCAGTGCTGAATATGTAGTTGTTTAGAAATTGCATCAGGCATCTGGTCAACTGCTACTAGCCTATCAAGCAGTAAGCTACCCAACTTGGGCCATGTTGGGGTGCAAGAACTTATGATACACAATGCTTTAGCATTATAAATTTGAAATAATTAGCATTTAACACTTTGTAGCTCACATGAGAAATTTTTAATGGGATACAATTCTCTCCCAGAACAAAGTGGTCTAATGTGGGGATATAAATTCCCCTCCAGAATTTGCCCTCTAAACATTTATTCCTGATCTTTACATTTGGGTTCTAAAACATTGGTTGAAATATTTCTGTGTAAAGCTTCATTTTCCAGAATTTATAAAGCTGTTGGTTAGCTCTAATAGATCGATAGATGGGGGTACCTCAAAGGGGTTTAGGTATTTTTGTGTGGGGGGGCGTAAATAGTAATGCACTTTGTTGACAGTTGTATAGCCCACATATTTCTTCTTCTGATTGTGACCATTGGGATCTATAATGGTTATCATCTAGCTGAGTCCTGCAATCCCCCCAAACCTGATGTCTGATACCATTCAGGGCAAAGTAGCAAAGCCAAATCATTGGTAGTCATAACCCTCCAATGGCATTGAGGCCTATTAATTTATTGTAAGCTTTGGCTCCTTACAGTTTGCATTTTTTTTGTCTTGCCAGAGAAAACGTGTGATTGAGTGCAGCTGCTTAAGCCATTTAATAGGTAGGGTGATGTTTAGCCTTCCCAAGGAGTACAGTAGGCTTGGGAAGACATTGTTTTTTATATGTTTCCTTCCCTAAAGTGAACGAGGCAGAGGACCATGTCTGTAAATCTTAAGATATGTTTTTCAAGAGGGGTTCAAAATTCATGGATTTTAGGCCAGCTATTGCCCTAGATATTTTAATGCCTAGCTAGGCTATGCTTTTGGACTCCCACATATCTTATTTACACACTTGTTAGTTCTTGGGGAAAAATGCTGGTTTTATCTGCAGTATGTTCACTTGATAAGCTGAGAAGGTGATGAGATGTGATATCATTTCTAACACCTCAGGTATGGAAGTTATGCGTTTGTCAGGTGTAGTAGGATATAATCTGCATACGTCAAACGTTTTCGTTCTTGGCTACAATCCTAATGCCTTCAATGTTGTTACTGTGTTTCGTTTCCAGGGCCAAGGTCTACAAATACACGTAAAACAGCATGGGAGAGAGTGGGCAGCCCTGCCAAGTACCTCTAGTTAAGCTTATTAGATAATGCCCCATAACAGTGCAAAGTCACTGAAGGTGATTGGTAGAGCACTTACACACATTTTACAAAAGACAGTGGATGTTGCATTTCCTCAGAGTCATGAATAGGTATCTCCATGATGCTCTGTTAAAAGCCTTTTCTGTATCAAGGGAGACCTGCACCAACAAGTTGTCAGACCACCTGGATGCAGAACATAGGTGGTGTAGCTTCCTCCAATCATTGCTGGAGACCCTCTCTGCCATTAAACTCCATCCCCAGCACACCAATCCCCATTGCTGCACTGCTGGATCGTCGGAGGGTCATTGGGGGCAACTGAGCTATGGTGGCTCTCCCCACCTACACCCCATGCTAGGACTAAATATCCAGCTCCCTAGCACACTGATCCACACTTCTGGACCATTAGAGGGTCACTGACGGCAGCTGAGCTATGATCACTCTTACCACTTACATCCCATGCTAGGACTAAGAAACCCACTTCCTAACACACTAATGCCCTCTGCTGTGCTGCTGGACCATTGTAGGGTAGTTGAGAGCAGTTTAGTTATGGTGGTGCTCATCACCTACATTCCATGCTAGGATTCAGAAACCCTCTAACCAGCACATCGATCCCCATTGCTGCACTGCTGGACTGTTGGAGGGTCGTTGAGGGCAGCTGACCTCTGGTGGCCCTCCCCAACTACACGTCATACTAGGACTCAGAAACCCATTCCCCAGCCCACCAATCCCCACTGCTGCACTGCTAGACCATCTGAGGGTCATTGAGGGCGGCTGAGCTCTTGTGGCCCTCACCACCTACACCCATGTAAGGACTCTGAAACCCACACACTGATCCCCATTTTTGTGCTGCTGGACCATTGGAGATTCATTGAGGGCAGCTGAGCTAAAGTGGCCCTCCCTACCTACACCCCATGCTAGGACTCAGAAACCCACTCCCCAGCACACCAATCCCCATTGCTGCATTGCTGACTATCGGAGGGTCATTGAAGGCAGCTGAGTTCCGGTGGCCCTCCCCACCTTAACCTCATGCTTGGACTCAGAAACCCGCTCCCCAGCACATCAATCCCAACTGATGTGCTGCTGGACCTTTTGAGGATCATTGAGGGCAGCTGAGCTCTGGTGACCCTCCCCATCTACATCTCATGCTAGGACTCAGAAATCCACTCCCCAGGTACATACTGAAAAATCCTGGATCTCTTCTCTGGTGTGTGGCGCCATGTTTTATGTGGACCATGTGGCATCTAACTTTCAGTCAGCGATCCTTTACTGATTGTTTATGGGCTTTAAATAATGCCACTGTTCCCTTACGGTATAGCCCTATGATTATATTACTTTAAGGGCTCATCTTATCAATTGAAGAGCTGTTTTTGCTATATTATGTTTGTGGGAGACTTATTTAGATGCTATTTCATTCTTTGGACTTTAAATACTGCTACTGCTCCTTTACTGTGTATCCTTCTGGCTATATTACTTTAAGTGCTTATCTTATCAATTTAAATGTTTTTTTAAAGTATGCAGTAGTGCTGAGGAATCTTATTTATATGTTATTTACTTAAACAGTTCTTACAGTTTTACTCACTATATACTGTAGTTCTTACAGTGTTAATGCATTAAATAATGTTTATCATTATTTCCAACCTTGTTTTACTGAATTTAACAATCTCTAGCTCAGTTTATAGCTGTCATAGGACTGTTGAGACCCTGTGTGTTAACACTACAAAAGTCTGCTGCAGCAGCACCTCTACCATCCTGTGCACTTTGTCTGTGTAAATCTGTCTTTTCCCCCTTTCCAGTTAGGACAACTGGGAAGGTTCTCTGCTATCACTAACTGGACCTAGCATACATTGGTCTTCTGGCCCTTGGTGCCCCCACATTTTTCATGAGCGTCTATTTGTGTCTGTAAGCAAAGTTCAAATAAAAATTAAAAATGCAGTAACCACAGTTGTGTTAGGCTTAAAAGCTTCTAGAATATAGCACACAGAAAGTGCTGTCCTTAGGGAATAGAAGCATTATTGCTTCTACTGCTGAGCTGGGGAGATGATAGCTGCACCCTGTAATTTACCAGAAGGTTTAGAAAAGCTCTTCAAACCTGTTAGTGTCTCCCTTGAAGCGCTTAGCAATATTTTTGTTTCCTAGGGTTACCTCCCCCCCATGTTAGTGCCTTATCTTGCATTGTTTTTCTTTTCTTTGTATGTCCCTTGTCCCTCACAACTAGCAACCAATCTTGCAGCAGGATATTTGTATGTGGTAGACTTGCAAGTTAGGAAGCAGCCAAACACTACAATTCTCGAATGCAAGAAAAAAAATTAAGAAAACTGAATTCAAATAAGGTAAAAGGAAGCACTTGTGTTAAAAATGTACAGTGAGGGAGTAAGTTTTAAAAACAGGAAGCACTTTTGTTACGTAAAGTGGACCAGATAGAAACGGTGACCTGGCACTCCCTGTAACAGAATATATGTTTGTTTGAAGTTTCTAAGTGAGACACATGTTATTTAGAAAAGTAAAACAAAGCTACCCTTTCTAAATGGATAAAGAGTAGACATATCCTGTTCTGGAAGAGACAAAGTTGTATTGTTTTGTTGCTGAGTGCACCAATGTTTTATAATTCTGTTACCAGGAAAAGGTTTCATTTAAAACTTTTACTGCATAATGAAAAGCAAGTGAATGGCAATTGCTTCTGTTGCACAACTGTTTCTGCATAATGAATTGCATAAGAATAGTAGCAGAGAATACTTACATACCTAGCTGTAGGTCCTCGCCCCTGGGCTTCCCACTGTTTTCTAAGAGCTGGCCGGCCTTTTCCTTCATAACTAAATATTGGCAAGCCCAAGGGGAGGGGGGTGCTGCTAAGGATTTTCGTAAATATTAGCAAAACAGCTAAAATATCAAGATTTAAAAGCCAAATTATGAGCATCTACTTCTCTTTTCAGTTTTACTGTATGTTTCACATAAAACTGTTGGTTTATTTGGAAGTTAGATATTTTTAAACAGTAGTGGGTGGAGTTTAAGGTAAACCACCTGACCACACTGGTATAAATGAAGCTCTTTTGTGTAACCACTTCAGATGAGTGGAGAGATTGGTGGAGTGCTGACCTCATCTGGAGCGCTAGCTGATTACTAGAGAACTATTATTCATGTTGTGCTTTTGTTTTATTTTTGCTGTTTTCCAGTCCACTTTTATTTTGATTTCTGGCTGTAAACCAAATACTGGCCTTGCTTGGCGCTTTAAACTTTGAATCCTGACTTTGCATCCATACTTTTCCATGACTCTTTGACAATAGCCATTATTCCTGTATGTTCTTTCAGATAACTGTTTACTTGGGAGACCAGGCAGTTCTGTCTGGAGTCAGTTTACATGGTCTGTAATCCTGCTTCTAGCCTTGAGGCTGCCTCCATTCACTCCCTCCCTTCCCGCATAGCTCAAGTTATAAATCCCAAGCCTGTCTTTATCCCTTGCCTAATCTCTGCTCTGCCTTTTATTTCTCCCGTTTAGCACACTGATCCCCATTGTTGCACTGCTGGCCAGTTGGAGGGTCATTGAGGGCAGCTGAGCTCCGATGGTCCTCCTCACCTACACCCCATGCTAGTTCTCAGAAATACACTCCTCAGGTACATACTGAAAGATCCTGCTTCTCCTCTCTGGAATGTGGTGCCATGTTTGATGTGGACCACCAGGCATTGACTTTTGCTCAACCATCCTTTACTTATTGTTTATGGACTTTAAATAATGATGCTGTTCCCTTACTGTGTAGCCCTATGATTATATTACTTTAAGGGCTCATCTTATCAATTTAAGAGCTTTCTTGCTGCATTATGCTCATTGGAGACTTATTTAGATGCTACTTAATTCTCTGGACTTTAAATACTGCTTCTGTTCCCTTACTGTGTAGCCAACTGTTTGTTACTTTCAGGGCTCATGTGCTTTTTACTGTATTGCTACGAGGGAGACTTATTTAGATGTTACTTAAGTAATCAGTTCTTACAGAATTACTCATTAGTCACTATATTAGTTCTTAAAGTTTTAATCACTGTATTATTTCTTAGTGTTAATGCACTAAATTGTGTATCTCATTTTCAGCCTTGTTTATTGACTTAAGCAATTGCCAGCCCAGTTTACAGCCATTATTCCTGTATATTCTTTCAGCCGACTCGTTACTTGGGGAACCCACCCAGTTCTGTCTGGAGTCAGTTTACATTGTCTGGAATCCTGCTTCTTACCCTGACGGTGCCTCCATTCACTCCCTTCAAGTGCCCCTTCTTAGGTTATAAGTACCCATCCTGCCTTTGTCCCTTGCAAATCTCTGCTCTGCATTTTACTTCTCCCCCCAGCACACCAATCTTCAATGATGAGCTGCTGGACCATTGGTGGGTTGTTGAGGGCAGCTGAGTTCCAGTGGCCCTCCCCTACCACTCTCCACACTAGAACTCAGAAACCTGCTCCCCAGCCACCTTCCCACTGAAAGGTGGTGCTTGTTATATGGGGCAAATAACCAATCCGTTCACTTTCACACACCCTCTTCCCAGTACTAATGTCACCCAAACTATTCTCCATCCTCCCCCAAACCTGTACTTGGTTTACTCCAATCCTTTACCTCCTCCCTGACCTCACACTGTGGCTGTATAAGAATACTGTGGCAACCCAATTCTATCTAATTCTTCATTTGTGCTAGATGTAACTATATGTCCCACCAAACCCTCTCCTCCTTGACACTGTGGCTGTATTTGGGATCCTTTGACAACACAATTCTACCTAATTTTGCATCATGTGCTGGATGCACCTACCATACAATCAGTGAGTGAGCCCTCATCCACTCGCCAATGTGACTGCCTGTCACTTCTTAATTATAATTTGATAAACTTGTTGAATTTACACACCTGCCCACTCAAACTCCCCCGTAGCCTGACACTGTTGATGTCCTCAGCCATGTTCATAATTATGATTCACCTCCTAACCTTCCTCATCATTCAAACCTCCATGCCCTCATCTGCATTCCCAGCACCTCCCCGGATCTACACACCCATCATCCACCAGGAAGCCCTCAGCCTCCTCCAATATTCTGATCTACCTCCACTTACCCCCTTTACCTCCCCCACCCAAGGAATACTGCTCCTGGATCCCTTGTGCCTCCCTTTTCCAATCTCCATGTCTTTATGCATGTAAACTTATACATACTTAGGCTGAAGTTCCCGTCCATCCCTTCACACCTATACCAGGCGGCCGCTCAGTACTCTTCACCATTCAAGCACCCAGCAGCCCTCACCATTCTGCTTATCATACTCCTGCTACTAACCGGAGGGGATGCTTTGCTAAATCTGGATCCTTCCACCCCCAATCTCAAGGAAGTCAAGCTCTCCACCCCTAACCTCACCCCTCCTACCTCAAGGCTTATTGTTGTCCAACATAAACATAAGAATCCTGCTTCCCAAAATCGCCCATCTCCATCCCCATGTGTGTTCTTCCAAGCCTACTGTTTTAACCCCAACTGAATCTTGGCTCAGCCCTAAGATCTGTGATGAATGTATCACTATCCCTGGTTACTCAATTATCCGCCAAGACAGGCTCGGTAGGGGTGGAGGTGTTGCAATGTACATACATAAACAGAGGAGAGAAAGCTGAGGCACTTACTTCTTTCTCACCTCTGTTTGTATGTGTTCCATAAATATGCACACTGCAATCCTGTGTGATTGTTACAAGTAAAATATTACTGTTGCAATGTACATTGTCTCCTCAATCCAGTACACCACTATTCTAGCCTCCTCCTGCCCATTGGCTTATGAGTTCCTATTGATAACATTTTCCCTTTCCTGCTCCCTTGCCATTTTCGTAGCAAGTATGTATTGCTGCCCTGGTCCATCTCCCACCACTATTACTGATGTATTGGCCTCCATCTTACCACACACCTCAACTGGAAAACTATACATATTAAGGGATTCTAACCTAAACCTTGTAACAGAGTAGACACACCAGAGGGTGTAGACAGAATGAGAAGGGACCTGCAGAAACTTGAAGAATGGTCAAGGGTTTGGCAGTTGAAATTCAATGCAAAGAAGTGCAAGATAATGCATATGGGGCACAAAAACCCTGGCACAATATATCAGTTGGGGGGTGAGGATATAGCATGCACCAAGCAGGAAAGGGATCTTGGGGTTGTCATCTCTGTGACCTCAAGGTAGGGAAACAGTGTGACAAGGCATCAGGTAAAGCAAATAGGATGCTGGGATGTATAGGCAGGGGCATCACCAGCAGGAAAAGGGAGGTCATAATTCCGCTATACAAGACACTAGTGAGGCCCCACCTGGAGTACAGTGTACAGTTCTGGAGACCATACCTACGTAAGGACATAGACAGGGTAGAGAAGGTTCAGAGGAGGGCAACAAAGATGGTGCATGGGTTGCATCACAAATCCTATGAAGACAGGTTGAAGGAACTGAACATGTACTCCCTGGAGGAGAGGAGGGAGAGAGGGGATATGATAGAGACATACAAGTATCTTACAGGGAGGAACAGGGTGCAGGAAAACACTATTTTAAGCGAAAAGATGTTTCAGGACTAGAGGGCATGGGATGAAGTTGGAGGAGGATGATTCAGAGGAAACATGAGAAAGAATTTCTTCACAGAACGGTGGTGGACAAGTGGAACACCCTGCCAGAGGAAGTGGTGGGGGCTGAAACAATCACGGGATTTAAGAATGCATGGGATAGACATAAAGGAATTCTAGAGGTCAGGGTTAAGGGGAAATAGACTTCTAGGAAAACAAACTGAACTTACAAGCTCAAATGGGCAGACTAGGTGGGCCATAGGCCCTTATCTGCCGACACTGTCTATGTATCTATGTATCTATGTAAACTGGCTTTCTCCTTCTCACACCAAAACACGCACTGCTATCTCTGGAATTAATCTCTCCCAACTAATTAATGAGCCCACTCACATAAATCCCTCCTCTCAGAACCATACCTTCATAGACTAGGATCTAACCTCCCAGTTGCACCATTTTATTGCAGCTGGTATCTTATCAGATTCATTAAGTGATCATCACATGATATACTGTGTGCTTAAGTTTCATCACCCAAAGCCACCCCTAAAACCATGCAAATCCACTATTACAAATCCCTGAACCTCGTCCCCTACTGTCTGGCCTACCTAACATAGACTGGTCCCCCATTCCTGCATCTTCCTCTGTCAACTTGGCCATAGACTTTTTCAATGTAAATTCTTTGATGTTTGGAACTATCATGCCCCACTTAGACAAATCAGAGTGCAAGGTTCCCATCTCACCTGGCTCACCGGTAAGTTGATGGCATGTTTGCATGCACAGGATAATGCCTAAAAGATCCACTAATCCACAGGCTCACTAGATGATTACCAGGCCTATCACCCCTGTCATAACACTTATACTCAAGCTAAATGCCTGGCCAAAGCTTACTACCTCTAGACCACCTTCAAGTACGACATAAATCAGCCATCAAAATTCTGGAAAGTAGTTTAGTCCCTCTTCTCCCCACTGAGCCAGCCCATCTGCTCCTTATATCCTTAGCCTATATTTTCAACCTTTCATTTGCTATTCTTTCAGTTCTTTATTCCTGGAAGCATGTTCTAGTTATGCCTCTATCCAACAGGGGAGACCCTTCATCTGCTGGCAACTTTCAGTCTATTTGCCTTCTTCCTGCTGCTAAACTGCAAGAGCATATAATGCTCTCCCAACCTACTATCTTCCTTGACTCCTCCTTTTTCTCTCTTTTCTGTCTGGTTTCCAGAAGTTCCACTCGACCACCACCTCCCTACTGAGGCTCACAGAGTCCATCCGCACTGCCACATAACCTCTGCCATGTTTATTGATCTCACCAAGGCATTTGACACAGTCTCACACGAGCTACTCATGGTCAAACTCTCCTCAGCTGGGTTCGCTTTAAGCATCACCACTTGATACCATTCCTACATTGTGGATAGGCCCAACTGGTCGAAGTTAGAGACACAATATCCCAGCCTCCCCATACCCACTGGTGTACCAAAAGGCTCTGTTCTTAGGTAAACTATTTTCTATTTTTTTAAATGATCTCCCAACAGCATGCTCCTCCTCCTATAACCACGGAAGACAGTCTTGTATACCGCTGGACCCTCCCACCTGATGTGGCCACCAGACTGCAGCTAGATTTCAACAACAATGTCCAGCTCTGGCTCCCCTCCCATCGTTTTCAACACTCTTAATGGGACTACACTTGAGGATGTCACCTTGTTTAGGTACCTCAGAGTTTGGCTAGACAAGCACTATGACTTTTCTGGGCCTGTGGATGCCATCCACAAAAAAACTGCACCCCAAGCTTGGTGCCTTATACCAAAATCATGGATGTATCCCCTTATCTGCTGACCGGTCGATCATCCAGAAAATGATCCTACTGATCTTTGACTATGGTGGCACAATCTATAGTGCTGCTCCCAGATCTTCCTAAGCTACACTAGACACCCTCTGCTATGCCTTCTGCCACTTTGCTTATGACGGTCCCCCTCACACTAACCACTGCTCTCCATCAGTCGCTCTCTTTCCCCTCCCTTATCAATAGACAACTTGCACATTGTGCCAACTTCATTGCCAAATTCTGGTTTGGTTCCCTCTCCTCCTACCTATCTTCTACCTGTTCTTTCCCACTCCCTTGTGCCTACTCCCTTCATAACATTAACCCATGTGCTCTGTCTGTCCCTACCAGGACAGCCTCTGTTGGCTAAGCTGCCTTCTTCTATCATTTCCCCAGTCTCTGCAACTCCTTCTCTCTTCTTTCTGAACTTCCCCCACACTTCATGTTATCTCCTCAGTCCTCTACACCCACCCCTCCCCCTCCTGCAGTTGTCCTCAACATCTGCTACTCTCCCCCAACCTGATCCAATGACTACTCGCTCCATCTGTCTAGGTGATCCTAACACAATTAAGCTGATGCTCAATGTTATTTGTTCTTATTGGCTGATTTTCTACCTGCTTACTTGCTCAGCCCTACAGTTTTGTTTTTATTTTGCTTATGTATACTGCTTGTACTTGTACTTCTGAAATGTATATTGTAATATATATATTGTATTTTGTAAATGTATTTTGTTGATCATGTGCATTGTCTACTATTTATGAACTCTGAATTGTCCACTTCCCCTGCCCCCCAGAATGCGTCTGAGCAATCCTACTCAGTATGCTTTTCCTAGTGAAATGTTTCAATAAATAAAATTAAACCAACTTGCTCTGGTCCTATCACTGTGTCCTATGCCATACTCAGTCTAGTAGCAAGTTTCTTGGTCAATAGCTGAAGGTCAGCATTGATAAGGCATATCAGCTGTGGAAGGTCTGCTCTAGCATTACTTCCACAACATACTGTGCTGGTCCCATGACATCCAACTCAAGGTCAACACCAAGAAGAATGTGTCCATGACCTATGGCACCAGCCAGAAACTGGCCAGGCTCTCACCTTCACCTGTTTTCTCCACACTGTAGGGCACCTCCCTTCCTTAAAATACATTGGTTTATAGCTTGATAGCAAGATTGTCTTCTCTGCCCACATTGACACCATCCATATCGGACTCTGCCCTGAACTTGGTGCCCTGTTCCACAACAAGGACTGCCTCTCCCTCTATGTCCACTAAGAGTTGGTAACCAAAATTATCATTACTTATTTTCGACTATACCCAGATGTTGGCTACAGAACAGCCCCTTCCACTTCCTCTGTCAGACTGATACCATCTGCAATGCCTTCTGTCATTTCACTATCAGCTCCCCCCCCATACTTATGATTGGCCCCATTCTTCCCTCTCCATCATCCCACTGCCTTCACATTGCTAGTCCCACTGTGCACCTCTTTATTGCTAAATACTGGTATGGGTCCCTTGCCTCGTACCATTCCCCACTGCTCTCCCTAGTCCTCTCCTCTTCTTAGTCTCTCTGCTCCAGAGATTTCTGCATCTTCTCCATTCCCCACCATCACTCTTCTGTTGGGCAAGCTGCTCTCTTCTACCATCTTCCTTTCCTTTAGAACCTGCTCCCCTTTTTCCTCCCCTCCCCCTCACTCCCTGCTTTCAGACACCAGAAAAGGTATCTTCTCACCCCCTCCTGTCCATGTCAACCCTCTACTGACCATTCTTTCTATCTGTCTCTCTCTCTCTCTCGCTCTCCTGCTTATGTGTGCCCTTTAATCTAAGCTAATGGTGGCTAGGTCCATCGTCTGTTCTTGTACTCTATTAGCACTGTGAACTCCCCCAACAACCACTATGCACTTTGTTTTATTGAATGCTTTCCCACTTGTCATTGTGTTCAGTCTGTCATTATTTAATATGTTTGGTCACCACACAATTCAAACATCTGTGATGTTGCCTATGTAGCTGCAATCTGATGTTCTGTCATTTTGAAATTTTCAAATATTTTCTCCTTCTGTACTCTCCCCACCCCCCACCCCCCACACCCCAGGTCACAGCTGGAAATGAGCATCGGGAGAATTTGCTTTTTCTGTTCACCATTTTTTAAATTAATTAATTGAATGACTGAATACCTACATACAGGATATTGGCCAGTAGCTACCTGTTTTTGAATCATTTTTAATCTAGTTTTGGTATGAAGAAGATTCTGGTTACTGTCAGTGAGGTATCTTCAATACTCTTCTCATATATATGGTTAAGGGCAGTGACCAAAACTGGGGATAATCCCTCTCTAAACTGCTTATAAAGGTTATAGGAGAACTCACGTGTGCCTGAGGTTTTGTCAAGGCTTAGACTTTTTATAGCTGTCTTCATATCTTCTTCACTTATTGGCCCTTCTTGCCTATGTTGCTGTTCCTCTGTTAGCGGTGGTGGTTGTGTATGTCCTAGAACGTTCTGCAGGGCTACATCTACATCTTGGTTACCTGTCTCCTCCAAATAAAGGGTCTGATAGTATTATCAGAACCTCTTCTAAATTCCTCTGGACTTTGAGTTTATTAGCTCCATCTGCATTTATACCCTTAGTGAAACTCTTAGCCTCCTATTGTCTGAGTCTCAGAGCCATAAGTTGACCTGCCTTTTCTCCCGGATCGACATATGTTACCTAGGACCTAAAGATAGCCTGGTTCACATTTTCTCTAACCCAGTCTGCATACTGAGTTCTCACACTATTGAGATTTAGTCATGTGACTTTCAGTGTTGAGTGCTTCAGACTTTTCTCTATGTGTCTGACTTCAGTGAAGATTTCAGCTGCTTCTATTTCCTATTCTTTCTTCCTCTTGGTAGCTAATCTGATACCCCCATGAGATAGCTTTTAGAACTCCTCTCCCCAACCCACATCCTTATCTGTTACTGTCTCTGCATTCTCCTGTATAAATTGCTGAACATGTCGCTTAATTCTGTCTGAAAATGCATTTTCCTTTAAGAGCTGAAAGTTAAACATTTAGATCCTATCTGTCTCAGAGTCTCTTATTAACTTCAATTTTATGTGCACTGGGGTGTGGTCCAAGAGTTTCATCACTTCTATCGCACATATCTGCAGGTCATGTGTCAATTGTCAATGAGCAAAAGAAATCTGTTCTATAATCTGAGTTATGAGATCTAAAGCAAAAAGAGAATGTCTGGCAGTTAGGGTATAGAGTTATCCATGGGTCTAGGAGTTGTATGTTATCCAGGAGTTCACATACTGCACTTTGACTCAGGGACAGTCCTCTATGTAGTGTCCCTGACTTGCTTAAGCCTGGTTTATAAACTATATTCCAGTCCCACACCCCAGTAGCAATGGCAGCCGCATGAAGGGTGCCAGTTCAGCTCTCAGTTTGGTAAACAACTGAGATAAGTCTATGTTTGGAGCAAAAATTAACCTTAACAATATTTACTTTTACCTCAACCTACCATGGAGAAGGATGAATATCATTTCAGGGTCCAAGACTTCCTTGATGAACTAAAGTGACACTTAGCATGCTATTAGAATTAATACTCCCTTCTGTCTAGCACAGTCTCCAGCTCTGTGAACTTGCCCCACTCATTCATTCTAAAACTCAATAGTTGCTCTCACTTCAAGTGGGGTGGGTTTCCATTAAAAATGCAATTTGTGCTTGTAGTTGTTTCAAGTGAAGCAAGACACAATATCACTTTTCTTTTGCTTGTCCCCTTTTTATTCTACAGGTTACAAATTGATAAACTCTACAGTACCCATTATGAAGCACAGAAACATAAGCAATGTTGGCAGAAAAAGACAACGGTTCATCCAGTCTGGCTGATTACCCTTTCTAGTCCTGGGACCCATCCAGGCTCCTAGTCCTCCTCTTCTTCCCCTCATCTCTCTTCTGATTCTGTCACCTGGAGTGACAATAATGCCTTCATTCTGTCCCAACCATACTTGAAACCAACAACTGATTTAGTGCCCAAGCCACCACCTAAGCTGGTAGAATGTTCCTAGACTCCACTACCCTCTGAGTAAAGTAATAATTCTTTATGTCCCTCTTGAACCTTCCTCCTGTCAGTTTCCTTTAATGGCCCCATGACCTTGAACTAACATTGAAGCCAAAAAGTTCTGCACAGTTCACCTTGTTTATTCCTTTTAAGTAATTAATGGTCTCTGTCATGTCCTGCCTTTCCATTCTGGCCTCCAGCAAGTGTATATTCAGTGTTTTGATGTGCTCCTCATAAGACCTGCCCTGTTGGTCCTGAATAATTTTGGTCACCCTGTACTGTACCATCTCCAGCCTGTCCCTGTCTGTCCTTGGGTGAGGGAACCAGAACTGGGGACAGCACTCTAGATATGACCTCACTAAAGATTTATAAAAGTGTAGTATTACTTCTTTCCTCCTGCTATCAATACCTTTGCATCCTTATATCCCACTCACCTTACCACAGGCCTTGTTGTACTAACTCAATTGCTTGGGGAAGTCACTGATGAGAACTCCTAGATCATGTTACTCAGCCATAATTTTAAGCCTCATCCCACCCATCCTGTACTATGTGCTGTGGTTTTCTTTTCCTATGTGCATTCATTTGTACTTCCAGATGTTGTATCTCAACTGCCAAACCTTAGACCACACCTCTGGCTTTCATAAGGCAATTTGCATCTCCTTGATTCCCTCATCACTATCCATCCTTTCACAGAGCTTAGTGTCATCAGTGAAGAGACACAGCCTCCTGCAAATACCCTCTCCAATGTCACTGAACATATTAAAGAGGATCAGGAACAGGACTGACTCCTGTGGCACCTTGCCCATGATCCTGCGACTGCTATCACTTTGATATTACCCCATTGACAACAACCCTCTGCTGCCTACTCTTTAGCCAGTTTCCAACCTAATTAACAATGTCCTTTACTGCCCCCAGATCATCTATCTTATTCAACTAGAATCTGTGGGGCACCGAGATGAAAGCCCTGCTGATGTCAAAATAGAGCAAGTCCCCAGTATGGCCCGTATCCAATTCCCTCATGATCCAGCCAAACAAAGCTGTCATTTTCATCTGACAGCAACTCCCTGCCATGAACCAATGTTCTATACTATCCTGAGGAATGTTGCACTCCAGGTAGTTCACAAGGTCTTCCTTAATCAGTGACTCCTACAGCTTCCCTACAGTTGAGCTTAGACAGAAAAGTGTGTAGTTTCCCATGCATTCCTTGTCTCCCCCACATGGAGTAGAATAACTTCTGTCAGTCACCCTTCAGTCCTTTGGAATTACAGTACCCCTGTCCATAGTGTTTGGTTGAATAGTCCTATCAGGGGTCCAGCCAGTTCTGCTTACAGTTCCCTGATTGTTACCCATCTGGTCCCAGGGCCTTATCTAACTTTAGGGCTGCCAGCCCTTTCTGAACCATGTCACTTGTAAATATTGACGGTCTCATCCATGAAATACCCTTATCAGCTGCATTGATGCCACTGTCAGGCAAAGACCTGCCTTCCTCCATACTGGTGAAAACTGAGAAAAACAAATAATTAAACATGGTTGCCTTTTGTCTATCCTTTTCTGTCACTGTATATCCCTCTGACAGCACAACTATTCCCCCCTGCTTTCTTTATCTTTTCCCTGATGTATCAGAAGAAAAGTTTTTCTCTGCCCTCGACCCCTTCTAGGTGAGCAGCAGACACCCCTGACTTGGTTGACTTAATGTACCCTCTTTACATATGCACACATCATAAATCATTTGAAAGCTTACTATGTCTACTTTAAGATGAGATGATGTGTAGCTACAGTAAGTGGTGCCATTACCATAGAAGCAGGGTTAAGTAATGACACCCTAAACATGCTAGAATGATCACTTTTAAATATTTGCATTTGTTTCAGTTAGTTTAATGATGTATGTATTACTTCAAGACATAAAATAGGATTTCTTTGTGACCTCAAAGCATCACAACAATCTAAAGGGTAAAGAAAAATCTAATAATAAATATGAACAGGTATCATTGAAATGTAATTGCGCTGGTGGCATTTCTAGTTAGCATCATTATCATAATCTTGATCATCATCATGTTCTCTGTCGAGAGGGTGTGGGTTACCACAGTCTTCATTGTTTTGGCGTGTACATAGTTCTGTGCAGTCAAGATTGTTCTTACTACTGGCACAGTTAATTGTACAGTGACCCCTACTGGAACTGGCACAAATAAGGGCTTGTAGAAGCTCAGATGCCATTGGGCCCTTGAAGAATACAGGAAGTAATTCATCATCCACATTTTTCCATCCATGTTGCAATGGTGATCCAATATTTATTTGGTTTACCTATGTGCAAAGACATCCAAAACTTTATTTGTCAAGATGCTCTTTTGTCATGCTCTTCAAAACTGTCTTCACTTGGTAGGAGTTTGGCCATTAACTTGTGCTTTTTGATGACTAGATTGAGACACATGCAATTTAGTTCCCTGTAGGTCTCCTTTTTTCTTGCCCTGGTCCTACAGCACTGCTACTAACTTCCTTGCTGCAGAAATTGCTGCTTGTTCATCACTGTCTTCCAGTTTGGCAAGATCTGTGAAGTGGTAAGCTCTTTGTTTTGACATAAAACACAGATTTTTCCCCAATACCAAATAGGGATGACACAGAATCTCATCCTGTTAATGCATGTAGAGCAGGAAGTACTGTATGTTTCAGAAGTCAGGATTGAGTGCATCACAAATTGCATGCACAGGTATGAATCAATGATCGTCCGTAGTGCTAGTAATGGTGCCTGTTTCTATCCACATGTTATACATGTGTTCCATTTTTGAAGAATAGTGAACAGCAGGGACCAAAACATCTGTATCAGGTGACCTGATTTCTATGGTTCCTTTATCACCAAGAGATGCAAAAGCCATATTGGTGCATACAGCATGCAGAAGTATCCTTGTGTCAGCTCCCTCTTGAGTACTGTACAAGTCATGGGCTTCTTCAGCACTACTACTGGTGATGGACTTTGCTACTGCTGCATTGGAAAAGCCTCCAGCAAGAAGAAGCGATTGTGTCGGGTGTGCTTCTACATTCTCAGGTGCATTTTGAATCATATATTCACGCAACTGACTGCTTGTTGGATGCTATGACCCCTGCCATGCCCAGGATACACAGGAAGCTCTTTGGGGCAATTCTCCTCCCCTGGTAGCCTCCCACAAGGGTAGGGGTCCACTCAATAAAGGGTTACTTTGGGTTACCTGGTAGCACAGCAGTAATGGACAGTGGACAACAGCGGTGGTAGGGGGCCTTG
Organism: Neoceratodus forsteri; assembly: GCA_016271365.2. Taxonomy (NCBI): domain Eukaryota; kingdom Metazoa; phylum Chordata; order Ceratodontiformes; family Ceratodontidae; genus Neoceratodus; species Neoceratodus forsteri. The sequence continues at coordinate 1,355,803,845 of CM057452.1, forward strand.
GCAGGCCTGAAGGAGTGGATGGCTGGGGTAGGAGGAGAAAAAAAATGCTTGAATTTGCTTCTTTGAAATAAAGCATCTTCACCTAAAAAGCCCACATGTGATTAGTGGAGGACCTTCAAATGGATTCATGCATCTCCTAGACATGTGGATGGTTTTTTTTCACTTGGTGTCCATGAAAAGGGTGTCTCCCAGTTTTCATGTCTGAGCTCAGATGTGAATTGAGCACCACTTTGCCCACCAGCATCATACAGCCCCTTGGGTCCTACCTTCTGTATGTCATTGAATGTGCTTTCAAAATTCACTGGCCAAACTTACGTACACTTAAATACTTCACATTTGCTTTTTGTTGAAGCAATATATTAGAAAACTTTTTGTTGTCACAGAGACAAACAGCAGGTGGGAGAAAAATTGCAAATGATCTAATTCACCTAAATGGGGTGCTGACTGTGAAGTCTTTTCATAAGTAGTAAGGCAGCTTTTTCCTTGTGAACATACTTTCATTCAGACTAGTTTTTATTCAAACAACTGAGGATTTTGGATGGCCCTGCTGATTATAAACTTCAATAAGCTAGTTGGTAACAGCGATCCTGCATTTAGCAATCTACAATCTAGATTCTCATATGCAAAGAATACAATAAAAACCTGACTAAAATCTAAAAGCAAGCTTATAAAACACATAAAATGTAGCTGAACATTTATCTTTACCTATACAAAATCATTGCACCCCAAGTAAAACTCAAGTAAATTACATGGTACCCTGACAACTATTCTATGATGTAGTACTAAACATTTATTGTTATTTCTTTTATATTCTTTGTAAACCAGGTAAGGCCCACTAGGCAGAACTGCCTGCTTTCAGGAGTGACCTAGAAGCACTGGGGAGGTTAAGTGACTTGTTTGGAGTCTCACAGTATGCAGGTGGAGGTTGTGGGACTCAAACCCAAGTCTGCTGGATGTACCTAGTTCAATCACTGTTTGTTATTCTAACCACTAGGCTATACTACCAGCCATAACAACACCCATATACAATGTTTTAATATATAATTTTAATAATAGTGCACAGTACCTACAGTACAAATTCTAAACATTAAACACTTTACAACATTTTACTAAAGCTGAGTTATTCACCACTCCATCTGCTTAGTTTTTCTTACACCAAAGTGGGTGAATAGTTGACAGAGCACTGTAAATAGCTTTTGATCAGGCTTCATTATTCTACATCCAGAAACAGATAACATTTGTTTATTCTGGATTTATTTAATATTGATTTTCTGTGGCTCACTAAATAGAATCTAGCACTGCATGAGGCAGATGTTTTTACATTTTGGAAGAGGCAACACATCTTATCCATTTAGGATTAATGTTAGAAACAAAAGTCTTTCTTCATATTTAAAACATATTCAAGTGTCAGTGTATTCATTTAGTAGTTTATGCTGACTAATATGCTGTAGAAAACAGTAAAGGATTTATTGTGAAGCGCTCAGAATCTATAGTAGAACTCCTGCAGTTTTCCAGCAAGTTTTGCAAAAAATCTCTGCAATTTCAGGTTACGTTTCCTGCAATTTTCCAGTGGCCCTGCCCATGTGTGCTGACACTTGTAGACTCTTAGGCACATACTACAAGAAAACTGTGGTTTCAGGAAGGAAAGCAGTCCTCAGGTGATGGAAATGTAGGTGGGAAGCATGGGTGGTTAAACTGAATGGCTGATTAAAACAAAGTAGTGTGGGTGATTTCCTTAATGATGCTATACGCAGCAAAGCAGAAAGAATGCGAAGCACAGAAGCATTCATTTTAAGACGCTGAAATCTGGGTCGGCCTGCTGTCACCGCGGTAGCACTACTGCTTGCAGTGCCAGTGACCCAGGGTCAGAAGCAAACTTGGGTTGCTGGAGGTCTGGCCAGGGGAGTAGGATAGAGCACCTGGGGGACTGCTCTCCTCCTCCAGGGAAGGTGGGCTGCAGGTCCTGCTGCTTTACCACCACCTGTGTGACCACGGTTGGTGGTGCAATGGTGATGCAGAGTGATCAGGAGGGGAGGACGCTAGTCAGGATCTGGAGCAGTGGCATGTCTCTATGTGACCTACCTCCTTGGATCTACTCTAGTGCCGGTGCCTTCAGGGACAGAGACCAGAAAACCAGAAATAATCACCCCAAATCGGCCACTGGCAGAAGGGACCCGGGTGCCCCAGACTTCATAACCAGGCTCCATGAGGGACCCACTGGGCTACCCGACATACACTAAGGGAGTGTGGAGGGGTGATCTGGGATCCCCTTCCTTCCCACCTGGGGGTGTACAATCCAGGCAGGATAGGGGCAGGTCCACAGGAGCTCCTGAGAATTACCTGGGGGTGAAGCTAGGGGATACCCAGCCTAGGGATCTCTGAAAAGTGGAGACTGATGCTTTAAGAAGGGGACATAGAAAGAGAAAATAAATTTTTTTTAAAAAGATGCTGAAATCTTAGAGATTCTGTGCAGTGACATGCAATTTCCGTGAAGCACCGGTACAAGAATTCAAAATCCGCATACCAAGCAGGATTCCGTGATTGCTACCGGTGTTACCGGTAAAAATGGAAAACCAGGGTCCCTGTTTAGAAATGTTTTCTATGGAGGCACAGGGCATGCACCAGTCACTTGGTATTGCTTGCAGCCAACCATAGGTCCTGTCTGGTGCTGTCTTTCTGCAGTTTTCACAGAGTTACTGTTGTTATATCTGTCAAAGACTTCAATTAGAGAATTAGCACTCTCAAATCCTTTTAGGACCTGCCTCAAGTACTCAGCAGCCTATTCATCGAGTGTGTGAAATTTGTCCCAGCCATCATTTGAGTGACAGCCATGGCATCTCTGATGTACACTGTAGTTTCTTTGTTGCATCCTCATAGCTCAAGGATGCTTTCAGCTTGATTCCAGCTGATGCCCTAATTCAACTTTCTCTCTTTTTCTCATTGTTCCATCAGTATGGAAGAGGGACATAGGCACAGGTCCTATTGGGTGACTACAAACAGTTTACATAGAAACATCTCTTCTTTTTGCTAATGGCAGGGCTATGCAGAAAACAATTTCTGAATGGATAGCTTCTGTGATTGTCCCTCCCCTGCCAGATTTCTTCATGGGGTTGAAGAAGCAATGTGTCCTGTCAAAATCAAGTGCACCTCTCACAAATCCCTCCATTTGTTCTCATCAACATTTGCTATTTTCAGCAGAGGCTCTTATACATCTGATGTTACATGCAGTACAGTAGATATGTTGATAATGACCTCTGGATGTGATTCAGGGTCAAATGTGTTTGTCATATTGTTGATGACATGGTTGGTAAGGGCTGTAACATGTTGTTCATCCCGCTTCAGTGCAGAGCCAAGGACTTGTTTGTGGACTTTGTCTTCACTATTTGTTGATAGGCGACTTCTTTCTCTCATAGCTTTTGCAGATTCACTCAGGACATGTCTTGTGAGGGTCCATCTGACAAGGGCTGGGGTCATTCTTGTCAGTCCTATAATCCCACTGCTGTCCTTGAGTATTTGATGACAGTTTTCTCTGTTCCCATGTCACTCCAAATTTCAATGAAAGAACCAGGAGTCTGACACACACAGCAAATTTCCCAGATTCAAAGGCATTGTGTACTTCTTCAGGGTGATTTAGCATATCAAGAATGTAGACTGGAATCCACCTATAATAGTTTGGCCTGTTTGCAGCAAAGCAGTATGGAAGCATTGCACAGTGTATGTGTTGGTAAAGTTTCCAATCACCCTCTCACTCAGCACAGACATTTAGTAGTATCTACATAGCCTGGAGAAAATTGTCCCAGAACTTGAATGTAGGAGACTGGGCATACTCCCAATCTGAAATTCCTCTGGTAGTGGTAGCATAAGTTGAGTTATTAAAGAGCCTGATGATGCTCTACTATGACATGTTGCAAGGACTCTGGGCCAGATATTCAAAACTTTGCACTGGGCACAAACCGTTTGAGCAGGTTTAGTACGGGTCCCCTATATTCAAAGGTCAAGTAGTGCACGCAAACTGCATTAGTGCCGGGCACAATTATAATGTATGCAAGAGGCAAACTGAGGGGCTATGTCAGTGCAATGCTATATTCAGCACATAGCACCATGCAAAGTGGTTTTGCATGATGTTAGTGCAACACTTTGCATGGTGCAAATTACCACCCAGGAAAAGGTAGTCTTAACTCTGGGCTAATCAGCTTTGTGCAACTTTATGGCTTTGCACAGCTTTTGTGTGACTTTTGCACAGCTTTGCATGACCCTAACCAATAGGTATAACATACAGAAATAAGCCAGACATAGAGGAAACATGCTGCTCTATGATAGAAACATAGACTTTGATGGCAGATAAGGACCACTTGGCCCACCCAGTCTGCCCATTTCCCTACCTACTGGATAAGCTGCAGATTCTAGTTAACCCACAGCCTACTTCCTGCAATCCCCCACTATAATTTCCTTGGGTCTGTCCCATGCATGTTTGAATTCCCCCACTGTTTTAGACCCAATTACCTCCTCAGGAAGGCAGTTCCATGTATCCACCACACTCTCCGTGAAAAAAAATGTCCTCACATTACCCTTGAGCCGTCCCCCTCCATCATCTGCCACTGATCCCAGCCATGTTAGACAGTAAGTGGTGACCCAGCTCCCAACAGACACCATGGTAGTGTGGCCATAAAGAACATACCTGCAGACCACCCTTCTGTGGACACCAACAGATGCCAGCACACACAAGCAGCACTGTGGGCATGTAGGGTGTTGAGTGGAGGGTGTACAAGTGACCAGGCTGCACCACAGACTGGGTGCAGCCATAAGGCTGGAACACATCATGCAGTGCACATGGGCCAGTGTTGGGAATACCCCAACACCAGTGTGCCTATCTGATCATATGTGCTCATCAGTCACATACCGCACATCTGTACAGACACCACAGCACACACAACCAGCAATGTATATGTCACTGTGAGCATCCCATGCCAATGATGCAGCATCTGTGGGTCACACAACTGCATAACAGTAATGTCCACTGTCAGTGAACACCTGTAAGTTGGGCCTGTCACTGTACAGTGCAGTGGTCATCACTGCCCTACACACCAAAGGCATTGCTGTGTCCCTCACACTACTGGTCCCCTTGCTACTATAATGTCTGCTGTGCACTGTGGCATGACCTACAGTGTGACAGTCGCATGCAGCACCACCACCAGTTCCTGTGCTGCGTAGTCCCCTGGGGCACAATATACTATGCTGTACTGTATAAATGTAGCCTGTGGCTGCCACCATACAGCACCAGACTGGCCTCCAAGTGGAGCTGTGGGAAGACCCATCCAGCAACTGTACTTCCAGACTGACCTACAGGTGGAACTGTGGGACCCTGCAATAATGCTGGACAAACTGCATGCAAATCAGGTTATAATGAGATGCTAATCTGGATGTTTGCCCAGAGACTACCTAAATAGGCTCATTTCCATGTCACTTTTGAATATAGCAAAGTGTAGCCCCTGGCAAACATGATTGCACCAGGCAAAAGTTTTATCTCTGCACTAAACCTGCATAAATGTGTAGTGCCATGCAAACATTTCAGAAATATTGTACATTTTTGCACAATGTAATTTCACATGCGCTGCTGCTTGCAGCTTTACTGAATCCATGCCTTTGCTGGCACACACATTGGCCACATAGTTCACCTCTACCTTCCTTCATGTCACTGTGAACTTGGCTGCTGCTGTGGTGTGCATGTCCTACTTACTATATTCTGAGCTGTCTTATTCCTCGGCTGTGTTTGCACTGCGCTCCAAGCCCAGTTTTCCCAGCTTTCTTAGCATGCTATATTCAGCAGGTTTAGCACTGGGGCTATGCCTTTTGAATATAGTGGGCTCTTGGGTCCAGGCTAATTTAGTATGCTGGGCAGTGCTAATTTAGCCCCAGGGAAAAGCTTTGAATATCTGGCCCTCAATGTCTTCAGACTCAAACACCTTTTGAGTGTCAGCCAACATTTACCAGACAAATGCTGGAAATCCATGAGTACCTCCTCCCTGCTCACACCATTTAACAAATGAAGAAAGTTTCAGTGCACTCAGGGCCTCAAATGCTAGAGTCAAGACACTTAGTGAAGTTTAATTGTTTACCAGCAAGCATTTTATCTGCAGTGCAGGCTGCATAAATATCAGAATCAACAAGAAGGACTAGAAAGCCTCTGTCTCCCCACAGTTTCCCAATAAAACAATACAGGGTGTGAAAACCACACAGGTGAATCACATTGATACCAACTTCTTTGGGAGAGTACATTTAACTCGGTGAGCAACAGCACACAGCTGCTGATCCATGGTCTGAACGGCATGCTGCTGGCCTTGAACTGTTGACATTTCCTTACATTCTAGCATTGTAGTATAGACTGCGGCTAAGTCTGCTGGTTTGGCATCCACAGTAGGTGCATACATAACTGCTATGTAGATGGGCTTCTTTGTGGCAAGCTTGTGGTTGAAACCAGTCCAAAATGGAATCACTTAAGTGTGAACCATATCAATGTCATTGGGTATTGGTAGGACATCATGAGGAATTAGCCTTAAAAGACACAAGGAGAGATTTCAGAAAGCTTTCACTTCAAGGTGACAGGAGTTTATTTCCTCAGGTACTTTTTCATGGAGAGTCAGTTCTGGATGTATTCTAGGTTTTTCAAATTCTGCACACTACATAAGAGACTCTGATTGCCAGGGAGAGTGAGTGACTTTTCTTTCCCATGCTTGTGATATTTCTTGTGATACTGGACTTTCTGAAACTGTTCTTGAAATACATCTCTAGTCATTGGATGAAAGGTATTCTTTCCATCAGTGGTCTCTGCATTGTCTATATTATCATCTCCTTCACTGATGAGACTTCCACCAGCATGAAGTGGTACAATTCCATTTGGAATGAACACACCTCCTTGGCATCTTTCTATTTCAGTTTTCACAGCACTAGTCATGAACTGACTCAGCTCATCATAACTGATGCAGAATTCATGAAGGTGTAGTATATCAATTAAACTGCGAGACCCAAACTCATGGTGTAGCTGTGCCGCAAGACTTATGTGCAGTGGTGTGATAATTTTGGAACTGTTAAATACTATGCACTCCACAATTGAGAAGCACTTTCTTTAAATGTCTTCTGAAGGATAATACTCATTGCTGGCTAAATTATATGCCTCTATCTATCAATCAAAGGACACACTCCTGCACCAATTGGGGCACACAATTAACTAACTTCTGTAAACTACAATCCCCCAGCTTTGGATAGTATTCTGAGGATTTCGTTTTTGCTATTTGAGACAGAAGGATTGAAGTGACATTATACAAAAACACGTATTTGTTTGAAAGCTGTTCATTGGCTCACTCACCAGAAAAACATCCACAAAGCATTTGGATGGCTTAAGTTCCAACATCAGATTACTACTAGCGAGGATAGCATCAGCTAATGTTATTGTCCTGCGTAGAACAATGGTAGACCTGCCTTGACCATGATGTGCATAGAATGAAATTGCAGAACCATAGTGTTTTTCCAGTCTTGTCTGTATAATTTACTAGTGGAATAGGATTCAGTTCTACATCCGAGGGAAGTAAGGCATTATATCTTTGTAGCAGCTTGGACAGGAGAAGAGACTTTTTGTTGTATACAAGATCATTGACTATCTTGTCATTCAGCTGATAAAATGCAATGTTATCGGGTGATTGTATTGTTGCAGTGGAACTAGATTATAGTGCTTTCAGATTTGTTTTACTGAAGTAGGAAGAAAGGCATGTTGAGTGATAAACTGAATCCTTAGCAATCAAGCCTTTGTCAGATATTCTGTGCAACAGGTCAGCATCTCATCTTTGAAGTGCTGCCTCCCTTAGATTGGTTGATATCTCGAATGTTTCAATTTTTTTTTTGAAATTCACATTTTATTTGTTTTAACAGACCAAAAAACCTAAGTGTACATGAACATACTCTGTAATCAATAGCTCAGTAGTACCAAGAATGATAAGGAAACAATACAGCCAAGATATGAAACAGTACAACAAAAAAGAACACAAACCCCCCACCCTTCCACCCCCTTTCCCTCTGGAGGATGCCGCCACCAATAACCAAGGACGTCAATAGAACAGGCCATACCCAAGTGTAAACAGGGGCTAAGGGGACCTAACGAGGGACACGGGCCAGGTCAAATAACCTAAGTCCTATATTAAAAGGGAGGGAATTCTAAGAGACCCCAGGTGTAATCCTAGTGAAGGTAAAGGGCATATAATTTGCCCATTTCTTGTGGAATGCAGGCAGAGCATGCCTGAAACTAGCAACCAATTTTTCAACTTTGAAACATTGGGACATTTTGCTATCCAATCCTGATATACGATCTCGGATTGGTCTAACCAGTGTCGAAGAATTAATCTTTTAACCGCCATAGAAATTAGGGCTATGTGGTATTTCTTTTCCTTTACCTTAATATCCACATAGACCCCCAGAATACAGATTTCAGGAGTGAATAGGTCCTTCAGGCCTAACAAGGGGTCTAGGTTGCCTTGAATGCATTTCCACAAAGGAGCAACCTTTTTACAGGACCAAAATACATGCAGTATATCGCCTTGGTTTTCGCCACACCTGGTACAAGTGGCGGATTTAATTTTCCCCAAATTTAAAAGTTTTGCCGAGTGTAGTACATGTTATTGACTATATAATATTGTGTGTTTCATACCTGTCCAAGGAAAGGAATCTATTCAAATCTGTCCACATTTGTTTCCAGGGTGAGAGTAATTGGCAATCAGTGATTCCCAAACCTTAGAACCTGGTAGGGACCGGTATTTTGCAAAGAAGAAGCTGTGCATAACATTTAGCTATACTATGGGGTTCGTTGCCAGGGACTTGAGCAGGTCCAGCAAGGGCCGGAGTCTGGACAGCGCTTTCACTGAGCCAAAACCTTTAACTATGAGGTGCCTTAACTGGTATAATTTAAAAATGTAATGGTTAGGAATAGTAAATTTAGTCATCAACTCGCCTGAGGGGCATAGGAGGTCCTGATGGTAAAAGTCTTCCACCACGGACTCCTTAATTTGTGGCAACCAGAAGGGGGTCAGCCAACATGAGCCCAACTTAATATTAGGGTTCGAGATTAGGGGTTGGGACAGGTCTTTGGAGTTGTTAATTCCAACTGAGTTACAGTGCTGGTTAAAGACCTTAACTGAGGTTCCGATCACGGAGCTACTTATCTGGTTTGGAAGCACTGAGAGGTTGCAGTAGAACAAAGATTGGGGATCTATATTAAGGATCTTGAGGAGCTCATTTTCAATCTGCAGCCACTTAGGGATATAGGGACCCAGAGGTGGACAGATCCATTTACTCATTTTCGCCAAATGGCTGGCCCTATAGTAAAGCTCAAAGTTAGGTAAACGGAGTCCCCCATTGACCTTAGGAGCACACAGTTTGGAAAAAGACCTTCTTGGTTGTTTATCTTTCCAGATAAACCTGACTATAGTGGAATGAATCTTTTGGAAAAAAGATTTCGGTAACCAAATATTTAGCAAATTTAAAGGATAAAAAAGACGTGGAAGTATATTCATCTTGATCATGCTAATCCTCCCACCTATAGTTAGGGGTAAGGTTGACCATCTATTTAGGTCGCTCCTGACCCGGTCCATTAGATCTTCCAGGTTAAGTTTCTTAGTTGTACAGAGATCACGTGTTAAATATATACCCAAATATTTAAGATGATTACGACCACTTCATGCCAATTGAGCTACTCGCTTGGAAGACCTGTGAATTAAGCGGAAAAATCTCAGATTTAGATAGGTTCAGCCGGTAATTGGAGACCGCCCCAAATTGAGTAATGATTTTAAGTACCCCCTGGATAGACTGGGCTGGGTTCACAAGATGCAACAAAATATCATCTGCGAACACAGAGATAGTTAATGATTGCTGTCCGATAGTACAGCCCTTAATATCAGGTGAGGACTTGATGCACACCAGTAAGGGTTCTAAGTAGAGGTTAAAAAGGTACGGTGATAGCGGACAACCTTGGTGAGTACCGGAATGTAAGGGAAATCTGGAAGAGAGTACCCCATTGCAGTAGACTCTCGCCGAGGGAGAGTTATAGATCGCTTTAATCCATTGGATTAAAGCGCCGGGAAGCCCATTCTCTGCAAGGTAGCCCACAGAAATTCCCAACTCACCCGATCAAAAGCCTTCTTGGCATCTAAGGCTACTAGAGCCATAGGGAATTGAGTCTTGGGTGGCATGAAAAATATGTGCAAGGGTCCTAATATGGTCAGCAGCAGATCTTCCCTGCACGAAGCCCACTTGCTCTGCACTAAGGAGTGTCTGCCATACTCGTTTAATTCTTAATGAAAGAATCTTAGTTAAGATCTTGACATCGTAATTGAGTAGGGAAATTGGTCTATAATTAGCAGGGTCTAAGACCGACTTGTTGGATTTGGGGATTAGAATGATAGTTGCTTCTAGTAAGGAGGGGTCTAAAGAGCCAGAAGAGAGGATATAATTAAATAAATTTGATAATGGGAAATAAGCTCCAACAGAAGGTTTTGTAGAAATTTGGGAAAACCATCTGACCAGGAGCTTTATCCAGAGTCAGATCATGAATGGCACCTATGATTTCTTCGGAATGTGGGACTAACAATAGTTCACTCTGACTAGCATCAAGCCTGGGAAGAGGAGAACTCTCAGAAACTCTGCTATACTGCTTAGGAGACACCGGGAAGCTTCAGTCTTGTAAAGATTCCTGAAAACCCCAGCAATGTCCCTGGACTGGTTCTAATGGAGCTCATCCCCGCCCTAATACTGGGAATCAACCTCGAGTTCTCCATTTCTTTAAGTTTTAGGGCTAGAATTCTGCCTGGTCTCTCCTTGTTCGAGATATTTTGTTTTGGATTTCAGAATAGCATATTCTGTTCTCTCCCTAATTAAGTCTTCTTATTCATCCTTAGCTTGTACAACTTCTCCAGTGCTCCTGCTAATAGGAAGCTGAGAGTTCTTCCTCCGCAGTCTTGATTTGGCTAGCTAAAGAATTAACTTTCTATCCTTAGCGCTTTCATCTAGAAGCTTCCTTAATAATTCCCCCGAGAGAGCATTTCAGTGAGCACCAGATTAAATCGTATCTATCAACTGAGCCCTGATTGAGTTCCAAGAAGGACGAGATCAGTGTTTTGAAAGATGAAGTAGTCTGCTCATCTTTCAAGATCTGATTGTTGAGCTTCCAGATAGTGTCTCGCTGACCTGCGGGACCTGGAAACAGTTTAACCCATACCATGGCGTGGTCAGATATAACTATAGGCTCTATGTTGGTGGAAGAGATATTAGACAACAAGCTAGTCCTCACTAATATATAGTCTATCCGGGGCCACGAAGTGTGCATTGGAGAGTAAAAGGAGTAGGATCTAGACATAGGGTTAAGGATCCTCCAAGGATCCTCCAACCCCAACAACGAGCGCAAGTTGGCGAGAGCGAGCTGAGTGGACATCTCAGTTTTAGGACCACTACCAGATCTGTCCAGCCCCTGCAAAGGTGCAATATTCCAATCGCCCCTAGGAAAAAATTGGAAGGGAGAAAGGCACTTAGCAAACCCACTAGGGCCATCAGAAATGCGGAGTCCCCTCCAACAGGACTGTATATGGAACCCAAAACTACCTCCAAATTATATAGCGTGCCCTGGACAAATGTATATCTACCTTCTGGATCACGACATGCTTCTTCATCACAAAAGTACATTCGTCTGATCAATATAGCCACGCCTTACTATTAGTAGTTTGACCTGATGCATACACCTGTGCAAAGCCCTTAAATCTTAATAGATTCATTTCAGTTACCATAATATGGGTCTCCTGAAGAAAAGTATGTCCACTCCTAGTAGTGAGCAGTTCAGTAGAACCGACCTCTCTTGACCTCCCTTAAACCCTCACATTCCATGTGGCAAATTTAATATGACTCAGTGCCATTGTTGCTAGAACTCAAGTAACTTAGGAGGCAGCTTGGAAGATTGACCCATCCAAGGGAAACATTGGCGGCGACATCCTCCCCCCTCCCCCCCACCCACACAGTTCGGATCCAACCAAAACATTTATGTCGCAGTGGAAGATCTCTTGCAGAGCGTGCTAAAAAATAACACCAAATATCATAATTATGTAACATCTCCGCTCCAGCCCCCAAAACAGTTAGGACAAAAAATCTTGTACTTGCCCCATCAGTCCTAACCCCCGCCCCCCCAATCTCCCCACAATACAGCCAACTATATACAAAACCCTCCCCTGTCCAAAAACAGCACAGGAACAAAGACAGTATCATGAAAAACAGAACCCCCTCCCCCCGATACCATGGCTTCACCCCTAAATTAGATAAAGCTTGAGCAGAGTTAAGATTAGAACCCTCCATCCCAGTAATCATGAAATCAGGACTGTAACAACAACCTTTAGATGAATGGGGTAGCCAAGGTAGTCTACAATTCCACTTACGGTCGTGAGACAGGCTCTAGAAGGCAGAATCCCCTTCCGCTCCCCCCCCCCTCCCGCCAACTCCAGGCCAAGAGTGATATCCCCCCCAAAAAAAGATTTAGATCCAATACAGGCTGCCAGGCCCTTAGACCTCGTAAGCTCAGACACGATGGAAACACCCCAGGATACTGTGTCACTCCACGCGATCGCCCTCTTGCACATCAGGAAAGTGGAAGAGCTAACCCACCGAAATGAAAAAAAAAAAAATACCTGCAAGCAGATCCGTAGGCTGCTTGACTGAAGCGGTCCCTCTGGATCGGGGCAGCCATTAGGAGGAAGTGTGCATCGGGAGAGACCGGGGCGGACCTAGTTGGTCCAAACACTAAACAGTCCCCCCGGAAACAACGACCGCACTTCCTGTTCCCGACACCGACCCGCGCAGCCAGCATTGGAGCTACCGATCGCCGAGATTCTGGTAAATCGCTAGGCCACGCGCCTACACCGACTCCACCCTTCAACCATCTGTCCCAGACAGGACTCAACCCCCGGGGAATTGAGGGTAAGCCAGCTCGCACCATCGCGGTTACCGCAGGGAAAGCATAGAAAATAGGAATATTTAAACCTAACAAAATGGGCAAGCAGTGAGTCCAATGGCAAACAAGTAAGTCCAATTTTCAGGATCCTTTAAACAGGCCAAGTTTTTTCGATAAGTCCGATAGAGCATGTTTTGGGTCTTCATAATGTTGCCAGCTGCCTTCCAGGGAGACCCCGAACCTCGCTGGGTACACCATTTTAAACCTTATCCCAGCCGCGATTAATTTTTTAATAATAGGATGGAAAGTTGCTCTTCCTTTACGAACTTCAAGAGGTAAATCCTGGGTAATTCTCAATTTCACATGAGACCATTGTACAGAGTCCAGTTCTTTAATTTTGGCTAGGACGTGCTGGCGCTCAATATAACTTAAAAATTTAATGATGATTGGCCTCGGGGGGGGCATTCGGTGGAGGTTTGGGCCTCAGAGATCTGTGGGCTCTTTCAATGTGGTAGGATTGGTTGATTGGAGATGGACCCACGACTTTATTTAGGAAATGTTGGATAAACTTGATAGTATCATTCCCCTCCTCAGACTCGGGTAACCCCAGGATAAGAATTTGTTCCTCCTGCTCCTCCCTTCAAGGTCTTCAGTTTTGGCTTGTAGCTTTTGTATTTGTTGTTTTAATTTGATAATCTCTGGATCAACTGTATTTTTCCAATGATCTATTGAAGAGACATTAGTTTCAGATCCCCAACTTGCCTGGATAGGTCTACAAAGTCCTTCCTGATAGATTTAACTTCTCCTGAGATTTCTTGTAATGTTTCCTTAAAAGGTTCCATAATTTGAAGGAATCGCTCCTCAGTTAATGGTGTATTAGCTGCAGCAGAAGCATTTTGTTTAGAGGAGGATGCAGAATTGGTGTTTTTAGCCTTCTTGGAAGCCTTTTCAGGCGTTGATGGTGGAGTGTGTTTCACACTAGCTGCTTTCATTTCAGCCTCCATCGATGTTAGTCTTCTGGAAATACTTTCAAGCTCCCAGACACAGCTCTCAATCAGGAAGCCTAGTCGTTAGAGATAAAAAGGATATCGGTTATGTAGTTGAAAATATTAGTTTTAGCAGGAAGAGGCAGGGAGCATCAGAGAGAGCTGCTCTCAAGCACACTGCATCACGTGACCTCCTTGAATGTTTCAATTTTATGAAGTTTCTTTCTTTTTTGTGTGTTTTTCTTAAGCAAACCATGCAACAGGACCAGTCTCTGGAGGATGTGCTTGGTCTGGTGGATATAGAAGTAGGCGAACAAGATGCTGTCTGATCGGATTCAGAGCATGTTTTCTTTCCAGGGTTGAATACAATTCTGACATGGGGAAAATTCTACTTGCTTTTGTATTAGTGATAGAGTACTGGTGGCACATCATGTAAACTAGAAAACTCATCCAGTATTTTTTATTTTTTATTTTGATTTAAACTTTTGTTGTTCAGGTAAGCAGTATGAGTCGACGACCATTTTCAAAAGTGACCTGCGACCATAAAGAAACAGGATGTTACAAAAAAAAAGTAATGAACAATACATAAATACAACAAAATAAATTATAAACATTCACATATCTATGAATTGGCATAATGTTATCTTAACAGCAATTTAAAAGTATCATGACTAGAGGACAGGTAAAGATTAGTAAGTAAACTGTTCCAATGAGTTGAAGCGGAAAATAAAAGCTGACATACCCATTTTTGTAGTAACCTTGGAAACAGTTTAAGTCATTTGAGAAAAGGGATCTAAGAGGTTTCTTAACAGCTAGCACAGAATGCAATGGAGAAAGGTATCCCAAACTTAACACATCATGGGTCAAACAATGCAGACTGTAAAGGCATTATAACCTTGGAGGTAGCCAGCATCACAAGCAGGAGACAGGAAGTGATTTTGTCTCTGCACTGATCCCTGGTAAGACCCCATCTGAAATACAGCATCCAGTTCTGGAGGTTACACCTCAGGAGGGACATAGATAGGCTGGAGATGGTGCAGAGAAGGGCAACAAAGATAGTGCAGGGCTTGCACCGGAAACAATATAAAGCCAAACTCTGTGAACTCAATCAATACTCCCTAGAATTGGGTGGGGGGGGGCATGATTGAGGCATTTAAATACCTTAAAATCAACAACAAGGTACAGGTGCAGAACCTCTGTCAGGTAAAAGACTATAGCAGGATTAGAGGGCATGACCATTGCCTCAAGGAAGGTAGGTTCAGGAGCAAAATGAGGAAATTCTTCTTCGTGGAGCACATTGTTGAACTGTGGAATAGTCTGCTGGAGTGGGTGGTGGAATGAAGTAGGTGGGAAAAGTCAAGTGAGCATGGGGCAGGCATTGTGGGATACTCAAGCAGACAGCTAAGTGGGGGAGTAGGAAAGCAAGGGCAGACTTGATGGATCATTAGGTCTCCATCTGCCATCAACTTCTATGTTTCTATATGTGTTATTTCATATTAGTACCTTGCAAAATGTTGATATTCACCATTTTTGCCACATGCTAATTAGCTTAATCATTTCTGAAAATAAAATAGTAACCAATGCAAACCCAATAAAAAATCTTTTAATACACTGTCATTTAATAGCTTTCACCAAATAAACACCACATTAAGGTTTTGAAATTAACCCAAACAGTGAAACCTGGAGTGATAGTCATGTTGCAGTGTTTCTGGAACTGGCAAAATAAATGCCACTTTCTCATTTGGGGTACCATTGTTTATCCTCGCCTACAGGCTCACAGCTTCACTTGACAGCTCCACATCTACCTCATTTAAACGTACATAAAATAAGCTTTCCAATGATGTGTGATGTGGTTGTGTATAGGCCTGGTACATTAAATTCCAACAATATGTCTCATTTTGGAGAACTGCCACATGCCTATTCTGCAGTATGCAGCTTCGTGTCTGCTTTTGCTTCTGGAACTGCCCTTTTTGCTGCTTTATTTCTCAGAAGATATTCTTTTTTTTTTTTATTTACTATTTTTCCGGGCTGGGTCCGTGTTGCTTCTGCCCTTGTCACGGCACCCCGGGGACCACCACCACCACCACCTATGGCTGCTGAGATCCCCAGTCACCCCCGGCTTGCCCCCCAGAGGGTGGGGCCATGGCCACCTACACCTGCACTCATGGGCCTTGTATCCAGTTGGGGATCAGCAGCGGTGGTGGTGTTCCTAGGTCCTCCGGGGGGGGCGTCATATGTGCGTTGCCCTGCGCCTCAAGTGTTTTTCCTCCTTTTTACGAGGGCGGGGATGTGCAATGACACGTGGCATCTGCCCCCACCTACCAGACCTGGCTCAGTCGGTCGCCTGGGGTCCCCTAGCCTCTGCTAGGAGTCCTCAGTGCACCGAACGCTTCCCATGCCCTCCCCTCAGAGAAGGAGAGCTTTCCTTAGGATGCTCTATCCTCCTCTCCCCAGCTGGCCCTCCGACGACCCGGGTCCGTTCCCGAACCCGGGTAGCAGGCGTCCCAAGCGGAAATCCCACCACTGCACCAACGGGCTGGCATCAGAAGAAATTCTTCCTCCCAGTGCTTTTCTTTACATGTGTAGAAGATGTTTTTCATAATCTCCGTGACTTCCCTGACTTTTTTCAGGAACTATAATGTTCTCTTGAATTTATTCCTTTTAGTTACCATTCTCATGCATAACCTTCAAGCCTCCAGAATGGTCCCATTTATTACCCTGCAGCTCTCTTCCACCCCAACCAAATTGTTTACCCCAACTAACCTTTCTCTGACCAGTTTCCTCAGCCTGCTGAAATCTGCCCTCCTAAAGTCAAGGACTTTAGAGCTTGAGTGGAGCTTTCCAATCCCTAGGGCATTACGCTGGACTCCTCCCTTGATTTTTCAATTCCCATGGTGGCAACCATGGGAATTGGGAGGCAGTATAGCACAGTGCTCTAAGGCTCTGAGCTGCAAATCGGTGACATCCAGCAGATCAGACCTAGGTTTGAATCCCACAGCTTCCACTTGCATACTGTGTGATCCTGAGCAAGTCACTTAACCTCCTTGTGCTCCCAGGTCACTCCTGTAAAAAAGCTTTCAGCTTAGTGTGCTATACCTGGTTAAACTAAATAAAAAAAAAAAAAAAAACCTGTGGGGCAGTCAGTGTCAAACTTGTGCTTGCCTACAGAGCTAATCATAACGTCTCCCCCTGTGAGGAATTGCCATAGCCCAGAGTATTCTACTCCCCAAATTATCCTATGGATTACCTGTCTTCTTTGAATCATTGATTTATATGCTGCATAAAAGGGATGTGGCATATAACATCTGTGATTTTGCCCTTCCAGTGACTGCCTTGGCCCCCTTCCGGCCATCTGTGTGCTGGTCTGAGTGTGCCTGTCAATAGGGCACCAAAATTACAAATTTGCTGCCCCTTCCCTGAGGTCTGCCCTCCCTGGAGTTAGAATCTATAGTTGGGGGCGTGGGGGTTGTGAGTGGCTATGCCCCCACATAAAAAGCGGGCAGCGAATTTAAATCCTGGAGCTGTAATGATGGGCACACTCAGATGGGTGCATTCCAATGGTGGAACCGCCTTGCCCATGTCTGCATGCTTTATACCAAGATTGGCTGGCTCCCCTCCCCCCATCTGCCATACATGCACTGTCCCTAATAGGTATTGTACATAGCGTATTTCACAATCTGGTTAGGTTATTGATTGCCTCCCTCTTTGTGCCCTGCTTAACTGTCTATTCAGTCAGATTCTCTGACCTTGACCCCTAGTTATACCAAGGATCAAGACCAAACTAGATGAGATAGTTTTCTCAGTCTCTGCTGCCAGATTTTGGAGTACCATACCAGCTAACATCAGGGACCATGCCATATCAAACACCTTCAAGAATCTGTACCTCTGCTACTTATTACAGTTGGCAGTTTGAACATGTTCCTAGTTCTGTCCTAATATTATGATAATCCAGTTTCCTTTGTGTATAATACTCCTGCACTTTGTATATAATGGTTTGTTGATTGTATCCCTGTTCATACCATGTAAACTACCCTATTGTAACATTTTTCTAAGATGTAATTCATACATTATATTTACTGGTTATACTATTATGGGTCATGCCTGAACATAGACAAATGTTTGTCTAGTGCATCCTACCTGGGTACACTAGCTAAACTGACTAACTAACTAATTGTAGTTCAAATCAAATGGAGTTATGGTCAATGTTCTCTAGTGCTCCTCTACTCTCAGTGCTCCTACCACCTCTGAGTTGGCAAACACCACATCGAGAATAGCAGTCTGCTTGGTGAGTTCCTTGGTGAGCTGTACCAGGAGGCAGTTCTGGAGTCTATCTAGCAGTGCCTCACTGCTGACCTCCAGAACATCCCAAGCAATGTCTGCCAGTTTCTGATCACTTAGTACTACTACTCCCCCCCCCTTTCTTCCCCCTTTTATTCTTTCATCCATGAGCACTCTGTGCCCCTTTTCATCCCAGAGGTCTATAGTGACCTCCACATTAGCATTTCAAATAGCTGCTCTTGTTCCAATAATGTCTCCTGTCCTGTGTGACATTGATGTGTCCAGAACCATTCATTCAACAAAAGCTGTTTTTCTCAAGTTCAAAGAAATAGACCTTTACAGTAATTAACTCTCCTGGTCCATGGAGCTGTAATGAAGATCACATTTACATAAGGCAAATGCCTAAGGGATAATTGAGGGGCTGTTCTGTAAGGAAACTGCTAGAGTCTTCACTAATTATATCATGTGTGACCTTAAGTGATTTGTGTGCTTTCTTAATGGTTGTGCGTAGTTTGATAAAATGTAAGGCTTTAAAACCAAAACATTCATCTGTGACTAGACCTAAATGCATACCTAGAAAACAGAAAATTTGGGTTGTACAGAGTTATTTAGTTGAAGCCCGACTATCAGGCCCCTAACAGTAGGTTGCTGCAACAGCAGTTATTACCCTCTGAATCAATGGTCCAAGATGCATCACATACCTTGTTCACATGGCATCAGCACTGTGTAAATTGGTGTGGCCATGCTTGCCAAAACACTGTGGATCAGCATTCAGCTGTCATGGCCAGGGTAGCAGTATAGATGCTACCATCAAAATTCTGGTGATTTGAGGAGGGTTTTGGCTGGGAGGGGGGCACGGGTTTGGATCAGGCTCCCATATGATCACACCAGTGCTTGAGGATGGGTCTTCCAACCCAAGTTCAGCTAAATGTGCTTTCTGGCTCTTTAAACAATGCTGAACTCAGTGGAGTGTTTTTTATTGTAAACCGAGGGCTAACAATTGCAGGAAAAATGGTCTCAGAGTTGAGCCATGACACTAGGCATGTACTTATTCATATGCATATGTATATATGCTTGCCCGGTGTCATGGCTCTATGCTAAGCCCATATTTTCTTAAATTTTTAGCCAATGGTTTATGAAAATAACCACTTCAAGTTCAGCTTTGTTTCCATAGCCAGAAATAATGCTTAGTTGAACTCAAGTAGGAAACGATACTGTAACAGCTGGCATTGCCAGCTACAAGTGCAAGCTGAACTATGACAAGCCTGTCACAACATTCTAGGTGATGTGGGCAGTTCGCATGGCAAAGTAAAATGCTTCAAAACACCCACACCACCATGTAATCCCAAGAAAAGAGGGATCATGGACACAATGAAACAGAACCCAAAATGACCAAACTGCAGCATTTAAATGTGCACAGCTGCAACAATCTCACTGTTGCGCACTTCCAACAACTCCATAAATTTGGCAATGTGAACAAGCTATAGTCCCTGGGACAGGAGGCATTGTAGGAAGAAAAAGGCCATTAGAAATGTGATCCTGTGGGAGGCAGAAGCCCATCTTCTTCCAAGTTGTGTACAGGAGTGTTTGGAAACAACTGAGAAGCTGCGTGGGATATACTATTTTGGATGAATTATCTGTAACTAAACTCTCTCTCTCATGCTTACATCTGAGAGAAGTTTTTCTCACTGTTAAAGTGGCATTGCTTGGTATTTGTTTTAGTTTTTAATTCAGAAAGGGTTTTTTTAAAACTGCTTGTCTTGTCAGCATCCTCAGAAGGGCTGAAATAACTGCATATTTGATTTTCCTTTGTGGCTAACAAACCACCAGGCTGTTTTGGGGCTGGAGGGTTTACCTGTGTCTGACTTGGATGTCTGGTTTTTCTCTGTTTGATTAGCAGGGTAGTTTCTCTGTCAAATTGTTGTATAGGGTATCTTGCTGACAGGAAGGCACTCATGCTGGCGGTGGATGAGAGCTTTTAGTCGATGTTTTGTAAGGACACAGTTTAGGCCCAACACCTTCCCACCCCTCATCCCACCCACCCTGGAAATAGTTCCTTTATACCTGAGGTTCTGACATCATTTCCTCGAGTGCAAGGTGCATTTCACTGTCATATCCTCTCTAGCACACTGCACTAATAGAAGCATACCGTTGTATAATATATATATATATATATATATTCTATATAACAAATCACACACGCGACGTACACACACACACACACACACACACACACACACAAATACAATAAAAAAAACTAGATAAACATGTGGGGAGTAGTGCAATGTAATGGCTGTGGGGCAGTCTCCGGGAGTCTTTCTGGAGGCTGAGATGCTGCCCTATTTGCAGACAACTATCTGCCCTGAGGGAGGAAGTTGTCCATCTTCAGGCCGCACTGGACAGTAGTAAGGAAACCTTCCCCCAGGCCACACTGGACAGTAGAAGGGAACCTCCCCATCCAGGGAGCACTAAGCGCCACCACCACTACCTCAGAGGTTGCGAAGAAAGCACAGCAGTTGGACCACAGTGGGCTCAGGGTGGGTGAGGAGGGTGGAACAGAGGCACACCCAGTCAATTGTTCCACTCCACAATCCATACACCATTCTGGCAGAGCATAGCTCCCCTATGGATGCACCCGCAGAGAAGACTGATGATATCTGTCACAAGGGAGGCCCACAGAAAGGAGGCAGAGGGCACCAAAGGGAAAGGAAGCAGCTCCTGGTGGGGGACTCAATTATTAGGGGTATAGAACTGGGGGGAGCTGGGAAAAATGAAGTAAGGTGCCTGCCTGGTGCCATGGCTTGGAGGGACAGGAAGCGCATCCTCAGGATCACAAGAACAGCTGCAAGGGATTAAGAGCTGGATGTAATTGTCCACCTAGGGACAAATGACTTGGCTCATCATGAGATTACAGCAGTGCAGGAGGACATTGCAGAGTTGGGGAGGGACCTAAGATGAGTAGCACACACAGTATCCTTCTCAGAGGTGCTGCCTGTCAAAAGTAGGGGGAGGCGAGGGCAATTGGCACCATGCAGTTTAATGAATGGTTGAAAAAATGGGCAGAGCACAGGGTTTGGCTTCATTGGGGACTGGGGTTCCACTGGAGGACACCAGCCTATACTGGCTGGATGGTCTGCATCTGTCCAGGAAGGGAACAAGTCTGTTGAGCAATCGGTTTAAATGCTTCATTGGCAAGCTTTTAAACTAGTCAAGAGGAGGCACTGACAAGCAGCAGGAAAATCCCAGCCTCCCTACAAAACAGGGTACTAAATGAGAAAAAGACTGAGGTAGAACGGTCAGTGGGGGATGCTGCAACAGAAGGTAAAGCCATCAAAAAATGGAGAGAAATGAGTACTAATGGCAGTAGTCTGGGTAACAAGCTTCCTGAATTAGTGGCCTTGATGGAGGAGGAACATCTGGATATCGTGCAGTCACAGAAACATGGTACACACAAAACCATGACTGGGACATAAACATACCAGGATACACTGTCTACAGGAGGGACAGGGAGGGTAAAGAGGAGGAGGAGTAGTTCTTTACATAAGGGAAGGAATAAAAGCAACAGAACAAAAGGGTAAACAGGGAGGAGAAGAAGCACTGTGGGTAAATTTGGAGACAGGCAATAGCACCACAATACGCACAGGGGTTGTATACAGACCCCCTTCTTAGGGGGAAGAAATGGAAAGGGAAATGATAGAAAGTATACTTAGAATGGCAGAAAAAGGGGAGATATTGCTGATGGGTGACCTGAATATGCCAGATGTTAACTGGAGTGCAGTTGCAGCTGCCACTTCGAAGAGTGCAGTTATTCTAGATGCCCTACAGGGGGCATGCCTTAGACAACTAGTACTGGAGCCCACTCGAGAGGGAGCAATATTAGACTTGATTCTCTCAAATGGAGATGGAGAGAGGATTACAGATGTAGAAGTGGGTAGCCATCTGGGAACTAGCGACCATCGAACAGTATGGTTCACAATAAACACAGCAATTGAGTCAAGCCATACAAAGACAAAAGTACTGGACTTTAGGAGGGCTGACTTTGCCAAAATGGGTGAGTGCCTAAGGAATGCACTAGCAAATGGGCAGGAAGGAGGGGTGGAAGAACAATGGGGAATAATAAAAACTGCCATCACAGAGGTAACGAGCCTTTGTGTGAAGCAAATAAACAAAACAAGACGATGTAAGAAACCACTATGGTTCTCAAAGGAAGTGGCAGTGAAGGTTCAAGAGAAAAAAGAAAGCATTCAGGAAGTACAAGGAATCGCAGAAGGAGCAGGACAGAGAACTGTATCAGTTAAAGCAAAAGGAGGCTGGGAAGGCAGTCAGAACAGCAAAGGCCCAAACCGAGGAAAAGATAGCCAACTCAGTTAAGAAGGGGGATAAAACCTTTTATAGGTACATCAGGGAGCGAAGGAAGACCAAGGAGGGATAGTGAGGCTTAATAAAGGGAGGGAGGGTGGGCAGAGGGAGACTGTGAAAGGCAGAAATACTAAACAAATATTTTGCTCAGTATTTACAAAGGAAGAGGGGAGGTACATAAAACAAACAGTAGTAACAGCTGGATACAGAAGTTGATACCAGCCCATTTACAGAAGAAAGGGTTCTGAAAGAACTCTTAAAACTGAAGGTGGACAAAGCAATGGGGCCTGATGGGATTCATCCCAGAATTCTAAAAGAACTAAGGGTAGAACTAGTGACACCACTGACTACCCTTTTTAACAAATCATGGGAGGATAGGGAGGTACCCGAGGACTGGAGGAGGGCAGATGTGATTCCCCTTCACAAAAGTGGGAGCAAGGCAGAAGCAGGAAACTGTAGACCTGTTAGTTTAACCTCAGTGATAGGAAAATGATGGAATCACTTCTAAAGGAAAAAAATTGTTGAGTATCTAGAGGCCAGAGGGCACAGGACCCTAGGCAGCATGGATTCACAGTGGGAAGGTCATGCCAGACGAATATGATAGATTTCTTTGACTGGGTGACCAAAGTAATAGATCAGGGAGGGCTGTGGACATGGCCTACCTAGACTTTAAGCAAGGCATTTGACACAGTCCCACACAAAGATTAATATACAAGTTAGCCAGCCTGGGAGTGGGTCCCAAGATGACGCCTGGGTAAAGAATTGGCTGGAGAATAGGACACAGAGGTAATAGTAAATGGAGTCCACTCAGAAGAAAGGAGGGTTACTAGTGGGGTACCGTAGGGTTCAGTATTAGGACTGGTCCTCTTCAATGCCTTTATAAGCGACATTGCAGAAGGGACTGGAAGGAAAAGTATGTCTCTTTGCAGATGACACTAAGATCTGCAACAGAGTTGATGCACTGGGTGAGGTGGAAAGGATGAGAAGGACTTGGCAAGGTTAGAGGAATGGTCAAATGTATGGCAGCTTAGATTCAATGCTAAGTACAGGAAGGAATGCACCTGGGAAACAAAAACCCAGGAAGAGTACACAGTGGGGGTGAGATACTAACAACAACAAAATGGAGAGGGACCTGGGGTAGTCATATCAGATGACCTAAAGATGGGCAAGCAATGTGAGAGGCAGCAAGGAGGGCTGGGGGATACTGGGATGCATAGGGAGGCATCACCAGTAGAAAACAGGAAGTTATTATCCCTCTGTACAGACAGCTGGTGAGACCCCATCTGGAGTACTGTGTTCAGTTCTGGAGACCCAATCTCCAGCAAAGACATAGACAGGATGGAAGCTGTCCAGGGAGGCACCTAAAATGGTGCAGGGGTCTGCACCGGAAGACACATGAAGAGAGACTTAAGGAGCTTAATATGTATAGCCTCGAGGAAAGGAGGAGAGGAGACATGATAGAAACTTTCAAGTACCTCAAGGGAATCAACAAAGGTCAAGAGGTAGCATCTTTCAAAAAAGTGTGCAGAACAAAGAGGGCACAATTTGAAGATAGAGGCGGCTCAGAGGTAATTTAAGGAAGTATTTTTCACAGAGAGAGGTTGTGGATGCATGAGCGGCCTTCGGAGGAAAGTCGTGGAGTCAAAATCAGTGGTGGAATTCAAAGCATGCATAGGGCAGACATAAGGCAGATCTAGGGGTGGGGGTAGGAAAAGTAGGCTGCTGGTTAACTAGGATCTGCAGCTTATCCAGTAGGTAGGGAAATGGGCAGACTGGGTGGGCCAAGCGGTCCTTATCTGCCGTCAAATTCTGTGTTTCTATGTTTTTATGAACATGGAGATCCCTAGGGACCATAAAACCAGCAAGCAAATTTAGAAAAATATCCTTTCAGCAAATAAAGGGAAGGCATCACTAGGAGTATGCCTACGTATCAAAGCACTTTGCACAATATTTGTTTTTATAAATTTTGACTTTAGTTCTTTAAGCTGGGTCCTAGCAAATCCCTATCAGAGTGAGCACAACAAATCAATTTTCCTGTTTGTGTCAAACTGCTACTTATCGCTATTGCTACTGGCAATATAATTTATTTTTTGAAATTCTTTGTTTATTCATTTTACATAACACCAGGATGAAATACAGAGACCAGAACAGAACATACAGGAAATCCCACAAAAACCGGACATATTCACAGTACATAGGATCCGTATAATCCCCATTCCCCCCACCCCCCAACCCCTGGCAATATAATTTAAATTTGTGCCACAGTTGATGCTTGCTGGCTACATCCTAGCTGAGTGAGCACTAATACTTAAATTAGTAGTCTGTTGTAGCACCTTCCTATCTGGGTCAGCTCCACAAACCTGTTTTTGGCTAAACTGCTGCTTATTGCTACTTCCAATACAATTTAAATATGTGCTCAAGTTGATGCTTTCTGGCTTTGTCCTAGCTAGGTGAGCACTAATACATAAATTAGGAGTCTGTTTTGCATTAACCCTTACTACTATTACTACTATTACTGATAAGTCCTGCTTAATTTAAAAGTTGATGCTAACGTTGAAAATATTGCTACAACTTTTCTGGGTGAGTAGGTCAAATAGGCATCAGTTTTAGTACTAATTGTTTCCTAAGACCTTAGTTTGGGCTACTGAGGGGAGACACTCAGTTGTGGGGCACTCTTCTCTACTGGCACGCTGTGGAAGAGGGGCCGCTTCCCATTTGTGGGATCATGGCAGAACGCCAGCGCAGCTAGAGGCAGGTAACCTGTGAACAAGGCAACTAAAACTGAGACACTGCAAAAATGGTGACTCAATTACAGCGTCTGTGTTCCGGGCTACCTGGAAGGGGGTCAACCGGATACCATGGTGGGGGAGGTAGGGTGATGGGAAGTATGCACATGTACACGTGCATGCAGATGAACAGGGGAGGTACGGTATGTGGGAGGGGGTGTGGCAGGCAACTGCTGAGCTGGTCCATTAGCATGGTGGGAAGGGTGATCGGTTGGGAGGTGCAGGGTTTGGGTCTGGCATGACAATTTTTTTTTTTTTTTTCCGCTGGGAGATGGCTTTTCATTTTCAAAGTATTTTACCCCCCCAGAAATGCATTCCCCTGGAGTTGAGAATCCATTAGTAGGGTGGTGTGGTGTGTGAAGCACCCTCATGAGGGGGGGTGCAGGGGGCCAAGCTCCCTGCATGAAATAAAATCCCCTAGATCTCAGGCACCGTCTTGCTCTTCACTGCCAGTGTGCATCACCAAACTTCATTTTCGGTGATGTACACTTGCCCTAACAGCAATCGCTATTCCACGATCATTGTTATGACATAGAACCCTGGTGGCAACAAGGACAGAAATATCTCAACTGTTTCATCAGCTCAAGTGGAGACCACCCCACCTCTTTCATTTCCCAGAGGATCACTGGCCCAAATGGGTGGACATTGGTGTGAAGGAGGGGAAGTGAGCCAGGGTTAGCCACAAAGTGATTGTCCAGCTTTACACCACCCAGATAACAAATAGTTTTTTCACCCTTACTGGAGGCTCAGGCACCTGACTTCATGGGGGGGGGGGTGCTCTGAGTCAGTCGGTTGCATGGGACAGATCAGCATCAACAGCATCCAAGCAGATGAACAGTAGCATGTCTACAAGGAGAGTCTTGGTGAAAGAACACTCCATGATTAGTGGTGTGGAAAGGGCAATGGGATGGGGATTTGAATGGAGGGGGGTGGTCAGGTGCCCTTTGGTGCATCAGCCATCTGGGATATAGATAAAATAGGGAGTATGGAAGAGAAGGAAAAGAGGGAGCCAAGTGTGCTGGTACACCTGGGTGCCACTGATATGGTGAATCAGCCTATGGAAATGGTGAAGCAGAACTTTAAAAGATTGAGGACAGACTGGAAGCACACTCAGCCTCCCTGGGCTTTTCTGACATCCTCCCTGTGTTGGGCAGGGAGGGGAAGAAGGATAGAATTTGTAGGGATGAGGCAGAGGATTTTAACATGTGGCTTATAGGATGGCGTCATGAAAAGGGGTACCACTTTTTTGGGGGACTGGAGGGACTTCCAGGACAGGATGCTCTTCAACGTTGATGGCCTCAGCCTGAAAAGAGTGTGCTCTGGGGCAGACGTTTGATGTCTATATCGCACATTTAAACTGACTGCAGGGGAACCATAGCAACAGGCAAGAAAATGGGTATCCTAGCTCATACTCCCCCACATCTGGGGTTAGTAGAAGCTCAGTTGGTATAAAAATAATTAAAGAACAATCCTGGTCACGTGAGAGGACCTTATGGGGGAAACGCTAAATGCACAAAAACCAAGAAAAACAAAAGGCAAAGAAAATATGGGAAATGCGAGGGTCATAGTCAGGAGAACTGGAAAGTTGTTTCAGGGGTCAGGAGGAAGGGACTATGCCTTAATTCCAGAAACCTGAGTTTATGAAATCAGTGAGCTACAAGCATTGATGTCAGACTCTAAAGTAGAACAGTCAAGGAAATATGGGCACCAGAAAACAATGACTGAGTCCTGATGGTTTGTGGGTACTCTGTTCAGGAGAGACAGAAAAAAAAGTAGAGAGGTAGGAGTAGCCCTCTATGTCACAGATGGCACTGAGCTGGTAGAGGATGGGTACATCAGGGGTAATCATAGTGAGCCATAGTAGCTGAGGGTGCAACTCATACAGCCTCAGCCAAGAAGCTACCTTTAGTGGTGATCTATGGTTAGGGGCCATAAAGCCAGCAAGCAAATTTGGAAAAAACTCATTTCATCAAATAAAGGGAAGGACTTACTAGGAGTGCACTTATAAGTCAAAACACTCTGCACAACATATTGTTTGTACATGTTTTACTTTAGTTTTCCTTTAAATAGGTACAAAGGAAGAAAGGTACTTCACTTATACACTGCTTTACAGTGCTGACACATTAAGAGTTCCTTGCTGCTGGCTGATTCCCAGCAAATTCCCGCTTTTGTGCAGAGGTCCTTCACCTTCCAAACCACAGTGCAGAGGACATCTAGCAACTGAATGACTTTAGAGCAGAAGAAAATCTCTGCCACATCTGCTCTGGTTGGCTAGGAGGAGAGATTGGCTATTCAGGGTCACACTTGAACAAATGGCTGGAGGATGATGTGAGATTCTAAAAGTGCTTACAGTATTTTGCATTATTGTTGGAATACTGTTCTGAATCTTGTCTCCTTCCTTAGTTGCACAAATACCTCTTTCCCATGTTGCCTAGCAGATCTGCCTTATCTTCCTACCCCACCACATATAACGTTTACCCCAACAGATGAAAACTAACATGCAGAACATTAAACACTGATCTCACTGCTGCTTTCAGGTCCTGAGAACCTCCCACCAAAACTTGCTGGTACATGATTGACTGCCAGCAGTGGGTGAGCACACTCTATGCTCTTAATCTACATGACAATTGTATACATTTTCTGCTCTTAGGCTATCTTTTCAGAGGCAATACCGTGATGTGCTAAAGCTTCTTTTCACCGTGGAGGTTTGCCGTCCGATGGTGCATGCTGCAGAATGTGGGAGGGAAGACCCCAACTCTATCTTGTGCTCCTTCTTCTTTCCACTCTCTACAGCTCCCTGCAGTGTCACCTAATTAATTAGGCCAGCCCTTTTTCCTACGTCCCCAAACCGAATCACTCGCCTTCACCCCCTCATTTACAATCCCTCAGTAACAAGCATAGTATTCAATGCACCCAACCAATAACTCTGTTAAACTTGAACTTTGAACGGCTAAATCTAAATGTTCAGAGCAGTTTGTACTTCTTTGGAGTGATTGTTTATCTCCACCAGTACCATTGTGATTCCCCTTGTAATGTCTGAATAGCTGGTGACAGACAATCCACCACTGAGTCCATGGTGCTTCTGTGTCCCTAGTAGATTGGCAGCTCATATGGGTATGGTGTATCCTGGGAAGTGTTGGAGGCATGAGCCAGTCCAGATCAAGCTGCAAGCTGGTCTATTAAATCCTAAATTGGTGAGTCTCAAAAGTAATTGGCAACATGATGTTTGCAACTGCCAGCAGTTACAGTTCATCTCAGTGAGCTTTCTTTCCCTCTGCCATGCTGACTGGGCTGAAGAAATCCTTCATAAGGGACACACAAAAGTAACATTTAGCCACTTATTTGCCAGTGGTCTCTGCAGTCACCTCCATAATAACTGCTCCAAACAAAGAATAATGATTCCCCATACAAACAGATTTTAGCTGCTCTAATCTCTTCTCCTGTGGCTCCCTTCAAACCCCATGCTCTAGTGAAGCTCAGGTGAGGATGTATCATGGGACTGATCACCTCCTCATCATTGGGCTGGGAATAGATATGGGAAGATGGTTGGCAATACATGCTTTGCTTGATCCACCTACAAGAATTGCTTCTGATCTGGGCTGTTGCTGACAATTCATTTAGCTTTATACTGAATCTTGAGCTTTATCTGAGCTTTGTATAGCTTTGCTTTGTCTCATGACAGGCACCTTGTTTGAACCTTGTCTGGGAACTGAGATCTTGGAACAATTAGATTCTCTAATCCTCCCATTACATCTCTTTGGCTTCATGAACTTTATTCAAACTATGGACCTTGCCCAGATAGTTCAGAGGCAGAAAATGATAGGTCTCGGGTGATCTCTTTCAGGAAGGAACAGGCACCATGCTCAATGACCTCTCTTGATTATGTAGCTCAGGTTGTGGAGCAAAAGCCCTGCAATTCTGAGCACAGTTTCTGTGAACAAAATCCAAATTATCAGGCCCCTCTGCATGCTCTAGTAAGCCAACCAGTACCAAATTGTTTCCCTGACTGTGGCCCTCTTGATTTCATATTTTTTCTTCCAATTCGACATAGACAGGGTGGAGGCTGTCCAGAGGAGAGCAACCAAAATGATGCATGGTCTGCATCAGAAGACATATGAAGAAAGACTAAAGGAACTAAAGATGTATAGACCCAAGGGAAGGAGGGAGAGGGGGGACATGACAAACTTTCCAATACCTCAAGGGAATCAACAAAGTCCAAGAGGGTAGAATCTTTCAGAAAAAGAGATGTGCAAGAACAAGGGGGCGTAATTTGAAGATAGAGGGGGAAAGGCTCAGAGGTAATGTGAGGAATTACTTATTCACAGAGGGTTGTGTATGCATGGAACAGACTTCCTGAGGAGATCATAGTATCAAAAACAGTGGGGGAATTCAAGAGTGCATGGGACAGACATAAGGCAATTCTAATGGGGGGTAGGAGGAAGTAGGCCGTTGGTTAACTAGGATCTGCAGCTTATCCATTAGGTAGGGAAATGGGCAGACTAGGTGGGCTAAGCGGTCCTTATCTGCCTTCAAATTCTATGTTTCTATGTAATTTGATGACCTTGCTCCTCAATGCTACCAGCTTCAGTTCCATTCATTCCTGACTACTTTTGATTGATCTCATCACCCTTGCCTCTGACTCATCCACATGTCTAATGAGTTCTGAAAAATGCTGGTCGAATAAATTCTGTCACTCAATAAGTCCAGTATTGCATCACTGATATTCCCCAACTCCTGAAAAAAGCACATGCATGTTAATACTTCTGGCTGTCTTGTTTCAGGTGCAGCAGCAGAACTGTTTGGCTTCAAACATTTAGGGCCTTGTTATTTCTCTGTCAGTGGAGGCTGTGTCAGGTACAGCTCTCCCATTTTAGATTCTTGCTCCATATCCAATAACATGTCTAGCAAAATATTATAGAGCTTGCCGCAAGCTGTTAGATTTAAGATCTTTTGTTAGATAATAAAGGATTGATAACATTTAACTAATATAATGGCTTGATTCAGATGGAACTGCTCTCCCATGTTGCCACTCAGCTTGGGTACATAATGTGATTCTCCTCTCACCCCATCCCCCTCCAAATTCGCTACATGCCCCTAGGTCCTGGTGCTCTCTCATTTCTCACCAGATGTGCTCTGAACTGCAAACTCCCAGCAGTACAGGGTGTGGCCAGAGGATGTGAGGAATTTTTAAAATTCTGCTCCAGAAATGTAAGGGGTTCCACCACCTAAGCTGACACAGTACTTTCACAGAGCTAGTCACAACACCTCTCCATAAGGAAATGGCAAAAAAGCTGCATATATGATAATATATTTACTGAAGATTCTGCATCAGATAAAACATCCATCTTGTTTCCCCAATGTGCATTTCATAATGCTCTAGTACTCATGAGGACTACTGCCATCTATAGGTAACTCAGCATATGCTATACAATTAAAGGGCAGTGGGTATAAAGTGTATATAGTACTATGGTGCAAAAAGTAACATGCAATGAAGTGTAAATAACAGTATAAATATTTAAAGTGAATGTTAAAGTGCATGTTAAAGGAGCATGTCACAGGAGAATCGGGCATCCTTTACAAGCTCAATCACATAAACATGAACAAGTCCCCACATTAGTCCACATATTAAAATGGATTTAATGATAATGACTCATATCCATGATGCCACAAGGAATTTTTTGATGAATTAAGACACCTAATGAAAATAAACAAGCATAGTTGAAGACCTATAGAAACATAGTAACTAGGAGAGGAAGGGGGAAACAGGAGGGATAGTGGAATAAGGTGGGAGGCCTTGGTACACAGGGAAAAAATTCCTAGTGCAGCAGCTGCATAACTATTGCTTGCCATCCAGATGATCTGGGTTTGCTCACCAAAATCTAGGATTTCCGGTGTCAAGCCAGCTGATGAGGGGTTCTGGCATCTATCTGGACACCTGTTGTCTCTGGGAGGGAGAGCACTTCGATCTGCTGCATGACTGCCCCCTGTTGGCCCATGGGGAGGGTGTGTCATTTAGGAATAAACAAGCAATTGTGCTAATAGAGATGACTTGTCAGATAATAGTTGTAGGAAATGGATTGTATTACTTTCTGTTACAAAAGTGAAATGGATAGAAGGTTGAAGAGAAAATATCTGTATATGACAGAAAAAGCACAACTTGTATGGATATAAAGAGTGGAAATAAAATCAAGAAAGTATATAAATAAAAGAAACAAGTGATCCCTGTAGTATGGTCTTATGTGGGCATGACCGCAATTACCTGGAGAGTGAGGCAAGCACAGGGGTTCTAAAAGTAGTGTGTGACTCACCCAACCTTCCGACAGACCTAATAGGTGCTCTTCTAGGTCAATTCTCTGAATCACACTCTTTGAAGAGATAATGGAGGACTTATGGGGAAAAAATATCAAAAACAATTGTAAAGTATATCTTGAAAACACCAATAGATGAAAGCAGTCCTTGATAAAGTACTAGAGCAGTGTGAAACATTTATAAATTGGCGAAAAGAAGAAGGCTTTTATCGGAGTTTGAATCTTCAATAAAAATGTTGTTACAGGCTGGGCCGGTGGCGCTTAGGGTTGAGATACTGGATACTACACCTCACATTAAACTGGCAACTCAGGTTTGGGCACTGACTCGGGTCACTGGGGTTGGCTGGGGGAGGTAAGATTGAGTGACCCAACAGATGTTCTCCTCCAGGAGGGGTTGGTTACCAGGCAGTAATGCCTGTAAGTGTTGTTGCCTATGGAAGCATGGGTGGCAAGGCGCAATGACTCCTTAAGGGGAGTCAGGGTGGGGATGGTGCTGTGTATGCTTGATGATGGCATGCACATGCACAATATGTCTGGATGTAAATCCTTACCACCAGTGCCCTCTGGGATAGGGGCGAACCAGGAGAAAATCAAAGTAAAAAAATCTCCTGCTGTTGTGCAGCATGACACTGGGTTCCTGGTACACCATGGACTAGCTGACAAGATCAGAGGAAAGGGTTTCTCTGGGCAGAGACCAGGAGGAAGTAAAAAAACAAAAAAAAAAAAAACACAATGTTATTGTATGTGCAGCTTTGGTGCCATTTTTGGGGGATGGATATTGTGACTAACTCTAAGTAATGAGGGTAGCCCATTTTAATGCCTGAAACCTTTGATAAAAATGAAACAAAAGGCATGCAATAGCAGCAGAAGACAGCCTAGATGGCTGTGACATAAACTGTAGGCTTTACCAAACAATGATTGGGACCACACAATCCCAGGCTACACAATATTCAGGAGGGACAGGGAAAGGGGTTATACAGCACATTGGGAAAGGATTCTGGGTACTTGAGGATGAAGAGATTAGCAGATGGGCAAATTGGAATTACTATGGGTCCATCTGGTCTAAGATGGGGAAAGAATTGTCTATACGGGTGTGATCTACAGGTCACCTAGATGACCACAGAAGGCTTACAGGATAGTAGCCAAGGAGATCAGGAGGGTAGTAGCTGGGGGGAAGCCACCCTTTTAAGAAAGAAAGAAGACACAATGAGGTGTGGTTTATGGACTGATGAGAGCATGCCCCAGGTACGTAATGAGACACAAGGTGCTTGTGTTGAGTGCCTTTAGCACCTGGGAAGGGAACTATTTTAAAGTGTCTCATTCTGCTTAAAAATGCACTCTGAACAAGAATGTGTAGTTTGAACAGAAAAATGTCATATATATACTGTATATATAATATATCTTTCTGTTTCAATTTGCTTTTAGTCTAGAAGAAAACAGTTCCTAACTGTATACCTTCCCTAAGTCTTTAAACCTGACCTTTCCTGTCTTAAAATTATTTCACCATCTTTATTGTTCTGTACCCCCCTTCCCCAATACACACACACACACACACACACACACCTTGACTTTTAGTTTTATTATTTGTTCTATTTCTCTAGGATGTCTTTGGCAGGGAGCAACAGTGGCCGGTGTCAGAAGGACTGAATGTGTGGTATATTGCCCCCCCCCCCAACAGACACATACATATAGGCAGAATTGATTGTTTGCTTCTGATTTTATTTCTGTCTGATGTTTTTTCTATGGTGTTTCTCCATGATGATTGTTGATTGCAAGTGAGTGGCTGGCTGGTTTTCTTCACAGATAGTGACCTTGTCTCTCACCAGCTGCGATACACAGCAAATTCCTTATTCACATTTTTTCAATGGTAGCAATACTGCACTACTGATCAAGGGGCTTCTCTTGTTTTTGTGAGTTAATGGAATGGAGAATGTGGAACACTTGAGACCCAAGATCAAGAAGGAAGGACTCGGGGGTCAGTCTTAACATTGTTTTAATGGCCCTGACCCTAGTGCAAACTGACCAGGGCTAGTGCAGTCAACTCTCTACTTGTACATCTTGACCAGTGCAGGTTTTATGGCTGCTAATGAAGTTAAAAAAGCCTCTACTTTAGCAGGAGTTTTTCCTCATGCTAATATCTTTGTGTTCCAGATGGCCTGGTGTGATGAACAGCTCATTAAGAGCTGCAATTATCTGGCAGTTTAAGGGGGAAACCCACAAAATACTCAGAGTAAGTCATTATCACTCCACTGTTAGGACTGTCTAGGGTGTGACCAAGGGTAGAGTGCTGTTAAGTAACTAGCTTCCAGTTTTCTGATGCCCTGTCCACACTGCACCAGATCCACCCCTTTGTAACATTATAGGAGGTCCAAACCATTGCCACAATGTTTGTTTACACCTGTAACGTTACAGGAGGTGTTTCCATAACTGTTGTCAAAGCCACTCATGAGATAGTTTCAACAACAGTAATGGAGCTGATTCCGCTGCTGTACTGTTTCCGGCTGTAGTGTGGACGCATGAGTGCAGTCCCAAGCAGTGCCCGTAGTGCAGTGCGAGCTGCATTGTTGGATCGGGTGCCGACCATAATGGTCACCTAGCACCAGCAGTGAGGACTGGAGGTAATAGACCCGTACTGACCACTGCCACAGTGTGGACACACTGTACTACTTACCGGCCATAATGGTTTGTAACCGTAGTGGTATAGAGTGGACAGGGCCTGAATGTGTCTCTGTCTGACAATTTATCCCCATATTACTAAGACCAGTGTCCCTCATTTCCCTACATTTTAAGTGTCTATCCAACATTTCTGTGACAAAATGCTAAGTGGCATACAAAGTCTGCCCTACAGGTGGTGGGTTTTATCCCATCCACACCATTGCTTCCCTTTCCCCTCCAAATCTCTTAACTCTGTTCTTTCCATGGACACCACTGCAGACCAGACTGAAATGACCATCCACAGATCCTGAGCTGCCATTACTGACAAGTGTAGGGGGTCCCCAGCTCCTCTAAAAGGACCATGCCAGCCCACACAATCCATACATTCCCATCCTTATCCCACCCAGCAAAACAGAGCTTTAGATCATGTTTGGTACAAAAATAAACTTTAATAAAATACATAGTTTGAAAGGTTAACCTAGACATTCCTAGGGTGCACAGATCAACCTATACAGAAAAAGAGGTAGTATAGCATCATACCTGTGCATTGTTTCCCCTGGGATGATGAAAGGACACTTTTAAAGAAAAATATGTTATTGTTAGGCAGAGCATATTAAAATCAATGCTTTTAAATATAAAAATGCCATAGTTTTCAATTTCCAAGGCCCCTCAGGTTTGTATATCCCCGACTCAAAGAAATCTTAGATGTGCTCCCTGGCTCACTTGAGACTGTACAACAACTTCTAGAAGTGCAGGTCTCCCGTTGACTATAAAGTGTGGGGGCAGGAAGGCAGAGATTGTCTTTCTCTGCCTGGCTATGTTCATTGCACTGTGAATGGTGGTGAGAGTGTGATGAGGTGCATGATGATGTCAGCTATTGTGTGTGCAGAGCTGGTACTGCTTGACTGAACATTTGCTGTTGTGATATCCTCTGGTTCAATGGTGGGGGGATGAAAGAGGAAATGAGGAAGCCATGGTACAAAACATTGGAGGGTTCACTGTATGTGATGGCATTGCAATCTTTCTTTCTGCTGGGGCAGGAAGCAATGTGGAAACAGGATAAATGTGCAATAATCAGAGTGTTTCTTGGCTTGCATTGTTTTCTGTATAAATGATCAAAATGTACCATTACATTTCTGGGCTACTGCAGCCATCTGCGGGCTACTGCAAGTTTGAATCAACTTGCCCTGCTGGCTAGTGAAAAAAAAAATTAAGGTTGACCCATGGAAGGACTGCAGACTGACAGGAAAAACTGGCAGTGTATCGTTGGTACAGTTTGTGGTTTGCACAGTGGGAGATGGAGCTGTGGACCAGAGATGGGAGAAATGGGCAGCGCTGAAAATAAAAGTAGTACAATTTTCTGATAAAATACTGGAACATAACCTGTGGAGAAGGAAAGAGGAGGACCCTGGACAAAATATTTTAGTTACTTCTGTCATGGTGTCAATGCACTCCCACTGTAGCTTTTGTGGCTCTTTCAGCTACTAGATGTTGAGCTGCAACAGAAGAGATGTGTCAGGCATTAATCTGAGTGTGCTGCATTTTGGATAGCATGAGTTGTACCCGTTGCCATATGTCCTGATAAAGAGATAGCAAATGGTACCTCTCAGCCAATCAACATGCAGGAAATTATGTATCCATTTTATAAGAAACAACATACCAGATGCAGACTGGCATATTCCTGTCGTACAGATGACCAGGAAACAATCTTTCTTATATACCTTCAAGGACTTTTTCCTGGCTGAACATGTGGAGGAGGATACTAGGGATACAGCCATACTCTATGTAGTTCTGTACAACTGTGACATTAATGGGGGTTAACAATGAAGGATCAACTCAGTTCTAGTAACCCCAAAACAGTATTGCTCATCATAGCCCTAAAAACAAACACTCATATCCTGGACTCTAGTCTTAGACTTTAAAAGGACGGACTTTAGAAAGATGGAGAAAGAACTTATAGTGAGGTTAGAGGCGTGTTACCAAATTGATGGGGCAGCAATCACATGGAAATATATTATTCAAAGTATTGCTGAAATATCAAAGGTGTACCTCAGAAAATTACAGATGTGCATCATGCAACTGGAGAACGAACAAGCACCACTGGGGTTTATTATTTACCAAGAAGATTTGGGTAGCAGTGAGGGCCAAAAAAATTGCCTTAAAAAGAATATAAGACTGAGCACACAGAGGCAAGTAGGGTGCTGTACCACTGCAAATCAAAAGAAGACAGTAAAGCAGAAAAGAGAGCAGATGTGAGCTTTAAACTGTAGAATTGGTGTGTGAAAAGAAGGTATTCTTCAGGTATATAAGTTAAAGGACAAAGAATTATGGAGTCTAGAGAGGTTGAGATAGGGAACATGGTTGCAGGAAGATGGGCAAAAAACATACTGGGAACAGTTAGTCACACTTTGTTTTCACAGTCGAGGAGTGAGGGTCACTACCCAAGTGCAGCATTACCCTGGATGAAAAACAGCTATGATAATGGAGATTATTAAAGAAGGATGTGTGCTTGAGGGGCTGAAATTGTCAAATGCAGATATGCCACCAGCACCAGACAGGCGCTTCCCACAGATACTCAGGGATGTGGAACAGGCTATGACAGCACCCCTAGGAGGCACATTTAGCCCCTTTGTTGAGATAGGCATATTTCCCTGGGACTGGAGGTGAGCAGAGGTCATCACTCTGCATAAGTATAGGGACAGAGGAGACCTGGTTATATTGGCTTCCATTGTAGGGAATCTCCTTGAAGCTATAATCAAGGAGCAGATGAGCAAAGTCTTAGTCCCATGGACTTCAGGACAGCAAACATTGTGGCTTTGTGGAAGGGAGGTCTTATCAGATGAACATGGCAGCATTCTTCAGTGCCATGTTCAACGTATTAGACAAGGACCAAGCACGGGACGTCTATTAACTGAATCTCTGCAAGACATTTGACTCTGTGCCTCAAAAAAGGTTATTAGAAAAATTAGGGACATATCATAGGTTAAGAATTCAGGACGCCATAGGCCTTTTGGAACTCATCACCTGTTCTTAGGTGGAATAGATGTAGAATTTTAACTCAGATATTGAATTTTTTTATTTCCTATATAATCTAGCTGGTTTTTGAACATCAGCATGTTTTCTCTAACCACTACATTTTGTGGTAATGTGTTCCAGAATATACTATTCTTTGGCTAAACCAGTTGTTAGGTTTTTTGGCTCTATTTACTTCTCCCTTTAGTTTTAAATTATGGGTTGTAGTATATGTTGTTTTGGTGTACTTCTCCAGTCCTATAGTTTCCATCAAATATTCATCCTGAAACACCTTGAAGGTGAAATAAGTCACCTCTTAGGTGCCTGTATTGTATTGAATAAAGTCCTAGATTTTCTAGTCTCTGCTAATAGTTTAGATTTTGTAGCTTCTGTATTTTTTTAGTAATCCTTCTTTGGACCCTTTCAGTAAATCTTTTACCTCCTATTAATGTTGGTGTGCAGAAAGGAGCACAGTAGTCAAGATTAGGATAAACCAAGCTGGAATAAGTAAGCAATAACCCATGACAAGGTGTACAGTTATTGGGGATTAATCAACACCCTGGGTGCGTTGTGAGGCATGAGGTTGCAGGCCATGCGTCCTCACAGCATCTGGGGTGTTGATTGCTCTCCAATATTTACACACCCTGCAGTGGATTATTGCACTTATAACA
The DNA here is from genome assembly GCA_016271365.2 of Neoceratodus forsteri. NCBI lineage: Eukaryota > Metazoa > Chordata > Ceratodontiformes > Ceratodontidae > Neoceratodus > Neoceratodus forsteri. Next base: position 1,355,841,870 of record CM057452.1, read on the forward strand.
TGGGCCAGATTTGGAGTCACATGCACACAAACTTTTTTTTTATAACAGACAAGCATGTGGGAACTATTTAGAGTTCTTCCACTGTTTTTGCCTGTGAAACCACAGTTTCCTGTCTTCTGCCACAGTAAAAATAGTTCTAAACATACAAGTCTGTGGTGAAGAGGCTACAGATTATTAAATTAAGGAGCACCTGCACTTTTTTATTTTACTGTTAACACAACAGAGGGTGCTGTATTTCTGTATAGGTTTTCTGACTGCACATATATATATATATATATATATTACACTACAGCTTGTGAGTTTACACACATGTGCTTCTGTTCTCGTTCTATCTCTTTCCTGCACTGTGCCATGCTGTGCCTCTTTTCTATCTACTGTTCCATATGGTCCTGTTTTTAGTACCTTATTAGTGGCTTTGGGTACTTGCTTTCTTTTTTTTTTTATTCAAAATGTATTACGTTTTTACATGAATATATACCACAAGTGGTGTACATTGAATTATTACAGACATGGAAATAAAAATAACAAAACCTCTTACCCTCCCCCTACCTCCACCTCCCCACCCACTTCATTCACTCTCCCCCCCACCATAGTGTCAAGATTGATTTAATTCTAAGGTTTGCATAGACAGGCTAAGTCAGATCTGGATTAGTTAGCTGTTAATCTGTCACATCACCTTATAGCAAGTACAAGACATGTTCAATTTCCCATCTTTTTTTTTGTATATTCCCATTTGGTTGGTGAGACTGGCCATCCTTTTCTCAATTCACAGGTTGTAAAGGAACTCTTGCAACCATTCTGAGTACGAAGGTTGGAGAGATTCCTTCCAATGCTTTAAAACTACTTTCTTGACAGACATAGCAATCATCATCATAATATGAAAATTTCTGAACATAGATGGAAAACCTGTGAAATCCCCTCGCAGATAAATCTCTGGCATGAAATATTCATGGAGGCCTAATAGAGGGTCTGTCTTGGTTTTAATAAGCTCCCACAATGGTGTTATGTTAGAACATTCCCAAAACAAGTGGGACAGGGTACCCTAGCCATTATGACATATATTACATGTAGGGGTTTCTGCCCTTCCTATTCTGTGCAATTTATGTGGCGTCAGATGCATGTCATTAAGGAATTGCATTTGCATTAGTCATAGTCTATCATGTGTAATAAGTTTGTGACAGGATTCCCAAATTTTAGGCCATTTGCAGATTAGGGTACAACTTATTCCAATAGTTAGATATGCCATCCACTTTCAGGAACACCAGTGTACACAGGTGGACATACAGTGAGGAGACAGCATGTGGGGCTAGGGTCAGTATTCTGCCTGTGGAAACCCAGTCCTGAAGATCATCTATGATGATTCTGTCTCCGTAATACACTATGAGCACACAGTATGTCAGATCTGAACTATTTAAAATGCCCATTTGTTGGCGAGACTAATTTTGCCAGTAAATCAGTGGTGGTTAATCATTCTTGATTTGGACTATGGAAATCTCTAACCACACAGTTTTGAAGAGGTGGAATCCAGTTGCCAGGAATTAGTTTTCCTCCTATTTTAAAATTGGGATTTTAAAAGATAGATTGGGAGAGATGATGTAAATTGTCATATCTTAGGGCAGAACACAGTTGTAGGTGTGTATGTACCGAATGACCCACCAGATTGTGATGGAGAGTAGAGGGTAGATTTTTAGATTTCAGGAAAAGCAGAGCTGCAGGATTTATACTGGTTGCATCTATTAGGTCTTTCTCTATTATAAGCCAGGAAGGGACATCATTTGTTGGGTCCGGAGGGGGTCAAGGGTGTCATCTAATGGAGATATTTGCCTAAGTGACTAGCCCAATGGTATAAGTTAAAGTGTGGAAGTTTTAGTCCTCCTAGAGATTTAGGTGTGGCTAGTTTGTGGTATGCTCGCCTTGGCGGTTTTCCTTTTCAGAGAAAATCTGATACACTGGTGTGGATAAGCTTAAACCATGCGTTAGGGATCCATATGTTTAGGAGATTCAAGGGATAAAAAAATGCATGAAAGGAGATTCATCTTATTAATGTTCACTTGGCCCCATAGGGTTAAGGGAAGATCTTGCCACCGTTTTAAATCTTGTTGTACTGTTTTATGCAGGTCATCTAGGTTTAACTTTCACATCTGGGTGTCACTAGTTGATAGGTGTAACCCTAAGTATTTTATGGATTTGGGAGCTCAGTTAATTCCCAACTCAAGTACTTCCTGTTTAGGTACTTTTAGATTTAGTGGGAAGACTGAGGATTTCTCGATGTTAAGCTTGTAGTTGGAGAGGGAACCATATTCCTATATTAGACATAGCAACATTTGTATTGAGGGTTTAATTTGTGTGATATAGAGCAAAATGTCATCAGTATATACCACTATCTTGGTGTTAAGTGACCCCAGTTGTATTCCATGTATCCTGAGAGAGGTCTGTATGGAGACTGTAAGGGGTTCTAAATATAGATTGAGCAACAGGGGGGATAAGAGGCATCCTTGTCTAGTGCTGGCCTCCAAAGGGGAGCTGGAAGAGAGAATCTCATTACAAAAGGCTCGTGCAGTGGGGGTGGAGTATAGTACTTGTAGCCAGGAGATGAATTTAGTGGGAAAGCGAAATCTGTGAGGAATCCTGAATAAGAACTGCCAGTCTAGTCTATCAAAGGCCTTCTCCGTGTCCAGAGAGACCAGTGCCATGGCCTGAAGGGAGTCCCTGGACATGGAGAAGATATGAAACAGGCAGCGGAGGTGATCTACAGAGCACCTACTCTTCATGAAACCTACAGGTCAGGACTGATAAGTGAAGGGAGTACCTGTTCTAGCCTATGGGCTAATAGTTTAGCAAGGATTTTAAGGTCACTACTGAGAAAGGATATAGGACGGTAATGGGATACTTGTGTCAGATCCTTTTCAGGTTTGGGAAGGATGACAATTATTGCCTCGAACATCCTAGGGTCTAAGTCTGCCTCATTTAGCATGCTGGAGAAGACTGCTAGTAGCCATGGGGCTAACTGGGGTGCAAACTTCTTGTAAAATATAGGGGAATAGCCATCTGGTCTTGGGGACTTATCTGAAGGGAGGTCTTTAATTGTTTGAATTATGTCTGCTTCTGTAAAAGGTGCAGTTAGTCCTTCAATTTGGGTAGGGGTAAGAGTGTGGATGGGAAGGCTCTCTAAGAAAGAGTCTACCTTCTGTTGAGACGGGCGATTGGGCATACGTGCATATAACTGTTTATAGTATTGTTCAAACTCTTTATTTATGTCAGTAGCCTGGGTTAAGAGTGGTCCTTGGAGGGCTGTTTGTATAGCTGTGATACATTTTGAGCCTTCTAACTTTTTAAGTCGGAGGGCTAAAAGCCGTCCCGCCTTTTCCCTTGTTCGGTATAAGTAACTTTTGATTTTAAGATTGCCCACTCTGCCTTTTCTCTGAGAAGCACAGAATATTTATCCTGTAGTTTTATAAGAGCCTCTTTCTCTGATTTCAAGGTACTCCTGGATAAATATTTCTCCTTTTCCTTAATTCGGTCTAAGAGGGTTTTATCTTCCTGAGTTTCTTTCTGTTTCTTAATAACTGACCATTTAATATATTCTCCTCTTAGGAATACCTCTGAACTGTCCCTGATTTTGCCTCAAAATTTTACTCTGTCCCTCCTAAAATTTGTGCTTTTGAAGCTAAACAGTGGGGAATGTAAGCACAAAATAAAGTCTAGCATTAAAGTTAGACTTGTTCTTCTTTAGAAAATGCATTTTACACTGAGCCCCATAATCTACCAGCTTTCTGGGTGGATATATCTAATTTTGAAGATGTCACTGATTTTGGCCCTTTGTCCCAGATATTTTTTATGTCTTGTCCCTGATTTATGAGGCAGGAGGTTGAGAGGTATGCTCTTAGGAAACATTTTAGTTCACCCCATTCCATGGATGGGGAGTGTGTGGTGCCCCATTTGGTACATTTGAAAGATTCTAGGGCGGATCGTATACTATCCGTGACCTTTTTGTCCTTTAGTAGTTAGTTGGTTGAGTCTCCATTGCTTATCTGTTCCCCAGATTAAAGACAAAGAGAGGAGGCAGGTCACTATAGAGTGATCTGAACCCATTCCTGGTTCCGATCTGCTGTCCATTAGCCCTAGAATCAGAGATTTACTCATCCAAAAGTAGTCAAGGTGCGAGGCTGAGCCATGGACTGCTGAGTGGAAGGTGTACTCCCTAGCTTTAGGATGCAATATCCTCCAATGGTTGCAGAGACCCAGGTGATCTACTAACTCTCTACAAGCTCTCTCAGCTGTGGAGAGCCCCTGGGTTCTGGGGCACAATGATTTGTCCAGGATGGGATCAAAGTTTATGTTCCATCCCCCCCCCCCAATAAGCATTGTTTTGTGTAGGAAAGGCATCAGGGCTGAAAGGAGCTCCATGAAAAATGAAGGGGAGTCTACACTGGGACCATATATTCTGCCCAATAAAATATTGTATGAGTGAATCTTGCTTATGACCAGTATATACCTACCCTCTTTGTCTCTAATGCATTGTTCACATATGAAGGGAAAAGCCCTAGTGAGAATAGCTACCCTTTACTGTTATGGGAGTCTCCAGCAGAAAATACCTGCTGTCTTCTCAAAAGGGTCTCCTCAGCTTGTAGAAGATGGGTTTCGTGTAAAAAGATTACATCACTTCATAAAATATTTGAGTTAAAGTACAGTAGCTGCATACGTTTGAGCGGGTGTCTTGAGCCTTTAACATTCCATGTGCAAAACTTAAATGATTGTGCTATATACCTGGATTATTTGTGCAGTCTGTCTAACTTTACTAATTGTAAAGCTTAACTAGCTAGATTGTATTACTTGGTTTCTGGATAGGCACCAGCCCCCCCCCCATGAGTTAGGGACTTGAAGGAAAATTATCTCATGTAAATTCTCTCCCCCATATTCCCATTACCCTTTATTACCTACCATTTTCCTGTCCCCCAATATACAGTGAAACCAAGTAAAAAGTATAAGTGATAACATACCAGTTGCTAAGCTGCATCCTATACCCTGCAATGTAGCCATAGGAACTACCCCCCCCCCCCACTGTGCTGGTCTGTGGTGATCAGGAGACTGAAGACCCTCCCTCCTCTCCTCTCGCCCAACTATAATTAACTGCCTTACCTACCTAACTAAAATCAGTTATATAAACTGCTGGTTGGCCTTAATTAAGGCTACATAAATCCAACAATGTGCATACATTTGTGTTAGAGCCCTGTTGGCCTTCACAGGTACCTCTATGCACGTATTTGTCTGTAAAAGCTCAGAAGAAGGCAAATGGTGGAGAAAGCAAAAACAAAAGAAAAGAAAATTGCATTGGACTGGCTCTGAGCCAGAGTACACATTGAAATTTGTCTCATGAACAAAACAACAAAAGTTCAATGCTACCGAGCAATGGTAGTGCCCTCCAGTTATAAGGAGAGGTATGAGGCATAATCTGTGGCCCCCTGTAGTTTAAAGTCTCCAGTTCTGTTAGGCTAGACAAGAACCTTATAGCTTACTCCCTGCAGGGTTCCTGTGCTTGTTAAATGAAGTGTATACTTGTTGGTGTTAAAGTTCCCCAAGGGTCTTTTCCCCCAGAACAATGCGAATATGCCCCTTGTATAGCCAATGTCTGGTTTCAATTTCCAAACAATGAAACTGTCCCTCGAGCTTAATGTGCTAAATCATGCCCTTTTGTCTGTCTGGAGATGAAGGTCTTATGCATCCGAGATATCAATAGCAATAATGAAACGTTCCCCAGTACAGTGTGGTAATCTCAGTTTGTCCTTTTTTGAGAAAAGTATCCAGTCAGGAAGTGTGGAGGAAAAGTGTGCTCTGCAATATAGAGCCATGGGAATTGATAGATGTTTAACATTAGACTCTTCTGGTGGCTAATTTAGGATGTTAAACATCGAAAACCACAGCTTAAAAGTCTCTCTTTTTCTTATACGTAGAACCTGTAGATGTCGGAGCACTCAGCGATCAGAAAATAGAGCAGGATGATTCTGCTTAAAGTATTCCATCGCTAGGTCTAATTCTTCAAATGAAGACCAGGAGTCATCAAGCTGTACTTGGAGTTTGGCAGAGTACACCATACAAAATGTTATGCCTGAAGCAATACGTTTTGATACAATCAGGTGAAATAGAGCCCTGTGCTGTCGGACAGTTGTTGGCAGGTCTTGTCACCCTGATCTTTTGACCTTCCCATAGAACTTCTTGTATATCCCTCAATTTTTGTAAAATGTGTTTTCTCCAGAAAATTGAGGAAGTAACACATTATGGGTCTGAGTTGGGCAGTAGGTACAAGCATAGGCCTAAGTGGGTGGTGTGCCCTTTCCAAGGTATAGGTTGGCCTGAAGGGGCAAGGCCCAGCTATTTTAGACAGTATTTTTTGCATGACTAGAAGAGAATCCGTTCCTCCTTCTGTCTCAGGAATTCCGATTACCACTGTATTGTTATGTTGGCTCCTCCCCTCTAAATCCTCAGTTTTGCTTTCTAACTTCTTAATGGCCTGGCGATTTGTGGTAATAAGAGCTTCCATTTTATCAGTCCACTTCTCCACCGAGAAAATGCTGGCTTTGTTGTCTGAAGTGTGCCTGGTGGTGAATTCCAACTTCTCGGAGATCGCCTCCACCTCAGAGACCAGAACTCAAACATCATCCCTGAATGGCTGGAACTCTGAGAAAAATCATTCCAGGCTAAGAGGGGTTGATTCTATTGTTGCCAAAGGAGAGGCTGAGGCTGGCTGTGAATGGCCTGTAGTAGAGGGATTCCCCCTAGACTTTTTGGGCTGTTTTTCTGGTGTGACAGGCGATGTGTGCTGAGGCACCGCCTGTCACATCTCTGCTTCCATATTTGTCCAAAATCCTTCTTCTGAGGTAGTGGGTAGCATTCAGCAAGCTAATAAGCTTCAGTTCTGGTTTTATTTTAGGAGGATTGAAGTAAAAGTTTGAAGTAATTACTTGGGTGAGCAGAGCGCTTGTGGAGCATGTCCTACTCAGTTGGTTGCTTCATGAGACTTTTTCTAATGTAATGCATTCTTTGATAAAGTAGGCTGTGATTCTGAGATAGCAGGGATGAGATAATGAGGATCCAATTGCACTTTACCATGGACTGTGACTCTGAACTGTGCCAGCAATGCCCACAGAGCAACTGACCGGGTGCATGGCCACAGCACATCAGACACACAACAGCAATTATGGGGGGGAGAGAAACAGTTCTGTCTTGAATGAGTTGCTCGCTGTGTCTTTGTCATTATGTGCTCAGTCGCAGTGTTAAACAGAATGCAAGCAGCGAAGAGAGCTGTAGTCACAGCAATTTTGACCTATTGGGTATCTGCTGACTGCAGATACAGTGGGGCATGGCTACAGACATTAGTAACCCAGAGGAAACAAATGCTACTCATGCCCATGGCGCTCTGGACATGGAAGCACAGGACACTGTGGGCAGGGGGGGGGCTCTCTCTTTGTATTCATTGGGAAAGAAGATGTTCACATCATGAGCTCACTGATAAGCACACACTGTGCTTCAATCTAAGTTGTGCGGTCACCAATAATTCTAAACAGAAGCACGCTGTGAAAATTCCCAGACACTCTCTGGCAACTCTTTTAATACTTAGTTGGTCTCTCACTTTGGGGATATATAGTGTGCCTAGGACATTAGCTGGGAGTGACAGTGTCCATTGGGTGGGTGGGTTCCATCACTAACTTAGGGAAAAAACATGGCTGCTCATCATTTCCTTTCAAACTGCAGCACAATTAGTTTGGTGACTTCAGTAACATTTCCCCTACATGACTTCTTACCACATCCACTTACTTTTAAAATACTGGTAATTAATGAATGCTCAGGTGACCCATTTTATCCAATCATCTTTCTGAAACCTAGATGCCCATGTTATAAAGAGGGACAATTACTTTAGGATCTCAGCTTTTAATATTCTTGAGAATACAGCCAACAGTCCTTTGGCATGTTTTAACTGTCAACCTAGTATGGGTATTGAAGGTTAATTTATTGTTGACCATCACTCTGAAGTCCCTTTCATTAGTCGTCTCTTGAAGAATTTCATTAAGTCTGTAACTGGTCTTTTTATTATTGTAGCCAAGATGCATGACCTTACATATAGCTGTGTTAAAACTCATTCTCTTGTTAATGGCCTAGTGCTGTAGTTTGTCTAGGTTATCCTGAAGTTCTGACACTAATTGTGTGTTATTGACTATGCATCAACATTCACAATCTTTGGCGTATTTAGTCATCAATACATTACCAGAGGTTTGCATGGAGGATATCAGAAAGTTAAAAAGTGTAGGCCCTAAAACAGAACCTTGTGGGACCCCACTTGTGACAGGCCCCCACTCTGAGGTATCTCCTGTCAAAACTACTGTGTCTTCTGTTTGTCAACCATTAGGTAACCCATTGTATAATATTTATATGGAAGTTAAATAAAATCATTTGGTCTATTAGTATTTTATGACATATTGTATCAAATGATTTGGCATAATCTAGGAATATTATATCCACTGGAAGTCCCCTGTCCAAGGCTGCACTTACCACTTCAAAAAAGTGGAGAAGGTTAGTCAAGCATAATCAACCTGGCTGGAAGCCATGTTGAGCTATGTCTTGTAGATTTTCCTGTACAATGTGAAACAATATGCATTTTTTTGTATTAATCTTTCTAGAATTTTACCTACTATGGAAGTAAGGCTTATCGGTCTGAAGCTTTTGACATCTTTTTTGTTACCAACCTTATGAATAGCAGTTACTGCTGCTTTGTTCCACTCTGGGATGGTTACTCCCTCATTCAAGGATGTATTAAAGAGAATGGTCAGTGGTCCTAGTAGTTCCATAGATAGTTATTTGATTAACCTAGGGTGAATTCCATCAGGGCCCAGTGAACTGTTCTATTTTAGGTTTTGAATTATGTCCATAACCTCTGTCCTAGTGAAATGTTTCAATTTTTCTCTATTAATCTGGGAGATATCTGATCATTTTTCTTTCTGTTTAAATACACTTATGAAGTATCTATTGAATTCATCTGCCATCATATAGTATGTATTGAGAATAAAGCTACAAGATAGGTTGAGCAGTGGCTTGCAAAGAGAACCCAAAGGGTTACACTAAATTATACATGCTCCTAGGTCAGGTGTAATGAACAGGCTGCCACATTGGTTAGTCAAGGGACCAGTACTTCTCAATGTCTTCATATGTGACATTATAGAGGGAATGCATGTCAAGATGTCTTATTTGGGGATGAAACCAATATAGGTGGCATGATAGGACACAGAGAAATTTGGATAGGTGGTCCAATATATGGCAATTGAAAATGTAATACCAAAGAATGTAAGGTTATGAAATTGGGAGGAAGACTCCTAGGACTGAATACTGGATGAGAGTAACCCTTGAGTAGATATCGAGGGAAGGTAAGCAGGCTGCTAAGTTGTTTGCATGTTCATTTGTTGATTTGTTTATTTGTTTTGGGGTAGGTACACTGGAGCAAGCTCATGCTTTGAAGTTGGGGGGGGTGGACTCAGGGGAGCCATGAGAAATAACTTTTTCATTGAAAGGGTGGTGGATGCATGGAACAGCCTCCCATCAAAAGTGGTGGGGGCAACTATAGTAACTGAATTCAAAAATGCATGGGATATGTACAAGGGAACCTTAGTGATTAGGAAAGGGGGATAAAGCTGGAGATTAAGTAGTCTGCAGTATTACAGCAGGTAGAGAAAATGGGCAAACTACGTGGGCCAAGCAGTCCTTATCTGCCATTAATTTCTCTGTTTCTGTGATTCCTTTTACAGGCACATGGGATCATAAAAAGATTTCACAGATTACAAAAAAAATGCAAACATATATCATATAATATATACATAGACAAATACTTATACACACAGAGAATTAAGACTATATGCAATTTATGCACAGTAGAGGCAGGGAGAGAGCCTACAGTAAGCTCAGGAAGAGAAAGGAGAAAGGCAGGGGGGAATGGAGAGGTTACCCATAAAAAGAGGGATTCAGTCAGTAGAGAGGAAGGAAAGGAACAAAGGCAGGGGTCAGATGAATGAGACTGGAGGGGACACCTTGTGGGGGATAAGAGATTTAGTCCAGGGGAGAGAACTCTGGGAAGCAGATTGGTAAGGGGGAAAATGGGTCCAGGGGAAGGGTGTAAGCATAACTGCAAACAGAAGAAAGGAAAGGAGAAGCAGGGTAGTGCTCATAGGGGAGTCAATACTAAAGGGAATCTTGATGGGGAAGAAAGGGGGCAGGAGTAGCACCATTTGGGTTGAGTGTATGCCAGAAATGATGGTGCTAAAGGTGAGGCACAATATACCCTCATGGGCAAGCAGCAAGATGAGAGGTAAGTTCCACTAACGGAACATATCTGCCCAAGTGCACCCATCATTACGGCACCAGGGATTTAATTTTGCATCCTGCATATAATGTGGGGAGCAGCACCTCCCAACCCCTAACTAAATATTCTAACTCTCAGGGGGTCAGACCTCAGGGAAGGGGTGACGAATTTGGAATTTTAGTGCCCTATTGATGGGCACACTCAGACTGGCACACAAATGGTCAGAATGGGCAGAAAGATGGGTTTGAGGTAGTGGAGGACTGGGGGGGGGGCAATGTGGCAGGATGTAATCCTATTTGCCCTGGACAGGCTACTGAGCAGGGAGGGACAAGCCATGCTAAAGAGAAAGTTAGGGGACTTTCTTGAAAGCAATTATAGTTTAAAATGATTTTGGGAGTCAAGGAAGGGGCTACCTAAAGTGTCAGGAGTGATGTGATGTGATCAGCCTCCCCCCAGGATGGAGATAAAGTGCTGGAAGAAAGCAGGAACAAGCAAGGTTAGTAGGGAAGAGCAGTGGGGGGGGAAGGGGTCCTGGTGGCCAACACCAGATGTTTAGAGAATGAAATGGTGGAGTTGGAGGCCATCATGGTAGATAAGAGACTGGATATTGTAGTGGTAAGTGAGACATGGTGGAGAGAACATCATGCCTGGAAAACGGTTATCAAAAAGAACCTTGATCCAGCTCAGCCAACCTCAGATAATAATAATAGTGTTTATTCAGGGAGGAAACTGGACCAATTCAATGCTAACAAACTTCTATCACAAAAATTGGTCAACAAAGGCCCACTCACCAATATGTCTCAAACAAATAATATTTATTGACACTAGTATATCCAGATACAATTCATATAGCACAAACATTTCGGAAAAATCCTTCCTCAGTGTGAAACTACATCTAATAAGAACAATAATAGTATAATCACTTAAAATAAAAAAATCTTTAAGCCCCTTTATCATTCCATTCTTTCTGTCTCTGCTCACCTATATATCACAGACCTTATATCCACACTCTGGTATCCCCATATATTCTTGGATACGGTCTGTAAAATCAAAATGTACCAAAATCATTTATTTATAGACTAACTAAATATTTCTTTATTAAAACACTTTTTCTAATAAGTCATAATGCAGTATTACCTGCCTGTAATTCTGGATTCTATATATCTTATTTTTGTTTGTTCTGATTCTGCATACGAGAGCTGAAAAATGTTTTTCTAATGAACATCTCTATATAACTATTGTCACTTTCAGATTGATATTTCTAACTACAATCTACTAATAGATTCATTAACTCTCTTAACACAAATTTCCTTCTACTGATATTCAATGAATAGCTCTTCTCCTGTTAAACGTGTACACTGTCAACACAAAACATTATATAAATTCCACATAATTTCTTTTCATCAGTCCATTTGTCAATTCCATACAAGTTATCCATGTGCATAGAGAATGTATTATGTTGTTTAAAACAAGTTTTTTTTCCTCCATGTTACCCTCATAGAGATTTTTACCTTTATAGGGATGTGGCTTTGTTTTAAGTTATACTTGTATTTTGCTGTCCTCATATGCCCTTTCTGTAAACAAAAACAGTTTCTCAACTCAACACGTGCATCACTTATTTCATCTAAATACTGTGCCTTAAAAGTGAAGAAACATTCATAAATCAAAGTCTTCAGTTGTACACAATTTATTTTTGTTGCAGAGCGTGGCCTGACCTCTTGCTCTATCTGTATGGAGGTGCCAACACCATTCTGCTCACTCTTTAAATACCATACAGGTTAGGAATTGGGTGCGGTGCAAAATGCATCACAATGAGACCAAGGAATTATCTCCAGGTGTTTGCGATTGCTCCTGCACCCAACCTGCCAAGACAAAAAGAGATTTCTCTCTATTTGAGCAGCACCTAGTAAAATCACTAGGTGTCCTACCTGAAACATGTACTTTCTATTGTTTATTGTGCTGATATGTTTATAAATGTATCTCTAAATCATTCTATACATGCTTAAAATGGTAAAGATCCAGACATGCAAAAGTATCTAAATATCTACATATATATTTTTCCAGCAGTACTATATCAATGGGAGAACAGACATACAAACATACTAACATACTATTTGCCAGCAGATTAGGCCTTACGGTCTATCGAGTCTGCTCGAACCTAGATCCTTAGTTGGGTGCCGAGATCCTCCCATCCCTTGTTCTCTAGAAACCCCTATCATCCATCCCCACCCCCCCGGGACAGGCCATCATCTGATACATCCACTTTCTGTGTCTGTCCCACCCTCTCTTGAAGCCCTCCACTGTGGATCTCTGAACCAGCTCACCAGGCAGTGCATTCCAAGGGTCCACCACCCTCTAGGTGAAAAACCTCCTCCTCTTTTCCCCCCTCACCCTTCCACCTTCCAACTTCAAACCATGCCCTCTGGTGATACCTCCCTGCTTTAGTCTAAAGATCCCCTCCATGTTTACCCTATTTATTCCCTTGAGGTAGTTGAAGACCTCAATCATGTCCCCTGTCTCTCCTCTCCTCCAATGAAAACAGGCAGAGCTCCTCAAGTCTGTCCTCATAAGTCAAATCCCCTAGCCCTCGTTTCATCTTTTTTGCCCTCCTCTGTACCCTCTCCAGGAGCTGTATGTCCCTCTTCAAATGTGGTCTCCAGTACTGTACACAGTACTCAAGGTGTGTCTAACCAGTCCATTGTACAGCTGCAGAATCACTTCCTGCTCCTAGAGGTGATCCCCCTCACGATGCATCCCAACATCCTGTTTGCCTTGCTAGCTGCTCTCCTGCACTGCTCAGAGTTATTCATACATGTATCCACCATGACCCCTAGGTCTTTTTCCCCTATTGAGGCCTCCAGCGCCTCCCCTCCCAGGGTGTACCTGTGTTTAGGGTTTCCCCGACCAAGATGCAACACCTTGCACTTGGTGGTATTGAAATTTAATTTCCATGTGTGAGCCCAGCTTTCCAGACAACTTAGTGGATAACACGTAAGTGCAGGGATGGGGGGTTGGGGGCATTGGAGAATGGAAAAGGGGAGGTTATAAGAAAAAATATTATTTCACTCTCTCATAGATCCCTAGCCATTAGCATTATATTGGGTATTATCATGTCTCTCACATGTTAATATTGTTACCGTGTAGTCTGCATATTATTTAACAAGTTGTAACATTCTCTTAGTTAACCTTGTTTATTCAAATTTGCTATATGCTTGGGACAGCTAAATTTTTTTGTCATCAATATCTTCTAACGTAGGAAAAAACCTAAAAAAATATTCTTTAAAGTATATATTGTATCCCTTCATATTATAAATAAGCTTGGTGGGAGATCAGGAGGTCAACCTATATACTCATTATATTGTTCCCCAATTTTTTTTACTTTTGCCTTTCTGAAAATAAAATAAAATAAAAAATGTGAACACTATAATGAGCATATAGGTTGACCTCCTTACCTCCCAGTGGAGCACTATTAATAACTGGGTATTATAGTATAAAATACAGATTTGTGGGACAGAGTGTATTAAGAATAATCATAACAAATCCTTTGTGTTAAACTTATGACCTTTTGACCTCCCACCAAGCTTATTTATAATACAAAGATAGAATATATACTTATTTTTTTTTAAATGCACATTTGGCTAAAGAATTAAATTCAACATAGGACTGGGAGTGATAAAGATCAGAAAGGTAAAACAAGGAAGAAAATGTGGGCACAATATAATGAGTATATACGTTGACCTCCAGACCTCCCCGTGAGTCACTTTTAATAACTGGGTATTATAGTATCAAATATTGATTTGTGGGAAAGAAAGCATAAAGAATAATCATAAAAATCCTTTGTGTTACACTTATGACCTTTTGACCTCCCACCAAGCTTATTTATAATACGAAGGGATAAAATATGTACTTGAAATAATTTTTTTTTAGGTTTCTTGTTATAGTAGAAGATAATATTGATAAAAATTGAGCTATCCCTAGCATATAGCAAATTTGAATAAACAAGGTTAACTAAGAGAATGTTACAACTTGCTTGTTAAATAATATACAGACTACACAGTAAAAATATTAGCATAGGTGAGAAATGATAACACCCAATATAATGCTAATGGCTAGAGATCTGTGAGAGAGTGAAATAAGTTTTTTTCTGATAACCTCCCCTTTTCCATTCTCCACCCCCCTCCCCCCGGCACTTACATGTTATCTTCTGAGTTGTCTGTTCTCCCATGGATATTTAGATACTTTTGCATGTCAGGACCTTTACTATTTTGAGTATATATAGAATGATTTAGAGATACATTTATAAACATATCAGCACAATAAACAATAGAAAGTACATGTTTCAGGTAGGACACCTAGTGATTTTACTAGGTGCTGCTCAAATAGAGAAAAATCTCTTTTTGTCTTGGCAGGTCAGGTACAGGAGCAATAGCAAACACATGGAGCCTATTCCTTGGTCTTGTTGGGATGCATTTTGCACCGCACCCGATTCTTAACCTGTATGGTATTTAAAGAATGAGCAGAACAAGCTTGGCACCTCCATATAAAGAGAGCAAGAGGTCAGACCATGCTCTGCAACAAAGTGAGTACAACTGGAGACTTAGATTTATGAATGTTTCTTTACTTTTAAGGCACAGTATTTAGATGAAATAAGGGAAGCACATGCTGAGTTGAGAAACTGTTTTTGTTTACAGAAAGGGCATATGAGGACAGCAAAATACAAGTATAACTTAAAACAAAAACAAATTCCTATAAAGGTAAACATCTCTATGAGGGTAACATGGAGAAGAAATGTGTTTTAAACAACAAAATACATTCTCTATGCACATGGATAACTTATATGGAATTGATATAAATGGACTGATGTAGAGAACTTATGTGGGATTTATATAATGTTTTGTGTTGACAGTGTACACATGTTTAACAGGAAAAGAGATATTCATTGATTATCAGTAGAAGGACATTTGTGTTAAGAGAGTTAATGAATCTATTAGTAGAGTGTGGTTAGAAATATCAATTTGAAAGTGACAATAGTTATATATAGATGTTCATTAGAAAAACATTTTTAAAACATTTTTCAGCTCTTGTATGCAGAATCAGAACAAACAAAAATAAGAGAGATAGAATCCAGAATTACAGGCAGGTAATACTGCATTATGATTTATTAGAAAAAGTGTTTTAATAAAGAAATATTTAGTTACTCTATAAACAAATGATTTTGGTACATTTTGATTTTACAGACCATATCCAAGAATATATGGGGATACCAGAGTGTGGACATAAGGTCTTTGATATATAGATGAGCAGAGATAGAAAGAATGGAATGATAAAGGGGCTTAAAGATTTTTTTTATTTTAAGTTGTTGTTCTATTATTGTTCTTATTAGATGCAGTTTCATACTGAAGAAAGATTTTGCCAGAACAGTTGTCATATGTACTGTACCTGGATATACTAGTGTCAATAAATAAAATTTGTTTGCGACATACGGTATTGGTGAGTGGGGCTTTGCTGAACAATTTTTGTGATGGGAGACAGTTATCCCAGGCTACAGACTGTTTAGGAAGGACAGGGATGGTAAGGAGTGAGTGAGGTGGCATTATAAATCAAAAACATTAGGGCACCGAAAGAACAGGAGGAGGAGGTGGGGAGACAGAGCTCATGTGGGTCAAGCTAGACAGATGGACTGGGGAATCACTGAGGATCAGGGTGGTTTACAGACCTCCGACAGAGGGGAAGGAAGGGGCTTGACAGCTGATACAGGCAGTTACAAAGATGTTTTTCAATGGGGAGGATAGATGGATAGACAGACAGTGGGGGACCTAAACCTCATTGCTGTGGACTGGGGATCCCTGCTACAATATCAACTAGGAGCAGGGGGATCCTAGAGGTGCTGCAAGGGGTATTCATGCAACAGCTGGTCTGGGAGCCCACTAGAGGAGAAAACCTACTGGACATGGTCCTCACAAATGGTGAGAGAGTGAAAGAGGTGGAGGTGGGTGATGGACTAGGTATGAATGATCACAGGACTGTGATGTACAGGGTAAAAACACAGAAGGAGACAAATCAGACTAGATTGAGGGTAATGGACTTTAACAAAATGAGGAGGGTATTTGAGGAAGAAATGGCAGGGAAAGGGAATATAGGGGATGCAGAGGAGCCCTGTGGAGCTATCAAAGCAGGGATATTGAAAGCCATTGAAATTTGCATTAAGAAGATGAGGAACAACAAAAAAAGGAAGGGACTGCTTTGGTTTACAAGGGAGGTGGCAGGGACAGTCGGGGAAAGGAAAAAAGGATTCAGAGAATTTAAGAGAACACAAGGGGAGGAGAACAGGAAGGCTTATAGAGAAAAGAGGAGAGTGGCAGCACAGAAGATAAGGATGGCTAAAGTGGATACTGAGGAGAAATGAGAATAAAGCTAAGCAGACCAAAAGGGGGATAAAACATTTTTAGTTACTGTATGTGGGGGAAAGGAGGAAGGCGAGGCATGGGATAGTAAGGTTGAGGGTGAGGGAGAAATACAGTTGGAAAGGGACGTTGAGAAAGCAGAGGTGTTAAATAACTACTTCTGCTCAGTCTTCATGGAGGAGGGAGAGGGTCAGGGAAGGCAAAAAGATGGATCCTAATATGTTCAACATAGACAGGGTAAGGGAGGAACTGGGTAGGTTAAAGGTGGACAAGGCAATGGGCCAGACGGCTTGTACCTGAGGGTATTCCGCGAGCTGAGGGAGAAGCTGGCAACCCCACTGACATGACTGTTTAACTTGTCCATTCATACAGGGTGTATTCCAAGGGACTGGAGGAGGGTAGATGTGGTGCCACTGCACAAGAGGGGGTTGGTAAGGCAACAGAAAATTATTGCCCGGTTAGCCTCACCTTGATGGTGGGAAAGTTGATGGAGGCAATAATATTGGAAAATGTGCTGGACTTCCTGGTGGACAGTGGTCTGCAGGATGAAAGGCAGCACATATTCACCCATGGGAGGTCCTGTCAGAATAATCTAATAGAGTTCTTCAATTGGGTGACACATATGGTTAACTGGGGGGGCAGCAGACATGACCCATCTGGATTTTTGTAAGGCCTTCTACACCGTCCCTCACTGAAGGTTAGTAAATAAGATAGAAAGCTTATGGGTGGGAGAGAAAATAACTAGATGTGTGGAAAACAGGTTGGCAGGCAGAAGTCAGACTGTGGTGGTAAATAGGGTACATTCATGGTGAGGAGGGTAACGAGTGGGATGCCCCAGGGATTAGTGCTGGGACCCCTCCTTTTTATGTTTGCTTGCATTCATGTGCAAGAAACATAGTGCCACCATACAAATTTTCATAGGTGTGCCAACCCGCTTCCAATGCCCTGTTCCTTGTTGCAGGCTCGGCCTCACCACACCAATAAATGTCTGAGCTGTCTATGACAGCAGTTCAGATGCAGTGGTGTACAGTTCAAAGCAAAAGACCGCTACAATCAGTGGTGGTAACATATAGGCAATTTGCATACAGCTATCTGCAGACAATTTACATATTGTGGTCAGCAGTATGCAAAGTGCCTGCACGTCAGCACTGCATCTGAACAGCTGTCAGACAGCTCCATTTTTTTTGTCCCCCCCAACAAACACCCAAGTAGCACACTGGGAGCCCAAACCAGTGCTCATGTGCTCTCCCCCACTGTATGGCCGACAGGGATGCTCAATCTCATCAGCTCCACTGCCCCCCACAAAAACTTCCAGGTGCCATGCTGGGAGCTCACCCCAGTGTGGCAAAAGTCTATATGGATGATGGGGTGCCAAATCCTTGTCAACACACCCCCAAAACAGACTCCCGTATAGCCAACAAGGGTGCCCAATCCCCATCAGCTCCACTGCCCCCCAAACAAACTTCAGCTGCCACACTGGGAGCCCAGCCCAGTGTGGCAAAAGTAGCATATCATCTTCATAAAAAAAGATACCTGTAAGAAAAAAACGGTCTCTCATTAACTGTCTTGCCCCCTCCCCCAACCTGTGACCACCCTCTGCATCCACCTCCCCACATACCCCTGAACCCATACTTACCTCTAGAGCCCAGCTCGATGATCTTTGGCAGACCAGGAACACATCTGCACTCTTCAAAGCCAACCGTGAACAGAAGAAATGCCAGTAAGCTGTATAATGGCATAAATGTGTTTTTTTTTTTTTTTTTCAACTTTGGTGCATATCGTGGCCATTTTGGGGAATTCCCAAATTTTCAACATATGAGGTTCTTGGGATCCCGCCTCATGAACTCGGTCATTGTTATTTTGTTGTTCAGTCCCAAAAGGTGATTTTGCGGTCACTGCACAGAACCACCTTTCAGGACCAATTAATTAAATGACAGTGTCACAGTTCATGAGGTACGTCCCAAACCCTATGTTGAAAATTTGATAAATTCCCAAAAAATTACTGTTTTATAAGTGTGCATTGTGTAGTTCCTACGCACACTCGTAACTTTGAGAATTTTTAATATTTTCACTCCAGATTTTCAACATTACCATTTACCACACCTCCTTATGAACAGTACTGCAGTCATTTTTTGCATTTCGACAAAATGTGTTTTCACACATGTAGCACATATAGGCGCAGTCAGTGTGTGAAATCAATGTTCGGGATACATTAAGAAAATCTCAGTGACACTGTTCATGAGTAGAGGTGATATAATGGCTATGTTGAAAATTTGGTGACAAAAGTCCTTAAAATGACTGTTACGAGCATGCATTGTACAATTTCTACGCACCCTCGTAAGTTCACGAATTTGTAATATTTTCAGTCCAGATTTTCAACATTGATATTTTTCCTCATCTCCTTGTGAAAAGTACAGCTGTCATGTTTCACATCCTGTCCAGAATGTGTTTTTGCACTTCTGGCACAGAATAGAGTGGTCACTGTGGGAAATTAGTGTTCGGGACAGATTAAGAAAATCACAGTAACACTGTTCATGAGCGGAGGTCCCAAATTGCCCATGTTGAAAATCTGCTGGAAAAAAATCCCCAAACTAATTACATTACAGGTATACATTGTGCAGTTTCTATGCATGGTCGTGGCTTCACCAGTTTTTATATATTTTCACTCCAGATTTTCAACAATGCCATTTTTGCACCCCCTCATGAACAGTACACCTGTCACTTTTCACATCCTGTTCAAAATGTGTTTTCGCACCTGTGGTGCCAAATGGTGCTATTGCTGTGCAAAATCACCTTTCGCCTAATGAACTGATAGTGTCACTGTTCATGTGGTGGGATCACAAAAAGCCCATGTGGAAAACTTGGAGTAAAAATACCAAGAAACACCCAGGGTGTTAGGGTTTTCTACCATAACGCCATACCCTGTAGGGACTGACAAGCATCAGGGGTGTGACTTGTGATTGTCGACAGTTTTACTCATGCCATTCCACCCCCACCCCCACCCTACAATTTAGTGACCGGCTTCGAGGTGCACCTTGGACTCTTTGCCCCCAGAGTTCACCCCATTCTCCTATACTGTGCCCATTCCAGCATATTTCCTTATGGAATGAGGGGAATGTAAAGTCCAAACACCAAGTCACACATCAACACTTGTCAGTGTCTGAAGGGTAGGGTGAGGTGAAATGTCATGACCGTCATGGGCGATGACCCAAAGGCACACCCCAGTACCTGTCCATCTCTACAGGGTGAGGGTGGAGTTGGTGTCAGTTCAATACTTCAATGCAATTCCTATACTGCATCTGTCTAACTCCTGCACTTCCGCTGCTAATGCCAGCAAGCAAACATTCGGCATTGACAAATGCTTGTTAATATACACATCAGTGATACAGCAGAAGGTCTAGAGGGAAGTGTGTGCCTATTTGCAGATGATATGAAAATCTGCAATAGGGTGGACATCCCAGGGGGGTTGAATTCCAAGAGGCAGGAGCTGAAGATTCTGGAGGGGTGGTCAGAAACTTGACAACTAAAATTCAGTGTCAAAAAGAGTGCTGTGATGCACCTGGGGTGAAAAAAACCATGAACTACTTACACTCTAGAAGGGGAAGAAATCAAAAAAACAGAACAGGAGAGGGATCTGGGGATTATAGTATCAAGCAACCATAAAGTGGGTAGCCAGCGTAGCAAGGTAGTGGGGAAGGCAAATGGAATGTTGGCATGCATTGGGAGGGGCATAATTAGGAGAAGCAGGGAGGTACTGATCCTTTTTTACAAGGCCGTGGTGAGACCACACCTGGAGTACAGGGTCCAGTTCTGGAGACTGCACTTACGCAAGGAAATTGATGGGATGGAATGGGTTCAGGGAAGAGCAACCCAGATGGTGCATGGTATGCAGGGGAACCCATATGAACAGAGATGTAGGGAACTGGATCTGTATCCACTGGAGACTAGAAGGGAGAGAGGGGACATGATTGAAACTTTTAAAAATGTGAAAGGGATTAATACAATTAAGGAGGGATGCTTGTTCAGAAGGAACAAGGGGGCTAAAACTAAAGGGCATAACCTGGGATTGGAAGGTGGGAGATACAGCAGCAATGTGAGGAAGTGGTTCTTCATGGAGAGAGGGATGGAGGCCTGGAACAAACTACCAGAAGAGGTGGTGGAGGCTAAAACAGTGGAGAGATTTACGAGGGCAGGGAACAGACATATGGGATTGGAAAGTGAGGGGAAGGGGTGGACGCGTAAGAATGGAGATGAGTAGGGGAGGGCAGAGAGGGCAGACTCGATGGGCCAATGAGGTCCTTTTCTGCCATCTGATTTCTGTGATTTTGTGAATTTAGTTGTTGTAACAACTGTAGGAACGTTGCCTTCTAGTCTCTTTTTCAGTTCAATTGCAAATGTTTTATGGTTTGAAATATGCATGAAAACTGAGTAAAAAGTGCTGCACGTTTTAGACTCAGAGGCCAACTCCACCATAAGGAGATGATAAAAACTTAGCATTTATTGCACATAATAACCAGTAGCACATTCCCACCCCCACACACACACAAACAAGAATATTAGCGTTTCTCCTCCCTCTAATGCTTTTTCAAGACATCTTGAAAAAGTCAGACAGACATGAAACATTGATGTTCTTGTTTATATGCAGGGATGGGGGGGTGCTAGCAGTTATTTATTATGTGCAGTAAGTGCTACGTTTTATCTCTTAATGTTGGAGTTGGCTTCTGTGTCTAAAGCATGCAGCCATTTTTCTCATGTTTTTCATGCAAGTTTCCCTTGTGGCTTCATTTCTGAGTGGATCCTGAGCCACCGTCTGCTTGAAATTCAGTGTATGGTTTGAAATATGCTTACAAGCAGGTGCAAACTGTTCCAAATCTTCACAGAAGTGTAAATGAACCACCTGATGGATGTTTAAGTGGAAGTTTCATACCTCGGTTACTGAGTAGTAGTATAAGCCTTTATTTTCTATAAAGGATAAGAATTTCATGGCACATGAGCCCTATTTAAAAAGTATTCCTGAAGAACAGCATACAAACATTACTTACAGTGAAGGATACAGTAATATTATGGCAAGAAGCAAGACACACAGACATGGGATAATAAAAGTTAATGTCAATTCAACTTTCTATTAATTGGATAAGTATTATTCCAGTTGAATGCTTTACCAGGGAAGGGAGGCAGTGGTGTAGTGTTCCTATAACATTACATTCACAGGTTATGTACCCTTAATAGTTTGAATCTACTGGCTAGCCCGGTGGCACTGAGGGCTGAGGCACTGGACACCTTACCTCACACCACACCGGCAACCCCGGTTTGGGAGCGAGGTTGGGTTACCAGAGGTTGGATGGGGACCAGAGGACTGAGCATCCAGTGGACTGCTCTCCTGGGAAGGGTGGGTTGTGGACCATTGACATCCAGTGACCCCCAGTGGAGACTGGGGGAAGCAACAGCTGAGGATACCTTAGAGGGGGGAGGTGATGGTGGACATCCTGTGAGCAGGTGTTGGAGTGTATCGACTGCACAGTGGACGTCATTGCACATTTGTGCCTCATGGGGGGCTCATGAACAAAGGAAAGACTCTGGTGCATGAGAGGAAGAGGAGGGGCCCTCCAGCTTCCCCACTGCCAATGCTGGACCTGTCCCAATCAGGTCTGCGATATCCTCCTTCTCACCCTGTCTGCCAACTGGATTGAAAGAGCGCCAAGGTAGGTGATGGTAGCCCTGCCTCAGGGATACAAGCTGGGGGGGGTTGATATCAGGTGTGGGGGTCAGAGAGGCACTTTGGAGGGGGTAACCTGATCTGCGGTGTCTCAGGCTGGGTGAGATGCAGACAACTGTGACCGGCCACATCTGAGGGAGGTCTCAGGGGCTGGTGACTGAAGGAAAAGGAGAACTGAAAAAAAAAAGTTTGAACCTATTGAGAGGCTTACTTACTACCTAACCAGATAGCTACACACTGCTGGGATTTCCTCACTTAGGGCTTGCTTAAAAGCAATTAGAAATGTGGTATTTCTGGTTCCAGGTCTGATGGAGTTCCATATCTTACAGCAGCTATGTATCAACATAATTCCATTTTGCCATAGGTTTCTCTGTAAGGATTAAGCCACGAGAAAGCATGGGTCTACTGTGGTATTAATCCATGGTTGGGGGGGTTGGACCACGAGGCTGAAGGCCGAGTGGGTCCAACCAACCAAGGATTAATTCCACTGTAGACCCATCCTTTCGAGTGGCTTAATCCGCTTGTAACATGGCAATGACTGTATGACTAATAATCTTGGAATAAATGAGTACAATCACACTGATTTACTTTCAGAATACTATAAATTGAGCTATTAAACATGATGTACATATACTTGAAAACAATTGGAACACACCTATTGGAAATATCGTGGCTACTATTTCACTTTTGTTAAAATAACTTTCATTACAAGCTTTAAGCTTTCTAACATCAAAACATATTTTACAACTTTTCAAAAATTTGCAATTCACTTTCTATTCTAGGTGCTTTGATTTTCCTCTATGTATTAGAAGATATGGGCTGCACTGCATGATGGGAGTGTACTATGGTACATTTTAGTTTTCTTTTTCCAGTTCCTTTGTAGACCAATAGGTGGCTGTCACACAATCCTAGTAGCACAAGCACCTTTTCTCCAAATGTACTGAACTAAGCCAATCTGAAAAACACTTTGAACAACTACTATTTTGCAGAATATTTTTTTCACTTTTTTTCGCTCTAAACTACGTAACTCAGCAGGACATAGAACAACATAATGTTTACTGCTTTCATCTTTCAAATACTTGTTTTGACTACTATTGTTAGTCTGTTTCTTTGATTTCTTTTTGTTTCTCTCAATTTATTTTTCTTTTCACCCACAGAGGTATCCTCTCTCTTTAATTTTGCTTTGTTTATCTCAGTGTCTGTTATTTTTGCTTTGGGTTATAGAAGCTGCATGCTTATCTTTACCACTGTGTATTCACCAAGACAAGGCTAGGCCAGATAATATTATTCAGTCATCCACAATGCATTGCACCCACAGTTGCTTAGAAAGCAGTAGATCAGAAGGGATGGTAACAGTATGTAACTGTTCACTTCTACAGAAATATTGCTGCAGCATAATTAACAGTATATGTGGAGTTTAGATGTACAATCTTTAGTGACTCATGAACTTCTGTTGTAGTCACAATATAGAACAATCTTGAAAAAGTCAAAAATCCTGTGCCAAGAAAATTCTTAGTAAATACAACTTGGGACAACTACACACTGCAAGCTATTTGCATATTGCTTTCACTTGTATACTGCTTCTTACCTGTAGTGGATTGCCAAGGTATTACAATACAAACCATGATCTACATATCTTTAATATGGGTAGGCCAGTAATTTTTTTTCTCTCGCTGAGGTTATGTTCATATGCTGGTGAATTGTAGTCCATAGTTGGTTGACCTTTTCCCAGCACTGGGCCCCTGATTTTTTTTTTTTGGGGGGGGATGCCACTACTGCATTTATTTTTTGACCCCTAGATGACACCTAATTCTATATTAATTTGGCATACATTTCTCAGTGGTGAGTATTAATAATACTTTATTTATATCATGACTTTCTAAAATCAAGGCGCCTTACAATATCTAACATTATAAATAAAATCCAATACATAATAATCTGAGCTCCTAAAATCACAGTATTAATAGACCTTCGACCATAAATAGGTCTTTAGGGCCTTTTTAAATTCCTCCAAGGATGCACACTGATGAAGCGGGCAAGGTAGAGAATTCCAGAGGGTCAGAGCAGCATACATAAAGGCACAAGCACCTGATGATTTTAAAGAAACCCTCGGAATCTCTGGCAACCCCTCGTCTGTTGAGCAGAGAGATCGTATAGGGCAGTAGGGAACCAAAAGCTCTTTCAAGTAGTCTGGACCCTGTCTGTGTAGGGCTTTGTAAGTCAAAAGACCAACTTTAAAGGTGATCCACCACTGAATTGGCAGCCAGTGCAGATCGTACAGCATTGGCGAAATATGACAGGCACGAGATGTACCTGTTAATAGCCAGGCTGAAGCTTTCTGCACCAGCTGCAAGCAACGGATATCAACCCCAGGAAGCCCTAGATAAAGGGAGTTGCAATAATCCAGGCATGAGGACACAAAGGCATGGACCAACACTGGTAAATCCGTGGGCCAAACAAGGTGCTTAATCCTGGCGATGTTCCTAAGATGACAAAAGAAAGTTTGACAACTGCCGACACCTGAGAACGAAGTGTCAGCTCATTGTCAAAAATCCCCCTCCCCCCGGATTCCACGCCCATTTAGAGGTAGGGAGTTGGACACCTCCCAGAAATAAACCTGAGAGAGGACCAACTCCCAACCCCTCTACCCTATGACCCGGGTTCACAACCATTACTTCAGTCTTCTCAGAGTTCAACTTTAGCCAGCTTGAACTCATCCAGCACTGGATTTCAGTGAGGCAGCTATTAAAGACTGAGACAGCTCTATCCTGGTCAGGTGCAAAAGATGGGTAGAGCTGGGTATCATCTGCATAGCAGTGAAACCTCAGCCCATACCTTCTTACAATGTCTCTGAGGGGCAGCATATACACTGCGAACATTATGGGGGACAACACCGAGCCCTGGGGAACCCTACATGACAGAGAGACTGGGTGGGAAGAATTTATCCCCAGCACCACTCTCTGAGTTCTGTCAGTGAGGAAAGATCTAAACCATCTGAAGACTGTTCCTGACAGGCCACAGGTAAACTCCAGGCACGCGAGAAGCATCCCATGGTCCACAGTGTCGACAGCTGATGAGAGATTGAGAAGAATAAGAATGGACCACTTCTTCTGATCTCTAACCATCAGGAGATCATTGAACACCCAAACCAGCGTGGTCTCAGTACTATGTCTCTTTTGAAAACCAGACTGGAGCAGTTCATAGATGTCACGGATGGTTAAATGGTTTTCCAATTGAGCAGCCACTACTTTCTCAATCTTCCCAGCAAAGGGAAGATTAGAGATCGGTCTGTAGTTAGCAAAGCAGCCAGGGTCCAAGAAAGCTTTTCTCAGGAGGGGTGTCACCACCACCTCCTTCAGGGAGCTAGGAAACTCGCCTATATCCAAGGAGCACCAGACTATCTGTGCTAGGACAGGATCAATGGTATCAAGACAACCCTTTATCAGGGAAGTCAGGCCCGGATCCAAACTACAACACGTATTGTGCATACTATGGACAATCCTCATGACATCAATGAACTCGGGCCAGTCAAAAGAACTCCAGGAGCAACCAAAGGATGTGACCAAATGCCGATCAATAGCTTCTCCCATAGAGAAAGCAGACTGGAGCTCAGCCCTGATGTCGACCACCTTATCCGCAAAGAAGCGGGCAAGCTCATCACACTCTATTTGTGAAAAAGCTTTCTGAACCTGAAGACAGGCTGGGTTGCACAGTCTGTCCACAGTTTGAAAAAGCTGAGCTGGTTGGTTCTGAGCAGCTGCAATCTCCCCAGACAGGAACTCTGCCTTCTTATGAGAGATTGCAGAATGATAGAGTTGATAATGTTCTATCAGTATAACATGGTCGGCATCAAGGGCTGTTCTCCACCAACGATGCTCTAACCTTCGTCCTAGTCACCGCATCTCCCTCAAAGTCCCATCAAATCATGAAGACCGAGGTCAAAGGGGGAGAGGATGAACCCGGACAGGAGCAATTTGATCGAGAGCTGAGGAGATGGCCCTATTATAGACCAACACCACGGCATCTGGATCATTGCTCACTCCAGAGAACTCCGATAGGTAGAGCACCGCTACCAGGCCCATAGAGCTAACCTCTCGCAAGGAGTGGTACCTAACCATCTCCACAAGGGCAGGCCTACAAGGGGGGGGTATAAAAACTGAACCCCACAGTGTAATGATCAGACCAACTGACTGATTCCACCCCCACATCAGAGGCCTCAATCCCCAGGAGGAAAACCAAGTCCAAGGAGTGGCCACTCTTATGAGTAGCAGAAGTAACCACTTGTGTAAGGCCCAAAGATGTCATTAATTGGAGGAAGCGTTGTCCAAACCGCGAGAGTTTGTCATCGACCCAGGCATTGAAGTTACCCAGGACCATTAGCCTGGGTGACTCAAATGCCATGTCAATGACGAAATCAGCTACTTCCTGTAGAAAGTGTTTCTTATCACCTAGTAGATGGTAAATGAGAGCAATTCTACAACCCACACCTGCCACTACAGTACACTCGAAGGACTCAGACCCCTCAACTGGTACACTTGTGAGGCCCAGTTTGGTCTTGAAACAGACCGCAACCCCCCCCCCCGTGGTCCAATCCCGGGCGGTGTAACACCGAGTACCCAGCTGGAACTGCTGCCTCCAAAACTGGCCCAGCATTTTCGTCCAGCCAGGTCTCGGTAATGCAAGCCAGATCCACAGACTCCACAAGATCTGCAATAATTAGTCTTATTTCTTATGGGTCTGGCATTGCACAACACCGCCCGAGTTGGATGGGTCTCAGGAGCGGTACAGACCACTTGCCCAGTACCATCAACAGTAGTGGTGCCCTTGGATATGGAAACCAGGCAAGAATGACCTTGCTCTGGAATCCATTTCACCCCAGGGCATCTTCTGGTTTCCACTACCCCAATACGATGTACTCGCTCGTTCATCCTCCATTGTTTGCTACCCCCAAAACCCCTCCTCACCCTCCGTGCAATCCCCAGCCCTCTACAGCACTGGTAAGTTGACAATTGTAATGGCAAGGGAGAGAAAGGGCGGAGGTCGCGAAGAGTGGAGGATGAATAGCGTATAACTGTGGTGGCAGGTCTTTTACACACATTAAAAACCCCACGCCCACACAACTAAACCCTAGAAAGAAAATATAAACAATCCAAATTAAACTAAATAAAATATTAAATTAACAAACAAAAATAAAAATATCCAAATAAATAATATCCAAATAAATATACAAAATATCTAGAAAATGCTGTGTATTTGGAATAAGGGAGGATCTCACCCTCCCTCAGTTCTAGAACAAAGCCAAGAAATGTAAGTCTCGACATAATCTCGGTTGATCAGCATCTAAAAACACACAAAGATTTCCAAAATCAACCAAAAGGACCTCTTGGAAAAAGATAGCAAGAGGGGCTCTCACTCTCTCAAATCTAATTTTCAATAAGTTCTTCCAGAGACCGATTCTTCTTCACTCCTTTCCATTAGGTAATCCAGTACTCAGGCCAAGACACTAAGATCAGTGACAGGCTGAAGAGCTGTGCTCAAAAATAGGACCTTGTGAAGGATGCAATTGCTCCCCTCACAGAGAAACCTTAGAAACCTGTGACAAAGGGGCCCCACCTCCATATAGCCCCCAGGAGTTCCCTCTAAAGCACAACCCAAAATTCAACCCACAACCCCTACTCAGAAGCCATGGCCCAAAAGGCAGAATAAATTTCCCCCCTTTACAGGAGTGTAAAGCTCACAAGAGTAACAAGCTGCTCCAGGAGGGGAATCAGAAACCCCAGCAACCCACTAGTCGCTGAGGTCCCCCCACCACTAACCACAGGGGGGAAAAAAGCCCTCTGGTTCAGATCCCTGCAGCTCCTCCCTAAACAGCTCAAAACCCTGTAAACTGTCCACGACGAGAGAAAAGAAACACCTGCCTAAAAGTTCAGGAGGGGAAAATATTTCTTTCCATCCACAGAATGCCAAGCAAGTAGTCACAACATCACCAGATTTAAATCAAATATCCTCTATTTACTGCCCCTGGACTCCAGGTGCTCTCACCGCCCCAATAGTAATTCCAGGCAAGCAGCAAAAGCCCACTTCCAAGTGCTCCCACCACAATAAGAAGCAGGCATAGGGGATATCACTCATGGACCAAGAATCCAGAGTCCCAAAGATATGTTGTTCAAAACCACAAGGCTCCCAAGGTTGTAAATTCCTCACTGAAATCCAGGTACTCCAAAGGGATTCAGATATTCCACCGCATCCACAGTTTCCTTGAAAAGGCACTAACAGGCGCCAAAATATCACGAGGCTCCAAAGCACAGAGTACTGCAAAGCATACTACTTTATGCTGTGTCCAGTTTTCTCACTAGAGTCCCACTGGGGAATTGGTATACCATGTTGCTGTACTCCAGTACAAGTATGAGCTGTGAGGCATTGGTTTCTCTGAGCATGAAATTTAAAAGTCCTTGCACTTAAAAATCCCTCCTCTTGACTTAATATTTTTGACCGTATTATTTATGTGCTGATCAAAGCAAAACAAGCTGTCAACTGTGACCCCAGTTATTTGTATTTGGTAGTTACTGCAATGCAGGACCCATTGAGTTGCCTGATTTCCAGCTCTTTTGTGTCTCTTGTCCCCTTTCTTGATCGACTGAAGAGCATCGCGTGTGTCTTTTTGGAATTAAGCGTCATTTTTGATTCCACAAACTCCTTTTGTACTTGGTTGAAGTCTGATTACAAGTTCAGTTCCATTTCTTTTTCAGATTTTGCACCAAAATAATGTTGCTGGCAAAGAGTTTTATGTGATAGTTTCTGATGTGCAGGAAGAGGTCACTTACTAATAATAGTAAAAAATAAGGGTCCCAGGTTTGATCCCAGTAGGACAACTCTGTTTTGGGAACCTGTAACCAATAGGGTTTTGTCTGTGTATACTTTCTGTGCCCTATTACATAAATAGGACTGGAACCAGCTTCTCACTTCCTTAGAGAAATACATTTGTTCCATTCTTGACAGAAGGATCTTAAGGTCCAGTAAGTCGTATACCTTGGAGACACACATGAACACCATGTCCACAAACTTGTCCAAGTCTAGTTCATCAATATCCAGGTCTACAAAAGTCCATGACTGCAGAGTCCATGGATAGTTAATTCATCATGAATTGTGATGATGGTGACCACTTTAACACACTTTCATTGGTCTGAGAATTTGTTCTACAGCAGGTTTCTGTTAAAAAGTGTTTTTAGAACTCTGGTGATTACCTCAGCAGAGTCCTTCAAGAATTTTATCTCCACTAGGTTCAGGCCAGGAGGATTTTTTTGATTACGTTTGCCTGAGTACTTTAGAACCAAACCTCATCCATATATTCACTTCTGCCATGGCCTCTCCTCTTACTCACCTATTCAACCACTCCTCTCTCTCACTGCTGTCCCACAGTTCTGGAAGCTGGCCAAAGTTCTATCACCCCTCTTTCACTAACTACTGGCCAATCTTCCTTCTCCTTTTCCTTGCCAAGCTGCAAAAGAAGATTACCTACACTAGACTCTCAAATTATTTTCACCTCCTCTGAGTTCCTCTCCCCATTTTGGCCTTGCTTCTGGAAAGATCACTCCATTGTCTCCTCCCTGCTAAGTGTAACTGATTCTATCCTCTCAGTGATGGATCCGGGTCACATCATAGCAGCCATCTTCATTGAGCTGGCCAAGGATTTGACTTGGTGTCCCACCTTCTTCTTCTACAGTAGCAGAGCCAAATTAATCAAGGGATCTTTAAGGATTTTTGAAAATCCCTATTGAGAATTGTGAAACCTTTTGTTGGGGATTGTTTATTTTTTTTTTTTGCTCAGTAGTGTGTTCACTGCTACTAGTAGAGGGAACTTCCATCTGATAGTCTAGCTGAAAATCCAGTAGATGATGCCTGAATACTGTAATTATAACTGTCCTGTTTCTGTTGGTATAACAAAAATAATTTATGGGGACTTTTTTCCCTACATTTTTTTGATGTACAAATAGGGAATGTCACAAAACTGTTTGACAAATTTGATTTGGCACTATTATTATACATAAGGAGAGTTCTCCAGACATCTCAGTTCCTAACGTCGACTGATGCCATTCTTAACTCATGGGCCAACTACAGTCAATACTGGTTGGTGGCAGCCTGTCACCTCCTCTTCTCATTCAGGCGGGGGTCCCAAAGGGGTCCATCCAGGGTCCCATACTTTACTCCATCTTCTTCAGTATTCTCACCTCAACCTGTGCCAACTCACATATTCACATGCATGTAGATGACATTTATCTACATTTCCAGTCCCTCCACTTCTGCTCTGGAAGGTTTGCTGTAGCAAGACATCTAAAATGTGTTGTTATGGTTCCAATCTAATTTTCTCTTAGTCAACACAAAAAAAAAAAAAACTATGACCATGACCTTTGGCACCAGCCAAAAAGTGTCCAGACTGCCGTCTGTGCTCATCTTCCCCTTGGATGACTCTCCTCTAGAAGTCATTCCTTCCTTTAAGTATATCTGTGTTTGGCTTGACAGGAAGATTGACTTCACTGCTCACATTGACACCATCCATACCAAGCTCTGACCTAATCTTGGTGCCTTATACTGCAATAAAGATCGTCTGTCTCCACAGGTTCACTGAAAAATTGTCATTAAAATGGCGCTGTTGGTCTTTGATTATTTGGACATGGTCTTTGTCTCTGTCCCTCCATCTCCCTAGCCTGACTGGATACCATCTGTAATTCCTTTTCACTTTGCTACCAACTCCCCCTCTCAAGCTCATCTTTGCTCTCTTTACTCATCTTTATCCATTTTCCTTCAACCCTCACATCAACAGATTCACGGTGCCTCCTTCCTCTCTAAATACTGGTGGGGATCCCTTCCCTCCTACCTCTCATCACTCATCTCCCTTGTACCCTCTATCTCCTGTTTCCTCTGCTCCGGGGATACTCACACCTTTGCTTTATTACATTTCCAGATCTCTGCTGGCTAATCAGCCTTTTCATATTGTCTTCCCTCACTTTGGAACCAGCTCTCCTATTCTATCCTCTTCACTACCTCCCTGGACTCCCTCAGTTATCAGTTGAAACTCCTGCCCTTCTCCCTTGCTGCTGTTTTCCCTCCTCCTATCAACCGCCCCCTACATTTGCCGAAATTCTAATTTGTTGCCTTTGCCTTGCTTGTTCATTGTGCACTTACTCTGGTTTTGCCATGTTTTCTAATTTTCACTTCACTGTAACTTAATTGTGCCTATGCTATGCATTTCTTATCCATTGTTCCCCTCCGGGGATTGCACCTGGAAATGAGCCTCAGCTCAGTGTGCTTTCTCAGTCACCAATTTTCAAACAAAAAAATATGATCTGAAAGAGGACTGTTAGGACACTGCCTCTGTTTGATTACACTCCATCTTTTCAAGGTTGGAAGCCACTACAATTTGTAATTGGAGTCAGGAAGTATAAAAACATAATTGCTCATTGTAGCTGCAATTTCTTTTGGGGCAGTTCTGTACTGTTGTTATAGAAACATAGAAATATAGAAAGATAGAATTTGATAGCAGATAAGGACCGCTTGACCCACCTAGTCTGCCCATTTCCCTACCTAATGGATAAGCTGTAGATCCTAGTTAACCAACAGCCTACTTCTTCCTACCCCCCACTAGAATTGCCTTATGTCTGTCCCATACATTCTTGAATTCCCCCACTGTTTTTGACTCTACGACTTCCTCAGGAAGGCTGTTCCATGCATCCACAACCCTCTCTGTGAAGAAATACTTACTCACATTACCGCTGAGCCGTCCCCCCTCTATCTTCAAATTGTGCTCCCTTGTTCTTGCATATCTCTCTTTCTGAAAGATGCTACCCTCTTGAACTTTGTTGATTCCCTTGAGGCATTTGAAAGTTTCTATCATGTCCCCCCTCTCCTTCCTTTCCTCAAGGCTATACATTTTAAGCTGCTTTAGTCTTTCTTCATATGTCTTCTGGTGCAGACCCTACTTGTCCTCCTCTGGGAAGCCTCCACCCTGTCTATGTCTTTGCGGAGATGGGGTCTCCACAACTGTACACAGTACTCCAGATGTGGTCTTACCAACTGTCTGTACAGAGGGCCAACAACTTCATGTTTTCTACTGGTGATGCCTCTCCCTATGCATCCCAGTATCCCCCGCAGCCCTCCTTACTGCCTTCTCACATTGCTGGCCCATCTTTAAGTCATCTGATATGACTACCCCCAGGTCCCTTTCCATTTTTGTTGTTGTCAGTATCTCACCCCCAACTGTGTACTCTTCCTCTGGGTTTTTGTTTTCCAGGTGTATTACTTTGCACTTCTTTGCACTGAATCTAAGCTGCCATATATTTGACCATTCCTCCAACCTTGACAAGTCCCATTTCATACTTTCCACCCCACCTTGCGTATCAACCTTGTAGCAGAACTTTGTGTCATCTGCAGAGAGACATACTTTTCCCTTCCAGTCCCTCTGCAATGTCACTTATAAAGACATTAAAAAGGACTGGCCCCAGTACTGAACCCTGCTGTACCCTACTAGTAACCCTCCTTTCTTCACTGTGGACTCCATTTACTATTACACGCTGTGTCCTGTTCGCTGTGTCCTGTTGTCCAGCCAGTGTTTTACCCAGGCTACCACCCTGGGACCCACTCCCATGCTGGCTAATTTGTTTATTATTCTTTTATGTGGGACTGTGTCAAATGCCTTGCTAAAGTCTAGGTAGGCTATGTCCACAGCCCCTCCCTGGTCTACTACTTTGGTCACCCAGTCAAAGAAATCAATTAGATTTGTCTGACATGGCTTTCCCACTGTGAATCCATGCTGCCTTGGGTCCTGTACCCCACTGGCCTCTAGGTACTCAACAGTTCTTTCCTTCACAAGTGATTCCATCATTTTCCCTATCACTGAGGTCAATCTGACAGGTCTGTAGTTTCCTGCCTCGGTCTTGCTCCCACTTTTGTGAAGTGGAATCACATCCATCCTCCTCCAGTCCTCTGGTACCACACCATCATCCCGTGATTTTTTAAAAAGGGTAGTCTGCGATGTTACTAGTTCTTCCCTTAGTTCTTTTAGAATTCTGGGGTGAATCCTATCAGGCCCCATTGCTTTATCCACCTTCAGTTTTAAGAGTTCTTTCAGAACCCTTTCATCTGTGAAAGGACTAATATCAATTCCCCTATCCAGAGTGCTTCTATTGGCTGGATTAGGCATCTCCCCCTGCTTTTCCACTGTGAATACTGAGCAGAAGTATTTGTTCAGTATCCCTGCTTTTTTACTGTCACTGTGCCCAACCACCTTCCTCTTTATTCAGCCTAAAGTATCCCTGCCTTAGTCTTTCTTTGCTCCCTAATGTACCTATAAAAGGTTTTATCCCCCTTCTTTACCGAGTTGGCTATCTTTTCCTCAGTTTGGGCCTTTGCTATTCTGACTGCCTTCCCTGCTTCCTTCTGCTTTAACTGGTACAGTTCTCTGTCCTGCTCCTTCTGTGTTTCCTTATACTTCCTGAATGATATCTTTTTCTCCCGTATCTTCCCTGCTACTTCTTTTGAGAAACAGTGTTTTTTTCTTTCATTTTGATTTATCAGCTTCACACAAAGGCTTGTTGCCTCTGTGATGGTGGTTTTGATGTTTCCCCATTGTTGCTCCACCCTACCTTCTTGCCTGTTTGCTAGTTCTTTTCTGAGGCACTCTCACATTTTGACAAAATCAGCCCTCCTAAAGTCCAGTACCTTCACTTTTGTGTGGCTTAACTCTACAGCTGTTTATCATGAACCACACTGTTTGGTGGTCGCTTGTTGCCAGAAGGCTATCCACTTCAAGATCAAGGATCCTCTCTCCATCCCCATTTGAGAGTACCAGGTCTAAGATTGCTCCCTCCTGAGTGGGTTCCAAAACTAGCTGTCTGAGGCATGCACTCTGTAGGGCATCAAGAATGGCCTTGCTCTTGGATGTGTCTGTAGCAAAGGTGTTCCAGTTAACATCTGGCATATTGAGGTCCCCCATCAACAATATCTCCCCTTTCTCTGCCATCCCAAGGATGCCTTCTATAATTTCCTTGTTCATTTCCTTCCCCTGACACGGGGGTCTGTATACAACCCCTGTGTGGACTGTAGAGCCATGTCCAGTGTCCAGGGTGACCCACAGTGCCTTCTCTCCTCTCTGTTTGCCCTTTAGTTCTTTTGCTTTGATCCCTTCCCTTACATAGAGAGCTACTCCTCCTCCTCTTCTTCCTTCCCTGTCCCTCCTGTAGATTGTGTACCCTGGTATGTTGACATCCCAGTCATGGTTCTCTGTGCACCATGTTTCTGTGACTGCCACGCTATCTAGGCATCCCTCTTCCATCAAGGTCACCATTTCAGGAGCTTTTTACGTAGACTATGGGCATTGATACTCATTACCCTCCATTTTTTTTATGGCGTTATTTCTTTTTGCCCCATCCCTGTCCTTCCTGCCTTTGTCTTTTTCTCCATTTACCCCTGCCCTTCTCCCTATCGACTGTTCTATCTTGGTGTTTACCTCACTAATTACCCTGAGTTTTGAGGGGGGTTATGATTTCCCTTCTCCTTTTCAGTGCCTCCCCCTTGGCTAGTTTAAATGCTTGCCAATGAAGCATTTAAACCCATCACCTAGGATCCTGGTTCCCCTCCTGGATAGATGCAGACCATCATGCCCGTATAGGCCTGCATCCCTCCAGGTGAAGCTCCAGTCCCCAATGGAGCCAGCTCTCTGAGCTCTGCACCAGTTTTCAACCAGTCATTGAATCCCATGGTGCAGAGTACCCTAGCTTCATCCATGCCATAGACAGGTAACCCTTCCTAGAGAGTTACCATGTGTGCTACTTGTCTAAGGCCCCTCCATAACTCCACAAACTCCTGTTGCACTGCTCTGATCCCATTCTCAGTCAGGTCATTCATCTCTAGGTGGATAATGACATCCAGCTCCCTCCCCCTTGGAGCTGTTTCCATGTCCTGAGGATTCATTTCCTGTCCCTCCATGCCATGGTGCTGGGCAGGCACCTTACCTCCCCTTCTCCTCCCTCCCCCAGTTCTACCCCAACAACTGAGTCCCACACCAGGAGTTATTTCCTTCCCCTGTGGGGTCCTGTGCCACCCTCCTGTAGGACTCCATTGTGGAGGTTCCCAGCATCCTCCTTGGTCTCCACTGTGGGTGCCTCCATAGAGGAACCATGCTCCACCAGAGTGGCGAATGAATTGTGGAGAGGCATAACTGGAGGGATGCACCTCTGTTCCACCACCCTCACCCTCCCTGAGCCTACTGTGGTCTAACCACTCCTCTTTCTTGGCAACCTCAGGTGGTGGCGGTTGCCTGGGTGGTCCCTCAGTGGGGGAGCAGGTTTCCCAAATCCTTGCCAGGTCAGCATGGAGAACAACCGCCTCCCTCAGACCAGAGGTGTGCCTGCAAATAGGGCAGCACCACAGTCTCCAGAATGTCTCCAGGAAAACTGCTGTAATCCATACATCTGATGTCGAAATTTGTATATTCACTCTTTGAAGGTTTGTATTCATTTTGAGTTGTCTGCCAGGTTAGTAGTCATTTCAAGTTTGTTTTTGAGGTACAGTATTTTCTTTTTTGCTTTGTGAATTTGGTCTTTAAATTTGTTTCTTGGCATTTTTAAGTTTTCCCAGTCCTCTTTATTTCATGATTTTCTTGCTCTACGCCATACTCTATTCTTTACTCTGAGATTTTCTTCTTTATCAGCTCAGTGACCAGGGCAGGGGGTACTTTATAATTTTGTTGCTTTAAGGGGACATACTGGTTGCATATTGGGAGGAATGACTTTGTAAAGTCTTTTATGGATAGGTTAGTATTGGGAATCAGTTTGAGCCTGTTCCATCTCTCTGTTGTGACACTTGCTGCAAAATTTGCAAGTTTATCATTTTTAAAGTATCTGTTGTTTCTATATTTGGGATTGTTGCCCTTTGTACCTTCTCGTCTCATGCTACATACAGTTGGGCTTTGGTTTCTGAGATTTGGGGCAAGATTTGACAGTCTACAGTGACTATGCCAGGGGATATGAAGATCCAGTCAAAGATATTGCCTGTACTTTGTATTGAGCCCCTCCAGGTGGGGGTATCAACAACCTGGTTTAGCCCCAGAGAAAAGACTTAATTCAAGTCTGCCCCTCTTGGTCCAGCCCAGGCCATGCTAAAATCAGCCACCAGTACAAGGTCCCTATTCTTTACCAGTTCCTTTATTTTGTGGGCCCATTTATTTAAGTAGCCTACAGTATGTTGGTATTTGGTGGACAGTAAATTACTCCTATCGCTGTTTTTCCTAGGTAGCATGACTAGGAAATATTCAATTCCTTCCACTGTCCAGAGAAGTTTAGCGTAACATAGCCAATGTCACTTTTTAAATAGATTAAGACACCCCTTCCATTTTTGGGTTTCTCATCATATCTGAGGTGAGTATATCCATAATTAAATGGACTTCAGTTTCTGGATTTTTCTTGGAGAGTCATATCTTCCATAGGCCAATTACTTCGTAATCACCTTGCTGTGCCTGAATTTTTAACTGGTCTATTTTTGTTGGCAAAATTCAGGCATTTTCCTGAGCTATTTTTAGGATTCACTTTTGGGGGCCAGGATTTAATTCAGTGTCCCCACTTATAATTGGCATTAGCATTGGTAGTACCATGTTCCCTTTTCATTGGTTTTGGTTAGGCCACATAATGACAGTACCCCTTTCGGTCTTGTTGATCCTCTAGGTATTGCTGCCAGTGTTTTGTGAATTAATATCTTCATAATAAATTAATACTTTTTTTAATATGAGACAGTTATTGTCAGTGTCAGTGGCTCAGTAGGTAGCACACTCGCCTCTGAGGCTGGGAGATCAGAGGGCTGTGGGTTCAGTTCCCACATCTGGCACTTGGGTTAATATCCCAGTACTGACACTGTAATGCAGCATGAGAGGGGTGCTGCATTTCTGAGGTGCCGTCTTTTGGATGAGACGTTAAACTGAGGTCCCGTCTGCCTGGATTGGTGGTAGTTCAGGTGGATGTTAAAGATCCCATGGCACTTATCGAAAAGAGTAGGGGAATTTTTTTATTGAAATCAAAAGCATTTACACAGGTATTCATATGAACCAAAAAAAGAAAAATAAATTCAACTGTAATATGAAATAAACAGCTCCATCGGACACTTCAAGACATCTCAAACTCAATATAAGCAATGACACTTATGCTCTCCCAAAGTAACTAAATACAAAGACATGATAATGTCAACCAAAATATAGCAGTTCCTAATTAAAAAAAAAAAAGGCTATATAAGTACGGTAGAAATAACTCAAATCAACAAAAACTGGACTGTGTAATAATGCATAATAGAGAAAACAATCACCCTTTTTTTTCAAAAAAAACTGAAAGAAGACCATTGCTTAACCAATTCATTTGTAGTATCACAATGGAATTCAGTAATCAACCACTTCTGAAATTCCCTTGCAATAATAAAATACAACTCCAAAGCCGGGATATTCTGTTGCTGCAAAACTAAACGACATCTACATATCCAGATCCAGTAGACAAAAAAAGCACATACAATCCTAAATATGCCAATGTGCTTCTGAGCAAATTGGGAATTAGGAATGCCATAAAATAACAGAGTAGGGGCGGGAGGTATAGGTACCCCAATTTTCCATCTGTTTTTGACAACATCCCAGAATTGGATGATAAACGGACAGGAAAAATATAAATGATCTATTGTTTCTATAACATTAGGACAACTTTCCCTAGGACAATATCTCTCTTGAAGTGATTTATGTTTTTGATTCCCTTTAATATTAATTTTCTGGTGTACTCCTAACCAAATTGTATCCCACATAGATTCAGGGATATGTGGGTCAGTAATATATGCAGATATAAACTTTTGTTGGGCGCTAGTAAAATGGGAAAAGAGGTCGACCTGAAACTGTGTTATCAATAATTCATCATATAAATGCCGTCTAGAGAAGGTCTGGACCACTGAATAGCCAATATCCCATTTAATCACCCTATCAAAAACCTCCTCCCACCTCTTTACAAGCCTAGGACGCCTTTTATTCTTGTGGAGAAATAATCCCTTTTCCCATTCTGACAAAATTCCTTTGAGTATCGGGAAAACCCATTTAATCC
Source organism: Neoceratodus forsteri (assembly GCA_016271365.2). Lineage (NCBI taxonomy): Eukaryota > Metazoa > Chordata > Ceratodontiformes > Ceratodontidae > Neoceratodus > Neoceratodus forsteri. The sequence continues at coordinate 1,355,880,447 of CM057452.1, forward strand.
ATTGTTTTGTAGAATTTTTTATTATCGGGACTAAATTCATGTATAAAAAGATCGTGAAGTAAAATAATATAGGGTTCAGCATGTTTACACCGCCATCTTTGACTCGTTTGTAGAGTACCGACCTTTTGATCGGATTCAATCTGCTCCCCCAGAAACAAGTGAAAAACAGTCTGGATAAAGACACTTCGAATTTCTTCGGCACCAGAAAAACAGCACTAAGATATATAAATATCGGGGCCAGAAAGGACTTAATCAAGTAAACCCTTTTTTTTTTACCCACTTTCCATTTGTTCCATCTGCTAACCATTTCATTCCCTACTGATAACAGTCTAGACCAATTGTACTCAGCCATTGCTTTGCCGCCAAAATAAACACCCAAAATTTTGCAAGGGTCTGCAGCCACCTCACATCCACCTACCATCCTAGAATCCTCTCGAAAACCCGCTAAGGCCAGACATTTAGTTTTCCCAATATTTAAGGTGGCTCCTGAAATTTTCCCCACTACTTGAATTAAACGGAGAGCAGTGAGCAGAGACTGTGGATCCTGAATAATCAAACACATATCATCAGCATATGCAAGTACTTTGTCCGCTGATGAAAAGCCCCCCGATATGCCCAAAATATTCGGGGATCTTTGCAATAATCTCATGACAGGGTCAATAAAAAGACATAAAGGAGGGCTCAATGGACACCCTTGACGACTCCCTAAGTACTGGAATTTTCGGACCCATCCAGCCATTCTCATAAAGGATTACATACTTAGGCTGTAGCAAATTTTCAGCCAGTCCACAAAATCTTGTGGGATTCCATAAGCCAATAGGCAATCCCATAAATAGGAGTGAGACACCCTATCGAACGCTTTGGCCTGGTCTAGGCTTACAAGAAACCCTAAATCGCTCCCAACCTGATGTCTACCATCACCTCCACTATTCCCTAAGCAGTAATAAAGCATCAGTGATACTACGTCCAGGAACTGAACAATATTGAGATGGGTTAATTAATACATCCATAACTGAAGCCAGTCTATTCCCCAACAGTTTAGCAAATACTTTAAAATCAGTATTCAGCAAAGTGAGGGGCCTCCAATTAGTCAAATCAGTAGAATCACCTGATTTAAACAGAAAAAACAACAAGCCCTCATACATGTGATTTGGTAAACAACATTCCTTCTGAAAAAATCTAAAGACTTCTAACATTTCTAGTGGAATTATCTCCCATAAGAAATGATACAGTTCGGCAGGTAACCCATCAGAACCAGGTGAAATCCCCGTCCGAAGATTTTTAAACACCCTATCCAATTCTGACTTAGAAAAAGGGGCAGTCAAAGCATCGCATAAATCTGGTGAAAGTTGAGGTAGAGCTGCTGCTTGAAGTAATTGCGTAGTATAGGGTGAGTGTACCACTGGAGAACCAAACATATCTGTTGCGTGCTGTACAATAATATTCATAATGGAAACATTATCGGTGGCTAAAGTGCCCTGAGGAGTCATTAGGCCTGATATCAATTTTCTCTCCCGTCTATTTTGGCAACTAACATACAGATTAATACTTTCTGCCTTCCCATGAGTACCAAAGGATTGTTCTATTTGAAGAGAACATAGCCTGTTATATTGGAAAGATTTCATTTCTGTTTTATAAAACTAATTTCTCCACTAAGGTCCAACCCTCCCATGCTCTGACTTGATAGCAATTCACCCAGTTTATGTCTAAAAGCTAGGTATTCCCTATATTTCGTTCTGGCCTGGACCCTCCCCTGCAACTGAAGAAATTGAATAACAATATTTTTTAAATCTCCCCACCATGCTCCCATATCCTCATAAAGAAAAACTGTCGAGGCCTTATCTTCCACCAGAGTCTTGAGGCCTGACAAAATATTCGGATCTGCTAATAATGAGACATTTAATCTCCAAAACCCCAATCCTGGTCCCCTAACAGGGGGTAATGCAATACTAATCCCAATCAACATGTGATCAGAAGTTTCTATGGGAATTACGAAACGTTTTGAAATATCTAAATTTTGCTTCAAAAACAAAAAGTCTATCCTAGAAAAGAGCTTCCCTTTAAAAAAGGTTGCTTTCACCTCTTTCAACATATCATTTTGAAAGTCTTTCAGACCAGCTTGCAAAACTAAAGATTTCAAAAAATTCTTATCGCAATATTGTTTTCCCTTTTTCCCCTGAATTTGGAAGTTTATATTAAAGTCACCCCCCCAAAAAATCTGTCTACTGGTAAATAAATACGGTTGGATTTTAGTTAAGAGATCAATCCTCAAAGCTTTGGATTGCGGGCCATAAATGGTAATCAATCTACAAGACAATGTATTGATAACCACATCCAACAGTAAAGCCCTACCAGGTTCGATATCCACTAGACGTAAAATCTGTACATCGGTAGAACGAAAACAAAAACCTACCCCACAACAGGCTTCTGAGCCTATCGACCACACCGAAGTACCCCACCACCAATCCTTAGAAGCTTGAGATGTTTCCGCTAAAGTATGAAATCTAGTGTCCTGCAGCATAAAAACATCAAACTCCAAATCACTTAATATACCGAAAGTTGTCCTACGTTTATGGAATGATTTAATGCTGTTAACATTTAAACAACCCACTCTCAGGTTCATGAAATCAAGGAGGTTTGTTTAAATGTTTCCTATTAGACCTGGTTACACGCTTCTGTACCGACTGATCTAACGGGGGTTGCAATATCAAATCGGATTGGCCCTGACTAGAAACCTGGGAAGTTTCCTCTATGGGATTCTCCTTATCCAGCAGCTCTCCCCATGAGGAAAAGGCTGTAAATCTGTTAGTGAGGGGTAGTGGAGAAAGAGTTGGCTGTGATTGCCTTTGATCTGAGCCAGCCTCTTTAGGAGAGGTGGGACTAGAAGCCTGAGAACCTCCTACATTAAGAAAACCTGTCTCTCCATCCTCATCAAGAGGTAATGACAAATGGACCGGATCTTGCGCAGGTGAAACCTGCAGGTTAGTAAAAGAAGCGCCAACTACCTCTGTAGCAGCTAATGCAGGATTCCCAATAGTGTGAGAAGGTAAAGGTGGAACCACAGTGGGCACCCTCCTGACTAAACTCGCCGTCATACCTCCAGAAACTGAATCACTACTACCTCCGTCCCCTGCTTGAACGGAGGAAGGGAAGACAAGTCTACCTCATGCACCTGGGTTTTTTGCTCATGACAAAAGTGTGTCATGTTCGGAGACAGACTCCAGATGGGCCGCCATGGACATCCCTGGAAGCTATGAGCAGTATCCCACATAAGTTACAGATAGGGGTGCAGTGCATTGGTCTGCAGAGTGCCCCAATAAGCCACAAAGAAACATTTGATAGCTGTACAATCATTATTCAAATGTGATAAATCGCCACATTTATAACAGCTTTTAGGTTGACCAGCATAAAATAATATCCCTCTATCCCTACCCAAAAAAAAGGAGCTGGGTAAATGTTGAATGCCATTATCAGTGTGCTTTAATTGGACCCTAAAAGTCCACCCCCCATTCCAGAAGCCATTTTCGTCAATTATTGGTTTGGGATGCTCCACAGTAGAACATTGCTTTTCTAACCAGAATTTAATGTTTGAAACATCAACGCCCTCATTCCTAAATAAAATTGTAACAGTTTTAACAGTAGGTTTAGTCACAGGAATTGCCAAAAAATTTGACCAATCAACCAGGTGCTTGCGCTCATAATACAGCTTCCAAAATTTGTCAAGAAGTGCCATCGAGCAAAAGCTAATGTCATAGTTCCTATCACCTGGAGCGTGGATAAAGGCATAGACATCTACAGGAGTAAAACCCATGCTCTCTTTAATTAGGGTTTTCCCCACCCATACTCTATCCGGAACTATAGGAGCGTCCCCAACATAGCGGAGACGAACTAAGAACCTTCGTTTTGCTGCCGTCACAGGTTTATGAAAAAGACCAGCAAACGATTTAGAAAACCCTTGGTTTTGTACAGGTGGCAGCTCTTTCACTGCAGCGACAGTCACCGAGTTCATATCAGACAACTCAGACGAAACCGGACCCTCACTCCTCGCCATTACAGTACCTGAGTTTAAAGAATGTACCTGAAAGTCCTGAGGTAAGGAGAAGCTGTCGGAAGGGTCAGAGACATGGATGTTCGGCAAAGCTGTTGTCGCGTCTAATGCATCGCCAGAAATCCCCGCCTCTGTCTCAATCTGCATGTCAGTGGTGGAGCTCAGTGAAAGCAGCGACGGCAAATCAGTGCGACCAGGTGCATCCCCAGAGCAAAGCGGAGAACCCGCAGCGTACTCCACGGATCAGGAGTCCAACGGTTTCCGAATAGATCCATCCTGCTCTGAGTAGGGCATCCTCCGTGACCACTCCGCATCATCCGAGCCTGCACAGAGTCTTTGAGCAACATTACTGAACGTGTTTGTGCACAGCTGGAGTCCGCAGGAGTAGATATACGTTGTTAGTGCTAAGTGAAGGACTGGCGACTGACCTTTTGCTTTTTTCCGTTCTCTTCCAGTCTGGACTTGCTCTGATATATTCTTGTTCTGCATTGAAATAAGAGCAAGTAATTGGGATTTTTAGGTCTAGTTCTTCTTGTAATCTAAGTTCCTCAGGATGCAAATCCCCATCAGCCTCCATCAAAACGGATTGTTCCAAACATGTCTCTGGTATCACTTCAGAAACCAAACTCTGTGCCAAAGGAAAGTTATCATCTCGTAGCACCTTAGATGCCTCTGTAAGTCCACAAAACTGACCGTCCTCCTCCATGGTCTGGGACAGACTGTGCTCACCCACAGTTCTCCCACAGCGCAACAGCGCCCTCTGCCTCCGCAGAGTAGGGGAATTTCCCCGGTGTCCTGGCCAAATTTCCCTCATTCACTAAAAATACCACCAACAGCTTAATCTGGTTCAAGGTCAGTTGGCATTCATCTGTATCCCCCTTCCCCGGGTCGTGCCTGAAAATAGGCAGGATTTGTCTAGTGCACTTACCTGGTCAACAAAAAAAAAAAAGCTAAAGCTAAGACGGGAATCAAGTTCCATAGGCTCATGATCTATCTATCTATTTATTTATTTATTTATGACTTTGATAACAGGGTGACTGTGGAAATCCCCGGAACCATTTTCAGGCGCAACCCGGGCCATAATACATGGTGAGGAGTAGCAGGGGTTAAAGGTTACAATAATACAAGTGCAAAAGATTTGACACAATGCAACAATGGTAAAACAAATGAACAGGAATGGTACATAAGTCTAGTGTGTGACAGTGGTTACAGGGTAATGATGTGATGCAATGAAGAGAAAATATGTTATGCCAGAGTCTCCACCTCATGCTGATCATGTGGATTTAGGGCCACATTGGTATACATTTTGGCACAACACAGAGAACTGTGTGATCATCTTGATGCTCTTAGTCTTGATGGGGCTGCAGGGACGGGATAGAAAATCTATGACAAGTCAAGTAGTTAGTGTCCATCATCCACTCAGATATAAGGGCCCCTGATGAAGATGTATTTTAAATTGAAGCACTTGGGTAGTGGTGAGAGTACATAGCATGTCATAAGCACTGAGCACTGTTACATGTTAAAGCATGAAGGCTGCATTTTCTGTCTAAATCTGAACATCTACTAAAATGGTATTGTTGCTGTTGGAATTACCAATTGATTTTCAGACAAAACAATGAGCGAGTCTGTGGTTCTGCACATGCTGAAAGTAACTCTCGTTGGTGAACCTAGATTAATTTTACATTAGGAGGCTGAGTTCCATGTTCTGTATGTGTGGGATTTGTGAGGACTAGCTGCACATAATGAGAGTTCTCACCCTTAGGGAGCACAACAGTTCACTCCCACCTACTTGCTCTGGGACAAATCACTCCAGACAATACGCTCCAGCGTCGACATGCTCCTGTAATTATCTGCCTCCAACCAATTCACTCCCAGTATAATTTTACTTAACCTGATGGAATATTAATCTCAGGAGGGAAGTCTGGTAGCAGTACACTGTGGGATCCGGGGTGGGGGCTGTAGCAGTGTTGGGACCACAGACTTAGCTGGAAAAGCACCTTATTTGATCCCACCAACTTCTAAATGATATTTACAGTATTATCTTTCTATTAATGTGTGCCTTGAAATCCCACTACCTGTTCTACAAATGCCATTCATAGCATGGGAATGGGGTGAGCATGTGTCAGAGTGCTCAGACTACAGTAAGAGGGCTCTGTACAATAAAGACATTTACATGTAATTAACAGTCTGCATGTACTTAATGGAAGAAAACATTCAGAGTTATTTGATCCATATAGGACTGCAACTGCATGGCACCTCTCTCTCTCTCTCTCTCTCTTGTGGTTTTGGAATTTCACCATTCCTGTGGGCTGCTGATATTTTACTTTAAAATAATGAAATCCACATTGAGCTAAGCAGTTCTCTCCCTGCTGATCTCCTGTTTTCTACAGGGTGCCAGAAGGTATTTTCTTTTCTCTGCTGATTATTCCAGCGCCTGAAAAGGATCTTGAGATATGAAATTTGCTAAAAACTAAGAATTCAGTTTATGGAGCCCACAGAGCAATTCTGATTTTAAGCTCTGTGCATTGGCTATAGGCATACAGCTACATTACTGCTTTTTACAGGGTCAAAAATGTATTAAAATGAACCACAAGGCACTCTTTACAAAATGGAACTTCAAAACAGCAAACAGGACAAAATGGACATGGTTTGCCAGTTCCACACTAATAGTTTAGGGCAAACAGCCAGTGTTGTCAGCGTAGAGAAAGGGATTGCTGCTCTGAATTTTATAATCATAAATTCTTTATAAAATAACATTAACTGTAATGTTCATGTCACTTTACTGTCATTTCTGTAGTCATGTAACTGTGAGAGCATAATTGCAAGAAGCATAATGCTGGGAGTGAATTAGTGAGGGAGCGAGTTGGTAAGGAAGCGTAATGTCGGGAGAGAATATGTCAGGCATGAATTGTTGGAAAAGAATTGTTTTTTTGTTTCTTTTTACCAGGTAAGACACACTAATATGAAAGCTTGTTTACAGGTGCAACCTGGGAGCACAAGGAAGTTAAGTGACTTGCTCAGGGTCACACAGTATGCAAGTGGTGGGCTGTGGGATTCAAACCCAGGTCTCAAGGTTTGCAGCTCAGAGCCTTAGACCACTGCACTGTACTGTCTCACAGACCATCCTCCTCTAACACTGATTACAGCATCTTTTTTGTTTTTTTCCACCCAGATATATCATGAAGGAATATAGGATTCTAAATGGGTCTGCTTTTGGGGGGGCTAGGGGTCCACTCTGATAGTGATGAGCTATTATACAATGGCAAGAAAGAATCTCGAGTTGTCATTGGTCAGTGTGGGACTGGACCTGTGGTGTTATCCTGGTATAACACCACGGCTCTAGTGCCAGCACAGTGATGACCACATCTTGGTTTAAAAGAAACATGTCTCCACTGTCTATGAGCCGCTTTCCCGGTACATGCTTTGCCAGTCAGAACTGCCCTTGCATAGTTGGAAACCCAACCCCACCACAGACCATAACCCCAGAAAAAAAACACACAAAGTACCACCCACAGTCATCACAAAATAATAGAAATACTCCTGTTTTTTGTGTGGAAAAAAAAATTGGAGCCCCATACAAAAAGCAAGTACATGGTCCAGTCAGTGAGCAAATGAGCAACCGCGTTTTCATACAGTCACCGTGGCTGTCACTCACTCGCTAGCTCGTAAACACACTTTCTTCCTCTTTTATATTTCACCACAATAAAATTACTAAAACCCACTTTCTAAAACATCTCCCTACCTCACATGCAGCAGGCATCTTCAAAGGGCATGTGGCCAGCAGTAAGTCTGTTAGTGGGCAGGGGGGTGGACAGAGAACACAGCGTTCAGCACCATGAAAATTACTTTAAAAAATCCTGTACAATGTCTTGCAAACCAGAACATAAACCCAAGACAATAATGCTGATACAGGAGGGTGCTTTATAAACAGAGTCATAAATGACAGACTGCTGTCAGGAGCACAAAGCCCCAACAAAACAGTGCAGGTCCACTGGCAGCTAAAGTCCCACACTCCACTGGCTAAACTAGAAATCTGCACTATTTTGTCATAATGTAATCCTACCCACTGCAAAAACAATAAAAAAATATATATACTTTTAATATATTTTTCTATCTCTTTTCTTTTACTGTTTTACAATTCAGCCATTGTATAATAAGAATAATGCACTCCTGAGTATGTGTCGTGCTGGAATAATGCCACGCCTGGAGCATCGAATGCACTCTGCCTGCGGTCTTGTGCCCAACCCCCCCCCAGCATGGCATTAACCCAGCATGAGAGACACCCTCTTGTGCATTATTCCTTTATTGTGTATTGTCTTAATTGTTATACCATGCTTACAAGCCACCAGCAGATGTTGTCAAGAGGAAACCCCACCTACCAGATGTCTCCCTGCATCAAAAACTGATCCCTAGTCAATCAAGCTATACATGTGTGGAGCCTGAGGACACTTAACCCTCTTCCTCATTAGCAGTCCAGCTTGTTCTGTAAGCTCAGGTTTAAAAAAAAATAATAGAGGAAAGCAGTTGTGTGGCAACATTCTAAGTTGTGCTGAGGTAGTGACATCACTCATGCAGCACAACATAATGATGTCACTTCTGCAATACAACAAGCATATTCCAGGCATGGAATTCCATACATAACAGGGTTCCACCATACACTATACCAAACTAACTCATGTACCTTTCGGCTGGATACCAGTCCTGTCCTTGTTACTATGGGAAATTCTGACTGTTGCATTTTTAAGGGGAGCACTATATATCCATATACCATCAGTATAGTGACTCACACACAGTGACTCTGCCACAGCAACACCCCAACAGTGATGGATGTTGAGGTGATGGGTGATATGCACCGGCTGACTTTGCGGCAATGGGGGACATGAATCTAACACCATTGTCTGTGCAATGTGGAGCTGGATATATAAAGTAGGTGGATGCAAAGGCCGTGATTTGGCCATCTGTGTCGGTTGCTGTCACAGTGTTGCTGGTCATCATCAGGTCACTTCAGTGTCAGGGATGTTGCCATGGGTTTGTCACTGTTGGGTGCATCATGGTCAGGGTTGTCATTGTATCGACATGCAACCCTTTGTATCTCCTATTTACTCCAACTCATGTAAATTCAAAGGGTTAGGCATGTTACCTCTACTGATTTTTACATGTCCAATTATATAGCTCTTACGCAGTCTTCTGTCCACTCCATCATCTCTTGCCTCTGCATTGTATATTAAAGATATCATTTTTCCAAACAAAACATCGGTGTAGAAGTACCTGTACGCATGTGTATCTGAAATATTTTCCATTAATTTATCAAGGTTTTTCCCAACTACTGTCAGCTGGTGATGTTCAACTAAAACCATGGCCTACCACTTCATTTCCTCCTACATTTATCTCTACACCTTGGCAGAACATCAATGGCCTAAAAATAGGCACAGGGTCATTATGTTGAATGACATCATGCCTCATGGCACAATCGCGCTGCACGATTGATGCCAAGAGGCATATATCTTTGTTCTGTGGGGGGCTCCACCCCCACACAACCCCCGTTATGGGGGGCTGTGCCCCTGGAACCCCACTAAAGATTTTCAACTCTTGGGGGTTCCCTACTAGGTGCAAAGACAAGTCCGGTTCGCCATAATGCCGTACGCTAATATGTCACGCGACATTATGACCCGGTATGCTAAAAATAACACACCTAATGATAATTGGCCAGATTTTCATACTGGCTAGATTGCTGCAACCCTGGGTATACCAAAGATATAGTGCACCAGGCTGCCATCAATCTAACTGGATATTCTACCCCATATGGCAATTGCTGCAAGTTAGACCATCTTTTCGTGGTACAGCTTACATCAGTTCAGGGGCCCTTTTCATGGTGCTTCTGCCTCTGGTTTGGCACAACCTGCTGTAAATCAGAAAATCTATCACTACTGCATCCCAACATTGAAAATTAGGCACATTTGCAGCCGAAGAGATCTGTGCAGCAGTAAACTGAAAATGCTGTGATACAAGGCCTAATACAAGCCCTGTATCACCCTTTGAAAATCTGGCCCCAGAAGTCTCATCCCCAAGACTGATGAGACAACATTGTGGGTGTCTCATTGTCAACTGGATGTTCTGGGGATATCCGAATATTGGCTGAAACCCTCCATCCCTGATAACTTTTGTGCAATATTAGAGTGAAACTTAATTTGCTGCCACCAGCCTTGGTCCTTGAAAGGCGGTGTCACCCTGATGTACAGTATTATAGATCTCATTTTAGTGTAACTGTGCTGAGTCACTCTCCCCAACCTGAATCCCCTATTGAGCACTGCCATGGTGTTCCTACTTTGGTAAATAATAGAAAGCTCCATCTCACCCTCATTTACCTACCACCTATTGGGTGAATAAACCTATTTTCCCTGATTGACTATTGGCTCCTTGGTATAAAAATATATTATTTTATGGTACTTTAATATTAACTAAGTCTCTGGCTGCAACAGACCTGTAGTGCAGGCCCTCAGCAACTAGATATTGTCCTCCAGAACAGATTGGATTATATGCTGATGTGTACCCTGTCTTGCTATAGTGACCATTCACCTGTGTATAGTGTATGGTATGCAAAGCTGCTAACCCCCGAATCATCCAGTTTTGTAAATTCACTTATCTGGACTCTGACCCTTTCATGATAGTTATGCCTCAAATTGACTGGCCCCATCTACAATATATGAGACATCCGATATGAATTCTGCAGTAGATTTTTTACATCACTTTTTACAGGACTGCAAGATATATTTGCTACTTTTACAAAGAGTAGGGTGAGAGGTCCTGTAATTAAACAGCAGGCCCACCCCCCTCCTAACTAAGCATATTGAAAGGGATAGAACATGGTTTGATTTTAAAGCATTTTCTTTTACATAAGACTGGATGACACATAGGGCACACTGAAATGAATGCAACAGAGCTACAAGGCATAACAAGCACTCTCACGGTAAACTGCTGTTTAACTCCACTACCCACACTCCAAAGTTATTTTGAAAATGTGTCAAGCATGTGCCTGGTCAAAAAGGGGATCAATCCCCCTCTGACATGATCTTAAATGATGTCAAACTGCATTATTATCTACACCATAGCTAATGCTTCCAGGGACTTTGCCTTTTTTCTGCCTCTCAATATACACCAAAGCCTTCCATGTCATGTTTACACAATTAACCATGACTCCATCTTTAGATCTTTAACCAAATATGCATCCCCTTTTTAGGGCTGCAGTGGGCACAGCACTGCAGATCTTTTGGGATGAGTAATGGGATTCTGCATTCTTTCCTAAGTTGTCACCCACTGTTCCTGACCGCCTTGCTTCAATTGTGACTTTTTTCCCATTCATTTCAAGTAGAAAGTGTGGGGGGGGGGAAGCACAGAATCAAGTACTGTTTCTTTGAAGTAACTCCAGTGAGTATAATCATAAAATAACTGCCGTGAATGGCTTTGTGATGTGTGTGTGTGTGTGTGTGTGTGTGTGTGTGTGTGTGTGTGTGCGCGCACGCGCGGGGGGGTTGCATTATCAGCTACATCAGAACAGTAGGAAGCAGTGGGAGATTAAATAGCCCATAGTGCATGATAGAGCTTTTGTTTAAACTCCAGTAAGATCAGCCCTGTGTGACTGTACATGGCCCAGGGAGGATGCCAGGACCAGCAAACAAAATATCAGAACTTATATAAACTCCAACATATAATGCAGGCTACTGAATCTCTCACTGCTGAATACTGTTGTAAGGCCAGCTATGGGAGGTTCTTGGATTTGCAGTAACAGAAGATGTAAAAAATTTTAATAACCCCTCTTGTTCTGATGCTGATTGCTACTATTTACTACAGCTTGCAAATTACAGAGACACATTAAAATGGCTAATACAGCTGAAGGGAGCATACACACCAACTACTGTACAATACAATGCAAGCAAGAGGGGAACTCCATCAACTATATTGATCATAAAACAACTGCCGTGAATGCTTTTATGATATGTGTGTCTGTGTGTGTGTGTGTGTGGGCATTATCAGTTACATCAGAACAGTAGGCAGCAGTGGGAGTTTCAGTAGCTGATAGTGCATGACAGAGCTTTTGTTTAATCTCTAGTTAGATCAGCCCTTTGTGACTGTACATGACCCAGAGAGAATGAAAGGATTAGAGATGCAGTGAAATTAAATTCCGCTGGCGAAGTGATCATGAAGTGGCCACTTTGCGTTGTCACTCCACTACGCAGAGTGGCCAATAGGAAAGGCTCACTTCACCTTGTAATTATTACTTTGCATTGTCATTCTGCCTTAACACGAAGTAAGGCAGAGTGGCAACAATACTGGCAGCCCCCTAGTGCCCCCCCACACACACAGTCACCAGAATTAATGTGGATTCTCAAAATGCTGATATCTTGTGTCCAGAAAACTCCCCAGTGCTGACAAAGTGAAATGAGAGCACAACAAGGAATACAAAGTCTCCCAGAATTAATGGCACACTGAGTCATGCATGCAGTGGATGTGGATGTGGTCACATCACACACAGACACAAGAACTAATGTGTATACACAAAATGCTACTTGTGTCCAGAAAATTCCCCAGTGCTGATGAAGTGAAATGAGAGCGTAGCAAGAAATGCAAAGTCTCCCAGAATTAATGGCACACTCAGTCATGCGCACAGTGGTCACACACAGTCACCAGAATAAATTTGCATCCCCAAAATGCTACTGTCTTGTGTCCAGGAAATTCCCCAGTGCTGGCAAAGTGAAATGAGAGGGTAACATAAAATGCAAAGTATCCCAGAATTAATGGTGTACTCTGTCATGTGAGCAGTGGCCACACACAGTCACCAGAATTAATTTGCAACCCCAAAATGCTACTGTCTTATGTCCAGAAAATTCCCCAGTGCTGACAAAGTGAAATGAGAGAGTAACAAGAAATGCAAAGCTTCCCAGAATTAATGGAGCACACGGTCATGCACACAGTGCTCATACACAGTCACCAGAATTAATTTGCATCCCCAAAATGCTACTGTCTTGGGTCCAGAAAATTCCCCAGTGCTGGTGAAGTGAAATGAGAGGGTAACAAAAAATGCAAAGTCTCCCAGAATAAATAGTATACTGCAAATGCACAGACAGATTAAGATTGTGCTGCACACTCAAGAGATGCAGAGTCAGATGCAAAGGCACCTAACCAGTGCTCACAAGTCACAGATTGAAATCTGGAAAACAATATCTTTCGCCAGTTGATGGGAGGGATAGTGCACAGCAGTAACAGTCCACTACCAGTAAAGATACCACAGAGCAGTATAAAACATTCATGCAGGTGCAGTGGATAGCAGGTTCACACTGCTGCAATTGCTCTGGCACAATAAAAGGTGTCTGATTTAATGGTACACACACACACACACACACACACACACTCTCTCTACAAGTATTGCATAACAAATTAAAAACCTTTAGCAATGTAACCAAATGTTTTAAACAAACTGAAATTATACAATGCTGCGCCACTATCAGCAAAGAAAGTCAAGAATTACTGAATATTACTGTGTCTATTAACAGAGTTATACAAGAAAAATATAACCAAAACAGAAAGACTGCCTTTTTCTCCCAGTTAATCTACCTACACCACAGATACGCCCCTCCCCAAAGCACGCTTCACAGTACACAGACTGACTGTTCTAAATTAACATCCAAAATCCACACACAAACAATAAACACTCAGTGATATGAGCACAGGAGGATTTCCTACAATTGATGCACTAAATTTTGAGTAACAAAATTGCTCAAAAAGGCTTTTTAAACAGCTTTTAGAGGATTTGAATCACAGAGCTCTGAAAGGAAGCTGTCTCCATTTTCCACTACACACACACTACACAGAACTGAGGCTGTATAGAACCATCTAGAGCCCATGACCTGCAGTCCCATGAAGCACTACAAATTCGCCTGGGAGCTCAATAACAAGGCGAAGTGATGTGAAGTACATCAATTTCAATGTACTTCTTAAAATTGGTGGAGAAGTGGTTTGGGAAAGGTGGAATAATGTGAAGTCATTGCTTTCAATGGACTTCACATTCCCCATTATAAAGCAAAGTACTCTGCTTCACGTTGTGGAGCACTTCGCGGATTCCGCATTACTCCGCGAATCATTCTGCGGAGTGAATTTCGGCCACTTCGCCCATCTCTAGACAGGACCAGCAGACAAAATATCAGAACTTATATAAACTCTAACATACAATGCAGGCTACTGATCTCTCACTGGTGCATACTGTTCTATGGCCAGCTGCAAGAGATTCTGGGATTTGTAGTAACAGAAGACATGAACCACCATTAGCGCACATCCCTTTAATTCTGGATCCACCTCCCGGGTTGCCTTGATTAGTACTGGGCTTCTTCCATTTAAACTACATTTCCTTTATACCAAGGCTGTCTGGGCTGGACCCACTCCATGAACTTATATAAACTCTAACATGCAATGCAGACTACTGAACCTCTCGCTGCTGCATACTGTTCTAAGACCAGCAACAGAAGATTATGGAATTTGCAATAACAGAAGATGTAAGCATTTGTAACCCCTTTTTGTTCTGATAGTGAGTGCTATGATTTACTACTGCTTGCAAAATATAGAGCCACATGAAAACAGAGCTAATTTAGTTAAAGGGAACATACACATGAAATATCACTAGTTTTTCTTGTTATTGACAACTAAAGGAACACAACGGTGATGATAGGAGTATTTCACATGATTTGCATCTTTTGCAATTACCTGCAGTCTGCCATTTATGCCATTTGTCCTGGTTACTGAGTGGCTAACATTCCAGCCTTTGGGTCTCTCTAACAAGGTCCTCCATGTTATAGAGGCCTCTCAAAATGAGTTACCCTATCAGTGCTATGCCTTCAAATAGGAGTGCTATTTCCATTTGGTGCCAGGGCAGGGAGCTAGAACCCAGTTCAGAAGAAATAAGCACTCCAGGCTGATAACAGCAAAAATGCAGGTCCAAATGGATGTTTAAATGCTATGAAATGTAGTTTTAATATGAAGCAACATGCATAGTGACCATCAGGCTTCCAAACACACAGAACACCAAACCCAGCGCTTCGACTCAAACAAGAGTCTTCATGAGGAGGCTAGAACCCCTCTCTTGTCCTGTGGCTAGCAATCTGGATTACTTGTGATCTATCTCTCAACTGAGCCTTATGTCGACAATCCTCAAGGTGCACCTAGCATGCTAGCCCAATGGTATGGAGGGCTGAGGCACTGGGCACCTTTCTTCTGCCACAATTGTGACCCTGAGGATCAACAATTCATGTACAAGAAGCTTGTAGTAAGTAGCCACCACCCACCAGCCTGTAGCCACTACCAGCTGCCATCCAGTCAGATACCTCCAGCAGCCCAGTATCTGGTACCAGCATTTAATCTTTTGTGGGAGATACCACCTCTAGTGATTGAGGGGGCCATTCATACTCAATGAGCATTCAATGCTTTGGTGCTGTCAATGTGATCTATTTCATAGACATTACATTAATAATAAAAATCAAGAAAATACACATTTTAGACACTAATTTGAGGCAGATTCATATCATAGACCTGAAACCTAATGCCAACCCTCAGTGCCTCCATTCCTCCATTTTCTTTCATTGCTATGATCAACACCTTAATGGAGGAATAATGAAACTACTCTTTTGTAACTTGAATTTGTTTCTTGCTCTGGAGCAAAAGGTTAATGGTCATTACTCTCACCTATGCAGAGATAATTAACACTGGCTTTGGATTAGTGAAAAGGTGGACCTTGAGTGGTCATCCAATTCTCATTAATATCCAATTCATTGTTTTTGTGAACATGTTAGATATTTAGTGTTATTGACTCAATAGGCTGCATGCTTGTCTCTGGGGCAAGATGGACATAGGCTGGTGCCCCACACCAGGAAATTGGGCTAATACTCAGTATTGATACCCTAGTGTAGCACCTGGATATGGGATGTACTACACTAATGTTGAGGTGCTAGCCTTTGTGTAAGATGTTAAATCAAGGTCCCTTCTGTCTGTCTCTTCTGGTTATCCAGGTGGAAGTTAAAGATCCCATGGAACTTAATGCAAAAGTCAGATAACTTTTTATTTTAAAATCAGTTAGCAAATTATAATACAATATTCATAAATATATAATGTCATTATTCCCTACCCCTAGGACTCACTCCCTTATTATATGCACTTCTTTTAAACAATCTCTGCTACACAGTATTTCTAGTGACATAATTATGGGGTTATTGGAAGGTTTTTACCTTTAGTTATGGAAAGCTTCAGGTCCCATTATTAGCAATTTCTCCTAATATAGCAACCTGATTAAGACTTAACATTGTCCAGTCATGATTTCGTGTGCCACCTCCTGGTTAGAATAAGAGAAACATGGTACTGTGCTTGCCATAGAAAATATTTGAAGATGATGAACACCAGCTGCTGCATTCCCTCCTCACACTTCCCTTGTGGAAGGGAGTTTAGGCTGTAAACAATCCATCCAACCTGAGGATTGCACAAAAGAGGCTCCCTTAAGACCTTTAAAGCATAGCCCCAATGTTGTGAGTAAAGGAGTATTCTGAGAATAAGTTATTTTACTTTGCTTTACAAAAGAGGCTATTGGATAGTACTGTGTAATCATGTTGGTATGCATGAAGTATGCTTTCAATTATAGTCACATATGAAGACTTAACTATATGATAGCATTTCACTTTTTTATCAGGATCCTTGCATTTTGCATATCACAAGAGCCTCACTTTAAGCATAGAAATTTACAGCAGATGAGATCTGCTAGGCTCACCTAGTCAGCACATTTCCTCTACCAGCTTCAGAAACCACAGACCCTACATGATCTCTGGCTTTCTTCTCTTTCCTGTTGCTCAAGTTTGGCAACTTGCTTGTTGTGGTGCTTCACAAGGGACCACCATCCTACAATGGAACCAATCTGGCCCAAATTCCTCACATGCAGCCCTTTCGGCTCTGGCCAGAGTTTATTTTATGAACAACTGGCATATCTGATGATCGCAAGCCCCTCATGCAGGTTCCTGACTCAAAATCTGCTGGCTCTGATGTAATCGAGCATAAATTACTCAACCCTGCAGCTTATGAGTTAGCACTCCAGTTGACAGACTAATTAATCTGGCACTGTCATCTAATGTGTTGCCTATCCTGTGACCTCCAATGTTGTGCATGATTTTATGAAAGGAAACTGCAAACTGTTTAACATCTAGAGGCCCACTGTCATGGTCCTGACATTAAACAAAATCCTTAAGAAATTTGTCTGCTCCTAGCTCACCAACCATTTCACTGCTCGTGACGTTCTCTCTCCCATGCAGCATGGCTTCTGAAAATTGCATTACACTACTACTGCCCTTCTTACACTCGCTTTGTATACACACATTGTCTTAGAAATGGACATTGGTATCCTTACAGGTGTGATCTTTATTGATTTGACAAAGGCTTTTGGCCCTGTTGATCACTCACTACTATGTGACACTCTCTGCGAGTAGCCATGGTATCTCATCCTCTCCACTCCTGTGAAGAAGCAAATATTTAGCAAACACATCTCAGAGAGTTAAATATTGATGTCTCCTCTCAGAGCCTGTCCCTACAGTAATGGGGGTTCCCACAAGGATATAGTCTATGTCAACTTCTATTTGTCCTGCAGATACATTCCATTAATCTACATCTATGGCCATTGGTTTTCAGTTTTTTTCCATAAAACCCTGTACAATTCTAGAATTTAAACTGCATACTTGTAAAAAACAGGAAGAATTTCACTGAATTTGGCATTTTAGTCCAGATCAATCTTCAGAAATTGTATTTTTCTTCTAATTGCTTCACGTACATTTTAATGTGCTTCATTTAATGCTCTGTATATTAAGCCTTCTTTTATTCTGATTAGAATGACAGTAGAATCCCAGTAACATCTGGAAATTAGATTAGCAGTCCCAGGTGCAATTCCCAGAATTTCAAGTCTTGAACACAGAATGCCATTATTTTAATCACCTTAAACTAGTGGCATTGTCTATGTATGCCACAGTGCTCTGCCATCCTTTATGCAGATGACCTCATCCTGTACACTAGCTCTAAGAATATTATCAGTATTAGTCAGTACCTAACATCTGACCTCCGGTCTGTTCAGAGTTAGCTGTCTCATAACAAATTCATTTTTAATGTGACCAAAATGCAGTCAGTGCTGTTTGAAACACCATCAAGACTGAGGCACCGACTTGCCCCATTATTCATCGCATACAGTATCATGACAGTACTGTAGTTCCCTCAGTCATCTCCTTCATCTACCTTGGAGTCACCCTTGACTTGGCCCTTCATTAATATAATGTAATGGGCATATGTAAATCTGTAAATTCCATTCTTGGTGTCTTGTATAAACTTGGCAGCAATCTGACCTCCACGCTCATCTTGCTATAGCCCATGGAATGTTCCTTCTTAAACTCATCTGTAGAATTTGTTTATTCTCTATGGCTTCAAAAAACACTCTCTCTAGATAGGATATAGTAGATAGGATGTTGTCTATAATAATAATTTCCATTTTGCACTGGCATACCACTGACATGCTCATCACTGCTCACTCTATGACTGGCTTGGTTAGTTTCCACAGTCCCCGATTCATGACCACATTCATGATCTTTTGCGTCTATCCCTTGTAACACTACTCTGATCTGTGCAGTGTCTACCCTTTGAGGTCTGCTAAAAACGCCTTTTCAAATGTCCCCAAACTTAAAATTAGGGCTTGGAAATCTTATTTTGCCTATTCTGCCCCAGGGTATGGAAATCCATTCCTTCTGAGATTCATCTTTGTCCTTTAGCATCTTGGTTTCATAGTAGGAATTAAAATGGTCTTGTCAGTGTGCAGATGTTCCTGCCATTGAATTATACTGGTCTGTTAAGAATCCTTATCTGTATAATCGTGTTCTCTTATACACCTTTTGTATTACATGGTCATGACTATTAAGCAATTTGAAATTTCCATGTCCCTTGTCTACTCTATGTAAGCTTAATAGTTCCCCTACCCACCTGAAGCAAGTTACTGTACCTTGGGATCTATGTCATAATAGTGAACGGGAAATAGTGATCACTATTATGGTGAGTGTATATAATCAAAAAGCAAATCAGTGACATATACTTGCCAGTGACTCAACATCTGGCAAAAAAAGATTACTGTCTTTGCTGGGGGGGCTATGCCCCCCATACACCTCTGCACCTCCCTGATTTTAGATTCTTAACTCTAGATGGATGCATTTTGAGGAGGGGGCACAGTCCACATTTAAAAAAAAAACAAAAAAACATTAAGCCCCACAACTGCAGGCAGCAGCAGAATTCCTCCCCTCCTGGTCCCCGGCCCCAAACCCAGTACCTGCTGCACCGGAGCTAGCCTCCCTTACCACCACACCACATGGCTGGTCAGCTGCAGCAGGCACACTACTGGGTAATAACCCTCTTTCCTATCCCCTTCCCCTCACTAGCCTCCCTTTCTGGTCACCCTCCCATACCCTCATGGTTGTAGTGCATCGCTACCCTTGTGGGTCACCCATGATAATAGCACTGAATATTTGTCACCATGTTGTTGGTCACCCATATTTGGTCACTATCACAGGGTACCTGTACTGTGATGCTATCTGAGGATGTCTACTATACCATTTCTACTTATGCTGCTCTGAATGCCATACCATATTTCCATAATGACACTTTCTATTCTTTGCTTTGTAAATTTTTGTATGTCATCTCTCAGGTCATGCTTAAAAATAGGAATTTGTCTAGAGCATCTGTGCATCTACCTGCTCAACAAAAACTAAGGAAATAAGGTTTTTCCTATAGTTAGGATCTATTAGCCACCCAAATATGGCTACTGCCATTAGTAGGTGTTCATAAGAGCTGGGATCTAAGGGCTACCCGGATAAGGTTTACTGCACTTACTTTAGTAGGTGTACTTAAGAAATGGGAACCAACAGCCACACAGATGGCATTTACTGCAGTTACTGATGGTGGCATACTTATATATTAGTATGTAAGGGCCACCCAGATAGGGTTTACTGTACTTGGTAGATGTTCCTTGCTTTGAATCTGTAGCGCCTCCGATTGATTTTTCACTTATTTGGAAGCACAGTACCCAGATCAA
This sequence comes from Neoceratodus forsteri, assembly GCA_016271365.2. Lineage (NCBI taxonomy): Eukaryota > Metazoa > Chordata > Ceratodontiformes > Ceratodontidae > Neoceratodus > Neoceratodus forsteri. Next base: position 1,355,900,633 of record CM057452.1, read on the forward strand.
TCTATATTCCCAAGTGCATAGAACTATGATACACTAGGCATGGTAACACAGTGAAGCATGTTGGCAAATTCTCTCGGTGCACACAGCACACAGATCAATCTACGTTCCCCTTGTACATAGAACTACATTACACCAGTCTCAGTGGGAAGCACTGTCTCCACAGAACACACAATACCCAGAGTGATCCATAAGTCCTCTAATACACAGAACTACACAAAAGCATACTGGCAATTCTCTGAGCACAGAGCAGAAAGAATGAGTTATAAAACTGTCAACTGTTATGCTACTCTGTACCTTATTATGTGTTCTCCCTTATGTCTCTCCCCCCCCCCCGCCGTACACACCATGAGATGAGTAACTTGTTGTTCAGTGTGCCATTCTTGGTGAAACATTTCAATATATAAATTTCCCTGCTACACAGGGCTACACTTCTCTTAGAACACAGCATACACAGAATTGTCTAATTCCCTAAAGTACGCAAGGCTAGACTGGTGGAAGAAAGAAAGAAGGCACATTCTTCTACTATATTAGGCAATCTTAAATATTCCTTAATCCCACAAGCTGCAGGTTCAAGTTAAGCAGTCTCTCTAGCCACCAGCTGCATTTATGGCTGATGTCCATGGCAGATGCCAGAAAAGTTGTTTTTTATGCTGATTCCCTTCATGCTCTGAAATGCAAGGCAAGGAGCATTTTAAAGAAGAGGACCAATGAATTATTACTCCTGATTGGCTGGAGCAATTCCAAGGGGAGGGTCAGCTGTACTAGGGCCCAAACAGGTAAACATCCTGTTGTGTCATCGAGTCCATGAGGGGAAAGGGTCCACAAATAAGACAAAACCTCTCACAACCCCTGCTACTGAAGATGCTGGTCCCAAGTGTGGAGGATTGCTTGTTACGCTGGACTTGCTTTCAAACTTGGTACTATTTGTGGCTTGCACACAATTCATGAACTCTGCCCCTGATTAGCTGGGACAGGTCAGAGTCTGGCTGTATCTGGGCCACAGGAAGTGAGTGACCTGAATCCTGTTTTTGTTGAATATTGAAACATTCTAAAAACAATGACAGATATTGGACTGTATTTACTGTCTTCAGTAAAAATAGTTGAGTAATTTTGGAATTTAATTAATATTGCAGCTACTTTTACTTTTCCAATAGGTCACAATGATGTGTGCATGATGGTAAAGATAAGGTGAAACATCCAATTTTGTTTGCAGTACTTTTTTTTCTGTACAAGATTGTGTCAAGACCCCTATCTCCAATTATCCCTCCATATGCATAGCTATGGCTATGCTAGCTTTCTCCATGAGACAACATATAAGCCTGTAGAGATGCCCTAGTCATACATATGTGCAGTTTGGAAGTAAAGTGGTCCATATGTTTACTACTATATATCTTTGGGGTGGGATCTAAACAGACACTGAAATATTTAATTAACTGGATCTGCTCTAAATATTTACCAAAGGTGCTTGGATAGACATCACAAACAGAAAGGCAGCTCATGGAAAAAAGACCAGATCCAAAGTGTGAAAAGCAATACTCACTCAATAACAGGCTCAAACATGTTCCTTGGCACTAAAGAGGAAACAAAACTTTGGTTCTAGAATTACAACATAAGATTACAAACCAAAGTAGCACTGACTGTAAAATCCACTGATGTTTCACAGAGACTTACTGTGTGCTTACTCAAGGCTTATCATGAGTGATGTGAGCATACAGTAGGTAAAGTCTTTTCAAGAAGGAGGAAGGAAGTGATCTCACCTCTGCACAGATCCTTGGTGAGTCCACATCTTGAAAATGTGTGTAGTTTGGGAAGTGTCACTTACAAAAAGACATGGACAACAAAGAGTCAGTAAAAAGAAGAGTGACCAAAATTATTCATGGGCAATAGAGGAGGACCATGAGAAGAGGCAGACTGACCTCAATATATGGTCCCTGGAAACCAAAAGAAAAGTGTGCTGGGGGGGCATGACTGAAACTTTGAAATACCTGAAAGGTATGAACAGGGTGAATAGAAAACAACTGTTTAATCTTAGCAAGGGGTCCATCAAAAGAGACTGCAACTATTACTGGGCATGGTAAAATATAGAATATATGTGAGGAAGTACTTCTTCACAGAAAGGGTAGTGGAAAAGTTTCACCATCTGAAAAAGGAGATTGTCAACATTAAGATGGGTGCAATTTTCAAGACAGGGTAGCACAGACACACATGATACTAGAAAAAGACAGAGGGAGGGGATGGGACTAATGAACACATTGTAATAGTTTATGTGGACATAAAGTTGAGACCTCAGAGTCCGTGTAAGGAGCCAGTGCAAACCCTCAAGGTGACTGCCTACCACAAATGTGCTACTGGCAAACAAAAATGTGATGCACCCAAGGAGAAGAGTAGGCAAAATATAAGGTCAATCACTGTGTTTTGTGATTTATACCAGTCAACAATCCAAAGTGCAAGGCGCAAATATATACAATGACATTCCATAATCGGCATCAAAATACGATAGCTAGTACAGACTCCAACTAGCCCGAATGTTCCTCGAGCATTCTGCCTGCATGAATCCTGTAGAAGCTGCTGTAATTTGATACTAATTATGAAATCACAAGTAATTTATCTGCAACATGCACTTTGGATTACTGGATGGTAAAAAAACAAAATAAAAAACAATGACTGACTTCACAGTATATTTCGCCTCCTCTGCTCATTTCATTGTATCATATTGTTGTTTTCAGGATAGTTCATGTAGAACTAAGAAATAACAAATCCACAGAAGACATTCTCAGTGCTAGGCTGGTGATAATGTAAGTACATGAAAGAGTGGCTGCACAATGAGTCTTTTTCAGTCTGTTAATAACTATATTTCTATATTTCAATGCATTTCAATCTAACAGGCATCACCTATTGGAAAACAAACTGTAGCAGCAACAAAAAGTAATAACCTTATATGTTTGGGAGGACCCATACCATTGACAAACAGTAGTAATCTTATTTGTTTGGGAGGACCCATAGCAGAAACAAACAGTAATAACCTTTTATGTTTGGAAGGATCAAGAAATGTAAGACTAGAGGACCCCTTCCAACCTTGCCTATTTCAGCCCTTTGTATTTAACTAATTTAGCTGTACATTTAAGAACATTACATGCTGAATTCATAAGTCTCTGTGTAGGCAGACCCAGTGACACAGTGGCAGAGGATTGCTCTGCCACCTGTGTGACCAGGGATCAGACAGAAACACAGAATTTGATGGCAGATAAGAACTGCTTCACCCACCCAGTCTGCACATTTTTTCCTGCCTGCAGTAACACCCTATAACCTGCTTAATCTCAGGCTCTTTCCCTCCCCCCTTCCTTTTCATTAAGATTCCCTAATGTTTATCTCATACAGTCTTGAGAATCCCACCACTTTTTTGGTTCCAATCAACTCTGCTGGAAGGCTGATTCAGGAATCCACCACTATTTCTGTGAAGAAGTACTTCTTCATATCTCTCCTGAATCTATACCCCTCCAGTTTCATACCATGTCCCCATGTGAGCACTGAATTCCCACACTGAGGTTTGCAAGAGAAGAGGATATCATGGGTGTCAGCTGCTTTGCTCCCTGGGAGGAAGAGCATGGGCTACGCAGAATTCATGTAGCCCATGTTGGCTCACAAAAGAGAAGCATAGAAATCAGTTGTGAGGGCAGCTTTGTACCCTCTAACAATGGAAAAAAGTGTGCAGAAGTGTGGGTAACCCTGGTCACTGGGGACTGGAGGAATGAAAGGAAATTGAAATATTTGAAAGATGTTATATGTAGCTCAGTAATGTTCCCTAGGCTGTGTTTCAAAACATTGCAGTTAACAAACTAAAAATATTCATAAAATGTAAAAACAAATAATTTCCTTTTACCAGCATTGACTTGGGGTCCCAATTGCTGATGGGAGTTCTGATGCCAAAGCTGACTCTGTCTATTGGTTACTACATAGCACAGTACCATGGCACATCAGGGTAGAATTCTTCACAAACATAAGTGGCTTCATTGTTTCAGTTTTTAGATGATGGGGCTGAGCTCCAAAGGGGCTTGATTTCCATAAGCCCCAAGTGTGTCAGACATGGCACACTGGGCTTGCACCAGTCTAATGGGATTTTCTATCCTGTGTGGCAATTGCCGCAAGTTAGACTAGTTTTGTGGTCTAGCTTGTGCACATCTCAGGGACAATTTTTATGGTATTTGTGCCAGAAATTTGGTGTAAAATGCCCTAAATTGGGTTGACTGTCACAACTGTGTCTGACCTGCAAAAATCGATTGTAGTTGTGGAAAAAGCTTTGGTGCACCACCGGATTAAAAGTGTTGTGGTGCAGGGCTTGATACAAGCCCTGTACTCCTATTAAAATCAAACCACCCCCGTAATTGTCTAATGTGTTAATACCTCCAAGGAGAGCACTCTTATGGTTGTAAGAGGGTCTCACTGATTATCTTTTGGGTGAGAACTGCAAATGAAACTGAGCAGTTCTGATTCCCTATGAATGTGAGATCATTCTTACAATCATGATAGTGGTCTTGGTGGTGGTATTAATATATTACTGACCAAACTTGATCAATAGTGCATAGATATTAGGAAGTATAATTAATGCCTTTGTGTCTTTTCATTGTGATTCTTTACTGTCAATATAACATCCACCGTTGTTGACAATTCCTTAATCCTCATTCTAAAAGTAAAAAATTAGAGTGGGTTTTATTTGATTACTGACTATTAATGTGTCAGCAGTTAATGCAGGACAGGTCTCTTATGCACTTATAATACTGGTGTTCAGATGAATTTATTTTAAATATTTAAGTATAATTTATATTTAACACCTATAAACTCTACTCCTACAGCTACTATACAGGTTGCCTTTGTAAAAGAGTCCTTAATCTCATTATGATACTACTTCATGAAATAAAAATGAATTATATAAAAAGTATGTGTTTTGCTTTTCTAGGGACTCTTTATCTTGATCGTCGGAACTTTGATAGACAGTAAGGTAAGTTCTCTAATGCATAGAAGATAAGTTTGTTATGTTATGTTCTTCTTTTTAAAATGAACATCTTATTTTGTGCCAATATAGGTTAGAGATGCCTTTCTACAAATACTTTTATCATCAAGATGGGTATCACAACAAACAAAGGTAAGCCTTGGCACTGTATAATTACATTGTTATATACAAGGCCACTGTTTTTCGGTTTTTACCGGAAAATCCAGTAAAATTTCAGAATTAGGGCTGTCTGAAAACCGGTAAAAACGAAGATTTCATGGAATCTGGCATTTTCTGTCATATCAGTAAACCTATAAAAAGTGTGTTTTTCCTTTAATTCCTTCCTGTACTATTTTCAGTTTGCTTCATTTAATGCTCTGTATATTAAGCCTTCTTTAATTCTGATTATTTATGCACATACTAAAAAATTATAAAAGAATCCCGGTAAAATCCGGAAATTAGAGTAACAATCACCGGTGAAATTCCGGAATCTTAAGTCTTGAAAATGGAATTTAATTATTTTAATCATCATAAATCAGTGGCCTTGGTTATATACATTGACACATACATTACTGCACAGTGCAGGGGATTAACATTAGGATGATCTGACTGTGACAAACACAGTTCTACCACTTTTTTATTAATAAAGCTTGACTGGCTTGTGCACATTCTAACAGTAGAGCTGTTTTAGCCCATGTGACTATGAAGAGTGTCTGGAGAGTTCTGTTGTGCTCCCACTTCATCTGGACTCATAACACTGCTCTTTGCAAATATTTTATTGGGTTTATTTTGTCATTTTTTGATGAGTTTCGGAGGTATTACCCCTTGGCAATGCAGATAATATTCTTGATCAATGTACTGTACTTGGCTGATTTGTATGGTAGTAGCATGAGAAGGAGATATGATGGGAACTGGGGCATTTCTCCCACCCAATCAAGAAGTTTCATTTGTTTTGTATACTTGTAGTTATAGAAAACAGCATAGAACTCCACCCATTCACAACTATGAATTTTTTTTACTTGTGTTTGGTGATATGGCATATATGGTAGCATACCTCTTACCTCATTTAATTTAGCCCTAAATGCCCACTTGCTAAGGTTTACTCAGTAGTCTCTAGTCAGAAAGAGACCCTAGAGATGCAAGGGGTATCAAAGAACCACCTTGTGTTATATGCCAGTGCACCCAATACAGTACTGTGCACCATATTTAGAGAGATTAGTAGTCTCTGTAGCAAGGTCTGCCACACTGACACAAGAGGTTCCCTGCATTAAAGATATGATGCATGTGGAGAGAATGCTACAAGCCGAGGAGCAACAGTGAGGTGTGTGAATGCCCCCATGTGAGCCACAATGCTATCAGGAGGGGCATGAATGCCCACATTGAAGTATCATGATGATGCATGGGCAGGAATACCCAAAGGTGGGTAAAAACAGAAGAGGGAGACAAAGAGCAAGAATTAATGGAAACTGTCAAAATTATGATAGAGGATGAAAACTGATGCAAGCTGTGTCAAAAACAACTACATGGAAGAGACCATTGGAAATCCATACCATGGATGAAATGGCCATGGCAGTGACATGTGTAGATCTATTACCATACCAAAGGGTTGTTGAGGTTGTCTCACCGTTCTTGTCTGCAGCTGGATCTGCTCCATTCTATGTACCACTGTCAGTCAGACCAGCTCCTGACTGATCTAATGGATGCCAGCCACCATCAGTGCAGTGTAAGGGCTGGGATCCCACTTTTGTGAATCTCAGCAAAGGGAACATTGCATCATTTTTGCAATGCAAGCCCTGTTGCTACATGGCACACCCAGGTTTTGGATGCTTGAATGGCACAAGTCACTTTGGTTCACACTGCACTAGTTTAGATGCAAGCCACTTTCTGGAATCATGTTTGACACAAACTGCACTTTGCATCAAAAGGTTTTGTCTCAAGTTGCTTGCACCATTCCCAAAACTTTCTGAATTGAGCCCGGTGTCTTTGCAACTGGTGATATGACTTCTCTCCCTACTACCTATTATTGCCTGGTAACAACTTCATTTTAGCCTGGTCCCTGATTTGCATTTTGACTAAATATCCATGGTCATAATGCATAATCATATCTTTTTCTGAAACCCAGTAACTTATTCTAATTTTTGTACATGTAATATCTCCAATGAATGATGCTTCTTGGAATTTTGTTTGCACCTTGTACAGTACTTGTTGGTTATCTCATGTTTGTATCCTCATTGTATATCAACATTTCTATACTTTGCTATTTTGTAATATTCCTGTATGCAATTAACTCCAGGTTGCCCCTGAAAAAGGGACTTCTAGTCTCAATGGGCCTACCCAGTTAACAAAATCAAATAAATACGGACTTCCAGCGATGCATTGCAGTGGGCTGTAGTCTTCTTGTAGAGCTCCAGCCACCTGCTTTCCAAAATCAGTGATCTACTTGCTTTTATGGGCACCGGCTACCCAAGACTGCAGTTTCTCGGCAGGGGAACAGTGTGTGCGTATGGCAAGAGCCGGTTCATGGTTACGATGGAGGTGGATGCAAAAAAAAAAAGTTCCGAAGAGCACTCCTCCTGTTTCACTTGAAAAGGCCCCAAAGAAGCCTTGGACCTCTAGTTCCAGCCGAAGGGCGGAGGGTGGCGCTGACACAGAGCTTACTTCAGCAGGGAATGAGCCACTCACTCTGCAGCAGTTCCTTGAGGAATTTAAACCCTTCAAAAAGGACTTACACACCCTGACGGCTGATTTTGCCACACTCTCCCAGAAATTAGACGAACTGGCCTAGGGGGTTACAGATAATTCAGCAAGGATTTTTTTCACTGGAGAAAAGGCAGAACAGGCTTGAGCCTGAGCTTACTGCCTGCAGGCAGCGTCTTGGCAAATTGGAGCAGAAGGTCGAGGACCTTGAGGGGTGCAGCAGGAGGAATAATGTTGTGATTGTGGGTCTCCCCGAGGGAGAAGAGGGGCATGACCTGATTAAATTTACACAAAAGCTTGTTGAGAGGTTAGCTGGCCAGACTCCCTTTGGGGCCAGTTATTCTATTGAAAGAGCCCATAGAGCGCTGCATCCCAAGCCATCCCCTGAGGCTTCTCCCCGGACTCTCATCTGTCGTTTCCTCAATTTCAGAGAAAAGCAACACTTCATCAACAAGACAAAAGAGCTTCAGGATATCACCTGGGAGGGAAAGCGGCTGAGAATTGCCCAGGATTTACCCACTTCGGTGCACCAAAGGAGAACAGCCTTTCACCCTATGGTGGTTAAAGTAATAGCAGCGGGCATCAAGTTTCGGATGTTATATCCGGCCAAGCTTAAGGTTCTCGTCTCTGATGCTTGGGTCTTTTTTGAAGAGCCAGGCTCTGTACTGGGGCAATTGAAGTCATCCTTTCCAGATTTGTTTAAGGGTTCCTGAAGAGTGGTGTTTAACGAAAACAAAAGGTCAACTTCCCATACGGGATCAAGTTGGCAGATAAAGGCTTTCCTGTAATGCTTTGGAGCCTAGAATTTGGTGGACCACTGTGGATGTGACTGATCTTTTGTACCCCAGGTGTATCCCTACGTAAGTATGGCCTGAGCAACAGGGATGCCTGCCTCCTCCCTGGGAATTGACTTCCGCCTTTGTACCTGCTGCTGGGATTTGGGAAAACGATTTAAACCAGCTGGCATGTCTTTTGCTAAGTGAGATGGCAAGTCTCAGTATTTATCTCAAGAAGGATATGGGCTCCCTATGGCCTCTCCACCAGCAGTATGATCGTTAGAGGGCATCCCTGCTATGTCTAAATCCTTTGACCTGGGAATATTTTGACCCAGGCACCTACTGGTCCTATTTCCTGCAGAACTATGTGATTCCCCCTGGGATGACTTTCACCTTGGGATCTGCATGTTTTGGTCATCAAGGGGCTCCCTTAATTTGGACCAGGGGTGCTCCACATTATCCTTAACAGGAGGATACAAGGGGAATCATTATGTTAAGGAGAGTCAGATACGAGTCTCCTTCCCCTTACACCCCTCTATTCTATTTTAGTTTATAATTTTATTTTATAATTTCACTCAGCTTGCTGAATAGCAGTTGTACTAGGGATTTTGGGGCCTTATAAGGTGGCCTTTAGACTTTGAATAGAGGAACAGTTCACTTCTGGAGTGTAACTACATTTGCCTGTTTTATTAGCATAGTGTTTAACAGACCAGGTTTTGGGTCAACTTAATGTTTAGATCTCATCTCAGTTCAATGTTTTTAATGTTTAGTTAGCTGGATGCTATACATGTTAGCTGATTAATGTTGAATATGTTTGTTTCGTAAGGACGATTCTGGAACGATCATATCATTGCTGCAGTCACTATAATACAACAAATTCCTTTATGTCCTGCAAGAATATTATAGTGTTTTCAGGTTATGGTTACACTCTTCATTTCCTTGCTTTGGTGGGGTGGCTGGAGCAGAAAGGGAAAAGCGCCAGGGTGCGATGCAGAAGATGAATTGTAAAATGGGGGGGTGGTGGGCTGGGAAATGTTTTTGTGGTTCAATCTGTTGGGAATTTGTGGGGCTAAGTTGGGGGCTGGGTGGGTAGGTAGGTAGAAGCCAGAAGGAGAAGGAAGGAAACATATTCAATTCAGTGCTTTAGAGTAACTGGTAATTGGTATTTTTCTTTTAAACTTAGATTGTGGGCTTGTAGTGACACTATACTTTCTTTCTTTGTTGTCTTTACTTATAATTGTTTTTGGACTGTTGAAAATTTAAAACATAGTGGTGGTGTAATTCTGTGCTGTCTTTAATTGCTGCAAATTTTATCTTGGCTTGTCTGACTGTCCTGTAGCTGGGTGAACGGTGTTAATTGTCTGGCCTCTGACCTCAGCTACGTGATAACTGGAGGTGGGGCTTAGTCAGAGTTAAAGTAGCAAACAGAGGTTGATTTTCTCAGAAGAAGCCAGAAGGAGAAGGAAGGAAACATATTCAATTCAGTGCTTTAGAGTAACTGGTAATTGGTATTTTTCTTTAAACTTAGATTGTGGGCTTGTAGTGACACTATACTTTCTTTCTTTGTTGTCTTTACTTATAATTGTTTTTGGGCTGTTGAAAATTTAAACATAGTGGTGGTGTAATTCTGTGCTGTCTTTAATTGCTGCAAATTTTCTTCCTCCTCCCTCCCCTTCCCCAACTCTTAATTATATGCCCTGATAAATCTAATTGACAGGAGCTAAACACAGGGTATAGTAAGAGGTGTGAAGTAGGAGGGGCCTAAGAGGGAAGAAGCCCACCCTCAATACAAGTGTTTCGACTCATTTATTTATTTATTGGTTTCTTTTTCCTTAAAAAAAAATCTGAGGATCAGTTACAGGATTTTTAGTACTGTAATTAAGAAAAAGAGAACTAAGAGAGTTTCAGTAGCAGATAAGTTGTGGAATTGCAGTATAATGTGGGGAGTGGTGCAATGCAGTGGCTGTGGTGCAGCCATATTCAGGCAGACCTTCTGGACACTGAGGTGCTGCCCTATCTGCATGCATCTCTCTGGACTGTGGGATGAGGTAACCAGACTCGGAGCGGAGGTAAACTGGGTCAGGAGTACCATCAGCCCTATCCAGGGACCACCCAGTCCAATGCAGCTGCCTCAAAGGATGCCGAGAACCAGGAGCACTTGAATGACAGTTGGCTCAGGGAGGGTTAGTGCAGTCAGGCAGAGGCACATCCCAGATACTATTCCTCTCAAGAACTCATATGCCACACTGGCAAATGAGGACAACCAAATAGAGGTACCCAGAGAAGTGGAAGGAAAGGATGTGGAGGTTAGCCAAGGAGGTGACCTCAGTGGGGAAAGCAGTGGACCCCAGAGGGAGGAGGAGGAGGAGGCAGATCCTGGTGGGGACTCCATCGTAGAGGATCCAGCTAGGAACACAGGAGGGAGAGGACAGGGAGGTGAGTTGCCTCACCAGGTGCCACGGCATGGAGGGATGGAAGGAAGATACTGGGGATCACTGGGAAGGCAAGATGGGAGGGTGAGCTGGATGTCATTATCCACCTAGGTACTAATGACTTGGCAAATGGGGAGCCAAAGGAAGTTCAGGAAGAGTTTAGGAAACTGGGAGGGTCTCAAGCAGTAGCTACTTCTGTCACTTTCTCAAGTACTACCTGTGAGAGGCAAGGAGAGCATGGAGTGCATGCACCCAGGAACTTTAACTCATGGTTGAAGAACTGGTGCTGTGAGGAAGGGCCTTGATTCATTGGTGACTGGGGACCCACCTGGAGGGATGGAGGTTTGTTCAAGCTGATGGCCTGCATCCATCCTGGAGGGAATCAAGTACTCAATGATAAGTTTAAATGCTACATTGACAAGCATTTAAACTGGCAAATGAAATTGGCAGGCCAGCAAGGAGGATACTTGCTCCACCCCACAGCTAGCAGTGGGACCAGTGAACCAGAGGAGTGGCTATCTCTGCAAAGCGGTGTGCAAAAGATGGAGATTAGTGTCCAAAAGGTGGATAAGCAGAAAAGGGCAAATTCAGCAGAAGGGCAGACAGCAAGGAGAACCAGGGATAAATGACAACCAAGGAAGGGGCTGGTGAGAACAGTGAAGCAGACAAGGAGGTCAAATCATGGGAGCCGTGTGCAAATGCCAGGAGCCTTAGCAACAAGATGGAAGATCTGGAGGCTGTCATGGTACAGTCAGACCTGGACATTGTGGCCATCACTGAAACCTGGTGTAATGATAACTCCTGACTGGGAGATAGCCATACCTGGCTACAACATATTCAGAAGAGACAGAGCAGGCAGGAAGAGGAGGAGGAGTGGCACTGTATGTGAAAATGACATAAGGGCCACAGAGATCCAGGAGGAACAAAATGGGGAGAGATACTGTGGGTTAAGCTAGAAAGGAAAATGGGGCCAGCCATCCGCAGCAGTGTGGTCTATAGACCACCAGCCCAGGAGGAAGAAACAGATAGGAGCTGATGCTAGCCATCCAAAGGATGGCAGACAAGGGTGAGGTAGTACTGGTTGGAGACTTCAATATTCAGACGTGGACTGGAGCATCCCAGCATCAACTAGAGCAGATTTATCCTGGACTCCCTTCAGGGTGCTTTCCTCAAGCAACTGGTCATGGAACCAACTCGGCAGAAGGCAATACTGGACCTTCTGCTCACAAACAGGGACAGTGTGATGGGGTAACAGTGACCACCAGTCATTGTGGTTTGAAATCACAGAAAGAGCAGAACCAAACCACACAAAAACACGTATCCTGGATTTTAGGGGCAGACTTTGGGAAAATGGGGAAATACTTGAAAGAGGCATTAAGGAGAATGGGACAGGAATCGGGGTTGAGGAACAGTGGGCAGTATTTAAAATGGGATTATAAGAACAACAGAATTATGCATTAGCAGGTTAGCAAGAGGAAAGGAAGAGAGACCATTATGGTTTTCCAAAGAGGTAGCAAAGAAAGTGAAAGCCAAAAGATAGCATTCAGGCAATACAAAAGACACAGGCAGAAGGGATAGGGAGAAGTACCAGGAGAAACAAAGGGAGGCAGGGAAGTCAGTAAGGGAAGCCAAAGCTCAGACAGAAGAACACATTGCAAAATCAGTGGTTAAAGGGGACAAAACCTTTACAGGTACATAAGTGAAAAAAAGAAAGACAAAGGAGGGATAGTGAGACGGAAGGGGAGGATGGGAGTAGCGTGGAGGATGACAACAGTAAAGCTGACATATTGAACAGGTATTTCTGCTCAGTCTTTACTGAGGAAGAGGGGTAATGGTCTGAAGGGAGTACAGGAGTGAGAATGGTGCAGAAATGGACACAAGTCCCTTTACGAGAAAGGGTCTAGAAGAACTGGAAGTAATAAGGTTGACAAAGCAATGGGGCCAGATGGGGTAACCCAGGGTCCTTAAAGAACTAAGAGGTGGTGGCTGAACCTCTGGCTAGCCTGTTTAGTCAATCACTGGAAACAGGGAAGGTACCCAAAGACTGAGGACAGTGCAGATGTAGTCCCCTTATACAAAAGCGGGAACAAAGAGGAAGCAGGAACTACAGACCAGTCAGCCTCACCCGTAGTGGGAAAGATCATGGAAGCACTTCTGAAGGAGAGTTGGTGGAACATCTGGTTGTCAATGGACTACAGGACCCAAGGCAGCACGGTTTCACCAGGGAGGTCATGTCAGACCAATCATTGAATTTTTTGACTGGGTGACTAGGGAGGTGGATCAGAGAGGGCAGTGGACATGGCCTATCTGGACTTCACAGGCTTTGACACTGTGCCACATAGAAGACTATTGCACAAACTGGGGAATATGGGTGTGGGCATGACAGTAGTGTGGTGGGTAGGTAACTGGCTGGGTGGCAGGACACAGAGGGTGGTGGTAAATGGCTGTCACTCCACAGAGGGAAGAGTGACCAGTGGGGTACCACAGGGATCAGTGCTGGGACCGGTCCTATTCAACATCTTCATCAGTGACATTGTCGCAGGATCTAGAAGGCAGAATTTCACTGTTCGCTGATGACACAAAGCTCTGTAACAGAGTAGTCACACCAGAGGGTGTAGACAGAATGAGAAGGGACCTGCAGAAACTTGAAGAATGGTCAGGGGTTTGGCAGTTGAAATTCAATGCAAAGAAGTGCAAGATAATGCATATGGGGCACAAAAACCCTGGCACAATATATCAGTTGGGGGGTGAGGATATAGCATGCACCAAGCAGGAAAGGGATCTTGGGGTTGTCATCTCTGATGACCTCAAGGTAGGGAAACAGTGTGACAAGGCATCAGGTAAAGCAAATAGGATGCTGGGATGTATAGGCAGGGCATCACCAGCAGGAAAAGGGAGGTCATAATTCCGCTATACAAGACACTAGTGAGGCCCCACCTGGAGTACAGTGTACAGTTCTGGAGACCATACCTACGTAAGGACATAGACAGGGTAGAGAAGGTTCAGAGGAGGGCAACAAAGACGGTGCATGGATTGCATCACAAGTCCCATGAAGACAGGTTGAAGGAACTGAACATGTACTCCCTGGAGGAGAGGAGGGAGAGAGGGGATATGATAGAGACATACAGTATCTTACAGGGAGAAACAGAGTGCAGGAAAACACTATTTTTAAGCGAAAAAGATGTTCCAGGACTAGAGGGCATGGGATGAAGTTGGAGGGAGGATGATTCAGAGGAAACATGAGAAAGAATTTCTTCACAGAACAGGTGGTGGACAAGTGGAACACCCTGCCAGAGGAAGTGGTGGGGGCTGAAACAATCACGGGATTTAAGAATGCATGGGATAGACATAAAGGAATTCTAGAGGTCAGTGGTAAGGGAAAACAGACTTCTAGGAAAACAAACTGAACTTACAAGCTCAAATGGGCAGACTGGGTGGGCCATAGGCCCTTATCTGCCGACACTGTCTATGTATCTATGTATCTATGTAGGTTCATACAGGGACATGAGGCAGGTCCCTCTACTAAATACTTCGGGCATATCACAATCCCTCTACATTAAGATAAGATGGAGACAACGAGGGTAATTTCCTGGAATGTCCGGGGGGCCAGGTGCAAAATTAAACAATATCAAATTCTCAAGCATCTCAATCTGCTTGCTGTGGATGTTGCATTCCTGCAGAAAACTCACTTATTAAATTCTGAGGCTATGCAGCTACATAGGCAGCAGATGGGTCAATGTTTTGTGGCAGAGGGTAATACCCAAAGTCCGGGTGTCATGATTCTGTTGCGCAGGGCCATCCCGTTTCTTCCTGTTCAGATCATAGCAGATCCTGAGGGATGCTATATGTTTGTAAAAGGTAAACTATACACCAAAGAGGTTATTCTAGGCAGTATATACTGCCCCAACGCTGACACGCCGAGTTTTTTCATATGTATTCTCAACATCCTCTCCTTGTTCTTGCAAGCCCCTTTAATAATTGGGGGTGATTTAAATCTGGTGATCGATCCTCAGATCGATTGTTCTGGTAGGCCCCGTAAAGGGCTTTCCCCAGCACAGCGAGCTCTCCGGGATTGGTTGGATAGCACAGGACTAGTGGACATTTGGCGCATCCTTCACCCATCCGATACTGGATTCACCTTTACCTCCTCTGTGCACCACTCTTCGTCCCGCATTGACTACATATTGATCTCCCGCTTACTAAACCCGGTGGTGATGGACTCTGAGATATTAGCAGGGCCTCTCTCTGACCATTCACCAGTTGCCTGTTGGATCTCTTTATCTACATTCCCCACATTTAGCAAGAGATGGAAGGTCAATAACCAATTGTTGAAGATCCCAAAATATGTGACTTATATCTCCGAGCACATTTCCACTTTTATGGATATTAATTTTGGTTCTACGGGGAAGTTTGATATTGAATGGTGCTCACTCAAGGCTTATCTCCACGGGGTGTTGATAGACTTAGCTTCCAAAAGGAAGAAAGAGAAGAATGAGCAGCTTAAAAGCTTGCTGTCCCAAATTAGGGCCATTGAACAGGAGCCCTGGCACACGCCAGAGAGACCCTTGTGAAACTCAGAGACTCATACCTGAATATTTTAAGAGAAAAGTCAAAGGCAGAGTTTGCTATTTTAAAAACTCAGTCTTATCAAGTAGATCAGGGCGACAAAGCAGGATGTCTTTTAGCCCTCAAGCTTAAGCAGCTAGAGTCCCATAGATTGATAGCTGCAGTCCGCTCACAAGAGAGTGATATTCTCATAACTTCCCCTGCGAATATAACTTTGGAACTTCGTGCTTATTATGCAAAACTGTATAGTCCCAAGGAGGACCCTCCTTCTGCATCTCAGTTATCCTCCTACTTCTCCCAAATCAGGTTACCTCAACTTTCGGACCAGCAGAAGTCTTCCTTAGTTACCCCCATTACTTTAGAAGAGATACTTAGGGTTATCAGGGACCTGCCCATCGACAAGATGCCCGGACTGGATGGATTTTCCGCCAATTTCTATAAAGCCTTCATGGCTCAATTAGCACCTGGATTACTCTCCTTATTCTAGTGTGTTCTTTCTGGCCAAGCTGGAGATGATTCCCTCTTCAAAGACTTGTTAACTTTAATATTGAAACATAGTAAATCTCCCAAACAGGTCCAGAGCTATAGGCCAATTTCGCTTCTCAACCAGGCCTTAAAGATTTTAACGAAGCTCCTGCCGGATCGGCTGAGTCTCGTCCTGCCAGATATTATAGGTCTAGAGCAGGTAGGTTTCATGAAGGGGAAATCTTCGGTTGACCATTTTAGAACCCCCTCGCATGTCTTCTCGGCTTCCAGGGATGCTGATTTTCCTGCTGTGCTTATCTCTTTGGATGCTGAGAAGGCATTTGACAGAGTTGACTGGAACTTTCTGTTCAAGTCACTTGTAGCCTTCGGATTCCCTCCCCTTTTTTATAGAGTGGATAAGGGTCTTATATAAATCTCCCACAGCCCGAGCCATCTGCAATGGGGTTTTATCTGATTTCTTTAGGCTCCATGCGGGTACCAGGCAAGGTTGTCCGTTATCCCCCCTGTTGTTTAATATCTATGTGGAACCACTTATCCGGAGGATTGTGGACATCACGAAAATTCAGGGAGTAGGTATTCAGCAGTGCACTGTCAAAGTATTGGCGTATGCAGACTACCTTCTCCTTCAACTATCTCAACCCGAGGAATCCATTCCTGCATTACTATACACACTAAGAGAATTTAGTTCTATGTCTAATTATAAATTAAATGAAGACAAGACGGTAGTCTTCCCCTTGAATCACAAGGCTTTAAAGGTTGTGGCGACATTGGTGGGTTTCTCTTGGCAGCCTAACAGATTGAAATATCTGGGGCTGTACTTGACCAGGGAGCCAAGTAGATTTTTCCAATTAAATTACGAGTCCTTGACAACCACTATTAGACAAGATCTCAATAGATGGGCGTTACTCCCCTTATCTATTTGGGGAAAAATCAACGTCATCAAGATGAATATTTTTCTGAGGCTTTTTTATCCACTAAATCTTTCGAACATCTGGTTGCCACTGAAGTGGTTTAAAAAAATCCATCGGACTTTCTTGGCCTTCATTTGATCAGATAAAAAGCCCCGGATAGCTTATGATAAACTTGTAACATCGAAATTGAAAGGGGGGTTGAGAGTCCCCCATTTAGGGCACTATTATTGGGCCAGCCATTTGAACAAATATTTGCAATGGCTTTGGTGGGACTACCCCCAACAGGAGCAGTCCTACGTTCCCATTTGGCTCCATATAGAGAAGCGCATAATACATGCCCTGGGGCTCTCACCTGCTGCATTATTACATGTTAATCCAAAGTATCTACCTCCCATGCTTAAAAATACTCCTGTAGCATTATCCGTTCATATCCATTTGCTGATATGCTCCTTCCTAAAGTATAAGCATACCTTGGACCCAGCTCAACCTTGGTGGGGTAATCCCAATCTCAAAATTGAGGGTGGCCCACTACAGTTGAGATGGATCCCCCGATGGGGAACTGCTGTCTTTCCACCCTTCGAAAACCAGATGGTCAATGGTTAACCTCTTCTGAAATACTTGACAAATTTCATATTCCAAACTCTGCGGTCTTTAGAATATAACAGTTGCAGCACCTCTTAATAAAATGTTTCGGTAAAGTGCCACCAACATGCCTGGGTCTACCTCTCCTGGACTTAATCCCCCATGTGGGCCTCCCGCATGCTGTCTCTAAATTGTATGAGATATTGTATAGTAGGAAGTGGCCTGATTATCTTGGTGCGTCCCCGCATTGGGCCACACTATTTCCTGAACATGATTTAAATTGGCCCTCCTTATGGAAGGCCTGTCACAAGTTTCTGATTCAGGACAGACTTTGTTTGATACAGTTTAAACTACTACACAATCTGTATTACTCCCCCCAGAAGATGGCGAAATTAGGCTTGATCTCTTCACCTGTTTGTACCAGGTGCCAGCAGAATGAAGGCGACCTTTTTCACATCTTCTGAAAATGTCCTAAGGTTGCCTCCCTTTGGACCGCCATCAAACAAAAAGCTGACCCCCTTCTGAGTCTGTCAGACCTTTTCACACCAGAAATCTGTCCTGGGCGACCTTTCTTCCGTCACTGTTACTAGTAGAAGATATCATATAACCCTCATTGCATTGTCCGTTAAGAGACTGGTTTTGCGACATTGGAAGGACGAGTTGGAAATTTCCTACAGTGAATGGCTACAGGAATTGTTGGCCAACCTTCGTCTAGAGCGGACCATTGCTAATTTGAATAACCAGTCACAGAAGTTTCTCGAAAACTGGGGTTCTTTGCTAACCCTGTATATGCTTCAGAGTACATAGAAGTCTTTACACTTGGTAGTAGAGAATTTATTAACAGAAAGACTGTCCCTGTGTGAACCGAGGGTGGGGGATGGGGGAGGGGGAGAAGGGATCCTTTTTCCAAGGTTATACCGATATTATGTATATTGGTTTTACGTATGTTAACAAAAGATCCTCTCTCTGTATTTGAAAAATGTTGAATAAATGTTAAATTGAAAAAAAAAATCAAATGCATATATGCTTCAGTAGCTTTTTTCTTTGTTTTTACAAAACAAGAAGCATTCAAAAATAAAATAGGAATAAAAAAAACATGATATAACATGTAGCCTACTTTTAGGGTACAGAAAAAGGGGTAAGGGTAATCTTCCAGTTTAAGTACCTTTTTGAGTAGGAGATAGAATACAGTACAGAGCAGAATGTTTCACTTTCACATCACACTTACAGTTTGTGTAACATTTCCAAACCACGCAAGTTTAACTGTTCGGACCTGTGTCATCTTAAAACTCCACAAAAGAAGTACTCTGAAAAAGCCGATTAGAGAGGCTACCAGACTTTCGCAGCAGCTGGCCATTTGCCTAGGCCCCCCCGACCTAATAAGGATAGGGGGGGCTCCTTTCAGGGGGAACACTGAGCCAAGCAGTGCCAAGGAGAAGGTCCCCAATAGGCTGCCCTTAGGGTTGGGAGGGCATAGATGGAGGGAGGAGACAGGGAGCTATCTAGTCTG
The DNA here is from genome assembly GCA_016271365.2 of Neoceratodus forsteri. NCBI lineage: Eukaryota > Metazoa > Chordata > Ceratodontiformes > Ceratodontidae > Neoceratodus > Neoceratodus forsteri. Next base: position 1,355,919,580 of record CM057452.1, read on the forward strand.
CATCCTTGCTATATCTCCCACTCTCCTCCTTCCAGTGGATCTCCACCCAACTGCCCTCATAAAAGCAGCATAAGGGACCAGGGAGATAGGGCTGTCCTTGACCCACTATGGGTGACTTCAATAGGGGTTGGGGAGTGACTTTTTCAGTTTTTTTCCCCGTGTAATATCAAGATTCTATGGGTTTTTTGCTTTCTCCAAAGGGATGCTAAATTAGGTAGTCAAAGTAGGCACTGGTAATATTATTCTGTAGATTAGGTTATTTGCTTCGCACATGAACTGTGTCAACCATGTGAAGTGGCTTGGGAGGAGTGCAGACCCAAGGTATCAGGGGAACATGGGAGACAAGGCCAATTCTGCCAAAGGACTTGCGGTCAGCATGAGGCCAGGGCACTGCTAGATTATGACCCAAGTGGGGTCATGGTCCAGCCTCATTGGATTACGCCACAAGGATTGAAGGCAGTGCCGTATGCAGGGCAGCCTCCAGAACTTTAGCCATATGACCTCCTCCTAGGAATCAGGAGCACGTCCACCCAGGATTGCCCATGCTCAAGATAATGTACTGTATAACAATAAACACATGGCTTTAGCCATTTCCTCCAAGACTTTGTGTATGTGTCTTCTTGAGGAACGGGAGATATGGGGGGGGGGGTTACCAACAGTGACTTGAGTCTGACACCCTTCCAAATACATTCTTCTTTCTCACTATTTTAAAAAATCCTACTGTAGTTTATATTATGAGGAATCTTTTGAAAGCAAAGCAAGTGCAGTTTCAGAAAAAAAAACCCTTGATTGGCTGTATAAGGCACTGTTTCCTTGTGTTTTATATATATACTTCTATAGGGACCTGTGCTTGAAGGTGCAGAGCACCTCTGCACTATGTATGTGAGGTATGGAGACACTCCGCACCCATTGCACTCCTGCACAGGATGCACTAAGAGGGGGGTGCACAGCCCCCATGCACCTGAACCCCCATCCATGCAGACTGCAATGCACAGGGAGTGGGTGGGGAGGGGTCATGCCTTCACTATGAGGGAAGCACAAAGCCGCATATAGCTGTGCACTGGTGTGCGTAAGAGGGCATCTGGAACACCAGGGTAAACACTGCCTTAAGTCCCTTACATGCCCTGCCCTCACACACAACAGATAAGGAAACAGCACCATAGCAGGTGGGCATTTCCTGACAGAGTGAGTCAACTCCAGTCCCGTACCTCTGAAGATGACTCCGCCAACCATATTGTACCACTCAGTCTCCTGCAGCTGCATACCCACCCCAGGGCAGCACTACTACACCCATGCAGTTCATAGCCCAACACTGCACTGGCAAGGCACCAAGCTTGGCAAGACAACCCCCACCCCTGGCTGCACCCATCACCTTATCACAGGTCCCACACCCATGTAAGTACCAGCCCCTTGTGGTACACCCCCTCACCCACACGCATGGACACAGAGGTGCCCTGGGTCACCATCCCACACACCGTTGTCCAGTGCAAACCCCCACAGACACACACACCAGCAGCACTGACACCCCCCTCCTCCCACATGGTCCATTGGTGCTTTGTCTCAGCATGGCCAGCTGCACTGCCTACCACATACTGCGACAGCCGTCTGACATCCTCAGGGATGCCCTGCAACCATGTACCCTGCCACATAAGGGATCTACTGTTGAACCTGAGACAGGCACCTGATTAGATGCCCAATTGGGTCCACGACTCTGCCCCTGGCTGCCCCTCAGAGTGCTGTTTGCCAGGGGTGTATGCCTGCAAAGAGGTCATGGTCATTGGGTAATACCAGTGGTGTGAACCTGTCGACGGGTGCAGAGTATCACGGGCAGGATACGCGCCACAGGCACATAATTCATGCCTGTTGGAGCATAGGCCCCATTGTTAGCAGTAATGATTGTGCAATTTTAGGCATAATAGCAAAGTATGTTAGTAAAAGAAAGATCCTTTCTTTGTTCGGGAGGGGGTGAAAGAATACCTTATCAATATTCACAAACCATAAGTATTTATGGCCCTGATCATTTGTATTCAAGTGTTATTTGATATTCATCCACTGGAACTGGCCGTAGACGAGATGAACTGAGACTTTCTGTCCAATCAGAGGCCACTTTGGAAGTTCACTGAAGGCAGGTCATGGAACTCAACACTCACAGAGGTGTCAGGCAGGAGAGACAGGTGACAAGCTGCTGCAGAGAAGGAATCTTATTTCCTTCCACTTGTTAAAACTAGACAAAATCAGGATATCTATGCAGTTTTTGTCTAAATCCCAAGTTAGAGAGGGGAAATTTTGTCATGCTTTTCTGTGATAATGTTCAATGTTTCCCAGTAAGACTGCTAGAAGTGCTTTTTCCCCCCAAAGTGAAAAAAATAATGGTATTACAATGGGCCTTTTTTTCTGCTCTGCAAGCAAAAGCAGTCAGTGACTTTCTGCCCGATAGGGCTTGTTTAGGGGAATGTTATTCTTGTCACCATTTTATTATTTTTTTCTTACTTAAAATCATTTATTGTGAAAGAGCAATCTACTTCCATCCAATTGTTAAAATTAGCCAATGAGCTGACATCCTGACAACATTGTTCCTTTTCTAAATCCCAAACTGGAGGCAATGGTAAATTTGTTCACACTTTTGTGTAATAATTTACGTTTTCAGCTTTTCACTCCACCGGCAGTTGCAATTTGCTCAAAGCCAAAAAATTCAGAACATTTCCAATATCAAGTTGTTCATTTATTTCCATTAAAACCATACATACAGTATTAACCCCAACATTTTGCTGGTAGGGCTTGTTTAGGGGAATGTGTTTACTGTTGTCATCATGTTGTTATGCATGTCTTACTTGTAATAATTTATGACCCAAATGTATTTATTTATGTTATTTATGACACTGATAACCGGGTAGGTGCACTGATCCAAGGGGCTCTTTTCAGGCATGACCCGGACCACATGCAGTGGCACAGGAGTAATCTTGCCTCTGCACCTAATGCTCCCCATAGGGCTTGCCATTTAATCTGGATGTGTTACCACCTAACACTGCTGCTTAAATTGTAGTTGGGACTCCTCACCCTGTTTTACTAGTGAATGTGTTAGGCCCACCCTGTCTCTACTGCTCATCAACTGTTGAATATTCTACTGCTCTAACTTTCCGGATGCATCCGACTTTGATGTTCACTGCCTGCCTTGTCTGTGCCAAGCTAGTATCTCTGTTTAGCCCATACTGTTAATGCTTTGACCTTGCTAAGTATGTTGCTCTTATTGCATTTGCTATTGTTGTTGCCTGTTATGCCTGAACGTATCTCTGTAATCTCCCAGTTTGCACCTGAAAATAGGCACTTGGCTGTCTAGTGTGCTTACCTGGTAAACAAAAGCAAATACATAAATAAATATAAGCAAAGTACATAGAACAGTTGAGCAGTTTAACAATAATGCCAAAAGAAAATACAACAGTGTGCAAAATACAATGTAGTAAAATTCATAAAGTACATGTACAGCTGGGCAAGGTGTCAGTTTCCATAGCAGACATAACAAGCAACTTTCAATAACAGTAATTGGACTAACAAGATAAGCACAAGCAGAGAAACCCTTAGACAGGAGAGGGGGTACTCCAGCAGCAGGGGAATGGAGGGGAACGAGGGGGTAGGTGTAGAAGAAGAGATTGGAGGATTTAACACAAAAAGAGAAAGTTGAAACTTGGATAAACTCAAGGAGGTTGTCTGATTTTATGGTTCCTTTTTACATCTTTTCATTTCATTTTCAAGGAGGGTCCAAGGGCAAGGCCTCACAGAACATTTTTTTTTTTATGAAGCGCCACGTTGGTCTACTTGCAGGGATCTCCAACCCATGAGGAGATCAATATGGCACAGTCAAAATATTTTGGTTGTGTGGCTGCCCTGATAGACCAAGATCAGGAGGAGCAGACACCATGTGATGTAATGGACCTCACTAAAAAATAAACCTCCCTTCAGTCTCGGTGATAGTTCATAGAGTCTGAACAGGGTACACCCCCATTCCATGTCTGATTATAGGGCAGACTCCATTCCTGTCTGTTTTGAGGCTACATCCCTATCTGATTTTTTTAATTATTATTTAGTATGCTTTTTCTGTGCTGGTTTCCCATTGACCCTGCCCCAATCACAACCTGCTGTTCTCCACCACCGCTAGTCCCACTGGAGATGTGCACTGGATTACCCCCGAGAACAGGGCTGTGGGAGTGAACCCAGTCACCCAGTGGACAGTGGGCTACAGCCATGGGATGCTTACTGTCCCATGGGTATACACCTGGCTTACCCAACAGGGGTGGGGCCACCAGAAGGAAGCCAACCCCTGGTGGAAGGTGGGATGCATCCCTGACAGAGTCACGGGGGAGGCTGCACAGGGCCACCAACTTAGGTGAGCAGCATTCTGCTTGGCTACATTTTTCTGTTGCTGGATGGAGGCAGGGTAAGCAATGATAGAGTGGTGTAAATACTGCTGTCTGATCCACCTCTGTAACATCAAGGTGCCGGACTCTTGTTGCACCTCTGGCCTCTGCCAGAGGTCACTCTATGTGCCAGACATACAACCACCCTTCCACCGGAGGAAAGCAAGCCACAGTGTGCTCAGTCCTCTTCCTCCCCCAGCCAGCTCTCCAACTCCCGAGTCCATTCCTGCACCTGGGATGTTGGCATTGCAGGCAGAAACCAAACTCTGTGCTGGCGGGCCAGCTTTGAGGCTACATTCCTATCTGATTACAAGGAATATCCCTGGTGAAAAACAGGAGGGAAAAATAATATACTAAAAAAAATCAATGTTTTGGTTTCTAAAAATCAAAAGAAAGAGCCAGCCCCACAGTGCTACAGTACAATCAGTATTGTTAACTTCTCTGATGAACTGAGTTTCTAAATGGATCTTAGTTACTCGAGGGCCAGCCAGGGAGATGAGATTATGCCTCTCATGGAGGGCTGCCACAGAGCCCTAGTGTAAGCTGGTTGGCAGCCAAGCAAAGTGGATGTGTGAAAATAGAAGACGAAATGAGTTTTTTAAAGCAAGAATCCTTATTTATTTGTGAAGTGATTAATTGCAAGCAAGAAAAGGGATGTCAAAATAACAGCAGTAAAACCAGTCCCATAAATGAGCCATATCTGCAAAACTTTGGGGTGATGTGGGAACTGAGAAGCAGGAAGATTCTGGGAATGTTGTTTTGTGGGCTTTGTGTAAAAGTGGAGTGGTGAGTGAGTAGTGCACAGTGCAGTGCACAGTTTCACAACCTCATTATCATGAAATCATAATGAGAAGCAATTTATTAGCACCCACTGGGGTTTGATTTACCTTGGTGCTATTATAGCTGTTTTTGCTCTGCATTCTTGCTGTCTCAAAAATACATGATAATAACATGCATTAAAACAAGAAGAGAAAATGTGTCTGATTTAGAAAGTTTTTTTGTATTTAAATAAAAATGAAGGTGAGTAAATTAAACACTACAGGAAGGAAGCATCAGGGTAATATGTAGGTTAGCATTATGAAGAACAATAATAAGCAGAGGCAGACTTGAGAGACTGTATTTCCGTTTCATGGCTGTAACTCATATTTGTACCCACTTAATGGCTATTTAAGCTTGATCAAAACAAGCTCTTGGATTTATTTGGTGTCTAGTTTTCACAATGGAGGGTCAACAGCATCACCAGCTGTGCTAAACATCCTCTTGGATGGCACACACGTGGGGAGGCAACTGATGTGTCTAACAAACAGTTGTAAAGTGAGGGGATGAATGCAACTTCTGCACTCAGTAGCCTAATGGATCCACCTAAAATGTTCCAAGACACTCGCAAAATAGCCATTTATGATATTTTCTGCAGAAAAAGGCTGTGACTGTGTCCTCTTCTGTTGCTCTTGACATAAGGATAAGCTGAGCAGGGCCCACTCGCTCCCATCAGTGCTGCTGTCAGTATATTATTTTTTTATCATCAAATCAAGTCACTAAAATCACAGCAGCAATGATTAGCTGACAAGTCTCACTAACAGAGAAGCCTAACTAAAGTCTCAGAAAACAAAATATTTTTCTAAATTTCTTCTTGGACACAGAGACGCAGATTTAGAAACATTTCTTGAGTGCACAGTCATGCACATACATAACAGAAAACCAGCTAACGGAATTACTGGAGTCAGCCATCTAGTCCCACCCTACCAGCTATGATGCACTTGCACTTGCTTAAGAGAATGCGGATGTACCCAAGCCTGGGTTCCTCACATGAGGTGTGAGATTAAATTCAAATTAAATTTATTATGAAATCAAGTCAATCAAGTTGTCACTCTAGAATTGCTGTCCTGATAAGTTAAACTCACTATAGTCAAGCCTAACTACATTCTCCGGAACAATAAAATAACCACCTTCTCAGGCACACAGCCACAAACTTAGAAAAATGTCTTGAGTGCACACACACACACAGAATAGAAGAGAGCTAATGGAAATGGTGAGAGTAATCTGACTTGTCCCACCCTATCAGCTATGATGCACTCACGCATATTTAAGTGGCTGTGTAGTGACCCAAGCCTGGGTTCCCCACAAGATGATTTCTGATGTTAAATTAAAATTATATTTATTATGGAATATAGTCACTCAAGTTATTGCAGCAATGCTAAGCTGGGAAGTCTCACTTACTATAATCAAGCCTGACTAATTTCTCAGAATAAATGTGTTCTTATGCACAAAGCCATACCACAAACAGTGGAAAAAAGATCCCTAACAGCTAAGTGCACTTCAGTAAGACTACTCGCCCTTTTCTTTAATGAAGATAACAAATAGGTTACAAAAACATTAAATTCCTAATCAAAATAAACCCCTACAAAACCATCCCTTACTCCCTTAAGCTGTTAGTGTTTAACACACTACATTGCAGCTCTGTATCCCATTTGGTTTTAACACACAGTACAGACACACTGTGTGTGTGTGTGTGTGTGTGTGTGTGTATACGTGTGCTGTTGGGGAGTTTGCCTGCCTGTCTCTCTCAGCAAACACTAAACAGCCCTTCTATTCTTCCTTTCTTAAAATCCAAATTGTCATCCTCCAGTGTAAAAAGAATCAACCATATTTAGCTTGGGATTTAGAGTGGGAACAAAACATGTCAAGATTTCTGATTTTCGCCAAGTTTTGACTAGTGGATGGAAATGGATTATTTCTCTGCGGCAGCAAAGCTGCCTGAAGCTTCTCAAGAGCTGGGCCACATAACCTGCCTTCAGTGAATGTCAAGAGTGGCATCTGATTGGATAGAATGACTGGGGAGATTTTTAACTCCTGTCAAATAGCTATAAATAACAGATTATTCATTATTTTTCCTGTGTAATGAACTGCCTACTATTCATGGTAGTCCGGAAATATATTTTTCATTACTCACACACTCTTACTCTAACTTGTGCTAACTAGTAGTTCTTGGTAATACAAATGGACTACAGTCATTTGACTAACTTTGGAGACTATGGTTGCTTCACAACATCTCTATCAAGATGAGCTGTATTATGCCATTTAGATCAAAGATATTAAAGCTTCTGTATGGAGATCCTGCCCACATTCAAGGACTGCTTCCCGGAATAGCATGTCCAAAAGGAGACTAGGTTTCAAGCCATCTTTGACCTTGTTCTCAGCAGCGGGGATAGATTATTTCCATATGTGAACAATAAGACACCAGTGGAAGCAACTGTGACAACTAAGTAAAATTCTACCTCGTGATAGGACAAGGCTAGCTGGGTCTCAGCCACTAGGACTTAAAACACTGGAAAGGTGTTCTTTGTCAAGATGAGAAATCTGGTGTCCATAATTCTGCAGCTGGCAATGCATGGCTTTATTGGGATTTGTTGAAAAAGGTGCTTGAAAGAGCTATACAGGTCTGCATCCCGGTAAGCAGTAAGATAAATGGGCCAAGAAGTGCCGTCCCCACATGATTAAACAGTAACCAAAAACATTTGATCCTACACAAAAAGAGGGTCTATAAATGATGTAAAGACAGGTTTCCTCCAGGCAAAGAAGAATAGAACAGCACAGCACAGACAGGCTATAGCACTAGAATAAAGGAAATACAAATGGGTATGAAAACCAGATGAGCAATACGAGCTACAGATAACACCAAAACTGTCTTCTAGTATATAAACAGAAAGGTGATATATGCAATTGTGCCCTGGAAAATGAGGGACTAGGGAGAGGGTTTTGTGGGTAGTCTGGGGCAATGGCTGAGATTGTGTGTGAATATTTTGTTTTGGTGTTCATCAAAGGCCCCCAAGGGGATGGGGCAGAGTACTCATGGGGGGGGGGGGGCCCATGGCATGAAGAGTAAAAATAATGTAACCTGCAGCTATCATGCCCACCCTTGTAATGGACTACAGAACATGACAAATGTCAATCAAGGTGAAATCGAAGGGGTGGATGGAATACACCCTTGGATCACAGTGGAGTTAAGGGAAGAATTAGCTGGGTCTTATGCAGTTATCTTTCATAAGTTTGTCTTTCTAGGTGTAGTGCTGAGGCCAATGGGTAACATATCATAAGAGTGACCCAAAATGAGTGACTGGAAATATAGTGACTAATTTTGGGTGCTTTTATTGTGGGATACCCTGCAGAATGAGGGTATGGGATAGTGACTAGGGTGAATGGCGAATGGAAAGGAGGAATAGTGAGAAGGGGAGGGACAAGGAAGGGGTTTTCAGGCACTGCTGCACCTGCTGCTATCAAGCCAGCCATGTGATATAGTGGTGTGAGAGGCTAGCTCTGGCAGAGCAGGTACTGAATTCAGGAGTTGCAGCAGCACTTAATTTTTTAAGAGATCTGGATTTGCCCCTTCCAACATGTACCTCCAGAGCTGAGAATCCAAATTCATGGAGTGCGAGAGGCAAAATTTTAAGGGCAGGCATGTGATGCAGCCCCCCACCCCGCGAAACCACTTTTTGCATCTGGATGTCAGATCACTTTAAAGTATATTTCAACAATTTGCTTTTCAGTGATATACACTCTCCTTAATAGCGATCGCTGTTTTGTGATCGCTATTATGGCATGGAAACGGCCAATATGGTCCCTGTCTTTAAGAGGACAAGGCTAGGCCATCCAATTTATTTATTTGTTTGTTTATTAATTTAATAACTGGTTACTGGGAGAGGTACGCTGAGCTGAGGCTCATGTCCAACTGTGATTCAGGGGAAAGGGGAACAGGAGAAAACAATAACAAAGAAAAACACAGCCAGTCAGATGATGTGGTTACAATGACAATGGAGAAAGTGCATAATCTGAGTGCAGAACAAACAAGATAGCAAACCATCACATAAAGCAGAGTACAAATAACTTAGCATACTAATCATCTGTGCATTTGGGCACACCCAAAAGTACATAGTACCTTTATGAATGAATGCTGAGCTAGTGCTGAGAGGAGGATTCAAACAGGATTTTAAACTTCCAAAGCAGTAGCTAAATTCATGAGGCTAAGGGAGAGGGAAAGGAAAGGTGAGGACATCACCACAAGGAAGGATAAGGAAGGGTTTAGGCAGAGGGTTGGTGGGGGGGGGGACCGTTAGCTAGTACCTAATGGAAAGGAGGGGAAGAGATGGATGTGAGGGTGGTTGGTTCCGGGGTGGCAATATTAGAAAGCAGATTTCCCAGCTGAGTCATATTGGTGGCAAAGGAAAGGTATGGGGGTCCCTTGAGCACAGGGAGTAGGAGGATGAGGGGCAGGGGGAAAGGAAATGGCACAGATGTCGGGGGAGGCACTCAAACCTGTATTTAGAGATAAGGGAACCTCAGACCAAGCAGAAATGCTGTGAGCTTCTGCACTGGTGACCTGGGTTGAAGATTGGACTCAGAGCACTAGGATCATTGCAGTCAGGGGTGAGTATTGCTGTTGGGACCAGCAGCCTGCTTAGGGTGGGTATGACAGGGAACTCTGCCATGCAGGAGCTTCTTTTGGTGAGCCAAGGAGTCTGTGGCCACTAAAGGGCCTGTGCACACACCCTGAGTTGGCTGTGCCATCCGAGGCCACATTATGGTTAGCCAACATCATGCTGTAGAAGAACTAAAAACTGACTAGAAAAACCCCAGCAGGCATCCAAATGATGATGGAAAAATGCCTGAACAGCACTGAATGCAGAGTATTTGCCAGAGTATAACAGCTGGCTGGGGACTATAGCCTATGTTTAAAAAAAAAAAAAAAAAAAAAAAAAAATGCAGTTGCCTATTGCAACTAGGAATTTAACCCACACCCCTGCAATACCTTCCCGGTGTTCTACTACTGAGCTATCACGCTCACATAGCAACATTAAACAGTTTCCAATAGTCACTTTCTTTCTCTGATTCCATATCTTGTAACTAGGAACATTTGATATGTTAATTACTCATTAAAGCAGTATTAGACAGTGCTAGTGCTAAGCAAGTAAAACACAAATTGAAATGAGAAAGAAATACAATGGCCTAACTGGTTATTTAACTTTTTTGGTATTATGCATAGTGTACCGATTCAGGGTGAGGTACTGATGCTACAGTGTTATTTAGGGATACAAAATGCTAGGAAACTGGTGTCCGTTGATATTGGCAACTGCTCAACAGTGAGTCCAAAGTTCAGTGACTTCTTTACAGTGAGGAAAGATATGGCAACAATGCTTACACCCCTCCCTGAGGTGCTACAACATTGGATGTTGGTTACATAAGCAAAGCCCCCTGCAGAAAAGCATTGTCGCTGTTTCTGTCCTCGCTGTAAAGAAGTCTTGATTATGGGCTCACTGATATTCAGTCACCCATATCACATGAAACCTAGGGGACTATGACTGAACTGTAGAATTTTGCTGTAGTACATTTTTCCGTAGTTTGTGCATGTGGCAGAAGACCTGCAAAAGAAATTGCCACTGTAGAATCAAGAGTAAACAATTTGCCCTTTTGCTTTTTACACATTTTCTTTTATGTGAATGTTTTTATTTTTATAGTTACTGCAAAACCTTGTACCATTTTCTGTTACTGTATTCTGCTATCCAGTTTTATTTGTGTGAGTGGGGGGGGGGCGGCTAATTTGCCTCTTTCCTTCTCAGACCTTTTTATGTGAATATGGTTGTCTGTATGTTTATTGCCAAAACTGGTACCATTTTGTGATAGTGTGTGCTGTCCAATTCAATTTAGAGGTGCATGTGTGTTTACACAATTATGCAGTACATAGAGATGAAGAAAAGAGGACTTTCTTTTTTTTTTCCTGTTATTTATCCTCCTGTGGCCATCTTTTAACTGCTCCCCTCCCTTAGACACGCATCCTGCTATTGGGGGATCCAGCTGCCATCTGTCTCAACTGGGACCACTGGCACCCAGCAACCCCTGAGGCTTACCCCCCACAGCAGGGTGGCAGGAAGCCCCCTAACTCCCCACCCCAATGGATCCAGTTTAGGTGCCTGCACCCGATGAACACTCACTGATGGCCATCAGGCCACGGTAGGTGCCACTTTTTCCCTGTTCTTTGTCCCCTGAGTCAGAGGGAGTGCAATGATGCCACGGACATGATCGTGCACGCGTCCGCACATGTCCCCATCCAGGCATCTGCCCCCAACTCCACTCCAGTGTACGGTGTGCTTCCCCGACCCCCCCCAACTTCCACCAGGGGACAGTAAGACACCAACCGTTGTCGTCTCCCCTCCCCAGAGATGAAGAGCTGTCCATCGGAAGCTCAATCCCTCTCCTCCCCTGCCAACCCCCGGTGCCATGCTCACTCCTGAATCCGGGTTGCCGGTGTGGTGCAAGGTGTGGCATCCAGCGCCTCAACCCTCAGCACCACCAGGCTGGCAGAAAAGAGCACTTTCATTAAAATTATGACATACAGTACATGGAACAGATCACACAGTGTCAAATGCATCTGAAGTGTGTATATGCAGTAGTGCTGAGGAGAAATAGCACACCAGCAGCACAGACACATACACACACACACGCATGCACGCACACCACACACATAGACACCAGGTTTTGTAGTAGTAGTATTGTGTGCCAGACAACATCTTGCGGTAGTAGCAGATTTGGAGGCGCGGTCACTGTTGGGCGAATGCAGGGCACATATCAGTAGGTGCATCCCTCATTCCCCAATCAGCCAGAAGCAGGTGCTGACATCATGAATCTCTAATGTGGCCACCAGATTTAAGAAAAGTTCAGCTTCAATGAGAGCGAAGCTGTCATGCAGCATGACCACAACACGCTTCCTGACAAGCACACAACATGGTGGCAGTGACTGCCACGGCCTCCTGTCACAATGCCGATGGGGGAGCCCACTCCCTGTCAGCATAATGACCCCACTCCAATTTAAAATGTATGCTGAGGGGGTGCCCAATCTCCCTTGCCATCATGAGTCTCCCCCAACAGTTTTTCTTTGCTGACGGGGGGGCCACAATCCCCATTGGCGTTTGTCCCCTGTCCCGTTTATTTTGCTGATAGGGGAGCCCACTCCCTGTCTGCATAATGTCCCCCCCACTTTTGTCCTGTGCTGAGGGGAGTGCCCGATCTCCCTTGACTTGTGTCCCCCCCTTTGGTATGTGCCAATGGGGGTGTCCAATGCCCCATCAGCTATAGCATTCTCCCCAAAAAAATACTTAGGCGGCACACTGGGAGCCCACCCCAGCATGCCAAATCCACTGCAAAAGAAAAACCATCCAGCAATGTTTTTTTCTTTGTCTTTTTTGTAAACCTGTAAAAAAGGAAATGGCCTGCTGTGGTCTCCCTACCCCCCACAACCCATGCCCATCTTCTGCACACCCTGCCTCCCCACACCCCTTACTGCATGCCTACCTCCGAGTCCGGCAGGACGATCTTTGATGGACCGGGAATACGTCTGCACTCTTCAAAGCAGACTATGAACTGAAGAAATGCTGGTAAGCTGTATAATGTCATAAATAGGGTTTTTTTAACTTTGGTGCATATCTGTCATTTGTGGGAATTTTGGCACCAAATCTTCAACATGGGGTTATTCGGTCCCAAAAGGTGATTTTGAGGTCACTGCACGAAATCACCTTTTGGAACTGTTTATTGAAATGACAGTGCCACTGTTCATTAGGGGGGCTCTCAAAAAGCCTATGCTGCTAATTTGGTGGAAAAAATTCCAAAAATAGCTGTTTGATTTTGTAATATTTTCATTCCAAATTTTCAACATTGGCATTTTTCCACATCTCTTTATGAACAGTACAGCTGTCATTTTACATATCCTGGCCGAAATGTGTTTTTGCACGCCCAGCACAGAATTGCACAGTCGCTGTGCGAAATCAGTTTTTGCGACAGTTTGAGGAAATAACGGAGACACTGTTCATGAGAAAAACTCCTTAAATACCAATGTTGAAAATTTGGTGACGAAATTACATAAAATGACTGTGTTACAAGTGTGGATTGCACAGTTTCCATGCACCCTTGTAACTTTGCACAAAGACCCCAAAGCACACCACACCACATGTCAGTGTATACAGGGTAGGATGAGGTACAAAGGCATGAGCATTATAGCCGATGACCCAAAGGCACTCCCCAATGCATGTCACTCTCTATAGGGTGGGGGTTGGGTTGGCGTCACTTTAATACTTCACTGCCATTCCTATTATACTTCTCTAACTCTGGCACTACCAATGCCAATGCCAGCAAAACAACATTCGGAATTGACAAATGCTTGTTATAAAGAGCCATTCTAAGGTGCAGAGTACTGAAATCAGTTAACTGAAAAAGCAGAGAGAGCATACACAAACCAAAAATAGAAAATAAGATTACAAAATAGTGCCGAGTGTCTAAATATTTAAAGTAAGAATTTAATAGTCAGTAAACACATTAATAAACTACCACATGACTACAGGTTCAGTCATATTTATATAAGACCTATAGCGACCTAGGCTGGCTCTCCCCAACTGCCTACCGACTATATTCCCTAGGGACCCTCACAGACTCTGTAATCCGTAACCAAACCCCCACCTCCCTTGCAGCTCTACTTGTACCACAGACACCTGCCCACAGACTACGCTCGGCAAACAAATTTCTACTCACCATACCCAGATGTCTTACTTCAAAAGGCTCTAGAGCATTTCACTGCACCGCCCCAGCCACCTGGAACTCCCTCCCTCCTGCCCTGAGGCAGGCTAACTCCATCCCAATCTTCAAAAAAGAACTATATCACCACCTCACCTGGGACCCCTGCACATGCTTTGATCCCGCTTAATGCCTCACAGCTAACCACCCTATTTCGCCCAAGACACTGCTGAACTTCTAAACAAGCTTTGCTATCAAATATCTTTATAGCTGCCACTTAGCCCAGTTTATTTGCATGTACTAATGTCACTTTTGTCATCTCTGCATAGCTATATGTATTATCTCGAGTACTGCCTGACTCGATCTGTATTCTAACCTACCTGTACTATATGCTATGTACCTGTACTATATACTATGTATTGTATAATGTCATCTCATTTTATGTATGTATTCTCCCGGGTCGTGCCTGAAAATAGTCAACTTTGGCTAGTGCACCTAACCCGGTTAACAAAAACTAAATAAAATGGCTCAAGAATTTTTTTTTACAATTTGCATTTAAAGGTGCTATTTTCAAAGCTCATTTCTAGATGCAGTTTTCTGTTGCATAACTTTTGACATAAGCAAAATTGCCCCATGTCCAATTTTCAATGCTATGACATAGCTATGCCAAATTTTCAAAAATTGAATTAGTAAGTCTGCTTTATTGAGATCAGTTATGAAGGTGCCGAGTCACAATTTTTAGACCAAGTGTTACCTGATTTATCATGTCCGGTACATCTACTTCTAGCATTTTGTGATCCAAAAAATTAATGCAAAATACAATTAACTAGCCAGTAATTCTGCACATTAGTCCAAGTGTTGAAAATAGTCCCATGTTATGACTGTTGAAAATCTTACCTGATGTAACTAGGTGTTTTACCATTTTACATCTTTTAAAAATCCTGTTCAATATAACTTGAAGTTTTACACATTTTTACTTATTTTTGACTTTTTAAATTCCCAGTTAAACTGCAGGAGGGTGGATGTGATTTCCCTTCACAAAAATGTGAGCAAGGCAGAGGCAGAAAACTACAGACCTTTAAGTTTGACCTCAGTGATTAGGAAATAATGGAATCACTTCTAAAAGAAAGAAAGAATTGTTGAGTAAGTAGAGGCCAGTAGGGTACAGGATCCAAGGCAGCATGGATTCACAGTGGGAAGGTCAAGTCAAATGAACCTAATAGATTTCTTTTGACTGGGTGATCAAAGTAGTAGACGAGGGAGGGGATGTGGATTTGGCCTACCCAGACTTTAGCAAGGCATTTGAACCAGTCCCACACAAAAGATTAATAAACAAGTTAGGCAGCCTGCAAGTGGGTCCCAGGGTGGTAGCATTGGTAAAAAAAAATTGTATGGACAACAGGATGCAGAGGGTAATAGTAAACAGAGTCCACTCTGAAGAAAGGGGATTACTAGAGGAGGGGAGGAGAAGGTGGAGAGAATGGGGAAAGGAGGCAGGAGAGATGAGAGGAAAAATGGTTATTGAAATGAGAGAGCCAAAAAGGGGGAAGCGGAGGGAGGGGCAAGGGGAGGGAGTGACATGCAGGAGTACACAGGGACAAGCAACAATGAAGCAGTATATAAAGAGGGATAAAACAGGAACTGGCCTTTATCCAGTCAGCAGGAACAGGAGGTGGAAGGAGGAACAGGAGAAGAGGTGCGCTGGAAGCTGAAATAAGGAAAATATAGGGAGTGAACCAGTACTAGACATTGTCTGATATCAGAGGTACTGGCCCTCACCTTGCTTACCTGTACCCTTTCTGCCCCCCCTAAATATATTGTTTTTTTCTCGCCTGCTTATGTATTGTATTGCCACAGCCTGTTAAGTTTCCATTCCTTTCAAAATTTGATGTGAAACCTTTGCAAAAAAGCCTTGGCTCAAAGGTATTGTAATCCTAGATACTCCAATAAATAATAAACATGGCCCTTATTTGAATTACAGGCACAGGAGGCCAAAGGGGGGACATGGACAGAGGAAAGCAGGGAGCTGAAACATGGAAATCAAAGTGATCCTAAAGTAATGGAAAGGCCCATGACTCGAGTACAGGAGCAAGGAGAGAAGGGTGGCACAGTAGGAGAGGGGGAAGAAAAGAAAGGAAGCTAGAAAGGGCAAAAGAAATAGTGTAGAGAGAGAGGGCAGAGCCAGCAGTCTAGCCAGCAGCAAAATTTTGGAGCTCCCTATAAATGCTCTCTTTATTTGGATTAAAACCTCTATTTCACCCACAAAACAACTTTTAAACTTCAGCTATGTCTTGGCATCCTTAGAGATGAATTTAGCACTGCCATGGGGAAAAAAAAGCCCATTAAAAAAGAATGTTTTCATCCATGAGACCCTCCACTGAAGCAACCAGAGCACGGTGCTGGAGCTTCTACCTCATCTGAACCGGAGCAAACATCGGCATCCTTGAACTCGCTACAAACTGCAGTGAATGCCTTAACTAAAACTGTTCAAGGTATTAACCAAAAGTTGGACACTTTTTCCCAACATTTTCTGGTGGTGGAAGCTATGGGGGAGTCCACAAAAACTGCTGAAGCCATAGCTGGGAAGGCCCTTGCAGCCTCAACTACCTCCATAAAATAACAGGCAGCACTGCAAAACTGAGTGGAGCAGCTCGAGAACACAGTAAGAGCTGCTAATATTCGTATACTCGGCCTTCCTGAAGGAACTGATGGGAATGACCTAACAGCTATCCTGGGCTCTTGGCTCATAGATGTTATGGGAGTGGCAGCACTGAATCTACAATGATCCTATCAAATCACACCTCGTAGACTGTCTCCTAATGTGGAGAATCCCCGTACGGTTTTATTTACCCTGTTGGTGGCAGCTGAACAGGATTTGATTTTTGGGAACTATTCGGAACAAAAGCCCCATCTACCATGGAGAGTCCCATGTTCTTTTTTTCCCAGATTTGGCTTATGCTACCAGGATGCACCAAAAGGCCTTTGATGGTGTCAAGCAAAAACTGAGACTTGGGCATTACATACTCCATGGCATTTCCTGCCCGACTTTACTTTGCAGATGGCCATCGACAGTATAGCTTCTCAGACCCAAAGAAGGCCGGAACATGTAAGGCAAGGATAGCTGAATGAAGAATGCATGAGGAGAGATCCTCAGAGGAAGAATGAGAGGAGGAATGAACTGTAGGACTGAAGTGCCCTTAATTTCTTTAGCCTGGATTGCGGAGCAGGTTTGCCTATTTTATTTCTAAATAATCTTTCTTGAGAACTGCACCTTGAGATTTTATTTAGAGGGGAGGGCAGTTACAATGTTTGGACAGAGAATGCTTAATTAAGACATTTACTTTTGCCTGTTTCAATGACCCCTCCTTTTAGATATCTGCCAAGATCGTTTGTTTTGAAGCAGGACGCTATGCAGATTTAATAATCTGGTTCAGTACCTGGGCATTCACACACTCCAGTTTATGCTCTTTTTGAGGATTTTTTACTTTTCTAGTCTTATAATCTGGGATAATAGTCTTGCCATTCTAATACTTGTAACAGTTGGTGTTATAATATTATGAGCTTTAAAAAAGGGTCGTATCCCCCCCCCTTTCCCATTGTACTTAGGGTGACTATGTTCTGGTTTCTATGGTACTCAGTCCCCAAGAAAGGAAGGTGCTAAGCCTTTCTGCCTGTATTTAGACCGAGGCATTTTGACGGTCTCGCCTGCAGCCAGTCTCCAGCTCATTACAATACTCATTATTACTCTTAAGATGAGGGATATCGTTAACACAACTGTCTCATTTTTGTAGTCCTGGGGACTGGTAGAATTTAATATGGGGAGGCTTGAGGGAGCTCTGGAATAAAGGAAAATATGTTATCAGAATTTTGTTTTTATCTCTAAGGACCATAAAGTCCAGTGCAATATGATGCTTTTTTTTAGCTGGGACATGTTTTATTTGGGTATTGACTGCATATGATATAATGATATAATGTTGATCAATAAGATGCTATATTAACTGGAACTGTACCCTCTAACACTGTGCCACTTGTAGCATGTGTTCATCCTCCTTTAGTAATGTACAATTGTTACTCATGCTGTTTTCTACATGCTCTGGATTGTAATGTTTTAGACATCTGTATGAAACCTAAAATAAAAAGTCAAAAAAAAAAGAAATAGGGTAGAGGAGGATGCTGCAGAGGTTGAGGGGAGACTGGGGAAGGTAAACACATGAGACAAGGGAAGGAAAGATAATGCAGAGAGGATGGAAAGGGGAAATGTTATTGGAAATGAAAGGGGACTAGGAGTACAAACAAGGCGGCATAGTGTAGGAAATGGGGAATGGTATATGGGGACTCGATCATAAAAGGGATAAGCTGGTTAAGGAAGTGAGTGGCATATTAAGGAAGATCCCTTTTCTGTGACCCAGGGATGGAGGTAAGCAGGGCATTACTTAGAATCATGGAAAACATTGAGTTACTTGGAGGTAAATCACACCTAGTCCTTCACCTTGGAACAAATGACCTGGTGGGGGAGGAGGTGTCAGAGGTACAAAGGAGATTCAGGGAGTTAGCCAGGGGGTGTAAGGGTTTAGTCTATTCCCTGGCTTTTTCAGAAGCTCTGCTGGTACACTGCAAGTACAGCCAGGCAGCTAAGAAACAGTGTTTAATCACTGGCTGAGGCAGTGGTGCAGAGGGGAGGTATACGCATGTATAGGGAAATGGGGAGACACATGGGTAGACGTACACCTGTATGCAAGGTATAGATTACATTTAAGTGATGAGACAGCTAGGCTATTAATTGGGAAGCTGCAGGGGTATATAGATAAATCACAAGGGAATGATTTAAACTAAGGAGGGGGAGTACGTAGCTAGGGTCTGACCAGAGAAAGTAAATAGTGGGACTTGCTTAACTCACACTCCCCCAAAACTGGGGGCAGGGAACAACAGAAGGAAGGGGAATGGAGGAGCAGTTGATAGGTGGAAGTGTCTATTGGCAAACCTTAGGAGTCTGGGAAATAAGACGGGGGACCTGAAGGCAGTGGTGGGGGCCGGAGACCTAGAACTGATAGCGGTGACTGAGACATGGTGGACTGATAACCAAAGTGCAACACCTTGTTCTTTGGCCCATTGAACATCAATTTATGCCTAGCTGTCCAATCTTCCAATAGGGATATCTGGGTGGGGCTAGAAGGAAAAGCATGACTCTTTGCAGATGACACAAAGATCTGCAACAGGGTTGATGCACAAGGGGGGTGGAAAGGGTTAGAAGGGAACATGGCAAGGTTGGAGGAATAGCGAAAACTAAAGCAGCTGAGATTTAATGCAAATAAGTGCAAGGTAATGCACCTGGGAAACAAAAACCCAGGGGAAGAGTACACAGTGTGTGCCGGGGGTACAAACAACAATAAAAATGGAAAGGGACTTCGGGATAGTCATATCGGAGGGCCTAAAGGTAGGCAAGCAATTTGAGAAGGCAGTGAGCAGGGCTATGGGATACTGTGGTGCATAGAGAGAGGCATCACCAGTAGAAAACAGGAAGTTGTTATCCCTCTGTATAGACAGTTGGTGAGACCCCATCTGGAGTACCTCATGCAGTAATGGAGACCCCATCTCCTCAAGGACATAGACAGGATGGAGGCAGTACAGAGAATGGCATCTAAAATGCTCAGGGTCTGCACCAGAAGCCATATGAAGAGTGACTAAAGGAGCTTAATATGTATGCTTTTGAAGAAGGGGGAAGGACATGATAGAAACTTTCAAATACCTCAAGGGAATCAACAAAGTCTAAGATGGTAACATCTTTCACAAAAAGAGATGTGCAAGAACAAGGTGGCACAATTTGAAGATGTGGGTTGGGCAGGTCAGGGGCTATGTGATGAAGTATTTTTTACACAGAGGGTGGTGGACACATGGAACTGCCTTCCTGAGGAGGCAGTAGGGCTAAAAACAGTGGATAAATTCAAGAATGTATGGAACAGACATAAGGCAATTCTAGTGGGGGGTAGGAGGAAGTTGGCTGTTGGTTAACTAGGATCTGCAGCTTATCCAGTAGGTAGGGAAATGAGCTGACTGGGTGGGTCAAGCAGTCTTTATCTGCCATCAGAGTCTATGTTTCTATGCAACTGTGGCAAAGAAACTGAGTTTAGCTAGTGAAGACAGTGGCAGCCAGCACAAAAGCCTGAGATCCAGCCAACATCAAACAAGGAGGTAGCATTTGAAAAAAAAAAAAAAAAAACAGTCCCGTGGATTTCATCACCTTTGCAGATACATGAGGAGTCAGGAGCCTCTCGAGATATGGTACCCACACTGTTCAGGGCTTCATACTGCATGTTAGTGAAAAAAAATTAAAAAAAATTGTAGTCCATACTCCACCCAACAGTCAGTTTGCCCAGCGACTACAGTGGCAGAGCAATAGTTTCACTTTTGAAGAGACGTCAGAAGCCTTCATGAAACATTCTGGACCAGCTGCAGATAGCATATGTGATCACCCAGTAAGCTGTTATACAGTAAATTGCAGTAGTCCAGTCTTGAAGCCATTAAAGCCTGTACCAGGTGGAGCATATCAGCAGAATTTAGAGAGGGATGTAGCCTAGGAATAATTTTAGATGGTAAAAACAGCCCATGACAGTGACCAACAGCTTATATTCAAAACTCAGAAGTACATACAGATGACACATAAGCTTCATACTTCCCAAGTCACCAGCTTAATCTTCTCAAGCATGGGTAGCTTAAAGTCAATCTGTAGCACTCATAAGTGAATGTCTGAGCCAAATCAACAGCTCTTCACTGGACTAAGGGCAACCAGTTGGAGGTTTCCAGGTTGATCTCAAGCAAGCTCTGTTTGTTTGTTTACCAGTGAAGCACACCAGGAAAACAGGTGCATAATGTCAGGTATAACGAGTGTCAGTGGCTCAGCAAGTAGCACACTCACCTCTGAGGCTTGGAGACTAGAAGGCTGTGGGTTCTATCCCCACACCAGGCACTTGGGTTAATATCCCAACACTGATACTGCAGTGCAACATGAAGGAGGTGCTGTACTCCTGAGGTGCTGTATTTTGGATGAGACATTAAACTGAGGTCCCATATGCCTGTTCTGGTGGTAGTTCAGGTGGATGTGGGCACTTCTCGAAAAGAGCAGGGAACTTTTATATTCAAAAACAGAACTACATAATATACAAACAGAAAATAAATCAGTCATCATACAACATACAGAAAAGGACAAACAAAAGCTAGTAAGAAAGATATATCCTACCCACACCTGAAACCCATCGCCCCACCCAATCCACACCATTCCACCATGCTGTACATATCTTATCCACTATATGGTCTCTATATATTTGTATATCTCATCTCATTCAGCTTGTAGTTTAAAAAGCAAATCAGTTAATGTAACCCCCTTCCCTTTCAAGACTTTCTTTTATCGTGCTTGCCAAATAACCCATTTTATATAAGCAAAAATAACATATACAGGACCTTTGTCCCATTGTTTCCTCTGTGCCAGAAGCTGACCATAAAATAACATTATAAGTCATAGAAGTGAAACACTTGGCACTCCAAAAGGCATTTAAAAGTCCCCAAAAGGGTTTAATGAATGGACAGTCAAAGAACAAATGATACATAGACTCCACTGTGTCCATACAACCATCGTCTACACAATACCATTCCCCTAAAACTGTGTGCTTCTGGTTCCCTTTAACATTTAGTTTGCCATGCCCACATACCCAGGTAGCATCCTTCATTTTAGGTGGAATCCTTGCTTCTAGTATGCACTCCAACAGGATATCACACTGGACTGTGGCATCAACCTGAAACACTGGCTCTTCATAATAGCAATTCAACAAAATAGTTTTATAAAATTGTTTCTGTGGAACTCCCATAAAAGATAATAAATAAATCTTCCATAGTCTGACATGTTTCAGACTCATTTGTATATATTCAGGCAAAGATTTTTTCCAAAATACTCTATTTACCTCTCGTCCAAGCCCAAAAAAAAAATCTCCCATCCAAACCTGCATAACCCAGACCCCAATACCACCCCCCCATTAACTGCTGAATATTGGTATACAAAAAATTCCCAAACAAGAAAACCAAGGGCTGAATCATATCTAGACCACTGCCCCTCCAAGCTCTAGAAGTATGATTTTGCTTGACCAGGTTCAAGTGACTGCCCCATGAAAGGGTAAAAAATAAACCTAAAATCTTAGCATGAAGCCCAAAAGGCATAGAAAAACATGTGACAAATATAAAAAAATAGGGGCAATATAAGTCTTCAATAAAAATACTTTTTTCCCCCTAGTCATTTTCCACAACTTCCACTTAGTCACTTTAACCAATGCATCTGCATATTTCATGGTCCAGTTAAATTAAACCACATCCTCAGAACCAAAGCAAATACCCGAGAGCCTAAAGGCCCCTTTAGTAACTGGAATAGAGAAATCCTGCAGAGCAACAGCATGACTCCAGTGCCAGACCTCAGACTCTTCCCTTTGTTGATCTTAATCCCTGTGATGGGCACATTGTCATTAACGATAGCAAATGCCCACGTTCCAGATTCCAAATCAGCCACATCAGTTAAAATACAATCATCAGCATAGGCTACTATCTTATTACAACACCCCCCAGACATATGCTGCACTGTCTGAATCCCCTCATCCTTTTCCACAGTCCGTAAAAGTGGATCCAACCCAAAAACATAAAGTAGGGGGCTTAAAGAGCTAGTGTACTGCTTGGAAACTGCCTGCAATTAATTGTAACTTTCAGATGTATTTAGCGATCACTTCTTCTATCTTTTGATTGGTAGCTTGTAAGAGTCACTGCTTAGGCTGCAAGGATTGTGGTGTCTCAAGGTGTTTGATCTCATTTCTGATCATGTAGTGGGAGGAACAGAGCTGACTTTTTCTTTCCTCCAGACAGAGTGCTGCTCCACACATCATCCCAATACTGCCAGGTGGAAAATCTTCTAATTAACAAACAGGAAAAAAAAATACTTGAGATATAAAAAGTGATAGCTGGCTGCATCTCAAAATTACTATTAATCCAAAGCAGTACACCAGCTCTTTAAGGGGCACCCCTCTCAAACCCCATTATGAAGATACATGGGAATTCCCAGATGACCATTTCCCATGGGTATAACCTGGGCCTTTGAGTAAAACGGTTGCAATAATCCAATAAGACCTTGTGGAATAAAATAATGTCACAATACTTCCCAAAGATGGTCATGATTGATGGAATCAAACACAGTCTCCTGGTCCAGTGAAAAAAGTTACCCATCCAAAGACATTACCAACCCCTGCTCCACAACTTCTCTAATAAAAATTTAATTTTGTGTGATGACTGCACCTGGCACCGCACATGTCTGAGCATCCAATATAAGCATTTTCGCAACCCTTGCCAATCTGACAGTCAAACGTTTGGCAAGAATTTTGTAGCCAGATGTCAAAAGGCTAAGAGGCCTTCAATTTTTAATTGCAGCCTTTGCCCCTGGTGTATATAAAAAAAAAAAAACAATAACCCCAGTCTTTATACTTCATCCGAACTGACCATTATAGAAAAGTAAAGCAAAAGCTTTGGTCAAAATGGGTGCTAATTGATCAGAAAAAAACTTATAAATGTCATTTGGGATGCCATCCCAGCACTGGCACCAGCCTAACAGAAAGAATTAATAGCTTCCCTGATTTCACCATTGTGAAAAGAGTCCTCTAGCACAACCCTATCTTCTTCCAACAATTCTGGTACAACTATTCCAGAAAGAATAGTGTTACAACCCTCTTGACCATCCACCTAAAAACTTACTTTTAACATAATATTGCACAATGTGTTGTAAAGATCCTAAATCTGTAACTAGGTTCCCCTGATCATCCTTAAGGGAGGTCATGACTCTTTGTTTAACCCTTTCAAGAGACTCTTCATAGGGGTTAACCTGAGCTTTGGTACCCCATGTATTAAATTTCTGTTCCATTGCCAAAGATTGAATCTTAGTATACTGATAGGCAAACATTTGCTGTTTGACTTCAGTCAATTGTACAGTTTTGTCCACACCAGTCTCCCTCATCTGTCAGTAATTTCAAATAACATGCACAGAATCCTAAATACTTCACATTTTGTTGTTTAACAGCCATACTAAAGTTTCATCATTGACATTTTAATATCAACATTAGTATTTTCCCACCACTCCATTGGATTATTG
The DNA here is from genome assembly GCA_016271365.2 of Neoceratodus forsteri. NCBI lineage: Eukaryota > Metazoa > Chordata > Ceratodontiformes > Ceratodontidae > Neoceratodus > Neoceratodus forsteri. The sequence continues at coordinate 1,355,943,712 of CM057452.1, forward strand.
TACAGAAATCAAATATCCTGCCTCAACTCCAATCGAGTAAGTACCTCCAGCCGAACTGTCTCCTCCAGCAGAAAGGCAGTGTTCATTCTCCAGAACCCTCACCCTATTGTCATAAGTTGCCCTACCCACAAAACCACCTGGAGTGCCATGTGATCTGAAGTCTCTAGTGGGATCACCTCTACCCTCTGCACCATAGCCCTGTCAGTCAAAAAACAGAAATCTATTCTGGAGAATAGGGTACCCTTCTGAAAGGTGTGTGTTGGAGTTTGACCCACGGTGTTGTAGACAACTTTAAACCACATCCTACCTAAAATAGAAAGTAACAAGTCTATGCCACAAAAAACCTTATCAGTACTTCTCCCCAGTCCCTTTTGGAGAGGCCACAATTAAAATCCCCACCCCATAATACTATTTTTGAAGTGTGTAAATAAGATTCTACCTCCCATAACAGCTTAGTTATGTCAACTTTTAACTGAGGTCTATAAATAATGATCAGCCGAAAGACAAATTATTGAAAAATCACATCAGCAATCAAAACGTGACCCGGACAAACATCTATCACTTTAAAAACTTGGGCCTGATGTCCAGCAAAGAGAATATCCAGCCCAGAACACATTTCTTGCCCTGCTGACCATAAGGAGGCCCACACCTCCAATCTTTCTGTGGCTGCCTGATGTCAGGAAAAGAATATAATTGAGTATCCTGTAAAAAAGTATATTTGACTATCAACTCCATGCAGACTGGCAAACATGACCTATCTTTTGGCTACAGATTTCTTACTATTAACATTGGACGTGACGATAGATAACTGAGCCATAAGAAAAAGAAAGGAGGGAAAAAAATCAGCAAAAAAACAAATATCAAACATTATAGTCATTTCCTCTCTTTCCTCTTCTTGGGCTTCAATTTACTTTGGCTCAATACCTCCCCAGATCCCTACGGCTGAGAGGAGGCAATACAGCAGCCATCCAACTCTAATTCAGAGTGGACTTCGTCAGTGTCCATAAGCACTGTGGACTTATTTGCAGTTGTCACCACTTCAGAGTCTTTAGCACCAAGAATGAGAACAGAAGGTTTCAGTAGAGACTTTGAGCGCATCACCCTTTCAAAAGGGGGGTCCTCCATCCTATCCGGGGGGGGGGCAATTCTTCAGAAGGGGGCTCTTCAGTGGTAACAGGTGAAGTAATAACTGCTACCATCCCCTGGGCATCTCAGAAGGACACAGTTACAGGTTGATCAGTGTCTAGCACAGTCACATCCAAGACATCAGGACAAGGCCCTGCCATGGATTCTGGAGGCCTCAGAATGGTATAAGGACCAGAGGTAGGAGTCAGAACTGAGGATACCATATCTAACCTAGAACTGACTGATTGATAAGGAACCAGTCTTGACTGTGGAAAGGGGCCCATAGGTGCTGCATTTGGCCCCAGTCTAGCACACTCTTACTGGGATAATGCAACATAAATGTCTAGTTCAGCCCTCACAGCCTGATCCAGGCAGTTATGCAATGCCCAGACACACGTGTGACCTTGGTCCTCACAAAAATTATAATGCATGGAACTGGGGCACTGCATACTAACATGCCAAAGATCCCCACAAAGACCACATTTGAGCTTATCACATACATTACTTAAGAGGCCTGTGTCCCCACAGTGATAGCAAGCATGGAGCTGACCCACGTAGAAGGTCACCCCTTGGTCACAACCCAAAAGAAAAACAATTTGGGAGGTGTTGAGTAACCCCATCATCTTGCTTTAATGTAAACTTGTAATGCCATTCTCCCATCCAAAGGTACTCATCAAGTATGGGATCAGGGAAACCATTCACAGTGCAATGTTGCTTCAACTAATGGATGATATCTGCCACATTCACCCCTTCATTGCGAAAAAGGACAGTGATGCATTTAAATGCTGGTTTAGTCAAAGGTATGGCCACAAGAGGCCACCATAAGGGAGTGTTTTTCAAAATCTGGTATTGTTTCCAAAACCTTTCCAGTCCAGCTGGATGCTTAAAACTCGCATCAAAGAGAGTGTCCCCCAGCATGTGAAATAGGACATAGATCTCATATGCATAATATTTTATGTTTTCCTTTAGCAAAGTTCTCCCCATAAAATGCCTGTCAGGAGCATCTGCGGAAACACCTCTGTACCTAAGGCGCACTGCATTACACCATGCTGCAGGTTCAGATGCTGGTCTGGCATTATCAGGAAAGAGATGCTGCCTCACATCAGTAGTCAGTACATTTACTGGGGAGGGGGGATATCTGAAGATGTATATAGATTTGGTGCAATGGACCTGCAGCATAAATAGATTCAGGAGCTGGTCTGTCAGCCCCCAGGATGCCTAGGGAACAATAACCTCAGCATGAAGGTCTTTGTGCAGATCTACACCCCCCTTCCAAATTTTTAATGATATTCAGCATATCCTGAGGGGTTCCACCAGGAGGTATAGTCATGCCAGAAACTGGTGGTTGACCAGTAGTTATCTGTGAGACCATGCTCACACAGAAGATGAGAACAGTCCCTGAAAATACAACTGCAGCCAAAGGTTTCCCAGCCATCAATACTGAGGTGCCTGGGAGGTTAGAATCCCATTCTGTGCCATCCATTGTAGGCACCCATCCTGCAATTCTTAGTCCAGTTTTCACCCATTCGGGTGTGTCCACAGAAAGACCTGATGAAGGGTCTGCCACCACAGCATGTTCTCCTTCCAGTCCAGATTTCAGTAGGCCCTCACTTGGGGATTTCCCCTTTATACCAGATTGAGGCAAAGTACATTTAGGGATAGAAGGCCTGCCTGCCAGACCTGTGGAGACCCAAATTGTAAAAGTCACATTTGGCAAGTAGAGTTTTGTAGTACTGACCTGCATAGCATCAGTAGAGGACTGAGAGGGATCAGCAGGCCTCCCCCTCTTCACTCCCAACACACTTTGTTTGACCAATCCCATAGCTTTCACCAAATGGTATAGGCTGTACAAGGTTTGCAGCCTTTTGAAGTCCCCAAGTACCTGTAGTAACATAGCATACGTCATCAGGCTCCACTGCCTCTGCATCCACCCCTGCCATAGTCTGCTTTCCATCCACCTGAACTAGGATAGTGTTACTGCCAGACCTGGTTCCAAGAGCCACACAAACATCATCCAGCTGAACAAGTGTTCCCTGATGATGCAGCTCCTGCTGCAAACAGTTCATCATTAACAAAAAATATTATTATGCCCATAAGACATTTTGCAATGCCTGCGTAATCAGGGTGGGAGCTGTCTCACCCTTTAACTCAGCTGCAACATCCATCCCAGGAATCCCAGTGAGTACTCCTCCGGCAGCACAAAATCTTTCTGAGCCAAAACAAAGCCATTGTCACATCCCTTGTCCATAGCAGTCTCTAAGGATGACGAGACCGGGGAGGAGACCCACTCCTCAGCCTCCACCACCTCTGTGCTGCTTTGTGCACACATTTGACTGGCCATGATGTGACCATCAACAGCACCCTCTACTCATGAGTGCCCTGGCAAAATTTCCCCCCAATCACTAAATTACCACCAACAGCTTAATCTGGTTCAAGGTCAGTTGGCATTCATCTTTATCTCTCTCCCTCAAGGTCATGCCTGAAAATAGGCAAGAATTTGTCAAGTACACTTACCCGGTCAACAAAAACTAAATAAATAAAACCTCAGAGTTACATACAGTGAATAACAAGATTACAAATAGCAAATAATATACTACAGTTATGCAAGCATAGCAGATTGCATATATCTGTGCACAATATTACAAGCTTAAGATGGAGCAAGATTCAACAAGAAATAAAAAAAAAAAGCAGTTCATACATGGTACATAGATATTTTATTCATAAGAGTGCCCATTTCCAGGGACTATAGGCACTGTACAATAAAAAAACAATCAATATAAAATATACAAAAAATGTACAGTACATGATGATTCAGCTGGGAGTGGATTTAAAATTCATCTATATATGTCATTAAAATAGAAGTTAATCAGTCAAGAAAAGCTTGCTGGAACAAATAAGTTTTTAGGCCCTTTTTAAAGGCTTCTACTGAGGAAGCCTCCTTAAATTGAACAGGAAGGGAGTTTCACAGGGTATTCATGGCCACTGAAAATGCCCTGTCCCTTGAATGCCACAACCTAACTATACTTGGCAGAAGACACCAGGAGAAAGGACTGCTGTGTGACTGAACTTCTCTGCTGGGACTAAAGTAGAAGAACTTTTGTACTTGGACCTTTAATTTAGGGTAAAAAAAAAACTAACATACAAAAAAAAAGTGTGTGTTTGGGTTAACTGAACTGAATGGGTATCTGAAGAGTTATCTAGGTGTAAATCTCAGGTGACTGAAAGGACTTAACTGCTGTGATGTTTAAATTACTTGTAGAAAGATCTGGTAAGTAGGGGGAATGGCTTAGCTAGAAGGAATCTACATTTAAAGACTGCCTTAGAAAGATTCTGCTAATAGCTTGGCAGAAGACACCAGGAGAAAGGACTGCTGTGTGACTGAACTTCTACTGGGACTATATTGCCCTCCTTCCCTCCACTCCCCCACCCAAAGGTAGTTCTATTTTTATAGGCACAGGATTTGACTGACAACAGGAACTTCCTGTTTAGGGGCAGGAAGTGAGTGATCACAGAACCACCAAGGACCCACCATCATAGAAGGGCAAGAGGAGCTCTCCGGCCCCCTCTAGCTGCTGGAGGTCTGCCTCTGAGCAAGTAAGTGGTCTACTGAGAAATATAGGATATTCTTGTCTCAGAACAGGACAATCAGGAGCTTAAAGGGCACACAGGCAGAAAGTAAGGAGAGAGAGAAAAAAAAAACAGAGGAAAGAGTAAGGATTGCAAACAGTTAAGGGGCCAGAAATAAGACATGATTGGAGTGGTGCAGTGCAGTGGCTGTGGAGCAGCAGTCTTCCGGGAGATGTTCTGGAGGACGTGGTGTTGTTGGGGTTCCACCTGGAGGGACACCAACCTATACTGGCAGGATGGTCTGCATCTGTCCAGGAAGGGAACAAGTCTGTTGAGCAATCGGTTTAAATGCTTCATTGGCAAGCTTTTAAACTAGTCAAAGGGGGATGCACTGACAAGCAGCAGGAAAATCCCAGCCTCTCCCTACAAAACAGGGTACTAAATGAGAAAAAGACTGAGGTAGAACGGTCAGTGGAGGATGCTGCAACAGAAGGTAAAGCCATCAAAAAATGGAGAGCAATGAGTACTAATGCCCGTAGTCTGGGTAACAAGCTTCCTGAATTAGTGGCCTTGATGGAGGAGGAACATCTGGATATCGTGGCAGTCACAGAAACATGGTACACACAAAACCATGACTGGGACATAAACATACCAGGATACACTGTCTACAGGAGGGACAGGGAGGGTAAAAGAGAGGAGGAGTAGTTCTTACATAAGGGAAGGAATAAAAGCAACAGAACAAAAGGGTAAACTGGGAGGAGAAGAAGCACTGTGGGTAAATTTGGAGATAGGGCAATGGCACCACGCACAGGGGTTAGATACAGATCTCTTCTCAGGGGAGGAAATGGACAGGGAAATGATAGAAAGTATACTTAGAATGGCAGAAAAAGGGAGATATTGCTGATGGGTGATCTGAATATGCCAGATGTTAACTGGAGTGCAGTTGCAACTGCCAATTCAAGAGTGCAGTTATTCTAGATGCCCTACAGGGGCATGTCTTAGACAACTAGTACTGGAGCCCACTCGAGAGGGAGCAATATTAGACTTGATTCTCTCAAATGGAGATGGAGAGAGGATTACAGATGTAGAAGTGGGTAGCCATCTGGGAACTAGTGACCATCCGAACAGTATAGTTCACAATAAACACAGCAATAGAGTCAAGCCATACAAAGACAAAAGTACTGGACTTTAGGAGGGTTGACTTGCTCAAAATGGGTGAGTGCCTATGGATGCACTAGCAAATGGGCAGGAAGGAGGGTGGAAGAACAATGGGAATAATAAAACTGCCATCACAGAGGTAACGAGCCTTTGTGTGAAGCAAATAAACAAAACAAGACGATGTAAGAAACCACTATGGTTCTCAAAGGAAGTGGCAGGAAGGTTCAAGAGAAAAGAAAGCATTCAGGAAGTACAAGGAATTGCAGAAGGAGCAGGACAGAGAACTGTATCAGTTAAAGCAAAAGGAGGCTGGGAAGGCAGTCAGAACAGCAAAGGCCCAAACCGAGGAAAAGATAGCCAACTCAGTTAAGAAGGGGGATAAAACCTTTTATAGGTACATCAGGGAGCGAAGGAAGACCAAGGGAGGGATAGTGAGGCTTAATAAAGGGGAGGGAGGGAGAGTGGGCAGAGGGAGACTGTGAAAAGGCAGAGATACTCAAACAAAATATTTTGCTCAGTATTTACAAAGGAAGAGGGAGGTACATAAAACAAACAGTAGTAAGACGCTGGATACAGAAGTTGATACCGCCCATTTGCAGAAGAAAGGGTTCTGAAAGAACTCTTAAACTGAAGGTGGACAAAGCAATGGGGCCTGATGGATTCATCCCAGAATTCTAAAAGAACTAAGGGTAGAACTAGTGACACCACTGACTACCCTTTTAACAAATCATGGGAGGATGGGGTGGTACCCGAGGACTGGAGGAGGGCAGATGTGTTTCCCTTCACAAAAGTGGGAGCAAGGCAGAAGCAGGAAACTACAGACCTGTTAGTTTAACCTCAGTGATAGGGAAAATGATGGAATCACTTCTAAAGGAAAGAATTGTCAAGCATCTAGAGGCCAGAGGGCACAGGACCCTAGGCAGCATGGATTCACAGCGGAAGGTCATGCCAGATGAATCTGATAGATTTCTTTGACTGGGTGACCAAAGTAGTAGATCAGGGAGGGCTGTGGACATGGCCTACCTAGACTTTAGCAAGGCATTTGACACAGTCTCACACAAAAGATTAATACAAGTTAGCCAGCCTGGGAGTGGTCCCAAGATGACAGCCTGGGTAAAGAATTGGCTGGAGAATAGGACACAGAGAGATATATAAATGAAGTCCACTCAGAAGAAAGGAGGTTACTAGTGGGTCACCGCAGGGTTCAGTATTAGACTGTCCTCTTCAATGTCTTTATGCTTACATTGCAGAAGGACTGGAAGGAAAGTATGTCTCTTTGCAGATGACACATAAGATCTGCAACAGAGTTGATGCACAGGGTGGGGTGGAAAGGATGAGAAGGAACTTGGCAAGGTTAGAGGAATGGTCAAATGTATGGCAGCTTAGATTCAATGCTAAGAAGTGCAAGGTAATGCACCTGGGAAACAAAAACCCAGGGAAGAGTACACAATGGGGGTGAGATACTAACAACAACAAAATGGAGAGGGACCTGGGGTAGTCATATCAGATGACCTAAAGATGGGCAAGCAATGTGAGAGGGCAGCAAGGAGGGTTGGGGGATACTGGGATGCTAGGGAGAGGCATCACCAGTAGAAAACAGGAAGTTATTATCCTCTGTACAGACAGCTGGTGAGACCCCATCTGAGTACTGTGTGCAGTTCTGAGACCCAATCTCCGCAAAGACATAGACAGGATGGAAGCTGTCCAGAGGAGGGCAACTAAATGGTGCAGGGTCTGCACTGGAAGACATATGAAGAGAGACTTGGGAGCTTAATATGTATAGCCTCGAGGAAATGAGGGAGAGGGGGACATGATAGAAAAGCTCAATGCCTCAAGGGAATCAACAAAGTCCAAGAGGGTAGCATCTTTCAAAAAAGAGGTGTGCAAGAACAAGAGGGCACAATTTGAAGATGGGGGCGGTCAGAGGTAATTTAAGGAAGCATTTTTCACAGAGAGGGTTGTGGATGCATGGAACAGCCTTCTGGAGGAGGTTGTGGAGTCAAAATCAGTGGTGAATTCAAGCATGCATGGGATAGTCATAAGGCAGTTCTGGGGGTGGGGTAGGAAGCAGTAGGCTGCTGGTTAACTAGGATCTGCAGCTATCCAGTAGGTAGGGAAATGGGCAGACTGGGTGGGCCAAGCGGTCCTTATCTGCCGTCCAACTCTATGTTTCTATCTTTCATGTCCCATCTGCAGGCACCTCTGGGCTGAGGGAGGAGGTTGCTCATCTCCAGGCTGAGTTGGCCAGGATTTGTGGGACCTCCTTTTCATCCAGGGACCACCAGGCCACTTCTGCTGCCTCAGAGGTTGCCAAGAAAGAGGAGCAGTTGGTCCACAGTGGCCCAGGGAGGGTGAGAGTGGTGAATAGAGGCGATCCCTCCAGCTGTACCTCCACATCCCTATGCTATTCTTGGCAAAGTGTGGTTCCTCTATGGAGGCACCCACAGTGGAGACCAAGGAGGATGTTGGGAACCTCCACAAAGGAGACCCACAGGAGGGTGGCAGAGGACCTGCAGGTGAAGGAAACAACCCTGGTGGGGACCCATTGTTGGGAAGGTAGAACTGGGGAGGAAGGGAGAGGGAGGTGGCAGTGCCTGCCTGGTGCCATGGCTTGAGGGACAGTGAGCGAACTCAGGATTGCCAGAACTGCTGCACAGGAGAGGAGTTGGATGTCATTGTCCACCTAGGGACAAATGACCTGGCTAAGAAAGGGATTAGAGAAGTGCAGGAAGAGTTTGTGAAATTGGGAGGGGCCTTAGTCAAGTAGCACGCACGGTAACCTTCTCGGAGGTGCTACCCATCTATGGCATAGGAGAGGCTAGTGTCCCGCACCATGGATTAAATCAGTGGTTGAAAACTGGTGTGGAGCCTCAGGATTTGGTTTCATTGGGGACTGGAGGTCCACCTGGAGTGATGCAAGCCCATACTGGCATGATGGCTGCATCTGTCCCAGAGGGAACCAGGATCCTAGGTGATAGGTTTAAATGCTTCACTGGCAAGCTTTTAAACTAGCCAAGGGGGGAGGCACTGGAAAGGAGCAGGAAAATCCTAGCCCCCCCAAATAATCAAGGTAGTAAGTGCGGCAAACACCAACCTAGAGGTGTCGATAGGGAGCAGGGCAGGGGTAAATGGAGAAAGTGACAAAGGCAAGAAGGACAGGGATGGAGCAAAAGGGAGTAAGACCATCAGGAAATGGAGGGTAATGAGTACCAATGCCCGTAGTCTGGGCAACAAGCCCTGAGCTGGTGGCCTTAATGGAAGAGGAATGCCTGATATCGTAGCAGAATCACAGAAACATGGTACACAGAGAACCATGACTGGATGTTAACATACCAGGGTACATAACCTACAGGAAAGACAGGCAGGGAGAAGAGGGAGGAGAAGCTCTCTATGTAAAGGAAGGATAAAAGCGATTGAACAAAAGAGTAAACAGGAGCAGAGGAGGCACTGTGGGTCACCTTGCAGACTGGAAAGGGCACCACAATCCGCACAGGGTTAGGTACAGACCCCATGTCTGGGGAAGGAATGGACAAGGATATGATAGAAGGCATTCTTAGAATGGCAGAGAAAGGGGAGATACTGTTGATGGGAGACCTGAATATGCCAGATGTTAACTGAGCACATTTGCTGCAGCCACATCCAAGAGCAGGGCCATTCTTGATGCCCTACAGGTGGCAGGCATTAGACAGCTAGTTTCGAACCCACTCGTGAGGGAGCAATCTTAGACCTTGTACTTTCAAATGGAGGCAGTGAGAGGATCTCAGATCTAGAAGTGGGTTGCCATCTGGGAACAAGTGACCATCAAACAGTGTGGTTCACATTAAACTCAGCTACAGAGTCAAGCCAACAAAAGTGAGGGTACTGGACTTTAGGAGGGCTGACTTTGGCAAGATGGGAGAGTGCATCAGAAAAGCACTAGCAAACAGGCTAGAAGGAGTGTGGAGCAACAATGGGGAATTATCAAACTGCCATCACAGAGGCAACAAGCCTTGTGTGAAGCAAATAAACAAATCAAATGAAAGAAAAGCCACTATGGTTCTCAAAAGAGGTGGCTGTGAAAGTCAGGAAGAAAAAGATAGCATTCCGAAGTATAAGGAAACACAGAAGGAGCAGGACAGACAGCTGTACCGAAGTTAAGGCAGAAGGAAGCAGGAGGGAGGTCAGAATAGCAAGGCCCAAACTGAGGAAAAGATAGCCAACTCAGTTAAGAAGGGGATAAAACCTTTATAGGTACATCAGCAAGCGAGAAAGACAAAGGAGTGGATAGTGAGGCTGAATAGAATGAACGGTGGGTGGGCAGAGGGGACAGTGAAAAGCAGGAATACTGAACGAATATTTCCTGCTCAATATTCACAAAAGAGGAGGGGACTCTTCAATCCAATTAACAGAAGCACCTTGATAGGGGGTCGATCCCAGTCCTTCACAGAAGAAAGGGTTCTGCAAGAACTCTAAAAATGAAGGTGGACAAAGCAATGGTCCTGATGAATTCACTTCAGAATTCTAAAGACTTAAGGGAGGAACTAGTGAAACCACTGGCTACTCTTTAATAAATCATGGAGGATGGTGTGGTACCCGAGGACTGGAGGAAGGCGGATGTGATTCCCTTCACAAAAGTGGGACCAAGACAGAGGCAGGAAACTACAGACCTGTCAGTCTGACCTCTGTGGTAGGGAAAGTGATGGAGTCACTTCAAGGAAAGAATAGTTGAGTACCTAGAGGCCAGTGGAGCACAGGACCCAAGGCAGCATGGGTTCACAGCGGGAAGGTCATGTCAGATGAATCTAATAGATTTCTTTGACTGGGTGACCAAAGTAGTAGACCAGGGAGGGGCTGTGGACATGGCCTACCTAGACTTTAGCAAGGCATTTGACACAGAGACACACAGGGAGTGGGTCCCAGGGTGGTAGCCTGGGTAAAACTTTGGCTGGACAACAGGACACAGAAGGTAATTGTAAATGGAGTCCACTCTGAAGAAAGGGGGGTTACTAGTGGGGTACCGCAGGGTTCAGTATTGGGTCCAGTCCTTTTTAATGTCTTTATCAGTGCCATTGCAGAGGGACTGAAGGAAAGTATGCCTTTTGCAGATGACACAAAGATCTGCAACAGGGTTGATACACAAGGAGGTGGAAAGGATGAAAAGGGATTTGGCAAGGTTGGAGGAATGGTCAGAAGTATGGCAGCTTGATTCAATGCAAAGAAGTGCAAATTAATGCACCTGGGAAACAAGAACCAGGGAAGAATACACAATGGGTGGGGAGGTAGTAACAACAACAAAAAGGAAAGGGACCCCGGGTAATCATATCAGATGACCTTAAGGTTAGCAAGCAATGTGAGAAGGCAGTAGGAGGGCTGGAGTATACTGGGATGTATAGGGAGGCATCATCAGCAGAAAACAGGAAGTTGTTATCCCTCTGTACAGACAGTTGGTGAGACCCCATCTGAGTACTGTGTCCAGTTCTGGAGACCCCATCTCCGCAAGGACATAGACAGGATAGAGGCAGTCCAGAGGAGGCAACTTCAAATGGTGCAGGGTCTGCAAGAGAAGCCGTATGAGGAGAGACTAAAGGAGCTTAATATGTATACCCTTGAGGAAAGAAGGAGAGGGGGACATGATAGAAACTTTTAAGTACCTCAGTGGAATCAACAAAGTCCAAGAGGGTAGCATCTTTCAGAAAAGAGATGTCAAGAACAAGGGGACACAATTTAAAGATAGAAGGAGGGCGGTTCAGGGCAATGTGAGGAAGTATTATTTCACAGAGAGGGTAGTGGATGCATGGAACAGCTTCCTGAGGAGGTTAGGTCTAAAACTGTGGGAGAATTCAAGAATGCATGGGACAGACATAAGGCAATTCTTGTGGGGGGTAGGAAGAAATAGGCTGTTGGTTAACTAGGATCTGTGGCCTATCCTGTAGGTAGGGAAATGGGCAGACTAGATGGGCCTAGCGGTCCTTATCTGCCATCAAAGTCTATGTTTCTATGGGAACTCCAATGGAACAAGACATGGAGTACTGCAGGCAAAACTGGTAGTGCAAATTACTAAGCATCAACAATGTTATAAGTAATACAAAGTAGTTGGTTAGATGGGTATAGAATCATTCTAATAACCATAAATAAAAGGGCCACCAGTCATGTGTAGGAAAAGGAACTCAACAGAAGCAGGAAGGCATTCAATGATTTCAAGATTGCTGTTCTAACAATAGTATACATTTCTACTAAGCCAAGCACTGCAGAGTCATACAGCTACAGCATGTCTTTGTGACACGCATTATGTCAGCATGTAAGCCTGGGAAACTCTCCTTGAAATGGCATTATTTACTAATCTACTGAAATGTTGCAAAGCAATACTCATGCCTGAAGATGCTGGCTGCAGTAGCAAACCCAGGGCCTGATTTTCAAAGGGCTTGTGAATGCCACAAGCAGCTGGTGTACTGAACGTATGGCACAGGGGGCTTGCAACATTCACTCGGCACTGACTGTGATTTTATGTCCTGTGTACCAAATACCTAAAGTTAGATGAGCTCCTCCCTGGTCTAACTTGCACCACTTGGGTTTCCTTGTTTTCCTATAGAAATATCAATGTTATGTATTGTGAATGGTCACTTTAAATGGGGCACTATAAATATGGGAGTGTAATTAAGAGGTCATGCCGTGAAAAAGTGTGAGTGCCACACAAAACGGTGGTCATGTGGAGTTTTGTATGAGGGTGCTGCTGTTCAGATACTTTTAAACTTTGTAATAAAAGTTTTTTACCTAGACCTAGCTTTGGGTCTTTTGCGGTTTAGCTGTGCAGCCCGACTCTATTGATTTTCTCTTGTTTAATTCTGTCATGGCTCTGGCAATAGTTCTGTGAGTAGCCACCTTCCAAGTGACAATAAAACAAATCCTCAAACCTCTCCCTTTGGTTATGTCACATTCATGGCAACACGACCACTTATGCAGCTTTTATAGTAGCAATGAGAAAAGTAACAGGGGGCACATTTGCCCAATCAAAACATGGATTTGCATGGGTCAGGGTATAAACATGGCCACAGGTCCATTGAGGAAGATAACAGAATGATTAAAAAAAAAAGCACACCAGGGCCATGCAAACATGTCTACAGTACTTAAACTGAGTTGGTCTCTTCAGGGAAAACTTTGAAAAACCCAACAGAACATTCAGTGTACCCCGACACGAGCACCACTACAGTTATACAGTAGTTACGTGTGCTCTTTTCACTTAAATCACATTTCAGTCTACACTGAACTCTGATGTCATTACAGGTAGGGAGCTGAAAATTGTCATGCACAGCCTTTGTGCAAGGATAGCATCATCTTACAAATTTGATAAAAATCAATTCGATTGGGGGTAGGAGAAGGGGTCAGAAAGCAAATTCATGTTATAATTTGTTGTTTTTTTCATCCAAAACAGAAAAATGGGAAAGACTACTTATCCAAATCATTGGTCTTGAACAGATAAGCACATTGTACTTTGTGGATTTGTTTTTAATGCATATTTATTATTTCATTAGAGTACATCATCTGGTTCTTTATGTGGTCAGCTTTCCAGGGCAATTGACAACATGCTTAACAGAAAAGGTAAGGAGAAGTATATGTGTATAAGAACTGTACTGTATATTGACTGCTGTGTATGTTTACTAAAGAAACCATACACACACACAGATACATCTAATCAGTTTTGCTGTGACTCTGTCGCTCAACAATAGCCTACAAACACAAAGTGCAATATTTTCAAAACCTTGAACTAGAGATGTTAGGAAAGTTTGCTTCACCAGTGAAGTTCCAGTGAAATTGCAAGATTCACCTTTGCAAATAAGTTCAGAAATTGCACAGCTTTGCCACTTTATATTGCATTTTCCTGAGGAAATGGCACTTTCAGATGAAGTCACCTGGAGTTATGGTGAAGTTGCAACTTCACTAGTAGATCTGTATGACTTCACCTGAAAAGTGCCACTTCACCCACCCATAACTGCAAAGTTGGCACTTTACGTCTCACAAATATGGCAAACTTTGTGAAATAAATTGTGAATCAAAAATTACCAGCTTTGCACATCTCTATCCTGTGCAGGCATTGTCACAATTTCCCTACATCCAAACTATTTCCAGTTCAACATTACTGGAATTTGTCACAATTTGTGCTCAATGTCAGAGTCAAGCAATGATGCATGCATCATACATGTGCTGTAAAGAATTTAAATGGTAGCAAATGCATCAGAATGATAGAAAGTAGCAATAATTACAGCAATCCCCTTTATCAAATGGTTACAAGTGTTCTTTCAAATACCATAATAACCCAATAGCTGGTTATTACAGCATTTGGTTTAACTCTCAGCTCAGTCAAATCCTTGTACTGCATTCAATGGCCTCCTATTCCACACATGAACAGGCTGAACACTTCCAAAGACATAGCAGCTCCATTCCTGCTTTCCAACAACCTGCTACAGCACAGGAGACTTCTTGTAAATCTCTTCAATTTGTTAATTTTATTTATTCTTTTTTTTAATTATCCGGTTGATCCTGCTTTTAAGACTGTAAAAATGTATCTAGTTGATCCTGCTCTGTAATGGGATCAGATGGGAAACTACGAGTCTGACCCAGTGCAATCACCAGAAGGACTGTGCTTTACTTCAGAAATGTGACTTGCAGTTCAACACTTCCATTTTTTTTCAAAGAAAAAAAATAACACACAACAATGTCCTTACTGGGCAGAGAGTGTGTGTGTGTGTGTGTGTGTGTGTGTGTGTGTGTGTGTGTGTGTGTGTGTGTGTGACCGACTGAGTGTATGTTTCACAGAAGTCCCTGCACCAGTAATTACAACCAACCTCTGGCTAGACTTGATAGGGCTGCAGGTGAGGAATTTGGAGTAAAAATATGGGAAATTTGCTTTTTTATATGTTTGCACCAAATGTGCAACATAGCCTTTTTAAGAAATTGCCTCATGAAGAAGGGCAGAGGAAATGTCCATCTCCTGGCCTTAAGGTGATTTTGTGCAGGGGACTGTGAAACCACCTTTCAGAATGTTTTGGTCTGGATTTGAAAAATGACAGCTGTCACACTCTCGCATATCAAAAGGGTTGTCGTGTAATTACTAGACTGCCTTAAACATAGATAACTAAAATGGATCTCCATTCTCATAGGCAACAGTACAACTAACTTGCCAAATATTAAACTGCAGCAAGTTGAAACAAATCTAAAGGAAGCACTGGAGCAACTGACTGACTGCTGCCCCAAAAGCAGTGCTAAATGAAAGTAACATCCCCTACTTCAACACAACTGGTATGCCAGGACAATTTCAGATAGCAACATTCAATATTCACAGACTTGTGCATTTTAACACTTATTATTAGCAACGTTTTCCACAATCACTTTTGGTTTGATGATTTTTAGGCTCTGATTTTTGCCTAAAAAGGTGTTTATGGTCACTCCATTAAGTGACATTTCTTATGCTAACTACAACAAAATTGGTGGGATGGGTGGAGAACTGGCTGCAGGGATGGCAGCAGAGGGGGGTGGTGATGGTTGGAGAATTATCATCCCCAAGGGCAGTGATGAGTGGGGTCCCACAGGGGTAGCTGTTGGGGCTGATGTTATTTGGGGATATTTATTACAGATAGACATCTTGGTAGGCATAAATAGCAAGCTCAGTCTATTTGTGGATAACACCAAGATGGGAGCAGTGTTGGATGACCAAGGGAGTGGCAGGGATTGCAAGAAAATCTAACAAGACTGGAGACATGGTCTGATACCTGGCAACTTGGTTTCAATGCCAAAAAATTCAAGGTACTGCATTTTGGGGCAAATAATCCAAAGAGGAGCTACCATCTGGGGGGCTGCAGCAAGCTGTGACTGAGGAGGAGAAAGATCTGTGGGTGCTTGTTATGGGAGCAATGAACAACTCAGCACAGTGTAGAAAAGCAGCAGTAGTGGCCAACAAAATGCTAGGTTGTATTGCAAGGGGTATAACCTCTAGGAAGAGGAAGGTGATTCTGCAGTTATACAGACAGCTGGGCAGACCCCACCTGAAGCACTGCATTCAGTTTTGACACCCTTACCTAGAGAGGGACATTAGATTGCTGGAAGGGGTGCAACACAAAGCAACAAAGATGATCATGGGTCTGGGGGAGTTTCCATATGAGGTTAGACTGTGAAAGTTGAACTTGTACTCTCTGGAGAACAGGAGGAATGGGAGAATATGATTGATTCCTTTAAGTACATGAGAGGAATAAACAGGACAGGCACAGGGGAAGGTGGTGAGACACTTGGGAGTCATGACCTGAGATTAGAGGGTGGAAGGTTAAGGAGGGAAATGAGAAGGCATTTCTTTACAGAAAGGGTAGTAGCAGAATGAAACACTACCAGCAGAAGTTGTGGCCTGTAAAACAGTGAGATGATTCAAGAGGGCCTGGGATAGGGCAAAAGGGAGGGTCATGGGAGGGAGGGTTAGGGTGGGAGGGTCAGCTGCAGAGTAGGGGTGCTACCTCCAAAACCGAGCAGATTCAATAGACCAAATGGCCTTTTTCTACTGGCAGTTTCATATGTTCGTACATTCATAACAACAACAAAAAATTCCCAGCAACATCAGACTCGAGTGTTAATATAGTTATCCTGCAGAAAATGCTTTTCACACTTAACCACACACTACAGCAGGCTTTTTGGGCAAATAAATATATATATTTTTTAATATGCGTTCCCAATTTTTTGCCATCTTACCCTGATTTTTAAAGCTTTTTTCATAATTTTCAAGACCTGAGGTCGAACTGCCTGAAATACAACAAAAAAATAGATACATTGATATTTTGTCGCAAATGCATTACTCCATAAAGAAAGGGGAAATTCTTTAACCAGGAAAGTCACACTAAGCTGAAGCTTGCTTCCAGGTGTGACCTGGAAGCACAAGAAAGTTAAGTGACTTGCTCAGGGTCACACAGTATGAATGTGGGGACAGTGGGAATCAAACTCTGGTCTTCAGGATTGCAACTCAGAGCCCTAAACCTCTGCACTATACTGCATCCATAAAAATGATATGCTCATGAATTTTTTTCTGCTAAAAAATTCCAAAATCTGCATACATTCAGACATACTCAATGCATAGTGCTTTGTTGCTGGATAGACTATGGTTGAAGTAGTTGCACTTTCCATCCAGTAACTGTGATTTTGTTTTCCCCCCCAGAAGGTTGTTTTTTTTTTTGTTTATTTGCTGGGTTAGCCCACGCCCTTTTTTGTTTTGATTGAAGTGTGTGTGTGTGTGATGGAGAAGTGCACAGAGACGGAGACACACACATACAGACAGGCAGATGCACAGGCACAGGCACAGGCACAGACACAGACAGAGCGAGTGTGACACAGACACAGACAGAGCGAGTGTGACACAGACACAGACAGAGCGAGTGTGACACAGACACAGACAGAGCGAGTGTGACACAGACACAGACAGAGCGAGTGTGACACAGACACAGACAGAGCGAGTGTGACACAGACACAGACAGAGCGAGTGTGACACAGACACAGACAGAGCTAGAGAGACAGAGAGAGACACAAAGAGAGAGACACAGAGTCATTACAGGAGCTGTTGTTTTGGGAGAGTGAGGCTTCCAAGAAACAAATAGTGTGAAAGAGTGATGGGTGCTGAGAGAGAGTAGTGAAACAGTCTTTGGTCGGGTATCACAGCAGCCTGGTCAGAACAACAAAAATGAAATCTGTGGAGTTTGTGTTCCAGCTGAATCAAAGACCAACAGTGGCATAGTGGCAAAATATAAAATGCAAGAAAGATGGACATAATTAAGCAGATGTGCACAGGAAACTACAAAGTAAATCCAGCTGTGGCTTACAGTAAAACTCTGAGATGTACTGCATATGAAATTACTCCGTGTCCCTCTATAAATGCATCTAGTGGAAACCAGTTGCCCAGTGCTCTAAGATGGTTTCCAGTTGATTCAGCTGGGATAGCCTAACTGATGTGCAACATGTTGTGTTCCCTGGAGTCCTGCTTTTATCCAGTTCTATAGCTGGGAGAACTAAAGTACAGAAAGCCAAGTGGCATGCTCAGAGTCACAGAGAGCACTAGTAGTTGTGGTGGGATTCAAATGTGGGATCTCTAGTTCTGTGTTCCAACTGCTGGAAAACACCACAGCACCTGTGGACTACGTTACCTGTCTAGGTTCCAACTTTAATGGGGCACTAGGAGAATCACTTACCAATATGAGTGTCACCTTACACATTCTTAGAGCAAAAGAACTGCATGCCAAAGATGAGCCATTCTGATGCACGAAGGATGCAAGGCTTAACACTCTAATACCTGTAAGAGGCACTCCTAGTGTCCCAATAAAGTTATTAAAGATTGTGCAATTATTTTTTTTTTGTTTTACACACAGTGTTTCTGTACTTAATTATGCCTTTTGTAGTGTGAAGGAGCAGTTGTTTTGGGATAGTGTGGCATGCAAGAAATAGAGGCAGTGTGAAAGAATGATGGTTGCTGAGAGAAAGCTATGGAATAGTCTTTGGTCATGTATCACAGCAGCTTTGTCAGGGGGGAAATATGAAATCTGTATGGTTTGCAATCTGGTTCAATCAAAGGCCAACAGTGGCATAGTGACAAAATATAAAAAGCAAGAAAGAGGGACAAAATTAAGCAGATGTGCAAAGGAACCTACAGACTAAACACAGCTGTGACTCATAATACAGACAAACTCTAGGTACTGAATATAAAATGATTCAGAGTGTACCTGTGTAAATGGTTTTAGTGGAAACCAGTAGCCCAGTGCTTTAGGTTGTTTTCCAGTGGATTCACCTGGAATAGCCTAACTGATGTCCACCATTTTGTGTTCCCTGGGTCCTGCTTTTACCCATTTCCAAAGCTGGAAGAACTGAAGCGCAGGAGGCTGAGTGGCATGCTCAGAGTCACACAGAGCTAAAGGTGTGGTGGGATTCAAACATGAGAGCTCTAGTTCTGTAGTTCCATGTTCCAACAACTGGACAACACCACAGCATGACAGCATACGTGGACTACATTACCTGTCTAGGTTAAAACTTTAAAGGGACACTAGGGGAGCCACTTACCAATGTAAGTGTCACCTTGCTTATTCTTAGGGCAAAAGAACTGTAAGCCAAGGGTGAGCCATTCTGATGCCCCAAGGATGCAAGGGCTGACACTCTAATACCTATATGAGGCACTCTAAGTGTCCCAATAAAGTTGTTATATATTGTCTGCAATTAGTTTTTTTAAACATACTGTACATAGTTTAGGTACTTCATTATGCCTTTCTTTTGCAGTGTGAACAGAGGTAGAAACTAGCTGGTTGCTATTGCATAGTGAGTGAGACACCCTAACAGAAATCAACATACTGTGTGTAGCTCACAGCTGTAATAAGCTCTGTGGTTGTATATTTCCACTAAGAGATTTGTAAGGGATTAAAATTAATTAAACATAACATTGAATGCTCATAACAGAAACTGTGAGGGAGTCAGAGTACATGCTCTTTGTCACAGTGAAGCTGAAAGATATTTGGTACCCAAGAAGATATTCTCTCTCTCTCTCTCTCACACAGAGTGTAATATATTAATTGACAAATTCATCCCGATGAGCACAGATATATTCACTTTCGAAAGGATTTCACCCCCTGGCATTTAGCAGCATGTAGCAAATAGAACCAGTTAGCAAACACTTCCTCATTGTTATTATAACAATACAGATAGCAGCTGTCACTCACTGAGCAAGCGTGCAGTTGTAGAATTGAGCAACAAGGCATGACGAGTTGTGTGCGATGGTGTATTATAAAATGGGCTAAAGAAATCAAGCATCCTGATTGGCTACTACATCATCTGAGCCATGTCCATATCAGATGATATAGTAGCCAACTGGCATTATCCTCCAGTCCCGAGCCCCACAACACCACGGAATTAATGAGCCGTGCCAGCTGAAAACAGAAACACAAGCTGGCACAGCTCACAGTGCCACAAACATCCTTATGACTGAACTTCAGTCTGCTCATCCCCTCCTTCACAACACAACCTCTACTGACTCCCCACAGACACACAGAAAGACTCAATTTGCTCCACAAGATGCCACTGTCATATAAGCAGCAAACATGATGCTAATCCCCCACCCAACACATACTTTCCCAGTACTGGTAAACCCAGCTTTTCTCCCCAACTACCGCTTGAGTCAAAGCGAGTGTCTCCCTTACAGACCGCCATACCGCACATTCCTTCTTCACCTTTTAAATATGAGTTCTAATATTGCATGTGCTCTGTGGTAGTTTCGGAGATTGTGTTTTTTTTTTTTTTTTTCAAACTTTAGTTAGAACAGTATGGTACTGGTAAGAGCAACCTGGACATTAGAAACCACAAACAGTTGATGCAGAAGCAGATCACAGTTTGAAAGAATAGGCGCAAGAGCTATACATCTGCTACAGAGAAAAAAATGTTTGCGAGAAAATAATTACAGGTTGAAAAAAATCATTTACTTTTGTTCTAGGCTGCTGGGAGTGGGGGGGGTGGGCTTGGATTTACTGAGTACTGTGGGTGCATTGGATTACTACAGACCAAGCCAAATTCAGTTTACTGTGCTACACAGCACATTACATAGAGGGACTACTTTATCCCTCTTACTAAAAAAAAAAAAAAAAAGTTTCTTACATTTGTTTCAATTTCAACAGCTTTTTTCTTTTTTTTAAATTTTCAATCTGTGCTTGGGAACTCATTTTATAAGCACAATAACACACTCCGTGGTGTGGTTTATCACCTAAGAGCACACCCAGTTGCATAAGGCACTCGGCGCAAGCGTCTCATGCCTTAGTACACCCCTGGGTGTGCTCTTATCTAACGTAAACCACACCCCTGTTATATTATTATTCCTACTTTTTTTATCACTCCTGGGGTGGGTTGAAGCCGCGAGGCATAGCCGAGTGCTTCCACCACCCTAGGAGTGATGTTATTATACAATAACACACACCCTGGAGTGCCTTATTGCAATTATACAATGGCTTAATGTTATACAAAATAAACAAACTATTAAGCTTTTAGCTTTTTAGCTTTTTTTGTTGATCGGGTAAGTGCACTAGACAAATCCTGCCTATTTTCAGGCACGACCCGGGGGAGGGGGATACAGATGAATGCCAACTGATCTTGAACCAGATTAAGCTGTTGGTGGTATTTTTAGTGAATGAGGGAAATTTGGCCAGGACACCGGGGAAATTCCCCTACTCTTTTCGATAAGTGCCATGGGATCTTTAACATCCACCTGAACTACCACCAATCCAGGCAGATGGGACCTCGGTTTAACGTCTCATCCGAAAGATGGCACCTCAGAAATGCAGCACCCCTCTCATGCTGCATTACAGTGTCAGTACTGGGATATTAACCCAAGTGCCAGATGTGGGAACTGAACCCACAGCCCTCTGATCTCCCGGCCTCAGAGGCGAGTGTGCTACCTACTGAGCCACTGACAAAAAATGTTTTTAGTAGATTTTTTGGTTTTGAAGAGGAAAAAGTGGTCCGTGTAATGCTCCATATACTCCAATAAATCAATACAGTGATGTTATTGTGTAATAACATCACTGGCTCAGGCACCCACTGACCAATCAGAATGCAGGAAATTTCCTTGCCATTGTATAAATCTCAAATAATTCTTGGAGTCCCATATTTATGCAAAATAAAAAAATATTAAATAGGTAATCAAATCACTATAATCTTGCTTAAACATTAGAGTACTAATGCCAGCAGGAAACTCTACACTAAAAATCATCTAGGAGCCACATATTCCTGTATAGTAAACTCACTGCCCATGAATGCAGCTTAAAGAACCACAGTTGACACATCATCACTCACCAGCAGTGAAAGTGAATCCATTCTTTCAAAGGAATGCATTCTACAGTATCCCACTCCAGATATTTCAAAGAAACAAAACATTATACATTCACAAATGACAGACTTAATACGAATACTGCTGATCTTAAAATAATACAAATTAGCCCTTTGAAATAGCTAAATATATTGAGCTGTGACCATGCCGACTGTCAGCTGAGAAAAGTGAATTCATGTTGTCCAACTAAAGCGTTCTATCAAATGATACTGACATTTCCCCAAAGGAAAATTCTATTTATTTATTTACATACTAAAGCACTTAATACTGAAAAGTGAGGCTGTGGGAACAGCAGCCTGTAGCAATCACGAAATGACACCTCACTGGAAGGACTCCTAGCTAACTTACTATTCAGTTTGCTGAGTTTCTGTTTCTTGTCAGCAGAGGCAGTTCTGTTTTTGCTGGCAGCTGCCAATGGCAGAAAAATAGTGCCAGTGATAAGATTGCATTGACACAACTGAGGGCTTCACAGGCTGCATAAGGGACTGTGATGTAACTGTAAATAATCATTGTTCTAAATTGTTGTTTGGCGGAAAGGAATGCAGAGACCTTTTACTCAGTGATCATAAAAGGACTGCAGGACTCCACTCAACTGCAGCCCTAAAAAGAATGTCTATGCACCTGTATTAAAGCTGCACTGTCAGATTTTTCCAAGAATCTGTAATCTCACTCAGCATTCTAGAATTAGGCTCTGTGGTGCTCCATATTTCATCCATCAAGATACAACCATGTGTTTGTTTTTCTTCCTTGCACTTTTGTAAGAAATCCAAATATAACTTTGGCATTCTCTGCTGTGTGAGACCCCGCCTTTGGTTTGATAAGAACCTGCCCTTGGCTCTGCCTGCACTTCTAACAATGTCTAAAGCAGGTGGGGGAGGTGTGCAGCCACTGTCAGTAACTCGATCCTACTTCCTTCCTCCTTCAGTCCCTCTCTATTTACTTCCCCATTTCTGTCCCATTCTCCTTTTGCATGACAGCTAGTGTCATCCTGCCTACAAGCTTCCCCAAAGTCCTGCAATTTCACCTCAGAATGGCTAGAGAATTGGTAATTACAAATGATCTAATACACACACTCAGTGTGAGATGACCTTATAAACCTCTCGAATTTCACTGTTGAGGTTTATGGGTCATCAGACACCTCGAGTGTTTAAAAAAAAAAAAAATCCATAACGCACAGATGCAAAGCCATCATTCTCTATATTTGCACCTGGAAACAAGCCTCAGCTCAGGGTGCTTTTCCCGGTTATCAAATTTTAAATAAAAAAATAAATATTATACTTTGTGTAATGATGATACTGACACAACCCATAATTGGAAATAACATTTACATCATGACTCTTGAAAATGTTGCTGAATCTGCCCATATAGGCAATGGAGAGTTGAAAATTACCAATATCAATTTTATTGCAGAAAGTGTACACTACAAGAGAGGCAACCTTTATTTAACATATGACACACAATACAAACTCTTATTGCAATTTTTCCTGACCAGGGTCATTGATTCTCAGCAAAGGAAATCATCATATTCCATTTCCAAGGAAACATTTTTGATGAACTTCAGTTTAATGAGTATTTCTCCTGACAAACAAACAAACATTATAGTAATAATAATACTAATTATTACTATTATTATTAGGTCTCAGTTAAAAATAGATGCACTTTTTTAGATTTGAAATTGTACTGCAGATTGACTGACACTCTTATTTACAAATTAAGATTCTACTGCTATACTCTTATAGGCCCTATTCACAAAAAGAGCGGATGGGATACGCACCGCGTAACCCAGGCATGTAGCCCATCCGCAACCAACGTGGCATTTCCAATGCAGTTATGCCCCACTCCACACAGGTTCCACTGCTGAGCAAGGAGCTGCGCATGTGGGCAGGCCGGGGCCTCAGTGGGGGGATACATTCCTGTACTCTGCACGATTCACAAATGTGTGGAGTGCTGTATGCAGGTCCCAGTGGCTATGCAACTGAAGAGCAGCCACAGTGGCTATGATCCCCCTCCAGTTGCCACCACTGGACCTGCCAGAGCATGAGAAGGGGGGGGTCTGTGGACCCCTGCAGCTGTGTGCCCCATGATTAGGGTTATGACGATCGGGCCCTGGGTGGACGGTGGGCACATGCTCCTCTGTGGCCATACTGGCACTCTACATGCTCCCTCCAAGATGGTACCTCACTTGAGCAAGGGATCCACTGCAGACCCGGGATGGGCAGCTGATTGGCTGCAGACCCGGGTCTGCACTCCCACCCCCGCATAGCTGCACACCTGGGGGAGGGGACACAGTCGGGTGCTGGGTGGAGACCACTGCTTCATGAATGTGGTCCCTGCACAGAGAGCCCTCAGTTGGGGAGCTGCATGCACCTTTTTGTGCTGGCTCCATGCTTTTTTTGTGAATAGCACCCATTATGTGTATTATAGTGCTGCATTAGCACCACTATAGTTAGGACTGAGTTGATGTTTTATTGCAACTACATTCGAAGAATGAGAGATATTTTAATAAAGTATACAGCAAATTGAAACAAGCAACATTTAAAAAGTACGCAAAATAATTAACTGCAAAATAAATATAATGTATGAGGAGCCTTATTATTTCCTAAAATCAAACAGTTTGCAATGTTGTTACTCTATTTTTGTGACATCAAGAGGTTAACCCTTTCTGACATCACACCAATACCAGAACAACCTCGTTGTATTTGTGCATGCACGTCTCCTGTAGTTTACAGACTTCCGCATTCTGACAAATGGCCATGGCGGGGGGAGAGCTACACTGAAGGAGAGCAGCAAAAAATAAAATATGGACAAGTAAGGAATCTTTTCTTGAAACTGGTATCTGTACAGTATAAAAGCTAATGGATGGGAATCTGTTAATAACCATGCTCAATTCACTTCTCGAGCTTCATCTTGAGGTCTACAATGTTGCTCTGGCAACCTCTCGAAGTGATTACAGTGTGGTTATTAACTGATGCCCACCCATTGTCCTCTGTTATGTATATTCATTGCTTCTGAATAAAATGTAAAATCCATAAAGGTCTGTGATTTTAACAGCATGTAGATAACCAAATTGCTGGATTTGTCCATTGTTGACAATGGCCCTATTTCCCACAATGAATATAGATTATGCAGTGGAGTGATGCCAATTATAAAATGGGTATGAAATATCCTGCATCCTGATTCGTCAGGAGCCACCCACAGGCATGCATCTATACAGCAATAACCTAGTGGGTGGCTGTTTTCTGGCAACTAGAATGCAGCACACCCCACATATCCGTGCCTGCCAGAAACTTTTCAAAAAAATAAATCTCTGGCAGCAGTGTTAGTGCTGTAATTTCATTTTAAGAGTTTCCAAACGTAACAGATGCACACCAGATTTCAAGTAGTCAGTGACATTAATAAAAGACACAAACAAAAGACAAAATTGACATTTTCTGCAAACTTTGTTTCAATGTAGGCCTGTAATCTGTGGCCAGAGTTGCTGCTGTGCCTACAATGCTGTTCTGTTGACCTCCTGCCCACTCACCCATTAGTTTCCCAATCAAACAGCAGCATCTTCAGCAGAATCAAGTACTCCCAGCCCTTTCCTTCTAATGATCTTTATATCTGTATATGGCACAAACAATAAATATTTAATTAAAATGAAATACATTCCTTATACCTGCATTCAATGCAGTCCCACTCACCTTACCCAACTACCTAGCTGTACCCACCCACTTGGCTTCACCGACGCACCCAACTCTGACTTCTCACATGTTCACAAATGTTCCAGAAAGTACAAAACACAATGGACTGGATATTCAGACTGCATTGGGCAGTGGCGCAAGCATGGGTGCAATGCAACTGGGCTGCGCCAAGCCAGGACCAGGCGATATTAAACGGTGATGCGCCATGGCTCAGCACCACTGAATATGCTACAGTTTGAACACATACTGCACGTGTTGCAGTGGCACTGTGCCAGCCAAGCCACAGAAAGGGAGCATGGGGATGCGCCGGTGCAAGTGCAGCTGCGCTAGGCACATCACCCACGATATTCAGCTGGCGGCATGCAAATAAGGCCATAAGCTATGCAAGGTGCAAATGGGGACATTTGCATGTCATTATGGCCCCATTTGCATGCAATGCACTGGGATACCAAGCAAATTGCACCTGGAGCCCTGCCAAGCCGCTGTCGGTTACTGGCACCCTGGTGGGAAAATGTAGCCCCCCCCAATATGCACGATTGTGGGCAGTGGTGACAGGGACATGCATCCTTCACCCTATGGCAGGCAGTAGTGTACATAATACACAACTCTTGTCTGTCCGTGGGCAGTAGTGACAATACAATACAGCCTTTGCCCGATCGTGGGCAGTAGTGAGAATATACATTATCCTGGTGGTGTACTGGTCCCCCTCCCTCACCGTATGCCCGATCGCGGGCTGTAGGTAGATGTACCATGTTCCCAATCCCGATTGTGGGAATAGCCTGAATATGTAGAGTCCCATGCCCAATCGTAGGCTGTAGTATGTAGTAAGCAGAGTGTCCCACCCGTGGTTCAATGGTATCCCCCATCCTCTCATAGGCCTCCATTCACCCAGCACCTCTCCATCATTGGCGGGTGGCAGCACCCCGCCCACGTACCGCCAGGCCTCCTACCGAATTACAGCATACAGTATGCTCTGTACACCTATTGGGCCACAGTGTGGACTATATGGCTCGCAGACCATGCTGTACTACACAGGACCAGATTTGTAAATGAACATGTTCATTCACATTTTAGGTCTTGTGTAGTACAACACGGTCTGTGAGTGCATTGGTCCACACTGGGACCCAATAGGCATACAGAGCATACTGTATGCTGTCATTCGGCAGGCAGCTGGGTGGTACATGGGCAGGGTGCTGCCAACCGCTGATGATGGGGGGGTGCTGGGTGGACAGGGACCTCTATGCTTGGATGGGGCAGTACCACTGGACCACTGGGTGGGACTCTCAGCTTACTACAGCCCGCAGTTGGGCATGGGACTCTACATATTCAAGCTACTGCCCGTGATCAGGCATGAGAATATGGTACATCTACCCAGTGCCCATGATCGGGCATATGGGGAGTGAGGAGTGTCCACTAGATCACCAGGATAATGTATATTCTCACTACTGCCCGCGAACAGGTGACTGATGTATTCTATTGTCACTACTGCCCGTAATCAGGCAAAGGATGACACTGTAGTTCTATTACTGCCTGAGATCGGGCATATGGGGTGGGGGGCAGTGGACTATCGGGGGGGACTGGGTGCTTATGGACAGTGTTCCTGCTGGGCGTGTGGCCACCCACGGCTGGCGGCTGTTGTGTTGTGCATTGCATTACAGATGCCCACCTGTGGGTGGCCAGCATTTAAGCCTTGTTTCCACGGCTCAACTTTGTGCACCAGTGTGTGGCACATGTAGGGGTTACGCCAGCATATGCGCTGCACAACTGGGACTGAATATCGGGATGGGCTGCATGTGCATGGGCATGCCCCCTGCACTTGAGCTGGATAAGATTGCCTTGCACCCCACCGCATCGGGATTTGTGCTCTGCCAGGCAGCCATTTTAATATTCCACCAGGGCTCAATGCGGGGTTGCATCAGTGCAGCTCTGGTGCACCAGGCGCAACCCCTTTGAATATCCCAGCCAATGTATTTTAAACTGAATCAGGAAAATTACCACATCAGCACTGACCAAAAGTGGCACGAGCCTGCACCATTCATTTTAAAGACTGCTTCCGCCATGTCTCTTGACCGCGCTCTATTTAACACAGAGTAACTTAACTAACATGGGGTGAGTTGGCAGTGAAGGAAGCTAGGTACTAGGCAGGTAAATGGCAAGCCAGCACTCTCTCTTGTGCAGTCACCTTTACAGTATGGTAGATTACATCACAGTTTGTCTCTAGTACTAACAACTTTTAAAAGTTTTTGTTTTTAGTATTTTCTTTAAACTGTGTTATCCCATTAATGTTGGCTCTGGGGCTCATTTTATAAGAACAGTAAGCAACTCTGGGGCATTAGTTGTACAGTATGTCTGATAAAAACACTCCCCAGTGCTGAAGAAACTCAGGACAAGCACCTTGTGCCTCACTATGCACATTGGGTAGTGCATTTATCAGACAGCAACCTACAACCTGTTTTAGCTTATTTTTTTACATACAGCATTTACAGTGTCTTCATGACTGGAGAAGAACCACAACTCACCAGTGGCAAATCTACAAGAGACTTATGAAGGTCCTGCCCTTCATAAGTCATGAGAAATGGTATATTGTCAGTGAGTTCAAAGTGTGTCTAACGTATACATTTTATTTGAAATTATTTGAAACACTTTGAAATATGTGGATATTTATAAAGCTTTAATAGTTTTTGGCTCATTTTATTACTCTGTTTTGAGTATATAGTAGGACACTGTGATGATATCTGGCATTCTGCTAGCTGCATTCCCATTGAATGAGGGATTCTTTGCGACCTATCTAAAATGGAAATAAATGCTGATGCATATCCAAAATGGAGAAACAGTAGACAGGTTAGGCAGGATTTTAAAAACATCCTTCGGATATACAGTAGCACCATTCAACACAGAAATGCATTAAAGTTGTTAGGATATCCATAAGATTGTTTAAAAAAGTCTGAATTTGCCTTAAGAAAAAACAATTGTGGCAAAAACAAAAAAAGATGAAAAATGTGTGTAATTTTTTTTTTACTGCAGATGATGACTATTTGCAATAAAATGGATGCATCTTTTAAAATTAGTAGCAGGGCTGCTCAGATGCCTGTTCAGGAACTGTAGTTGCATCCCTCCTATGGCTAGGTATGAACTTGTTCAGAAGATGATAGTGCCCATTTTCGACTACTGTGACATAGTCTATGGTGCTCCCACTAAGTCTTCCCTGGCCAGACTGGACACCCTCTTCAATTCCTTCTGCCGCTTTGCCTTTTATGCCCCCCTTTGCACCCACCACAGCAATCTTTATCGTGCCCTATCCTTCCACTTTCTTACAAATAGATGACTCTCCCACTGTGTTAAATTCACCTCCAAGCGCTGGTTGGGTGAGCTCCCTTCCTACCTCACCTCCTCCTTTATAACAACCCCCACCCATCCTCCCATTCCCTTAGATCAACCAACTCCCGTACCCTGGTTGTCCCCAGCACATCCACCCTGATCAGCCAATCTGGTTACTCTCATCTCCTCCCAAAAAATTTGGAATTCCTTCCCCCTCAACTCTGGCACTCATCCTCTGCCTATTCCATCAGCTCTGCCCTCAATAACTACCTTGCACTTGGCTGATACTGCCATGTCCATCTCTAATTCCATCTTCTAAGCCCAGACAAACCATAACCCCCTATTCTCACCTTCATTTTACCCTGTGCACACCCACCCCCCAAATCTCAAGCTCTCCTCCACTTCCCATTAATTGCTCCCATTTACTGGCCTCGCTTGATCTCTCACAGAATGTAAAGGACACTGAATGCTCTCTATTAGTCCCTCTCCAACCCCAAAGGGGTATGTGTGTCATCTACTCCCTTCCCCCACCATCTTAGAGGTCTCCATAGGACACTGTCTTATCCCCTTCTCTCTGGTTCCCCCAATCCCCCCACAGGGTTTCTCACATCCTGAAGGGCTCTCCAGGGACACAGCTCTTCCCTCTTCTCCCCACCTCATCCCTCCCTCCCCTTTCCCCCTTTTCTTTCATGTAAGCACTAGTTTACTTATTGACCAGGCACTTATTATTGTCCTCTCTTTCTACATGTTATGTGCAACACTGTTGTAACACTGTTTGTAACATCTGCCTTGCAACTGTATGTTAATATTGATCTTGTAACTTGAATGTTTAATGTCTCATTCCAATTGTAACCCTGCCCCCAGGTTGCACCAGGAGATAAGCAACTTGTTGCTCAGTGTGCCTTCCTGGTGAAACATTTCAGTAAATAAATGGATTTGGCCCAGGACAATTGAAGTCTCAACATACATTTTTATCTGTGTTCACGCTTTGGAAAATCATGCCTGTTATCTTATTTTGAGGTACAGTATTATAAGCAAAAAGAAGTCATGTTTATTTTCACATCCTATCTCCCACATACATTGAATAGATGCATGAAACACATTCAGTAATGCCTGTGTATGTTACCTGTGGAAAGGAAAAACAAAGGCAACACCTGCACACTTTTTGGAGCACCTCTTGCTGCAGTGTAAATGTTGGTGAATTAATTTTATTTTTTCACATTCAAGTTTATTTGCAGGAATACTCCATTGAGCAAGCTCATTGTGTTGCTTGCACGCATGTGCAAGAAATGCAGTGCATCAGGCTTCTTTCACAAGCGGGTTGTGGAGGCATGAAAGTGTTGTGCCAAATGGCAGCAGCCCATTCAGGGGCTGGTCTCTGCCTCAGCGAGTAGAAGGAGCATGCTGTCGTTGATGGTAATTAATGAGCATGCCAAAATGTGTAAAGAAATTCAACTATGTCACTATGCAATCAGCTGTTTTGGTGCATTGTGTGGTGTCCCCATGTTGACTGCTTCTCCGTTGGTCTCTCTCAGTCCCCACAAAGCCAATGGAAAGCCGCCGTCCTCCTTTCAGTGTGCCTTCCTTGTGAAACATTTCAATAACTAGAAAAAAAAGCCGGGGGTGCCAAATCCTCCTGTCGGCACAATCCCCTCTCCAGTTCATTTACCAATAGGGTAGCTCAATTCCCATTGGCATGATGCACCTCCCCCATTTGTTGTGTACTGAGGGGGTGCCCAATCCTCCCCTTGGCTCATGCACTCACAAGCACACTGTATAGCCAATGGGGGTGCCCAATCCCCCATCAGCTCCACTGGCCCCCAAACAAACTTTATGGTGCCCCACTGGGAGCCCACCCCAGCATGGCAAAAATCTGAATGGTCCATGGGGTGCCCAGTCCACCATCAGCACCACTGCCCCCCAAATAAACTTCCAGATGCCATGCTGGGAGCCCATCCCAGCATGGCAAAAGTCTGTATGTCCCACGGGGGTGCCCAATCCCCCATCAGCTCCACTGCCTCCCCAAACAAACTTCCTGGTGCCCCACTGGGAGCCCACCCCAGCATGGCAGAAATCTGAATGGCCCATGGGGTGTCCAGTCCACAATCAGCACCACTGCCCCCCAAATAAACTTCCTGGTGCCATGCTGGGAGCCCACCCCAGCATGGCAAATGTCTGTATGTCCCACAGGGGTGCCCAATTCCCCATCGGCTCCAATGCCCCCCAAACAAACTTCCTGGTGCCATGCTGGGAGCCCACCTCAGCGTGGCAAACGTCCCCTGTCATCTGTGTGTAGAGAAAAAAAAAAACCTAGACAAACAAAATGGTCCCTCATTGATTCTTTTGCCCTCATACCCAAACCCATGCCCATCCTCTGCGTGCCCCCACCTCACTCCATACTTGCCTCTGCAGCCCAGCGTGACCATCTTCAGTGTACCAGGAACTCGTCTGTACTCTTAAAAGTAAACCGCAAACTAAAGAAAAAAAAAATACAGTAAGTTGTATAATGGCATAAATGTTTTTTTCAACTTCGGTGCATATCTCAGCCATTTTGGGGAATTTTTTTGTCAAATTTCAACATGGGGTTCTTGGGACCCCACCTCATTAACTCATTCGTTGTCATTTGTAATTCCATCCAGAAAGGTGATTTTGTGGTCACTGCGTGGAACCACCTTTCAGGACCGATTAATGAAATGACAATGTCACAGTTCATGAGGTAGGCCCCCAAAAACCCTATGTTGAAAATTTTGTGAAAAAATTCCCAACCATGACTGTTTTATGAGTGTGCTTTGTGCAGTTCCTACGTACGTTTGTAATTTTGAGCATTTTTAATATTTTCACTCCAGATTTTCAACATTGCCATTTTACCATACTTCCTTATGAACAGTACAGCTATCATTTCTCACATCTCACCCAAAATTTGTTTTTGCACATGTAGCACACAGTGGCGCGGTTGGTGTGCAAAATCAATGTTCGGGACGGATTAAGAAAATCACAGTGACACTGTTCATGAGCAGAGGTCTTAAGCTGGGTATGTTGAAAATTTGGTGACAAAAGTCCATAAAATGACTGTTATGAGCGTGCATTGTGCAATTTACATGCATCCTCATAAGTTCACAAATTCGTAATACTTTCAGTCCAGATTTTCAATATTGGCATTTTTCCACACCTACATATGAACAGTACAGCTGCCATTTTTCACACCCTGGCCAAAATGTGTTTTTGCACTTCCAGTGTAGAATAGCACAGTTACTGTGGGAAATCAGTGTTCGGGACACATTAAGAAAATCACAGTGACACTGTTCATGAGCGGAGGTCCAAAAATGCCTATGTTGAAAAATCTACTGTAAAAATAAATAAATCCCCAAACTAATTATATTACAGGTGTACATTGTGCAGCTTCTACGTACGCTCGTGACTTCACCAGTTTTTTTTTTTTATATTTTCGCTCCAGATTTTCAACATTGCCATTTTTGCCATTTTTTACACCTCCTCATGAACAGTACATATGTCAATTTTCACATCTTGTTCAAAATGTGTTTTCTCACCTGTGGTGCCAAATGGCACAGTTGCTGTGCAAAATCACCTTTTGGCTAATGAACTGATAGTGTTCATGCAGTGAGATTACAAAATGCCTGTGTTAGAAACTTGGAGTAAAAATACCAAGAAACACCCATGGCATTAGGGTTTTTGACCATAACGCCCTACTCTGGAGGAAATGACAGGTGCCAGGGGTGTGACTTGGGATTGCCAACAGTAATGCTCATGCATTTCCACCCCCCACACCCCCTACTAAATGATTTTCAACTCCAGGGGGGTGCATGTTGGAGGGGGAATGAAAACGTGTTAAAATATAAGGTTCAGGCTGGGTGCAGTAAAATTCCATCAACGCCCGGAACTTAACCTGGAACCTCACCCACCCCAACCACAGGCCAACCCCCGATGCCATGATGCAGCGCGGCAACCCACTGCAGTGCTACCCACTACAGCTTCTCTGCCCCCTATGAGCCCATGCTCACAGTGCTTGCTCCCCCCCGAGGGCGTACATATAGCGACATCCTGTTGCCCATTTTGCCTGCCCATCCACCCATCCAGTCACCCTACCCTTCCATCCCCATTAGGGATTTGCTGGAGAAGGAGTCACCGTTATGGGCAGTGCTGTGCCCCATGCACCCTCCTCATGGGTTACCACCTCACAGGGGTAAACAAGGTACAGTTGGGGAGTTTCCTTCAAATGAGGGTGAGCACCCATACCAAGGGGCATACAATGAAGCTGGGGGGAGTTCAAGATAGATGTGAAGAAATATTTCTCTACTTAAAGGGTGGTAGATGCCTTGAACAGACTGCCAGAAGTGGTGGAGGCTAAAATGGTAGAGGGCATGAAGCATGCATGGGATAAATATAGGGGTATATTAGAAAAAGGGAAAGGAAGGGTTCAAAGGAGATCAAAAGGGCTATGGAGGTGGAGTATGTTCAAGTTCATTGCAGGAAAAATCTATTGGGCAAGCTCGTTCACAAGGAGGTTCTGATGGACACAGGCAGAATAAGACATATACTGTAACATATACAGGTGGGAGTTTCAAGTAGGTAGAGAACACTTGGGCAGAGAGGGTGGGCTGAGCGATCCTTTTCTGCTGACAAATTCTATGTTTCTATGGCAGCATGCGTTCATTCAGGTGCAGTGTTTATTTAAAGTTGGGCCTACCATACATCCAGATGTAAGGTACAGTAAATGACAGAATTAGATGCAGCCCACTTACAATACAATAAACAGAACCCCAGTGCTGTGAGAAGCCTTTACTCTTCATAAGGCTGCTTAAAGAGCTGGGGTTCTATTTGTAGTGTCCACATCAGTGTGCTGATCTTAAAATAGATGCCGCATCTGAATGAGTACTTGATTCTTGTTAACTCCATTTCTTCCCCACTTTGAAAGCTGCTTATTCTGAGTTAGTTTTGGGCTGGCAGCACCTTGCTTGTGCTGGAAGATTACCAGTAAGCGGCACTGAAAGACATCAGACTTCACAGACTGTGAAGGCAGCTGCTCATCCACCATCTTGGCAACAAGAAGGCTGCAGCTGTGGCACCAGTGACTATTGGGATGTGGGGACAGGGGGACCAAAGGGGACAGACATAAGGAGATAAAATCATAATAAAAATTGAGACCTTCACCAGCTTTCCAAAATGCTTACCAGTAAAAGAAAGAAGTTTTTCAAATGGCAACACAATCTGGTGAGCTCTCTGTCTGCTGTCTGACACCAGGCATCAACAAGCATAAAATTGCCTAAAGAAGGCAGTGTGGTCATGTGGTTACTGAAATACTGGAGATTAAAGATTTACAAGAACACACTAATATGACACAGAAGCTGGCACATGTGCCTATAGCAGCTGTCTCCTGTTTCTCTGTAGTTATATTTATACCCTTGAGGTACTTGAATTTTCTATTATATCTGCTCTTTACATCGTCTGTTCTAGTGAGTACCTATTGAGATCCCTTAATTTCTCCTCATAAGTCTTGTGTTGCAAGCTCTGTATCAACTTATTTGCCCTTCTCTGGACCATCTCCAGCCTGTTAATATCCGTACAAAGGTGCGAGCTCCAGAATTACACACAGTACTCCATGTGAGGTCTGACCATGGTTTTATATAATGGTATCACTACCTCCTTCCTTATGCTGGTGATACCCCTGCCTATGCACACCAGCATGTCACTGGCCCTCCCAGCTGCCTTAGCACTTTGACATTTTCAGGTCCTCTGATGTGAAGAAAAAAAAAAAAGGTCCCTTTCCTTCTTTGTGACCATCAGCAACCCCCCACCCATCCTGTAGCTTCCCCCAGGGTTTCTGTGCCCCAGGTGCATAATTTTGCATTTTTTTTTTAGTTAAACTTCAGTTGCCTGTCCTCAAAACATTTTTCAAACTTCCTCTTGTCCCTCCTCATTTTCTCCACCCCCTTTGGGGTATCCACTGTTACAGATCTTGGTGTCATCTGCAAACAGGCAGACCTTTGCCTTCAGCCCTTCTTCAATGTCACTAATGAAGACATTGAACAAGACTGGCCCCAGGACCGATTCCTGCAGCACCCCACTGGTCACTCCCTCTCCCCAGACTGTACCCCATTTACCACCACTCTCTGCCTCCTGTCTGTTATCCAGTTTCTAACCCAGTTTACCACCCTTTCCCCCATGCCTGGCCTAGCAAGCTAGTTTATTAGCCTCCTATGTGGGACGGTGTCAAAGGCTTTGTTGAAATCAAGGTAAGCATTGTCCTCTGCTCCACCCTATTTACTTCCTTTGTCAGCCAGTCAGAGATCAACCAGATTTGTCTGACATGATCTCCCCTTTGTGAATCCATGTTGTGTCTGGTCCTGGGCTCCAATGGCTTCTAGATGCTCCACTGTTCTTTCTTTAAGCAATGTCTCCATGATCTTCCCCACTACTGAGATGAGGCTGACTGGCCTATAGTTCCCCACCTCCTCCCTGCTGCTGGATTTGTGTAGAGGGACAACATGTGCCATCCTCCAATTCTCTGGTACCACCCCTGTGTTGAATGGCTCAGTGAACATGGCTTCCAGAAGTACTGCTATCTCCCTTCATAGTTCTCTTAATATCCTTGGGTGTATGCCATCTGGTCCCATCACTTTGTCCACCTTCAATTTAGTCGGGTCCTGTAGGATTCTGTTGCCTGTGAATGGGCTATTGTCCACCTCTTCACCGCCTTGGCAACTGCTGTACTGCTGTGGCCCTTTCCCCTCCCCCTCTTCTGTAAATACCGAACAGAAAGACACAGTGGATATCTTGGTGGGGGGGGGGGGGGCACATGACAGTTCTTAGGCATAGTACTATCACTTCCAAATATCTAAACAGCACATATAAGCAAGCAACATTCAGCTTTGACAAAGGCTTGTTTTTAAGGAGGTCCTGTCAAAGACAACACAATAGAACAAGATACAGTGCAGTTCAAAATACAAAGTACAATAGTAACAGAATGTGGTATAATAGGTGCCAAGACACATACTCCTAGAAAGCAAGAGGGAGCACACAGCGGAATTTAAGTTACAGACTTAGCATATAGGTAACATACTACTGACTCATACATATGGAGTAAAGTAGACATCTGAGTATTCGGGAGGGGGAATAAATAAGTGACATAAGTGATATTTGAAAGAAAACCTTAGGGAAGTAGTGCTAGCTGGCATAGCAATGGCAATTGTCCTGGACAGCTGTTTTGGCTATGGATTGATTGGTACTAATTCAACAAGCTTGATTGATAATTGAAGTTTGTTCCAGGTCAACGGAACAGCACATTGAATTGCCATTTTTCCATTGTGGGCCTGAAATTTGGGCATGTCTAACAGGATATTGGTGTTTTTCCTTAGGGAATAGTAACTGCTGGAGTGGTGGAATAGGGTTGTGATATATGTAGGGAGCTTGATCAACAGTGCTTTGTAGGGTCACGTGCAGTTATGGAGCATCCTTCTGGTGGTCAGGGATGTCCAACCCATTAAAGAATACAGGGCACAGTGGAGGGTTCAGAATAGTGCATTAGTTATATAGCATAGGGCATGGGAATAGAGAACATCTAGCTTATGTAGGTTAGAAGTTGAGCTACTATTATAAATAATGTCAGTTGAATCAAGAAGGCGAGGAAGGTTGCTTGAGCTAACCTAATCCTAATGTCAGTGGAAAATAGTGTATTCAAGCAGGGGAAGGGAATGGCCTCCTCTAATGCACCTGGGAATGAGTGATCTGGCTGATAGAAAGGTAGGGGAGGTTAGGAGGAGGTTTGAGGAACTGGGACCTCTGTGTGAGGGAATGGGCAGGTCTTTCACCTTCTCAGAGGAATCTCCCTTTCCCAGGGCAAGTATGCAAGAAAAGGGAGAGTTCAAGAGTTTATTGAATGGCTGGGCCCTGGTGTTGGGAAAAGGAGTATAGGCTGGTAAGAGTGTGGGGGAGACCTGGGAGCACAGCAGTCTGTTTGCAAAAGAAAGACTGCACCTAAATGAGGAAGGAAAAAATGTACTGAAAGCAAGGATAGGGAAGTACATTGAGAAGCATTTAAACTAAGGGGGGGTTGCGGGATGGATAGAGGTGTTCAGAGGCCTAGTGATGTGAAACCAAATGTGCTGACCCCCCATGATAGTAAGGTAAGGAGGAAGGCAACTACTAAGGGAGCAGACATAAGAGAAGAGAGGCAGGGGAAAGTAGGGACAAGTGTTGTAGGGTGGTAACACTAAATGCTAGCAGTCTGGGGAATAAGGGGCAGAACTGCATGCTCTCCTGGAGGAGGGGGCGTGTACTTGGCGGTTGTAACCGAGACATGGGAAACCCAAATCCACTGTTGGATATGATGGCTCCAGGGTACAGATTACACTGGAAGGATGGGGAAAAGGGGGAGGTGCAGTGTATATAAAGGAGAGATTAAAATATGTAAGGAAAAAGAGAGACAAGAGAGATACAGAAGAACCGTGGGTGCAACTACAGGATCCCAAAAATAGATCACTAAGACTGGCGGTGGTGTACAGACCATCTTCACAATCTGAAGGGATGGACAGGGTTCTGGCAGATCATATCAGGAGGAACTGTGGGAAATGGGGGGGTTGATAGTAGGGGACTTCAACCTGCAGGGGTGGGGTGGGACTCACAGACCACAAACAGCAGAAGGGAGCAGGTAATACTGGACACCTTTCAGGAAAGCCTTCTAATACAGTTGGCCAAGGAACCAACTAGGGAAAGGAACATCCTTGACCTCATACCGATGAATGGGGAGTGGGTGAGGTATGTGAGGGTGGAGGAACCACTGAGGGGAGTGACCACTGGACAGTGTGGTTCCAGTTACAGATGGCTAAAGAGAGGGGGACATCTGACACAAGGGTGCTTGATTTCAAGAACATCAACTTTAAGATGACGAAGGAAGTGGTACAGGGGTTCCTGTGTAATATTCAACCAGGTATGGACACGCAACAAAGGTGGGAACTGATAAGTCTGGGGACAGTGGAGGCAACAGAAACTTGCTGTGGGGCCCATACTAAGAAGGCTAGGGGGAAAGAAACCCAACTGGATAAATAAAAGTGCTAGACAGGATGAGGAAGAAAAGGGCAGCTTACAGGAGATACAGAAAATTTGGGGGGGGGAGACGGAGGAGGATAGGAAGGACTATCTGAAAGAAGCAAAGGAAGTGACCAGAGGGGGGAAGGGCAGCCAAGGCAGCAAGGGAACTCAGGCTAGCACAGGGCATAAGGAAAGGGGAGAAAGACTTGTTTAGGTACATCAGGAAGAAAATAAGCTGTAAGGGCCAAATTGTAAAAATTAAGAAGGGGGGGGGGATGGGTGGAAGAGGGGGTGAAAAGACAGAAGTGCTCCACGACTACTTCTGTTCAGTCTTTATGAAAGAAAAGGAGGGGGTGCTACCCATAGTAGGAGGGAGGATAGAAACAGTTGAGGGAGAGGTGATGGATGGAGAAATCACAGTGGGGATGGTGCTGGAGAAGTTAAGGACACTGAGGGTAGACAAGGCATTGGGACCTGATGGAGTACCTCTGAGAGTGCTGAAGAAGCTGGCAGAGGTCTTGGCAGGACCCTTTGCAGACATATTCAATACATCTCTAGACACAGGATGCATACTGCAGGACTGGAAAGTGGCTCACATGGTTCTCCTCCACAAGAGTGGACCCAAGGATAAACCAGGGAACTATAGGCCAGTATGTCTAACATTCATAGTGGGGAAGCTAATGGAGACAATCCTAAAGGAATGGCTAGTGGCACTACCAGAGGTGAAGGGGTGCAGGATAGGAGAAAGTATGGCTTCATCAAGGGCAGGTCATGCCAGACCAACCTGGTGGAATACTATGACTGGGTGACTAGGCAAATTGATGAAGGCCATGCAGTGGATGTCTTGTACCTAGACTTAAGTAAGGCTTTTGATTCAGTACCACATGGGAGACTTGGAAGCAAGCTATAGGGTACAGGGGCAGGAGCAAATCTGGTGGGTTGGGTGGAGAACTGGCAAAAAGATAGGCAGCAGAGGGTGGTGGTATGTCGGGAATTCTCAGCCTTAAGCTGGTGACAAGTGATGTTCCACAGGGGTCGGTGTTGGGCCCAGTGCTGTTTGCATATTAATTGCAGACATCTCAGATGGTATCAGCAGAAAAGTCAGTCTATTTGTGGATAACACCAAGATAAGAGCAATGGTGGATGACCTGGTAGGGGCTACAGGAGGATCTGGCAAGGCTGGAGGCATGGTCTGACAGATGGCAGCTGGGGTTCAATGCTAACAAAATGCATGGTGCTGCTCTTTGGAACAAAAAATCTGAGGAGAAGCTACTATATGGTGGGTGCAGCTGGAGGTAACAGAAGAGGAGTATGTGGGGTGCTCATCATGAGAGCAATGAGCAATTCTGCACAATGCAGAAAGGCAGCAGCAATGGCTAACAAAATGCTGCAGTGCATTGCAAGGGGCATTACCTTGAGAACAAAGGAAGTTATTACACAGTTATAGAGATTGTTGGTTATACCCCACCTGGAATACAGTGTACATTACTGGCACCTGCACCTACAAAAGGACATTAGGCTGCTGGAGGGGATGCAGTGTAGGGCAATGAAGATGATTCAGGGCATGGGGGAATTGCCATATGAGGTCAGACTAAGAAAGTAAAACATGTACAGACTGGAGGAGAGGAGGGACAGGGGCGACATGATTGAGACCTTCAAATACATGAAAGGGATAACATAGAAACATAGACTTTGATGGCAGATAAGGACCACTTGGCCCACCCAGTTTGCCCATTTCCCTACCTATTGGATAAGCTGCAGATTCTAGTTAACCAACAGCCTACTTACTGCAAACTCCCACTATAATTGCCTTATGTCTGTCCCATGCATGTTTGAATTCCTCCACTGTTTTAGACCCAACAACCTCCCCAGGAAGGCAGTTCCATGCATCCACCACTCTCTCGGTGAAAAAGAATTTCCTCACATTACCCCTGAGCCATCCCCCCTCTAACTTTAAATTGTGCCCCCTTGTTCTTACACATCTCTTTTTCTGAAAGATGCTACCCTCCTGGACTTTGTTGGTTCCCCTGAGGTACT
The DNA here is from genome assembly GCA_016271365.2 of Neoceratodus forsteri. NCBI lineage: Eukaryota > Metazoa > Chordata > Ceratodontiformes > Ceratodontidae > Neoceratodus > Neoceratodus forsteri. Next base: position 1,355,983,501 of record CM057452.1, read on the forward strand.
TGAACATTTCTATCATGTCCCCCCGTCCCTCCTTTCATCAAGGGTATACATATTAAGCTTTCTCAGTCTCTCTTCATATGGTTTCTGATGTAGATCCTGCACCATTTTAGTTGCCCTCCTCTGGACTGCTTCCATCCTGTCTATGTCCTTGCGTAGATGAGGTCTCCAAAACTGCATGCAGTACTCCATATGGGGTCTCACCAACTGTCTGTATAGAGGGATAACCACTTCCCTTTTTCTACTGTGATGCCCCTCCGTATGCATCCCAGTATCCCCTGGCTCTCCTACTGACTTCTCACATTGCTTACCCACCTTTGGTCATCTGATATGACTACACCCAGATCCCTTTCCATTATAGTTGTCGTTAGTACCTTCCCTGCTATTGTGTACTCTTCTCTGGTTTTTTATTTCCCAGGAGCATTACTTTGCACTTCTTTGCATTGAATCTAAGTTGCCATATGTCTGACCATTCCTCCAACCTTGCCAAGTCCCTTCTCATCCTTTCTACCCCCCCTTGTGTATCAACTCTGTTACAGATCTTTGTGTCATCTGCAAAGAGGCATACCTTTCCTTCCAGACCCTCTGCAATGTCACCTATAAAGACGTTTAAGAGGACAGGACCCAGTACTGAGCCCTGAGGTACTCCACTAGTAACCCCAGTTTCTTCAGAATGTGTTCCATTTACTATTACCTTTTCTGTCCTGTTGTGCAGCCAGTTTGCTACCCAGGCTACCACCCTGGGACCCACGCCCAGGCTGGCTAACTTGATTATTAATCTTTTGTGTGGGACTGTGTCAAATGCCTTGCTAAAGTCTAGGTAGGCCATATCCACAGCCCATCCCTGGTCTATTACTTTAGTCACCCAGTCAAAGAAGTCAATTAGATTCATCTGACATGACCTTCCTGCTATGAATCCATGCTGCTTTGGGTCCTGTGCCCTGCTGGCCTCTAGGTACTCAACAATTCTTTCTTTATTTCAGAAGTGATTCCATCATTTTTCCCACCACTGAAGTCAAACTAACAGGTCTGTAGTTTCCTGCTTCTGCCTTGCTCCCACTTTTGTGAAGGGGAATCACGTCTGCCCTCCTCCAGTCCTCAGGTACCACCCCATCTTCCCATGATTTGTTAAAAAGTGTGGTTAGTGGTGTCACTAGATCCTACCTTAGCTCTTTTAGGATTCTAGGGTGAATCCCATCAGGCCCTATGGCTTTGTCCACCTTGAATTTTAGGAGTTATTTCAGTACTCTTTCTTTTGTAAATGGGCTGGCGTCAACCCCACTATCCAGAGTGCTTCTACTGTTTGGTTTAGTTAACTCCTCCTCCTCTTCTTTTGTGAATACTGAGCGAAAGTATTCATTCAGTATCTCTGCCTTTTCACTATCTCCCTCTGCCCACCTCTCCTCTCCTTTATTAATCTTCACCATCCCTCCCTTAACCTTTCTTTGCTCCCTAATGTACCTATAAAAGGTTTTATCCCCCTTCTTAACTGAGTTGGCTATCTTTACCTCAGTTTGGGCCTTTGCTTTTCTGACTGCCTTCCCCACTTCTTTCTGCTTTAATTGATACAGTTCCCTGTCATACTCTATCTGTGATTCCTTATACTTTTTGAATGCAGCCTTTTTCTCCTTAACCTTCCTGACACCTCTTTTAAGAGCCATAGTGGTTTTTTATTCCACTTTGTTTTCTTTATTTGTTTCACACAAAGGCTTGTTGCCTCCATGATTGCAGTTTTGATTTTTCTCCATTGTTCTTCCACCCCTCCTTTCTGGCAATTTGCTAATGCATTCCTCGGGTATTCACCCATTATGCCAAAGTCAGCCGTTCTAAAGTCCAGTATCCTTGTCTTTGTATGGCTTGTCTCCGTGGTTGTGTTTATTGTGAAGCACACTGTGCGGTGGTCACTTGTTCCCAGAAGTCTACTGACTTCTAAGTTTGAGATCCTCTCTCCATTTGAGAGTACCAGGTCTAATATTGCTCCCTCCCCAGTGGGTTCCACCACTAGCTGTCTAAGGCATGCTCCCTGTAGGGCATCGAGAATGACCCTGCTCTTGGATGTGGCTGCAGTCCCTGTCACCCAGTTAACATCTGGCATATTCAGGTCCCCCATCAACAGTATCTCCCCTTTTTCAGCCATTTTGAGAATGCCCTCTATCATTTTCTTGTCCATTTCCTCCCCTTGCGGATTGTGATGCCATTCCCTGTCTCCAAGGTGACCCAGAGTTCCTCTTGTCCTCCCCCTTTACTTTTTAGTTCTGTAGCTTTGATCCCTTCCCTTATGTAGAGAGCTACTCCACCTCCTCTTTTACCCTCCCTGTCCCTTCTGTAGATTGTGTACCCTGGTATGTTGACATCCCAGTCATGGTTCTCTGTGAACCATGTTTCTGTGACTGCCACAACATCCAAGTGTTCCTCTTCCATCAGGGCTACTATCTCTGGAAGCTTGTTTCCAAGACTACGGGCATTGGTACTCAATGCCCTCCATTTAATGTTGGCTTTATACTTTTTTTAACCCATCCCTGCTCTTATTGCCCTTGTCCATTTTTCCATTTACCCCTGTCCTGCCCTCTGTCAAGCTCTGTACCTCAGTGTTTACCCTACTACCTGCCATGTTTTGTGGGGGAGGCTTGAACTTTCCTGTTTCCTATCAGCACCTCCCCCCTTGGCTAGTTTAAAAGCTTGCCAAGGAAGCCTTTAAACCTGTCACCTAGGAGTGTGTTTTCCTTCCTGGACAGATGCAGACCATCATGCCAGTGTAGACCATCATCTCTCCAGGTGGACACCCCAGTCCCCAATGAAGCCAAAACCCTGTGCTCTGCACCAGTTTTGCAACCATTCATTAAACTGCATGGTGTGCAGTACCCTAGTCTCACCCCTGCCATAGACTGGCAGCGCCTCTGAGAAGGTTACTGTGATTGCTACAATCTGAGGCCCCTCCCCAACTCCACAAATTCATCCTGCACTGCTCTGATCTCATGCCTAGCTAGGTCATTTGTCCCGAGATGGACAATGATATCTAGTTTCCTCTCCTGTGATGCTGCTTCTGCAATCCTGAGGATTCGCGTCCTGTCCCTCCAAGCAATGGCACCAGGCAGGCACCTTACTTCCCTCTCCTTTCCCTTCCCCAGGTCTATACCCCTAACAATTGAGTCCCCTATCAGAAGTGGTTTCTTTCCCCTGTAGTGTCCCTTGCCAATCTTTTGTGGGTCTCCCTTGTGGATGTCCCCAGCATTCTTCTTGGTCTCCAATGAGAGTGTCATCATAGTGGAACCTTGATTTGCCAGACTGACATATGATTTGTGTAGAGGTGCAACTCGGTGGCTATGCCTCTGTTCCACCACCCTCACCCTCCCAGAACCTACTGTGGTCCATCTGCTCTTCACACATGGTGACCTCTGAGGTAGTGGTTGTGGAACTGGTGCTCTTTGGGTGGGGGAGGCCTCCTTAGTCCTTGCCAGTTGAGCCTGGAGGTGGGCAACCTCCTCCACCCTCAGAGCTGACAGTTGCCTGCAAATAGGGCAGCAACACAGGTTCCAGAATGTCTCCCAGAAAATTACTGCCCCACAGCCAGTGCATTGCACCACTCCCCACATGTCCCTCTTCCTTATAATATACAATGAGTAATATATTTTTTTTGTTTGTTTGTGTGTACTTACCCTTTATGCACTGTGCTGGGTAATTAAGAATATGACAGTTCTGCTCCAAGACCTGTTGAGGAAGTGATGTCAGAACCTTGACTATAAAGGAAATGCCACGTCTGGGGTGGGTGAGGTGAGGGGAAGGGTGGATGGGTAGGCCACAACCACTGGTGACTGTTAGAAACAATCAAATACACCATGGCTCCACCACCCTGGTGAGTACTGCACTTTATAGTAAGTCAACCATCACCACAATGTACTAGACCACTGCTCCTACACAAACCACTCTACTGAGTCCAGGGATAAAAATGAACTCACTGTTCAACCAGCAGGACACTTCTAAAATATTGCACAAATATCCTTCTAAATCCTATGTGTCTAGCACAGAAATCAAGCAACTTCAGTTGTATTTCAACCCCTCTGGTTATAAAATTACTACACTTTAATGGAATTCTGCAATTCTTAATGCCAATAAGAAAATAATGAAACTTTCTGTAGAAAGCGTCGCTTACCTTGCTAACTAGTCCCATACAATATTATGTTTTACCAAGTTCCCAGTTCCTCAAATGCATTCTAGTTTGTTCTCTGCAGTATAGCAAGTTTCTCAGCTTCCAACAGGAGCGGGCAAGTCTTTTCTGATACTGATCAGATAATCAAAACAGATGCAGATGGTCTATTCAGGAGGAGGGTGGGGAGACACACTATGGGCCATGACATGAGATTGGAGGAGGGTAGATTCAGGAGGGAGATGAGGAGGCATTTCTTTACAAGGAGGGTGGAGGTAAAGTGGAATGCACTTCCAGCTGAGGTCATGGAATGTAACACAGTGGAATGCTTCAAGAAAGGGTGGTACAGAACAATGGGGGAGGTAAGGGGAGGAGGTAGTGCAACTGTTGAAAAGGGTGCTAGCTGCAATCTTGAGCACCCTAGATAGACCATGATGGCCTTCTGATGCTGACAATTTTTGTATGTTGGTATGCAAAGGAGAGGTTACTGTCGAGCCAAATTCCTAAGTATTTTAATTAGTCAACAATCTCTAGGAAGTCCCCAAGCAACATTGAAATGGGTGCAGGAATGACTTTTGTGAAGTGAGGTTGAGCGATAGTGAGGTACAAAGAACATGGCTTTAGTTTTCTTCGCATTAAGCAGTAATTTAGAATTTATCAGGCTGAGCTGCAATTGGTTAAAGTTAGCCTGTAACTTGGCACTAACATCTGTTAAGGAGGGTACAGATGTGTAAAGAACAGTGTCACCTGCAAATAAATGAAGACTGGAATTGTGAATATTGTTGCTTAGTGTACTTCTATAAATTGAAAAAAAAAAGTAGCGCTCCAGGGATGGATCCTTTCAATACACCTCTTGTGAGTGGTAGGGGGCATAATAGAAGCCCCTCGACTTTGATACACTGAAATCTGCTTGGAAGGTAACTAGAAAACCAATTTAATGAGCAGATATGTAATCCATGCTCTTTGTGCTTAATAAGCAGAAAATTGTAATCCACCATAAGATTTACTTTGTGAAGTTTTATGTGAATGTCACTTGACTTCATCTCACTGATAGCTGTATTTTGAGTAGTTTTCCACCTAGAAAAGTGCCCGGCAAAGACCTGCACAGCTCATCTCGACACTCGGGTAAAAAAAGAACAATCTAACATAGAGTTACTATTGTAGTTGAATGGAGCTGTGTGGAATAAAAAAATGCTGCATGCAAAATCCAAGCAGAATTACCATTCAGTTTCCATGACATGTAACTGAACGTCCATGACAGTTCTATGAAAGTCTGCCAACATTTAGATTTCAGTTATTTTGATCTACTATTAACACCACTCATCCAAATGTACACAACTTTAGCAGATAGAGAGGTCCATACCATGTCAATTATGAGTTTAGCAGGCTGTAAATTTCTAGTTTTAAAGGGAGCCGATTTATAGATTGCTGAACATCTCATCAAAATGTAACTTTATTTGTCTCATTTCAAAATGTATTATCTAAATGACACAGCAGTTCAAGAATTATAGAAACATAATATATGAGCATATCTACCAAGATTTAAGTCTGAAACTTTAAAGAGTGCTGAATTATAAGCAACCAAAAATGTTGCCAAAATGTAGATTTCAGTGATTTATATATCTAATTTTAAAATGACTCAAACTTCACCAAATTTGAATTGTTTCAACTACTACACCACATGGATACGTGTTCCATATTTCTTATTTCTAGCTCTAAAGAGGACTGAGTTATAAGTTGCCAAACTTTCAGAACTTTGTATATTACATTTCGTAATTCCTAAATGTAAACTATTAAATTGTAAGTCCCCATGACTTTAAACTCAGAAAATGTAATGCCATTAAATTTGGTTAGTTCATAGGCCTTAAAAAGGAGATGTTATCATTACCCTTTACCTATTGTTTTAAGGATCTCCATGGCATAAACTGACATAAATTGTAAAATAACATCAGTACATAGATTACATGACAATTGTGAAAATTGTTGAATTTCATGATAATTTTGTAGAAGCCATATCAATGATTATAAAATGTCAGGGTAAAATCATGTAATCTGATTGGTCCTTATCTATGTGAAAAATATGGTTTACACATGGGTAAAAAAAAGACTGCTCAGCAGTGAAGAGTTTGCAACACAGATCAATTGGCATTTGGAACACAGGCATTTCATTTAGCCCTCTACTGCCAAAGCTGATCTTCCACCACAAACATGGCTGCTACTTTTACATTGTAAAAAAAACTTCAACTGGGCCCTAAAAATAAAACTACCTTAAATAAAACATAAAACTAATTAAATGCTATTTCCCTGATTATCACACTCTTCTTACATACATAAACAAATTAGAAACAATAAGTATCGTTTATAGTTTTCACTACAACTGTTTCTTTGCTGACAGTCGCAAGTCCCCCTTCTATCTTTAACTGCTTATCAGAGAACTCTTTTCTTCTTGCCCTGACAGTGAGATAACTGAGTCTCTGGCTGTAACACAGGCCTTTGTTGCCTGTGAGTACAGTGTGTAGGGAAAGAAACATTCTGCCAGTGGAACTGAGCAGAATTTTGAATCCATGTATTCCATGTTAAACATTCCACGATAAACATTCCATATATTAATGTGGGGAACAACAGAGAAAAAAAAGAAGAAGAAGAAAGTAGACAATAATACAATTACATCACTTGCAGTGGGCGGAAGGATTGTTTTGTTACAAATGCACAAAGTAAATCTATTTTTCTACATATAAACAGACTTTTCCCAATAGTCAAAAGTAAAAAAAAAAAAAAAAAAAAAAAAGACAATTTTATAAGCTCAATAAGGCACTCAGGGGTGTATGTAAACCATATTTTACAGCACGGACAGCAGTTGAAGTCACTCAGCTGTTGGCCTCATGCCTTCCTACGCCCCTGGTCATGCTGTAAAATATGGTTTAGACACACCCCTTTGTGCCTTACTGCTTTTATTTTGCCCAGCCATACACCTATCCTGCCATGGAGGAGAAAGGAAATGGCTGCTAAGGGCTGCAGTGAGGTCTGACGCATTGAGGACTCAACTGTAAAAGTAGCAGGAGAGTTGGAGGAACACTGCAGGGCTTTTATGCAAATTTAGGTTCTGTAAGATCATTTGCCTGCCTGCAGAGCAGGTCAAATGATGTCCATAGCTAAGGACTGCATGTAGAGGTGATTACGGTTACCACCTGTCCCTATTTTCGCAGGACAGTCCTGATTTGGGCAGCTGTGTCCTGCAAAAAAACATGAAAAGTACTATACTTCCTGACATTATAGCAGGAAAAAATATTTTCTGACTTTCCGCTAAATGCTGCAAAACAATATAAAACATTAATTAAAATACCTTAAAATGATACGGAACACTAAACACAGCTAACAAACTACAACACTTAGTCTTAATTCTGTTTATTTAGAGAAAATAAGTCTGTTGCATTGGTCAAGACTACATATTGTCCTGTGAAAAATCATGTTTCAGTAAAAAAAAAAAAAAGTGCCACTTTGACCTTTTTAAAAGGTGGTAACCGTAGAGGTGATTGTTTGACTGTTATTTGATTTGTGATATGTAGTACAAGTTCTAAAGACATGTGAAGGCCACTTATTGAATTGCAGTTCTTCCTCAATAGAAAGAGATGGATCTTTTCCAAGGTCCACATGGTTCTGGAGCTTGTGAGGAATGACAGTGGAGTCAATTAAACAAGATAACGTCTGTTAAGATTCTGTCAAAAAATGTTCTTTTTCTGTTCTGGTAGAGGGTATTCTGGGGCAAAAAATGTCTTTGTGCTCAGGATGTGCTTTAGATTTGCCAAGATGGAGGTGGTGGTGGGGTACTGGTCCAGTCAGAGGACATGGGGCTCAATTCTCAAATGGGGCTGCATTCAGCGCAAGCTGCAGCAAACAGCAGCCTACGCCAAAGCCCCATATGACAGGGACCCTGCACCAGATTCAGGTACAGAAGGGATCCTGGCATTTAAGTGCCCACACTTGTGCCATTCCATCCCATGCAGCAAACAAATGGCACATAGGAGTTGTCCATCACAAGCCCTGTGAGGCACAGGAAACTCTGCCTACTGTACGTATGTGCACAGTGACTGCCACCAGTCTCAGACACTGTGTCCATATGAACAGTATGGTGCCGATGCAGACCACAGTCGGTGGCTAGCCGTGCACCAAGGGATGGGTTCCACTAGACCACCAGGTATTGGGCACTGCAGTGATCAGGGGCACATGCAGGTGGGCTGGGCAGCATCAGGGATGGGGTGGTGGCATTGGGGATGGGTGACAGGACCTGGCAGTATGGGGCACCATCAAAGAACCGGGGGAGCAACCGCAGCATACAGTGGCACATAGGCTGACTGCCCCAGTGGTACATATTCTAGTCCTACTATGCCAGCTCTGGCTGGTCTAAGGGCACTTAGAATATCTCCCACTGTGTGCTGTCTGTCAATAGCAAGCTTGCAGCTTGTGTTGGTGCAGTCCACCTAGTGCCATGCTACAGCACTGTGCAGGGTGCAGGGCTGGTGCAGGACCCTGTTTGTGGCAGGCAGCCTGCGGTCAATGCAAGACCCTTTGTGAGTTGTGTGGAGGCAGCTCTGGATGCAAGGTGCACCTTGTACCATCTCTGTTTGGTGCAAGTACCTTGCATCAGATGCAGGGCTTTGAGAATCAGTCCCATGAAGTCTAGTGGATTTTGATTAATGGATAGGGGTTGGGGAGCCAGCTAATTCAGCAGGTTACTGGTCACAGGAGTTAGATGCATGGGTTTACAATGAAACATACAACTGAGCTGTGAAGCATATCAAAAGTAAACCACAAATTGGAGTACGTGAGCATAAAGAAACAATCCCAACTTGGAGTATGTGAGCATAAAGAAATGATCCCAACTTGAATGTGAGTTATATAAGAATCACACACAGTAAAACTGAGTATCCTGAGAGCCTGATTTGCAAGTTTAGGACCTTGAGGCACTCTGAAAAAATAGTGTAGGAAGAAATTTCTGGGACACCAAGAAGGAATTATGGGCAATGCAATCAGATTGGTCTGATAGGAAACAGAGTATGTGGTCTGTTTTTAATGCAATGTGTCACTGTGAAGAATAAGGAGAATATCAGGGGGACCAAGAGGTCCACAGAATGCATTTGGTTAAGCTAAGAGAGAAAAAAAGGAGGTGGAAAAGATAGTCACCTAGGAGGGAACTACATGACTCCAAACTGCTCAGCTTATCAGATAATGTAGTAGAATGTGCTTTGTAAACGTTAAATTCTGTAACTGGAAATCTGGAAGTGTTATCAATTACACTACCATACTTTTTTCAAGAAACTGTTGACAACAGTAGCATGTAGTTCCACTTCTACTGTAAACCCATTTGTTTCCAGTTTCCCAAGCTCCCAAGATACATACATTGGATATGCATGCCTAATGACAGGTCCGTAACAGGAAGGACAGAGAAGTTACAATAATACACATTTTTTCAATGTTTTCACAAATAATTTCATAAACAATCTTTTGAACCCATTTGTATTCAACATCTATGAACCAGATCTCTTCATATTTAATCAGGGTTATGACCTTTATACAAAGGTTGTGCATGAAAATTGTCACATATATACGGCAGCATCCAAGGTGGCAAAGTTAAAAGCAGAAAATAAGTTTCACAAAATTCTCCTACTAGAATAAAAAGCCAGACTCTGAGCCCCTATGTTTTACACAGCTCATAAAAATGTCATATTTGGCATGTATTTTGGTTACAAAGTAGCACATATCCTGCCAAACATTTGGCCATTACTTTGATAGACTACTGTGCTAACTATGACAAAATTAAACAATGTTTAACAGCCAGCAAAATTCCACTGAATTTTATGGAATTCCCATAAAATTCCTTCAGATTTCCTAAAATCTGAAAATTTCTAACTCCACACATCTTTAATATTTACATTAAAAATGTGAAAATGTAGCTAATTAGGACATAACACCATGTTCTTCTATTGCAGGAAACAAACAGTCAGATGAAACTAATTCTTCAAGCAACGTATCTCCAAGGCCGTATTCAGTATCCTCCTAAGGAACTGCATGAAGAAAAACTTCTGAAAGAGTGCATGAAAAAATATTTGCATTTATTTTATTGATTCCTGAAACACATGGATTGAGATTTTAACAAGAATGATTGTTTTGTCATGTCTCTGTGCAAGAGGTTGTATGTGGCAAGTGCAGTAGTACAAAACAGTTGCAATACCATTATAACCAGTTACACTACATCGTTGCACTAATGTTATTCACACATTGAATTCTCATAACTCATTTTATGTCTTTAAGTTCAACAAACATCTTAGAGTTTTTTTGTCTATGGTAACCAGGTAAGGCCCACTAGGCACAAGTGCCTGTTTTCAGGGGTGACCTGGAGCACTAGGCAGTTAAGTGACTTGCTCAGAGTCGCACAGTATGCAAGCGGAGGTTGTGAGAATCAAACCAAGGTCTGATCTGCTGGATGTACAAAGCTCATTCACAGCTCGTTACTCTAACCTCTAGGTTATACTGCTAGACAAGAGATTAATAAAGTCTGATACATGAACCAATATAAACAATTACAATCTGATACTAGTAACTGTATTCATGAGTGGAAAAAAGAAACATTTGCTGTATGCTACAAATAAAGATAATTGAACTTGTTTTGTATCTTTTCATTTACTACATAATTCCCATTGTTGTCTCCCTTTCATTAGTGCTGACCTTGCTTTTCAGGGGACACACTCAATTTTCTACACAGCAGCACTGCATGTTCCATGGGGCAACTTGCATGCAGTCTAAAGTGATCCAGAGCGACAGACCCCACCATACTCCAAGGAATGGTCTCCTAGCACCCTTACAAAGTCCCATTTGACAGTATGACCTCTAGTTATGGGCCAAAAGCTAACCAACTAGCCCACGGGTAGTCAGCCTGTAGCTCACTTAATTAAACTTAAAATTAACTGTTTACTATGAGCATGTTATTATTTTAACTCCTAAATATGGCTAACTATGTGGAAATGAGAGATGTTGCAAAATTAAATTTCACTGGCAAAATTGGCAATTTCGCCACACGAAATGTTTTGTGAAACTGCAACTGCAATTTCACACCCTGCCATTCCCTAAAAACTGTCCCTGGTGTCTAGTTGTTTCCCATCACCCCCACCCTTGCTGCTCACCAGCCCAAATTATTCGCCCTGGTGTCTAGTTGCCCCCCCCCGGCCGATCACTGACAATAATTGAATAAAGCCCCAACCCCACTTATATATTTCTGTTGGCACCCTTTGCAGACTGTGTGACAGGCCTTTCAGCACCATGCATTTCTGCTTAAAGCTGAACCAGCATAATATTCTGTGGTGATTTACTTATACAGCCCATGATGCTCTGCATCATGGGGGTATGTGTGAGTTTGTATTTCTTTGAAACTTTGCTTCCCGGCTAATGCCCTTTGGGGCAACCCTTGCCTCAGTGCTTGCTCACTAAGGTTCTTTGTGTGTGTGGTTTTATAGATATATATATATATATATATATATATATATATATATCTATATATATATATATATATATATATATATATATATATATATATATATATATAGATATATATATATAGATATATATCGAGATATATATATATATAGATATATATCGAGATATATATAGATATATATCTATATCTCAAATGAGATCCAAATCCACTGATCTGATTGTATAAAACACATCACATGTCTGTGCATATATCAGAGCATGACCACACACCTGCACTTTTACCCCACTAAAAAACAATGTTGCCATTTTATAAAATAGATAAACCATTCTATGGTGTGCTGTCGTTCTCTGATATATGCATGCCTTGGTTGTTGTCGTGCTGCTATCACTTTGTTTTCATTTAGCAAGAAAGAAAAAACATTATAACTCAAAAAATACTGCACTTCTGAACACAGCAATCATTGGGTTTACCTAAACAGGCCCCGAGGAACATGCCTATGCCATTAGTTTGTGGTCAAGTAGTCTGGAAACATGTTTTTGAATTTTTTGATTATGAAATTTTTTGTGCCACAAACACATTCATGAAAACTTTGCATATGATCACGGTAACATTTTTTTGATTGCGATCACGTTCCCATTATAGAGAAAGGAGAATTTTCCTATGTGTTCCTTTTCTTTGTCACGTGATTGTGGCAAGCTGTATTTTGCTACTGGCCTGAAATTTTCAGGGTAGGTTGCACTTGTACCCTGGATGTGCCTTTCACTGGTTAGGAGTGAAAAAATTAGAGGCCCATACTTACAGCATTCCAAATTTCAAAAATGTCCCCATAGAATAACATTGCAGAGGATGTCTTTCTTTGTCCTGTTGTGGTGCCAAGGTGCATTGTGGTACTGGCCTGAACTTTGTAGGGTGGGAAGACCTAGGACCACAGGTGTGACTTTTCTACAGTTCAGAAATTTTCCCATAGGATAACATTGTGGCACCCTTGAAGCCTTTTGGGGCCTGTATCTTGAAAACGGTTCTAGATACGGACTACTTATCGTAACATTTTTAGGGGAGACTAAGTTCAGAACTAGACTGGAGGGTGCTAAAAACCATGACATTTACATTTTTGTTCTAGCTTGTACGGTTCCTGAGATATTTGCTAATTACTGTTCCAATTGCTCATTTTCTTGGCTGTAGGCCACTATTGCGCCCTCAGAGTTGGCACTCACATTATTCTTTCCTTGACTCCTGTACACAAAGCCACCTTGATCTGAGTGTGTTTGTGATAAAGGCACTTTACTATATCTGCTGGATATAATTCTGGCCACTATTTTATAATCATCAGTCAGCAGGGAGATTGGCCTGTAGGACACAGACTGTGGAACATCGTTGACTGGTTTGAGTGATAATGTGACTGTAGCACACAGCATTGGGGGGGGGCATAATACCCTTATCTAGACTTTCGATAATCACATCCTTTAATGGTTCCCTCGATTTGTGCATTAACACTTTTTAAAAAAAATATGGAAAAGTCTTCTCCTACTGTATGTTGGAGTCAGAATTTTATTTCTCCCCTGAAGTTACTATGATTTATGTGATATTTGTAGTTCCTTTCTTTTTTATTTTATTTATATATTTAAAATTTGGTAACTGGGAAAGGCATCCTGAGCTGAGGTTCATTTCTAGCTGTGACCCAGGGAAAGGGGAGATAGAGCAAAACAACAGTAGAAAATAGGAAAACAACATCTAAACACACAGGCAGCAACTGTGATACAATAGTAGAATACATAAAGAGAATTCCCATGTGACATAATTAAACAAAATGCAGTGCACTTTAGCAGTGCTTAGAATCACAACCAGAAACTTGTATGGGTTAAAATCAAGACTTCAAGGGTACCCAGAGGAAGGGCAGCAGGTTTTGCACTACCAGACAGAAATTTTCAGGGAACGTGCGGCCGGGGTCCCCGATGTGCCTTTTGAAGATTTCGTGAAAAAATATTAAACGGTTCAAAAGTTATTCAAAAAACAGTTTCACATTATAAGTCAATGGGAAAAGTTAACAAAAAGTTCAACACTTTCGCAAATGCATTTTTACTGTCGCAAATGGCCCTCTTACTTTCGCAAATCTGCCATCTTGTTTTCAGTTAGTGATCAGAAAAATTTTGTATTCACCTAGTCGGACCATGAGATTGCTAGCCATGTCTTTATTTTGGGGTAAAACACCCCAGAAATATGTTTTTCAGATTTCTGGAAAAAGTGCTTTTGCAAAGTACTTTCATGCTCATGAAAGTGTCTCAAATTTTTGAGAAAGCTTTCAGGCAGGCAGTATAGCGCAGTGGTCTAAGGCTCTGAGCTGCAAATTTGGTGACATCCAGTAGACCAGACCTGGTTTTGAATCCCACAGCTTCCACTTGCATACTGTGTGACCCTAAGCAAGTCACTTAACCTCCTTGTGCTCCCAGGTCACTCCTGTAAAAAAACTTTCAGCTTAGTGTGCTATACCTGGTTAAACAACTAAATAAAAAAAAAAAAAAAAAACAATTGCGACAGTACTTTTCTAGGCTGTGGGAAAATGACAGCAATTTCTTGGCACCCTGCTGCAAAAGAACGGTTTGGAGTTTTGGACTGACATTTATAGGGAACGCAGCTGACATCTCACAGATGTGCCTTTCAGTGTTTTCGCTGAAAAAAATATTACATGGCGGCAAAGTTACAGTACTCCAAAGCTGACACTTTTTCCCATTGGATAACATTATGGTGTACGACACATTGCAGCAATCGTTTGGCGCCCTGGTGCAAAATAACGGTTTGGTCTTTAGGGCTGAAATTTGCAGGGAACACGGCCAACATCACACAGATGCGTCTTTTTAGTAGTTTGGTGAAAAAATATTACAGGGAGGCAAAGTTATGGCAGTCCGAACTTCTGGTTTTTTCCCATAGGATAACATTACGGCATTCGGAGCGCTTTTCAGGGCTCGTATCTTGAAAACGGTGCGAGATACGGACTTTTTGTCAAAAAACCCTTAGCCCCTTAATGGGGGTTAAGTCCAACACTAGCTGGAAAGTGATAATACATATGACTTTTAAATTGTTTGTCTATGTCGTACGGTTACTGAGATATAAGCAATTTACTATTCCAAGTCCTCTTTTTTGTGTTCTGAGAGTCATTATTTTGCATACATTCTTTCTACTCACTGTCTTTTTCTATGCAGCTTTTGGGGAAAACCAGCCTGTGCACTTACATTACTGTTACCATTACCATTTCTGCTTGCGGTTCCGTACCCGTTTCACTTACCGTTCACGTTTACGCCACCATGTGTGTTATGCTTTGCATTTTCATTTGCGGTTACATTTGCATTGCTTTTAACATTTCTGTCAACAGTACTGTTTCTCTTTCTGTTTTGCTTTGCGTCGCCATGCGCATTATGGTTTGCATTTGTGGGCACAATGTTGCAATGTGACAAGACATCACATGGTGGGAGTGCGGGGCCCTGCCTCCCGCTGCCGCATTACATTCACTATTTCTCTTTATCATTCTCAAAAAGAAGGGAAATTAGAGGCAAAAAACTCCATTTAATACATCAGTTAGGGTTGTTTCACAGCGACAAAATCAAGGAAATTTTATGTTAGGGTTGAAACCCCCTTTGTACCCCTCCATCCCACCCCCCAACTGGAATCAGAGTACGCATTGGGGTCATTGGTCCTAACTGTCACCCCATTCTCCTATTCCTCAACTTCTTTCCACAAGTTACGGGGTGACAGGGCCGACGACCCCAATGCGAACCCCGATTCCAGTTGGGGGGGGTGGGCTGGAGGGGTGCAAAGGGGGTTTCAACCCTAACATTGAATTTCTTCACTTTTGTCGCTGTGGAACAACCCTAACTGATGCATTAAATGGAGTTTTTTGCCTCTAATATGTATTTATATATATGTATGTGATATGTATGTGTATGTTTGTATTGATATATACGTGTGTGTGTGTGTGTGTGTGTGTGTGTGTATATATATATATATATATATATATATAAATATTAGAGACAAAAACTCAGTTTAATGCATTAGTTAGGGTTGTTCCACAGTGAAAAAGTGAAATTCGGTGTTAGGGTTGAAAACCCCTTGGACCCCGTCAACCCCCAACCGGCATTGGGGTGCGCATTGGGATCATCAGCCTAACTCTCATCCCATGACATGAGTAAAGCAGCAGAAGTATAGGAGAATGGGGTGAGAGTTAGGACAGGCAGTCCCAATGTACCCCAATGCCAGTTGGGGGGTGGGCGAGGTCAAGGGAGGTTTTCAACCCTAACACCAATCCTCACTTTCATGCAGTGGAACAACCTTAACTAATGCATTAAACTGAGTTTTTACCTCTAATTTCCCTTCTTTTTGAGAATGATAACGAGAAATAGTGAATGTAATGCAGCGGCAGGAGCGAGGGGCCCCCGCCACGTGATGTCATGTGGCATAGTAACAGGAATAGCAATGCAAACAGAAGCGCTAACAGTGGTGCACATGGTAATGCAAGCGCGAATGAGAACAGAAAGGGTAATGCACATGGTGGCGTAGACAGGAACGGTCTGCCACATGATTTGTTGTCACATAGTAACATGGTGCCTGCAAACGGAAATGTCAATGGGCATGGTGATGCAAAGTGAAACAGAAAGAGAAACAGTACTGTAGACACAAATGGCGAAAAATAACATAAACACAAGCACAAATGAAAACGCAAAGGATAACACACATGGTGGAGTAGACATCAACGGTAAGTGAAATGGGTACAGAACCGCAAGCGTAAAGGGCAATGGTAACAGTAATATAAGGGCACAGGCTGGTTTTCCCCAAAAACTTCAAAGAGAAAGACAGTGAGTACAAAGAACGTATGTATAATAATGGGTATCGGAGCAGAAAATGAGGACTTGGAATACTAAATAGGTTATATCTCAGGAACCGTACGACGTAGAAAAAAAATGTAAGTCACATGATTTATGGCTGTCCTGGCTAGTTTTGCACTTAGCCCCCTGTGGGAGCTAAGCATTTTTCAGATGAAAAGTCCGTATCTCGCACCGTTTCCAAGATACCGTCCCTGAAAGGTGCGGCGAACACTGTAATGTTATCCTATTGGAAAAAAAGAGAAGTTCGGAGTGTCATAACTTTGCCTCCCTGTAACATTTTTTCACCAAACTACTGAAAGGCACATCTGTGGGATGTTGGCTGTCTTCCATCTAAATTTCAGGAAAAAAGACCAAACCGTTATTTTGCAGCAGGGTGCCAAAGGATTCTTGTAATGCGTTGGGCGCTGTAATGTTATCCTATGGGAAAAAACGTCAACTTTGGAGTGCTGTGACTTTGCCGCCATGTAATATTTTTTCAATACAATACTGAAATATACATCTGTGAGATGTCAGTTGCGTTCCCTTCAAATTTCAGGCCAAAACTCCCAACCGTTCTTTTGCAGCGGAGTGCCAAAGAATTACTGTTATTTCGGGCATAGTGCCGCAAAGTAGTGTCGCAAATTGCGAAAGCTTTCACAAAAATTTGTGACACTTTCGTGAGTGTGACACTACTTTGAGAAAGTACTTTTTCCAGAAATCTGAAAAACATATTTCTGGGGTGTTTTACCCCAAAATAAAGACATGGCTAGCATCCTCAGGGCCCGACTAGGTGAATACAAAAAGAATTATGTTGCTAGAGGGTCTCAATTTTAAATGCCAAGCATTTTTCTGATCATTAATTGAAAACAAGATGGCGGATTTGCGACAGTAACACGGCCATTTGTGACAGTAAAAAGTGCATTTGTGAAAGTGTTGAACTTTTGGTTAACTTTTCCCATTGACTTATAATGAGAACTTGTTTTTTGAATAACTTTTGAACCGTTTAATATTTTTTCACGAAATCTTTGAAAGGCACATTGGAGACCCGGCCACACATTCCCCAAGATTTCAGGCAGGTCGCACAAAGCGTCACGACCTGTAGGTCTCTAGCAAATTCAGAAAAGCGTAAAACACGCACAGATCACACTTAACAACTCCGCAGCCGTACATCCGACTGGTACGAACCTTAGCATATCCCAAGGTCTATGGTACTTGATCGTGTATTCCAAATTTCAGGTAAATCCGTCAAATGGTTGCAAAGTTATTAAGGTGCAACATTTTGGGTTTAACATAGAAATGGCTCCTCAACCCTAACTATGGTAGCACTACCGTGCTACCATAATGTATATATGTATGTATATATATTAGAGGTAAAAAACTCCATTTAATGCATTAGCTAGGGTTGTTCCACAGCAACAAAAGTGAGGAAATTCGGTGTTAGGGTTGAAAACCCCCCTTGGACTCCCGCCAACCAGCTTTGGGGTGCGCATTGGGGTCGATCAGCCCTAACTCTCGCCCATCAATTGTGTAAAGCAGAGAGTATAGGAGAATGGGGTGAGAGTTGGGACGTGATCCCAATCGCCTGTCTCAATTGAGGGGTGGGCAAGGGTTCAAGGAGTTTTCAACCCTAGCACCGAATTTCCTCACTTTTGTCGCTGTGGAACAACCCTAACTAATGCATTAAACAGAGTTTTTTGCCGCTAATTTCCCTTCTTTTTCAGAATAACGAGAAATAGTGAATCTAATGCGGCAGTGGGAGGTCCCGCCACATGATGTCTTGTGGCATAGTAACAGGAACAGCAACGCAAACAGAAGCGCTAACAGTGGTGCGCATAGTAAAGCAAGCGCGAATGAGAACAGAAAGGGTAACGCACACAGTGGCATAGACAGGAACGGTGTGCCACGTGATGTGTTGTCACATAGTAACATGGTGCCTGCAAACGAAAATGTCAATGGGCATGGTGATGCAAAGTGAAACAGAAAGAGTAACAGTACTGTAGACACAAATGGCAAAAAATAACAGAAACACAAGCGCAAATGAAAACGCAAAGGAAAACGCACATGGTGGCGTAGACATCAACGGTAAGTGAAACGGGTATGGAACTGCAAGCAGAAAGGGCAATGGTAACAGTAATGTAAGCGCACAGGCTAGTTTTCCCCAGAAGCTGCATAGAGAAAGACAGTGAGTACAAAGAATGTATGCATAATAATGGGTATTGAAGCAGAAAATGAGGACTTGGAACACTAAATAGGTTATATCTCAGGAACCGTACAACGTAGAAAAAAATTTAAAAGTCATATGATTTATGACTGTCCTGGCTAGTTTTGTACTTAGCCCCCTAAGGGGACTAAGCATTTTTTAGATGAAAAGTCCGTATCTCGCACCGTTTCCGATATACAGGCTCTGAAAGGCACAGCGAACTCCGTAATGTTATCCTATGGGAAAAAGAGAAGTTCGGAGTGCCACAACTTTGCCTTCCTGTAATATTTTTTCACCAAACCACTGAAAGGCACATCTGTGGGCTGTTGGCTGTCTTCCCTCCACATTTCAGGAAAAAAGACCAAACCATTATTTTGCAGCAGGGTGCTAAAGGATTCCTGTAATGCGTCGGGCACTGTAACGTTATCCTATGGGGAAAAAACGTCAACTTTGGAGTGCCGTAACTTTGCCGCCGTGTAATATTTTTCAACACAGCACTGAAAGGCACATCTGTCAGATGTCGGCTGAGTTCCCTCCACATTTCAGCCCCAAACTCCCAACCGTTCTTTTACAGAGGGGTGCCAAAGAATTGCTGTTATTTCCACACAACCTAGAAAAGTACTGTCGCAATTTGCGAAAGCTTTCACAAAAATTTGCAACACTTTCGTGAGCACGAAAATAGTTTGCGAAAGTACTTTTTCCAGAAATTTGAAAAACATATTTCTGGGGTGTTTTAACCCAAAATACAGACATGGCTAGCATCCTCAGGCTCAGACTAGGTGAATACAAAAAGAATTAGGTTGCCAGAGGGTCCCAAATTTAAATGGCAAGCATTTTTCTGATCACTAACTGAAAACAAGATGGCAGATTTGCGAAAGTAAGAGGACCATTTGCGAAAGTAAAAATGCATTTGCGACACTGTCGAACTTTTTGTTAACTTTTCTCTTTGACTTATAATGGGAAATTGTTTTTTGAATAACTTTTGAACCGTTTAATATTTTTTCACGAAATCTTTGAGAGGCACATTGGGGACCCCAGCCGCATGTTCCCTGAAGATGTCGGGCCAGTCACGCAAACCGTGCGACCTGTAGGCGTGACCGTAGAATTCCAGAAAAAGCGTAAATGCATGTGCAGATCATGCTTAATAACTCCGCAGCCATATATCTGACCAGTACGAAACTTGGCAGATCCCAAGGCATATTGCTCTTGATCATGTATTCCAAATTTCAGGCAAATCTGTCAAATGGCTGCAAAGTTATTAAGGTGCAAAATTTTGGGTTCAACATGTAAATGGTTCCTCAACCCTAATTATGGTAGCACTACGTGCTACCATAATATATATTTTCGATGCTAGAGTTGAAACCCCTTTGCACCCTCAGCCCACCCCAACTGGAATCGGGTGCGCATTAGAATCATCGGCCCTAAGTGTCACCCCATCACATGTGGAAAGAAGCTGAGGAATAGGAGAATGGGGTGACAGCTAGGACCGATGACCCCAATGCACCACCCGATTCCAGTTGGGGGGTGGGCTGGAGAGGTGTAAAGGGAGTTTCAACCCTAACATCGAATTTCCTCGCTTTGGAGTTTTTTGCCTCTAATTTCCCTTCTTTTTGAGATTGATAATGAGAAATAGTGAATGTAATGCAGTGGTGGGAGCACGGGGGTGATGTCTTGTCACATTGTAACATCGTGCCTGCAAACGCAAATCATAATGCGCATGGTGACGCAAAGCAAAACAGAAAGAGGAACAGTACTGTAGACAGAAATGTTAAAAACAACGCAAACGCAAAGGATAACGCACATGGTGGCGTAAACATGAGCAGTAAGTGAAGCAGGTATGGAACCGCAAGCAGAAACGGTAATGGTAACAGTAATGTAAGCGCACAGGCTGGTTTTACCCAAAAAGCTGTATAGAGAAAGACAGTGAGTACAAAAGAATGTATGCAAAATAATGACTCGGAACACAAAAATGAGGACTTGGAATAGTAAATTGCTTATATCTCAGTAACCGTATGACACAGAAAAAAAATGTAAAAGTCATATGAATTATCACTTTCCTGGCTAGTTTTGTACTTAGGCCCTTTAGGGGCTAAGAAATTCTCAACAAAAGTCCATTATCTACTGCACGTTTGCGAGATACAAGCCTGAAAAGGCTCGGCGAATGCGAAATGTTATCCAATGGAAAAAAAACAGAAGTTCAGACTGCCATAACTTTGCCTCCCTGTAATATTTTCACCAAACCACTGAAAAAACACATCTAGTGGGATGTTGGCTGTCTTCTCTACAAATTTCAGTCCAAAAAGACCAAACTGTTATGTTGCAGCAGGGCGCCAAACGATTGCTGCAGTGCGTCGTACACCGTAATGTTATCCTATGGGAAAAAGCATCAACTTTGGAGTACCGTAACTTTGCCGCCGTGTAATTTTTTTTCAGCGAAATACTGAAAGGCACATCTGTGAGATGTTGGCTGCGTACCCTCTAAATTTCAGCCCAAAACTCCCAACTGTTCTTTTGCAGCGGAGTGCCAAAGAATTACTGTTATTTTGGGCATAGTGTCGCAAAGTAGTGTCGCAATTTGCAAAAGCTTTCGCAAAAATTTGCAACACTTTTGTGAGTGCGGCACTACTTTGCGAAAGTACTTTTTCCAGAAATCTGAAAAACATATTTCTGGGGTGTTTTACCCCCAAAATAAAGACATGGCTAGCATCCTCAGGGCCCGACTAGATGAATACAAAAATAATTAGGTTGCTAGAGGGTCTCAATTTTAAATGCTAAGCATTTTTCTGATCACTAACTGAAAACAAAATGGCGGATTTGCAACAGTAACAGGGTCATTTGCAATAGTAAAAAGTGCATTTGCGACACTGTCGAACTTTTTGTTAACTTTTCCCATTGACTTATAATGGGAAATAGTTTTTTGAATAACTTTTGAACCATTTAATATGTTTTCACGAAATCTTCAAAAGCCACATCAGGGACCCTGGATGCACATTCCCTGAAGATCTTGGGCCGCTCGCGCAAACCATGCGACCTGTAGGCGTGACCGTAGAATTCCAGAAAAAGCATAAACGCATGCCCAGATCATGCTTAATAACTCCACAGCCGTATATCTGACTGGAACGAAACTTTGCAGATCCCAAGGCCTATGGTTCTTGATCATGTATTCCAAATTTCAGGCAAATCCGTCAAACAGTTGCAAAGTTATTAAGATGCAAAATTTGGGATTTAGCATAGAAATGGCTCCTCAACCCTAACTATGGTAGCACTACTGTGCTACCATAATGTATATATGTATGTATGTATATACGTATGTGTGTGTGTGTGTGTGTATATATATATATATATATATATATGTGTGTGTGTGTGTGTGTGTATATATGTATGTGTGTGTGTGTGTGTATATGTATGTGTGTGTGTGTGTATATGTGTGTGTGTGTGTGTGTGTATGTGTGTGTGTGTGTGTGTGTGTGTGTGTGTGTGTGTGTGTGTGTGTGTGTGTGTGTGTGTGTGTATGTGTATGTGTGTATATGTATGTGTGTGTATATGTATATATGTGTGTGTGTGTGTGTGTATATATATATATGTGTGTGTGTGTGTATATATATATGTATGTGTATATATATATATATGTGTGTATATATGTGTGTATATATATATATATATATGTGTGTGTGTGTGTGTATGTATGTATATGTATATATATATATGTGTGTGTTGTGTGTGTATATATGTGTGTATATATATATGTGTGTATGTGTGTGTATATATGTATGTGTATATGTATATATGTGTATATATATGTATTTGTGTGTGTGTGTGTGTGTGTGTATATATATATATATATATACAGAGAGAATGCAGATTGTCCAGCAGAGGAGCATGAGTGACGAATGACAAAAGTGTAATGTCCCTAGAGCAGAAGGAGAGGGAGGCAGGGGGAATTCTGGATAGGCGTGAGGAAAGGTAGGTGGTAAGGGTGTTTAACCAATATTTGCAGATGAATGTATCATAATGGGCCTGTTGGTGACATGGCATGGAGGAGATTTGGATGCAGAACAGAAGGAGATGATTCTAGGTGCTATGCTACTCCCCTTTCCCCCTTGTCCTCTGTGAAAGGGTAACCCCTGTCATGGGCGGGTGATCTCATGTTCCTACAACCCCCCCCCCCCAAAGAAATAATAAAGTGCATAGGGAAATGTACTAGGTACAAGAAAGATAAGGCAGGTTATGGCATTAAAATGCCCAAAAACGAGCTGCTGCATTTAACCCAAGGGGCTAAGTATAATTTTGTGCAATATGCATGCTGTGTTCATGTTAAAAAGGAATACAGAACAGAACCAGCAATCCCATTATTTCTTTACCCCTTACCTTGCTGTTCCTTGTTCAGTGGTTTTAAGATAAATAAAACCAAAAGGAAAGGTTTATTGTGGTTCTTGCCACCCTGCTTTTTCTTTAAAAAACAAACAAAAAAAAATATGCCCTGTTTCATGGAAGAAACGCAGGTCACACTATGTAGGAAACAACCCTGAGCAGGAGGATGAGAGGAAAGTGCAGGTCATGATTTTGTACGAAACTCTGCTGCCCCAAATATCTATAGAGAGAAAATAATTTGGAGAGGAACATGCTCACTCTTTGAGCTCTCTCTCTCCCTCACACAGCTCTCTGAGAGGAATGGGTGGCTGGTAGGATAGCAGCAGAATAGGACAGCCACCTGATGAAAAAGAATGGAAAGATGTTGCTGCCCATAATAGGTGCACATTGCATACGACATGACACCTCTTCTTTGATCAGAGCAGAAATAGTTTATTGGCTGCTTTGCAGCATAATCATGCTCCAAAGCACTGGAATACACCACATGCTGGAGTTTAAAAATAAAAAGGAGTGAGCACACTGAAGTAAAAAAAAGGACTGGGGTGTCCCTATGCATAAAATATTTATTTATTTTATTTATTTAGTTTTTGTTGACCGGGTAAGTGCACTAGACAAATCCTGACTATTTTCAGGCACGACCCTGGGGAGGGGGATACAGATGAATGCCAACTGACCTTGAAGCAGATTAAGCTGTTAGTGAATGAGGGAAATTTGGCCAGGACACCAGGGAAATTCTCCTACTCTTTTTGATAAGTGCCATGGGATCTTTAACATACTACCACCAATCCAGGCAGATGTGACCTCTGTTTAACGTCTCATCCGAAAGACGGCACCTCAGAAGTGCAGCACCCCTCTCAGGCTGCACTACAGTGTCAGCACTGGGATATTAACCCAAGTGTCATTATGGTGGCCCTCTAGATAGGCTAGACCCTGTGGGGTCAGAAACAAAAGAAAAAAGGAAAGACGAGAGAGCTGTTTTTTAAATTAAGAATAGGGGCAGGCACACTCCTCACTCGCTGTCTCTGTCATTCTCTAGGCTGAAAATGTTCTCTTTCTTTGCTGATTTCTGCTCCCCCCTGGTTGTAGTGTGGTGCACAGGGAATGTCTAAAGCAGCTATCATGGCATGTGAACTTTAAGATAAAAGAAAAATTAGGGTGAGGATGAAACAGGGAGGAGAGGAGCTAAAATAGAATGTTGCTGAAAGGCTCTCTCTCGCTCACCTATTACAAGTAACACAGTCTTTCTTTTTTCTATGCATGCAACCTGGCACTGCAAGATTAGGAATGAGCCAGGCTACTACATGCTTTATGAAGGAAGTAATGAAGACCCCCTCCTTCTGGTGAGCCCACAAAGAGAGTATACCTGAAATGCTTTCCCTGGGGAGAATATCAGGACTGGAATTGGGCCATGATGAAAAAAGGTAGCCGACATAGAAACACAGAATTTGACGGCAGATAAGGACCACTTGGCCCACCCAGTCTTCCCATTTTCTTACCTAGTGGATAAACTGCAGATCCTAGTTAACCAGCAGCCTACTTCTTCCTAACCCCACCCCCTAGAATTGCCTTATGACTGTCCCATGCATGCTTGAATTCCACCACTGTTTTTGACTCCACAACTCCCTCCGGAATGCCGTTCCATGCATCGACAATCCTCTCTGTGAAAAAATACTTCCTTAAATTACATCTGAGCCACCCCCCTATCTTCAAACTGTGCCCTCTTGTTCTTGCACTTTTTTTTTTTTTTTGAAAGATGCTACCCTCTTGGACTTTGTTGATTCCCTTGAGGTACTTGAAAGTTTCTATCATGTCTCCCTCTCCCTCCTTTCCTCGAGGCTATACATATTAAGCTCCTTAAGTCTCTCTCATATGTCTTCTGGTGCAGACCCTGCACCATTTTAGTGCCCTCCTCTGGACAGCTTCCATCCTGTCTATGTCTTTGCGGAGATTGGGTCTCCAGAACTGCACGCAGTACTCCAGATGGGGTCTCACCAGCTGTCTGTACAGAGGGATAATAACTTCCTGTTTTCTACTGGTGATGCCTCTCCCTATGCATCCCAGTATC
The DNA here is from genome assembly GCA_016271365.2 of Neoceratodus forsteri. Taxonomy (NCBI): domain Eukaryota; kingdom Metazoa; phylum Chordata; order Ceratodontiformes; family Ceratodontidae; genus Neoceratodus; species Neoceratodus forsteri. Next base: position 1,356,008,620 of record CM057452.1, read on the forward strand.
CCCCCACCCCTCCTTGCTGCCCTCTCACATTGCTCGCCCACCTTTAGGTCATCTGATATGACTACCCCCAGGTCCCTTTCCATTTTTGTTGTTAGTATCTCAAATCCCCATTGTGTACTCTTCCCCTGGGTTTTTGTTTCCCAGGTGCATTACCTTGCACTTCTTAGCATTGAATCTAAGCTTCCATTCATTTGACCATTCCTCTAATCTTGCCAAGTCCCTTCTCATCATTTCCACCCAGCCTTGTGCATCAACTGACAGGCTGACATTTCAGGCTTTGGATATATGTAATTAAAGTTGCTGGTTGTTGTATACAGCAATAAAAAGGGAAACAATAATAGAGATGAAGTGAAGCTAAAGAATAAACAGAGAGCTGTTCTTTGTTAAAAATAGTATTCCTTTTAGTAAATATATTAAAGGCAAAGACCTTTAGTTGGGACTGACCTAGTTCCAAGAGAACTCCTAAAGAAGGAAGGCTATAGGGAAGCAACGGCCCCTAGTGGCATATGTTTATATTGGACTATATGCTAGTTATTTTTCCCTAAAGGGAGGAGCTTACAGTAATTGAAGATAATTAAGCATGCAGAGCCATTTTCTAAACAGGATTATGTTGAATGACATCACTGTTAGAAAGAAATGATTACTAAAGCAGCAAGGCCTAGAAGCAACCATTTATTTTTTGTATAGGTGCTGGTTGTGAGTCTAGGATGTTCTAATTCTATATGAATAGATGTCACATGACTGTGAGGTCATCCTGAGATGAACTATAAAAGCCTACCACTAGGGTATGTTGGGAGATAGGGTGTCAGTGGAGGGCTGACAGTGAGAGGTGTAAGACCGCAGATGCAAACATGTGTGCCTACACACTGAACTGAGTTGTATGTATGCTGCTGGACACAGCAGTGTTCTCTGTTGGAATTTGCTGGACTAATCATTATTTTCTTAAATTCTGTTCAGACTGCTAATCATTTTACACTTTGAAAATAAAATGATAAATGCCACCTGCCATTTTTTATGCAATATGGCTGTTGTCTGCCTGTATTTGTTATCCTGAAATCCCAACCCAGCTACATACCCTTTAAAATAATGACCCACTTGAGTTAGTATAATTGCTTTGTCTATTTTTTCAATACTTAAGGATTTGTACTAACACTTTAATTTTTGCAAGGCTTAGCAACCTACTGTTGTGAACTGTTCTATATGTAACTTCTCAGTCTTTTGCTCCAGATCATTCAGTGCTTGTCTATCAGTTTTCTTTTTCATGGCTAGGACAAGACTTTATTGGCCCTCTCAGTACCACCTTTAAGACTTTCCACCTTCTGGTGGATGAAGTACCCCCTTTTTGTTGGAGGAAAGATCATTTTTTTACATGGAGTGTTATATATTACCTGAAATACTCTTGTTTTGAGCAGCAGAGGGTCCAGTATACAGTTTTTATTTATTACTGGGACACCCCACTCCACCAGGTTGGCTAATACTGAGGCATGGTCTTTGAGGGAAATCATTCCATGTTTTGCTGTGTCCAAGGTTGGGACCAGGCATTGTGACATGAGTGAGTCTAAGTGAGCATATATGGTGCATATGCATAGGAGTAAAATCTAATTCCCTCCCTGCAGGGGGGAGATGGCACCATACATTAGTCAAGGTGTGTTTCTCCCTAAGGGTCCCTAATCAACAGGCGCTTCTTAACATATTTATCACTGTGAGTAAAGAGCGGCACATTATATTGTTCCTGACATAATTAAAGTCCCCTGTGCGTACCCATGGACCCTAAAAGGTGGCCATATTAAGTGATAATTTATGGAAGAGGTCCATGCCATTGAAGTTAGATCCATAATATGATCCTATAGCTAGTATTAGAATTCCATTGAACTTGCAGTGGTACATATCTCCCCCCTTCTATACTGGATTGAAAACCCACACCAGGAAAACAAGGTCTCTGCAAAACTGGTGTAACAGCTTTGGAAGTGAAGTAAAAGCCCTGTTATTACTGTCTGCAGTTTCTAGGGTGTGAGACTTTGACACATTATTATTGTGAGGCTGAATCCTAGGTTAGAGTGCTAGCAACTGGACTACATTGACATAAATAGTTTGTAATATTGATTATGAACTGAGGATCATAAATAGAGGAATCTGATTGGCTGAGAGCTCTTTGAAGCAGTGATGATATCAGGCTACATCATGGCTTCAGAAAAGTTCCGGTGCCACAAGCCTCCTTGCTGTCTACTGTCTGAGAACTATTTTTTTCAAAATGTACTCCCACACCACCCAAAAACTCATTCATACAACATTTTAAAACCTGTTTCTTTTATTTTATTTTTTTTATTTAAAAAACTTGAAACTCAGTTCATAATAGCAATAAGTCACTCCAGGGTGTGGTATATCATGGGATATTGACACTTCCTGGGTGGTTGGATGGACTCTACTTGAGGCCTTGTGCCCAACCACCCATGGCGTGACAATATCTCATGATATACTACACCATTGTGCCTTATTGCTTAAATAGATACTTACTATACAATACACTTGAAGGTAGTTTAATCTTTGATTACTTTGCATGTTCATCAATAAGACCATCACTGTGCAGAGCCCAGCATGTCTGTAGAACTCAATGGCGTTTGAAAGGTTCACACAAACTCTCAATTGTATTTGTGAAATACAAGAAACTACCTACACAGTCAAATCAAAACAACCCTCGCACAGAACATGTGTGTGTGTATGTGTGTGTGTGTGGGGGGACACCTATATAGCCAAATGAAAACAGCCCTACCACAGAAAGAGGGGGAGGGATAAACAACCCACCTATACAGACAGATCAAAACAGCACCAGCACAAAACATGGGGGGGGGGGATCCTACCTACACAGCCAGATCAAAACATCCCTAGCACAGAATTTGGGTGAGGGGAACCTACCTATACCGCCAAATAAAAACAGCCCTAGCAGAACATTGGGGGGTGGGCAGGAGATGTCTGCTTCCATGACAGTGCCCAGTTTCTCAATATCTAATAACTGTAAAGCAAAACATAAACATTCCTTTATAAGCACTCAAAGCTGTGGATTCTGATTCAGATCATTTTTCCCCATTATTTTTGTGCAGTTATGTGATGTAAGTGGTCAATATAAAAAAAAAAGTGAGGTACTGCATGTACTCACACCTGGCTCAATGCTTTGCTGCTGCCCCTAAGGTCCTGGATATAGCAGCATTTCAGAATTCTTTCATACTTATCAAATTACTTTTGAGCTGCTCTGTGCATAGTCCAAAAAATGTTTTGAACTGGAGCTGAAGAAGTAAACCTGCCCTGTTTATGCAGGGGCGTAGCCAGGATTTGGTGTTGGGGGGGGGGGGGTCCCAAACATTTCTAGGGAGGTCTGGGGGCATGCCACCCCCGAGAAAATTTAGGAGTTAAATGGTGCAGTTCCATGCATTTTAGGCAATAACTCTTTGAGTTACAAAATGCATCAAAAAATTCAAGTTGTCAGTCTCATCCATCCCAAGTCCCATGTATTTCAGTTGAACTCAGGATTCTTTTCTCCCTTTCTAAATTTCCACCTTTCTCTTCTATTCCTCTACATTCTGTTAGTAACCTTACACCACCTTTAAGGAATAAGGTGGTGCAGGCATTGCGACAGAAGACATATGAGGGGAGGCCAAGGGACTTGAACATGCATATGCTAGAGGAGATAAGGGAGTGGGGAGATATGATAGAAACCTTCAAGTACCTTAGGGGCATTAATAAGGTACCAGTGGTGGACATCTTCCAGAATAGGAGGGATACAAGAATAAGATGGCATGATATGAGACAAGGGGGACAATTAAGGGGGAACATCAAGAAGCACTTCTTCACTGAGCAGGTGGTGGACAATTGGAATAGTCTGCCACAGGAGGTGGGGGGGGTTGACACATGCCTGGGACAAGAATACCACTACCCTAGAATTAGTAAAGAGAGGCTAAGCTGATAACCAAGTAGGGTCCAGCCGCCAATAAAGGTAGAAAAAAGTGAAGACTGAATGGGCCTTAATCTGCCAGCAACTTCCTATGTTAGTCTGCATGCTGATAAACATGTAAGAAACTCAGTACAATTTTCCTGGACTCTTCTGCTAGGAAGTCCACCATGTATGTATTAAATTTAAAAAAAAAAAAGGTCCTTGGTCCATGAAGAAGCCAAAATGCCAATATGTCTGGGACTTTTATAATAAAAACAATTGACTGGCATTGTTTTATTCATAAGATGAGAACACAGCCTCCGCCCCCATTTTTTTTCAGGCGTGCCATTGATCTATATAATTTGTATAGTTTGTAGTTCCCATGAATCAAGGGGCTGCTATGACTGGTGCAGAGTAGGGCTTTTGGAGCAGTGGCCATAAAACATAACCAACTCCAGGTTTTTAAGACCTACACAATCTGACACCATAGTTTTACTGCATTGCATTAACACAGAATTTATTATTAAATGTGGTGAAATTAATAAGCTTTATAGATAATGCAGTTGTATTTCAGCTTTCATTGTTTACCACAACTAAGGATTTTGTTGACAAACCACAGTCAGGTACATTTTTATGAAATAAAATAAATATGCAAAAAAAAAAACTGTCGTAAAGCTTCTCTGGAGGCTTCCCTCATGCACAAATACACACACTTTGGGTCTTAGTCAGCACAGATTGAGGAAGACTGATATTTAATGGCAATCTGCAGTCTCAGAGTCTGTGTAAACATACAATACCAGAGGAATCTCCATGCCCCTATGTGAAAACATCCCACAGAGAATTCTCTTTCCCCCAAGCCATATTCTTTGTGGCTAATTTATTACTGCTTGACTGATTTTTTTTTTTTTTAATTAATTCCCGTGACAGCCTCATTAACTGGCAGCTGACCCATGTGGCTAATGTTTTTACTGGAAGAATCATTTTATAATTTTTTTTTTTTTTTGTGACAAAGTCCCTTTTTGGCCCTTAAACATCCTGTATGAACTCACTACCTTTTGCCACAGAGTTGTAAGCGACTGTGCCTACAGGTTAAAGTGGAATGCTGCTGTGGCCTACACAGACTAGAGGGTCCAACCATACTAAACCAAAGGCTGGTAATTCGGCTTAAATTCTACAGTGGCTTTCACAGTAAATTTCACTTCAAAGACTTATTCGACAAAATAAACAGGCAACGGTGGTTTACCTGTTCAGAATAGCGAGAGCGTTTGTCAGACCCCTACGTTCATCTCCCACAGACTCAGCAACAGAGGAACCTCAGTCTGTTTTGAATTCAGCTCCTGGCTTCTGAGCTTATTCAGTCAGCTGCTGTACCAGTGAGTGAAGTACTGCTCACTATCGAGACCCTAGCAAGCGCGGCAGGAGGAATGATGACTGCTCAGCAGGTCGGTTGATTTTTTTTTTATTTTATCAGTGAGCGCTGCAAAATATTACAATATCTGACCAAGTACTACACAAACTGACCTTTATTTTCTCACATTGAGGTGCCAAAGTGCTGGAATTGTCATGAGTCTGCACCACTAGTCTCTGCTGCTGAATCACATGACCACCCCAGTTTACAGTCATGTGACTCAGAATCCGAGGTTCCTCGTCTGTTCCCGGCGGGTCGGAGGCAGGGCTTGCATATTCATACACCAATGCCTGCCTCCTGACTCGCTTGTTACCGGCAATTTAAAGATCAGGATTTACTGGCACTGTGGCTGCTAACTCATCTTGAGTAAAATAAAATCCTTTGGCTTGGCCGGGGGGCAGGGGGGTTCCGTGCATCCAGGAAACCCCCTGTGGCAACACCCTTGTTATGGGTTTAAAAAGGCTATGTTGAAAATATAGGGTCTGAATCTGGAAAAATACTGGCAGTAAATTGATGAGAAAAGATTGAAGAATTTCAGCATTGCTTCATATTTTTATTGTTTTTTTTGAGATTTTAACACCAAATTTCCAACACAGTCTTCCTATCAGCACTTCTCACGAACCCGGTAAGAGAAAATGTTCAACTCTCTGCCAAAACATCATTTAGCACCACAAGTGTGAAAAGAAATTTGCCCAGGACTTGAGAAGTTTCACAGGCAGCAAAGTCTGAGAAGGGGCAGGATGCTTGAAATATTGACTTCTTGTGAAGTTTCTCTGACAAGTCAGCTGCTCCTTTGCAAAGAAAGAGGTGGCACAGCTGAGTGTCAGAGCTGATAGCAGAACTGCAGGGTGTTAACTTGTAGACAGTCAGCATCCTTCATTGGAACAGGTTGATTGGGGAAGTTTGGGTGGGCTATCAAAGGAGTCTGTGTTTTATTTATTTATTTCGGGTTTTTGTAGCAGAGTTGGAACCAGTACTGCAAGGGATTAAGTTGTAGACTCCATTGGGCATTGATGGTTATTCCCCCTTCCTTTCTTTCTCTAGGTCCTGTAGTTGAGGCATGTTCCATTCCTCCCACTCCCACATCTGAGCTTGTAGCTCCATTTAATCATCGGTCCCATGTGTTGAGGGACAGCTTCTCACGTTTTCTCACATTTCGGATATCCGGTGTGCCTTGCATTTCAGTGAGTGACAGAAGATTATGAGGCACGGCTTGTCATTAAGCTAAGTTCACTGAATCCAGAGGAAGTCTTAGGAGGTCCAGGTCTTTGCTGAAAGTTCCACAGTTAACCAGGGGTAATAGTGGATTGGAACCTTAAACCACCAGTCATTGACTCCAGGTTCATCGTTTTTGCACTAGAAATTGCATGTTATCCCAGCACCATCAATGATCCTCTTTTAATTAAATGCATAGGCCTCATTTTTTGATGTTTTAGGGGGATTTTGTACCCCAAATAGCCCAGCTTAGCACACCTCTTAACTGTCACACATTATGAGGTACTCATTTTGCCTCTCCAAAACTCTCCATCCCACATGGAAAAGGCAATATTCCACATTGTTCAATGAGATATCAAAGCAAAAAATCATAATAATCTATGATACACTGCAATTAGCAAACATAATCATTAGTGCACTTGTTTCCATTGGGTTTTGAGCTTGCAGGCTCATGTTTGATCATATGTCACTGAAAGATATGCAGCTTAGATGCAGTAGCTCCCTTTGTGGGTTCCTGCTATTGCCTGAATAAAAAAAAAATGCAGTTCATAAAATGCAGAATAAGCTGGAGTGGGAAGGCAGATAGGAAATCTCACTTTTAAGAAGTCATGCAATACTTTCTCTAGCTTTTGCACTTGTATATGTTTTTCTTGTTCAAAGATGGTTCAGTGTGCATTAAAAATAGAATAATAGATGAGTATGTATTACAAGGCAGTTGGACCATTGAGAGGTTTTGGGGACTTGAAACTCTGAAAGTGAAGCTCGAGAGGTTCCCAAAGTCCCCAAAACCTCAAGATGGTCTGACTGCCTTGTAATACAGATCCATGTATCTGTTATTTTTTTGTAATATATGGATCTGGTTGTAAAAAAAAAAAAAATCAGGACTGCTTTTATGTGGATTCCGTAAAATGGGCACGTAGCACTGAAGAGTCTGTCTTGCTCATTTCTGAATATTTTGTCTGTTTGAATTTATTAGGCAGTCCTACCTCTAGTTTATTTCTTCATTTTCGGTTGCAGGATCAGCCAGATATTCCAATATAGTGTATGTTTGAAGAAAAAGAAAAAAATGAAAAAAAAAATGAAATTAAGGCATTCCTCTCGCTAAGCAAGTAAAAACAGCCACCACATTTTTCAGTTTGTTTTGCTCACCCGCAGAAAAAAAGCTGCCAATGGGGATGCATGGAGTCACTATGGCCATGGAGGAAGGGATGTGCCACCATGGAAACTGGCTTTCTTGGCAGGCAGGGTGGCACATGTGCTGTGGCATTTTGGTGGTAATACTATTGTTTAGAGCTGAAATGATAGTATTATCAGCAGTGAACAATGGTAGTATCAAAAATAATCTATAGTATTATCACTTGAGCAATGACACTATTATTGAAAAGGGAGTAGTGTATTACAGGGATTTTTTGTATGGATTTTGATGGTATTATTTTCAATGTCCATATATTATAAAGAGGTGCACAAAAGCAGCAGCTGACAAAGTACTTCTTAAAGTTTCCATTTTTAAGATGCTCAGACAAGTCAACAGCAAAGCTGTCACTACCAATGTCCCTCTTTTTAACTAAATGCATATAGGACTTATTTTTAGACTTTTTTTGGGGGGGGGGTGTTATTAAACCTGAATTGCCCAGCTCAGCATACCTCTCAACAATCACATATTATTACAGTCTCCATTTCTAAGATTCTCTGACAAGCCAGCAGCAGAGTTGAGACCAGAACTGCAAAGCGTTAACTGCAGACAAGGCTAATCAAGAGACAGCTCAAGTAACAGTTGCCAAAAATGCAATCATCACTATAGTGGGTACATTCTGTTTCACATTACACTTTTTTCAAGAGCAGATTTCTTTATAAAACAGGCCATATTTTTAGAAAACACTTATATTGTGAAAATCAGTGGAGTTAGTACCACACACATAGCTATTTATCATACATGCCACCCAAATGACTCAGAGCTGTGTTTCAATAGGAGCCAGAGCAATTACTCCCTGAAGCTCTTGTTAAAGGGGCTCTAAAATGCCTTAAAAAAAGGTGAGATTTTAAGTATGTAGCTGAAACTTACTGTCCACCAACGAAATAGTGAATATAATTCAAGCAGTGGTCAGGGAAGGGCAGAGACAAACAGACCATTGTAGTAAATGGAGAGAACAGCTGAATAGAGTGTCATTTCCCAAACCAAACAGCTTTGACCGGCCCAGTGGCACTGAGGGTTGAGACACTGGACACCACACTTCAGGCCGCGCCAGCAACCTAGGTTCGGGAATGGACTCAGGCCACCAGAGGCTGGCAGGGGAGAGGAAGGATAGAACATCCCACAACTGCTCTCCTTCCTCTGGGGTCGGTGAGGGCTGTACACCGCACTGCAGTGGCACCAGACAGAAGCTGGGTGCACTACAGTTGTGGGCACAAGAAGGGGGTGGAGTGCGGCAGGCATCTGCATGTAGGTGCACTGACGCCATTGCATGTCTGGCTCCTCGGGGGGGGGGATGGAGGAAAAATTGTGGGGTGGACTATGGCAGCTGATTGCTGAGCCCTGCTCTCCCGGACTCTAGAGGCGTAGCCACTGTTGTCTGTGTCACAGGTCCCTGAAGGAAGGAGATCCTGTCATTGGCCAGGCCTGTGTGGTTGGGCATATAAATCCACACACCAGACTTGGCCCGGTGGTGCGGGTGCCAGTGGCTGGGGGTCATAGTAGGACCTCTCTACCTGGAGGAGAAAAAACTGGGTGATGATAAAAAAAATAAAACCAAACAGCTCAGTGGAACACCAGTCTCACAATCCTGTCATGTGCTTTCTCCTACTAATAGCAATACGTCAGCATGGTGACATCAACATGCAGCCATAAAAAGTTAAGGAAGCATAACTACAATCCCTGTCCATACCCCCTCCCTCTTCTTCTGTCCAAGCTGAAAGAGGTCAGTGCAGTATCCTATATCTTACACTGGTAGCTAGCACATGCTTAAGCAATTTTTAGAACAGTAGCTAAAAATGTTTATACTTTACCTAAGAGCTCCAGTTCCCATGATAAGGACTGGTATCCCTGCAGTAATCTGATTAGAGTGACCATCGTCCAACATCACACCTGGAAATGAGCCTCAGCTCAGTGTGCCTCTTCTAATTACCAACTTTAAATAAACAAGCATTTGTCAATGTCGAATGTTGGCTTGCTGGCATTGGCATTGGTAGTGCAGGAGTTAGAGAGATGCATAATAGGAATGGCAGTGAAGTATTGAACTGATGCTAACCCACCCCCACACTGGAGAGACTGACAGGCATGGAGTGTCCCTTTAGGTGTTGGCCATAGTGCTCATGCCATTTCACCTCTCCTTATCCTGCAGACACCGACAAGTGTTGCGGCGTGCATTGGGGTCTTTTGACGTTACAAGGGTGCATGGGAAATATGCAACACATGCTTGGAACACTACCATTTTATGGGCATTTGGCACCAAATTTTCAACATAGGCATTTTAGCACCTCTGCTCATGTACAGTGTCACTGTTATTTCCTCAAAGTGTCCCAAGAAGTGAATTCGCATAGCGAACACGCTATTCTGTGCCGGAAGTGCGAAAACACATTTTGGGCAGGATATGTGAAATGACGGCTGTACTGTTCATCAAGATGTGTGGAAAAATGGCAATAGTGAAAATCCAGAGTGAAAATATCACAAATGCACTTACGGTATGAGCGTGAGTGCAATCTGCCAACGCACACTCGTAACACAGTCATTTTATGGAGTATCATCACCAAATTTTCAACATAGGCATTTTAGGACCTCTGCTCATGAACTGTGTCACTGTCATTTTCATAATCTGGCCCAAACACTGATTTCTCACAGCAACTACGCTATTGTGTACCGGAAGTGCGAAAACACATTTCGGGCAGGATGTGGAAAATGACAACTGTACTGTTCACAAGGAGGCATACAAAAATGGCAATGCTGAAAATCCGGCATTAAAATATTGCGAATGCGCGAAGTTATGAGCCTGCGTAGCAACTGTGCAATGCACGCTCATAAAACAGGCATTTGTTGAATTTTTTTCACCAGATTTGGAACATAGGCTTTTTGAGAGGCCATCTCATGAACACTGGCACTGTCATTTTGTTAATGGGTTCCAAAAGGTGATTTCACACAGTGACCACAAAATCATCTTTCGAGGCAGATTAACACCAAGAAAGTGACAGAATTCATGAGGAGGGGCCCCAAAAACCCCATGTTGAAAATTTGGTGCCAAAATTCCAACACATGCCTGAGATATGCAGCAAAGTTGAAAAAACCCTATTCATTCCACTATACAGCTTATCAGCATTTCCTCAGTTCGCGGTCAGCTTTGAAGAGTGCAGACGTGTTCCCGGTCCAACAAAGATTGTCACGCCGGACTCTGGAGGTAAGTATGGGGTGAGTGGTGTGTGGAGAGGCAGGGTGAGCAGTGGGTGGGTGTGGGTGGGGCAGGAGACTAAGAGGGACTTTTTTCTTTACAGGTAGAAACAAAAACTAACATTGCGGGACAGTTTTTCCTTTTCAGGGAACTTGGCATGCTGGGGTGGGCTCCCAGCGTGCCACCTAACTGTTTTTTGGGGGGGTTGCTGCAGCCGACGGGGGATTGGGCACCCTCATCAGCAGACAATGGGGGGTTGCTGCAGCCAACGTGGTATTGGGGACCCTTGTCGGCAGACAATGGGGGGTAAACTTATGCTGATGGGGATTGGGTACCCCCCATTGGCACACAATGACAGCAGGAGGCAAGAGACGAGAGGGATTGGGCACCCCCTCCTCATATAAGAAATGCGGGGGCGGATTTATGCTGCCAGAGTGGACTTCCCGTCGGCACCAAAAAGCGGGGAGGCAAGAACAGAGAGTTGGGCACCCCCTCGGCATATTGAAAATGGGGGGGCTGTTGTATGCCAACGGGGAGTGGTATCCTCCATCGGCAAATTTCAGCAGCCACAGAAAGATGGCTGGGGGATTGGGCACCCCCGAATTTGGCCATTGGGGGGCCACCCACTATGCTGCTAATGTGGTAGCATGCAGGAAGGGTTCACTGCATCTGACGAGCTTTGCTTGGATTGCAGTGGACCTTTCCTTAGATGTGCTCACCACATTAGCATGCATAGTATGGCGCTGGCATGCAGGCTGATTGGGGAATGAGCTGCGCACCTACTGATGCATGCCCTGCATTCACCTAACTGCGGCTGTGCCTCCAATTCTGCACTCTCCCAAGATGTTGACTTGTGAGCAAGCGTGGCAAGCCAACATAATGACTTGTGTGCAAGCGCGGCAAGCCAACATAATAAATAACTTATTAAACCAATATAAATATCTGATTATGTTGTAAGAAAAAGAATGCAGTTTCATTGCAACAGTACCAAGAACAATCAAATATTACCTATAAGAGCTAATTTAACCTCTGGTATCATTGAGGCTATATGGATGGACACACGCACACATCTTCACAACTAGAGCAGAAAATAAAGTGGAAGTTAAAGCCAAGCCCTGACCACCAAAACAAGAATTAAACTAGAACCAAATTAACTTTTGGCATATACCCTCTACTATTAGGGATTAAACTAAATGACCCCAATCGTATTAAGTTTTATAGTGATGAGAGACACTGAGACAGCAGGACACAACCTGTGGACTATTAAGTGTCATTACAGCAACTGGTTCGATCCTTTCCTCACCCCTTTGCCAGACAAACTCATCAAGACCCAGCTAGGCAGGATATGAGAAGGGCATCTGCTTTGAATTACAAATTAATGCTATATTTGGATAATATTCAAATCAAATAAAAGTTAACAGGTTCAAGGAAAGGTTCCTCTGTAAGCTGTCACATTTTGAATGGTAGATTCAAACACTCCATCAGCCACTTGGGTGTAATTCTCCAAGCTGAATACCACTGCAGTCCCACCATTCACTGATCAAAACAGTCATGTGATGCATGACCTTATAAGTTCAGTTTATACATGCCCAAGTACTGTAATTCAGTGGTCTCAGAGAGGGGCATGGAATGCAGGCCCAGTTAATAATGTCATATGACAGCTAGTCCTAGGCTGCAGGTCGGGTAGTTCATGGTAGTCTCACAGAGTAGTATCGCAGTAATCAGCAAATTAATATGGATCCTTAAATAGGAAAGAAACAGCACCAGGTATTGCCAATCACGGCACATTATTTTAGCCTTACAGAGCCAGTCAAGGAGCTTGTCTCATGTTCTACTGTAGAGATCAACCTTCTGTGGCAGTGTTCTCTAAACTGACATATTTCTCTACTGCTTAAGGAGTGTTAGAAACTTGAGGTTCGCATCCTGGTCTGAAGACCAAAAATTTGAGTGGTACAGATTCCCAAATTCTCACACTCTGTGGTGCCACTTTGCCTTCACACCTGAGAACTTCTAGCATTGCTATAAACCCCTACTGAAATCCTAAAAAATCAGGATGTAGCAACCTTCAACTTCAATGGTCAAAAGAACTTATGTAGCTTTCAGCATTTATTTCCTTTTCAGGGAAGCATAGTGTAACAGGAGCCCTGTTATTGACGTTTTCCCTTCCCTTAAGAAAGACAAATAAAAAAATATTGATGTTTCCTTTCACACTGTCCTGTCTTCTTCTACTTATTCTATTTCTGCCCTGTTGCTTTTCCTTGTCAGGGTGGCCAACCTGACAGACTAATTATTTTTTGTACTATCCCTTTCCCTTAAAAATAAAAACCCTTCTCATTGCAAATTCTGTACAGCAAAATACAGAATAAAAGCAAGTCATGGTGCCCAGAAGGTAAAGAAATGCAGTCACCAGCAGCAAGAGATGTGCCCATATGCTTTGGTAGCGCTGCTTTGCAATTTACCAAAGGTTGCAGAGCGTGACCGACTACTGCGGTTCGGCAGCACAGAAAAAAAAAATAATTTAAAGAGCGAGTGTAGCTCCCGAACTGTTAGAGAGCTGAAGAAAGCTCTGAAAAAGTGTTGAACTGGCTGTTTTTTCACTGAAAAGCTCCTAGCGGGTAACAGTACAAAGCCAAACTTCACTGCAGCTCTAGGAATGGGAACAACTGCACAGAAGTTGGCTAAGCAGGGCACACATATACAGGAGGGCATTGAAAAGTGAAGGGAAGAGTTGGCTTGCCAGGAAAAGGAACGTGCTCTCATTTTTATTTTGCTTGCACGCATGTGCAAGAAACATAGTGCCATCATCCGAGTTTTCGAAGGTGTATCAGCGCGTCTTCCAATGCAGTCAGTATGTTTGCAGGCACGGCCCCAGTTCCCCAATCACTGCTGCAGCTGTCTGATGAGCTGAAAATGCAGTGGCATACAGTTGAAAGGGAGAGCTCCGCTTGAGTGAGCAGAGCTCCCCCCCCCCCACACACACACACACACTGCGTGCTCATGCGCCTTCCCCATCACTGTACGGAGGACGGGGGTGCCCAATCCACTGTCTGCTCCATGCCTCCCCCAGCATCCAGGTGCCATGCTGGGAGCCCGACCCAGCGTGGCAAAATCATGTTATGGCCGATGGGGTGCCCAATCCCTCAGTCCGCCCCCAAGCATCGTCCACGGCCCATACGTGTGCACCTGACAGCGGGTGCCCAATCCCCCATAAGCTTCACTGTCCCCCCTCATACAGGGTGCCACGCTGGGAGCCCACCCCAGTGTGGCAACAGATGCCATGGCAGACAGGGAGTGCCCAAACCTCATTGGCTCCATGCCCCCAGCCATCCTTCTGCCATGCTGAGGCCCACCCAGTGTGGCAAGCGTCCCGATGTCGTCATTTAAAAAAAAAAAAAACCTGTAAAGAAAAAAAAAAAAGGTCCCACGTAGTCTCCTGCCCCACACACCCACTCCACCCACCCCACCCCATCTCCCCACACCCCTCACCCCATACTTACCTCCAGAGTCCAGCGCGACAATCTTCGGTGGACCGGGAACACGTCTGCACTCTTCAAAGCCGACCGAAAACTGAGGAAATGCCAGTAAGCTGTATAATGGGATAGATAGGGTTTTTTAAACTTTGTTGCATATCTCAGGCATTTTTTGGAATTTTTTTACCAAATTTTCAACATGGGGTTTTTGGGACCCCTCCTCATGAATTCTTGCACTGTCATGGCGTTACTCGGGCCAGAAGGGTGATTTCGCAGCCACTGCGCAAAATCACCTTTCCAGAATGAGTAATGAAATTACACTGCCAGTGTTCATAAGGTGGGCTCTCAAAAAGCCTATTTTAAAAATTTGGTGGAAAAATTGCTAAAAATAACTGTTTTACGAGCGTGCGTTGTGCAGTTCCTATGCACGCTCATAAGTTCATGAATTTTCCATATTTTCACTCCAGATTTTCAACATTGCCATTTTACCACACCTTCTTATGAGCAGTACAGCTTTCATTTTTCACATCTCACCCAAAATGTGTTTCCACCCATGTAGCGCACAATGACGCAGTCGGTGTGTGAAATCAATGTACGGGACACATTAAGAAAAACACGGTGACACTGTTCATGAGCAGAGGTCTTAAAATGGCTATGTTGAAAATTTGGTGAAAAAATTCGTAAGAGTGACTTTTACGAGCGTGCATTGCTCAGTTCCTATGCACCCTCGTAAGTTCGCGAATTTTCAATATTTGCACTCCAATGACTTACAAATTTCTAAACAGCACATAGAAGCAAACAACATTCGGCATTGACAAATGCTTGTTATGTATGCAAAGACCCAGTAATAGTATAACTGGGCTGTTAAAGTGTAAAAGAAAAAGAAAAAAGGCCCAAGTGAATTAGAAAGCCGACGGCTAATAATTTCAACCATCAAGACAAGAGAAGTCTCAAGTCCTGTACAGATTTTTTTTTTAGTTATTGCTCAGGGTTGAGCCCTGTACTGTTTTGTGAATTTGGGAATGAAGAAAAATGTGTTTTACAGTGGAAAATAAATATGAAAAGCCAGAAATAGTTGAGATTGGTGAGCAACTAAACCCACAGAGATGAGGAGCGCACCCTGAGTCCCTGGTGGTTTAGCTTGCCTAAACCTATTGAAACAGCTCCTAGTTTCATTTGTTTTTAAGCTATAAAATAAATAGAAGGTATCTACCTGTTTTCAAGTTCTCCAGCATGTTCTACAATGCAGGTTGGCCCCAGACTGACTACAGTTATAGTGGCAGTGAGTGATGTCACAAGGGGAGGCGGAGCTATAAAGTTAATGGGCCTCATTAAGCTGTTTATGTATATAATTTAAGTAGGTCTGTGAGAAAAGCAGAAAGTCATATGGGAGTTAGAGGAGTATAAGGGTATCCTGTGGCATATGTCTTGGCCATCCTGTATGTAATTCTGTATTCAACAAACACAGCTGGAGCCCACCCATGGGTTGGATTGAGAGGGGAATGTTATGGTTAGAAACCCTAATTCCCAGGCGTTTGTTGTATTTGCACTACAAATTTTCAACATGGCCTTTTGTGACCCCACCTTATGAAAGCATTTATGACCTCTGCTCATGAGATGGCAGTGTTGATCATCTGGAGTGAAAATAATAAACATACTAGAAGGTCTGAGCGTGTGTGGAATCTGCACAACAGATGCTCTTAACAGTCATTTAGTGGAATATTTTCATCAAAATTTCAACATAGGCATTTTGTGACCTCTGCTCATGAACACTGTCACTATGATTTTCTTACTCTGTCCCGAACATTGAGTTCCCACAGCGACTGTGCCACTGTGTGCCAGATGTGTGAAAACACATTTTGGGCAGGATGTGAACAATGACCGCTGGACTGTTCATAAGGGGGTGTCCAAAACTGCCAATGTTGAAACTCTTGAGTAAAAATATTACAAATCCTTGAGGTTACAAGTGTGCGTGGAAACTGTGCAATGCACGCTCGTAAAATAGTAATTTTATGGACGTTTTTCACCAAATTTTCAACATAGGTATTTTGAGACCTCCGCTCATGAAACAGTATCACTGTAATATTTTTAATCTGTCCCAAACACTGATTTCCCACAGTGACTGTGCTATTCTATGCCAGGATGTGAAAAATGACAGCTGTACTGCTCATGACAGAGGTGTAAAAAAAAATATCAATGTTGAAAATCTGGAATGAAAATATCACATTTTCGTGACGCTACAGGTGTGCACTGAAACTGCACAATGCACACTCATAACACAGTAATTTGTTTGAATTTCTTTTACCAAATGTGCAATATAGACTTTTTGGGAGCCCACCTCATGAACAGTGACACTGTCATTTCTTTAATCTGTCCTGAAAGGTGATTCTACGCAGTGACCACAAAATCACCTTTTGGAAGTAAATAACCAGATGACAGTGACTAAATTCATGAGGTGGGGTCCCAGGAACCCTGTGTTGAACATTTGGTGTCAAAATCCACAAAAATGGCCAAGATATGCACCAAAGTTGAAAAAGCCCCATTTATGCCATTATACAGCTTACTGGCCTTTCTTCAGTTCGCGGTCGGTTGTGAAGAGTGCAGACATTTTCCCGGTCCACCAAAGATCATCGCACCAGGCTCCAGAGGTAAGTTTAGGGTGAGGAGGGTGTAGGGAGGTGGGGTGTGCAGTGGGTGGTTGCGGGTTGGGGGGAGGTGCCACCAGATCCAATGAGGGACAGTTTTCTAGCTTACAAGTTTTAAAAAATTTTAGAACTTTGTGGGAAGGATTTTTCTTTTTTACATGGCATGCTGGGGTGGGTTCCCATTGTGCCAGCTGAGTGTTTGAGGGGAGCTATAGCCGACAGGGATTGGGCACCCCCATCAGCACATAGAAGTGTTGGGAGGGGGGCAAGGCCTGAGAGGGATTGGGCACCACCCTCGGCACACAAGATATTGGGGAGAATTATGCCAATGGGAAGTGGGCTCCCTGCCAGCAAAATGAACTGGCAGGGGGATGCTGACAGAGGGATTGGGTAGCCCCATTGGCACATAAGTCCTGGGGGAAAAAGCTAAGTGGGATTGGGCACCCCCTCGGCACACAACAAATTTGGGAGGGGGGACATTATGCTGATGGGCAGTGGGCTCCCCCATTGGCAAAATGAACTGTGAGGGGGCATGCCAACAGGGGGGATTGGGCACCCTCCATCATTTTTTTACTTTTCTAACTGCGAGGGGCATGTGGAAGTCCTGTGCTCAGCCCATTCACACTGCAGCCAGGATTGTAGTGCATGCAGGAATGCAACTTCAAAGGACTGAGATGTGCCACTATTGGTGTGGCTCCATCCTTTGAAAAGTTGTCCAACTCAGCCCAAACAGCAGAAAGTGAGTCAACACCAGCCAGCTGACTGATTTGCCTGCCACTGACCTGCCCCTAGAAATGGAGCTCTCTCCTGTAAGGCACCATATTGCATTGAGTTAATCTGTGCCTGCGCACCACAATGAACTCAACAAGGCATACTGCCAAAAAAAAAAAGGAGTCATAAGCCCTAAGTGGATCAGAAAAAATCCATAGGTTTACAAGTTGCTTTGCATTTATTTTAATTTTATTGTGGGGAGGACTTTAAGCTGACTTAGCAACTTGGCTGGCAGGCAAGCAGACACTTAAAAAATTTCAGTAATGGTTTTGTATGACAAGGAATCAATGTCCACAATACAAATAGTGAAATATATAGCCTTTAGCTCTAAGCAAGTTGTTTTCAACTGGCTGTGCCATGCAAAAGATGAATCAAACTGCTTCCAGATAGATATTCTAGGGTTCATGAGCCAAGCTCTAGATACTCCAACGCAATTGCTAGTCCTCACTGGTTACAAACATCAGAGTAGAGATTTTATAATTCGTTTCATCATTTTTAAGATGAGCAGGCAACCTTTTTTTTTTGAGGGGGGAGCTCAGGGCATAAAATTTATGCTGACTCTTCTGTACCCATTTGTTTTTTGTTTCACTTTTTAAGACTGATGAGTTTCATTTTGGAACAGAAAGGAATTATGCTTTGAATACTTCTGCATGCAACCAAAGTAGTAGAGTGTAGCCAGAGCACAGTGTTTTCTGCGATTTTGCAGTCACAGCAACTGCTACAGAAACAACATTTTTGGTGCAGTAAAAATGACTGTTACCACTGAAACTCCCAACAAAATGATTAAAATTATTGTGAGAAGCTTAAAATGGCATTAGGTTGAGTTGTTGGCAGCTCCATTATATATCCATTTACCTGAGTTTCAGTGGGCAGTGGAACCACCCCTTTCCAATCTACTGGCACTCGGTCCTGAATCTTATAACCACTATGGCCTACTACAAACACTGAGCAAACTTCTGGAAGTCTATTTCATAAGAAAGAATGGTGATTCTATTTGCCAATTGCAGAACTGTGGAATGAAAAAGTATCAGTAATTATTGCAGACAAAAAATGTGAGGCCTTCTGGACCTTTGTCTAATGTAAAATAGTCCAGCTACTCTCTAGCCTCACAATAAATAGTTACAGAATTGGAGAGAAGATATGGAAACAAAGTGGCATTGACACAAATGACTTCACCAGTGTTGAACTGCACTAGCAGGAGGAAGCAACTAGAGCACAGTTACAGCACAAGCCATGACCACCAAGCTTCTAGCAAGTGGGTGGAAAAGAGCCATTTAAAGTAGTACTGTTTTGCAACCAGGCAATACTGGCCTTCAAGCAACTGGGCAGATAGGTGGAGAAATTCTCAGAAGCATAGCTGTGGTAAAGCAGCTCTGGGCAGGTAGGAAGAAGCAATAGGACAATAAACAGACCGCAGTAAAACAATAAATAACCCTTCAATTCCCTTTTGCCCTACATCCAGTCCACATCATGATGCCAGAATTGATTTGCATTGCCTTGCCTGTGCATCTATCAGACTGCCCCAGGCTGCCTTTTCCTGAGCATTCTTTTTGGGTAATTTTATTTTACTTTGCGACTCACTGGAGTTGCCAGAAAATGTAAAGCCCATCATAAAATTGTTTCAGAATCACCACAGAATTGCTTATAGCCTGACCGCAGCATGCATGAGCTCCTACCACAGATTGGCAATCCCATTTGCCACAGTAAATATGGGGCCCTGAATGTAATATGTTGTACTGGATGTGTGTGTGTATTGGGGGGGTCCCTGTGCCAATTCCTACTGGTGTTTCAGTTATTTGGTGCTAGTCTGTGGGCACAGCAACTCCAGGGTTTTAGGTGTAGGGACTCCTGATTTTACATAATCAGGTGCAGGGTCCCTGATGTATCCAGAGTGTGCCACAGCCCTAGATTGCTGCAAATTGTGGTTATCTAAGAGGTCTTTCAAAATCAAGCCCAATGACTTAAATTTGCTGAAAGTTAAAATATAAAACCAAAAGTGGATGCATCACCCTCAAATGACCCGCCTGTACCACTGGGTGTGTCACATTCCTTGAAAAGGGATTTAATTTGCTACTACACAAAAGGTGAAAAAGCCATGAAACATTCATGTCATTAACTGAGTAATGAGACTCCACAGCTATTACATTAGTAGCACTGAATTTGTCAAGCAATTTTGTGAGATTCTCTATTTATCCTTCATAACTCTTAGGGAAAATAAATCCTCTAAATTTATTTTTGTTATACCTACAGAAAGAGGCCTATTCCTATTTACAGTACTTAAGTGCCATTGGGTAGATTTTCAACTACACTATCAGATGAGACAACCCTGTCTGTGTAGCAGTGAGCATACTAACAAGCAAAACAAAATCCCTAACTAAAGGTTTCACAATTCTCAATAGGGATTCTTAAAAGTCCTTTGACTAATTTGGTGCTACTATTGCATCTGAGTGAGTTTTAAAACTACTTCAAACTACCTCCAGTGCTGTAGAGAGTGCTATAATGAGGCCTCCAAACTTAGATTATAAGGATTGTGTACTTGTTTATTGTGCTAAGGAAGTGACAGCTCTGAAAATTTGGAATTCTCAAAATGATCTATCTAAAATATACTTCCCCCACAAGCTGTTTCGATTTTATATAATGACCAAGTCCAGGTTAAAAAGAAACAAACTCTGGAAAATTCCCAGTGGCTTGCTGAAGTTGACAGAACAATTATTAACTATAATTTTTCGAAAAGTATAGAATGAGAAAACAAAATGTTGACTCTTTTTGCTTTGGGAGTGCCAAAAGGTTACTCCATTGGAGCTTTAAAAAGAGAAACATGAATTTTCCTTACTTGAGCTTTAGGTCTGAATATTAGGACAACTATAAAATGTATATATGTACATGATTCAGATTCAAAGATACCTCAAATTGATATCACATTTCAGTTTAATAATCTTGCAGCTTTGGTTTTACATACTTCTAAAGTGTTGTATATCCATGGCATTTATCTTGTCAATATTGAGACTTTGTCGAGTAGGGAATTTAAAAACTGGATATAATCAAATACCATTAAAACAACAAATCCATTCTCCCCTTTAAGAGATATAAGTTTAAATTGACAAACAGACTTTAATGAGATGAATAGTCATAATGAGGGTAAGGATTATAATGAGTTGAAAATACTTACCTAGAGTATAGAAGGGATACAAAACAGATTAGCAGATGATGACCTTCGGAATTTTTTGAATACTATGGACAGTATCTGCTTTCAGGAAACATGGTTCTTGGGTGAGAATTTACTATTGATCCCAAGATATACAGGACTTATGCTCCCAGCAATAATAGTTAAAAAGAACAGTAGACCTAAGGCAGGAGTAGCAACTTATGTTAAAAGTAGGTGGGATTTTAAAATATCACAAAAAAAAGGTGGACTTATTGAATTGCCAGGTGTTAAAACTGGAAGGTACTGAGGTCTCTCTGTTAATTTGTAATATTTATGTATCCCTAAACAAGGGTAAAGCTTAAGAGAATTACTGGAAGATCTTTAAAACAACATTGTAGCAATTGACAGAAGTAAATGAAGATAGCATAATTGTTGTTTTATGGGATTTTAATGCAAGAACAAAGGAAAAGGGGATAATAAACTAGGATTTGATAGACTGAGTTAGTGTAATAAATAAAAACATTTCTTGGCAATGGTCTACAAAGGATTATTTTTTTTTATTCAAAATTTATTAAGTTTTACATGAATATATACCACAAGTGGAGTACAATTAATGATTACAGACATGGAAATAAAAATAACAAAACCTCTTACCCCCCACACTCCCACTTCATTCGTTCCCCTCCGCTCTTACAGTGCCTACAGTGATTTAGTTCTAGGATTAGCATGGATGAGTTAAGTGTAATCTAGAGTAGCTTGTTGTTATTCTGTCACTTCACCTTATAGAACTGTGGAATGAAAAAGTATCAGTAATTATTGCAGACAAGTACAAGACATGTAAGCTTCCCCATCTCTTTATGTCGATTGTGCGAGAAACATGTTGCAGCAGCTTTCTCAACAGGCAGGTTGTGGAGGTGTAGCACTGTTGTGCCCAATGCCCCCAAAGCCTGCAAAGGCTTGTCCCCCATCCCCCAGTGCCGTGCCACAATGCTGCTGACAGTAGTTCAGCCAGCGTGCCACAACCTTCTAAAAAATGAGCCGCTGCAATCAGGGGCCGAACTCATCATTGCAGTGTCAGCCATCCGCTGCAATGAGGGAGAGACCCCTTCATTGCAGGGTGGGATGTAGGATCCCTGATATTGTTAGTGAACATGGTGGCAGCTTGCCGCCATATTCACAAACAATATTTACACCCCCACCATGTTTATTTGCTGACAGGGGAGCCCACTCCCCGTCTGCATAATGTAACCCCCCTGGTTTTATTGTCTGCCGACAGGGGGGTGCCCAATCCCCATCAGCAGAAAGGAATTTCCCCCTTATGTTGTTTGCTGATGGGGGTGCCCAATCCCCATCAGCAGAAAGGAATTCCCCACCCTTTTGTTGTTTGCCGATGGGGGTGCCCAATCCCCTGTCACCTACAACTGCCACCCCAAAAGCAAGACTCCGGTGGCACGCTGGAAGCCCACCCCAATGTGCCACTTGGCCCTTTTGTTGTTTGCCGACAGGGTGCCCAATCCCCCATCAGCTACAGCTGCCCCCCCAAAGCAAGACTCCAGTGGCATGCTGGGAGCCCACCCTAGTGTGCCACGTGCCCCTGTAAAGTTAAAAATGGTCCCACAATGTTTAGTTTTTTACCTGGAAAAAAAGGAAACAGTCCCTCATAGTCTCCCTGCCCCCTCCTACAACCTGCACCCACCCACTGTGCACCCTGCCTCCCCACACCCCCTCACCCAATACTTACCCCCGGAGCCCAGCGCAATGATCTTCAGTGTACTAGGAACAAGTCTGCACTCTTCAAAGCTGACCATGAACTGATGAAATACTGGTAAGCTGTATAATGTAATAAATAGGGTTTTTTTCAAATTTAGTGCATATCTCCGGCATTTTTGGGAATTTTTTTCACCAAATTTTCAACATGGGGTTTTTGAGACCCCTCCTCGTGAATTCTTGAACTGTCATGGGGTTAATCAGCCCCGAAAGATGGTTTCATGGTCACTGCATGGAATTACCCTTCAGAGCTGATTAATGAAATGACAGTGCCAGTGTTCATAAGGTGGACTCCGAAAAAGCCTATGTTGCAAATTTGGTGGAAACAAATCCAAAAAATGACTTTTATGAGTGTGCATTGTGCAGTTGCTATGCACGCTCATAACATCATGAATTTGCAATATTTTCATGCCAGATTTTCAACATTGGCATTTTGTCACACCTCCTTGTGAGCAGTACAGCTGTCATTGTTCACATTCTGTCCAAAATGTGTTTTCGCACTTCCGGCCCAGAACAGCGCGGTCGCTGTGGAAAATTAGTGTTCAGGATGGACTAAGAAAATGACAGTGAGTGACACTGTTCATGAGTAGAGGTCCTAAAATGTCTATGTTGAAAATTTGGTAACGATGCTCCATAAAATGACTGTGTTACGAACGTGCATTGTGCAGTTGGCATGCACACTCGTAACTTCGCAAATTTATAATATTTTCACTCCAGATTTTCAACATTGCCATTTTCCCAGACCTACTTATAAATAGTACAGCTGTCATTTTTCCCATCCTGGCCGAAATTGTTTTCGCACTTCCGGCGCAGACTAGAGCGGTCGCTGTGGGAAATCACTGTTCAGGACAAATTAAGAAAATGACAATGATACTGTTCATGAGCAGAGGTTCTAAAATGCCTATGTTGAAAATTTGGTGATGATAGTCCATCAATTGACAATGTTACAAGTGTGTGTTGCGCACTTTCCACGCACCCTTGTAACTTCGCAATATTGTAATATTGTCACACCAGATTGTCAGCAAAGGCATTTTTTCACACCTCCTCATAAACAGTACAGCTGTCATTTTTCACATCCTGACCAAAATGTGTTTTCACAGTTCCGGCACAGAATAATGTGGTCACTGTGGGAAATCAGTGTTTGGGACAGATTAAGAAAATGACAGTGGCACTGTTCATGAGCAGAGGTCTTAAAATCCTTATGTTGAAAATTTGGTGATGAAACTCCTTAACATGACTGTGTTACAAGCATGTGTTGAACTGTTTCCACGCACCCTTGTAACTTCGCAAATTTGTAATATTGTTACGTCACATTTTCAACAGTGCCATTTTTTCACACCTCCTTATGAACACTACAGCAGTCATTTTTCACATCCTGGCTAAAATATGTTTTTGCACTCCTGCCGGAGAATAGCAGTCACTCTGGGAAATCAGTGTTTGCGACAGATTAAGATTGACTGAGTGAGAGGAGGGAGTGACCGAACTCAACTGAGCTCCGTCGGGACTGCTGTGGATTTGTTTGTGGGCAGAAAAATGCCCCAACACAAGAGCCCAGTACAAAAGGGATGCCTGCAGCACTGGGAGAAATGGAACAAGAGAGCGACTGAGGGAGGGGCAGTGAGTGAACTCACCGGAGCGCTGTCAGGACTGCTGCAGATTTCTCTGTGGGCAGAAAAAGGCATCTGTGCAGGCAGGGGCCCAGTACAAAAGGCCAGCCTGCAGCGGTGGGAGAAACAGTACAAGAGAGTGAGACAGGGGGACTTAGTGAGCTCAATGGAGCTCTATCAGGACTGCTGCAGATTTCTTTGTGAGCAGAAAAAGACACCAATGCAGGCAGGAGCCCCGTACAAAAGGGCAGCTTGCAGTACCAGGACAAACAGAATGAGCTCATGAGAGACGGAGACTGAGCGACCTCAGCGGAGCTCTATCAGGACAGCTGCAGATTTCTTTGTGGACAGACAAAGGTGCCAACACAGACAGGAGCCCCATACAAAAGCACAGTCTACAGCGCCAAGAGAAACAGAATGCGCGAGTGTCAGAGTGGTAGTGAGCGAGCTCAACAGAGCTTTATTGTGACTGTTGTGGATTTCTCTGTGGGAAGAAAAAGCATCAATCCCAGCAGGAGCCCAGTACAAAAGGCCAGCTTGCAGTGCTGGCAGAAACGGAATGCGTGAGTGATAGAGGGGGAGTGAACAAGCTCAATGGAGCTGTGTCGCAACTCCTTCAGATTTCTTTCTGGCCAGAAAAAGTCACCAATGCAGGCAGGAGCCCAGTACAAAAGGGCAACCTGCAGTGCCAGGAGATGCAGAACAAGTGAGTGAGGGAAGGGGCATCAGTGAGTTCAACAGAGCTATGCTGGGACTGCTGCAGATTTGTTTGTGGGCAGAAAAAGGCAGCAATGCATGCAGGGGCCAAGTACAAAAGGGCAGCCTGCAGTGGCAGGAAAACCAGAATGAGTGAGTGAGCTCAGCGGAGCTGTATTGTAACTGCTGCAAGTTTCTTTGTGGGCATAAGAAGGCAGCAATGCAGGCAGGAGCCCAGTAGAAAAGGGCAGCCTGCAGCACCAGGAGAAACAGAATGAGCTAATGAGAGAGAGGGAGTGAGCCACCTCAATGGAGCTCTGTCAGGACAGCTGTGGATTTCTTCCTCGGCAGAACAAGGTGCCAATGCAGGCAGCAGCCCAGTACAAAAGAGCAGCCTACAGCACCGGGACAAACAGACTGAGCCAGTGACAGAGGGCCACTGAGTGAGCTCAACAGACCAATGCAATCAACATTTGGCATTGACAAATGCTTGTTATATATACGGATTCGATTAGTGAGACAGGCCATCATTTTCTCAATTCGCAGGTTGTAAAGGAGCTCTTGCAAAGAATAAAATTATTAATAAAAATGGTGGATATTTGTCTAGCATTATGGTTGAACTAGATTATGTAATCTTTAATGGAAGAACCAAAAGTGGCCAACAAGGTAAATCTACATTTATAGGCCCTAAAGTTTCTTTGGTAATTGACCGGGTATGGGGAAATATAGTTGCAATTGGCAAAATTTTAGATTTAGAAGTAATTTTGAGACCTGAATCTGGACATTTACCTGTCATGATGAAATGGCAGTTAGGAAAAGAGCTAAAGATAATAAAGGAAAAATAAATTCAGCTGCATATAGAAATGTTGAATAAAAAGAATAACACGGCAACAATCAAGTATTACTCAATTTCTAGAAGTTTTGGATGGCACTTGTATGTAAAAATACAGGTCTGAATTATTAAATGTTGCCCCCATTACAAATTTATTGGTAGCGTGAGAAAACATCCCGCATTATTTGAGACTTTTTTTTTTCAATTTGATTTAAGAGAGAAAAACAATACTGGTTCAATATGGAATGTGAGAAGGGTAAACAAAAAATAAACAAAATGACTAGACAACATAAAAAAGGAATCCTGAAAATAACAAATAATATCATAAACAGAGAAAGGAAGCATTATAAGGAAACATTATCCAAAGAGAGGTACCAGAACAATATGTGAGAAAAACTTAGAATCTCTATCATTAGGAAGAATTGTAAACAATTCTGGACCCTGGTCAGCATAGGTTATGATAAATATACTGTTTGTATTGAAGCTGAAATAACTCCCCAAATTTGGGAGCAATACTATGCATAGATTCTCACATATAGAAGTTGCACATAATTTTAATAGAAATATCAATAAAAGTTGTTCCTAATTCAATATATGTAACTGATCTAGAAATTATTGAGGCCTTATATAAGATATCAGTAAAAAAAGCTCCTGCTCCTGATCAAATCCTGGCAGATTTGTATTGATCTTTTAAAGAATGGTGGACTCCGGTCCTGAAGACCTTATTTAATTATCGTATTAGATGGGACCACTATCCAGATTCATGGAACGGCAGTATAATTTACCCAATTTATAAAAAAGGGGATACTAATAACCCTGCAATGTATCAGCCTATTAGTTTAATAGATGCTTTGCAGAAAATGTTTTCTAGAATAATATTGAATAGATAACAACAATGGGTAGAAAAGCACAAAATTATAACAGAATTACAAAATGGTTTCAGAGCAAAATGTTTAACAATACAGCATTGTTTTCTGTTACAGCATATTATTTGGAATTATGTAACCATAAAAAAGGCAAATTATTCTGCTGTCTTATAGATCTTAAAACTGCATTTGATTCTATAAGTAGAAAAATATTATGGTGAAAATTAGAAATTACAATATAGACCAGGATCTTTCGGATATCCTTATAAGACTGCATAATAACACCCATCTTAAAGTGAAGTACAATCAACAAGGGGACCTAACAAACAAAATACACACCAATGTTGGCGTACAACAAGGATGTCTGTTGGCTCCCCTTCTATTTAATTTATACATTAACTTCATTTTACAGAGTCTCAATAGTCTGGATTTTCATTCCACTGCTGTTTTTTGTTCTGAGAAAATCCCTCTTTTATCATATGCAGATGATATAGTCTTAATTTCTACATCTTTGTTGGGTTTGCAACATAAGGTTAATGTGTTTTCTCATATGTGTAATAAGGACAGAGTAAACATTAATTTTCAAAAGACAAAAATGGTTGTTTTTGGTCAAAAAAGAAAAGCAGTTCCTTCATTATTTATAGGGAAAGATAAAGTGGAAACAACAGTCTATTATGATTATTTAGGTTTAAGATTTTCATCAAATCTTTCTTGGAATCCGCATATCAAAATTATGATACAGAAATTAAAAACAGCATTTGGAGCTTTTAAGCAATTCAGTGGAAAAATGGGTCAAAACTCTATTACAGGACTATTAAAAGTAATTAACATAAAAATTAAAACAAGTATTCTATATCCTATAGAAATATGGACTTCTGCCATTATAAAACCATTAGAGATATTAATAAACAAAATGCATTGTTTCATATTAAAAGTACAACAATCTGTCCCAGCTGAGATATTGAGAAAAGAATTGGGCCAATTTTCCTTATTAACTTTGGCAACAGAACGAAGAATTACTTTCACATTTCAGTTGTTTCTGCTTCCAGACTTCAGACTACCCGAATTGTGTTTGGATGAGCAGATAAGATATAATATAAATTTTACTTCTGGAATAATAAAAATCATTAAAAAAATATACTATAGTGGGGTTTAGGAAATTTATTGTATAAAATTTATGTTAGTCCATTTCTTATGATAGTGGAACAAATTAACAAAAGAGTCAGAGACCACTTTTTAGCAATAGATCAAACAAGGATGAATGAATTAAGACATTTTGGTGATATAAAAAATTGAAAATAAAACATATTCTGGAATTTTATCTAACTGTTTTGACTAATCCAAGGGAGAGAAGACTTTTTACA
Organism: Neoceratodus forsteri; assembly: GCA_016271365.2. NCBI lineage: Eukaryota > Metazoa > Chordata > Ceratodontiformes > Ceratodontidae > Neoceratodus > Neoceratodus forsteri. The sequence goes on from CM057452.1 coordinate 1,356,036,707, forward strand.
AGGTTTAGGTTTGAGCTATATGAAGTATATTTCATGATCAGAAATGTCCTGGAATAATGACCTCTGAATGTAAATGTTTATTAGGTTTCCAGGATGATCTTAAACATATAGTTTTGCATTGTCCACAATATGAGACTTCTAGAAAGAAATGGAGGGCCCCAATATTGGCCACCCTTGGTCTCCCCTCTGAACAACTAATTATTTTTTTGTTTAATACAAGTGATAGGAATGTATTGTCATCTCGTCAATTTAAGAGTGACTCATTTGTAATGCGATATTCATGTATTTATGGTACTGTAAAAATAATTTTGTATTGAATTATATGATACTAATCTCATGTGCAATAGAAATTTTAATTATGTATTGGTTAAATATTTTGTAAAGACTTCTTAGCTGAACAAATAAAATTAATAACTACCATGTCATTAATGATTTTTGGGGATGTAAATAGTATATAAACAAGATCCGGCAGAGCCAATAGGACTGTAACTGCATTGACTAGTTAAGGGTGTTTCACAGGCTTAAAGATAAACATAAACTGCTGTTGCATACACTAACTGAATCAAAATATGGTACATTGAGAAAGGGAAGATACACAAATAATGCCATCTGTATTAGTTACCTATATGTTTCGCATTTTATTCTATGCACTGTTATAGCAGTCAACTTAGCAGAACTGGGCCATCATATACATGAAGATACTGTACCTTAATTGATAACACTGCTGAGACAGCTACATGTTATGACAAGGTGCAAGAAAAACACGATGTTGAGACATGCTTTTGAAGACATTTGATGTGTTTAATTGATTTTTATAGAGATTGCTATACATTTTACACACATAATTAGTATAATATAAAAGTGGATCTACTCAAATGTCAATGTAAATCTTATCCATAACCAAATGATTTGATACCTTTTATTGGGCCAACATAGATGTAACAAAAAGAACAAAGTGCTTTAGCCTTTGGACAAACAAGTTCTTCATCAGAGGCATAAGGTGGTGCGAGCAACTGAGACTAATATAAATCTTACACATTTCATTACAAGTTGTTCTCTTGAAGAAAGATCTTACTGTACAAGGCCTACAAATGGGTGTTAGGTAAAAGTAAACTGGGATGGGTGTGTTATCGAGGGTATTGCATAGATTATCTTTTATTACTGCTCCATCTCAAGCACACACAATATGAAAATCATCAACTCCTTGATATGAATAATAATAAGTTTATTTTTAAAGCGCCTTTCAAATTTTCAAGGCGCTGTACATAACATATAATAAAAATCAGACATAATTTAATATAAAACACAAATAAAAACTACAGTTTCAACAACAACTTATACAGGATACTATAAGAAGGCAATTTGATAGAGATGAGTTTTTAAACAGCTCTTGAATTCCTCCACGGAGGTGCACTGCCATAATTGATGGGGTAGAGAGTTCCAAAGAGTGGGAGCAGCATAGGAAAAAGCTCTGCAACCAGAAGAATTTAAATTCACTCTTGGAATCTCTAGCAACCCCTCATCTTGGCCGAGTGGAGCGATCAGCCAGGGCTGTAGAGGACTACAAGATCTTTCAGATAGGCTGGACCCTGGTCATGTAGGGCTTTGAAAGTCAAACAGACTTTAAAGGTGATCTGCCCCAAACAGGTAAGAAAAAAGGTTTGTCTCCCCATACAACGCACAGGGGTAATGCCAAACCTCACCCAACAACTAACACACCAAAATCTGGCCAATGGAAAATCATGTACACAAATGCTCACCGCCTGGGAAATAAGATCCCAGACCTGCAGGAAATAATGTAAGAGACTAAACTGGACATAGTAGCAATTAGTGAGACATGGTTTACCAGTAACCACACTTGGGAGACTTCAGTACCTGGCTATGTATTGTTCAGAAGAGACAGAGGTGCAAAGGGGGAGGAGTGGCCCTGTATGTCAATGAAAATATCAAAGCTACAGAAATTCAGAATACATATAAGGAGCCAGAAGACCTGTGGGTCACCCTGGAAACAGGAAATGGGACAGCCATAAGAACTGGGGTTGTCTACAGGCCCCCAGACCAGGGGAGGACATAGACACATTACTGTTAGAAGATATACAAAACATGACAGCTAAAGGGAGGTTCTGATAATGGGAGACTTCAACATGCGGCTGCGTTTGTCAATACCAGCAGGAACATCTGTCAGAACTAGACACATAGTGGATTCCCTGCAGGGGAGGGCCTCAAACAACTGGTACAGCAACCCAAAAGAGACAGGGCTATCCTAGATCTAGTACTGACTAACAAGGAAAGGATCACAGATCTCCAGGTAGAAGGTCACCTGGGGCCAGTGACCATCACATGGTATGGTTCAATTTGGCTACTACATCTAAATCATCCCATTCCAAGGCAAAAATATGGGACTTCAGAGGCTGACTTTGATAAGATGGCCAACAGAGTTAAGCTAGCCCTGGTAAAAAAACACAGGTGAGGGGTACAGGCAAAGTGGGCAAGCATTAAGGATGCAATACTTGAAGCAACATCCCATTGTGTTAGACAGAAAGAAAGTGCAAAAGAAGAAGGAAACCACTTTGGTTCTCAAATACAGTAGCAGAAAAGGTCAGAGCCAAAAGGCTGGCCTTCAGGAAATATAAAGGAACACAGCTGGATGAGAAGAGGGAGGCATACCAAACTGCCCTAAGGAAGCAGGGAGGCAGTAAGGCAGGCAAAGGCCCAAACTGAGGAAACACTAGCACAAACAGTAAAGAAGGTGACAAAACTTTCTATTGATACATTAGTGAAAGGAGAAAGTCCAGAGGGTATTGCTAAGCTTAATGGAGAAAAGGGAGCATGTGAGGAGGAGGACCCTGTAAAGGCATCTATCCTAAATAGATACTTTTGCTCAGTATTTACTGAAGAAAGGTAGGGCAGGGCCCACAGCTCAACATCATGGACACAGGGGAGGGTGAGCACTACTCCCTTCACAAAGAAAGGGTCTACAAGAGCTTGCTAAGCTCAGGGTGGATAAGGCAATGGGACCTGATGGCATACATCCCAGGGTACTTAGGAGCTAAAGGTGGAACTAGCAGAGCCATTAGCAGAACTGTTTAGTGAGTCTCTGAGCACAGGAGGTCCCAGAAGACTGGAGAAGGGCTCATGTGATCCCGCTCCACAAGAGTGGTAGCAGGAGGAGGCAGGAACTACAGACCAGTCAGTCTTACCTCAGTAGTGGGCAAGATTATGGAGGCACTCCTTAAGGAAAGGATAGTGCAACACCTGGAATCCATAGGAGCACAGGATCCAAGACAGCATGGGTTTACAAAAGGAAGGTCCTGTCAAACTATCTCATAGATTTTTTTGACTGGGTAACCAGAGTGGTGGACCAAGGGGGAGCAGTTGATGTCGCCTACCTTGACTTCAGCAAAGCTTTTGACACTGTTCCGCATAGAAGATTGATAAATAAGCTGGGTAGGCTCAGGGTGGGTCAGAAGTTGGTCAGCTGGGTGGCAAACTGGATGACGGGCAGAAAACAGAGAGTGGTGGTAAATGGTATACAGTCAGAAGAGATGCAAGTCACAAGTGGGGTACCTCAGGGATCAGTTCTGGGGCCAGTCCTCTTCAACATCTTCATTAGTGACCTTGCAGATGGACTAGAGGGTAAGGCTTGTCTGTTTGCAGATGACACCAAGATCTGCAACAGAGTAGATGATCCAGATGGGGTGGGCAGAATGAGAAGAGATCTGTATAAACTAGCAAAATGGTCAGAAGAGTGTCAACTGGGATTTAATGCAAAGAAGTGCAAAATCATGTACATAGGGAAGAGAAACCCTGAAGCCACCTATAGGCTGGGAGGGGAGTTGCTAGCAGTCACAAAGGAAGAAAGAGACTTGGGCATTATCATCACTGATGACCTGAAATCATCCAAGCAGACCTCTAAATTAGTAGGTAAGGCTAGGGGGGGTGTTAGGGTGTATTAGTAGGGGTATCACAAGTCGTAAGAGAGAGGTAATAATCCCTCTTTACAAGACACTGGTTAGGCCCCATCTGGAGTACTGCATGCAGTATTGGAGGCCACACCTTCACAAGGACATTAACCAAATTGAGGCAGTCCAGAGAAGGGCAACAAAATGGTGCAGGGACTGTATCAGAAGACATATGAGGACAGATTAACAGAGCTCAGTATGTATACCCTTGAGCAAAGGAGAGAGGTGATATGATCAAGGCATTCAAACACCTTAAGGGCATTAACAAGGTGAAAGTCTAACATGTTTAAATATAAGAAAAATAGCAGGACAAGGGACACAGCATGAGATTAGAGGGGGCCAATTAAGGGGAATGTAGAAATTCTTTTCACAGAAAGAGTGGTGGATGCATGGAATGGCTTACCACAAGAAGTGGTGGCTATGAATACAGTGCAGGGCTTCAAACAGGCATTGGGATAGGCATAAGGGAGCAATACAAATGACTATGAATAGATAGGCCACTGACAGAGCAAAGGCCGATGGCACATTTATAAGGTAGAAAAACAAATGGGCAGACTGGATGGGCTTTGCGGTCCTTATCTGCCGTCAACTTCTAAACAGGAAGCCAGTGCAGTCCGCGCAGCACCGGGGTAATATGACAGGACCTACTAGTCCCAGTCAGAATCTGGGCTGCCGTGTTCAGCACTAGCTGAAGGTGGTGGATTTGAACCCCAGAAATCCCAAAATACAGAGAGTTGCAGTAGTCCAAACATGAGGACACGAAAGCGTGGACCAACATAGGTAATGTGTCAGACGGGACAAGGTGTTTCACTAGCAATATTCCTAAGATGGTAAAAGGAAGTCTTGATGACTGCTGACACCTGTGACTGCAGTGTCAGCCTGTCATCCAAGATAACCCCTTGGTTACGCACCCGTTCAGAGGTCAGAAGTGACACACCCCCCAGAAAAATTCCTGAGGGTGCACCAATAGGTGACTCCTCTATCCAACAGCCCCGGTCCACTACCAAAACCTCTGTCTTTTCTGAGTTCAACTTCAGCCAACTAGAATCCATCCAACCTTGGATTTCTTTCAGACAGTTGTTAAACACCGAGACAGCTCCATCCTGGTCAGGAGCAAAAGACAGGTATAGCTGGGTATCATCTGCATAGCAATGAAAATGAAGCAATGGGAATTAATTAGTACAAGGACAGAAACAAGTAGGAGACTGAGTAGGTGGGTAGACAGACATAAATATGGTTAGTCAAATAACATTTCAAAAAGTCTCACTATTATAATTCAGTTTTACAAATGTGTCTGCACAGTTGACAATTATTGTAAAAAAAAAAATAACAGTGGGAATTATTCCACATATGTCCACAGGTACTAGTCATGCAGGAGGAGTGATGTGAGGCCCTGGTGCACTGGTCTGTGCCACTGCTGCATCAAAAGATCATGGTGGAGAGGTAGAGCTACTGCGGGTTCCACTGGCAGCTCTTGAACCAGAGGGAACCAAATCTGAGGAGAACAAAGAGAGACTATTCGCATTATGTGAGCCCCATCTGCCTGTAGCTTCAGGAAAACCCTCTGAAGCACTGGGATGGAAGGAAAAGCATACAAGACCCTCCCTGTCCAACAAAGAAATTGTGAGTCTCACCAGAAAACATCACACAAACATTGGGTAGTTTTGCACTGGATGAGGAGACAAAGAGGTCTACCTTAGCCAAACCCCACAGGTTGAATAAACTTTCAACAACCTCTTGATTTAGCTTGCACTCATCAGCCCTGACAGTGGTGTGGCTGAAACTGTCTGCTAGTATGTTGCTGACAAGCGGCACATGGACAGCAGTCAGGCAGAGGTTGTGCTGGACTGCCCCGTACCCCACTCACATCACCTCCTGGTATAGAGAGTATGAGTGAGTGCCTCCCTGTTTGTTCAGGTACCAGACCACAGACATATTGTTGGTCTGAATCAGGAGTATTCCCAGACATAGAAGAGCCTGGAAGGCCTGGGGGGATATGCAGTACTGCTCTCATTCCTAACATATTGATGTGTGTAGATGCTTCCAGCTGAGACAATATTCCCTAGGTCTGATGGTCTCCTAGGTGGGCTCCCCAGCCTTGACATGAAGCATCCATTGTAAGGGTCATGGTAAGAGCAGGGGGTTTAAAGGGGAGCCCCCATGGAGTGATTGAACAACTTCTTCCACCAAAACAGATCTTTCTTTCTTTATGTACCCAGACACTAGGACCCTGTGGTCCAAGTTGACTAGTCGCTGATTCCACTGAACATGAAGAGTTCATTGGGTCTCCCTTATATGCAGTCTGACTAGAGGAACTGTAGGGATTGCATCTGCCATCAGCCTGAGAAGATGGAGAATTGACCAGGCTGTGGTCCAGAATGAGTTTACAACTAATCTGGTCTGTTCCTGCAGGTTGTCAGCTCTGTCTGAAGGGAGGAAGGCCCTGCCCTGGACCATATCCAGCACCACCACAAATAAATTGTAGGTGCTAGGATGTGAGAGGTGGAACTTGGGATACTTGACAGTTATTCCAAGTCTGGAAAAGAGGGATGAAGGAGAGTCACTCCCTCAGACTGCTCTGTGATGGGGCTGATTGAAGCCAATCATCCAGATACAGGCACAGTTAGATCCTTCTGTGGTATAGGACCATAGCCACCACTACTAAACACATGGTAAAAATCTGAGGTGCTGAGGATAGACCAAAAGGGAAAGCCTTGGACTGGTAATGTTCCCTCTTGAAGGCAAACTGAAGAAAGTTGGGGTTGGCCTGGAAGACAGGGATGTGCAGCTAAGCATCCTGCATGTCCAGCATGGAAAGCCAATGGCTCTTGTGGAGCAGAGATAGAAGTCCCTGGATGGTGAGCATGTGGAATCTCTTGTACTCATTCCGGTTGATTATGTTGAGGTCCAAAATGGATCTTAGGTCATCCATCTTTTTGGGCACTAGGAAGAAATGGAAGTAGTACCCTCTTCCTATCTGTGCCAGAGCCCCAGGTTCCATGGCTGATTTTTGCAGAACAGCCTGGATCTCATCCCCTATCAGACACAGATGACTAGGAGGATAATGGGAGAGGCCTGTGGGGTTGTCCAAAGACCTGTCTAGGAACTCTATAGTGTGACCACTTGCTATTAACTGAAGGATCCAAGAGTCTGTGGTTATGTCCTGTGACCCTGAAAGGTGGAGGACAAATCTTCCTCACCACTGGTTCCCCTAGAAGATCTGGATGAGTCAGGGGGTTCCCCACAAGTCAAGAGGCTGAGGGGAGGGAGTCAGCATCTCCTGCAGGGAGCATCTTGGACTTGACGCCCTCTTGGAAGGCACTTTGCTGAGGTACTATGGACTGAGCACAGTGGTGGGAAAAAAATATTATTTACTTGACTTTCAATTTTAGTTTGTGCTGTTTACCTGCCTAGGTAGTGCTGTTTCTTCTGGAGTTTGTCTACTGTATGGGTTAGCCACCATGACTGGCACTTCACCCTTGTTACTGTGTTGCAAGATACATTTGGAACATTTTTATTTTTTTGGCTTCTGGGACTTAGCTGGGGGAGTAGGGGTTCCTGATGCTGGATACCAGCATTTGGCCTGGCGTTTGGCAGGGGCCTCTTTGGTCTAGCATCCCTGTTGCCGAAGAAAAGGTTGTTTGACTTTGTAACCCCCTCGGCACATGAAGAGGATATCATGGATGGATTTACAATCCTGCAATTCAGTGATAATATCTTTCCTTAGAGTCACCTCTGAATAAAATGGATCCCCTGAAAGGGGCTTCCAGGATGCAGGTCTGGGCATCTTGTGCCAGGCAAGCAATCCTGAGCCATGAATGTCACCTAATACAGACAGCAGTGGCTGTGGTGAGAGCAACTGAGTCTACTGTGTCATAAGTGACCCAGAGGGCATGACAATAGAAGATTTTAGCCATAATCACTGTCTTGGCAATCTCAAGTCTTAAGCTCCCTGTCCTGGATAGCTTCCATCTTCACTTGAGTGAGGCCAGGGAAGATTTCTGATAGGAAACCATATGAGCCACATAATTAAGGGACCTGAGGGCACAAGTGGAGGAGGAATGGATCTTGTGGCTGAAATTGTCCTGCTGCTTAGGCTCCTTATCAGGAGGAGACATGCTCAAATGTTAGGTTTAGAGGACCAGTCATGGGCAGTCGTGATAACAACAAAGTCTGCATTAGGATGACCGGTATGGTCTGTGATGCCATTGGAGGTGGGTACTACACCCCTTCTGTCTTTTTTGAAACAGCCAGAATAGAATGAGGCTGTTAACAGATGGTGGATGTCAGGTCTTCATGGGGCCCAGTCCAAGATAGTATGGGCACAGAAGCTGTGTCAGTCTTGTCTAGATGCTCTGCAAGCCTTTTCTTCTTTGGATCCTATTCCCTGATAGCCCAGCCACAGATATTTTATATAGTTATGAGAAGTTCTACAAAGGAAAGGTCCTCCAAAGGGGACTTCTTAGGCTGAGACTGTATAGGTGTATGCATATCAGAGCTGAAGGACAAGTCAGAGTCTGAAGAGTGCCTGCTGGGGGTCTGAGCTCTTTTTAGAGGAGTGTCCTGGGTTTTACCCTGACCTGGTGTCTACAGGAGCCTTCTCTGGAAAGGTGGGAATCCATATGAAAGGTTTATCTAATGGTCAGAAAGGAGGTGGGAGTAAAGGCCACCACTGATTTCTGACCATCAAGCTCTGAGGCTAGTTGAGTCCTGTCCTCCTGGTCTGAAACACAGCCTGATATAAGCCTGAGGCTTCTGTGGAGGGCAGAGGTCAAAGGCTTAGGAGGAGGAGGCTGGTATAATGGATAGTCTGGCATCTGATATTGAGGGTATCCATGAGCGTGATAGGAGTAAGGAAAGACAGAAGGAGCATACCCTTCATTAGACATAGCCCGGCATCTGGTCACCCGGTAAATAGTGGGGTGGATGACCAGGCTTTGGATATCCCAGCAAACGGTACATTGGGTATTGTGGGGGCAGACAGCCTGGAACATTGCCCATAGGTCCAGATGGAGGTGGGGCTGAAAGCCCAGCTGCAGGTACAGAAGGATAAGGTATCAGCCCCGTAGGGACTTTTGAAAGGGGCTGGCACTGGATCAGGCACAGGAATGTACAGCACTGGAGGATACTGTGCCTGGGGACCTAACGGAAGGATGCCAGCATTTGAGAACTGGCCAGAGTGCCAGATATACCCTGACCTGACCTAATGAAGGGTTGTGTGGCAAGGGTCACTTGCCGTTGAGGTGTGAATGGAACCTGACCGATGACCCACCATGGTCTAGGGAGCCAGAGTCCAAGATGGTGGAACTTGGTTTTCCAAGGGGACTTGAGTTGAGGAGGTTCCAACGGAAGGCCCCTGGAGGTATTAAAAATAGTTCCAGTGGGTGAATCAGGAAGAGACTGATCAGATGAAGCATGGGAAACCTCCAGATTAGTGCCCACCTCTGGCTGTTGATCTTTAGGCAAGTCTGTAGGGTCTGGTTGTGTCAGTGTGAGTGAGGAACCCTCAAAAGGCTGTTGCATGTTCAGCAGCTAGCTCAACTCGATGTCAGGGGTATACTGCAACCCGGACATGATAATCCCAGCTGTGCAACCCCTAGAGGAACTTGGGAGTGACTTATCAGCTGTGGCAGTGCAGATGTCAGAAGAGTTACCATCCAATGTGTCAGCCTAGGCCATACAGACTACAGCAGAGTGGGAGTCCAGTTTACTGGCTGTGATGGTACACTTCTTGGTTGGGGTGGGTGAGTGACTTATTGACCTGGCTGCTAGCAATGGTCCCTAAAGAAGATATGGGCTTAAGGAGCACAATAGGGGTTACATCATCCAAGAAGCCCCGACTGCACTGTGAACAAAGCAGGCAGAGAGCCATGGTCTGATCCACCAGAGTGGTAGAAGACCTGGCAGTAGGGGTGCTTACCAAAGTGGAGGCTCCTTCGGTGTCAGTGGTGCCCAGTGGTTGCCGACAGGTGGATGGAAACCTATCCTGGTTTTGATGCCTCTCCTTGTCCTTTTTCTTCTTTTTGGGTTCTGGTGTTGAAGAAAATTTTTCCCCTTAGATTCTGCAGTTCCTTTTCCATCAAAGCTAGACACTTCTCCAGCAAGTGTGCTTCAAGATTTTTCTGGTGCCTAATCCATGTGGTTTGGTTGAAGGATTGGCAGGGGGCACAATCCTTAACCTGGTGTCTGTGGCCATGGCAGATCATGCCTCTGGAATTCTCATCAGCATGCAGGATTTGAGTTACTCAGGACTTGCACCACTTCTTTTTGATGCATCACGCAACTGTTCATGTTCCTGCATCGTACTGCCCACTATATCCCATGCTGTCAATTTTTCACTGTTATTCATTTGCTTCCCCTTTCTTCTGTATATCCCTCAAGATCTCTGTAGTAGACCTGTTTATACTGTGTGTTACTATGTAATTGCTTGACCTGGTGTTCTGTTCTCTTTTTATGATAAACTGGATGTGTATATAAATGGGCATTTTTACTCACATACGTTTCAGTATAAAATAAAGATTGATTGATTAAAAACTGGACTGACAGACCCGAACCACAACAGGTCTGTAAAAATTCAAACTGACCATACTGTGTGCAACTTGCACAAGTATTGCTGGTCCAGTCACTCCGGTTGCACTGTTCAGTCTCACTTTTTCATATCTGGTCCACTCCTAGAAGTCTGTTTTTCAGCCTTTCCTTGACATGATTGAAAACAGAACCATCAGGACCAGACCACATAGGTAAAAGCCAGACCAGATAAGCAATATTTGCACAAGCTGTGCCCTGTCAAGATTTTACAGCTCTGGTCTGGGTCTGGGTCTGGTGATCTGGTTTTTACCCATACCCTACTGCATGTAGCTTAGTGACATACTATATGGATGGATACAGAACCAAACCCATTGAAGGTTGAAGTTTCAGAAAACCATTATTCTAAAAATACCAAGACTCACTCCCCTACCTCCAAGTCACACTTGGTCATCTTCCAAAGTCATTCTTAAATATTGGTGCTACTACATCCACACCATTAAGCTTTTAATGCAATCATGCCTCTTCTGCCGACATGAGCTCCCCCAACCATGATGTCCAATTCTACTTGTGGCATCCCCCCAACCAGGTAATTTTCCTGGGAGCAGCCCTTTACACCACATCAACTAAATTACTGCTAAACTCATTATTTTTAAACATTTTGTCGAGAAATATTTGTTTTAGTATATCCATAGTCAGGAAAAACGAATTTGTGAAAGAAACCAAAGCTCCCATATATCAGTTCATTTAATCACAATGCAGCACATTATGAACTGATAAGATTCTATGTGTAACCTAAGTCATACAAAGATTAGACATACATAGGCCTACCTATTTGCAAGTGAAGCAAATGTGGTTACTGTCATTCAGTTTTAAATACCTATAGTCACAAATTGCAGGTCAAGAACATTCGGTAGACTATAAACAGTAGCCCAGAACTGCCTTCCTGACAAAATGAAGTTGGTGAATTATTTGGAAATGGGCAATATTGGGACTCTTGCTATTGAATGTCCTGCAAAGTGGCAGAATGACTACTTTTAGGATTGTGGTGTCAAAAGGCATAATGAGGTGTCCATAGGGGCTTAGGATAATAGCAGAGCTTATTGGTTATGCAGAAAGCTCCAGGAATTGTTTAACCCATTCTACTTCCAATAGCTTTCTACAATGTCTGTACTGTCCATTTCTAATCTGACACAGAATAACTGCCAGAAGATGAGTTAACTTTCTATGGGCTCAATTAACTCCTCAAGCTAGAGGAAAATAGTGCTCTACAGCTTCCTATACATACACAGGCAGCATATTAATGAGGCTTCAGTGGGGGGGAATCTATTTTTAACACAATATTGCATTGTTTGGTAGCAACAAAGACATCAGCCCTTTTCTGAATGCAAAACTCCTGCTGGGCTACACCCACAGTCGTAACAATAGTTAGTAAATGCCATCCCTGCCTGACAACTGCACTGAGGCCCTGCACTGCAGGATGCCAACTTGTCAGAGAGAATGTATTTTGCCTGTGAACCACAACATGAATATGTCCAAGATCTTAGAGGGCATTTGCTCATTCTTAGGGGAGGAAGGGCTATAGTAAGTAATTCCTGAACCGAATCTGCAGCTGGTTTTTATAATTGTCATTCTGTCAAGCATTACAACAGAAGGTGTAATGGATGAGACCCCCTTCTCCACTATATCTGTTTGGTAGGTATCCCTTTCTCCCTGCCTGACCTGTCAGAGGGGTTCCACTCACTGGGAGGGTAATGGGAGTATTGGTCAGGCAAGGGAATTGGAAGAAGCAGGGAAGTGATGAGGAAAATCAGAGAGCAGGTAGGGGAGGACCAATCAGTCCAGGAGGGGAAACAGAAGTGTTAAAATGGGATGCACAACTGATTGTTCCCTTTTTCCCTCCAGGATTCATCCGAGAACCATTCTTTCCCAGCAGGTAGGTGCCTTTAGAATATTCTTGAATGAGCCTTGTTGTATCGGATAGTACAGAATAGGAGTGGGTGAATTTTTTGATTTGCCATTGAAGTTCATGCAAAGTTGCCTGCTATCCACTTTACATAGTGCACACAAAATGGTCACTTCATGCTATGTCTGAATTGACATGGTTTCCTGGAAACAGCTTCAAAGTGCACAAATTAGCACTCTACAACATGAAGTGCGAACTCTGTGCATTGCATAGGCGTGTAGTGCAAATTTTGTGAACCGTATCATTATGCAAAGCTATGCAGTATGTGTAGCAATATGCAAAGTATAAAGTTGTTTAACTTCACTCACTGTTAAAAAAGGGTAAGCCAGTTACAGTAGGTGGATTTATTCAATCCTAAGATTTGTTTGTTGCCCTCCTGAGAATATTGTACCTGCTTGGTTGAGAGACCCTGTACATCTGACTTTGAGGTGTGTTTCCTTTCTTAGGTTGTACCTGGCACCTGAAGTTACCCAATGTATGCCCCATTTTATTTTACATCCTTGGCAACCTTCTCTGCAGCCACTCCTACCCATGCTAGCTGATGGGATCCCAGAAAGGGTGGTGAAAATTGCAAATGAAAACAGCATGGCTACATAGGGCAAGTGGCAAAAAAATAGCAATCACCGAAATGGTGACTGATGTTTTTTCCCTCTCCCCGAGATGCATCCCTCCAGTGTTAGCTATATTTAATAACGGGAATGTCACTGTGGCACAGTTATTGCCATTTCAGCAATCACTATTTTTTCCCATGCACCTTACGTGGTCATGGTGTTTTCCCTTCGTCATTTTTCCCCTCACCCTTTTGCGCTCACCATTATTGCATGGAACCCTAGCTGACAGTGAGCAATGCTGAACTGTTGTGTTCAACAGGCAGGAATTTTGTGACTATTGCCATTCCATCCCGGTTGCTTACTGCCTATTTTTTGAAGATTGAAAATCTACTGGGCTTCCCACCTCACTGCCAATCAGTGGTAAATCTGATGCAGTCCTTTGCCAGTGCTTGCTCCTTGCTGCTCCTTTGTTTTTCTGCCATTTCAACCTGCCTTTTCCAACAAAAAAAAGTCTGAGGTTCTTCTTTTGGTCAATGAGCAGACATAGAGCATGACTTCAGTACTGCACCATTGCTTTGAGGTGACTGAGCATTCCCTTGCTGCCTTTTGTTCTGTTATGCCTCTACATAGTGCAGCTGCATTATAGGTTTTTGGGTAGTTGTGGCACCTTGGAACAGGTGACAGCTACCCTTCCGGTGTCCTGAACTGCAATATGCCGGTCGATCAGAGAGAAACTGTTTCAGTATTGTAAATTGTTTCTCCCAACAGCACTGGGATGAAACAGGTGATGGGAACCCTGCCTAACACCTACACTGCAATACGCCTGATTGGTTAGAGAAAAAAAATATTTCACGATTATAAATGGTATGTCACAACAGTACCAGGATGCAGCAGGTGAGTCCACCCTTGCCTAACACCTGCACTGAAGTATACTCTGCAATATGCCACATTGGTAAGACAGAAATGTTGTCAGGATTATATGTGATCTTTCACAGCAGCTCTAAGATGAAACAAGTGAGGCCACCCTTATCAGACAGTTACACTAAGGCACTGCTCTGCATATCCAATTGGTTAAAAAGAAAATAGTTCAGGATTGTAACTGCTCCTTCACAGCAACACTGGGATGAAACTGGTGATGGCATCCCTGCCTGACACCTGCACTTCAATACTTCTAATTGGTCAGAGAGAAATTATTTCAGGATTATAAATGTTTTTTTACAGCAACACTGGTATGCAATAGGTGGTGGCCCCTCTGCCTGCATCTGCACAAAAATACAATACATGCAATTGGAAAGACAGAAATTATTGTAAGATTATAAATGGTCTTTCACAGCAGCAATGGGATAAAACAGGTGATTCTGCACCTTCCAGGCACCTGCACCGAGACCCTGCACTGCAACATGGCCCATATGCACCCTCCCCCCCAAAAAAAGGACTTCACCTGCTACAATGAAATGCAGGGGGAGGGACAAATAGGTGGAATACCAACTGAGAACCAATGAAGCAAAAATGATGGTTAGGGAGCCTAAAGCAGAAACTGAACTTAGTATTGCTGATGGGGTAAGGGTCAGGAAAATCACTACTTCACGTACGTTAGAGAAAAATGACGCAAAGTAGGAGGAATTGTTAGTGTATCTCAGAGAGGGGTAGAGCATGTGCTTTATTGTATTTTTGTACATGTCAGAGCGATGAGCCATGCTGCTAGTTACCTACAGTGTCACAATTTTGGTGGTGTACCTGCTATGATTGTCTATGTTACAACACTTTAATGTTCTATAATATTACCCCTTCCTCTCTCCCCCAGTTTACATCTAAAAATGTGCCTTGACTCAGTGTGCTTTTCCCAGTTCATAATTTTTAAATAAATAAATGATATAAAAGGACATGCAACAGGCAGTTAGCCTTAGTGATTACTCATGATCTGTCTTTGCAAGAGAACACAGTGAGCCCCTGCCATAGAGTGGCATAAGCATGGCAATAATCAGGGTGCTGGAGATGAGACAGTCAATATTTACCACGTAAAGGGCTCAAAAAGGTCTACTAGCCCTAGAGATAGAAAAGGCCCTGAGGCCTGATGGGATGTTTCAGAAGGTACTCAAGGAACTGGTAATTCAATAGCTCATTACAGACAGGGGGTAGTTCTAAAAGACCGTCTGGAAGCACACAAGCTCCACTTCATGGGGGAGGGGGGGTGAACAATGAGAAAGTGGGGAACTACAGACCCATCAGTCTTACCTCTGTTGAGGGTAAACTGATCAGGTCACTGGACAAGGAACACCTTGTGGACTACCTGTTCAGCAATGATCTCCAGTATAGTAAACAGCATGGGTTCATGGTAGGGAGGTCTTGTCAGGCCAGCCTAATAGTTTTTATTTTTGACTGGGTGATGACGGTTTGGATTGGTAATTCATCATGGATTTTCTCTATTCTGACTTAAAAAAACATTACTGACACCGTGTCAGCAATGCCAGAATTGTTTTTTTACCAGTGTTTAGTGTTGTGACACATATTTTATCATTTTTGTACTCCACTAGCATGCATTTTAGCTATTTTGACAACTACTATTGTAGATCAGCCCTTGTACCCATTCAAAGCACTTGTAATATGGCATACGGATGAACTCAATCATTAACTCCATTTGCTTTGTCTCCTATATGTACTGTATACAGTCCTTCCACTGTTATCCATCCCTGTCCACCCCAATAATTCACATATACATTTTGAGCATGTATGTCATATGCATATGTGTCAGTTTGTCCTCTTTGAATTCTGTAGTGCCCCCTCCCACCCAGATCATGTTGTAGCCATCCTTCTTTCAATGTGCAGGCCTTGACCTTTACCAGTCACCATCTGATTGATTTGATTAAAGAAAATATACTGACTAGATGAACTTCAAAATTGTTTTAATATAAATATGCAAAAAGATTAACATGTGCAAAACTGTACAACAAATCAGTGATCTTCGACCAAACGAGAAACTAAATTAATTAAAATAGTGTTCAGAAACAAATAATGTAATTCGCCAGCTAAACTAAAACCTATAAATTAAGATGTGCAAATGTGTAGCATTTAAAAATGTGTAAAAAAATTGTGTACAAAATTTACAACAAAACAGTGATCTTCAACTTAAAGAAATAGAAACTATTCAGATACAAACAGTGCAATTCACCAGCTAAACTAAAACCTATAAATAAAATAAGTGTGCAAATATTTATGCAGGCTGCTGGAAATTATGAAAAAGCACACATGAGCTGCTGTCAAAACCTATGTAAATATACACACATATAAAATAGGTAAAAAAAATTGTCTGCTGATTTGTTGGAACACATCACGTGACTGTGTGTATATCAGAGCGCGACCGCACACCTGCACTTTTACCCCTCATCAAAACAGTTTTGACATTTTATAAAATAGATAAACCACTCTGAGGTGTGCAGTCACGATCTGATATACACACATATTAGGTGGTTGAAGAACTCGGCCTGAGGCCTCATGCGTATATCAGAGCGTGACCACACACCTTTGAGTGGTTTATCTATTACATATACAAGAGTAGTGTAAAATACAAAACACTGCACCAAAAATCGTAAAATACAATTAAAGTCTGTGTAAATTTGTATAAATAAGCAACAAGTGGAAATAAAATAAAGTGTGTTGCAACAGAGGCATAGCCTGCTTAAAGCGTTAGCAACCTGGGATTAGACAGAATAGGGAGAATGGTGGAGAGAGAGTTGGGTGGGAGCTGAGCTTGGTTCTACACCTGGTTACCAATCATCTGCCAAACCAGTTGATTGAGACTGAAGAATGCCTGCAGACTTGGGGACAGAGGGATAACACATACAGCCTCCCTTGCCATTTCCAAAGTCCTCCCTGTGTGAGGCAGGAATGGATGCAGGATTGGATCAGGTCTGCTGAAATAGTTTGCTTAAGGGTTGGAGTGCCATGGGGTACCATTTAGTATGGGACTGGGTGGGACTTCTGGCACTGAAGACTACACAAGCCTCAATATAGTTGTCAACCTAAATAGTAGGGAAGCAGATTACTGATCAAAGAGGAACTTAGACTACCTAGGACATCAGATTACCTAGACAGCAACAGGCTCCAGAATAGTAAACAGCACAGAAAATGAAATAAAACTGAACTTAAACTTGTACACCTAGGACAATAAGCACAAAACCATGACAACGCCCAGAAAACATTCTCACTTATTATACATCAGCATAGATAATGTCTCCAAATTGACCATCAGCAAGTTCCTTTGATGATCTGTGTGGATTTTCCCATACACAGAGAACGAGCATTCCACATCTGCACTGGAGATAGGTATCCAGATTGCTTGTTGTGCTGCTCTGGCTAGTACTGGTGTAAGATTTTCCATTGCAATTTAGTACTGCCCGAGATCAAAGTTTGACCTTTCTAGCAGCTATTTTAAGTGCTGGTTAACGTACAGTTCCCAATCCTTCTGAATAGCAGTCCTGTTGTGCAGGTTGGAAAGGGGCATTTCCTCAGTGTACAGTTGGAAGTCCCTGTTCAGTTTAGCGAGATTATGTGGGTCCAAAATCTGACCACTTTTAAAGAACAGAACTGAGGGATTGGAATCTAAGTGCTTTACCAGTTTTGACAGTGCCAAGGAAAATGCTTTTTGAAAAAATGCCACTTGTTCCTGCTTGACCCGTTGCCTTAAATTGCTGAGAATCTCATCGGTTCTGTCACGGAATTGTCCAGTTTTGTACGTTCCTGTCACAAAGCGCATACAGATTTTGTTTAATGTGTCTTATATTGAGACAGCCAAGGGCTTTTCCTTCAACTGCAGCAATTCTAAGGTCTCCATGAGGTCTGTGCAATTTTTCACAATGAATGTTGTGTGCAGCTGTTGCTCTGTGAAACACTCCTCAAATAATTTCTGCATTGATTTTATGGAGTTTGCATCACTCGAATCATCTTGAAAGAATTCTCTAAGATGCTGTAGGTGGATTGAGTGGTATTTGTCAGTCTCAAACCAAGTGTTCCAGCGAGTAAGGACAGGAACTGATGGCAATGTTTGTTTCTCTACTCCCCTCTCCTCCAGAAATGCAATATATTCCCTCTTTCGTTTTGGGGACTGCTGGAAAGCATACTTGATTTGGGCAACCAGTTTGTTTACCAGTTCAAAATGATCGATCCATGTGTCACCTACTAGGGATAACACATGTGCCCAACAAGCAAAATGAACAATGTGGTCTCCAATTATGCCTTTAATAGCATCATTAAAGCATTTGATCATATAGCGTGCATTGTCACTCACAAATGCAGCCACTTGCTCCATTCCTATTTCATACTTCTGCAGTGTCTTCATAACAGCTTGCTCAACTGTAGAGTGGTTTACTACAGTCAGCTTTGTCATTTTGGCAGTATAAGACCTGCCACCCTCCATCACGAAAATAATGTTCAGCACACAGCGAGAGTCTGCGTCAGCTGATTCATCGCACATGACTGTAAGAGTCTTCCCTCTTACACTCTCAGTAAGGGATTCTTCTATTTGCTTTTTCAGTCTTGGCAAGTAGTTTTGACCAAGTGTGTCTGCCCTCGGAAGTGCTCCGATTCCTTTTATGTACTTTGCCATGTAATCTCACAGACAGGGCTGATCCAACTTTTAAATTGGAATGTTGGCACCACACCAAGCCTTTAAAGTGTCCATTACAATTTCCTCACGAGCAGCTGCTGCAGAAGTCATAACACCAAAACTAGTATGCAGAGTTGTCTGTCTGGCATTTGTGTCATTCTTTACTCATGAATTTTTTGCATGCTTTTTGCTTTTGCAATGATCCACCACAGTATCCTTCCGAATGTTGTCAACTGTGTGGTCACAGAAGCGACAGAACATCTTTCCTCCTTCTTCGTACATGCTGTAAGCTTTGAATTGTACTGCACGTTCCTTTGCAGTTACACTACTGATCTTTGCCATTTTCTGTGCTGGTTGGGATGCCATTTTTCCATGTAGTACAGTTCTCTCCAAAGAACTACAAGTGAAGCACAGTTTAAAAAAAAATTAAACAAAGCTGCACAAAGGTGCATAATACGACTAAGATGTTGTACATGTTTTAAAGTAATTCTAAGATATTTCAAATTGCACATCTAGACTGATTAGAAGGTACCAAGTAAAGTCTGAGAAACTTGTAATCAGAGATCAGATGCACAACCGATTTCTACATCAGTACCTACAGCCAGGACACAAATTGTGTAATTGTGGGCCCTTGGATGAATGAATCAAGTAGAGCAGCTACAGAACAAGCTGTCAACAGAAATTCATAAGACATCAATATCATTTAATTACAGGCCACCATGGATGACAGTCCAGAGAGGCAGCTACAGCTGCTGGTCCTAGAAGGTCACAAAATGAAGTTCACTCATAGGCCACTTCCATGAAAAAGACAATCAAGAGGATCAGCTACAGAAGCTGGACCAGGACATTTCCAAAAAGACAGTACATCACATGTGACCTACATGAATAAGACAATCAAGGGGAGCATCGAGGGGATCAGCTGCAGAAGCTGGTCCAGGACAGTTCCAAACAGACATTTCATTACCTGTGACCTCCATTAATAAGACAAGCAAGGGGAACAGCAACAGAAGCTGGTCCAGGACAGTTCCAAACAGACATTTCATTACCTGTGACCTCCATTAATAAGACAAGCAAGGGGATCAGCTACAGAAGCTGGCCCAGGGCAGATCCAAAAAGACATTACATCATCTGCAACCTAGAAACATAGAAACATAGTAGTTGATAGCAGTTAAGGATTGCAAGGCCCATCCAGTCTGCCCATTTCTTTTTCTACCTTATGAATGCACCATAGACCTTTGCTCTGTCAATGGCCTATCTAGTCATACTCATCTGTTTTGCTCCCTTATGCCTATCCCATGCCTATTTGAAGCCCTGCACTGCATTCATATCCACCATTTCCTGAGGTAGGCCATTCCATGCATCCACCACCCTTTCTGTGAAAAAGAATTTCCTCACATTACCCCTTAATCAACTTCCCTCTAATCTCATGCTGTGTCCTCTTGTCCAGCTATTTTTCTTATATTGAAACATGTTTGAATGTTTCAATCATATCACCCCTCTCCCTTCTTTGCTCTAGGATATATATATTGAGTTCAGTTAATCTGTCCTCATATGTTTTCTGACGCAGTCCCTGCACCATTTTTGTTGTCCTTCTCTGGACTGCTTCCATTTGGTTAATGTCCTTATGAAGGTGTGTCCTCCAGTACTGCACGCAGTACTCTAAATGGGGCCTAACCAGAGTCTTGTAAAGAGGGATTATTACCTCCCTCTTCTGACTTGATACCCCTACTAATGCACCCCAACATCCCTCTGGCCTTACCTACTGCTTTAGAGGTCTGCTTGGATGATTTCAGGTCATTGGTGATGATGACGTCCAAGTCTCTTTCTTCCATTGTGACTGCCAGCAACTGCCCCCCCCCAGCCTATAGGTGGCTTCAGGGTTTCTCTTCCCTATGTGCATAATCTTGCACTTCTTTGCATTAAACCCCAGTTGCCACTCTTCTGCCCATTTTGCTAGTTTATCCAGATCTCTTCTCATTCTGTCCACACCATCTGGATCACTCTGTTGCAGATATTGGTGTCATCTACAAACAGACAAACCTTACCCTCCAGTCCATCTGCAATGTCACTGATGAAGATATTGAAGAGGACTGGCCCCAGGACTGATCCAGGAGGTACCCCACTTGTGACTTGCATCTCTTCTGACTGTCTACCATTTACCACTACACTCTGTTTTCTACCCGTCAACCAGTTTGCAACTCAGTTAACCAATGTCTGACCCACCCTGAGCCTACCCAGCTTATTAATCAATCTTCTATGTGGAACAGTATAGAAAGCTTTGCTGAAGTTAAGGTAGGCAACATCAACTGCTTCCCCTTGGTCCACCACTCTGGTTACCCAGTCAAAGAAATCTATGAGATTACTTTGACAGGACCTTCCTTTTGTAAACCCATGCTGTCTTGGATCCTGTGCTCCTATGGATTCCAGGTGTTGCACTATCCATTTCTTAAGGAGTGCCTCCATAATCTTGCCCACTACTGAGGTAAGACTGACCGGTCTGTAGTTCCCCGCCTCCTCCCTGCTACCACTCTTGTGGAGTGGGATCACATGAGTCCTTCTCCAGTCTTCTAGGACCTCTTCTGTGCTCAGAGACTAACTAAACAGTTCTGATAATGGCTCTGCTAGTTCCACCCTTAGCTCCTTTAGTACCCTGGGATGTATGCCATCGGGTCCCATTGCCTTGTCCACCCTGAGCTAATTGAGCTCTTGCAGGATCCTTTCTTTTGTGAAGGGATTAGTGCACATCTCCCTCCCCCCCTGTGTCCATGGTGCAGAGCTGTGAGCCCTGCCCTACCTTCTCTTCAGTAAATACTGAGTAGAAGTATCTATTTAGGATATATGCTTTTACATGGTCCTCCTCCTCACACGCCCCTTTATCCCCTTTGACCTAAGCAATACCCCTCTGGACTTTCTCCTTACACTAATGTATCTTTAGAAAGTCTTTGTCACCTTCATTTACTGCTCATGCTAGTGTTTCCTCAGTTTGGGCCTTTGCCTGCCTTACTGCCTTCCCTGCTTCCCTTTGGGAAATTTGGTGTGCCTCCCTATCTTCATCCTGCTGTGTTCCCTTATATTTCCTGAAGGCCAGCCTTTTGGCTCTGACCTTTTCTGCTACTGTGTTCGAGAACCAAAGTGGTTTCCTTCTTCTTTTGCACTTCCTTTTCTCACTAACACAATGGGATGTTGCTTCAAGTATTGCATTGTTAATGCTTGCCCACTTTGCCTGTACCCCCTCACCTGTATGTCTTTTTGCCAGGGCTAGCTTAACTCTGTTGGCCATCTTATCAAAGTCAGTTCCTCTGAAGTCCCATATTTTTGCCTTGGAATGGGATGATTTTGTTCTAGTGGCCAAATTGAACCATACCATGTGATGGTCACTGGCCCCCAGGTGACCTTCTACCTGGAGATCTGTGATCCTTTCCCTGATAGTCTTGTCTCTAGTGGGTTGTTGTACCAGTTTTTTGAGGCTCTCCCCCTGCAGGGAATACACCATGGGCTGGATATTCAAACTGCGCTATTTTGTGGCGCAAGCCCTTGCGCTGCACAAAATAGTTGCGCAGCGGTGGCTAGCTGGGGTGATATTCAAGGAGTTGCGTAGAGCAATCCTTGAATCACCTAACCTCCACAGCTACTGTGCATGGTGCAGTGGAACTTGTGCCACCGCAAGTGGTCAGAGTGGAGCATTCAAGTTGCGGTGGCACAAGTACCATTGCACCATGCGCACATTTCCCATATTCAAAAGGTGACATGCAAATGGGGCCATAATTCATGCAAGGCACAGGAAGGGCCATTTGCATCTATTTATGGCCCCATTTGCATGCCATTAGCATGCAGGTGCGCCGATCCCCGAGGACTTGCGCCTGGCGCCCTGCCAGGCAGCAGCCGTCGGGGACCGATGCCCCCTGCAGCCTGATAAGTGGGCAAAAGTGTAAAAAAATCCCCCCTCCCCCCGACTGGCCCGATCATGGGCATAAGCTTAAATAAACCCCTTCACTAGCCCGATCGCAGGCATAATTGTAAAATCTCCCCACCACCCAAAAGCCCGATCGAGGGCAGCACAGAGTCCAACCCCCAAGAACAGATCCCTGGTGGTTCAGTGGACCACTAAGCCCGATCAAATTCATTCACATATCTGGACTGCCTTGTATGGTTGGGCGGCGCCATTGGCTCTGCTCTGCACCAATGGGTGTGCAGCCCTACCGAACAATCAGTCGGCGTGAACGGCCCAGGCAGCGGGCGGGTGGGATGCTGCCGCCGCCCGGCTGCCGGAGAGGTGGTGGGGCTTTGTGGGTGGGGACACTAGATCTCTAGGGATCTGGTCTTGGGGGTGTGTTGCAACATTTTGCAGCCCGCGATCAGGCTTAGCGGTCCACTGGACCACCAGGGATCTGTTCTTGGGGGTTGGACTCTGTGCTGCCCTGATCGGGCTTTGGGGGTATTTTACAGTTATGCCCACGATCGGGCTAGTGGGGGGTTATTTAGCTTATGCTCGGTTGGGCCAGTCGGGGGAGGGAGTTTTACCCTTTGCCCGCGATCTGGCCAGTCGGGGAGGGGTTACTATATGCCTGCGATTGGGCTGTAGGGGTGCACAGGGAGTAGGTTGAGGGCCAGCCACAGGTGGCAGCTGCTGTGTTGCGCCCTGCAATGCGGCAGCTCACCCGTGGTGGCCCTGACTTACTCTTTTTTTGGCTCAAAGTTGTGCAGGCGCGGGTTGGGGTTGCGCCTGCACAACTCTGCTAGCCGCTGAATGTCGGGCTGTGCAGTTTATCATGGTTCCTCCTCCTCCAGTTCAGCATGCATTCATTTGCATTTTCGCTGTTGCTCAGCTTGCCTTGGGGGGGCGCAACTGCCTCCTGCTGAATATGACAGAATGATGCAATTTCGGACTTGCGCAGGCGCAGCCCTTTTGAATATCCAGCCCCATGTGTCTAGTTCTGGCAGATGTCCCTGCTGGTATTGAGCAATCTGTATCTGGCATGTTGAAGTCTCCCATTATCAGAACCTCCTCTTTAGCTGTCCTGTTTTGTATATCTTCTAACAGTAATGTGTCTATGTCCTCCCCTGGTCTGGAAGCCTGTACACAACCCCAGTTCATATGGCTGTCCCATTTCTTGTTTCCAGGGTGACCCACAGTTCTTCTGGCTCCTTACGTGTATTCTGAATTTCTGTAGCTTTGATATTTCAATACCATATTTTGACCTCCATGAATAAGACAATCACTAGGAGCATCGAGGGGATCAGCTGCAGAAGCTGGCCCAGGACAGTTCCAAACAGACATTACATCACCTGCGACCTCCATGAATAAGACAATCAAGGGGATCAGCTGAAGAACCTGGCCCAGGACAGTTCCAAACAGACGTTACATCACCTGCGACCTCCATGAATAAGACAATCAAGAGGATCAGGTGCAGAAGCTGTCCCAGGACAGTTCCAAACAGACATTACATCACCTGCGACCTCCATGAATAAGACAATCAAGGGGATCAGCTGCAGAACCTGGCCCAGGACAGTTCCAAACAGACGTTACATCACCTGTGACCTCCATGAATAAGACAATCAAGGGGATCAGCTACAGAAGTTGGCCTTGGACAGTTCCAAATATTGCATACCATAAACAAATGCAAATCTGAAGTGCTCCAAAAACATTGCTTTGTGAGTCAGGGGCTTACCTACAGAATCCAGTGGTCTGTTTGCTCTGAACTGGTGGTAATGCATAGTCGCTAATGCTGAAATGTGTGGCCGACATATAAACAAACCCCTGGCTCCTCTTTAAACCCCCCACCACAGTAACACCCTAAGATGGCGGCTTCAATAAGGTAACCTCATACATACTTTATCCTTAAGACCCCATTCAGCCTGCATTGTCATGCCAGAGCTCTGTGGCTCAGATAATGTAATCATGTACTGATGTTGCCACCATCTTAGGGTGCAACTGCGGTGGGGGGTTTAAGGAGGAGCCAGAGCTTTGTTTATATGTTGGCCACACATTTCAGCATTAACAAATATGGATTACCACCAGTTCAGAGCAAAATTGACCACTGAATTCAGTAGGTAAGCCCCTGACACACAAGGCTGTGTTTTTGGAGCACTTTTGATTACTTCTTGTTTATGAGTCATTAAACATGACTGGGTCATGCATAAGGGAACCTTAGAGGTGCAAAGAAAAATAAAAGCCATTGATCAGGTAGTGTCAGAGACCACAAACGAGGTGTGGGGTTAACAGGCATTCTAAACGTGTCTAGCAGTTCTTATCTGCCAACAACTTCTATGTTAATGTTTATGTAAAGACTGTTCTGTGTGCAGGTGAGTGCCCAATTTCTATGACACTGACTTTTCTAAATATAGTCTGTACCTTTCTGAAAGTGACCTCTGGTAGCAAGTCACAGGCAGACAAACTATCTTTCTGACAGGAGGATGTGGGTGGGATGATGGCGCCTTACAGTAGCAGCTCACAAGCAGCAGCAATCCAAAGACCTAGAAGAGAATATAAATAATTATCCAAAGGAAACAGATCACGCATATACACAGGATTTATATAAGCCACAAAGCATTACCATAGTCTACTGTACCTTAGAAAAATGAGAAGGACTTGCAGCAGCAGATCTCGTTCAGCACCACTTTTAAGACATAAACACATAATTTTAAAATTAATATATCACCTTTTGAAAGACAAACATCAGTCAACACGAGAATGTATGAATGCCACCTAGTTAGATGTTTAAGCTTATCTGCCTTCCCCCCCCCCCCATGGCGCCAGAACCTGAACTTCGCCTAAGGCCACCAGGGCTAAGGTGATATTGATAGCCATATTTGGATCCAACTTTCCTAAAAAGTCAAACACTTTCAGGCAGAGTTCCATGGAGGTAGGGCCCTATTGTACTGGCCCAGCTTACCACCCTCACTTCCCTGCACCCTTCTCATTCCCATACACCTGAAAACATACCTTTGTGCCAAACCATGGCTAGGATAAATGTTTATGGTGGCAGACTCCCATACATTTGTCACAAAGGGCTCTGGGTAAACATAGCGGGCTGTAGCAACACAACCCACTGCCATTGTGGAAGATACAGAATTCTCAAGGACTGACACCAGGGCACTATGGACCAAGTGTCCAGTCAGAGTTGGAGGCTTTATCCCTGCAAGTACCTTTGCTGTATCATTGTAATCTTCACTGATGGTGGAACCTTGTCTCGACAGCCTTACTTGCGAGTAACTCTCCAGTCACCAAATACTACCTCGAATAGCTATTGTTTCCCTCCAACCAGACCAATAAACCAAATCAAACCAGACAACCCTGACTAGAACCCTGACCAAGAAAATTAAGCAGACACTCAACAACTCACTTTGAGTGGAGCAGTGGCACAATCACAGGACGTGATGCAGTTAGTCAGTCTGAGGTTCAGGCATCAGTCAACAGGCTAGGGCTGTGTGGCAGCTGAACAGCAGTAAAGATCTGTTGCGGCGCACATCCTTTAAAGTGCTGAGCAGTGACTTAAACTTCCAACTCCAGGCAAACTGGCAAGAGTGATCCTTCCTCAGTCCTCTAAATTAGACAGCAGCCAAGTCAGACAACTGCAGCACTGCAGCGCCAATCAGGTGCAATGGTGACAGTAGCAGCACTGTGGCCCCCATTCCATAGGTGTGGCAGCAGTAGCAGGTGTAGCACTGCTGCCCCCAACCCCCAGGTGTGGCGGCAGCAGCAGCAGGTGCATCACCGCAGCCCCCACCCCTCACGTGTGGTGGCAGCAGCAGCCAGAGCACTGCAGCCCCCGGCCCTCAGGTGTGGTTGCAGCAGACCCCGCCCCTCAGCTGTGAGGCAGCAGCAGGTGCAGTACTGCAGCCCCTACCCCTCAGGTGTGGCAGCAGCAGCAGCCAGAGCACTGCAACCCCCACCCCTCAGGCATGGTGACAGCAAATGCAGCCCCACCCCTCAGGTGTGATGGCAGCAGCAGCCAGAGCACTGCAGTCCCCACCCCTCAGGCATGATGGCAGCAAGTGCTGCCCCCACTCCTCAGATGTAGCGGTGGCAGCAGCAGGTGCAACACTGCAGCCCCCACCCCTCAGGTTTGACATCCACAGGGGCATCGTGACAGTACCCACCCAATGCCATGTACCAAAGCTTGTCTGTCAGAGCTCAGACATGAATTAAGCCAAACCGCCAGATGCCAAGGTGGACTCCATCGGTTCATTCCCTAACAGTTTGCCTGAACTGGTTTATTATTTGTAAACAAAGTGCATCCAATTAAGAGAGATACAAGGTGATTAATGAGGATGTTAATGGAAAGATACAAATTCAGTCTCTCACACGTAATAAATCAGAAATTGCACCTACAGTAAACTGGGCACTTGCTGACTTGGTCTTCATGAAAATGGAGCCTCTTAGTTTTCATGTCGGAGCGCAACCTCATGAAAGGAGTTCTACCAGCAGAGGTGAAACCACGGCCACTGTACAGTTTAGGGCTTTATCTCTTACCCACCCTGCAGTCAACATAAATAAAATAATCTTTGTGCCCTAATCACTAGTACAAACTAGCACATCATCATATGTGCCTTGCATCTTTATTATGGCGTTATTGAACATGACGCACTCTTGCTCATAACACTGCAAGCCGATGACACTACCTTGTCCCTTTCTCAATATGCAGGGCAACAGTGCCCTGGGCACTCGTATGGGTATATAAAAGGGCATTTGAGATATAAACTTCAATCTCCATGCAGAAGGCACTATTGAGGAAGGGGCAAAGTAGTGTCATCGGTTCATGAGCAAGAGCATGTGATGTTCACAAGCGCCATAATTAAAATGTTGGGGGCACCTGAGAATTTATTAGTTTGTGTGATCAGGTACAAAGATTATTTATTTATTATACAATGGCAACAATATTTCCTGGTCTCTGATTGGTCAGTGTGTCTTTGGCAATGAGGCTATCCCAGCACAACCTCACTGTACTGCTTTGGATCCCTTCGACGATGCTTTGGATGCCATACAGTACACTTAAGAAACAGAGATATATTGCCGCACAAACTCTAATAAAAACATTTTTTATTTTGTACAAGAGCAAGCCATTGTATAATAGCAATAATGCAGTCCAGCGTGTGGGTTGTGCTGGGATAACCCCACTTCTGGGATGTTGGACGCACTCAGCCTGTGGCCTTGTGCCCAGCCACCCAGGTGTGAGGTTATCCCAACACAACCCACACCTTGTCATGCACTATTGCTTAAATATAATGATTGCAAGTGGGAAGGCAGAGAGGTGAAGCCCCAATCTGTTCAGTGATCGGGGCTTCACCTCTGAAGGTAGTTCTCCAAGAACTCAGTCATCTCAGTAGTTCTTCAACCCTATCCAAGCAAACATGAACTGCCCTGGCACCAAGGCAGTCCCACAACACCACCCAAGAGAACAGACAGCACAGGAAGTCTGTGAGAACACTTCCAGATAGCCACGCACAGCCACACAGGACCCACCAACTTATTTTTTAGTGAACTGGTAAGTTTTCCAGCAAACTTCCAGACAGGCTTCCAACAATATTCCATTAGACATTCCATCAAAAGGTTCAACACAGAAATCTAACTTAATCAACTTGTCTTTGTTTACCCCCTAGGTAATCTGATGCCTACATCCTCCAAAACTGATGAAGAAAACAGAGGAGGACTATCTGCATTTCTAAATGCACTGATAGCGGGTTAGGTCTACAGTATCCTTTCAGTCCAAATTAATCTGACTATGGTCCCATCAACTACGGCAAAGTTGTGTCATACAACAGTTTTTAAGGGCACAGATGAAAGATTTGATGCAGTTTGATGTGGTTTAATAAATTAATGTTTTTTTTGTCTGAATGTGTGTCTGTTCACACACACACACACACACCAAAATTATTTTTTTATTTTAAAACCATGTTTGCATTCAGGATAGACAGGGTGAAGATGGTGCCAGCAGTACAACATGGTACATGCATGTTGGAAAAGTGGTTCAGCATGTATGTGTACTGGTTTGCCCAGCTCGTCCCTCTGCTGACCATCAACCAACAACCGCTGGAGCCTGGCACAGACCCGGCAGACTGGCATACATATTGGAAAAAATGGTACTGTACCACTCTGCCCATTCGCCCCTCCCTCTGAGACCAGAACCATTTTTCACATCATGTGAACCAGTCCGCCCTGCCCGTCTCTCAGCCAACCATCAATGATCAACCACCAGAGCATGGCATGGACCCAGCTGACTGGCATACATGCTGGGAAAAATGGTTCTGTGCCACTCTGCCTGCCCCTCCCTCCGAGGCCAGAACCATTTTTTTCCACCACGTGAACCAGTCTGCCCTGCCTGTCTTTCGCCCGACCATTAACTACCAACCACCAGGGCATGGCACAGACCCAGCAGACTGGTGTACATGCTGGGAAAAATGGTTCTGTGCCACTCTGCCCACCCCTCCCTCCGAGGCCAGAACCATTTTTTTCCAGCATGTGAACCAGTCTGCCCAGCCCATCCCTCAGCCAATCATCAACAACCAACCACCAGAGCATGGCACAAACCCATCAGACTGGTGTACATGCTGGGAATAATGATTCTGTGCCACTCTGCCCTCCCCCCTCCCTCAGAGGCCAGAACCATTTTTTCCAGCATGTGAACCAGTCTGCCCAGCCTGTTCCTCAGCCGACCATCAACGACCAACCACCAGAGTGTGGCATGGACCTGGTAGACTGGCGTACATGCTGGGAAAATGGTACTGTGCCACTCTGCCTGCCTACCCCTTCCTCCAAGGCCAGAACCATTTTTCCAGCATCTGTGTCATGTTTCAAAACCATTATTCATTTGTATTTTTACAAAAAGATAACTTACCAGACTATGGCAGGCACATAGAAAGGCAATAGTCCTATGGAAGAAGGTGGCAAGGCAGGTCTGGTGCAGCACAAGGAAGCAGAAAGTGCAGGCCGCAACATGAGGAAGCTAATGGAGCAGGTTAGCAGCACAAAACTGGCAGGTCAATTCATCTGATTGACCAACATGCATGGACACCCCCCAATGGACCTGCACGACAACTCTCCCCACCCCAGTGGGCAAACATGGACACTATCTCCACACAGACAGACCAACACAGTGACTCTCCCCACCTATATGGACCTGAACTCCTACTTTCCCAACCAGTATCCCCACCCAGACAGATCAACTTGGGCTGGCCACTCTCCACCACCCCACAGAGTAGTATGGTCACTCTCTTCCCACCTAGATGGACCAGCACAGCCCCTCTCTCCTCTGGTTGGGCTGGAATGGCCACTCTTCCCACAGTGGCAAATTTTGAACAGTGCACATTAGAGTAGGTACATCCCAAATAGACACAGCCCACAACTCCTCTGCCAGTATCCCCACCCCACCACAGCTAGTGCCTCCACACCAACACTGTTAGCATCCCCACCCCATTGCTAGTATCCCCACCCAACTCAACCCAACCAGTGTCCCACTAACATTACACGGCCAGTACCCCCACCCTGCACCAATGCAGACAGTGTCCCCACACTAACATGGCCGGTATCCACATCCCACTGTTTGTATCTATACCCCCAGAACCAGTTCCCCACCTGGATGGACCTGCACTGCCCCTCTCCCCACCCAGATGGACTGGCATGGTCACTCTACCCACAGTGTCATTTTTTTGTATAGTTCATGTTAAGAGTAGGTGCATCCCAAATAAGTCCTGACACCACCATGATCAGTGTCCTCACCCCATTGCCAGTATTCCCACCTAGTGTCTCCACCCCACTGCTAGTATCCCCACTCCACCTTAACATTACATGGCTAGTACCCACCTGCAGTGTCTCGACACCACCATGATCAGTGTCCCCATACCAGCACTGCTAGTGTTGCCACACCAATACTGCCAGTACCCTCACCCCGCCATGACAAGTGTTCTGACACTATCATTATCACAACCAGTGTCCCCAACCCATTGCAGGTATCCCAACCCGGCCCCACTGCCAATATTTCCACCATGCCCCAACACAGTGTGCCAACGCTAACATTGCCAGTATCCCCATCCCACATCACCACGATCAGTCCTCACCACACTGTCTGTATCCACATCCCCACACCACCAGAACCAGTCCCCATCCTACTGCCAACATCCCCACACCATCACTACCAGTGTAAACACAGCACAGCCTGTGTCCCCAGCCCACCAGTAACCTCACCCCATCAACACAACGTGCATCTACCCCACACCCCAAATAGACACAGCCCCCAACATGATGTATTCCATGGAGAGTGACCAACTCCCCCCCCCATCAGCAACGGTCAGTGGTGGTCTTTTCATGTGGCAGTTCCACAAAAATCAGGAGCACAACCTAATAGCAATCCCCCTTCCCAGCTTCAGGAATGGATCACAACACCAAACACGTGCTTGATCTGGCATTCTGTCCAATCACCCCACCCCCAAAAAAAACCCATCTCGAACTAACTAACTAAAAATTCCAGTCCTATCCTTTTTTTTTTTTAAGTATTTTTTGCACCAGTTGTGCACTAATTGACTTGTGCTGTGGGTTTACATTTATATCGCCCTGGGATGAAACAGCTGGAGAGAGAAAAAGTGAGCAGCAACAAAACAATCACACCAGCAGAGAGAGTGACTTGACCGAGTGATCAGCCAGTGGTACTGCGGTAGTGAGGGAGGGTCAGCACAAAGGAGCTGGAGGAGTGGAGC
The DNA here is from genome assembly GCA_016271365.2 of Neoceratodus forsteri. Lineage (NCBI taxonomy): Eukaryota > Metazoa > Chordata > Ceratodontiformes > Ceratodontidae > Neoceratodus > Neoceratodus forsteri. Next base: position 1,356,068,003 of record CM057452.1, read on the forward strand.
CTGTAGGAGAAAGGGACTCCTCAGAAAGCCAATAGACCAGCAAGCCCAAGTGGGAAACTTTCAGCAAGCTTAGGGACAGCACCGAAATTTACAAACAAACACCATGGGGGAGCAGAGAGACCAAGCATTAAAAATGAGCATGGAGAGCAGAGCAAAATTCTGGGTTATTAGAAGTTCAGAACTTACTTTGCATAGTTTTTAGCAGGTCTTGTTGTCCTTTTAAGCAGGAATGGGTCCAAAGCAGGAAAGTTTCGGTGAAAATAATTGCACTCCTCAAACAGGCACGGAAAGCAAAGGCAAAGATGAAGACACACTCACAACCAAGCTATTTAAAGCGCTGTGCTCATGGAGACAATGAGAACAAACGCTGTTTCTGTTTTGGCACTGTTTTCCCGCTAGACAATTAGATTTCTTCTTTTCCATCCATGTCACCACATATGCGGTAAACCAGTGTCCTTGCTGAAGCAGATGGAGGATCTGAGTGTGTGAGATGGACATAATATGATGGGTAGGAAGCTGGGTGAGGAAGAGATAGTAGAGGGTTGTGAATAATGTTGTCAAATCAGAAGAGTGGTCATGCGTGAGGTGCACAGAGATTCATTCTGGGTCCTGTCCTCTTCAAAATGTTCATCAGCAACATGGGAGAAGGAATATGGGGCAAGATGTGTCTTTACAGATGACACTAAGCTCTGTGGCTGGGTAGATAAAGACAAGGGAATAAGAGAGATGCAGAGTGATCAGTGAAGACTAGAGAGGTGATCTAAAAGTTTGGCCATGAAAGTCAGTGCTATAAAGTGGAAGATGATGCAACTAGGGAACAAGAGTCCCAGGACAGAGTACTGGATAGGAGAGGTAAAGCTGCACATTATGGCTTAGGATATGGACCTAGCAGTCAGCATTTAGAGTCAGGCCAATGTACTAAGGCCTGTAGTTCACCAAACAGGATGATGGGAAGTACCTGAAGGGGTACTGAAAGAAGAAGAAAACTGGTGTTACTACCTGTTTATGTATAATTGGGATGCCACACCTGGAGTAAGGTGCACAATTCTGGAATCCTCACCTCAGGAAAGATAAGGACAGGCTACAAAAGGTGCAGCAATGAGTGACCAGGATAATTCAGGGCCAGCTGGGTAAATCTTCCAAGGATCTTCTAAAGGCACTTAACATGTACTCACTGGAGACTCCTGGAGGATATAAGCCTCTATATAGGAGCCGTCTTGCATCCTTTCAGGAGGTGAACCACAGTCCTTAATGGGAGGTTCAAATTCTACTTGGATGAGATTTAAAGTAGCTGGGGGGGAGGCTGTAATACCAAGGGAGGCAAAAGTTGCCCCCAAATGATGAATCAATAATAAAGGAAGGCACATGGGGAGGACACGCCCCCACCAGGCAGGGGCTCAAGATGACAGGGGTGTGGACAAGGCAGAAGAAAGGTGGATATAAATCAGGAAAGCAAGAAAAGAGGAGTAAAGGAAACAGGTAATGGAGAGGAAAAAAGGGAAGAGGGGGCTTACAGGGAGCTTTAGGACACAACACAGGCAAGAGGGGGTTGAAAGGAGGGAGATGGGCAAGGAAGGTATGAGGTTTAGAGAGCCATGTGTGCCAATACAAGAAGTCTGGATAATAACATTTCAGACCTGGAGCCCATCATTGAGGAGGCTGGCCTGGATTTAGTGGCCATAACTGAGTCATGGTGAACTGACAGCAATGACTTGGATATGACCATCCCAGACTACTCTCTGTTCAGCAGAGATAGGGAGATAGGTAGGAAGGAGGGGTTGTATTATATGTGAGGTATGGAATAATAGATATGAAAGTGAAGGGGCACAGTGAGTAAAATGAAGGACTGGAGGTTCAATGGGACATCCTGTAGAAAGGAGCTGGGACCTCTAGCTATCCATTGTTGGTGTACAGGCTTCCAGCACAGGGAGAGGAGTTGGATAAGGAACTTCAGAAAGAGATTACCAGTTTGTCAAATAAGGGGGAAGTGCTATTAGTTGGTGACTGCCGTCTCCTAGATGTGGACTGGAGCCTTCCAGCGGCTGCTTTGGCAATGAACAGGGTGATTCTTGATTCCTACAAGGAGCTTTTCTCTGGCAGCTAGTTAATGAAGCCACAAGAGACAGGACAGTGCAGGACCTGGTCTTTGCAAACAGGGACTGCATTGCAGATGTCACAGGGGGCAGTCCTCTAAGTAGCAGTGATCACTGTTCAGAGTGGTTTAACATTAACACCGAATCAGTGGCAAACCACATGAGGGTGAGGGTCTCAAACTTTAGGAAGGCTGATTTTAAAGAAATGAGAGACTTTCTCAGAAACTGCCTAGTAGAAAGGATTGCCCTGGAGGGTCTGAGTAACAGTGGAGGAAATAAGGAAGGAGAAAATTAAGGCAACCAACCTCTGAGTTAAGAAAGTGAGTAGAAGCCAAAAGAAAAAAAGAGACCAATATGGTACTCTAAGGAATTTGCCATGGTGGAACAGGAAGAAATGATGGTATTTAAGAGGTATAAGGAAATGCAGAGGGGAAAAAGACAGGGAGGTGTACCAGGTAAAACAGAGGGAAGCAGGTAAGGCAGTGTGGGGGGGAGGAAGTAGCAGACAAAGGAAAATAGAGCCAAAGGGGTAGAAAATGGGGCAAAGACTTTCTTCAGGTATATAAGTGAGAAGAGGAAATCAAGGGGAAGGGATAGTGAGGATAAGGAGAGTTGGCAAAGGGAGACTGTGAATAAGGGGATGGAGAAAAAGGTAGACATCTTGAACAGGTACTTCTGCTCAGTCTCTGCAGAAGATGGAAGGAAAGGCTGACCAGCAGGAAGCAGAAGGAACAAAGGAGGGGAGGGAAACTCAACTTAATTTTCAGAGGAAAGAGTCCAGAAGGGACTTGCAGCTCTGAAAATGGACAAGGCTATGGGACTGGATGGGATACGAAAAAGGGTACTTAAAACTCAGTGGTGCTGGCTATCCTGGTGACAGCCTTATTCAACAGCTCACTTGATTCAGGCATTGTTCCAGAGTACTGGAGGAGAGCAAACATGGTTCCTCTACTTAAGAACAGCAGCAAGGAAGAGGCAAGCAACTACAGGCCAGTGAGCTAATACAAAAAGAAGAAAGGAATAGCACTCACTAGCTAATCAAAATAACATGGGGGATACTCAGCTAATGGAACCTTCACTGGTGGAACCTAGTGGAAGGAGGGTGTGTGGAGCTTTATATTAGAAAAACATAAAAGCAATGGAGATACAGGCAATACAGGGGGAAGTAGAAGCACTGTGGGTCACCCTATAGATGGAGAATGGGGCTACTATTTGCACACTGGAGTGATCTACAGACCTCCATCACAGGGGGAGGAATTAGATAACGTGCTGGTGGAGGCCATTGGCAAGATGGCAGAAAATGGGAGGGTCTGCTGGTGAGGGACTTCAACTTGCCAGAGGTACACTACAGCTGATCCCTTATCTAGGGCCAGTTACATTTGTACTGAGCATTAAGGAAACAGGAGGGGTAGGTGACTCAATGGAGTTTAGGAACTGCTGTGAACATCCCTAACTGGGTTACATATGGAAATATATATCTGATGGTTATAAGAAGCTACATGATGTGTGGGGATAGGAGGAGATCAGATATAGGCATCAGGATAGTGGGAGGAGGGAGGTGTGCTGTAATAGTTTTGGGTCAGCAGTTTTCCTGTAGATGATGTGGAGTGCAAGGGGCTGTCCATTATGCAGGAGCCTGGAGCAGCTAAGGGCAGAACTAAGACAGCTAAGATTGCACCTGGTCAGGATGGAGTGGAGAGTCAAAGGAGCAGGGCAGTGGAGAGAAATGCAGATGAGAAGTGCCTGGGAGGCGAGGGTGTCAGATAGGGGAAGGCAGCAAGGATGATTACTTAGTGTCCAGGGTTACCTCTTCCTCAGAGGGCCAGGGATCCCGGGGAAGGGGGATGGCAAATGGTAGGGGGATGAATTGGGACTATAAGGATTGCAACAGGAGTGGGAACTCTTGAAGGGGCCCTTTAAGGAATAGATTTGACCCACTGTCAGGAAAGAGGGAGGGGGCAACAGGAGGTAGGGTAGGAGGTCAGGTTAAGACAATGAAATCAGTACTTGAAGGATAGGAGAAGGGAGATGGAATACTGGAGAGTAGTCCAGGTGGGCAGGGAAGAAAATGCAGGAAAGGCAGTGCAGATGGTTGAGGGTGTGGGAGAATAGGGTAGGAGGCACAGAGGGAAAAGTGGAGGCAAACATCACTAGTCAGAATGTGAACGGCATGGAGGGGAATGGAGAAAAAGTTAGAGGGCTAGGTACAGGATGCGACGGGATGCTAACCAGAGCAGTGAGGGAGCAATTTGATGGTGGAGCAGCTCGTATGGCAGCTTAGGAAGGGAATTATGGAGGAAGGTAGAGATGCAGCAAAGTTTTACTTCACCCTCAAATTATCCATAAAGTCACCAAATTCACCTCTGTGGATCAGTTCACCAAGTTGTTCCTTACATGACAATTCGCCATTTGTGAATTTGCCTTGATTTGTTTGTTTTAAGGTAAATTGGATTCAGTTATTACTAATGTTCAGTGTGGGGGAGATCCCATTATGAATAGACATAGTTTTGGCATGAAGTGTGGAATTTACCTACAAAATTCCACACTTCATTACCAATCTGCACTCCATGAATTGATGAATTTTGCAAATTGTGCTTCACAAACTGAGTGCAATTTAAGAAATAATTCATGGAGCAAATTTTGTGGACTTTGCACATCTCTAGAGGGAGGAAATGGAAGGGTGGTAATCCTAGGGGACTCCATAATTCAGGGTGTTCACTTGGGAAGGATGGGGGATTGAAATGGAAGAAGGAAGGTGGTTTGTATGCCATGGATAACAGTAGAGATGGTGTGCCCGAGAATCAGGGAAGTTATAAGAGGAGTTGGGAGGAACCAAATGTAGATATACATCTAGGTACCAACAATCTAGCTGGGGGGAAGTGGAGGTTGTACAAGGTAGATTCAGAGCATTTGGGATGACCTACAGGGAGGTAGCTAGATTGCTGGCTTTGTCAAAGGTATCACCATTGCCAAGTGCCAGCACAGTCAGGAAGAAAAGGATAAAGGAATTTAACGACTGGCTGATGGATTGGTGCAAGGAGGATGGGTTTTTCTGTATTGTGGAATGGGGGAGACATGGACAAATCAAATACTTTTTGCACCAGACAGACTACACCTCAGTAGGTGATCTCAGTGGTACCCAGGGAGAAACTGGGGGATGCCTTACCCATAAACTTAATTTAAACTACTGTGGGGGGGTGCAGGTAGGCACAAAGACTTTGAAAGGAGGAGGCCAATAGGTCTCCCATCATACCAATAGAGGGGTTCTGGAATACGAAGGTTGAGGAGAAGCAAAGCACTCAGAAACAGGGGGTTGGGGGAGCATGCAGAGGTGAGGTATGGGAAAGAAAGAAGTGCAGGAAGAGAAGGATGCTCTGATTATAGGTGGAAGGTGGTGTCACTGAACACACTAAGTGTTAGAAACAAGATGGACAACCTGCAGGCAATATTAGTAGCTGTAGTAGTAGTCTTCATTTATTTGTGGCAGCCTTCCCCAGAGGATAAGGGGCCATTAAAATAACACAGGGTAAAAATAATTATATTCAACATGTACAACTCCATAACATGTTAAAGGAAAGCATATCAATAAATAAATAAGTCAATTAATAGAGATAACTAAGAGGGGTCCAATATATTACAAATTCACCCCAAATGCCTGCTGGAATAAATAAGCTTTCAAGCCCCTTTTAAAGGCCTCCACTGAAGTGGTCCCATCAAAGCTCCATACAGGGAGTTCCAGAAGACTGGGTCCACAACCTCAAATGCCCAGTCCCCCAAAGTTTTCATCCTTTCCCTCAGGACCACCAGGAGTCCCTTTTCAGTGGAGCAGAGCAGATGAACAGGTATTGTATATGAGGACAGAGAAGCTTAGCAGAAGGATTGTGGCTGGCCCTGAGACTTGGGCACATCAAAACATGACTAGGACCTCTTGATCCTTGGATTACATTATACAGGAGAGACATGGTGGTAGGGAAGGGGGGTGGCAATTCACATCAGGAAGGGTATAATTTGTTTTTTGAGAGATGTTGGAGGAGGGGAGGGAAGAAGCAATGTAGGTTCAGTTACTGTCTAATAGATGGAGAAAGGTGAGGGTGGGTGTGGTTTACAGTCCACCCAACCAGGAAGAGGAAAGGGACAGGGAATTTAACTCACAAATATTGAATGCTGCAGGGAAGGGAGAGGTAGTAATAGTGTGAGAATTCAGCTTTCCAAAGGTAGACAAGTGCCAAGAGTCAAGTGATCCTAAAAGCATTGCAGAATGAGTTCCTGACTCAGGGCATCACATAACCCATACAGGAGGGGGCAATCCTTGATTTGTTTCTCATGAATGGGAAGCATATGCAAGATATATAATTTCATTTCATTCCATTTTCATTCATTTTATTTGTTATACTGGAAGGGCATGTGAGCAAAAAATGCTTGTTTTCGTAATCGTCCAGTTTAAAAGGAAAAAAAATAGAACAGGTTACAGTGTACAAGGAGAAAAAAATAAGAATTCAACAGGAGGTACATATGAAAAAAATGCACAAAATAGCAAATATCATTTCAACAAGATAACATTTGTGAAATAGACAGGATAAGTGCTAAAGGAACAGTGCTATTTAGAAGGTCAAGTACCATTTTTTTTATAGTATTGGTTTTGTATGTCAGAAAAACTCAAAAGCAAGAGAAGGGGGAGTGTGAACAAGAAGGTGAAGTAGCTTGAGGGATAACAAGGTGGAGGGAGGAAAGAAAATCAGGCCAGGGAACAGCTGCAGGAGGAGGAGGAAAGGGAGAAGTGCATCTTTTATGTTGCATTTGAAGGATGAGGTGGAGGGAGAGAGTTTGAGGTTGGGAGGAGAGAGTTGAAGAGTTTGGGACCCGGGTAGAAAAGACGTTTTTGGGCATGGGAAGGGCACAGTGAAGGAGTGGGAGATGGAGGACTGTCTTGTGGTCATGGGGTGAGCTGTTGTTTGGAAGACGGAGCTGATGCAGTCAGGGAGGAGACCACGGGAGAGTTTGTAGAGGAAGGTGGCAATTTTCCAGTGTTATCAGTTCTCAAGGGCCGGCCAGCCCGAGATGCTGTAGAGGATGCAACGGTGTGTAAGTCTGGGAAGGCCGGAGGCAAAATGCATCATGCTGTGGTAGGAACTATGCAGCCTAGAAACATTTTTCTAAGAGAGGCGGGGGGAATAAACAGGATCACCATAGTCAAAAAAAGGAAAAAGGAAACTGGTAGCAAGAAGGAACTTGGAATCTTAATTAAGGAACTGCTTTACCCTGAGGAGCATACCAAGCCTTTGGTGGGCTTTCTTGATGGTGAGATTGATTTAAGCATTGAAGTTGAGGTGGGAGTCGAGGAGGAGATCGCTATAGGATTACCGAGGTTGTCGTGAAGGGAGGAATCGAGATCAAGCTGCCTTCAAGGGCTGGAGAAAATCATGACCTTTGTTTTTTTTGGAGTTGAGGGTGACACCTTTGAATGTGAACCAGGTGTGGAGCCCCAAGAAGTTGACCTGGAGCTGGTTTAGGAGAGTGGAGGTGTCTTTGTCCTGACAGAAAAGGGCAGTGTTATCTGCATAGAGAATGAGCTCAGTGTTCATGCAGATTTCAGAGAAAGAGTTCACATCAAGAGCAAAAAGAAGGGGACCTAGGATTGACCCTTGGAGACCTTTGGAGAACACCAGACTTAATGGGGCAAGATTCCGAGAGGACACCACAAATTGTGGTTTGGTGTGATCTGAGCATGAGATAGTTGAAGAACTAGTAGGTAACTTTGGGGGAGAAGTGGAGACTGACAAGGATCTGGAGGAGAACATCATGGTCTACAAGATCAAAGGCTTTTGTGAGGTCCACAAAAACTAATCCAGTGTAGTGGCGTTCATCGAGTGCTCTAGCTATGAAGTGAGTGAACCTTATGAGGGCGGTCTCCTTGTTGCGGTCAGCCCAGAAACCATGTTGGGCATGGGACAGGAAGTTATGTAAAGTGAGAAAATCTGTTGTCTGCATGTGGAGGGAGATAGAGCAGTAGTTGGAAACAGTCTTTGGGCCTGGATTAATGAAGAGGCTTAATGATCGCACATTTCCATTTATCCTGGAAGGAACCAACGCTAAAGGAGTAGTTAAGAATATTGATGAGGGGAACAGCCAAGGAATCACATACTAGTTTTAGGACCCTGTAGTCGGTGTTATCAAGGTCCACTGAAGGTCTTGGGTTATTGGTCTTAATAAGTTTGACTACCTCAGAGGGGGAGAGATACCAAAAAAAAAATCTGGGGTTGGAGCCCAATTGGGGGGGGGGGGGGCAGGGATGGGGGAAGAGTTGGGCTCATATTTCTCAAGGTCCCTGAAATATTGTTTAAAAAGTGATGCTATCTTAGGAGGATTGGTGATAGGCAGGCCATTGGAGGAAAGACAGATTTGATTGTGGGTTTGACCCTTGCCAATGAGGTTGTTGAGGATGTTCCAAGTTTGTCTCAGGCTCCTGATGGACAAGCATTGTTTCTCCATAAGAAAGGTGGTTTTAGCAGCTTTAACTGTGGATTTGCATTTGTTTGGGGGTTTGTAATTTATGAGAATGTAGGGAACCTTTTGTTTCCTGTATAAGGACTAGGCATGGTCTCTGTCCCTCATGAGCTTGTGAATGTCAGAGGAGACCCATTCTTAACTTGGCCTTTAATCCTAATTTTTTTGAGGGGGATGAAAAGGTTACACAGTTTGAGGGACTTGCAGCTAAAGATTTGTAGGGCTTTGTTAATGTCTGAAATGGAGTCCATGAAGGACCAGTCTTGGGCAAGAGCATCATTAGCGATTTCAGAGGGACTGAGTTTTTTAAGCTGTCTGGTGTGTATGAATTTGTGCGGTTGGTGAGGGGTTTTGGCTGATCATAGGAAATAAATGGCACAGTGATCACTAACAGAGTCAGCTAAAACCCTGAAGGATGTGACATGGGAGGTACTGGAGACAAGAATCCAATCAATGAGAGATTGTGTCTCTGCCCTATAGTTGGTTCTAGTGGGATCTGTGATGAGCTGATGGAGGCTGAGGCTGAGGATAGACTCCTTGGTGGCATCGCTATGAGTGGACGGCCAATTAATGTTGAAGTCACCAAGGATAATCCATTCTCTCCCATGAGGGAGGGAGGCCCTTATGTTCAGAAAGATGTCTAGTTCATTAGGAGATAAATTGGAGGAAAAATAGACTATGCTGACAGTGCTTATTTTGTTTTTGCCTAGGAGGAGGTTGACAGAGAGAGACTCAATGAAAGAGGTAGTCAGGGGTGGATTGAATTCAGTGGCTGAGAGGTGATCGGAAACCCAGAGGAGGCAGTCTCCCACCTCATTTCATAGGTTTCATAGGTTTTCCAAGCTAGAGGACATAGTCCATAATGCTTGCCTCATATTTTTGTATATTAGGTATATTTGTCAACATCTGTCATTACCGAATCCAAATTTGTTTTAAATGCATCCATGTTAGTACTTTCCACAACAATTGTAGGAAGATTATTCCATATTGAGATCGATCTTATGCTAAACCAATTTTTTCTCCTTAGTGTATTCCATTTCCCAATCAATAATTGTTTACTATGTCTACTATTACTTTGTCTATGTTTAGACAAGAATAAACCTGTTCCATTTAGAAGTATAGTATCTTGTAATAAACCATAAATTAGACATAAGTCTCCCCTAAGCCTTCTATTTTTTAAAGAATACAATTTTAGATCCTTTAGCCTATCCTCATAGTCCTTTCCCTTCATTCCTGTTATTGTCCTGCTAAATCGTCTCTGGATCTTCATTTTACTAATTTCTTCCTTTGTATATGGGGACCACACCTGGACACAATACTCAAGGTGAGGTCTCACCAGAGCATTATACAATGGCAGCATAACCTCTCTAGTCCTACTTGCCACATGTCTAAATATACAATTTAGGTTCTGGTTTGCCCTTTTGATTTGTTTGTTACAACGTAATTTAAATTTCATATCTGGGGTAATAGTAAGCCCAAGATCCTTTTCTTCAATGGTCTGATGTAATGTTTGGTTCCCTAGTTTATATGTAAATTTAGAATTATGTTTGCCCAAATGCATCACCTTACACTTGTCATTGTTTAACACCAATTTCTTTTTTTGGGCCCAGTTAGAAATTTCATCTAAGAAGTTTTGCAGAATACTGCTTTCCTTACTATTATTAATAATAGACTCTATACAGCAATCATCTGCAAATTTGAGTAGCCAAATATCATTTATATTCGATTCTAGGGAGGAAATATAAACATTAAATAAACATGGTCCCAATACCGACCCCCTGTGGGACACCACTAGTCACACTAACCCACTCTGACAACTCTCCATTAATGGCCACTCTCTGCTTCCTGTTACTAAGCCACATCTTTATCCAATTTATTATATTATGGTTTAATTTAACCTCTTCTAAGGCATGTATAAGTTCAAAGTGAGGGATTTTGTCAAATGCCTTAGCAAAATCCAGAATCACTAAATCAACTGAATTGCCATTATCCATTTCTTCTATAACTTTATCATAAAAGGTCAAGAGGTTAGTTAAACATGATCTTGTCTTTGTGAATCCATGTTGATTTTTGTCAGTAAGTTTATTATTATTAAAATGTTCCAAAATAATTTCCTTAACAAACTGTTCAAATATTTTGCCAATCACTGATGTTAGACTTATAGGTCTAAAATTTTCTGGCTTATTGGTAGGTCCTTTTTTGTGAAAGGTACGACTGTTGCCATTCTCCAATCATTTGGGACTTCACCGTATCTAATGAATGTTGGAATATATTAGTTAGGGGCATGTATATTTCATTAGCGAGTTCTTTTATTACCTTCGGATGAATATCATCCAGGCCCGGGGACTTGTTGGTATTTATTTTATTAAGTTTATCTAATACTTCTTTAGGGTTAATTATGAAAGTATCAGGTATGGAGCTATCTGTTTTGATTAATTTAACATATGAATTATCATTAAATACAGATGAGAAATATTGATTCTGTATGTTAGCTATTTCATACTTATCAGTTACACAACCAGCTAGTGTAGTAAATGGGCCTATAGTCATAGAATTACTTCTGGTTTTATTTATATAGGAGAAAAAGGATTTCTTGTTATCTTTTACCCTTGATGCTAGTTTAAATTCAAATTGTGCTTTTCTAATCTTATTTTAGTTTTATTATTTTTAATAAATCACTATATTTGGGTTTGAGATGTATAAATCCTTTTGGATTTGTTTATAAAGTTTATTTTTTTTATTAATTAGTGATTTAATTTTAGAGGACATCCATCCTGGAGTAGGTTTATCCTTTGATTCATATTTACTTTTAGTTGGAATATTAGTTTTAATCAGGTCCTTTAATTTGTTTGCTAATAATAACCATTTCCCCTCTACTGATAAATTTATGAACAATGCTTGCCAATCCCAACAACTAATAATATGTTTCATATTTTCAAAGTTAGCTTTAGTGAAATTTAAGATTTTGGTTGTACCTGTAGCTAGCGTGTATTTACTATTTAACATTTGGAATTGTACAATATTATGATCACTATTAGCTAAAGGTGCATTAACATCAATCCTAGTAATACAATGTGCAACGTTAGTTAGTATAAGATCCAATATTCTATTACCTCTAGTATTTGTTTTAACTAATTGTTCCAAACCTATTTCATTAAATATTTTCATATAATTTCTATCAATTCTGTCTATTGCAGTTACATATTCCCAGTTAACACTGTTCAAATTGAAGTCTCCCATAATTATGTAATTTTTTGAAGTATCAAGATGACCAAGGAAATGTAGTAATTTTGCATCATTCTCAGGACTCATAGAAGGAGGTCTGTATACTAAAGCCAGAATAAATGATGGACCTATCAGTGGTTTCATTCTAATCCGTAATATTTCAAGATCAATATCATCCATGATTTCTTCACTATTAATTGATTGGTGAATATATATAGCTACCCCTTCCCTATGCTGGTCCTTTCTAAAGAGGGTGTACTCTTCAAGACTGACTTTATTGCTGGGGATCTTGTTAGTCAGCCATGTTTTAGAGAGGGCAATCATGTCAAAGGCACTGGCTGACACCCAGGACTCAACAAAGGTTTTTTTTGGCCAGCAGGCTTTGGACATTGAGGTGAACTATCCTAAGCTGCTTGGAGTGGCTGAAGGAGGAATACTGTAGCTCCGAAGATGCAAGAGGGGTAGGACCGAGGTTAGGATGGACGGAGCTGGATATGAGAAGCAGTAGAAAGACTGACCTCCAATATCTGCGTGATGCCAGGAAAGACAGTTTGGGGGAATGGAGCCTGGAAAGTTGTAGGGTAAAGGTGAGCAGGTTGTGACAAGAGGGGGAGAACACATGAAGCAAGCAAAGCTTGAGGAGGGGGTTTAAGGGGGGAAGAGTAGTGGCTGTCAGTGTATCGTGGGGCTGGGGAAAGGGGAAGGAGAAGGGGAACCCAAGTGGAGAGAGAGGGGAGAGCAGGATGCATAAGGGTGGGGAAAGTATAATGTAACAGGGTGGGGAAAGCGTAAAGTACAGGGGAGGATGGGAAAAGAGGAGGCAATATCAAGGCTGAGGAGTGACATCGTGAGGGGCGGAAGTTCCAAGAGATGTGAGGAAAAAGTTGATCTATGTTAGGATACAGAACAAGTAACTTACTAATTTCTAGCAGAGATTCTATGGATCATATAACAAACAAGAGAGAGTGAGGACAGATGGGTGGTCAGGGATAGAAAGGGGGATGGGAGGGGGGTGGGGTGCAACTGTATGTTGAAAAGATGTTGGGAATCCTGTAAAACTTGAGTGAAGAAGCAGAGATGGCCCTTTAAGAGTTGCAGGAGGAGGAGGGCTGTAGTTTTAAGTAGCTGAGGGACTGAGGGGCAGAGCAGTGAAAAAGCACATTTAAAGAGTGCTTGGGGCTAGAGTGGGCGATCTGGAGAAAAACGGAGCTGTGAATCAGTTCAAGGGAGCTGTAGAGAGCAGTCCAGTGGTGCTGCTGCTGCTGCAGAAAAGGTGCCAAAATTCAAAAGCCCTGCGGGAAAGGAAAAGTGTATAGCAGCTGGGTTTCAATGCAAAAAGTGCATAATAATGCACTTAGGTCAGAGAGACCCAAGGGAAGAGTACAAAATAGGTGGAGTGGTATTGGTAACCATCAAGTAAGAAAGAGACCTGTGGGTAATCATATCAGATAACCTAATGATGTCCAGGCAGTGCAACAAGGCAATAAGGAAGGCTAATGGGATGCTCGGATGCACAGGGAGAGGTATTAACTGCAGAACACAGAAGGGGGTGTTGCCTCTATACAGATCACTGGTAAGACCCACCTAGAATACTGCATCCAGTTCCAGAGATCACAACTCCAGAAAGACATAAACATTATGGAGGCAGTCCAGAGAAGGGCAACCTAAATAGCACAGTGTCTGTATCAGCATCCCTAAGATGAGAGAATAAAGGACCTCAATATGTACACCCTGGAGCAGAGAAGGGAGAGAGAGGATATGATAGAGACCTTTAAATACTTCACATGGGTAAACAGTATACAGAAGAGAAGTATTTTTCAGAAGAAAAGGTGCCTAAACACAAGGAAACATGCTATGAAGCTTGAAGGGATAGAGTCATGAGAGATGTGAGGAAGTACTTCTTCAAAGAAAGAGTGGTGTATTTCTGCAACAGCCTTACAGTGGAGGTGTTGGGGGTGAAAACAGGTGGTGGGGTTCAGGAATGTATGGGATAGAGTCATGTGATGTCTGTGAAGGAGTAGGACGCGGATTGTAGAGCTCTATCACCTCACTGATTATACTACTTATAAAATCGCTAAAACTTACTTTCAACTCAGCATTTCAGCATCTACGGGTCTCCTAGAATGAGAAATTCTGGCAGAAAGCTATAAATATCCTTCAGGGAGATGGATTCTGTCCTTCCTCCGCATTTCTCTGATATAGCATTGGTATCGATTCCGTCGGAGGCCAAGCATTTGCGTCGTAGTAGTTCTCCACAGCAGGAACTGCCCAAGTTATCCTTGGCACATGTTTACACAGAGCTATCTTCCATCAAAGAGGCCTTATTGAAGTTAATTGAAGAAGTGGCTGATATTAAACCAGTTGTCACTCAACAATCTCATCAGATGGCAGACACTGAAGCAAGAGTGAACTCGGTAGAAGAAAAACAAGAAAAGATGGAACCTGAGGTCGTCATCTTAAAAAAAATATATAATTAAGCTTGAAGAGCACCCTGACAACTTGGAAGGATGGAATAGATGAACAATCTGGTCCAACTGGGCTTACCAGGAGGGAAGAAAGGCCCAAATACAATTCAATTAATGAAAAAATTCCTTAAAAAGACAGTGGGGCTGTCTCCTAATTGCCATGAATTTGTTATTGAATGTGCTCACTACTCGCTCAGGGCTCAGCTTCCACCTGCTGACCCCCCACGCCCAATTATCTTTAAACTTCTGAACTATCTAGACCTCGAGTTCATTTTGAAGGAGGCCAGAAAATTATCAGCAATACTATAGGAGGGTTAGAAAATGAGGCTGGTTCCTGATATAACACTTAAAACAAGACAAACATGAGCCAAGTTCAGGCCCATTACCTCCATACTGTGGGCCGTAGAAATCTGACACAGAATCTTGTACCCTGCTAGGCTGGAAATTACCCTTGTGGATGGAGCCAAATGCTTTGACTCTGCAGAAGAAGCTTTAAAAGTTCTTCAGCCCCGGCCCGGTGGTGCTGAGGGTTGAGGCGCTGGATGCCACACCTTGTGTCACGCCGGTGACCTGAGTTCGGGAGCGAGCTCGGGCGCCGGAGGTCAGCAGGGGAAGGACAGGATGAAGCACCCACAGGGCTGCTCTCCTGTTCTGGCGGGAGGATGATGGGTGGCTCGGTGCTCTGGTGACCCCCGGTGGAGATCGGGGGCATCACAGAGGGCTGATCAGCACTTACTCAGTGTGGCCCAACATTGGTAGGGTTGCCATATGCTGAGAAGTCCAGGAACGTGTCCACACATGGGAGGGAGGGGACTAAGGGGTGTCAAGAGAAACACGCTCCTTGGCCGGATAGAAGACGGCTTCCTCCAGCGCCGCCGCTACACATCCAATACCGGTCTCTCATCACTACCCTCCTTGATCTCTTCAGGGCTGTTAGCCTCCGCGGGTTGTAATTACCTTGAAGATGATGGGAGAGACGGCGGACAGTAGAGCGGTTAGGCCAGTGGGGATAGCCCGAAAGAGTTCCAGACCAGGGAGAGAGAAAGAGAGTTAAAAAAAAATAAACAGTTCTTCAGAAGGCCCACCCGGACTTATTCCTCAGGTGAAGCTAGCAGGAGGATAGGAGATGTGAACGTGTCTCTGATAGCTAATGACCTGTATCCTTTCTTTTTCGTTACCCACCAATTGTCCAAGTTACAAGAAATGATCCTTTTGAGGGAGACCCCCTTTTTTAAAATTTTAAATGCTCAATGGACGATCAGCCCTATAGACAGTGTGAGACTTGCTAAGGCTGTATTTTCATTAAGTTTCTTTATCCAGGACCATTAAAAGATGGGGGAATTATCAGAACCATGCAAGTACTGCAGCTACATGTATCCTTTTCTGTTGGACTAAATCAGTTTATCCAATCTTCATTTCTAGATGTGCTGGACATTCATTATGAAAGCCAATCTTGTAACTGATATCATAGTATGCAGGTGGGGGGGCGGCCCAGTTTCTGTTTATACAATCTGGGGATCTGTGTTGTGCTGCAGAAGATGCAGTTGAAAGTTATGTCCATTAGATGGCACTGTTGTTAGCATTTTAATAGTGTTATATACCTGTAATTGTTAACTTTGTACTGGAAGAGAAATTTAGCTAGTTAGCTTGATATGATTAAGCATTGGTTTTCCAATTTCATGCCTTTTCATACCCCTTGTGGTGACAGATGTTTCCTTTTTGGGATTTATTCAAGGCAATCTTAAATTTTTTAGAAGGGCAACTCATGCAATCGTTTTGAAGTCCTAATCTACTAAGTTTTTCATGCCAGTTTGCATGGGAATACTTACAGATTTATTTAGATCAGGTTAAAATGGTTTGGGAATGTTTCTGTCTTTTTTTTTACCTACCACAATTAAGAACCCTAAGAGAATGAAGTTGCCTTTTTCCTCAAGTGGCAATATGATTTCCTTTTAAGATTTCCCAGTAATTGGGGGTGTCAGCTCTCCTTCAGTAAGCATCAAGGTCTGTAACATGGGAGTAGGACTAGGGCCTGGCATTATGATGAGTGTAAAGTTACTTTGGGGTTACTTTATCTGAGCTTTTTGTCTTTTTGTTTGCATTTCCTATCTTTGTTTTTCATTAGATGGGGTGGATTTGGGAGAGGGTGGGGGGGGGAAGCAAACACAGCTGAACATCAGTCCTCCATAGCCATCGTGGCACTTTCGTTACAATCATGGCTAACCCAGAAAGGTTTCTTTCCTGAAATATTAAGGGGGAAAGAGACAACTCTAAAAAATATGTCATTTTGAATCATATGGTGAGATATAACCCTATTATTGCATTTATTCAGGAAGCACGTCTACCTTCAGACCAACTGAAATATTTCCAGAAAACTGGGTTGCCCAAGTTTTTGGAGCTGGTTTCAACTCCCGCAAGAGAGGAGTTGCCATTCTGGTGGCAAAAGGTGTACCCTTTACTGCTACACACTCAATGAGTAACCCAGAAGGCCACTATATTTTTGTACAAGGCAATTTAGCTAACTTTGAGCTTTTAGCTGGGATCGCTATATGGTCCTATCTCAGATTCTGCTTCCTTTTTTGCCCATCTGATTTCTATATTGGCATCCTTCTCACAGCTACCAACCATCATGGGGGTGGACTGGAACCTAGTTCAGGCAAATTATTTAGATTGATCCTACCGCAAAGGTTATGGCCCTTTCCCAGCACCTCTCACCTTGCAAGAACTCATGTCCTCCTTGAGTTTGAAAGACCCCTGGAGGCTCTTATATCCTTTAACCAAAGACTTCACTTTTATGTCTCCCATTCATAAGAGTTTCTCTCACATAGATTTCTTCCTCTTGTCCCAACAATTATGCTCCAGTATCTTGGATCCTCAAATCTATGCCAGAGTGATCTCAGATCATTCTCTAATAGCTGTAACAGTGTCCCTTCCTGGCCCATCCCTCAGACCTCACCCCTGGTCCTTAAATAACACCCTTTTAAGAGACCAACAATCACTTTCTCATTTCCAGTCTTATCTCTCCCTTACTATCCAAGAAAATGTTGATTCTATCCCTGAAATAAGGTGTGGACAGCTCTGAAGGCTACTTGGAGAGGTGAACTTATTCGAATAACTACAGTATCAAAGAAAAAGAAACAGTGTCACCTCAAATTATGCATAGATAAGATCCGCACTCTGGAATCTAAAGGGTCTGATAAATTGTTCCCAGAATGTACTTCAGAACTGTACCATCTTCGGGCTCAGTATGCTCGCACCCTTTTAGAAAAAATAGAGAAATTAGCATCTCAGGTTCAAGCAACTTATATAGACAAAGGGAATAAAGCTGGCAAGTATCTTGCCTGGCGACTAAACCAGCACTCAGCTGCTAAATGGATTTCAGCCATTAGACACACTCATAATGGTTCCCTCATTACAGAGCCCTTAGAAATGTTGTCTTCCTTCAGAGAATTTTATCAAAACCTCTATTTGCCCCTCCAAGTGTTGAATTCCCACTCTCAAATGATAAGAGACTTCCTTGTTAGAGCAAAATTTCCCTCCATCTCAAGTGAGGCCCTCTCTTCTCTAACTGATCCTATAACCGAGGAAGAAATTTCGGTAGTTATAGACTCAATGAAAACAGATAAAGCTCCAGGACCTGACGGTTATACATGTCTGTTCTACAAGACTTTCAAAGCTCAGTTTAATCCCTTTATTACATTGTTTATTTTCCTATTGGGATTTGTATCCAGTTACTGAGTGTTCCTTATTTGAAACTAGAATTGTGCTTCCCCCAAAGCCAGGGAAGGATCCCTCCCAAATTGGCAGTTATAGACCTATCTCTTTAAGTAATGTTGATATCAAAATTTATGCCAGCATTTTAGCTACAAGATTATCCAAACTTTGGACATCCCTGATAGGACCATAGCAAGTCAGTTTTGTCTCAGATTGCTCTTCAACCGATCATTTTTGTAAAATGGGACATTTGATTTCTGCATCCAGGGACCCCAAGCTTAAGGCTGTGTTGGTGTCCCTGGATACAGAAAAGGCTTTCGACAGGGTTGACTGGACTTATCTATTTGCAGTGCTTTCCCATTTTGGCCTCCCAGACAGCTTTATTAACCAAATCCATACCCTCTACCAGTGCCCTTCAGCACGGCTTCTGTGTAACAATCACTTGTCATTATGTCTTCCTTTTAAAAAGTGGAACCAGACAAGGGCACCCTCTATTCCCCTATCTGTTCAACCTCTACATTGACCCTCTAGCGAGAGTACTAAATCAAGAGGGGGGGGATCGAGGGCATACAGGTGAGGTCCCTGGAGTTTAAATTTTCACTTTTTGCTGATGATTATTTCATCTTGTTAATGAGGAGCATTCTCTCCCTTCAGCACTATGCACCATTGCCCAATTTAGTGACATTTCTGACTACAAACTGAATAAGAATAAAGACATTGTCTATCCTCTTTCAGTTTTGGTGAATAGAGCCCAAATAGAAACTTTGAGCCTCCAATGGGAAAACACTTTTATAACCTATTTAGGTATCAGATTTACCAGGGATCTAGACAAGCTAAAGGTCTTAAATTTGGACCCTTTGTAAGACTGCGTGACAGTGGGAACACAAGGTATTGTACAATACATAGTGGAATATTAAGGGTAAATTACAATACATGTCCAAAATCATACAAAACAACATATAAATGTACAAAACAGTAATAATGTGACAGAACCATTTATAGTGCATGAGTGTACCAGGAGCAAGCTCAAGGTAGTACACAAGTGCTGTTGGAGTAAAAAGGATGAGGTAGGTTGTGCACAGAGGTGACCCAGAAGGGCAGGTGGAGAAGAGAAGGGAAGAGGCAAGAAATGAATATGAGGAGAAGGGGTAGCCATTTCCTGATTCCCCATTCAGGATGTTGAGAACCCTGCTGGGGGGGTCTGGGTAGGAAGGCAGAAACTGGTGATAGGAATTAAGGAGGGTTAAAGCAGGAAGAGCTGAGGGAGAGGTAATTGTGAAGGGTGGAGGTAAGGCAGTAGTTGAAGGAGGAGTGTCATATTTTGGGGGGGAGAGGGAATTCCAGATTTTAGGGAAGCAATGGGCGAAACCAGTCTGACCCATGAGGTTGGAGTGGTGAGGGACCGTCAAGGTGCAGGTGTCATTAGATCTGAGAGAGTGGGTGAGGGAGGTGGAGTGGAGAGAGAGAGAGAGAGAGGATGAGAGATAGGAGGGGAGCACTCCGAACCAAAATTTGGAGATTAGTTTGGCATAGTGTGAGACGTATCTGTGAGACAGTGGAAGGAAGATTAAAGACCAATAGAGTTCACAGTGGTGGGAGCAGGAAGGGGAATTGAGAACAAAGCAGCAGAAGGAGTTAAAGAGTGTGTCCAGCTTGGTCAGGGAAGATCTGGAAGCAGCACCATAGACTACGTCACAGTAGCCAAAGATGGGGAGTATCATCTTCTGGACAATTTCACTCTGATATCTCTGAAATCAAACAAAGGGGCAGAGGACACTGCAGCACAGCAGCTAGCACAACAAAACTCACCCAAAACAGGAACCAAAACAAAAAAAGCAAAAATGAAATCAAAAAAACTTGTGATCATAGGAGACTCCATGATTTGGGGAGTTGATGCATATCTCCAGTCAGGGGTAATGGTCAGATGCCTCCCAGGTACATCAGTGTGGAGAGACACTGACCACATTGCTAAAATTGTTCAGGAAGCGGGAGAAAACATTGACATCCTGGTACACATAGGGACTAACAATCTTGCCAGCTGGTCAGTTGTTGTGGAGACCAAAGAATGCCTGACCAGGCTGGGTGACAAACTATCATCCATTTCATCTGGCATCTCCTTCTCTGAGATCCTGCCAGTCAGGGAGAGGGGGACAGATGGACAGAAGGTCAGAGAAAAGGGCTGGTGCCAGGAAAAAGGACACACATTTGTAGGGAACTGGCAACAGTTTTGGAGCAAAAGTTCTTTAAATTTGATGGACTGCATCTGACTAAAGAAGGAGTCAGTGCTTTGGGGCAGAAGTTTGACATCTTTGCAGAATATTTAAACTAGCAAATGGGGACAGGGGTGCAGTACCCCATACGTCAAATGGGAAGAACACCCCTTCCCCCTCAGTTAGTGGTCAAACAGCAGTTCAGCATGTTTGTAGTTCATTTGCATCAACAGGTAAAGAAAAAGGTCCTGCTCCCCTTACAATGCACTGGGGAAACGCCGGACCTCGCCCAACAACTAACACACTGAAATCTGGCCAATGGAAAATCATGTACTCAAATGCTCGCAGTCTGGGAAACAAGATCCCAGACTTGCAGGCAATAATGACGGAGGCTAAACTGGACATAATAGCCATTAGTGAGACATGGTTTACCAGTAACCACACTTGGGAGACTTCAGTTCCTGGCTATGCACTGTTCAGAAGAGACTGAGGTGCAAAAAGGGGGTGGAGTGGCCCTTTATGTCAATGAAAATATCAAAGCTACAGAAATTCAGAATACACATAAGGAGCCAGAAGAACTGTGGGTCACCCTGGAAACAAGAAATGGGACAGCCATACAAACTGGGGTTGTGTACAGGCCTCCATACCAGGGGGAGGACATAGACACATTACTGTTAGAAGTTATACAAAACATGAAAACTAATGGGAGGTTCTGATAATGGGAGACTTCAACATGTCAGATACAGATTGGTCAATACCAGCAGGGACATCTGCCAGAACTAGACACATGGTGGATTCCCTGCAGGGGGAGGGCCTTAAACAACTGGTACAATAACCCACAAGAGACAGGGCTATTCTAGCTCGAGTACTGACTAACAGGGAAAGGATCACAGATCTCCAAGTAGAAGGTCACCTGAGTGCCAGTGACCATCACATGGTATGGTTCAATTTGGCCACTAGAACACAATCATCCCATTCCAAGGCAAAAATAAGGGACTTCAGAGGAGCTGACTTTGATAAGATGACCAACAGAGATAAGTTAGCCCTGGCAAAAAGAAATACAGGTGAGGGGCTATAGGCAAAGTGGGCAAGCATTAAAGATGCAAAACTTGAAGCAACATCCCATTGTGTTAGTGAGAAAAGGAAGTGCAAAAGAAGAAGGAAACCACTTTGGTTCTCAAAAACAGTAGCAGAACAGGTCAGAGCCAAAAGGCTGGCCTTCAGGATATATAAGGGAACGCAGCAGGATGAAGATAGGGAGGCATACCAAACTTCCCTAAGGGAATCAGGGAAGGCAGTAAGGCAGGCAAAGGCCCAAACTGAGGAAACACTAGCACAAACAGTAAAAGAAGGTGACAAGACTTTCTATAGATAAATTAGTGAAAGGAGAAAGTCCAGCGGGGGTATTGCTAAGATCAAAGGGGATAAGGGGGTGTGTGAGGAGGAGGACCATGTAAAAGCATCTATCCTAAATAGATACTTCTGCTCAGTATTTACTGAAGAGAAGGTAGGACAGGGCCCACAGCTCAGCTTCATGGACACAGGGGGAAGGAGGTGTGCACTAGTCCCTTCACAAAAGAAAGGGTCCTATAAGACCTCGATAAGCTCAGGGTGACAAGGCAATGGGACCTGATGGCATACATCCCAGGGTAATAAAGAAGCTAAGGCTGGAACTAGCAGAGCCATTATCAGAACTGTTTAGTGAGTCTCTGAGCACAGGAGAGGTCCCAGAAGACTGGACAAGGGCTCATGTAATCCTGCTCCACAAGAGTGGTAGCAGGGAGGAGGCAGGGAACTATAGACCAGTCAGTCTTACTTCAGTAGTGGTCAAGATTAAGGAGACACTCCTTAAGGAAAGGATTGTGCAACACCTAGAATCCATAGGAGCACAGGATCCAAGACAGCATGGGTTTACAAAAGGAAGGTCCTGTCAAACTATTCTCATATATTTCTTAGACTGGATAACCAGAGTGGTGAACCAAGGGGGAGCAGTTGATGTTGCCTACCTTGACTTCAGCAAAGCTTTCAATACTGTTCCAAATAGAAGATTGATAAATAAGCTGGGTAGGCTCAGGGTGGGTCAGACGTTGGTCAACTGCGTGGCAAATTGGTTGATGAGCAGAAAACAGAGCGCAGTGATAAACGGTATACAGTCAGAAGAGATGCAAGTCACAAGTGGGGTACCTCAGGGACCAGTCCTGGGGCCAGTCCTCTTCAATATCTTCATCAGTGACATTGCAGATGGACTGGAGGGTAAGTTTTGTCTGTTTGCAGAAGACACCAAGATCTGCAACAGAGTAGATGATCCAGATGGGGTGTGCAGAATGAGAAGATAGCAGGATAAACTAGCAAAAATGGTCAGAAGAGTGGCAACTGGGGTTTAACGCAAAGAAGTGCAAGATCATGCACATAGGGAAGAGAAACCCTTGAAGCCAGCTATAGGCTGGGAGGGGAGTTGCTGGCAGTCACAAGGGAAGAAAGAGACGTGGGCGTCATCATCACCGATGATCTGAAATCATCCAAGCAGACCACTAAAGCAGTAGGTAAGGCTAGAGGGATGTTGGGGTATATTAGTAGGGGTATGACAAGTCGGAAGAGGGAGGTAATAATCCCTCTTTACAAGACACTGGTAAGGCCCCATCTGGAGTACTGCTTGCAGTACTGGAGGCCACACCTTCACAAGGACATTAACCAAATTGAGGCAGTCCAGAGAAGGGCAACCAAAATGGTGCAGGGACTGCATCAGGAAACATATGAGGGCAGATTAACTGAGCTCAATATGTATATCCTACAGTAAAGAAGGGAGAGAGGTGATATGATTGAAACATTCAAACACCTTAAAGGCATTAACAAGGTGAAAGAGTCTAACATGTTTTAATATAAGAAAAATAGCAGGACAAGAGGACACAGCATGTGATTAGAGGGAGGCCGATTAAGGGGTAATGAGAGGAAGTTCTTTTTCACAGAAAGGGTGGTGGATGCATCGAACGGCCTACCTCAGGAAGTGGTGGATATGAATACAGTGCAGGGCTTCAAACAGTCATTGGGATAGGCATAAGGGAGCAATACAGATGAGTATGAATAGATAGGATTGACAGAGCAAAGGTCAATGGCACATTCATAAGGTAGAAAAAGAAATGGGCAGACTGGATGGGTCTTGTGGTCCTTATCTGCCATCAACTTCTACGTTTCTATGTTTCTATGTTTCATGCCTCTGAGTCAGTGGGATGCAACTACGATTCCTGTACAGAGCATCAAGCTTGGGGCGCAGTTTCTTCAGGATAGCATTGACACACACAAAGAAGTTGAGGTGCTGGTCCAGCCAAACCCCCAGATATCTAAATGAGGAGGTGTCCTCCAGGATGGTGCCATCAAGGGTGTTGAAGGTGGGTGGGGTCAGGAGCCTAGAAAGTCTCTGCCTGGTGCCAAAGGTCACCAAGACTGTCTTCTTGGCATTTAGAAAAAGCTGGTGAGAAGCAAACCAGAGCTGAACTTGGCTGAAGTCATGCTATAAGCTGGTTTCCACAGCAGCAGGGTTTTTGCCGGGACTGTATAAAACAGTATCATCAGCATACATGTGGATAGATGAGGATGAGCAGGCTGTGGGAAGATTATTAAGGAAAATGGAGAAGAGTAGGGGACCAAGCACTGGGCCCTGAGGAACACAAGTGTTGATGGGGAGTGGAGGGGAGATGGAATCAAGAATTCTCACCAATTGGGTCCTGCCAATGAGGTAGGACTTAAACCAGTTGGTGGCTGACCATTGGCTTAAGCATTACAGCCAATGACCCCATGGCACACCCCAATGCCTGTCTGTCTTTCTGGCACCATAGTGTTATGATACTGTGTTCCAAGACAGGAAAATGCTGTGCTAAAAAAACACCACACATGCACACACAACAAGGGTCCTTCAGGTTTCAGCCTCATAATATTTCCACTTATGGAAACCAACTGGATTTCCCAACCACACACTAACACACACAGCTGAAGCAGACCACAAAGTGTATGCAAGAAAATTTAAATTCTGTGTATTCATACAAACCAAATGCACTTCACGTTTTCCTTCATTCTGATGAATTAAAAAAAATAATTATTCAAAGAGGCAGCGTACTCCAATGGTGGTTACAGTACAGGCATGGGAACCACGATTCCCAGGTTGAAATCCCACACAACGATTTGCATACGATGTGACTCTCAGCAAGTCATTTACAGCAGCAGTACTACCTATCCAGGAAGTGATCAATTTCAATGTTCTGTAGATAGACAGAAAATACGGAGTCTGCCTGTCTGCCCATCTTTTACTGCTACTGCCAATATGGTGGGCGGCAGAAATATAAACAAAAGCAAAGGACAACTAAGCAGACTATGGGGAAGTAGTACAATGCTAGCAAGAAAGAGTACCAGGGACATGCTCAACAGAGCACAGGGAATAAACGGTCGAAAAAGCACAGATGTTTATTATATAGTACCGCTGCTTTAACCTCCCTATGCTTCATTCCACTTGGCTGTAAAAATGAATAAAAGCAGACCTCCACTAAGAATGAGATGCCTGCATCACAGCTGTGCTATCTCTAGTAAATTTGAACAGCAAATCCTCCAACAATTGTCAGATTTTAATCACATGGTTTTAATAAAAAAAAAAAAGAAAGATTTGAACTTGAGATATAAAAAGGATTTTGAGTCCATCCTGTTTTCCCTTCTTGAATTGCCATGATTTAGGGGACTGATAACATGTGGGTTCATAAATATTACAAATCACCACACATTTTGAAAAATAAACTGTCTGGATTTTAATTAAACAGAACTTTCCAAGAAGTTTTACTTACTCCTACATGAGAAAGCCCCATCCAAAACCCTCATTTAAAAAAAGAAAATCCCACCATAGTAAGTAACTGTATAAAGTGACCCAATCTGTTTCAACTCCAAGAGTTTTTGACTTTCACTTCACCCAAAAATACATGTGCATCCATCTTCTTCCCACACAGCGCGATGGAAACTAATGTTTAAAAAATAAACAGAGGACATAAAAGCACAAACCTCGCTCACTCCACCAAATCATAGCCTCATGCTGCTGTATATAAATACCATCAGACTTGACAGGTGTCTTGAGAGCAGTTCTGTGCACAAGAGGTAGCATTAAAAAAAATTTCCTAAGAATGAATTCATCTACACAATCTAATTTTCTCCTTGTTGCACCTGAATGTGGGAAGGGGGCTACTCAATGCAAAACCCAAAATGTCTCCATTAGAAAGGGTTTCAGCACTGAACTGAGGGGCACGTAAGACACATTGGCAAAGGTAGAGCGCAATCATCAGCAGCACTGTCTACCATTACAAATACAGCCCCCATCCCACTGCCTTACCTTCTGTGCCAAGATACTTTGTGGTCTCTTCAAGTCGTCATGGTTGCAGCAGCAGCAGGAAGTTGGGTAGGGGGTGCAGATGGGGGGGTGTAGCAAGGCAATTTAGCTTTGTACACCAAGCTATCACACTGCTACCCCCACGACTGTTGTCCATGCTCCACCCCCCCAACACAAGTGTCATTTGGTCTGTGACGTATATTCTAAATATGAACTGTTAAGATGAATCTATAGTCACACACTGTAAGAAAGTCTTTGAATCACCCAACAATGTCAGACTAAGAATGGCTTTTAGTTACAGTATTGCATTGCGTCAAGCCTCTGTACCACGACTAGGTAGCTAGTCCCACAGAGGACCATTCACACTCAACTCACTAAAGCAGTAAAGCTTTGCACCCACACCAGCCAACAGTCATTCATGCACTCATGCATGCCCAAACTAACCAGCATCACTCACTCATTGCATTACAAGCAGTCACAGTAAGGGCAGCATCTCTTAGAAAAGCACTTGTATTGGCATGGGTCAAAGTCCTTCAGCAATTGCTCCACATCAATTTCCATTTCCCTGTGGAGTTACTGGATTAATAGAGACAATAGAAGGCAAGTAGCCCATCGGGAATGTCTCCTCCACACTAGTGGGGCAGTTACATTCCTACATTTAAATCCTATTTAACAATAAATACACATCCAGGCATGGGGGTGGGAACTGAACTTTAAGCAACTTCAGTGGTCTCAGAGCAAAGGTGAAGGAGTACTGCAAATAAACCCCAATTCAGTGAAAATATGCTTGAAGGGGACAGAAGCAGATTTCATATGTGCAGCTGCTTGTAATGTCTATTTTCACAAATTATATTCGTACCTCTAAAGGATCCCTCTTTAACTGTGCCTGAATAAAAAACTACAGCTGTCAGTTGTGTTCTGTATTATTTTCTTTATCTTGACAACATTCTGTGCAGTTTCTTTCATGGAACCAAGAATTCAGAGTTTTGGCTATATCACTTCATGGTTCAGAACCATGGGCATTGTACTAATAGGTTCCTGCTAACATTTCTGAAACCATGAAATTACATACTCAGAACTCCAAATCCTTGGTTCCATTAAAGGAACTGCACAGAATGTTGTCTATACAAAGAAAATACAAAATACATCTGACAGCTTTTGCTTTATTCAGGCACATTTAAATAGGGATCATTTAGAGGTATGAATATAATTTTTTTGAAAACAGAGACATTTCAAACAGATACACATAACTAATCAATCCCTGTCCACTTTAATGTTGCAATGCTGTAGCTCTATAAATATTCTCATTATACAAGTGTACAAAGGTAGACTGACCTTATGCAATCTCAACCAAATTGTCAAACAATTTGGAAAAATAGTGCAATCTGAATTAAAAGCAGTGAACAATGCCAGGTAACGGTGCAATTTTGTGAAAACAGCATGCGTCAAAAAACAGCAAATGTGCAAACTTAAGAATTATTTCAGCCAACATTAAACTATAGACAAGGGTACGCCTAAGTAGATAGATCACAAATTGTAGTGAGAAAAGAAATAATGTGACAGACAGGGAACTGAACCTAGGCTCACAGAATACTATTCCAGTGCTCTAACCTAGGTTGGGTACTTAGTGTAGCACCAGATTGACATCCATCACATTAGTGTCCAACACTGGATAAAATAACATTCACAACATCCTTTTAGCACCTCACTATTAAACAAATACATTCCCAAATTCTTCTTGTAGCTTTAGTGGTTTTCTTAGGTGAAGTTACTGTCTCATAGCTATTGTTAGTAAGACTGCAAAAATGCCTAAAGTGTTAGTCATGTGTAACATGGCACAATAAATGATGCTGAAATGGAGCAAGGAGATTGGTGCAAACGCATCATGTGACGGAAAACGAGCGGTGATTAAGCCAGCGTAGAGCCCGCTTGTGTGGAACCTAAAATGTACAGAGGGTAATCAAGCATTAGAGCCCGCTTGCGTAGTACCCACAGTGTCCATCAGCGAGAGGGTGCAGCACTGGGATGGCAACCAAGACGATAGAGATTGAAGCAAGTGGAGTACCAGGAGCGTGCTTCAAAGCGGTGTAAGAGACAGCATCCCAGGCGATGTGTCGCTACCTGTAGATGGCGCCCTTGATACAAGAGTTAGACAGGACTTGTCACCAGGGTCTGCAGGGTTGTAATGACTTCTCGTTGCGGGGATGCAAGCGGGTTGAATCGCCAGAGGAGTGGTAGGAGTAGTCGCAGGAGCAAGACATCGGTTGTAGCACAGGGCAATATCAGCGAGCAGACGTAAGTGAGGTAAAGGGGGCACACTAGAACCAGTAGAGTACATACGGGTAGACGAGCATGTGTGACTGACAGTGGCACAACTGTAAGACAGATACATTTGTCCCACAAGGCTACATGGTAATCTGTGGCGGCGGTGCAACACGGAAGTCTGAACTAGGAAAAGTGTCACCGCAAACCCAAAAAAGGACTCACGGTGTGTCAGTGTGAGACGAGACTGGTATCTCCTCAGTTCTTCAGAAGTGCTGTACACTAGGCAAATGTATGTGGCGCGGTGAATGTGCACGCGCCCTGGGATAGATTTTCGGCGACTGGTCAGCACGACCCCATAGCATCACCTGTGCAGCGCGAATAATGATCACATCAGTGTCTGCTGTTCTGAGGTAGACTGCGATGTGAACAAAATGGTCCTTGCACTTGCCATTTTACAAGCGCATTAATCACCTCTAGCGTCGGGCTCTACCATGGATTAATGCCCGCTGGATGGTTGGAAGTCCTCGGCCTTTGGTCTTGTGCACCCCCCTCCAGCAGGGCATTAATCCACGGTAGATCCCTCCTCTGTCGGTGATTAATGCTTACTTAGCAGCTGGAGAAAGGTGCATGTGTTCAACAATGATAATAGTAAACGTGTTTTAAACTTGTTATTCATTTAACAAGTTTTAATACAAAACTAACAATAAAAATACACAAGAAGGGAATAGATCCTAAATACAGTCCCCTCACAAAAGATGATATGACACCCTCCCATAACATACAGCACTGGGGGGAAGTAACCATATAACACTATACTATTAATATCCCCATGGCATATAGCAGCACAGACCGATTGGATCTCTGCAGGTAAAAGAACTAAACATTCTTTACCAGCACTGTATAAACACTGTAAAAAGTGTTCATATAACATTTGACACACAGCAAGGGGTTCAATAAAACTGCTTTCCTGAAGAGCAAACACATAACTCTTATTTTTCAAAAGCAATATTTACAAGAATGTCCCATCATTTATAAATATATTAGACCCTGAATACCAAAATAAGAAAAGAAATCAAGAAGGAATGCTGCACTCTTGATGTGTGTGTATACTTCACTCGGTCCTAGACGTGGGATACAGGAAAGGAAAAAACAGCTCGCTTACAGTCTCTCAGTAGTTTTTTTACAGGCAAAAGTTCAAATAGTCCTGGTAATCTAAATGAAGGTTCAAAGACATTTAATAAGATGTACAACCAACATACACATGGGGCTAGCACTCTAGTAAAGAACCATAAAACACTGAAACATAGAAACATAGACTTTGACGGCAGATAAGGACCACTTGGCCCATCTAGTCTGCCCATTTCCCTACCTACAGGATAGGCCACAGATCCTAGTTAACCAACAGCCTATTTCTTCCTACCCCCCACAAGAATTGCCTTATGTCTGTCCCATGAATTCTTGAATTCTCCCACAGTTTTAGACCCTACAACCTCCTCAGGAAGGCTGTTCCATGCATCCACTACCCTCTCTGTGAAATAATACTTCCTCACATTGCCTCCGAACCACCCACCTCTATCTTTAAATTGTGTCCCCTTCTTCTTGCACATCTTTTTCTGAAAGATGCTACCCTCTTGGACTTTGTTGATTCCACTGAGGTACTTAAAAGTTTCTATCATGTCCCCCTTCTGTCTTCTTTCCTCAAGGGTATACAAATTAAGCTCCTTTAGTCTCTCCTCATACGGCTTCTCTTGCAGACCCTGCACCATTTTAGTTGCCCTCCTCTGGACTGCCTCTATCCTGTCTATGTCCTTGCGGAGATGGGGTCTCCAGAACTGGACACAGTACTCCAGATGGGGTCTCACCAACTGTCTGCACAGAGGGATAACAACTTCCTGTTTTCTGCTGCTGATGCCTCTCCCTATGCATCCCAGTATACCTCCAGCCCTCCCTACTGCCTTCTCACATTGCTTGCTAACCTTAAGGTCATCTGATACGATTAACCCCAAGTCCCTTTCCTTTTTTGTTGTTGTTACTACCTCCCCCCCCATTGTGTATTCTTCCCCTTGGTTCTTGTTTCCCAGGTGCATTATTTTGCACTTCTTTGCATTGAATCCTAGCTGCCATATTTCTGACCATTCCTCCAACCTTGCCAAGTCCCTTCTCATCCTTTCCACACCTTCTTGTGTATCAACCCTGTTGCAGATCTTTGTGCCATCTGCAAAGAGGCATACTTTTCCTTCCAGTCCCTCTGCAAAGTCACTTATGAAGACATTAAAACGGACTGGACCCAATACTGAACCCTGCAATACCCCACTAGTAACCCCTCTTTCTTCAGAGTGGACTCCATTTACAATTACCTTCTGTGTCCTGTTGTCCAGCCAATGTTTTACCCAGGCTACCACTCTGGGACCCACTCCCAGGCTGGTTAATTTGACTATTAATCTTTGTGTGGACTGTGTCAAATGCCTTGCTAAAGTCTAGGTAGGCCATGTCCACAGCCCTCCCTGGTCTACTTGGTCACCCAGTCAAAGAAATCTATTAGATTCATCTGACATGATCTTCCCGCTGTGAACCCATGCTGCCTTGGGTCCTGTGCCCCACTGGCCTCTAGGTACTCAACTATTCTTTCCTTCAGAAGTGACTCCATCACTTTCCCTACCACAGAGGTCAGACTAACAGGTCTGTAGTTTCCTGCCTCTGTCTTGGTCCCACTTTTGTGAAGGGGAATCACATCCGCCTTCCTCCAGTCCTCGGGTACCACACCATCCTCCCATGATTTATTAAAAGAGTTGCCAGTGGTTTCACTAGTTCCCCCCTAATTCTTTTAGAATTTTAGGTGAATTCCATCAGGCCCCATTGCTTTGTCCACCTTCAGTTTTAGGAGTTCTTGCAGAACCCTTTCTTCTGTGAAAGGACTGGGATCCACCTTTCTAAAGAGTGCTTCTGTTAATTGGATTAGGCACTTCCCCCTCCTCTTTTGTGAATACTGAGCAGAAATATTCATTCAGTATCCCTGCTTTTTCACTGTCCCCCTCTGCCCACCCACCATTCATTCTATTCAGCCTCACTATCCCTCCCTTTGTCTTTCTACGCTCACAGATTGTACCTATAAAAGGTTTTATCCCCATTCTTAACTGAGTTGGCTATCTTTTCCTCAGTTTGGGCCTTTGCTATTCTGACTTCCCTCCCTGCTTCTTCTGCCTTAACTAGTACAGCACTCTATCTGCTCTTTCTGTGTTTCCTTATACTTCCAGAATGCTATCTTTTTCTTCCTGACTTTCACAGCCACCTCTTTTGAGAACCATAGTGGCTTTTTCTTTCATTTTGATTTGTTTATTTGCTTCACACAAAGGCTTATTGCCTCTGTGATGGCAGTTTTGATGATTCCCCATTGTTGCTCCACACCTCCTTCTAGCCTGTTTGCTAGTGCTTTTCTGAGGCACTCTCCCATCTTGCCAAAGTCAGCCCTCCTGAAGTCCAGTACCCTCACTTTTGTATGGCTTGACTCTGTAGCTGAGTTTAACATGAACCACACTGTTTGATGGTCACTTGTTCCCAGATGGCAACCCACTTCTAGATCTGAGATCCTCTCACTGCCCCCATTTGAGAGTATGAGGTCTAAGATTGCTCCCTCATGAGTGGGTTCTGAAACTAGCTGTCTGAGGCCTGCCACCTGTAGGGCATCAAGAATGGCCCTGCTCTTGTATGTGGCTACAGCAAATGTGCTCCAGTTAACATCTGGCATATTCAGGTCTCCCATCAACAGTATCTCCCCTTTCTCTGCCATTCTAAGAATGCCTTCTGTCATATCCTTGTCCATTCCTTCCCCCTGACATGGGGGTCTGTACACAACCCCTATGCGGATTGTGGTGCCCTTTCCAGTCTCCAAGGTGACCCACAGTGCCTTCTCTCCTCCCTGAGGAGTTTAACATCATCTTTATGGGCTCTTTTCTCCCATTTGTTTGCTGGTTATGGGAAATATTGCATTTCTTTTCATTTCTATCTGGAGTACCTGGACTACTTGCATTTTTACCTATATAAAAGTCACTGGCTACTTTGTGTCACTCTACATCAGGTCACTTTAACCTTCCTCCTCTCCCATATGCCATACACTACACTTGCGTATTTTTTGAGATCTTGGCACCAATGTCACGTCTTGCTTATGCCTAGGTACTTTTAGTTCTACATCTCTTGTAGCTACTGGACAGAACATACTCCTTAAGGTAGGGTCAACCAGCAGGAAGTAACATGAGGGAATGAAAGTTCCCATTTGGACACAGAGCTGACTTTTCCTTTCCCTGTCCCTGCCCTCACTCAGTTTATCACTGTGAAAAATGTAAAGTGGACATTTTTACATACATGCACTTTGTGGTAGAGTAGGCAGTGGCTCGGTAGTTGGTTTAAAGGGCAGTGGAATGCTGGGCAATGGAATTCATTCAGTTCCTCGCTGACTGACTCCCGCGATCAATCCGGATTATTTGGAGGTCAGACAGAAAAAGAGTACAGTACAATCCAACTTGTCTGACTCCAACACAGCAGAGAGCCTCCCCCCCTCTGCTCAGTCACTTGACCGCTCCCAGTCCCGGTGGTGTGCTGAGATCTGAGCTGACCTCATGGCCACAAATATGGAGGACTTTAGTAGCAGCCTGCCAGATATCTTACCCAAATGACCTTGTCTGCTTCCCTCTGAGCTCCCCAGAGAATCTCAGTGGCAGACAGTCGCAGAATGCCACGTACTCCTCCCAGGCTCCAACCGGAAGTAATTACACCACTTTTAGTGAGATCAAGTCTCCATCTTGCAATTGTGTGCTACATCAGCACTCACAATCACACTTCTTCTTGGAACAGAAAATTACAATGGGAAGAAGCAGCATCAGATGTCTCCACATTTCAACATGCCGCCAACACTAGACAGACATGCCCTCACGCTGACTGTTGCACCCAATCATGCATTTCACTTCCTTCACAGACCTGATTGATCACTGCAATCCCAACGTCGGCACCCCCAAACAAAAGTGATTTCAGCAGCAAGTGATAACAAGCCCGCGAAAGTCAAAGGAACTTGCTGCCTGGAGGAAAGACACCGGGTGCGGACAACTTTGCTACCCCCTTCACTGTTAGTAGGTATGCCCTGGCTTGCCAGGTGTATCAGTAGCTATGCCTAGTAGCTCTCAACCAGTCCAGTCCTTGCCAGCCATGACTCTTTTCCTCACAAGCGGACCTGATTGAGAATGCAGAATACAGTCTTAATCAGGTCTGCAAGGCAGTGGGAATGCACATCACTGGTGAGACCTCCCAGAAATTTTAACGGCCCTCGCACAGCATGAAAACAAAAAAAAAAAAAAGAAGAACAAAGGGAATTTGTGTATACTACCCGGCTCCAGGGGTGTAGCCAGAATTTCAGATTTGCACACCAAGTGGACTCACTGCTACCCCCCATTGTTTGGGCCAGCTACCCCTTC
Organism: Neoceratodus forsteri; assembly: GCA_016271365.2. Lineage (NCBI taxonomy): Eukaryota > Metazoa > Chordata > Ceratodontiformes > Ceratodontidae > Neoceratodus > Neoceratodus forsteri. Next base: position 1,356,101,300 of record CM057452.1, read on the forward strand.
CCTCCACTGTCCATGCAGTTTCTGCCCTCTCACCTGATGCAAGCATCATTTTCTCACCTGATGCCAGAGTCATCTTTTCTGTGTTGTACACCAGCACACCACTAAGCACATCACCAACAGTTGTCAGACTAACAGACTGGCGTTTAGTTACAATATTGCATTGTGACTAGCCTCTGTATGACATCAAGGTAGCCAGTCCCACAGAAGTCCATTCACACACCACTAGTCAAGCCACCAACAGTTGTCAGACTAACAGACTGGCTTTTAGTTACAAGCCTCTATACCACATCAAGTTAGCCAGTCCCACAGAGGTCAAGTCACACACACCACTAGCCATGCCACCACACCACTAGCCACACCACCAACAATTGTCAGACTAACAGACTGGCGTTTAGTTACAATATTGCATTGTGACTAGCCTCTGTATGACATCAAGGTAGCCAGTCCTACCGAAGTCCATTCACACACCACTAGCCATGCCACCAACAGTTGTCAGACTAACAGACTGACTTTTAATAATGTAATTGCATTGTGACAAGCTTGTGTACCACATCAAGTTAGCCAGTCCCACAGAGGTCAAGTCACACACCACTAGCCATGTCACCACACCACTAGCCACACCACCAACAGTTGTCAGACTAACAGACTGGCTTTTGGTTACAATATTGCAATTGTGACAAGCCTGTGCACCACATCAAGTTACATATTTAAGCACATTAATAGTGGGGTGCAGAACTAACCTAATTGTGACATGTTATTTCTACTTTGTTTATGTCTTGAAAAAGTAAAATTATACCTACTGTATGCTCTATGTTATGGCATATCTCCAATATAACAGCAGCTAGTAGCAGAGAAAGCATACATATAGAAGGTGTAAGTTTAAATTTCCAGCAAGGAAGTAATGAGAACAAAAGCCTGCTGGTATGGCTCAGTGCAGACAAATGTGATGTGTTGCCTTCAGTTTACAGAGATGGAAGATTTCAATGCAGGAAAAAACATTCTACTCCATGCAGTTTTCTGCTCTGAAACACCAGTCTTCCTATTCATATATTAAAGTAGAAGTGCTAGAAAATGGTGAAAATGTTGGCCTATACATTTTTATTTGATTTTAGATTGCCCCTTATCTACTGACTTATGATACCCTGCTTCCCACATTTTGAGTGTACTTTACTACTTTTCTCACATTTGAAATAAAAAAATGAATGCTCCTTTTAATATGTCTCAGACCAGTTTTTCCTAACTATTCCCAGCCGTTTTTAAACACCTCCTGTTCCATAAGGGAAGAGAGTGCTGCCTGCTGCATGCTAGTTCATTCTAGTCACAGCAGAAGTGATTTTAGATAATTGATTTACAAAAACACTGATAAAATCCTGCTTCAAGCCATATTAAAAGCAGTGTTCCTTTTATTTCAGATGTAAAAAAAAATACTAAAGTGGACTCAAATTGTGGAGAGAAGGGTGTCATACAAGTCAGTAGATGAGGAGCAATTTAAAATAGAATAAAAAAGTACAGGTCAAACTTGACCATTTTCTTGCACTGCTGCTTTAATACACAACATAACACACCACTTTCACTAGACCTGCACTAGAGGGCACTTAATCTCTATGCTGCAGGAAACTTTAGCTATTCCCAATCTGCTACCTCTGCTTCTTAATACCTCCAACAACCAACTGCATTATTAAAATCCACAGCAAAATCCTGCACAAATACAAAAGGGGGTGCCTCACAACAATAGTTGGTGGTGATGCTTCATTTTATTACGTTCACTTGCGCGCATGCACAAGGAACGTCTTGGGAGAATAGGACAGTTTGGAGGTGTGACTGTCCTGTGCAATGCACTGCTCCGTTGAGCAGGCGTGGCGGTCCTGCACTAATGGATGCGGGTGCTGTGTATGACAGCAGTGGTCTTCACTTCAAAGAAAACCACCGCTGTGTGCTGGCAGCCCCCCAAACAGCTTTCCCTGCTGCCACACAGGAGCCCACCCCAGTGTGGCAAGTATCTGTCCTTGCACTGTGTGCTGGCAGCGCCTCACGCCCAAAGCTTTGGTGCCATGCTGGGCCACCCCAGCATGGCAAACCTTGTTTGGCCCATGGGGTGCCCAATCCCCGCTGGCTCCATGCCCCCAGCCATCCTTCTGTCACGCTGGAGCCCACCCCAGCATGGCAAACGCCCCGCGCCGCTCTTTTTTTTTTAAAAACCTGTAATTAAAAATGGTCCCACAGCGCTTCTCCCTGGCTCCCTCCCACAACCCGCACTCCACCCACTGAGCACCTGCCTCCCCACCCTCACCCCATACTTACCTCCAGAGTCTGGTGCAACGATCTTCAGTGGACCGGGAACACGTCTGCACTCTTCAAAGCCGACTGCGAACTGAGGAAATGCCGGTAAGCAGTATAATGGGCTAGATGTGGTTTTTTCAACTTTGTTGCATATCTCAGGCATTTTTTGGAATTTTTGCACCAAATTTTCAACATGGGGTTTTTGGGACCCCTTCTCATGAATGATGTCACTGTCATGGCGTTTTTCTGGCCTAAAGGGTGATTTCGCAGTCACTGCGCGAAATCACCTTTTGGGCCTGATTAACAAAATGACACTGCCAGCATTCATAAGGTGGGCTCTCAAAAAGCCTATTTTGAAAATTTGGTGGAAAAATTCCTAAAAATTACCGTTTTTACGAGTGTGCGTTGCGCAGTTCCTATGCAGGCTCGTAAGTTCACGAATTTTCAATATTTTCACTCCAGATTTTCAACATTGCCATTTTACCACACCTTCTTATGAGTAGTATAGCTGTCATTTTTCACATCTCACCCAAAATGTGTTTCTGCCCATGTAGCGCACAATGGCGCAGTCGGTGTGCTAAATCAATGTATGGAACACATTAAGAAAATCACAGTGACACTGTTCATTAGAGGTCTTAGAATGGCCATGTTGAAAATTTGGTGAAAAAAAATTCAAAATGACTATGATGAAAGCGTATGCTAAGTAGTTCCTACGCACGTCAGAAAGCTTGCAAATTTTCAATATTTTCACTCCAGATTTTCCACATTGCCATTTTACCACACCTCCTCATTAGCAGTACAGCTGTCATTTTTCACATCCTACCCAAAACGTGTTTCCTCAGTTTAAGTGAAGCATAAAATGAAGTAGTCGGTGTGCGAACTCAATGTATGGGACACATTAAGAAAATCACAGTGACACTGTTCATGAGCAGAGGTCTTAAAATGGCTGTGTTGAAAATTTGGTGAAAAAATTCCTAAAAATTACTGTTTTACCAGAGTGCGTTGCGCAGTTCCTACACAACGCTTGTAAGTTTGCAAATTTCAATATTTCCACTCCAGATTTTTAACATTGCCATTTTACCACACCTCTTTATGAGCAGTGTAGCTGTCATTTTCACATCCTACCCAAAACGTGTTTCTGCCCATGTAGCGCGCAAAATGGCGCAGTCGGTGTCGCGAACTCAATGTATGGGACACATTAAGAAAATCACAGTGACACTGTTCATGAGCAGAGGTCTCCAAAGCCTATGTTGCAAATTTGGAGGTGAAAAATGTCAAAAATGACTGTGTTCTGTTGCGTCGTTACTCAGTTCCACGCACACTCTAACCGGTGAAATGATTTCACTCCAGATTTTCAACACTGGCATTTTTTCACACCTCCTTATGAACAGTACAGCTGACATTTTCACATCCTGGCTGAAATGTGTTTTTGCACATCCAGCGCACAATGGTGTGGTCAGAGTGAGAAATCGATGCTCAGGACAGATTATGAAAATCACAGTGACACTGTTCATGAGCAGAGGTCCCAAAATGCCTATGTTGAAAATTTAGTGACAAAAGTCCACAAAAATGACTGTGTCATGGCGTTCATTATTTTCCAGTTTCCATGTACGCTACTAAGTTCGAGAAATTGTTGTATTTTCACTCCAGATAATCAACATTGCCATCCCTTCACACCTCCCTATGAATGCTACAGCTGTCATTTTTCACATCCTGCCCGAACTGTGTTTTTGCACATGTGGAGCAGAATGGTGTGGTCGCTGTGGGAAATCAATGTTCAGGACAGATTAACAAAATAACAGTGGTACTGTTCATAAGCAGAGGTCTCAACTGCTTTTATGAGGTGGAGGTAACAAAAAGGTCATGCTGAAAATTTGTAGTGCAAATACCAGCAATTGCACAGGGCATTAAGGTAAAGCACCATATGTGCCAAACACCACTGCAAATACCTGCAAGCGAACATCCGGCATTGACAAATGCTTGTTGTAATAGTGCTCTGTGCAAGTCCAGATGCATTTTGGAATGTAGTTGTCCCTTTTCAAGGAACAACTATGTTTTGAAATGCATCTGGACTTGCACGTGGCACTAGTACAATAAAATGAAGCACCAACTACAATTGTGAACTGTCCCTCTTTTATACGGGTGGTGAGTGCAGGATTTTGCTGTGGATTTCTGTTATCTTTATCCGTGCACCCCAACCCTGTGCAAACCTCTTCATTTGCAAACTGACAACTGCATTACTGGCTGGCAACTTGCAAAATCACTTTTTTCTCCACATAAGCTTTAAAGAAAAGCAAAACACAAGACCATTCATTCTGGAATTACTGTGTAAGCTTTGCCTCAGTCATTCCCAGGTGGCAAAGTTTACACACTAATCCCAGAACACAATCTTTCTTCATTTGTTTTTTTCTTTGTAATGCAGAACTTGCCTCTTTGTTTTAATTATTTCTTTGCTGCCCGTATGTCTATACGTCTGTCTGAGTCAGTGTCAGTCTCCATGCTATCATTCCATGATTGGAGGCAGTATAGCATAGTGATTTAAGGCTCTGTGCTGCAAATTTAGAGACCTGCGTTTGAATCCCACAGCCCCCACTTGCATACTGTGTGATCCTGAGCAAGTCACTTAACCTCCTTGTGCTCCCAGATCACACCTGGAAACAAGCTTCATCTGAGTGCCCCTTCTGTTTAAGCAATTTCCCCTTTCCATAATGTATTAATGATACATTACTTAGGACTGTCATCCTTTCTCTCTGAACCCTCTCTTCCCCAGGGCATACCGTTTGGAGTTGCTTATAATTAACATACTCTGAGAGTTTGTCCTGTCCGTGGCCCATTTGTTTTCAGTTTTTCTAAAGACCTCCCCCATTGCCTGCTCCTAAGACAATGGGGCTTGCCACTAAAAGGCAAGCCAGGTTGTCTAATGATCCCTCCAGGAAGAGGCACATGAGGGGGAGGGGTGTGGGAGAGCAGATGAATAGATGGGGTTGGACCTGGTGACATTACCAGGCAGGTAAAGTGTAAAATGACATGGGCATGCCAGAGCCCCAGGGATTGGCTGGAGGGGCGGAGCCCAAGGGGGGTATTGACCAGGTGCCTGTAGGGGTATATTAGGTTAGGACTCAGGCAGGATGACCTCTTTTGCTGGGAATTTTTCTTTGACTAGAACACGGCACATTGTTGGCAGCAGGTAAGGCACAAGAACTACTACACCTGTAGGCCATGTGGCCCAGGTAGATGGGGTTAGACCAATTTGTGTGAGTTTTTTTTTTTGCCTCCCATTATTACAGTAATAGAAGCATGGCATAAGGTGATGGCAAGTAATTGGAAAGATCTTTATTGTGGTTTGCAGTGTGGCTGGGGTGAGCCTGAAGGAGAGCTCAAGGGTTTTATGTGTGGTAGCAATGTCTGGCAGTAGGCCTGGGGCCTGAAACTGTGTGTGCAGGGGTGCAGTCTTTGTGGAATGTGGCTGATGGCTGCACAGGGCATTGTGGTTATTTTCTCAAGCATGCCTTTTAAATACACTAAAGCCTGGGGGGGCAAGCAGCGAGGCAAGGGGCATGTTGTGTAAACCGTGCTTTCAAGGGAGCCTGGTGATTTGTGACTGGGGAGCATAAAGAAGAAGAAACAAGGTTGGTGGTGCTGTAATTTGGAGTGTTTTTTCAATATGATGGTGTTTGGTAAGGAAGGCCAGCCGGGGGCAGGCCGACAGGGAGCTCAGTATTTTATGTCATGGTTCTCCTCACGTTCAACCTGGCGTTTGTGGGATACAGCAGTAAATCCAGCCATTACAGGCATTTTGTATTTTTTTCAATGGATCACATGCAGTCGTCCTCTCAGTTCTCCTGGCATGGGAAGGGGGAGTAAAGCTGGAAGCCTGGGTACTCTGGGTTGGCCTGTTAACACACAGGGGGCATTTTAATGCTGTGTAGCAAAGGTGGTTTCTAAAGACTGGGCTGGTGTGGCATGGAGGGGACAAGGCACACAGTCAGTGATGGTAGGCACTCAGGCCTCAGTGGGCCATGTGGCCAGAGTGGCCTTGGTGGGCCTGTGGTTTGGCTACGCAAGGGAGAGAAGGAGAAAAGCTGGCTTGGGAGTGCAGTCGGATGACTGCGGTGGTGTTTGTTGTCTTTTTAAAAAAAAAAGAATATATCTGCAAAAGAGAAAAAAAAAAGAGAAATGTCAAGCCAGAGGGGCATTTTTCTGTTTAGGAACAGCTGCTGTGGGCTAGAGGTCAAAGCTGCCAACAGGCAGAAGGAAAGGAAGTGTTCTGGGATCCTGGCTCCAGGCTACTTGTATCTGTTCTGGATGGCAAGAGGGAATGCCATGTGCAAAAATGGACAGCAGCTATTGCTGCATGTTTGGGGTTGGTGTTTGGTTTGGGAGGTACACTGCAGTCACGGGAGGTGATGGTTTCGGTGGCAAGAGCGTTGGGCGGCCACATGGTCTGTCGGCTAGGCCCCTCTGAATGTGGGCGAGTTCAGCCCACTGGGCAGGCCAGTGGGGCAGAATTGCAGCCACCCGGGCCGATGGCATAGCAAGTTGAGACCTGGATCAGGGCAACATTCTGTAAAAATAAATAAATAAATAAAAGAAGAAAATAAAATTTGTGAGGGGGTGCAGATTGCAGCCGTGAAGCAGGACAAAAAAGGGGTTTTAATATACAGCTGGTGCAGATGTGGGCAAAAGAAAAGGGCTGCTGGGTGTTTGGAGGCAAATAATTTTCTTCACTGGATGGGTCACCTTCCGATGGGGGCACCAGGGCCAGAATGAGAACTGGCCTACTAGGGGGGGATAGCCCCAAGACAAGCAAATGAGCTGCAGGAAAGCATCCAGGCCTACATTGCACTTGGCAACAAACACGGGGGGGGGGGTTGTGGCAATGTGGCCTGTGGCTCTGATGGGGGGATGCAAGCAGGCAGCAGAGCCGGGTGGGATGGGAGCTAAGGTGCCCCCTTGGGGTGCCTCAATAGAGGAAGTGCAGGCTGCAGGAGTGGGACCTTGAGGCCGGGGCATTGGCCCAGTGGAAGGGGGAAGAGGTGATGCCCAATGCTGGCAAGGGTGGAAGGCGCATTGGCGCCATTCCCATCAAGGGGTCTAAGGGCAGGATGGCTCATAAAAAAAAAAACCACGAAAATGGTCAGGTGGGGGGCATGCAAATGGTGGCCCCGGTTTGTCTTAATGCCTACAGAGGGCAATTTCAGGACAGCCAGTTATATTACAGCCACCGCCGGGCAGCACCAGGGCAATGGACACCAGGAAGCATTATGGGTCATTAGACCTGGACCCAGGGGGCACGGGGGGTCAGCCCATGGGGGGGCTGGGATCGGGGCAGCCCCAAATGGGCTGAGGCACTCAAAAACTAAACAAAACAGGAGGAAAAGGGTGGCCTTGTTGTTGATATGCATGGTTGAACATTTGTGTTTCATTCTCTGATTATAGTGACATAGGGATACCATGGCACCAAAGCAAGACCAGCTGTCCAGGGAACAGTTGATGCAGGAAACATCCAAATTGGTGGGACAGATGTCAGAACTGGTGGCAGCAGTGAAGCAGAGAGAGATGGAAGAGGAGGTGCTGAGAAAGCGGAAGGAGTGAGAGGAACACCCAGGCAGGGGAAAAGGGGGCAAGAGGCCCAGACGGGAAGTGCCACACCCTGCACCTATCCTGATGCCCCTGCCCGCACCGGAGCTGGATGATGGGAGCCCGGATGGTGGTAAGAATGACATGGTTCTCTTGGATGAAAAAGGCCTAAAAGAGTACTTGGAGGGGCTGCTGGGGGACATGGGTGATGCAGGGATTGAAAAGATGGAACGGGCCGTTCAGGCCTTAAAAAGTAAAGGGGCTGGAGAAGAAAAGGGTGGGGGGACCAAGACGGCAGCTAAAAAATTATATGATGAGCCTCTGGGCTGCTTGGTAGGGGACCACATCCTGGTTTCAATCAAAGAAAAAATCTGGAAGGGTGAGTATATGGATATCTTCGGGCTGGTGGATGAGGACACGGCCACGAAGTATGAACAGAAGGAGTCAGTGGGGAAGTTGGAAATGGTGTTGGCATTGGCAGTGGTGGGCCACAAGATGGAGGAAGCTAAGTACAAAGGGAAGACCATTGAAAACTGGCAAGGGGGCTTAATCATATACAGCACATTGGTGCTTGAGAAGCAGCCGGAGCTCACCGCCCCCCTACTGACGTACATGTCCATTATCAGGCACACATACAAGACCAAAGTCGGGTAAGGCTGGCTTAAGTATGACGAGACATTCCAGAAGAGGATGGCAGCAAAATGGGATGTGAGATGGGACTGTACCCACTAGGAGCTTGGGTTAGGACCCTATCTGGGGAAGTGGGTGGGGCCGGGGGGGAGCAGGTAAAGGAGGCTGCATCAACCGAAGTGGGCAGGACATGTTGGGGTTACAACAAGGCCAGATGTACATAGGGCAATTGTAAGTTTCTGCACGTTTGTTCCATGTGTAGGAAGGGTCACATCTGGTCTCCAACTGCCAACAGGGGGTGGACAGAGGGGGGGCAGCACGGGGGACAATACCATGATCAGTCCTTTCGGGGCACCTGTGGGGGGACAGGGCAGGGGCCAGGGGGGTCATAGAGGGCAAAACTACGCTACCAGGGGATGGCATTAACATTGTACACAGTGAGGGGTGGTGGGGTTACACACTGGCATGCACCCCCATCTCCCTGGCGGTGGTGGAGGAATGGACTGCAGACTACCCAAATAGGGAGGCGGCAGAGATGCACAGGGCAGGTTTCTAGGCAGGCTTCCCACTGGGGTTACAAGGGGAGAGGGCAAGGATGTCGGCCAAGAATCTAGGGTCAGTGAAGGGGAAAGAGTAGTAGGGGCCAAGATAGAGAAGGAAATTAGAGTGGGTAGGGTTGAGGGCCCGTTGGGGCCCCCCCTTGTGAGCATTTCTGAGTTTCCCCTTTGGGTATTGTCCCCAAGAAAGTGGCAGGGGAATTCCGCTTGATCCATCACTTATCCTACCCCTAGGGCTCATTGGTAAATGAGGGCATATCTGATCACCTTAGGGTGGTGTCATATGCCTCTCCAGAGCAGGCAGTAGTGCTAATCATGGCTCTCAAGGGGGCATGGCTTGTGAAAACAGACATAGAATCAGTATGTTCAGCTTTTACCTGTCTGGCTCGAGGATTGGGACCTGTTGGGTTATTAGTTCCAAGGGGGCATGTATTTCGACAAGGCCATGCCCATGGGCTGCTCGGTGGCTTGTTCCAACTTCAAAGCATTCAGCACCTGGGTGCAGTGGATATTCAGGGTCCGGTATGGGCACAAAAGGGTGGTGCACTACTTGAACAATTTCCTCCTCATCAGAGAATCCAGGGCTGAGGCACAGGGGATGTTGCGAGATTTTAAGGCAATGCACCGACAAGTGGGTATACCATTAGCACAGGGCAAGATGGAGGGCCCCACCCATAAGTTGGAATTCATGAGCATAGAGGTGGACACAGAGGAGGGCTGTTTTTGGCTTCCCAGGGACAAAGTGGCTCGCCTTAGAGGCCTGCTAGCCCAGGTTATGGGGAGGCGGAGGTTGCCGCTGGTACAAATGCAACCGCTCCTGGGGCACCTTAATTTTGCCTGCAAGGCCATCAGCCCAGGCAGGGCATTCACAAGTAGGCTAGAAAGGGCCACGGGGATGGCTCAGATGTTGCACTAGTGGGTGGATGTGTCAAGATGCATGCGGGAGCACTTCTGGGTATGGGAGGAGTTTCTCAACAGCTACAATGGTATACATTCTGGCAGGGTGAATGAAAAGGAATGCGGGCTTGGAACTGTTAATGGGCACTTCAGGTGCCCTGGGTATGTGGGTGTATTTCCAAGGGGAATGGATGTCAGAACCTTGGCAGGCATCATGGGAAAAAGGGGGGCATTGAATGATTGTCTGTGGAAGTGTGGGGCTATAGAATGCAAGGGAAGCACATCCGGTTTTGGTGCAATAACAAAGGAGTGGTGGAAGTCATTAATAGACAAGGAGGGAGGACTGAGACAGTGGGCAGGCTGCTCAGGTGACTGGTTTTGTTGGGGCTGCAGTAGAATATATCTTTCAAAGTGCAGCACATTGAGGGGCTGAAGAGTAAAGTGACTGATAGCCTTTCCCATTTACAGCTCAGATGCCAGACCAGATGTGGGAGGCTGGAGGCACACAGCCAGGGCGCTGTACTGGGGATCTTGGGCAGCTAACACACTGAAGGTGTACGAGGCTGGATGGGAGAGGTTTCAGGACTTCAGAAGGAAGTACCAGTGGGAACAGGGCTGAACCGGCTCAAGACGAGTAGGTAAGGAGATTCGTGGTGGAGATGTGGGAAGAAGGGCTGGCCCATGCCACAATGGTCAAGCACTTAGCTGGCATCAGTTGGGTATGCCAGGATAGGGTCTGGCCCAATGTAGGGAACAGCAGGATCATAAAGTGCATGGCGTCAGAGTGGTGGAGGGGTCAGGTGGCTAGCGTGGACAGGAGACAACCCATAAGAGGGGAATTGCTGGAAAAGGTCTTAGAGGCAATCCAGAAGGTATGCACATCAGCCCAGGAGGGGGCACCATTCCGGGCCATGTTTGAGGTTATGGCAGCAGGGCCATTCCAGGTTGGGGAAACTGGTGGCCCCAAGAAAGGCAGCTGCTGGGCAGGCTTTGCAGCATGAGGACGTTCTATGAGGACACGATAGGGTAGTCATTACCCTGGACAGGTCTAAGATGGACTGGGGGAGGCGGGGGACCCAGGTGTCACTAGTGAGGCATCAGCAGTCCACCAGCTGTGCCGTGAGTGTGCTGGAGGCATACAGGAGCACTCAGGGGAGGGCCGGGGGAGTTCTGTTCCAACACGGGGACGGCTCACTGGTCACAGGGTTTCAGGTAGGGGCGGTACTCAAGAGGGGTCTGACGTTCCTCGGAGAAGATCCAAGTAAATTTGCTACACATTCATTTTAGATTGGGGCAGCCATGGAGGCAGCAGAGAAAGGGGCTGCAGTGGCGGAGGTTCGGAAGGTGGGGTACCGGAAGTTCAGCTGCTATAGGAGGTATGTGTGAGGTATTGAGAACAGCAAATCACACTGTTATTTTGTTTTCCATGGCAGGTTCCAAGAAGAAAATCTGGATAGTGGAGCATTCCTTTGTATATTGGGCTGAAAGGTTTGTGGTCACCACCTTCAGAGGAGTAGAGTTGAGATATAACACAGAGCATACCAGGGTGCTGTGGAAAGGCATTAGGAGATGAGGTGGGCACAGCTCATGCTGCTGATGGAAGAATTAAAATTACAATGGGGCACACTGCATTGCATTATTATACATGTGGGGGGGTAACAATGCAATGGGGGTATTGGGGCAGACCATCATTGGAGATTAAGAAAAATTAAGATGGTGGTGGCTGAGGGTGACAATCGGCTGGTCCAATATCACCTTCCGGAAGGTTTGGAGGGGGGTGAAGGACGTCCGGCTGATCGAGAAACTCAGGAGGCACTTAAATGGAAGGGTGGCAAGGGCAGTAATCGAAATGGGGAGTGCACCTGCAGCACAAGGACATCTCCTTTGACCAGCCTGCGGTGTACAGGTCTGACGGGGTCCACCTGTTGAAGTTTGGCATGTGCCTATTCCTGAGGCCTATCGGGAAGCTAGTGAGCCAGATAGCCAGAAAAGTTCTTAGATACTAGCCCGCAAGGGGGGAGCCCCTCTGTCCATCACAAGCTGGAGGAGGGGCAGTGGAAGAAAGAAAAAGGGGAGAGTGAGGGGAAGGAAGGGGGAGGGGGTAGCATACATGGGCTGGGGACAAGAAGCCCAGATGTGGTGGTAAAGCGGGGAAGGGGATAGGTCCAGGCTCCAGATTCAGAAGTATCCAGGCCTGGAGGGCAAAAGCCCAGGTAGGTGGAACTGGCCTGGTTCTGGTGTGAAGGAGGGCACCGGATTCACAGTGTCCGAGCCCTAAAAGCCAAGATGAAAGAATGACCAGAAGGAGGACAGAGACCAGAACCAGGAAGCTTTGAAAGAAAATTTTGTGTGGAATTTAATTGTGAAGTCTTAAAAAATCTGAGGATGTAAATATATTCTTTGTGCCATAAATAAATGTTGCCAACGAGCAACCAACAAGTTAAACTGTTGTAGCGTCCATCATTCCTGGGGGGATTCAGGGGGCAATGTACAGTAGGTGACTGCATAAACTTTAAGTGGTTAGGTTTAATAACCTCGGCTCCTCCAGCTGCTGATTATGGACAGGCTGTCAGAGTAAGCAATAGATATAGCAAGCAATACATTAAAAAAGAGCCCTAAAAAGTAGTACAAGCAACACAGTAGTTTTGTGAGCAACAGTAGTTTTTTTTTTTTTTTGCACTTACCTCAGTTATAATCTAGTCTGGTCACAGGTGCTGCACTCTCTGTCTCACCCAGGGCTGGCCTTAGGGTATGTGGCTCCCTAGGCAAACTTGTCAGTGATGCCCCTCCTCCCCGGAATTTTTCATCATCATCCATGCACACACACAAAATTACATTATCAATGGCAGTTAACTTCCTTAAGAATAAATAAAACTATTGCTAAACTGTCACTGTGCTTCTTCAACATAACCAGACACTTGTCCGTGAACAAATTTCCATGTGGTAGAATGCTATAACCGTGCAAAAGTTTATGAGACCTGGGAGCACAAGGAAGTTAATTGACTTGCTCACGGTCACATAGTATGCAGATGGGGGCTGTACGATTCAAACTCAGATCTCCAGGTTTGCAGCTCGGAGCCTTAAACCACTGCACTATACTGCCTCCTTAAATTCCAGCATATGGAGTTTTGTTGCGGGATGAATGCCTAGTTTTTTTGAAGAAGCACCATCCAAAGGATTTAAATAACATACATTATCAAAAATGTAAAACTGTATACTTTTTGCAAACCAGGATCATTGAGAGTCACATATTTCTTGACTACACAAATATTTAAACAGTTAATATTTGAAACAACCTTTACAGTCAATTACCCTAACACAATCGGGTAGACAATTTAGTAACTTAGGGGCACAGGCAGCATGCCATCTCTGGCCCACAAATTTTATTGGAACTGCATTCCTTAATCTGCCAAGACCATAGACCTCAGAAAAATGTTTCACCATGCACCCAAGGTAATGAATCACATACTTCATCATAACCTGATAACCTGCCTGTTGCTATTGCTTACATATATTCATTCTTTTTGTGAATACACCTTAGGGAAAAAATAGCAATGTAAAATAAAACAGTAAAAAGAAAATAACAAAAGATCATTCTCAGATGAAATGCTACATGTCTTCCTCATCTGAAAATGGTTTCAGAATATGCTGTGATGTGTAAGAAATTATTCTGATGTGCTCATTTCATTCAACAATAAAATGCTTCCAAGTTTCTGCATTTTCTACATCCTAAAACATGTAGACAGTCATGTCTTCAGCCACCAGCATGCCTGAGGTACGAGCTGTAGTTATGTGATGATTGATGTTACTTCTTCGCACTTCAATGTGCTTAGATCAATAGACACACACTACAGATGACAAAATGAAGTGTCATCAGTCTGCCAGTCTGATATCTAACCCTTCTAAATTAACTGATGCCAACTCTCTAGCTGACTGTCAATTAACATATTCATTATTAAAAGGTCTGCAATTCTGTTTTTTATGGCTTTTTAATCTGACACAAAATGTGTGTCTGTTTCATAAGAAAACAGCTGATAGCTCTCAGAACTGCATTTAGTCCATGCTCTGAGATGTCATACAGCTGCTGAGTACTGAATAACAAAATCTAACTCAAATGATATGCAGGCAAGAACTGCTTAAGAAAATGTGTGTTACAAGTGCTAAATTCAGGGAACATCGTCATTTATCATGGGAGATTTAAATTTCAATAATATGTTAGTTACGCAGATGCCTGAGATAATATGTGTTAAATTCATGAAAGATGTCATTTATTGTGGGAGATTTAAAGTCTGACTCCCTCTGCTCGCATGCTCACAAACTTCTCTGAATGTCACAACTTGTTTGGAATTAGAATGTACCTACTGTTTGAATGGAACACTAGAAAAAAAATCATACTTGCTCTTTGTGTGTGTCTTCTCCTTTTTTGAATGTTATGAGAGAAACAGTTCCACTGTGTCGGAGGCAAGACAAGTCCGGACTCTGGCAGGACTGTAACACACCAATTCAACCCGTGAGACACAGGCAGCTAGCAAAACCCCAAAAACTGAGAAACTGCACTTTGCTGGCCTGGCTCTTTTGCAGCTCCCTCCTCAATCAACCTCTCCCTTTGGACCAGTCCTGGACTGCGTCCACAACAACACCGGACTTCTGCCCTGACCTGGAGCTGCCAGCAACACACCCGACCCCAAGTAACCCAGCAAGCATGCTGAAACTTTCAAACTTTACTTTGCAGGCCTGCCTGGCTCTTTTGAGACTCCCTCCAATTGCCATCTGCCTCTGAATCGGAACCACAAAACAACAATACCTGACCTGTGCCTTGACCCACACCACAGCAAAACCGTCCAGTCTGAGACTCTGTTTCCCTACTCCTCCTTGAACATCTGACCCGAGATGACCAGCGACCTGCCGTGGACAACTCCACGCTAAGATCCCCTCTCCTTGCTGCTCGTGCTCACTCTAGCAGTCCAACCTCTGCTCTGACGGACTTGGCTTTGACTTGGGGTGTACTGCTCCTCTTTCCAGTCCTCCACCCAAAGTCCCCCAGGGCCCAGCAGACAGTCACAGACTAGGCAGCTGCAGCAAGTACAGTAGTGGCAGAAGCGCAAAGAGGAGGCAAAGCAAGAAGTGAATACAGCTCTTTTACACTACAGCTTTTCTTCTTGCTCTTGCACTTGCCCTTGTTGCCTGCCAGCCCAGTGCCACCATCACCAGTCCCTGTCCACAGTCCATGTGCCGCTGCTGTTGTGTTGCTCCGTCATGACTCACCCTTCCCTCTTCTTCTCTTCCTCTCTTCCTCTGTTCAGCAGTCTTCTCTTCAGTCTTCCACCTGGGAATTTTATCCTGCTGGTCTGCTGCATGCTGTGGCATGCCAGGCATATCGGTGGCTATGCCCTGCAATAACAGGGGGAGGGCTCCCCGACTGGGATGACACATTTCTTTTAAGTTGGTGGCACGCTTCCAAACTGCTGTCATAGTCAGCATGCTCATTCATTGGTGCAAAACAGATGAGCCCAAAAAAGTAGCGATGATTGACCACAACACTACCATACCTCTGAAACCCGCTACTACCACAAGCTGCCACAAAATGTTTCTTGAGCATGTGCAAGCAAACATAAAAATGACTGTGCTACGAACATGCATTGCCCAGTTTCCATGCAGACTCATAACTTTACAAATTTGTAATATTTTCACTCCAGATTTTCTACATTGGCATTTTTTCACACTTCCTTATGAACAGTACAGCTGTCATTTTTCATATCCTGGCTGAAATGTGTTTTTGCACATCTGGCGCTCAACGGCGCAGTTGCTGTGGGAAATCAATGTTTGGGACAAATTAAGAAAATCATAGTGACACTGTTTATGAGACAAGGCTACAAAATGTCTATGTTGAAAATTTGGTGAAATAATTCCACTAAATGACTGCGTTATGAGTATCTGCTGCGCAGTTTCCATGTATGCTCATATGTTCGAGCATTTTAAATATTTTCACTCCAAATGTTCAGCATTGCCATCTCTTCACACCTCCCTATGAATGGTACAGCTGTCATTTTTCACATCCTGCCCAAACTGTGTTTTCGCACATCTGGCGCAGAATGGCATGGCCACTGTGGAAAATCAACTTTTGGGACAGATTAACAAAATCACAGTGCCACTGTTCATGAGCAGAGGTCCCAAATGCTTTCATGAGGTGGGGAGGGGGTCACAAAAAGGCCATGTTGAAAATTTGTAATGCAAACACCAACAAACAGCCAGGGTGTTGGGGTTTCTAACTATAATGTCCCACCCTGTACAGACTGACAGGTGTCAGGGGTGTACCTTTGGATTGCCAACTGAAATGTTCATGTCATTGCACCCCCACCCTCACCCTGAAGACAGTAACAGGCATTGAGGTGTGCCTTAGATTCTTTGGCCCCAGAGTTCACCTCATTCTCCTATACTGCACCCATTTCAATGTATGTCCTTATGAAATGGGGTGACTGTAAAACTGAACACCCCAAGGCATACCACAACACTTGTTGCTGTCTGCAGGATAGGGTGAGGTGAAATACTGTGAGCATAATGGGTGATGACCCAAAGGCACACCCCAATGTCTGTCCATCTCTGCATGGTGGAGATGGGGTTGGCATGAGTTCAATACTTCACTGCCATTCCTATTCTGTATCTGTCTAACTCCTGCATGTCCAATGCTAATATCCGCAAGCAAACTTTCAGCATTGAGAAATGCTTGTTTCATCTACTATTTGGCAAGTCACATTGCTAAATATTCTAAATGGCCTATTTCTACTATATTTCAAGGTACTACTCTGTATATCTCGTTGTCACTTCAAAAAGAGCAGACACAGATTGAGGAAGTTGGTCTATCCCCTAATAGCTTTTATTTTATCACCCTTCACAGCTCTCATCACAACCTCAGAAATCAGTCATCTTCATGTCTCTGAAGATTCATGCTTAACTGTGTAGAGCAATACATTATGATAATTTCTCAGATGTCTTTCAACCATTGTGCCACAACTCTAACTTTGGCTAAGGGGCCAAATGTTGATCCCTGGAGGGATGTCTCTATTATGGAATAGCTGCAAAAAACATTGAAATTGGTCCACTCCATTACTTTAATAGTTTTCAAAACACTATACGCTCATTCCTTTAAAGAACCCTGTAATTGTTCCCCATCATCATTGTCTAATCCTTTGGATTGGATCTAGCAGCAGCTATATGCTGTCCCATAAACATCCTCTTCCCCCTCCCATCTCCCTCCCCTCCTGTCTCCTCCTACATTTCACATTCCCTCACATTCCTTCCCTTTGGTTGCCTCTGTTATGTATTATTTTAACCATATCCAATGTTCATACTCTTAACCTGAGAATGACCCTTCCTTCCAACCCCAACATGGAGTCTGTACATAATCCACTTGGTTATGACAATGGTTGCTGGTATCCTGCGGATTACCCTTGGGCCCCCCTGCTTCATCTCCTTTACTGCCTTCCCTCTGCTACCTCCACCTCTCACCCCTGTTGAAATCGTCTTAATAACATTATTACAACATCCTTGACCCCTTCCTCCTTTCTCTGCTTTCCTTCAGGTCATTGTCTTCATATTATCTAATCACTGTGACTTCTTAAATGTTTATAATTACTATTGTATATGCCATGCTACTATTATTAGATTCATGACATCTGTTTCTGCAAAATTGCATCTCATACTGTTGGTTGTGTAATCCTTGTGTACATTTTGATTGTATTGTCCAGGTCTATCTTGAAAATGAGCATTGCTCAATGGTGTTCACCTTGTTAAATAAAGATTTTGACTGATTGATGCCTTCACTGAGAGAAAGGAGGTCCCCTGACCTTATTTCTGATGGCCTGACTCTTAACAGCCAAGAATTGTTAATGAGTCTTAACCTGCCACCTAAATATGTTTTTACCATCTTCAACATTTGCTGATTAGCTGGTTTGGCTTGGCCTCTTGGACCGATAACCAAAGGGAGTTTCTTCCCTTACTCCAAACCTTAGCATGACAGCCTCACTTGGTCTCCCAGATTGTATCTATACTGTTCCCTGAGGTTTTTCTAGAGATTTTAGGCCATTGCACTTACTGGGCCATCTTATGTCCCACTTCTAATTTCAACTGGGAATGCATCTGGGCAGATTTATACCTTTACTTGACCAATGAGAAGCTGCACCTTATTCAGTTTTATATTTTACATAATACATATTTTATCCCTGTTAACTTGGCTAAAATTGAGAAACTGCCCTCTTCCCTGTGTTCCAAGTGTGGCCAGACAGATGGATCCCATTTGCATGTGTTGTGTACATGTTCAAAAGTCACCCCACTATAGCAGAAGATTAGAAAAAGGGCTGATCCCTTTCTGGAGTTGAACAAATATTTCACTCCTGAAATCTGCCTATGTGGGAGACAATTTAGGAGTTTCAGATAAAGAATGGAGATATTATTTATCCATGGTCTCCCTTTCAGGAAAAAGAGTGGTACTTCACCATTGGAAAGATCAGTCTGAGATTCCCTGTTCCGAATGGCTCAATGAGCTACTACATAAGTTGCAGCTTGAAAAGATGAAGCCAGTCTCCATAGCCATTTTGAGGCATATAATAAACAAGCATTTGTCAACATTGAATGTTGTCTTGCTGCTGTTGGCATTTGTACTGCAGGAGTTAGAAAGATGTATAATAGGAATGGCAGTGAAGTATGGAACCAATGTCAACCCCACCCTGCAGAGACTGACAGGCATTGAGGTGTGCCTTTGTGTCCTCGGCCATAATGGTCATGCCATTTCACCTCACCCTATCCTGCAGACACTGAAAAGTGTTGAGGTGTGCCTTGGGGTACTCAGGCTTTACACTCAACCCATTCCATAGGGAAAAACACTAAAATGGGTGCAGTATAGGGGAATGGGGTGAACCTTGGGGCCAAAGGCTCACCTCGCTGCCTGTCACCGGCTGCAGCGTGGGGGTGTGGTGGAATAGCGTAAGCATTACTGTTGACAGTCCCAAGTCACACCTGTGATCCCCATCAGTCTCTACAGATTAGGGTGTTATGGTCAGAAACTCTAATGCCCAGGGAATTTCTTGGTATTTTCACTCCAAGTTTTCAACATGGGCCTTTTGTGACCCCACTGCATGAACAGTGACAGTATCAATTTGTTAGCAGAAAGGTGATTTTGCACAGCGACTGTGCCATTTGGCACCACAGGTGCAAAAACAGATTTTGCCCAGGATGTGAAAAATGACAACTGCACTGTTCATGAGGAGGTGTAAAAAAAATGGTAATGTTGAAAATCTGGAGTGAAAACATAACACTACCGATGAAGTCACAGCGTGCATAGGAACTGTGCAATGCACACCCATAATGCAATTATTTGGAGGACTTTTTACACCAGAGTTTCAACATAGGCATTTTGGGACTGACGCTCATGAACAGTGGCACTGTGATTTTCTTAATCTGTCCTGAACATTGATTTCACACAGTGACCATGCCAATGTTGGTTATTCTGTGGGGGCAGTTTGTGAAGACCAGATCCAGGAGGGAGGATGTCCCTGTATGGTCATTTACTCAGGTGGGGGAGATGACAACCTGAGTGAGGTTAAGCACTGTGGCATCATCAATATATGGGGTGGCTGTCTTTGCCAACCAATTTATGTTGAAGTCACCCATGACTATCTTTTCATTATGAGGAGGCAGAGTGGAGAGATAATTCAGAATGGCCTGGAAGGCAAGTTTGTGTTTCTTGGGAGGAATGTAGACAATGGTGAGTAGGAGAGGGGAAATAGACCTGCCTAGAGTTAATTTTAACCTTAGTGCTTGTGCCCTCAATGCTAGCTGTGGCGTAGGGAGTAGCAATGAGTCCTTAAGGTAGAGAGCACAGCCACCACCTCGCTTACCCACTCTGTCAGAGTGATAGAGGAGGTAACCATGGAGGTTAACAGCAGAGTCTGGTACAGAAGGGGAGAGCCAGGTTTCACCCAGTCTAATGATGTCCGGGTGGTGCTGGAGTACCCACCCCTGAAAGGGGTCCCGTTTTTTTTGCAGGCTGCAGATGTTAAGTGAGGCGATGCGCAAACCACTGGTAGGGAAGGGAATGGGCTGGGGGGCAGTCTGCAGGCTAGGGTTGGGGTTGACATTGCCTGTAAGAAGTAGAAACAGGACAAGGGACCTGAGGCAGTTGTTTCTTGTTTTTGTATATAGTTGATGATATTTTCGCAGCCTATACCCTTTGATTGGATGGAAGGTGGGTATTGGAAGTTTCAGGGTTTGGGGGTGACCAGTAGGAGGAGCAAGTGGGGCAGGGGAAGGGGTGCGGTGGTGGGAGTACGACTGGGGGTAAGCTGGAGAGAGTGGGGCTATATAGAGTCCAATGCCCAAAAGGATGCATACTGATAGAGAGGAAGACGGTAGGGAAGTTTAAGGTTTTATTTTTTGTGGTGGTGGGGGGTGCGGGCAGAGGGGTACCAGTGTGCTGTTGTGCCAACTCCCTGCTCAGGGGTAGACAGGAGAGGGGAGAGCAAGGAGGAGAGTGCCAGTCTGATCGCAGATGTAAAGCACGCATGATGTTCCACTTTATCTGGGAAGGAAGAGAGAGCAGCAGAGTGATAGAAAGGAATGTGGGTAGGAGCACGATAGGCTGGAGAAGTGAAGTTATAGCCTTAACAAATAGGGAGGGAGAGAGGTAAAGTTATAGCTAGAACAAACAGCGGAGTGAGATCGTAGGAGTGGGTAGGACCTCTGGTGGTGGGAAAATATAACCTGCGGATGGGAAAGCTGGCTGATTGGTTAAAATCGTGAGTGGGAGGGAGTTAGCCACGCTCTATAGTGCAGAGCCCACCAAGGATGGCGGTGGGGAGCCGACACTCTGTGTCAGTGGGGACTAATACCGAGATTCTCCTCAGGAGCAACCGAGCAATGTGAGCAGTGCTTCTACCTTAAATCTGCACTTGGGATTTGAAGGGGCATGGGAGAGCAGCTCCAGCAGTCCCTCACAAACTCTGGTGACCTCCTGCTTATTTCTTGAAGCCTTGGCTAGCTGTGGGAGAGACAAGGAGTCGGTGAGTTAATTTATATGTCACGGAACAAGTGGATAGAGGGGGAGGGTCTAGTAATTGCCATGATAGGGAGAGGCTATCGTTGGAACCTTTACAGCTCAGCAATGGGAAGCAGTTTAGCAGTTTGCATTCGGAAGTACAAGTACAGAAAGGGCACAGTAATTCATTCAGTTAACCTTCTAGTTGACACAGAGAACAAGGCAATCAGAAAGAGCTCAGTTATTAATTCAGGTTACCTTATAGCTTGTTGCAAAAATTTCCAGTTTTCAGAGGGAGCTCAGTAATTAAGGTACCTTAAAGATTGCTGTAAAAAGTACTAGTTTTCAGAGAAAGAATCCATTAAAAAACTATCTCCACTTAGGTGGCGACTGAAAATGCAGTGCTATTAACTTATGGACAAAGTTTTTAAAGTTTGGTTTGAAGTCCTTTTTTTTTTTTTTTAAAGTAAATGGCACCAAAAACACAGAGATTCTCCTCAAGAGCAGCTGAAATGCAAGCAGTGCATCTACCTGAAATCTGCACTTGGCATCTGGGGCGGGGAGCAGCTCCAGCAGTTCCTCATGACATCCGGCGACCTCCTGCTTATTTCTTGAAGCCTTGGCTAGCCGAAATCTGTGCTTGGGATTCTGGGGGGCAGGGGAGGGCAGCTCCAGCAGTCCCGCACGACCTCCACTGACCTCCTGCTTATTTCTTGAAGCCTTGGCTAGCTGAAATCCGCGCTTGGGATTCGGGGGGCATGGGAGGGCAGCTCCAGCAGTCCCTCACGACCTCTGGTGACCTCCTGCTTATCTCTTGAAGCCTTGGCTAGCTGAAATCCACGCTTGGGATTCGGGGGGCATGGGAGGGCAGCTACAGCAGTCCCTCACGACCTCCGGTGACCTCCTGCTTATCTCTTGAAGCCTTGTGCTAGCTGTATCCTTATTTCCTTCAATAACCTTGCTAAGTCTGTCTGGTCCTGCTGATTTATGAATATTAAGTTTATTCAGTTGCTCCAAGACCTCTTCTGCTGTCATATCAAAGTTACTTATTGAACCATTTTGGTCATAAGAAACTGTATTCATTTCACTGTCATTTATTTATTTATTTTTTTTGGTAAACAGAAGCAAAGAAATAATTAAAGGCAGTAGCCATAAGTTCTGGTTCACTGATTTCAGTTCCATCTTTTATTAGTGGACCTAGTGATCTGTCACAGCTTTTGTCATAAACATAAGCATAGAATGCTTTCCCATTATCTTCTGTGTAGGCTATTTTCATTTCTACCTTACTTTTTTCTTGTCTTATTAGTTTTTCGCATGTGCATAAAACCATTTTGTATTTGCATATGTTAAATGCACTCTTATCTTTTCTCATTGGTCTATAAGTTGAATTTTTATTTGTTGATTGCTTTTTTGATTTTGTTGGTAAACCATATTGTTATTTTATCCTTTTTATGTTGGCGCGCTTGTGCAGCCAACATCTTGCGGCAGTGCAGATTTGGAGGCGCAGTCACTGTTGGGTGAATGCAGGGCATGCATCAGTAGATGCATCCCTCATTCCCCAATCAGCCTGCATGCCGGCTCCACACCACCTGGGTGAGCACATCTAAGGAAAGGTCTGCTGCAATGTGAGCAAAGCTCTTCACATGCTGCAGACCTCCTGACATGCTTACCCGACACAAACATGGCTGCACACTACCTGCAAAAATGCCGACTTTGGGGGTGCCCAATCCCCCTGTCGGCTTACCCTGACCCCCAATGCATGTGCTGACAGGGGAGCCAACTCCCCCATTGGCATAAAGAACCCCCCATTTGTTATATGCTGAGGGGGGGTGCCCAATCCCCTCAGCCTCCTGCCCCTCCCCTGCATCTCTTGTGGTGCCTATGGGGTTCCTAATCCCCATTGGCATAAACTAACCCCCCCCTTTGTTGTGTATTGACGGGGTGCACAATCCCATCGGCTACAGCTGCCCCCAAAAAATACACAGGCTCATGACATGCTGGGAGCCCACCCAGCATGCCACATGTCCCTGTAAACATAAAAATGGTCCCGCGATGTCATTTTATTTTTTTTTACCTGTGAAGAAGGAAACGGTCTCTCAGCAGTCTCCCTGCCCCCTCCCACAACCCGGACCCACCTACTGCTCACCCTACCTCCGCACACCCCCCTCACCCCATACTTACCTCCGGAGTCTGGCGCAACAATGTTCAGTTGACCAGGAACATGTCTGCGCTCTTCAAAGCTGACCACGAACTGAGGAATTGCAGGTAAGCTGTATAATGGAATAAATAGGGGTGTTGCACCTTTGATGCATATCTCAGGCATTTTTTGGAATTTTGACACCAAATTTTTAACACTGGGTTTTTGGGACCCATCCTCATGAACTCTTGTACTGTCACAGCGTTATTTGGTCCTGAAAGGTGATTTCACAGTCACTGTGTGGAATCACCTTTCGAGACTGAGTAATGAAACAACATTGTCACTGTTCATGAGGGAAGCTCTCAAAAAGCCTATGTTGCAAATTTGGTGACAAAATTCCCAAAAATGGCTGTTTTACGAGTGTGCATTGCACTCTTTCAATGCACGCTCGTAACATCATGAATTTGTAATATTTCTGCTCCAGATTTTCAAACTTGCCATTTTTCCACACCTCCTGATGAACAGTATAGCTGTCATTTTACATATCCTACCCAAAATGTGTTTTCACACATCCAGCGCAGAATAGCGCGGTCGCTGTGCGAAATCACTTTTCAGGACAGTTTGAGGAAATGATGGTGAAACTGTGCATGAGTAGAGGTCCTAAAATGCCTATGCTGAAAATTTGGTGCTGAAAGTCCATAAAATGACTGTGTTGCAAGCATGCATTGTGCAGTTTCCATGCACCCTTGTAACTTTGCAAATTTGCAATATTTCCATGCCAGATTTTCAACACTGGCATTTTTTCACACCACCTTATGAACAGTACTGCTGTCATTTTTTTGCATCCTGCCCAAAATGTGTTTCCATGCCTGTGGCGCACAATGGAGTGGTTGATGCAGTAAATCAACTTTTGGGACAGATTAACAAAATCGCAGCCCACTGTTCATAAGGGGAGGTCCCAAAATGCTTATGTTACAAATGTGACTACCAAACTTTCAAAAATAACTGGGTTAGAGATGTGTGTTGCGCAGTTTGTATGCATGCTCATTGCTTCACCAATATTTCATGTTGTCACTCCAGATTTTCAACGTTGCCATTTTTTTATGCCTTCTCATGAACAATACAGTTGTCATTCTCCACATCCTGCCCAAAAATGTGTTTTCATCCCTCTGTCACCAAATGTCACAGCAGCTGTGCAAAACCACTTTTCAGCTAACAAAGTGATTTTGCCGCTTTTCATGAGGTGGCCTGATAAGCAGCCCATGTTGAAAATGTGGAGTGAAACTACCAACACACACCTACGGTGTTAGGGTTTTCAACTGTAGCACCCCTCCCAGTACAGACTAACAGGCATCCAGGGTATGACTTGGTATCATTGGATGTAATGCTCATGCCATTCCACCCCCCACACCCACCCTGCAGCCACTGACAGGCATCATGTGTGTCTTGCACTGTTCGGCCACAAAGTTCACCCCACGCTCCTATACTGCACCCACATCAGTGTATTTCCTTATGGAATGGGGTAAGTATAAAGCCCAAAGACCCCCAAAGCACACCCCGACACTTGTCAGTGTCTACAGGGTAGGGTGAGGTACAATGGCATGAGCGTTATAGCTGACAACCCAAAGGCACACCCCAGTGCCTGTCACTCTCTACAGGGTGGGGGTGGGGTTGGTGCCATTTCAATTCTTCATTACCATTCCTATTATGCATCTCTCGCTCCAGCACTGCCAATGCCAATGCCAGAGCAACAACATTTGGCATTGACAAATACTTGTTATTGTTTATTTTTTATCATGAACATCTTTGCTTTCTAGATCAAGTATGCATTGTTTTAATTCTTCCCAAAACAGATTTACATTGACAATATTTGGTGATAATCTCCATTTCCATAGCTCTAGCCTTCTGGTAATGGATGCAGAATCAGCTTTAGCGTAGATTTTAACTATTGTGTTTCCCTTAACTGGCACTATATATGAATTTAATTGGAAAGTAATAATCTCATGGTCACTATTGAACTGGGGACCCTGCATTTTAATA
Organism: Neoceratodus forsteri; assembly: GCA_016271365.2. Lineage (NCBI taxonomy): Eukaryota > Metazoa > Chordata > Ceratodontiformes > Ceratodontidae > Neoceratodus > Neoceratodus forsteri. The sequence continues at coordinate 1,356,126,450 of CM057452.1, forward strand.
TTTCTTACAGTGTGTTCATTATTCGTTAAAACTTGTAAAGTATTGCTTGCTTACTGCATTAAATGCCTAGGTTATAGTCAGTCAACATCCCCCATTCCAGATGTACAAAAAGGGGCTTCTGTGTTGTGAAGCCTGGCTTTTTTTGTTTTGCATCATGCAAATCTTGTTATGCATATTTACTGCTACAACTGTGTTTCACCATAACGGTTTCAACTCACTTACTTTCCCTTTGTCATTCTGTATGGAGTATATACACGATTGACATGCTCAGCACTCTATGTGCTGAGTAGGGTCTTGGAAACATGCACCAAGCCTCACATTTTGCCACTGAAATGAAGGAATAGGACACTATAAATGAGGGACAATGAAGGACACTAACACTCATGATGATCAGGATGCATCATGAAACACTGAGATACAGTACCTCAGAACACTGTGGAAAACATTGTATTAGCACCTGAGAATGAATTTCTACCATAAAGCAGGTGTGCCATTTAGGTAGGATAAAGGGGAGCAGTTGACTTGCAGCCCTGCATTTGTGCCTAGGTTGTTCTTATGGTGTGGCAATAATGGTATTAAATTTGGATTTAATCATTTTGCACAATAAGTGCCCACTTGGCCTGTGTGCACTTGTACTGCAGGTGCACTCCTGACTCTAATGTTTATGTATTGTGTTGTCCACTCTCTCCACATATTAGCAGCAGTACCATCACATGTGATGTGGAGGAGCACCAGCCAAGCAAGAGCATGAGTCATGCAAGTGTGACACTGTCTTTCCTGCCACACTACAGCTGGTGGAGTCAGTGAGCACTGATTTCTCAATAGTAGTGTTGTGGTGGCATATTTCCTGTTGATCTACTCTTAGTTGGTCTCTGTCTCCCATGGTGGCTGTAGAGGCAGAGGGTGAGCTAGAAGCTAACTGAAGACTAGGCAACCAACAAGCACAGAACCCCACAGCAGCAGGCTAGGCCTAGCAGCAATGATGACAGTGGTGTGGGTGGCCTTCATAGGCCTTGATCAGTGCATTGCAGCAGCAGCCACAGCAGCAGCCAAGCGAAAAGCAAGCAACCCAGGTTGTGTGGGCTCGGTTGGTGAGGTGACTTGGTCACAGACAACACTGGGGACCTGGGATGCTCAGTTCTAGCATCCAGCTTCTGTTGGAAGGATGGAGTGGGAGTAGACTGAAAACTGAGCTGGTGGTGCACTGTGTCAGGCTGCAGACTCTAGCCAGATGGCTGGGTAAGTAAAAGTAAATAATTGTTTTGCAGGGGGATTATATAAGGAGGAAGGACTGAAATATTGATGTGTTTTTCATCTTTCTGCAGCTTTGGGCAGCTTCATGACCCATAGGGGATGGGTATTGAATGGAATGAAGTCGGGGAGAAAAATCAAGACAATATTCTGTTTGGGGTGTGGTCAGAACTTCAGCCAGGAAAAACATTGGTTAGTAAGTGGGTGGGTTTCTGATGCACTGGTCCAGGGTATATACAGATGAATCTTGTACATTTGAAATTTTTCTGATTTGTGTATCACTTTTTAGTCACAACAAATTAGTTTTATCTTTTAGAGACATTACAGACATTCTAGAGGTTGCCATCAGGAACTTAACTAGCAGCTGGTCTCCACTGGCTGCTGGCTAACCCCTCCTGAAATCTGAAATGGCACTCCTGCCATCAAGTCTAAATTTATAGCACATCTTCTGTCTGAGCAGCATGTTTTCCATGAGGGATGAGCAAGTCAAGTCAAGTTGATTGGCAGGAAAAAAACCCCATTGAAGAGGCTCATTTACAAGGCAGTCCTAAACATTCAATTGATAAAAGAACATAAGTAAAATAAAACAATTTACAAAAGTAGAAGATTAACAAGTGAAGTATACACGATATAATATAATCAATTATTTCAAGTGTATGTACAGGCAATAAGCTAGATAAGTCAATATAAGGATAGTGACGCATGACAAAAATAACATTGAGGAACATGTGGTAACATTTTTATTATACTGGATTCCATGAATATTGGCAGTAACTAGGTAAGCAGATTGAGAAGGTTGATCAGGTATGGAATACAGACTAGTAAGAGAATCAAAGGGGAAGAGGGCGATATATGTGGGATGTGGAAAAAGATGGGATCTTAAGGAGAGGAAGGGGTAAGGGATGGTGCGGTAGTGAGAGAATGATTATTGAGTATTCAGGGGAAAAGGTAAGATGATGACACTTATTCAGTGGCAAGCACATGAGTCATGTAACTTCTCAGTGACTATCTTTATGATGGTATTTAGAGGGATTAAGCTTTGTGGTTTTAGCTTAGCTTGTGTTTCATTTCACATATCTGGGAGGGAGCAGTTCATGGCCATAGTTCTGAGGTGGAAGTGGGAGCCTGGGATATCTAACATAATGTAGTCATTGCTGTGTAATGTGTAAAGGCATGTAGACCACCAGAAGAGATTAGAGATATGGGGAAGGGAGCTTTGAAAGGAGAGATTTATAGAGCCAGGTGAGATAGTGAAAGAGATGTCTAGTGATAAGGATGACCAATCCAAAGAAGAATAAAGGTCACAGTGGTGAGTATGACAGTGGGCCTTGGAAATAAAGTATAAAGCTCTATGGTAGAGGGTGTTTTACTTGTGAAGCAGGTAGTCCGTGCATTAGCCATACAGTGTATTATCATAGTTGAGTAGCGGAATGAAAGTAGTTTTAACCAAACAAAGTCTGGCTTCTGTAGTAAAGAGTGATTTCTTTCTTTAAAAAAAATCCAATTCTTTGTCGCAGTTATTTGGTGAGAGAGGCTACATGAGCTGCAAATGATAGATGTTGGTCTAGTTCACAACCTAGGTATTTGAATTGGTGAACTACTTTGCGATTGTTGTCAGGAAGAGTTTTAGTGGGGGGGGGCAGGATTTTGAGCACATTTGTAATGACAGGCAGACAATTAGAGTAGAAGTACATCACTTTTGTTTTTTAAGCGTTTAAGCTTTTTTAAGCATTTAGTAACAATTTGGAATGTAAAAGGGAGTGTTTCAGGAGGTCATATTCAGATTGGAGCTCCACGTGTGTTTTGGCTAGCAAGGATTTGGATATATATATCCATATATCACAGTGTCGTCCTGCGAACAGGTGAAATCTTGCTTTACTAATGTTAGTGCCAATGGTGTTTATACAGTATGCATCATAAAAAGTAGCGGTCCAAGGATCAATCCTTGTGGTATTCTTCTCTTGAGGGGAAGGAGTGGGGAGAGGGAACCTTCTGCCTTAACCTGTTGGAGTCTATCTGTCAGGTAGCAGTATAATGTGTTGGGTAGTAAAGCATTGTTGACAGTGTCTAAGGCTTTACTGAGATCCAAGAAGACAGCCCCTGTGACTTGCTTCTTATCCATTGCAAGGAGCCAATCATTAATAAATGAGGCTAGAGCTGAAGTTATGCTGTGGGCTTTTCAGAATCCAAATTGTGCTGGATTTATCAGGTTATTCTTGTTGAGATAGTCCCTTATTTATATATTTACTAATTTCTTGAAGAATATAGAGAGTAGGGGAAGAATGGATATGGATTGGTAGTTATTTAGATCCAGGGATTCACCTGATTTAAATAGCGGGAATACCTGGGCTATTTTCCATTAACCAGGTACAATACTGGAGCTGATGGACAAATTAAAGAGAAGCAAGATGGAGACTGTTAGGTACTGGAAACCAGCTTTAATAAAATATGGTCCAATCTCATCAGCACCAGCACCTTTATTAATATCTAGGTGAAGAACAATGTCTACATCTTTGTACTGGAATGGGTGAAGGAGAAGACATTGCTAGTGGGTAGCAAGGAATTTTTTGTCAGGCTGGGAGTGAGGGAGACAGCTTTGGAGGTACCAAATGTGAGGTCTGTGGAAGAAAAATGATCATTAAAGGCAAAAAGGATGCCAGATTTGTTGAAGATTGTCCTGCCATTAATGGACAACATGCTGGGTAGTGAGGAAGACGATTTATTGCCTTTGGCTGCTTTATCTACCTTCCAGAATTTGCTGGAATTACCCTTAGTGGAATCAAAAGCATCAAGGAAGTAGTTCACCTTTGACACCCTGATATTTTTTGTACAATCATTACAGCAAGCTCTAAAGGAAGGCTGCCCAGTCTGAGGAAAGTTTGGTCCATCTGGCTGTAACCCAGAGCCAGTCTCTTATATTTAAGTCAGCCTTTAGGTTGGTCATGAACCAGGGATGTGAGCTCTTCTGCAATCTGAGTTTTATCAAAGGGGCGTGGCTGTTGCCGATGCTGAGTAACATGGTGTTGAAGACAGAGGCTGTATCTTCGATATTTGTGGCCAGGTAAAAATCTGACCGGTTTATGTTTCTAAGATCAAGGAGGTAGTGGGAGAGGTTGAAGTTATGGAAGCTCCTTACCCAGGCAAACCCAGTAGTTGTTTTAGGGGAATGCTGTTATCTTATACAAGCCATGGCACAGTGATCGCTGGTATCATTGGGGAAGACTGCCATGTATATGATTTTGTGGGGTCTGTTAGTGAGGGTCAGGTCAAGGAGTGGCCCAATTGAGGGAAGTTTAGGATTTGGATGAGTTATATCTGATACCAATTTATCAACTCAGATATCATCATAATAGCACTTGAACTGTAAGCCTTTGTTGCACGTTTTTAGCCAATCAAAATTTAAGTCAACAAAAATGATGATTTCATTCTGTCTTGTGTCTGAGATATTGCACAAATAATGTATAAGTTCCAGGCCCGTAGAGGGAGGCCTATAGCAGCATACTATTGTTAAGGTTTCTAAAGGGGATAGAGCTAAGTTTAGCAATAGGCATTTGAATTCCTTCAGGATGCTGACAGGGACAATATCAGATACAGTAAGTCTGTCTTTTATGTTGATGGCTACACATAGTTGGTCTGTCACTATGAAAAAGGTTGTATGAAGGGAAATAGATCACAGTATATGGAGTGGATTTTTTCAGCCAAGTCTAGGTTAGTACTAAGATGTCTGGCTCCTTGTAAGGAATCCAGGCACTGACGAGGTTAAACCTTTTCAGAAGACTGCACAAATTAAAGTGCAGGCATTTCAGTCCTTTAATGGTTGAGAAGTCAGCTGGGCTGGATGGATGAGGAACAGAGCAGTTTTCATGGGTAAAATGAGGGCTGTCCCTTGCATTCAGGGACAGTTGAGTGGCATGGTATGTACAGACTATTGGAGCCCCACTACAGCCAGGCTTAGAAGCTTGCCTCCACATCCCCATGCTCAGGCACATTATGACAAAGCACAAAGGAGACCGCGGGGATGTGCATCACTGAAATGAATTGGGGTTTTAATTTATTACTGTTTTATACATTATTGATGGAGAGATGGAGATTAATGAAGACCACCACTCAACTAACAATAGCTTAGTTAGTAGAACAGTGGCCTTTATTATTCTCCAACTCACTATCATAATGTATAAAATAGTAATAAAAAATAACTCCATTCATCGCAAGGGGGTACACCTCAGCACTGTGACCCATGGACACCATCTCTTAAAGACTCCTGCCTCTGGCTACCTAGTACTCAAGTAAGAGACTCTTGACATATATCTATACTTGGTGGGTTGTTTGTAGCAGCATGGCCTACAAGGTGTGTACATGTGGGTGGGGGGACTGGTCATGTGGGTGGGGGGTGTCAAGTTATTGCTTCTTTTGTGTTTGCCCCTTAAAGTCTTTGTGTGGAAGCATTCAAAACTAAGGATAGAAAATTGTAGAAGTACAGGCCAGACAGAAGTAATTAAGTAGTTTTGTGGGTAAGTGTATGTATTGAGAGTGGGAAGAGACACATGTGTTTCCATTGGTATGTGTGCTACAGTTCAACTGTGCAACTGAGATGAGGGGGGAGAAGAAAACTGAAAAGTATTAGAGTGGCTATAAGCATGCCACATGTGTACAGATGTATTCAGATATGTATTGAAGTACAAGTGAGTACCTGTGTGCAGGCACTATGGCTTAGCAGTTAAAGGCACTGAACTGCAAAGAAGGTGGCTTTGATGACCTGAAGACCTGGGATTGAATCTCACCAACCCCCACTTGTATATGGTGTGATCCTGAGCAAGTCACATGCATGCAACTGGTTCCAATTTAACATTTAAATCATGCTTGCAGCATGCATATCACTTTAGTAGTTTTATGTGTGCAGCATGAAAACATTTCATAAAATTATTTCTGTAAGGGTCTGCCATCTGTGATCTGCATTTATCAGCCATTGGCCCATCTTCTGGCTAGCACACCCAATGCTTCAACAACTGCTAACCCTTCAGTAATGCTAATTGGGTCATTTACATTCTGACATTCATACTAATGCAGAAGGAAAAGTCATTCTGCACTAGTATGAACATCAGTACTGCATTAGAATGACTTTTTACAGTGTATGGATCTCCATTCACAATCACTTTCAACCATACACTGCATCAAGAACAGTGAGTTGCATTCTGGCAATGATGCAGAAGGCAGGGGCCCATATTTTCAAAGAGTTACAAAACATGCTACAACAATTTGTGTCACTGTGCTTCACAAATTGCAGCTGTGGCTGCATCAGAAGGGTATGATACTATCAGGAGATGTTTGCAACACAATTTGTTATTCCATCACTTGTGTTCAGATTTCTGACACAAAAGTAGTTCACAAGTGACGTGATGTGTACGTATAATTGTCAATTTAGATGGAACTGTGAAAATACAGCATTATACTGTATGTCCCATATTGTTGTGTCCTGATGAAAATGTGTTATGCTTTAGCACTGTAGAAACTACCACCCTGTGTCTCTGAAGCCATTTCCATTTGTCTACATAGACAGGAAGCAGGCTATCCAGAACCCAACTGCAGCTCATGGGTCTGGCCTTTGAAGCAGCAAATCCTGTGTCTGCTGCTGCCTTTTTCTGCTAATCTGGAGAAAATGCAGCATATCCTTGCAGAGCTAATCAGGGCACAGCAAGCAGAGCTATCTGTTAGGGCTATGAAGAATATCGAATTCCACTGGCAGTGTTCATCCAGAATGGCAATGACACTTCCAAAATGATATTTGGATTTTATTTTTAATTCTGTGGAATTCCAAAAAGCATTACTGAGTAAACTGTTGACTAATTGTCCACAAATCATATAAACTGAAAAATAATGTTTCTGCAAATTGTGGAAAAAAAAATTACCATGTTTATATAAACTTGTGGAAACCTTTTCACTTGCAAAACTTTGGGAGTGCCGCTACTGCCAGAATTCGATAGAATTTCCCCAAATTGTGTTCCATTAGTATCTGAAAATTCTGCAGAGCACTGCATTTGTGTTTAAAACCCAGGTTTTTGCATCAAATGCAAAAGTTTACGTAGCATCAGCAATACATCCAGTTCTGTGCCACCTATTACAATTTATTTATTTATTTATTTAAAATCTTGGAATTACAACCTTTGAGTCAGAGTCTCATTTCCAAAGGCTCCACATCAATACACAATACAGAGATAGGTAAATACAATAGACAGTATGATACAATATATAATGCCAGGGCAGTTTGATGGCAAGGTTACCGCATGAAACAGTATACAGAGATGTCTAATACAGAGTTGAGGCTGTAGGCTATGGGTAACACAGTAAACAGAATGATACAGGGTACAGTGCCTGGGCACTTTGACTTCCGGTTAGAGCATGACCATTTTACAAGGATGTCTAATACATTGTTGTGACTGTTGACAGTGTATAGGATAAATCTAACAGTAAGAGGTAGTTAGTGGCCAGAGAGTGAATTGGGGGACAGTGCACATGCCTACCATGCTTGGCTGGAGCTGAGTAAACTAGGTAAGTTAGGGGAGGCAGGTAGTGCAAATTCTAGAGCAGTTTGTTGTGAGACTTTGTCCAAGTGCCTGAGTAAGAACTGAAAACCATTGACTGTGAAAGAGGTCATGTGGCCATTCTGAGCGGCTGGCAAAGGCACTGGTGGTGGACTTAGTGTGCAGGTGCAGGTGCTGGTGGCAAGGAGGTGGGTCTTGAGTGCTTTTTTAAAGGGACCAAGATTTTGAAGGTTAGAGACCAATGGTGGGAGGGTGTTGAAGTAGGAGGGAGCCCTGACCAGAAAAGACCTCTGGGCGAGTGTGGTTCTGACTCTGAGAATAGCCAGTACAGCTTTGGTCGAGCTGTGTGTGTACACTGTGGTGGAAGAGGATATTTAGGGAGGCAGATAGGCCTGGATGGTCAAGCCAAAGAGAGATTTTTTGGTCAAGAGGTAGGACTGCCAGTGGACCCTCTCATCAAAGTTCAGGATCTGGGCAATGGAATAGAGTATGCATGTGTGTGGCATGCAGTCTGCAGCAGTTAAGAGCCTGCAGGCTTTGTTAATGACCACTTTTATTTTACTGGAAGCTGTTGCATCTGTCGCAGTATAGATCAGCAACCCATATTTGATCAGAGACATTACTGAGGAGGTTATAGCTAGTCTCAGGACTTCTGGCATAAGGCAGTCCTTATGGCAATAAAGTAGACCAATGTGTGAATTGGTAGCAGATGACAGGGTGTTGATGTGTGCTTGGAAGGAGAGGGCAGAGTCAAAGATAACCCCTAGATATTTATAGGACAAGACCTGCTCCAGGGTGTAGAGTGGCTGTGCTTGAATATGCAATTGGGCATTTTTTAATTTGCTTTGATGATGTACGAAAAGTAGGGCCTTGGTTTTTTTCAGGTTCATGACTAGTCTGTGCTTGGCAAACCAGAGTTCAGCTTGTCCGAACGTGTTCTGGAGTGAGGCCTAAAGGTCGGTTGGGTTGGTGTGGGAGGCACAGATGATGACGTTGTCAGCGTAGAGGAGAATCTTTTTGGGGCAGGTGGTGGGAATTGCATTCAAGAATATGCTAAAAAGCAGGGGCCCTAGAATAGATCCCTGCAGGACTTCCAAGTGGATGGGATATGAGCAGGGGACTGTGTTATTTATCCACACACACTGGGACCTAGAAGACAGGTAACTAGTAAACCAGTCCAAGAGCCCTTGTGAGAACCCCATTAGGAGGAGGGAGTTTAGTAGGAGGGGGTGAATGACTGTGTCAAAGGCCTTGAATAGGTCTATGAACATGTCCCCTACGATGTGCCCTCTATCAAGAGCAGGATGTATATAGTTTGAGAATTCTAGCAGGGCCATGGTGGTACTATGCTCAGCATGGAACCCATGCTGTTCTACGCAGAGTAGGGCATGGGTTTTAAGGTAGTCAGTTAGTTGATATGCCACAACTTTTTATAGCGCTTTGGACAGTGCGGGAAGAATGGAGATTGGTCTGTAGTTTCCCAGTGTTAGGGGGTCACTGCCTTTGTGGATTGGTGTAATAATTGCATTCTTCTAGGCTGTGGGAAACTGACCAAGGCATAGGGAGCAGTTCAGGAGGCCAGTGAGCAAGGTCTTCAGCATGTCCAGTGCCAGATGGAGGAGTTTGATGTCAATTGGGTCATTCAGGGGGCTAGTACTGTCAGGGCCTTGGCTAGGTATGGCCTTGCTTCCATGGCGGAGGTAGCCCAGAGATAGAAAGGTGGCCATCGGTGGTGGTGGGGGACTCGGAGGCGGGTACTGGGTCAAAGAAGTTTGGGGGGAGAACGCAGCTTAGGTCAGTAAAGTTGTCAATGAATGTGTTGGCAATCTTCTTAGGGTCTGTGGTGACCAGTCCCTTAGATGCAATTTGGGACAGGGGTGGCCTGTGCGTTTTTCCATTTAGGGAGGTTTTGTTGTCCCAGAACTTGTGTGATGAGCCCCAGGAGGTGGTTAGGGAGGCTCGGTAGTGTTCGGCTTTTGCTTTTCGAATAGCCCAGGTACAGCTGTTCCAAGCAGCTCTGTATGCCTGCCTGTCAGCAGGTTTGCCTGATTCATTGGCCCTGTGCCAAAGGTTATCATGGCTTTTGAGCTGCTGGAGGATGGATGGAGTTATCCATGGTGTGCTCTATTTTTTGATGCTTGCCTTTTTCATAGGGGCAAAGATATCACAGGCCTGGGTGAAGGAGTCATGGAATTAGCTGAGTGCAGCATCAATGCTGTGGGCACGGTATATTGGGGACCAGTCCCATTGAGTAAGGTTCTATTTAAAGTCAGAGAGTTTGCCTGGGTGCAGTTGGCATCAGAGTGTTGTGGTTAGGGGTGGTGCAAGTTGACGACCCGACCGTGTGCAGATTACCAGGAAGTGGTCACTGAGGGAGTTTGGTAGGACTTCAATGTCCTTGATTTTATGGGTCTGGTTGGTGAGGATGACATCCAGCAAGGTGTGTGTGCCCATGGCTGGTTACACCTAGTTGGTTTAATCAGCAACTGATGTAGGTTAAGGACTGTGAGCACATTCAAGGCAGATGTGGCTGCTTTGCTGAGCCAGTTTATGTTGAGATCCCCTAGTAGTATGTGCTCTGATTTGTGGGGGTGGCTGGCAAGGTACTTTATTAGTGAGTGGAGGGCTTGCGTTTGCTTGCGGGGTGGGAGATAGGCCACTGTGACTATAAAGGGGGCCTTTGATGAGTCGAGGGAGATTTTCAGTGATAACATGTGCGCTTCATGTTCTAACACTGGGGGGGGTAGTGCCTGGGCCAATAGAGTGTGCTTAATGTAAATTGCACACCCACCACCTCATTTGCTCGCTCTGTCCAGTCTAAAGAGTGAGTAGTGAGGGAAGGAGACAGCTGAGTCGGGGGTGGACTTGGATAGCCAGGTTTCAGCCAGGGTTAGGATGTCCGGTTGGTGCTTTGTAATCTAACATTGGAGTGCAGTGTTTTTTTTTTTCAGTATACTGCAGATATTCATGGACCCAATGTGGAAGCTGGGGGCTGATGTTTGTTTCTGTGTGTTGTTGCATCTGTGTCCTGGGTTTGGGTGTACATTTCCAGATAGAAGTAGGAGGAGAGAGATAACTCTGAGGAGAGGCCTATGCATGTTAATGTGTCCAGCTGTGGGGCAGTACGGACTGTGTGTGCTCACCACACATGGTATGCTGCATGACCGTAGGGTTGGGATGTCAGGGCCAATTGCCTGCCATTCTGAGTTTGTGTGGGGCAGAAGCAGTGGAATATGTTTGGGGAAGAAGACGGGGCGAAACTGGAGCAGACATTGTGGAGGAGCTGTGGCAGTGGTATAAGTCTTACGGCAGCAGTGGGTCTGGTACTTGGGTGGGATGGGGTGCGTGAGGAGTGGAGCGAGGTAGGATCAGTAGTAGTAGTGTTGTAAGCATAGTGAGGTGGACAGGGCTGGCCATGGGTAGGTGTGTGCTGGTGTTCGGGGAGTATAAGGGGGAGTGTTTAGCACACATCATGAGAGGGAGTCCCGTAGTGCAGTGGTAGGGCTGTGGACTTTGGTGCACAGGGTACCAGGTTCAAGTCTGGGGGGGGGACTCCTAATATGCAGGCTGGTGAGCGTTATTTGACTGGGTGATGAGCTGCTAAACAGGGAGAGAAGACCCAATGAGAAGGGAAGGAGTTCTTCCAGAAAAGGAGGGGCAGAATAATATTTAAAAGAATGTAGAAATTAGTTTGTGTGGTCAAGGGTACACTCACAGAAGGCTAGGCATGACTTCAGGAAGAAGGGGGTGGCTTGAAATGCAGGAGGTGGGATATCTAAGATTTCTGGAGTGCAGACATGCCTCCACACTTCTGGGGCCAGTTAGAAAATATCAGAGGTGGGGTTTTAGAGTATTTAATTAAGGTGGGAGGAGGGGGTGGGAAGGGTGAAAAAATGCTCAAAGAGCAGCAGCACACAGTGCCACAAAGAATCATGCCAAGTTCAATATCTGACTGAGTAACTTGCTTGGGAAATTGTACCTGCACTTGTGGAATTCGGCATCGGCTCAGTTGGAAGCTGGGGAGGGCAGGAAGGTTCATTAACCTTCCTTCAGACCCTGAAAGGAAAGAGAGGGGATTTTAAACTTGAGAAGCATTTTATAAGGGCAAGCAGGGGGCTGGGCTGAAATGCAGGGTGGGAGATAGAAGTAAGGAAGAGTGAGTGCAGAAGAGAGAGAGAGAGAGACATGCAGAGACAGGAACCGTGGGCTTTGAGGGGTATGAGTACAAACTAATTAATAAAAAATTTCAGCTACTGTAGTAGGTAACAATATTCAATCAATCAGTCAATCAATCAATCAATCAATCAATCATTTTATTTAACCAGGCATGATATTGTATGGCACCAGCAATTAAATTTAGACCAGCTAAACAATGTAAAAAAATATACAATTTGCTAGGCTAGGGCTAAATGCAAAATTCCGAACTTAAACAGTAACTAAAATCACAGCCAAACAAAAAAAAAAACTGCTCAAAGAGTAGTAGCAGCACACACAGGGCTACACAGGAATCACGCCAAGTTCAAAATCTGGCTGAGTAACTTGCTTGGGAAATTGTACCTGCACTTGTGGAATTCAGCATCGGCTCAGTCAGATGCTGGGGATGACAGGAAGGTTCATTAACCTGCCTTCTGACCCTGGAAGGAAGGAGAGGGGATTTTAAACTTGGGAAGTATTTTATAAGGGTAAGCAGGGAGCTGGGCTGAAATGCAGGCTAGGGGTGGGAAGTAAGGAAGAGGAGTGCAGGAGAGAGAGAGAGAGAGAGAGAGGAGAGAGAGAGAGAGAGAGAGAGGGGGGGGAGAGAGAGTGAGAGAGAGAGATATGCAGAGATGCAGACAGTGAGGAGCCGTGGGCTTGGAAGGGTTTGAGAACAAACAAGTTAATAAAAAATTTCAGCTAGCAGGTAACAATATTGTATGGCACCAGCAATTAAATTTAGACCAGCTAAACAATGTAAAAAATTATACAATTTGCTAGGCTAGGGCTAAATGCAAAATTCTGAACTTAGATAATGGGTAAACTGAAACTAGCAACCTCTATGGCTGAGACAGCCTGCCACCCGGGCCATTATTTCTTAACAACGCCCTGCAAATAACAAGTTCCTCCTGGCAGCACCCATTACCACCTGGTATCCCTGCGCCCACCAGAAAGATGATACCTCCCAATGTTTTCACCTCGCTTAGTGAGACAATAATCCAGAGGCCCCACAACTCATTCCTCAAAACTGTCCCTTCCCCTTGCTGTTACAGTATGATTTAAAAAAACAATTACCAACAAAAAAACACCAGTTTTCTTCTTTTTTTATCTATTTTACAAGCGCAAATAGAACAGCAGCGCTGTGACCACCCCCATCCTTCACCCGGCACCCCGCTCTTGCAAATAACGCTAACCAGCACCGCAACTCCAAATTCGGGACTGATTTCAGGAAAGCCCCACTCCTGTCCCAGCTTTGGCCGTGTTTAGACACTGAACAGCACTAATGCGAAAAACAAAATACTGCCACCTGGGCACACACAAATCATCCCTATAGAAGAAGCAGAATTTCCAACTGAATCAGAATATATTTTTATCCTTACTACTATAGCCGAATACTACATTATCCATACAATCGCACCATTCTTGCGTCAGCACTCCCGCTCGTTCCTTGCTCACACTCTGCAAGCAAAATCATTTTATTTTAACAAAACAATCTGTAAGGAGCTCAAAACGCACGCGGGGGTACTGAAAACCAACAATAACAAAACAGTAAAATCTACAAAGAAAAAAGTCTTATAAGCAGCAGCACCCTCTAGTGGCACAAAAGGGACTATTTTACAGAACCTTCCATTTCTGTTAATTTTTCTTACTATTTCACACTATTGTTTTATAAAGTTTATTATAAATAAAATATAATGTTCGCCCATTTTCTAAGTGTAATAATACCCTCCAAGGTGGATGTTATGGGATATAACGGATCTTCCAGGGGCTATAAGGCCCTTCGCCTGTGGCATTGGGTCTCATTAAACCCCTGGGCGGTCCATTATATCCCAATAATGCCCACCTTGTTGGGTATTATTACTTACTTAAAGAGCAACTAAATCACAGCCAAACAAAAAAAATGCTCAAAGAGCAGCAGCAGCAGCAGCAGCAGCAGCACACACAGCGCTAAACAGGAATCATGCCATGTTCAAAATCTGGCTGAGTAACTTGCTTGGGAAATCGTACCTGTGCTTCTGGAATTTGGCATTGTCTCAGTCAGAAGCTGGGGAGGGCAGGAAGGTTCATTAACCTGTCTTCAGACCCTAGAAGGAAAGTGAGGGGATTTTAAGCTTGGGAAGTATTTTATAAGGGCAAGCAGGGGGCTGGGCTGAAATGCAGGTTGGGGGATGGAAGTAAGGAAGAGTGAGTGCAGGAGAGAGAGAGAGAGACATGCAGACACAAAGGAGCTGTGGGCTTGGAGGGGTTTGAGTACAAACAAGTTAATAAAAAATTTCAGCTAGCAGGTAACAATATTGTATGGCACCAGCAATTAAATTTAGACCAGCTAAACAATGTAAAAATGTATACAATTTGCTAGGCTAGGGCTAAATGCAAAATTCTGAACTTAAAGAGCATCTAAAATCAAAGCCAAACAAAAAAATGCTCAAAAAGCAGCACCACACAGAGGGCTACACAGGAATTATGCCAAGTTCAAAATCTGGCCGAGTAACTTGCTTGGGGAATTGTACCTGCACTTGTGGAATTTGGCGTTGGCTCAATCAGTAGCTGGGGGAGGGCAGGAAGGTTCATTAACTTGCCTTCAGACCCTGCACTAGTGGAATTTGACGTCGGCTCAGTCCAAAGCTGGAGAGGGCAGGAAGGTTCATTAACCTGCCTTTAGACCCTGGAAGGAAAGAGATGGTATGCAATGTGGGCTGAAATATCCCCCGCCTTCTCACCTCTTCTCCTCCCCACTTCCCCCCCTCCTTCGACTTATAACCTTCCTACACCACCTTTCCCCTTTACTCCTGTCCCACACAAACTCTAGCTACTTTGACAATGCCAATCTGGCTGCCTACCTTCCCCCCCATCATCCCCAAAGCTTAACATGGACCTATTATTGACATGTCTCACTATTCCCAGTGTATCCCTACCTTGCAACAACTTGATGTAATGTAATTTACTCTTCTTTTAAGATGTACCAGAAACTAGCCAGTCTTGTACCTCATGTGCCATTTTAATGATGTTCATGATGCCTACCATGTTTTTCTTTTTTTCACTGTTATCTTAATTTGTACTTATTGTATTGTATTGTATTTGTATTGCTCTGTTTTGTCCTTGACTTGGAACCTTTGAAAATGAGTCTTTGACTCAAAGGTATTAATCCCAATCGAAATAAATAAATAAATAAATTGATGGTGTTTAATATATCACTAAAGCATTTACTCAATGCCTATATAAATTTACAGAAATCAATGATATATAAAACAAGACAGATATTTCACTTTGCATGATTTGGCTTTGATGTCACACAATCTGTAATACCATACACCATGTTGAAAATCGGTATGTTGTATAGCCAGCATCACATAGAACTGGATGTGCAGTCTGTGCAACAGAGCCTTTCATGCCAACACCATGAATTCTGGATCTGAATCCACTATTCCCTTCCCCCAATATTGCTGTGATTGAAGAATGAACAGGATATCCAGTGCTGGTTTGACCCTCCACTAGTCTAGCTGTGGGCAACAGAAGGGCTGGATAAGCCTTTTGATTGGACTTCATCAGTTAAAAAATAGGTCTGAACAGTTGATGTGGGGAAAGAGGATAGCTAACTGAAGGTGCCTTTACCCCTCCCAACTAACACAGCTGTGTCGAGGACACAGAGAGAAATGGTAAATTAAACAAAAAAAAGTCATTAAACTTAATTTAACAATCCCTTCCTGATCTCTATCTGCCCTGCTCTTGAGGGGATCTGGTAGATATTTGTTTTAAATCAACCACTCAGCAATGTTACTGGATGAGTTTCTGAAGGAACTGTCACCTAACCTGTTAATCTGGTTCAAGGTCAGTTGGCATTCATCTGTATCCCCCTCCCCCGGGTCGTGCCTGAAAATAGGCAGAATTTGTCTAGTGCACTTATCCGGTCAACAAGAAACTAAATAAAAAAAAAAAAAAAACTAAATAAAATAATTTTTTTTTGTGCCAAGGCTTCCTCAAGCCCCGCTATTGGGCTCGCCAGGCTCCAGTGGCCAACTCCCTTATACTCTGGGATCTCCCCCCCCCAGGTGGGGCTGCTAAGGTGGAACTGTCATGGCCAGAGGGGTCAGCAACAGAGCTGGCTCATTAACGGAAGGCCAGCATTTTTCTTGGCATTTTGTTTCTTCCCCTTGAGCCGAGGGTGTGCATTGACACTGACAGAGGTGGAGCACGCATGCATCCGTGTGCGCTCTCCTCCAAGCTTCTGCCCTCTGCTCCCCCCAGGTGCTGCATGGCACCTTCTCCCCAAGCCTCTGCCAGGGGGTGAATGGGCACTGATGCAGTGAATCCCCACTCCCCGGAGAAGGACAGCAGTCCTCCAGATGCTCAATCCTTCTCCCTCTCCTGCCAACCCCTGGCAGTCCATGCTCATTCCCAAACATGGGTTGCCAGCATGGAGCAAGGTGTGACATCCAGCGCCTCAACCCTCAGTGCCACCAGGCCTGTCTAACCTGTTTTAATACTTTAAAGATCCTCTCAGAAGCAGCATTTGCCTTGCTTTTGAGCGAAACTGTCAGGTAAAGGTTCCTTTTGGGGGGAAATGGACTGAAGAAACAGCTGACCAGCCAATCATCACAATGGAACTGCAGGAGAATCAGCCAGTCAGACTGATGCAACAGTGGCAAAGACAAGCAGGCTGCTGAACCAGTCTGGGACTTTTCTGTCTGAATTTGTTGGGCACTTCACAAACAGGTTTAGCACACCAACACATATATAATAGTGGATGGGTGAACATCCACAACAAGGCTGTGTTACCATCGAGGGATCTGATGACATCATAAATACCTTGAGAGTGAAGCTCGAAAGGTCTCACTGATGTCAATTGCCCAAGATGGAAATGCAGCCTTAGTTGTGGATGTTTACCCATTCACTGTTTCATATAATATATATATATTTTTTCTATTTTCATTTTAATTGTTTTACATTATTTTATTTCTGTAGTTACTTGCTGTAGGTGCTGCTCACATTCCTGCTGCTGCCGCTCACGCTCCTGCTCGATCTGACTTCTCACTCTCACCTCTCTGCCTCTTTGCATTGCTTGTTTTTAAAATCAGATAGGAAACAAACATATATATGTATATTTTTCCAAAAGGGAGCAATGTGCGGCTCTCTGTGTCCTGACTTCAAAGTCGGTGGCACAGCTGCCCAGTGCTTGCTAAATTGCGCCGCCATGTTTGTTTTTATTTTCTACATAGAGCCTCATCTGAACCAATCATGTGGCAGGCAAAGGCTAAAAAGTTGTTATACTATTGATGTGGTGTCAGAATGATAGTACAACTTTTTTGAACTTTTAACTGTCCTGCAACAAGATTTTAGCAGTTGCTGAAATCCATGCACAATCAGCAGTACCCATAAAAGTGGCCAGTAAATATTTTTTAAAAGCTTGCTTTCTAGAGCAGTGACTGTCCTATTCACCCAGCCAATTAGATGCCAACCAATATTGCTTATTTACTAAACAGGATGATCCTAGGAACTGCTGTATTTTCCTTCATTCTACTGCAGTCAGTTGATCCTCAGTGACTCACACCAGTTGAGTAGACAGCTCACATTCTTCCTTGTAGGTCACATCATCAGCAGATTGTGTTTTTCTAGAAACTCAGTCCTGTGAACTGAGCAACATCTCACACATATTTTGGGGAAGTGGCCAATGCTTAGAACCCCAGGACCTTATGACAGTATGGAGGCTTGCAGTAGGATGGATCTATCTCTCTCCAGTGAAAACATCATATTTTTAAACTGAGCAGATTTACATTGATTAACACTTTGAATGGCACAGCAGTAGAAAAGTCAATGAGATGCATACATTTTCAGGGGGCTCACTGGACATTTCCCATATTTCACAGATCCATGAACCATGGTCTGTCTGTCTGTCTGTCTATCTATCTATCTAGCTATCTATCTATCGGCTGTAGTAAAGGCTATCTCAGTCATGGCGTCTCATGATTTCTTACAAAATGCAAGCTCCAAATACTGTAGTAAAGGCCACCTATGTCTTCTTCTTCTGCTTCAGTGCAACAAATGCAGTAAACAGGCAATCAAGACAAGTCATTGTTAGGAATTATCTGATGATCAATCATCCACTTTGCACCTCTACTGATTGACTCCTATACCAAAATGCTTAATCAATTGCAGAATGGTTATTCTGTCCTTCCATAACTGTTGTACATGCCAGTGCGCACATAAACCTCCGCACTGTCCAGGGTGGTAGTGACAGCCCTCTGCCCCAACAGCAACCCACCCCTGTCCTGTATGCCAGAGCCTCCCACATACATACAGCACTGCACCATCCCTCACTGAAATGCAGAGGCATACCTCCAACCTGTCACCACACACTGGTACCTAGTCCCATATGTGTAAAGCCCCCATTGTCACACATCAATGCCCCATCCCCTAATGCTATCTAATAATGTGTAATAGTAATATGTTTCCAAATGTATAATAATGACTAATATCTAAGTTCTAAAGAGCAGGTTAACAGTGTCAACCACCTGTTAGGGTATAGCCATCCAAGTAAATATGTGAGGTGTGCTGTCATGGTATGGCCAGTACTGCTGACAACCATGTATTAGAATTATCTGGGTAAACTGATATACAGTCATTGGAATAAATACTATGTCCTGTTACCTGTGGGATTGTTAAACAATAGAAATATCTGTAACTACAGTAAGCAAGCCACAGATATAAGCCCCATCCCCATCACAGTACAGTCCACCCCTTGCACACAGCACAGACCTGTCCCTTCAGGCATGCAACCCCCAACCCCACAGCATTGAAAATGTCACCCATCATCCCCTGTAACAGTTGTTTGGTGCCATGGCTCCAGACAGCCAGAAACACAGTGCTCCACACACCTCCATGTGCACCAGCTGTCCAGCTGATGCAGGGAGCATGTCATCCATAGCAGCATGCTCCCAGCAGCAGATTATATAGGAGTAAAGCATGCCAGCACCAGGAGTAAAGCTATGGCACTAGTGAAAAAAACCTAGAAGTACAATGACAAACACTGAACAGCACCCATACCAGTAATATCCACTCAAATACGGATGTCAGAAAATCTTTCTGCCAATTATTTCAGAAAGTAAATAGAAGAAGATATGAGCACCAGGAAACTAGGGCAACAGTGCTGGTAAAAAGTAAATTAACTCACAGGAAGCAAGTTACAGCTCCCATTGCACAGAGTGAAGCTAGTACATAGTGAAGATGTAATCAGTGTCCTTTATTGAACTCCATAATGCACAAACAGTAGCGAAATATAAAAGGCATAAGGTCTGGTGACAAACCATTAAAAGTATGCAATTCCATTTCTCCTGGCCCATGTCAGGCTTCCTCAGAGTGATGTAAAACAAAGTGCAAGTGCTCTATATTTATAATGAAAAGGGGGTGTGGGCATCAATCAAATTCACCAATCACATACAATGCATACATGTCAAACAGCATTCATTTAAAGGCACAATCACATATATAATACCAATGTCATCTCCTACAAATATATTACACATAAACAGCACATAAATAGATAACTATAAACATTCAACTTGGACACAAGTAAATCTATGGGCCCCAAACCACCATACTTCATCTACGTTATATACATTTATTTAAAATAAAATCTATAAGGCAAAAGTCTGAAATTCAAAGGTAATATGCCTGAAGCAGGCCAGTGGTGGGGACTTCAACAGTTACCATGTACAGATACACTTAAATGTAAAAATACCTAAATAGAGAATTCATATTGATCTACCCAGTCTGGTTAATAAAAGCAAAAAGAGAATAGATATTAGTGCAGCAAATATGTGCTCAAATACATCTAAAGATTTCCTGTTTCTTGAGATATAAACAATTTGCATCTAAATTTCATTAAAAATGCTCCCAAATAAATGCTTTTATTAAGTCCAGTGGACCAATGTGCTCCCACTTCAAAAATCCAAAAGCTTTAATGCTTACCTATCAACTTTTTGATATCACCACCTCTTGGGCCTAATATCATGTTCAGTACCAATGAACTTGACCTCATAAGTGGATTTTTTCTCACATGCTTGACAATGCCATGTGTTTTATCACCTTATTGCAGGGTCTGAATGTGTTCCCTTACTCTCATTTTCAATGGACGAGTAGTGCGGCCTGCAAAAAAGGCTCTGCAGCTATAACTGGGTAAATAAACCACAGCTTGAGTACTGTATGTAATAAACTGTTTTATCTCAAACTGTTTCCCTGTACTAGGGTGCACAAAACATTTTTCAGTACTTATGTAACTGCAATACTGACACCTTCTGCACCTGTAAGTGCCCATGGGGGGGGAGTTAAAATAGAAGGCCAAGTAGGGGTAGGTCCCAAAGTAATGTTCGCTACCACCATGTCCTTTAAGTTCTTACATCTTCTGAAAATGACCTTTGGTCCCTCCTTAACAGTCTCCTGCAATTTTGGTTGCAACTGGAGCATAGACCAGTTACTGGTGATAATTTCACTCACTTGATTAGCCTGTTTAGAATAAGTTGCAACAAAAGGGCAAGTAAAAAATGGATCAGTATTGCTTTCATTCTTCTCTAATGTTTTCCCCAATCCATACCTTCCACTTTTTTAGGGCAGTTGTTATACAGCGATTACTATAACTCCTTTCAACAAACCTCCTTACCTAAGCATCTGTTTTGAATTTAAATTCTTTGATTTCTTCTACATTTATAAACAGAATGTGAGCTTGATATGGAGACAGCTAAACATATTCCAGATAGAGGTGTACATAACAACTGTAGTCAGCAGGAGTTAGTACTAACAGGGAGTTAGTAATAAAGCCAGCTAGCAAGGGAGGGGCAATAGTCATTATGAACTCTAGTGACTATAATGCTAAAATAGAAGGTAAACTTGCTGATGAACACTTGTATACTAGGATTTTAATAAATGCAATATTCACATATATAGAGCACGTGGATACAATACTGAATAGTGGATATATGAAGGGGTAGATCTCAGAAGTGTTGTTTCGTACTATGACTGTAGCTTATCCAGTCCTGCCAGTAATTTATATCCTCCCTAAAATACATAAAGGGTCGGAGATTCAATGTGATAATGGTGATCCTAGAATAAGGATCACCATTACGGTGAGTGTACATCACCAAAAATGAATTTTGGTGATGCACACTCATGGCAACTGGGAAGAAGGTGCCTGAGATCCAAGGGTGTACTTTTTAATGCCGTGGGCTGTGCCCTGCCCCCCCATGGGGGCTTTCACCTACTAAAGAATTCTCAACCCAGGGTTGCATGTCGGAGGGTGAAATACTTTAAAAAAAGAAAAAGCTGGCTGCCTGCAAAAAAGGAAAAGCACCACACTGGACCAGAACCCTGCACCTCCCAACTTACAACTCTCCCTACCACGCTAGTGGACTAGCTTGGCTGCTGCCCACCACACCCCCTCCCACATACATTCCCTTCCCTTCCTCTCCTCCCATGCATTTATGCATGTGTACACACATAACTTTTTCTCATCCTCTCTTGCCCACCCCAGTACCTGGGCGCTACCCTGCCAGGTAGCCTTGAAAACAGGTGCCATAACTGAGTCACCATTTTTGTATGGTGCTCCATTGCAGAAGCCATGTTCACTGGATACCATGGTTGTTTAAACCACCCAGTAGACTTATTATATCAGGTAAAGGCTGGATCACTGAACGTCTCTCTCAGCATTTACAACCCGTGGTCAAAAACCTGAGTTTCTACACTAAAGATTTCACTGAAATTATAAATATAGCGGAAATTTGGATATTTTGATATGCAGAAGGAGTGGTATTAGGCAACTCTCATTTCACACAAGGAAGAACTGGAGGCAATGTTTTTTTTTTCCTTGAACAGAGAGATGGGATAGAGAAGGTTTCAGTCCCATCTACAGTATGCACTTACTCCAGTTAGCTGAGGAGGTACTTACTAAGAATGCTTTTATATATCTGCTTCTCAACATTTTACCAATCGAGTCTATTTCAAGATAATAGGGTAAGAGATGTGTAGTGGTTGGTATTAATAGTTTTATAGTGTTTTGTATAAAATATGGTATATAAAAAACATAGATGATGTAATGGCACCTTTAAGGGTAGGTCTTTTTAAATACACCAGATGACTGTATGGAATATGCCTTGAGGAAGAGCCCAATTGAGGCTCAAAAATGTTTGAAGTTGGTGGAGAGGCTGTTGTTACTAATAAATTGGTTTGGATTCAGACACCAAATTGATTTTTTTTCTATATTCTGGTTCTTCCTCAGTCTTTTTCTTAGACTTTTTGCTGAATTCTCTCAATTGAAGCTCGATAGTAGTTTCTGCTAGTAGTTGTTCTGTGTTTTTACACTTCCATGGCCTATCCCTGGTAGCCAAAGAGAAATATGCCACTGAGCAACAACATTTCACTGGTTTAGCATGCTCAGAGTAACTTAGATGCTTTTTTTTTTTGCATTAATGACATATGTGGTTTAGATCCCCAAATTTGCTTTCAAGCCTTTGTCTTTTTAACTTGGTTTTCAGGTCAACTAATATTTTGGAAATATAGCAGTATGTCAGTGCTTGCCATACTTAACACCTAGAAGAACTATTCAGTACAGCGATGACATTCCTCCCCCACCCCTACCCATGCTATCCCACACCCCACTGGCACCCCTTCACCACTCCCCATCATCTACATATGATTTAATACTGTGCAATCATTTTTGTGAAAAATCACAAAGTGATCAAAAGGAAGAAGTAAACCATGCATGAATCATAGAAAAGACATGAAAAATAGGAGGTAAAGAGACATCAACTGAGCATCAACTGAGCCTCTAACAGGAAAATAATTTAGCTCTCCAAGGTAGACGCTCAATGGAGCTGTATAGGTTTGGAAGATGGTGTCAATAGGCCAGGGAGGAATAGCCCTTGGATTAAAGAGGCCTCCTTAGTAGGTGATACTTGTAACATCCATGAAGATGCCAGCAGCTCTCTCCACAGCAAGAAATATTTGAAAGAAACATCAAGCAGTGACAGAGTTTTTTCAAGCATTGCATTGTAAAACATTCTTAGGGTCCAATTACTTTCAGATTCTTTTTTTTTTTTTTTAATTACGCAACAATTAATGGCATGGCTTGATGTTGGCAGCTGAGGAACGCAGATCAAGTGAGGGAGGAAAGGATGAGCAGCAGGGTAGGCAGCATAAACAAGGAAACCTGTTAGAACATCAGTTGAAGCATGACAGGTGGAAAGTAAATGAGTGAGCCAGAGCCTGGACAGTGTCTAAACATGCAAAGCCAAAGGACTGGGTACCAAGTGACAAGAGTTTGTACAAGTTTCAAAAGTCAATTCACTCAATTCCAATCTCATAAAAGGGAGTCCGCACCAGCTGCAGCTTTAAACTTTTCATTTTATTACCAATGCAGAAGCATACATTAAAAATATCTACAGCAGGAAAGGACAGGAACGCTTTTGTGTTTCACCTTATACAAAGGTTTTATCAAAGATCTTGACAGAATGCAGAGCTGATTTTGAGAGGTAAAAAACACTGTGAGACTTAAACGAACATAAAAAAAATTAAATCAGACAGAAAAAATGAAGAGTGGAAGTTTACTAGCTTGTCTTAACTGACAAGCCCAGTATAAACACAGTTTTTTTTCTTGGGTAGGGAAAAATGGTTGGCAGTTTTAAAATTGAAATTCTAAGTTAATGCATTGACATACAGTAACTTACTTAGGAGCCAAGACTACCAGCACTCATTATGCAGGCATTAATGTATGGGTGCTTCCAAGCCTTCTTCAGCCAACCAGCATATATGAATACTTCTACCAACTTAAAAAATGAAAAAGTATCATATTATATAATATGTTGTTTCCTTTTTACAGCCATCTATTCAGTGACCATCACAATTAATCAAGGGTATTCTAATGATCTTAAAGACAATAACACTGATGCCTACAAGAAATTAAAGGAAAACTGTGAAAGTGCGGTATGTATGTTTTTCAAACAGTATATATTGTACATGTTGCTCCAAGTGACTTAAGTTTTATGGTTAAGACTGTTTTCTGGTTCTGCAGCACAATGTATTGTACAGTAGTTTGTTTAAAAGGATTCCAGTGCATTTAGAGACAGGGGCCTTGATTTTCCAAGCATGGTACAGAGTTTGTACCAAGCCCTGCACAACGACATTTAGGTTGTGGCAGTACGCTGAACCCCATTGCCCAACGTCTCCTGATTTTTGAATTGCAGGCACCGTTGTGACAGTTTCCAGGTTTTACAGCAGCCTGCACGAAATAGCTTGCTCAAGCTCCATAAAAACAGCCCCAGACAATGCTGCAAGCTAGACCAGAAAAAGTTGATCTAATCCGTGGCACTTGTTGCACAGGTTGAAACTCCCGATCTTTGTGATTGCTGCAAGCCCCGTGCACCTTATCATCAAAGCACCCTGGTGTTGAGGCACTTGGGGGTTTGAAAATCGAGCCAAGAGTTTGATTCCATGTCTTTCCTGTTTAGATAAGTGCTACGTTATTGCAGTGGGCACAGTCAGTTCAGTAATGAAACATATGTGTTCAGTGAAATGGACTACTACTTACAAATTACATAAACAAAGATACTTAAACATATTAAAACATCTCAGAAATTCTAAAATATATGGGAACATTCTCAGAAATCATCTTGTTAGCAGCAATCATTTATATACAAATTAAGCATTAATGATGAATCTGGCTACAGACTATAAAACACATATATGCTTACTATTAAATAAGACATTCAGTTTTTCACTATGACATTGGTAACACATATTCCCCCAAAAAGGGATCAACCATTTTATATGCAAATCTTTTACAAAAACAGTAGAGCACATGGATCAAGTTAATAGATGCATAAGGTCAAGCTGGGTATTTTGATTGATTAAAAAACTATTCCTTTTTCTAGAAAACTGCAGGTTCCCAGAAGACATAAATGAGTCAATGGGCCTGATTCTAGAAGCTTGGCACAAGTCACCGCCAAAGGTGACTTGCACCAAATGCTGTTGCGACATGGACCCTGCACCCTATTCTAGAAGGGGCAGGGTCTCCGTGACTAAGTCCCTTGACTTGCAACATATGGACAGGTACGCCAACCTAAGGGCATACCTGAGGGGCATGTCGTAAGTCATAGCCCACCCAGCAAGCATAAGTGCCCCCCCAAAGCCCTGCAAGGCAGCTGTGTCCCCCTGTTCCATTCCCTGACCTGATTTTGTGCTGTAAATGGTTAAATATTAAAAAACGTGAGATTCCTGGTAGTCTAGTGGCCCTCATCCACCCCACCCAGCAGTGCCAGTCCCCCACATCCCCCCACCCATCATCAGTCAGCGACTGGCACAGCCCACCGCTTACCTCCATGGCCAGCTGCCGACTGAGTTCTGCATGAGTGCCTACTGTATAGATATGTTCAGAAATGAATGAGTAGTCATTAATTTCTGAGCGCACCTATACAGTAAGTGCTTATGTGGTGCTCAGTTGGCAGCTGGCCATGGAGGCGAGAGGTGGGTTGTGCCAGTCGCTGGCTGGGGATGGATGGGGGGACTGGCACTCCTTGGTGGGGTGGGTTGGGGCCACTAGACTACCATGGATCTCAGGGTTCTCATTTTTAACCATTTGAAGCAAAACATCAGGTCAGGGAATGGATCAGTGGGTACACAGCTGCCCTGTGGGGCTTATAGCAGTGTGGGGTTTGGGGGCATGATGTGTGTGGGCTGCCCTGCAAGACATTTAGGGTTTGGGGGCTGGGGTGTGAGATGCCCAGCTGGGCACCTCTGCTATGGGGGATCGGTGGCTGGGGGTTGTGGGCTGCCCTATGGGGCACTGATGGGGGTGTTCTGGGCATGGGGGGGTCACATCCTGGAGTGGGTGCAGTGGGTCTACAGAACCCCTGGAGGACATATGTACAGTTATGCCAGCTAAATGCTGGTGTAACTTATGCTGACAGTTTTCCTTTGGGGGTTCTTCTAGAATCCTGACACTGGGGACTTTGTTGCTGCTCTACTAGAATAGGGCACAACTGCTGCTGTAAACCCCCTAGTGCTGTGTTGCAGGGAGTTTATGGTGCAACTGCTGGCGTAACTGCTCTTTGGTGCAAGTGACCTGCAGGACACATTGTAAATTCATAGAAACATAGAATTTGACGGCAGATAAGGACCGCTTGGCCAACCCAGTCTGCCCATTTCCCTACCCACTGGGTAAGCTGCAGATCCTAGTTAACCAGCAGCCTACTTCTTCCTACCCCCACCCCCAGAACTGCCTTATGACTATCCCATGCATGACTTGAATTCACAGATTTTGACTCCACAACCTTCTCCGAAGGCCGCTCCATGCATCCACAACCCTCTATGAAAAATACTTCCTTAAATTACCTCTGAGCTGCCCCCTCTATCCTCAAATTGTGCCCTCTTGTTCTTGCACACCTCTTTTTTTGAAAGACGCTACCCTCTTGGACTTTGTTGATTCCCTTGAGGTACTTGAAAGTTTCTATCATGTCCCCCCTCTCCCTCCTTTCCTCGAGGCTATACATATTAAGCTCCTTAAGTCTCTCTTCATATGTCTTCCGGTGCAGACCCTGCACCATTTTAGTTGCCCTCCTCTGGACAGCTTCCATCCTGTCTATGTCTTTGCGGAGATTGGGTCTCCAGAACTGCACACAGTACTCCAGATGGGGTCTCACCAGCTGTCTGTACAGAGGATAATAATTTCCTGTTTTCTACTGGTGATGCCTCTCCCTATGCATCCCAGTATCCCCCAACTCTCCTTGCTGCCCTCTCACATTGCTTGCCCATTTTTAGGTCATCTGATATGACTACCCCAGGTTCCTCTCCATTTTTGTTGTTGTTAGTATCTCACCCACCATTGTGTACTCTTCCCCTGGGTTTTTGTTTCCCAGGTGCATTACCTTGCACTTCTTAGCATTGAATCTAAGCTGCCATACATTTGACCATTCCTCTAACCTTGCCAAGTCCCTTCTCATCCTTTCCACCCCACCCTGTGCATCAATTCCCACACGTTGCAACTGCTGGCGTAATTTGTTACTTGCATTGTTCTTTTTGGCGCAAGTGCTGTTATGCCAGGTGTATCTCTCTTAGAATCAGGCCCATTGGTCTTCATGTGGGCATTTACAGTAATCCACAAGGCTTAAGATACAATCTAGGACCTAATGAATGTTTACCATGTTTTTATAGGGTGAAAGTAATAATTTGCACCAATCTAAAACAAACTGCTCTTTATGATGAAGGATCAAACAGTCTTGCATCTTGTAACCAATCTTTATTAATATTTAATTCTATTAAACTTCTTAATAAAAATAGTTGGGAGAGACCATAAGAAATCATCTCATGGTTCATGCATTCTCCAAGGTAGAGCTAGCATCATTTCATTACTATCCATATGATTCTTTAATGCATGATTCAAGTAATTTGTACAAACTATTTTTCGTGATCTTGAACCAAAAATGAACAGCCATCGGCAATACCTGGGTTATAATTAAAAGCAAGCTAGTCTCGATCAGTGAGAGTTCCCCTGTACATATTGTGGCAGTGCCAAGAGGAGTCAAAGAAACAAGTTTTGTATTAATTCCAGGTATTCCACAGCCCACTGCAATCCACATATTCCAGCCCCATAGTGGAAGCAGCTTTTACTTTAGCAGAATTGTCACCACTTACATTTGTAAAGGAATGAAGTGTGTATCACTTGCTGAAACTATTTATGGAAAGGGCAGGCTGCCTTACTGTGGCCTTTATTTTTGCTACATGTACAGTAGATGCATATTCCAATCCAGTGTATTTGAAGTAGTTATATCTTTGTAAGTAATGCTATCCATGTTTTCAACAAGCTTGCGCACAATGGATCATTTATAAGCAGAGTCATCTGTTTCCCCTTACATAAAACCTTAGATGTATTGGCATTTAGTTGCAAAGTTAAACCTTTAAGACTGTTATCAGAAAGCCGAGTACTTTCATGAAACCCCTCATTTGAATATTCAAAAAATTACATTTTTATCATCACTTTTAAGGGCATCATTTATCTATTCTAGGCTCTTAAATAAAACCTTAGCTATTGTTAAACTTTTAAGACTGTTATTACTAAACTTAATTATTTTCTGAAACTATACCACTGTCTAAGAAATAATAACAGCCTCATCTACGTATAAAAAAATGTGATTTTGTTTTTAACTATCAATTTTTAGGGCATCACTTGTAGTTTTATCCTTTCTTGTCTCAGAATATATATATTATTTGCTAAAAACTTCATTAATGCAGCAGTTAGGGTTTTTTTATAGCAAAAAAAGCAAGGAAATTCACCATTAGTGTTACCACCCCATGTCCATCCCACCCCCAGCAACAGGCATCAGGGGGGTGTGTTGGGGTCATCGGCCCCAACTCTCACCCCATTCCATGTGAAAATAAGCTTAGATGCTGCAGCATGGGTGAATGGGGTAAGAGTTAGGACCAAATACCCCAACGCACACCCTGATACCTATTGGTGGGGGGCAGGGAGGGCATGGGGTGCAAGGGATGGTAACCCTAATGGTGAATTTCCTCACTTTTGTTACTGTAAAAAATCCTAACTGTTGCATTAACAAAGTTTTTTACAAAGAATTTCCTTACTTTTTGAGAAACCATAGTAAAGTACATTCTTGAGCAAATTGGTTGGAGCAGGGTCCTGCGCTCCCACCAACTTGCACATTTCCGCATTAACAAAAATATTAATACTAAATAACATGTCCAGACTGCAGCTGAGATAACAGTGCAAACCTAATCTCAACCAACAGCACCAAAAGGTCTGCATCTCGCTTTTTTCTGAGATAATGCCACAAAACTGTGAGTCAACAGTAGCGAAAAGTCTGTATCTCGCTTCGTTTTCAAGATAATGGCACAAACATTATGTGACAACAGTAGCAAAAAGTCTGCATCTCATTTCATTTTCATGATAACAGCACAAACGTGATCTGAGTCAACAGTAGTGAAAAGTCTGTATCTCGCTTTGTTTTTGAGATAACAGCAGAAAGCTGATGTGAGTCAACAGTACCGAAAAGTCTGTATCTCGCTTTGTTTCCGAGATAACAGTGTAAAGGTACATAACAGCATAGCTCCATGGCCCCACCAACATATATTTTCACAATGCAAGGTCTATGATTAATCTTTCTGCATCCCAAATTTCATGCAAATCGGAAACACAGTTCAAAAGTTATTGAAGCCAAACTAACCAAATTTTCATTCGTTAGAATGCCATAACTCCGTACCTGTTTACATTTTATACACCAGACCACTGAGAAGCACCTCTGTAGCAGTGAGAGTACCTACCCTATTAATTTCAAACCGTTAGCACAATACAGAACACTATGCGTAAAACGTTAAGTGTGTCACACAGTAGCTCTGTAACAAATCAATGTTTCAACATGTAAACACCAAAGGTAACATCTCCAGGACATCCCCTCAACACCCTCCAAATGTCAAGTTAAAACACCAAACCATTTCAGAGATATTCAATTTTATAGTCTGTGCACCTTTAAGAATTCTTTGATTGCATGAATCGGCCACGAAGCCACAAAATGGCGGACCTCACAGCCGAAAAATCTTTGATTGCTGGGGGGGCAACTTCAAACCCTTATAACTCTGGAATGGAATAACATTTTTTTCACCAAGCAAAAACTGGCATGTTTCATAAATAAAAGGCTTTCAATGTGTCATGTTGCAGACAAATCAACCACTTATTGGCTGTGCTATGTGTCGTGGAAGACAGTCTTCAAAATAGCAGAAACTGCATTTTTGGCACTTCCCTGCACAAAACTGTATACATTAGTGGAATAGAAATGTTTAAATAAAGAGATATACCATGCCAGTGCATGCATACCAAATATTTTCCAAATGTTTTCAACAGTTCTGGCATGGCACAAACAGAAAAGTGCACACGAGTGGTGAAAAAATACTTGTCAACAAAGCAACATTTTCTCATGAAATCTTCAAACAACAGCACCACAGCCCAGCATCCGTGTATACAAAACAATCTGAAGTCAGTCCAATACATCCTTGCTGCACACCAAAAGATGACATAATCACTGTTTTCACAATACACACATATGTATTTTCCCATTATTAACTATAGTGACAGACCCCCCACCCCAAAAAAGCATTACTTTAGAACGGAGCAATATCTTTTAACAACATTTTCAAAGGACACCACCAAAGCCTAGCACCCATGCATACAAAATAATCTGAAGTCACTCAAATGCATTCTTCAACAGTTGCTGGAAGCATGGAGCCCTTTGGGCCCCACGCTCCCACCAACTCATCCATTTCTCCCTAACATCACAGTATAAGTGCTGAATATCATATGTATTGGTGGGAGTGCATATTGCTGGGAGCGCGGGGCCCTTCGTGCCCCATGCTCCCACCCATTTGTCCACTTCTGCCAAACATCACACTCCAACTACTGAATATCATACATATTGGTGGGAGTACACAGTAATGGGAGCGCGGGGGCCTTTGGGCCTCATGCTCCCACCAACTTGTCCATTTCTGCCTAACATCACAGTACAAGTACTAAATATCATATGTATTGGTGGGAGCGCATATTGCTGGGTGTGCAGGGCCCGCTCCCATCCACATTGTCCAGCACTCCATAACCACATACATCTGCCATATATTTTTAGCTCTCCTACACCTTATCATGAAATCTTCCTACACAACCAAATATATGCTCACCATGCTTTTCAAAACACACAGAAATGTTTCCCCAGTAACTAATGAACATGCACCACAACTCAACAACTGTAACTGGCACCAACACAAAAACTGACACAGTCCGAAATCTATGATGACACTTTCTACATACCAAATTTCACACACATCATGAACACGGTTCAAATGTTACTGAAGTGAAACTAACCAAATTTTCATGTGTCAGAGTGCAATAATTCTGCACCTGTTTACATTTCGCACACCTAACCACTAAAAAGTACTTCCGTGGCAGTAAGGCTAGATACCCTATAAATTTCAAGACACTAGCACAATGCAGAATGCTATCCGTAAAACGTAAAACTGCTTCATGCAATATCTCCACAACAGATTTATTTTCTGACACCTAACCACCATACTTCATATCTAAAGGACATCCCCTCAACATTCTTCAAATTTCATGTTAAAACACCAAACCATTTCAGAGATATTCAATTTCAAAGTTTGTGCACCTTTAAGAATTCTTTGATTGTGAGAATCGACCAATACTCACAAAATGGCGGACCTCATGGCCGAAAATGCCCTAAGATGGTGGACCTTGAGACCAAAAAAATAATCTTTGATTGTGAGGGTGGGCAACTTCAAGCCCTTATAACTCTGGAACGTAACATCATTTGCTCACCAAACAAAAACTGGCATGGTTCATAAACAAAGGACGTTCTACATGCCACGATTCAGACAAATCAACCACACAGTGGCTGTGCTATGTGTCATGGAAGACAGTGTGCAAAAAAGCAGAAACTGCATTTTTGGCACTTCTGTGCACAAAAACCATATACACTAGTGAAAAAGAAATTGGTAAATAAAGAGATGTACCATGCCAGTGCATGTATACCAAATATCCAAATATCTTCATCCCAGAGCAGCACAAGTGGAAAAGTGCACACGAGTGGTGAAATATTACTTGTCAACAGAGCAACATTTTCTTACAAAATCTTCAAATGACAGCACCACAGCCCTGCACCCATGTATACAAAACAATCTGAAGTCAGTCAAATACATCCTTGCTGCTCATCAAAAGATGACATAATCACTGTTTTCACAATACACACATACTTATTTTTCCATTATTAACTATAGTGACAGACTGCCAAAAAAGCATTACTTTAGAACAGAGCATATTTTTAATGAAATCTTTAAAGGACCCCACCAAAGCCCAGCACCCATGCATACAACCCAATCTGAAGTCATTCAAATGCATTCTTCAACAGCTGCTGGAAGTGCGGGGCCCTTCAGGCCCCACACTCCCACCAACTCATCCATTTCTCCCTAACATCACGATATAAGTACTCAATATCACATGTACTGGTGGGAGCACATATTGCTAGGAGCATGGGGCCATTCAGGATCCACGCTCCCACCAACTTGTCCACTTCTGCCTAACATCACACTACAACTACTGAATATCATACGTATTGGTGGGAGCACATATTAGTGGAAGCATCACAGTACAAGTACTAAATATCATATATATTGGTGGGAGCACATATTGCTGGTTGCACCAGGCTCTTCGGGCCCTGTGCTCCCTCCCACATTGCCCAGCTCTCCATAACCACATACATCTGCCATACATTTTTCACTGTCCTATACAACCAAATATAAGCTTTCCATGCCTTTCACAACACACAGAAATGTTTTCCCAGTAACTATAATAAACATGTGCCACAACTCAACAACTGTAACTGGCACCAACATAAAAACTGACACAATCCAAAATCTATAATGACTCTTTCTACATACCAAATTTCACGCAAATCATGCACATGGTTCAAAAGTTACTGAAGTGAAACAAACCAAATTGTCATTTGTTGGAGTGGAATAATTCCGCACCTGTTTACATTTCACACACCTAACCACTGAAAAGTATGTCCATGGCAGTAAAGCTAGATACCCTATACATTTCAATCCATTAGCACAATGCAGAACTCTATCTGCAAAACATAAACTGCATCATGTAATATCTCCACAACAAATTTATTTTCCAACACCTAAGCACCATAATTCATATCTACAGGACATCCCCTCAACTCTCTTCGAAGTTCAAGTTAAAACACCAAATTGTTTCAGAAATATTAAATTTTAAAGTTTTAGCACCTTTAAAACTTCTTTAATTGAGTGAATCAACCACGACCTCAAGATCAAAGATCATCTTTGATCATGAGGGGACATCTGGTAGTGAGATTTGGGCTATCTGGTCCCTCCCAGAGACATCTGGTCTAGCAAAAATCTAGCCATCTCGTTCCACCCTCGCGAACGAAGCTCACGATCAAATAATTCTTGCGATCAAAGAGTTTGCAGGCTCACGATCAAAGATCGTTAGCGAGCCATGATCAAAGAATTTAAAAGTTTAAAACTCAATTTGTTGACACAAGTACATTAAACCATAGGCATGGCTCGATAGAGGGAAGCCCCCTGAGCAAAACCCATCCAAATTTTACTTCAGAAGTCACCCCTGGGTTGAGATATTTGTTTTTTACTAACCCCAAACTGAAAACAAGATGGCGGCTGTCGTGATCGATAAATTTCTCACGATCACAGATTCTTTGATTGTGAGCCTGCAAATTCTTTGATCCCGAGGAGTGATCAGATGGCCAAAACCTCATTCTTCTTTCACAAAATAACCATATAACTTTTTCCATAGACTTATAATGGGAGCTAAGAAGTTTAATAACTTTTAAATGGATTAATATTTTTTCACCAAACAAAAAGTGGCATGTTCCTTTACCCAAGCTCTTTCTATGTGCCAGGTTTCAGACCGACATGCCACATGGCGGCCCTGCAGCACTACAGACAAAATATGAAAAACTGCCCATAAAACTGACGAAAAGTGCATCTTTCAGCGATTCACTGCGCAAACACCGTACAGCCAACTTAAGCACAATTTGGCAAATCATGACATCTGCCATGCCCCACTGCACATATCAAATTTCATGCAAACCTGTTGAATGGGTCCAAAGTTATTGACACAAAAAATTTCAAGTTTTACATTAAAGTGCCTTCATAACCCTAACTATAAGGGTGCAACCCTATCCCTATAATACATATATATATATATATATATATATATATGTATATATATATATACGTATTATGGTAGCATGGTAGTGCTATCATAGTTAGGGTTGAGTACCCCATTTAAGGTTAAATGGTAAAACTTTGCACCTTAATAACTTTGCCACCGTTCAATGGATTTGTGTGACATTTGGCAGGCCATGGGGCATAACCATAGATCTTGGGATCTGCCAACTTTCGTACTGGTTGGATATCCGACTGTGGAGTTAGTAAGCAACATTCTGGGGCACATTTATGATTTTTTGCGTATTCTTTGCTCATGACTACAGTGCACACAGTTTGCGCGACTGGTCTGAAAACTTCAGGGAATGTGCGGCTGGGGTCTTCAATGTGCCTTTTGAAGATTTCATGAAAAAGTATTGAATGGTCCAAAAATTATTCAAAAAACAAGTTTCCCATTATAGTCAATGGAAAAAGTTACCAGAAAGTTTGACAGTGTCGCAAATGACACCAGTAGTGTCGTGAGTCAGCCATTTTTTTCAGTAATTGATCACAGAAATGCTTGGCATTTAAAATTGGGACCATCTAGGGACACAATTCATTTTGTGTTTACCTAGTCGAGCCCTGAGGATGCTAGGCATGTCTTTATTTTGGAGTTAAACACCCGAGAAATATGTTTTTTAAAATATTTTGGGAAAAGTAGTGTCGCAAAGTAGTG
Organism: Neoceratodus forsteri; assembly: GCA_016271365.2. Classification (NCBI taxonomy): domain Eukaryota; kingdom Metazoa; phylum Chordata; order Ceratodontiformes; family Ceratodontidae; genus Neoceratodus; species Neoceratodus forsteri. Next base: position 1,356,160,911 of record CM057452.1, read on the forward strand.
TTGCACCTGCGACACTTTCATGATTTTTTTTGCAAAAGTGTGGCAAATCACAACACTACTTTGCAACACTATGGCCAAAATGACAGGAACTGTTTGCCACTCTGCTGCAAAAGAACAGTTTGGTCTTTTGGGCTGAAATTTGGAGGGAAGAAAGCCAATATCCCAGAGATGTGTCATTTGGTGGTTTGGTGACAAAATATTGCAGCGATGCAAAGTTACCATACTCCAAAGTTGACACTTTTTCCCATAGACTAACATTGTGGTGTCTGCTGCAACTTCCGGGCCCATATCTCGGAAACGGTGCGAGATATGGACTTTTCAGCAAAGGAAATGCTTAGCCCTCCACTAGGGGGCAAAGTGTAAAACTAGCAAGGAAAGTCATAAATAATATGAAATTAAAACATTTTTTTCTACGTCGTATAGTTCCTGAGATATAAGCAATTTAGTATTCCAACAGCTCATTTTCTGATTCGAGGCCCATTATTATGCATACATTCTTTGTAGTCACTGTGCTTCTCTATGCAGCTGTTGGGAAAAACTAGGGTGTGCACTTCCGTTACTGTTACAGTTAGTGTTCCCAGTTGTGTTTCCGTACCTTTTTGTGTTACTGTTCCCGTGTACGCCACCGTGTGCATTACTCTTTGAGTTTTCATTAGTGCTTGCATTCGCATTACTGTTAGCATTTGCATTTCCACTCCTGTTTGTTTGCATTTCTATTTGAGTCACCGTGTGCATTTTCATTTGCGTTTGCGACCGCTCTTCCATTTGCATTTCTGTTTGCATTACCGTGACCATGCTCATTACAGTTTGTGTTTGCATGCGCTCTTGTGTTTGCATTTCCATTTCTATTTCCTTTGCCATTATTGTTGCTGTGACCATTACCATTTACATTTCGGATTGTGGTACCATCGCCGTGCGCATAATGGTTTGCGTTTCTATAAGCGCTTGCGTTTGCATTTCTGTTTCTGTTTCCTTTGGCATTATTGTTGGTGTTACCATTACCATTTGTGTTTACAATTGTGGTACCTTGAACATGCGCATAATGGTTTGCATTTCTGTACACACTTGTGTTCACGTTTCCATTTCTGTTTCCTTTGGCGTTAGTTTAGCTGTTACCATTACCATTTGAATTTCCAATTGCGGTACCATGACCGTACACGTTACAGTTTGAGTTTCCATACGTGCTTGTGTTTGCCTTTCTGTTTCCTTTGACATTACTGTTGCTGTTACAGTTACCATTTGCATTTCCAATAGAGGTACCATGACTGCGCATGTTACCAGTTGCATTTCCGTATGTGCTTGAATCTCTGTTTGCATCACTGTTCGCTTTGGCATCACTTTGCACTTGCGTTTCTATTAACATTTGCTTTGCCATTTATGTTTGTGTCACCATGTGCGTAACCATTAGCGCTTACATTTACGTTGCAGTTACCATTACTATGTCACAAAAAAAAAATCATGTGGTGGCAGCACGGGGCCCACAAGGGCCCACACTCCCACCACCACATTCCATTCGCTATTTATAGTCCTCATTCTCAAAAAGAAGGGAAATTCATGGCAAAAAAACTCTGTTTAATGAATCAGTTAGGGTTGTTCCACAGCAACAAAAGTGAGGAAATTTGATGTTAGGGTTGAAAGCCCCCCCTTGCACCCCCCAGCCTGCCCCCCCAACTGGCATCGGGGTGTGCGTTAGGGTTGTCGGTCCTAACTCTCACCCCATTCTCCTATACTCAGCTTGTTTACACATGTGATGGGGTGAGATTAGGTCAATGATCCCCAATGCACACCTCAATGCCATTTGGGGTGGGCTTGGAGTGCAAGGGGCTTTCAACCCAACATCAAATTTCTTCACTTTTGTCACTGTGGAACAACCCTAACTGACGCATTAAACTGATTTGTTTTGCCATGAATCTCTCTCTCTCTCTCTCTCTCTCTCTCTATCTCTATTATATATATATATATATATATATATATGTAAATATTGGAAATATGTAGTGAAAATAATGGAAAGGGCCCCGCGCTTCCACCACCACGTTCCATTCACTATTTATAGTGCACATTCTCAAAAAAAAGGGAAATTCATGGCAAAAACTTTGTTTAATGCATCAGTTAGGGTTGTTCCACAATGACAAAAGTGAGGAAATTTGGTGTTAGGGTTGCTACCCCTTGTACCCCACGCCCACCCAGTCCCCACCAACAGGCATCAGGGTTTGCATTGGGGTTCTTGATCCTAACTGTCACCCCATTCTCTTATACTGCACTGCCTCAGCTTATTTACACATGAAATAGGGTGAGAGTTAGGGCCGATGACCCTAACACACACCCCGATGCCTGTTGGTGGGGATGGGGTGGTCATGGGGTGCAAGGGGTGGCTACCCTAACACCGAATTTCCTCACTTTTGTCACTGTGAAAAAACCCTAACTGATGCATTAAATGGATTTTTTTGCCATGAATGAATATTTATATATATATATATATATATATGTACATGCATATATTTATAGGGATGCAGTCTCGGCCCTATAGTTAGGGTTATGAAGGCACTTTAATGTTAAACTTGAAATTTTGTGCGTTAATAACTTTGGGCCCATTCAACAGGTTGGCATGAAATTTGGTATGTGTGGTGGGGCATGGCAGATCTCATGATTTGCCAAATTGTGTGTCAGTTGGATGTACAGTGTTTGCGCATTGAATCACTGAAAGATGCACTTTTCGTCAGTTTTGTGGGCAGTTTTTTGGATTTTGTTTGTAGCACTGCAGGACCACCATGTGGTGTGCCAGTCTGAAACCTGACACATAGAAAGAGCTTGGGTCAAGGAACATGCCACTTTTTGTTTGGTGAAAGAATACTGATCCAATGAAAAGTTATTAAACTTGCATCTTCCATTATAAGTCTATTGAAAAAGTTATATGGTTAGTTTGCGAAAGAAGAATGGGATTTTGGCTATCTGGTCACTCCAGAAATATGGTCCTGGAATGTGTTTATATTATATAATTGTTGAGGTGAAAAAGAGAAACCCAGCAATTATATAAAATAAAATATGAGTCTGGGTGTGTGTAAACTCGAATTTACACACACCCTTGGGGTCTGATGCTATGCATAAACCCCTCGAGCTTCACTCTCGGGGGTTATGTAGCATCAAACCCCTCGGATGTGTGTAAATTCTCAGTACACACCCAGACCTATACTTTATTCTCTATGTAATACACACTTATCTATTTATTATTCTATTTATCTCCACTAGTGCATGGTATACCATAAAACTCACGATTGCTGAAGCCACGAGTTAGTTATATGAGTCATACCACTTACGTGTGAAGATAAATGTGTCATTCTACTGCAACCCATTATGTATTTGATATGTAATGCATCATCTGTAATGCTTTTAGTGGTGATTTGCCTTATTTTAGATTAAAATTGCCTTTCAGTTCAGGGAGTTAGCAGTCAGGCCAGAGGAAGGAGCAGTTGTTTTTGTAGAGAGAGGCCAGGAAGGAGCATTTGTTGCCATTGGGCAGACTGGAGGACTGCAAGTTGAAGAATGAAGTTGTGTTTTCTGGGAAGAAGGAGGGAGGTTGGGAGGCAAAATGTGTTTGTGTGTTGCTGTGGGAGGTGGGGGGACAATACTGGCATGAAAAAGGGATTTGTTCTCATTTTTTTTTCTAAATGGTATTACATGGGCATTTGTCATCGGGGGAGAAAGTTAAGTGCTTAATACAGTGTGGTGAGGAAATGAAAGTGACAGTGGGAGCTGGCATGGAAGCAAGCAGCTGCATTCTGATTGTGCTGCTTTTGCTGCCGACTCCAGCAAATGGGCACCTAGTAGAGTTTTTTGGACCTACAGTGAAAATATTTTCCAATATTTTCACTATAGGTCCTAGCAAGCAAAATGAACACTGTAATTTGGGTACAGTCATGCCCACAGATATGGCATAAAGATATATATAGTCACACCAGTGGTAAATACATTTGGTAAATAAATCAAGTTATTTGGGGATACACATTTATTTTCATTTAGAACACTTTTTTAACATAGAACATGTTATTTCCACAAAGAATGTGAAAATAGAACACAGAGAACAATGGGCCAGATAAAGAACTTAAAATGGAAAGAAAGGCAGTTTTAATCTAAAACAAGGCAAATCACCACAAAAAGCATTACAGATGATGTGTTATATATCAAATACATAATGGGTTGCAGTAGAATAACACATTTATCTTCACATGTAAGTTGTATGAATCATATAACTAACTTGTGGCTTCAGCAATCATGAGTTATATGGCTTATGGCTTACCATGCACTAGTGGAGATACAGAGGATAATGTATGGTCCTCTATCGTTAACAGGTTTGTTAACTGTCGAGAGGTTGCCAGGGTGACCATATAAACCTCGAGAGCGAAGCACGAGAGGTTTACGTCACCATGGCAACCTTGAGACGGTTAACCAAATCGGTTAACGATAGAGGGACCATACATTATATTTTATAGTGTATGGTCCCAATTTACTGGCAAAACAAACTAATATGGCTTACTTTTAGCCCCACCACGGACGTTCTGGGTCATTTTCTGGCCACTGCGCTGGTTTCAGGAATGCCGTCGCTGCACGAGATCACAGGTACATGCATCCGCAGATGGGCTCCGGTTGTAATCCCATCACTATGACGTACTCAAGAGAGGTTTATAACCATTTACGTCATAGCGATGGGATTATCAAGACATAACTTTGCCGCTTTTTAGCGATAATAAGGGCACACCATACATTATAAATAGAATAATAGATAGATAAGTGTGTATTACATAGAGAATAAAGTATGGGTCTGGGTGTGTACTGAGAATTTACACACATCCGAGGGGTTTGATGCTACATAAACCCCGAGAGTGAAGCTCGAGGGGTTTATGCGTAACATCTAACCCCAAGGGTGCATGTAAATTCAAGTTTACACACACCCAGACTCATATTTTATTTTATATAATTGCTGGGTTTCCCTTTTTCACCTCAACAATTATATAATATAAACACCTTCCATGGCGGCCTCAGTTCGGCTTAGTTTCAGTTGTTGCCCAGATTTGATTCGCCTTACAAATGGTTTCTCTTTTTTTTCTGTCAGGATTCCAAAGTTTGTATCCTGGTTTCTACTCTATAGTGGTGAAAAAAAATAAAACAAGAATACTTACTGCCGAGTTCTTCTGGCGGTGCTGATTCAGGTGACATGGAAGCGGTAAACGGTCGCTCTGCTGCGTGCACGTGCTCACAGTGAGGGAAACCGTGCGTGTGTTTGGCATTATAAACACTCCTTTATAATGGCAAATTATGCCATGGTTTTCCTATGGGAAAAAGGGGAAGCCAGTTTTTATAAGGCAATAATACCATCAAGAGGTTTTTGGGGGTTTATAACGCTCGAGAGGTTCCCATAGTACCCAAAACCTCAAGATGGTATTACTGTCTTGTAACACACTTATTTATTAGTTATTTTTGGTAATATATGGATCCAAGGCAGTTTTTTTTTCTTACCTTGTGTTGCTTGGTGCATCTGGGACAGTTGCTGCAAGAAGAGAAACTGCACTAAGTAAACAGCAAACTGGAAGTAGGAAATAAAACTATGAACTGGAAGCAGTGAGTTGCCGTTCTAGCAGTTAACAGTTTAAATGAAAATCCGGATGCTCAGTGCATGCTGGTAGCTGGTTTCATGCTGCTGAAGTTCATTGATAATACTACAGTTGGGGATGACCTTTGAACTGTAGTATTATCAACAAAAACAATAGTATTAACACTTCTCAGGATAGTATTATTGAAAGAACAATAGTGTATTACTGGGAAATTTTTGTATGACTTAGTATACTATTATTGAGGCTTATCCATATATTACAAATGTGTTATTCCATTTCAGCCCATTATCTATGTGTATTACAGAATATATAGTGGCCCAGATATTCAGAAATGTGCCAAAGGCAGACGTCATGGCACAACGGGCGCCATATTCAGAGAATGTGCACGCCGAAGTGTGCCAGTGCAAGATGGCTGAATATGGCACAGGTGCACCATGGTGCAAGAAGAGATGCACCAGGGTCCAACCAGGGATGCACTAGTGTAACCAGGAAAGCACGGAGCAGAGACAAGATGCACAGGGACAAGGATGGGGAAGCCCAGTGACAATGGGCACAGGACCCCACCAGTAGGGCACACTGGTGCACACACAAGCACAGGGCATGAGGGATGAATGCCCAACACACAACAGGGCACAACTACCAACAGGGACCACATGCACCAAAGTAACTGGAGCCAGGCTACTGGCAGTGGACAGGTGCACACCCCTGAACCACACCCCAGACCACAATGGTGGTACAGCCAGCTGGGGACTGGAGTGGACACTGGCAATGCAGGCCTGCCAATGCTGCCCCCCAGCCAGCCAGCTGGCTGTGGCCACTACCACACTGCAATGGACGTCCACCCCCATGTCACCAGTGCCACACACACCCATGCTCCACATGCACACATGCAGCCCACACACTGGACAGGACTGGGGCCAGGGCCTAGGCAGAAGGCCAAACCCCATAGGACTGATCACCCAACAGGGGATGCAGGCACCTCACCTCAGCATGCAGACCAGGCCAGCAGGAGGATCCTGACTGAGTGCCACCCCCGCACACACCTGCTGTCCACCCCGACCACACCCCCACAGCGACCCTGCAGGCACAGAGTACACCCGCCAATCCAGGAGATGGCCCCAACCACAACGTGGCATACCACAGCACACAGATGTGAACCACAGGACCACTGCATGCCCCCCCGCATAGACACTACCAACCAACACCTGCCCACTGCAGCATGGCTCCACACGCCACTTGCAAAGCAGACACAGAGACAGTCATGTATCTGGAAAATGCTTTATGAAGAGTAAAACAACAACAACACCAACAAACAAGGTAACAGGGGCAGGGACAGGGGAGGGACAATAAAGGGTGGGGACAGGTAACAGGGGCTGTACAATGGGTAGAGGGACTGAAGGGGAACAGGACCAGCAAGGGAAAAGAGGGATATCAACAGGGCCCCTCAATGGTGGCCATGGTCCACCGCCATGGCATCTCTTCACCTCCTCCGGTCTGCTGCTGACATCTGCTGCAGGAAGACCACAGCTGCCAGCAGCATCTGTATGACCACAAGGATTTGACACAGGAGCCTGGTATGTGACCACCTAGCACATGGAGCAGGACACCATCCGATACCTATGGCAAGTGACAAAACAGGCAATGGCCCAGTGACATATGTCCACCCACAGCGTGCAATGAATGGCGATACCATACACCTCTGGAGAGCCTGGAATGGAGACCCATGGGGTTGGGACAATGCCAGCCAACAACATGGCACACCATGGTGGTGCAGAGAGGTGGATGCAGCCATGCAGCAGCCACAGGACTGCACCATGACAGGCATATGGCACACAGCAATAGCAGCACTGCAGCACAACTGGTGGCATCCGTGCGCACGCCCACCCCAAGAACAGCCGGTACACCATGGCCAAGGGATGGCATGCAGTGGCAGGCACGATGGACCGTATGACACACACACAGCTACCACAGTGCATGGCAGAGGTGGCCATGGCTTTGCCCGATCCCCACCACTACCCCACTGTGTGACTGAGAAGGAATGTGGAAATGCATTCTTGCCCCACGCTGTGCAGGTGGAGCCACCTGCTGCCCACCTTGCTGTGCCACCCTGACCACCTCTGCCACCACCCTGGCCCATCTATGGTCTTCTGGCCCTGTGGAGGGAATACAGAGGGGTGGACAGCAGTACACAGACATGCATGAGGAGCCCCTCACCACCACACAGCCCACTATGCACTGGGCATGTCACCAGCTGTCTGTAGTGCTTCACACCAGCACGGCTGCCACTGGCACAGCAGCCACACCCAATGTGTAGTACCCCATGCCAATGTTCCACCCCTCTGCAGGCCATGCTGCACAGCCCTGCCAATACCACAGTGCAACACCTGGCCATCACTGCAACATGAGCACAACTACCTGGCTGTGGCACTGAGCTTCTCAGGATGCGTGCCTGCAGATGCCACATGTGGTCAAGTAACCTCCTTCACAGGTCCCCATAGTGGTGCCTGCACTGCTCTGCCAAGCGGCCAACACTGGTACACTGCACCAGTGCCTCCGCCACATGGTGCCACACCTCTACCCTGGCCTGCTGCAGTGGCACCTGGCCGAACAGCTGTTCTCATACGGCTGAACAACAGCCACTAGGTTGATGAGCTCTACCGCAGACCAGTTGGCTGCCCTTACACTGTGCCTCTGTGCCATGCTGACCCATCAGGATAGAGCGGAACATGGCCGTGTATCAGTGCATGTGCCTGCCACATGTGCAGGAAATGTGATAGGGTACATAGGGTTGCAATCACACAGCACGTGGCTGCATGGTCACTGCACAGTGCAGGGCAATAGCGCAGTCCTGGGCATGCACAGTGCACCAGGGCCTAGTGGGGTCATGGGGTCATGCAAGGACCCAATAGGTCAGAAGTCAGCACCCCCCACATAGTGCGCATGTGTGTGATACAGGCAGTACACACATGCATGATGGCATACTGGTGTGGTGAGCTCCGTGCCATAGCATCATGCAAGCTGTGCCAGATGTGCGAGTGCAGTGTGGCCACTGCCACACACATGCACACTGTGGGCATGTGGACTGCGCATGTGAGAGAATTGTGCTACGGACTTGCTCTGGTGCAACTCCATTGCGTATGGTGCAATCACACGATATTGGAACGCCACATGCAAATCACCTCATGAGCCAATGCATGGCACAGTGGGGTGCATTAGCATATCGTTACAATTGCACAATGGCTAATTTGCATGCATTGCACCTTAAAGGTGCTGCATTAGTCCACAGGCCTCAGACCAGTATTGCAATTGCTCAGGTACGTGACCAGCAACATGGGGGCCAAGGCCTAATCACACACTGCTACTGGGCGCTACAATGCAAGATGCAGGCACTGATCCACACTGCTTTCCATGTCCACAGGTGAAGAATGTCAGGAGGTGAAGGAAATGAGAGCCAGGGGCCTGCTCACAAGCGCAGACCAAACTTTACTGCTACTGAGATCACTGCCCTCTTTGATGCCTACATGGATTAGTAGGGCCTACTCAGTGGGGCAACTGGCATGCCACAGGAGTGTGCAGTGGCCTGGGGGGAGGTGGCCGAGTATGTCAACACACACGGGCGCCACCACCGCATCAACCAGGAGTGCAAGAAGAAGGTTGGCATGGACAAGAGGTGCAACAAGGACAAGGTCGCGGCCATCTGGGCTTCCCACAGGGTGACCAGTGGAGGGCTGACCATGTCTCCACTGACTGCCATGGAGGAGCTCGCGGCATCCACCATCAGCCACAAGGCAGTGGAGGGTGTGCCCAGTGGTGGGTTCCAGACAGGTGGCAGCCCCATATTGCATGGTGAGTATGTCCAGCTGGCAGGTGTGCCTGTCTTGGGCATGTCATGTGGGTGTGTCTGAGGCCAAGCCCACTGCCCCATGCGTGTGTGGATGCAGATGCACAGTGCAGCACAGTGGCAGGTGGTGACAGTGGCATGGGTGGGGCTGGATGGGGTGTGATCAGGGTGGGGCTGGGGGTTGGGTGTGGGGGTGGCCATAGGGTTGGCTGCTCCACTGACACACTGTTCTTGCTTTGCAGCACCAGCACACCTCCATGCAGGGGAGCTGGCGGAGTTGGCCATGGACATGGATGCCCGACCCTCGACCTCAATGGGCATCCAGAGCTGGGACAGGCCATGCCTCGGTAGGGCTGGCCTTGTGGCTGTGCCTGACATGGGGTCAGGTGACACCCTGGCTGGGTTCCTGTATGATGACAGCCTGGAGGTGCTGTGCGCAGAGGCCCAGCTCGGCGTGGTGTCCAACACTGATGATGACCTCACACTGGTACTGGAGGGCATAGGGGCTGTGGTGACCGAGATGCCACACAGGCACCAGCAGGTCCCAGTGCCCTGCACCTCCGCCACAACCACAGCACCACCACCACCCACAGTGGACACGGCTGCGGCACCCCACCCCCATCCCCACCAGTACAGCTGTGGGTGGTGCTGCAGCCGTGTCCACTGTGGGTGGTGGTGGTGCTGTGGTTGTGGCTGAGGTGCAGGGCCCTGCTCAGCAGACAGTCAGATGGCAGCAGCAGGATGCAGGTGACATTGGGCAGCATGCCACAGTGCCCACCGCCATTGCGCCAGGACATACTGTGGCCCCTGTACGGCCAACTGTGCAGTATCCACCTGAGAGGGAGGCTATGCAGCGGTGTGCTGAGACCCCTTCCCCAGCACAGCAGCCAGGCTATTAGGACTGGGAGGCAGAGAGGCTGCGGGAGCACACCAGGTTACTGCGGACCTCCATGGAGAACCAGGAATTGCTTGCTAGTGAGGGGCACGCACTGCGAGCAGTGGTGTGCCAGATGGCCAAGCAGTTGCGGTCCTGCACATCAACTCATGGGGGGGCATCTGATACCCCCCCAGCCGCCGCTTTCCCCTCTGTGTGTGTGTGTGAACCATGGTTCTGGGACGTGTGTCATTGATATGATGATGGCAGCCATGCACTGGTGCTGCCTGTGCACCAGTGTCATGCGTCTGATCCATGCCATGTCCCTCACCCTGTGTGTGTGCTGCTGTGTGTGTCTGTGTGTATATGTGTGTGTGTCTGCATGCCCATATGTTTGTGGCCCTGCACTGTCTGATGTATGCCCCTGTCCCAGCATGCCTACTTCTACTGTGCCCATCTCATCTCCTGTGGTGTGTGCTGTGCTGTGTGCCATGCCTGTGTGTCTGTGTACTCACCTGTGTTGTCCATAATGCTCCCTTACAATTGTGTCCCAGTGCCAACATGCCTCCTGCACCAGTCTAGGGTCCCTCCTGCCATGTGGCACCTGCCAACCACCCTCCGGTGCTCCTCCACCATCGTCCCTGATGCTGCCGCCCTCATCTGCCTTGACTACTATTCCACAGTCAATGGCCTTGTTGTGCAGGGTGCAGCAGGCCAGGAATATGCCACAGGCTTTCAATAGGATGTATTGTAGGGCACCGCCTGATCTGTTTAGGCAATGGAATTGCATCTTTAACATGCCAAAAACACACTCAATGATATTGCACATGCTGGTGTGTGCCTCGTAGTATCAGTCCTCTGCGGGGGACGATGGTCACCGGTAGGGGGTGAGCAACCATGGCCTCAGTGGGTAACAACATGGTTATCCCTGTGCTGTGCTGTGCTGCCACCTGCTCCCTCCCAGCCACCATATGCAAATCACCCACCACCCCATCCTCCCTCGCCCACCCCTGGGCCATGTCTGTCGGCCACCCTGGCACATGTCCTACTCACCTACTAGGTGGCCCGTGGGGATGTCTTCCCACTCATACCTATGGCCAGTGCTGATCTGTGCCATATGAAGGCATTATGTGAACTCCCAGGATGTGTGGCGCAGACATTGATTATGTACCCCATGGCATCGCACACCACCTGACATTTGATGGATGGGTATCCCTTTTGGTTGATGTACACCACACCCTCTGGGCCAGGTGGTGTGCAGATGCTGATATGGGTGCAGTCTAGTGCCCCAATCATGCCTGGCATGCCTGCCACCCAGTGGAACTCCTGCATGTTTGCTGTATGCTCTGCCTGTGTGCTGGGGAACTGGATGTACTCTAAAGCATGTGGCAGCAGAGCATTGAGGAACAGGGTGAGGAGGCAGGATGTGGCCTACTGGATGATACCCGTGGTATCACCCATTGGTCTTTGAAAGGTGCCCGTGGTGAGCAGGCACATCACTGATGTCACCTTAGTCTCCACTGTCATGGCATGACTACATCTGGTGGGTGCCTGCATCTCATTACTGCACAGCTTGCAGAGCTGCCTCAGAACAGCCCTGTTCAGGTGGTACTGGCCCACAATCTCTGTGTCACTAAAGTTCTCATACATGATGCTGGCATGATACCACCTGTGTCGGGCATAGTGCCGCCAGGCCGTTTGTCAGCCATGCTGCTGTTCCTCCTGCCTCCTCACTCCCGTCATTACGGCGTCCATCAGGAATGGGTCACTGTCCATTGCTCTGTCACTGGGTCTCCCTGGGTGCCACTCCCACTCTGTCAGTCTGTCCGTTGATCACTGTCACTTTCTCCCTGTCTGTCTGTCTGTCTGTCTCTCCCTCTCTGCCTCTCTGGCGCTCTCTGTCTCTCTCACCCTCCCTCCCTCCCTCTGTCACTGGGCTCAGTGTTGGGCATCTGCTGTCTGTGTGTTTGAGCCTATATTTTTTGGCTCAAGTTTGCCTGGTGCAACCTAGGGTTTGTTCCTGCCTTGCACCATGCACTCCCATTGAATATGCCATTGCACCACTATTCTATGGGTACGCCCCTTGCACTTGCACTGCATATGTTTTCATTGCACATTGGCACAATGGTATTTGCGCTGTGCTGCGGCTCCCTTTGACTATTGCTCAGTGGTACATCTTCGCACTTGCACTGGCACAACTTTTTGTGCCTTTTGCAAGTGCTCTTAATATCTGGGCCAGTGTGTGTATATTAGGGTTCAGTTGCTAACACCCCCACCCAACCCCACCAGTCCAACCTCATCCACCCTCCACAGATCAACACATCTGGGTGTGCCTTGGGGTCCTTAGCCCTAACTCTCACACCATTCCATGTGTAAGAAAGTTGACATGATACAGTATAGGAAATGGGCTGAGAGTTAGGTCCGATGATCCAGGGCACACCTGATGTGTTGTTCTGGAGGGTGGGTGAAGGTGAGCTGGTGGGGTTGAGTGGGAGGTTGTAGGACTCAACCTAACATCTCATATCCCTACTTTTGTTGCTTCAACCCTAACTGATGCATTAATGAAGGTTTTTTGCAATTTATTTCCTTACTTTTTGAGATAGTAAAATAGTATCTTTACTTTATCCCACTACAGATGCACATCTGTATCTAGCTGTGGAAACACAGGAGTTTCCAGCCACTGTGCTTTACACATTAATTTTCGAGCAGGTGTAGCAAAACTGCAACAGATACAGTAATCCTAACTGTTCCCTCTTAAATAATTTTCACCCCAAATGCTCAACATAACCATCTTATCCCCTCACCACATATACCCAGTGCAGAAAATGTTCAAATCCCAGTCAAAATGCAATTTTGTACATCTGTAACTCCATTCTGTGCCACTGGTTTGGAAAAACATTTTCTGCAGGATTTGAAAAATGACAGCAGTACTTTTCATGAGGTGGTGCGAAAAAATGGCAATGTTGAAAATTTGGAGTGAAAATATGATAAATTCCCAAAGAAACATGTGTGCCTAAAAAAATTCCAATGACCATGAGTATCTCAAGTATTTTTAGGTATTTTTGTACCAAGTTTTCCACATGGCCTTTTTGGGACCACACCTCATGAACACTGACACTGTAATTTCATTTCTCACTCCCGAAAGGTGATTTTGTACAGCAACTGCCCCATTCCACACATCTGCTAAATAAATACATTTTGTGCAGGATGTGAGAAATGACAGCTGTACTGTTCATGAGGTGGTGTAAGAAACTGCCAATGTTGAAAATTTACTGTGAAAATATTAAAATTTGCCAAAGGTATACTTGTGGTTAGTGAAATTTCAAGGACTGCCCATAACTCAGGTTTTCTTTGGGTATTTTTGCACAAAATTTTCAACATGACCTCTTTGGGACCCCACCACATGAAGAGTGGCACAGTGATTTTGATATTCCATCCAGAAAATTAATTCTGCACTGCGACCACACCATTCTTTTCCACAGGTGTGAAAACATGTTTCGAGCAGGATATGAAAAATGACACCTATATTGTTCATGTGGAGGTGTGAAAAAAATGGCAATGTTGAAAATACGGAGTTCAAATATTAAAAGTTATGAGCATGCATAGAAGTTGCACAATGCACAATCATAACACAGTCATTTTTAGGATTTTGTACACCAGATGTTCTACATGGACTTTTTGGGACCTCTGCTTATGAACACTGGCACTGTTATGTTGTTAATCAGTTCCGGAAGGTGATTTCTTGCAGTGATCAGAAAATCAAATTTGTGAACCGAGTAACAAAACGACAGTGCCTGAGTTCATGAGATGGGGTCCCATGAACCCCATGTTGAAAATGTGGGGTAAAAATTTCTAAAAATGACTGAGGTATTAACATACTGTAAGTTGAAAACCACGTTGACATCCATTATACAGCACTTAAACTGATTCCTCAGTTTGCAGTTTGGCTTTGAAAAGTGCAGACCTGTCCTGGTCTAGAGAAGATCGCAGCAGTTGACCTCTGGAGGTATGTACGGGGTAAAGATGGGGGTGCAGGGAAGTGGGTGCACAGAGGGAGGGTCGGGATGAGGGAAGGGATGTGAGAGATGACTAGGGACCATTTTCCTTTTTACAGTGTTTAAAAAAGACAACAAGGGACAGTTTTCTTTTTGAAGGAACAACATATCAGTTTTGGAAGACTAGGGGTGGGCTCCTCAGGGTCCATCAGTACTGGGGGTGGTGGGCATACTTTTTGGGACACGGTGAGTGGACTTCCCAGTGTCCCACGATGAAGGACCATTTACTTTTTTACCAAGTTTTATTTAACAATAATGAATGTCGTAAGACTGATTTCAGGACACTATCAGTGGTCTCGCCAGTGTCCCACAGCGCAATGTCGAAATATGACCCTAACATTTCCCCAAAAAAGTGAAACATTGATTTTTGATTCTTCACTGTGCAAAACCTGAAAATCTTATTAAAACTCAACTTGGCAAATCAAGAGATCCATCACCTCAGATGGTGTATTCCAAATTTCATGCAAATCCATTGAACAGTTGCAAAGTTATTAAAGTACAAAATATGGAGTATAACATTAAACTACTTTCTCAACTCCAACTATATTGGCATGCCCACACCCTTATTTTACATATATACTGTGTGTGTATGTGTATATATATATATATATATTTTTTTTTTTCATGGCAAAAAACTCCATTTAATGCATCAGTTGGGGGTGTTCCATAGTGATAAAAGTGAGGAAATTCGGTGTTAGGGTTACCACCCCTTGCACCCCATGCCCACCACCCCACCAACAGGCATCAGGGTGTGCTTTTGGGACATCAGGCCTAACTCTCACCCCATTCCATGTGTAAATAAGCTGAGGTGATGCAGAATAGGAGAATAGGGTGACAGGCCTGATGACCCCAATGCACACCCTGGTGCCTGTTGGTGGGGGTGGGGTGGGTGTGGGATGCAAGGGGTGGTAATCCTAACACCGAATTTCCTCACTTTTGTCACTGTGGAACAACCCTAACTGATGCATTAAACAGAGTTTTTTTGCTATGAATTTCCCTTCTTTTTGAGAATGTGCACTATAAGTAGTGAATGGTATGTGGAAATGTTAACGCAAACAGAAATGGTAACACAAATGGTAACGGAAATGCAAATGGTAACTGTAACGCAAACAAAAATGCAAACACAAATGCAAATGATAATGACAATGGTGATGCACAAGGAAACAGTAATGCAGGCAACAACAGAAACACAAGCACAAATGCTAACAGTAACAGAAATACAAACGAAATGGTAACACACATGGTAACAAAAAAGCAAACGGTAATGGTAACACAAATGGAAACACAAATGCACACGGTAAAAATAACGGTAACGGTGATGACAAAGGAAGCAGTACGCAAATGGAAACGCAAGCAGAAACGCAAACGCAAATGGTAATGCATATGGTGATGCAAACAGAAACGCTAATGAGAATGGTAATGGAAACGCAAATGGTAAAGGTAATGCAAACGCAAACAGTAATGCCAACGGTGACACAAAAGGAAACAGTAATGCAAACACAAACACAAATGCAAACGGTAAGGCACATGGGGATGCAAATGGAAACGCTAATTAGAGATGGGCGAAGTGGCCCCAATCCGCTCCACGAAGTGAATTGTGAAGCAAAAGCACATTTGTGGAGTGCCCCACAACGCAAAGCGGAGTACTTCATGTTATAATGGGTAATGCAAAGTCTATTGAAAGCAAAGACTTTGCATTACTCCACCTTCCCAAATGACGACTCCACCAATTCTTAAGGTGAAGTACATTGAAAACAATGTACTTCTCCTCACTTCGCCTTGTTTTTAAGCTCCAAAGGTGAATTTTGCAGTGATTCATGGGATTTCAGGTCACATGAGCTCTATATTGTTCTGTACAGCCTCAGTTCGGGGTAGTGTGTGTAGAAAGCTGTTGGAGACGGTCTGTTCTGAGAGCTCTCTGTGATTGAAACCTTCTAAAAGCTGTTCAAAAAGCATTTTTGAATTTTTTTTTTTGCTAAAACTTTAGTTCATCAATTGTAGGAAACCCTCCTGTGCTCATACCATGTAGCGTTTATTGCTTGTGTGTGGATTTTCAATGTTAATGTACAACGTTGAGTCTATGTAGTAAGAGGCAGTGAAAGTGTGCTTTGGGGGAAGGGCGTATCTGTGGTATAGGTAGATTAACTTGGAGAAAAAGACAGTTCTTTCTGTTTTGGTGATATTTTTCTTGTATAACTGTGTTAATGTACACAAAGTCATATTTTCAATAATTCTTGTTTTTTTTGCTAATTGTTGTGCTGCAGCGGTGCATAATTTTAGTTTGCTTAAAATATGTGGTTATATTACTGAAGTTTTCAATTTGCTATGCATTACTTAGTGTGTAAGAGTATGTGTGTGACGCATGTCATCAGATCAGACACCTTTTACTGTGCCACATAGTAATTTCAGCAATGTGAACCTGCTATCCACCAGAGCTGTGTGATTTTTGTACTTCTTTGTGGTATCTTTACTGGTACTGGTACTAGTACTAGTACTAGTGACTGTTGCTGCAGCAGTGCAGTACACTGCCCCACCCGCCTGCGGCCCGCCCCAACCAGCAAAGGTATTTTTTCCAGATTTGAATTTCTGATGGTGAGCACTGGTTAGTTGTTGTGCCTTTGCATCTGCATCTCTTCAGTGTGCAGCGCCATCTTAATCAGTCTGTGTATTTGCATCTCTTTAGGGCCCAATCTCCATCTGTAGCTTAAGTCACAGTTGTTTCTTTGGTTTCCCTTCAGACTACTGGATTGGTGTGCTGCATAATTCTGCATGTACACTGCACTCATTAATATGCATTTTTAAGTCAGGACCATCATCACGTTCATGAGTCACTTGTGATACAAATCATGTTCTTCATCATCACGGTCACAAATCACGATTCACGATCAGGTCACTCATGAATCACATTAATTTTTTTACTAGTTACTTGGATGTATTGTAAGCCTGTTTTGTAGTATCTCTCCATGCTTCACCACACCACCATTGTACTCATTAATAAGTGTTTTTATGTTGGGGAGTTTTGTGCTACAGCTCATCGAGGAAGTACAGCTGTAGGCAGTCACATTTTCAATACAGATTCATATTTATCTCACACCATTGACACCGAATCACATTCTTCATCATCATGGTCAAAAATGCAGTCACAAATTACGATTCATGATCACATCACGAATCACAACATTATTTTTTTACTAGTTACTTGGATGTATTGTAAGTATGTTTTGTAGTATTTCTCTAGGCTTCACCACCCCACCATTGTACTCATTAATAAGTGCTTTTAAGTCGGGGAGTTGGACAGTGTCTGCAGTACATACACAGACAGGAAAGAAGACTGACTGCACACATTCAGCTTAGCACAGTATACTTGCACTGCTCAGTCTGTTTTTCCACAAACACTCTGCGACAGAAAGTAAACATTAATAAGGCACCAAAACAGCACACACACACACACACACACACACACACACACACACACGGGAGGGGGGCCAGAATACAAAGTGTCATGCATATGGAAGACAACAAAAAAGGGCATAATTACATACAAGGGTCGGGGATGGTGGAGGAATACATTTTATAACACAGCAAGGAAGATGTATGGGGGCACATGGTGTGAGGAAAAAAAAAAACTAATGTGGGATCCCATGGTGATCCAGCAATAGTTCCAACATGGCTATTATTTGCAACTGATGTCCCTCTATGCGATCTAGCCTCTGCTCGACAGCACTCACCCTCTCATTGTTCTCCTCAACAGCACACCAGAGAACTGCCAAGTCAGCTTGCATTACACACAGTTCTCTGGGGTCTGGACATTGTACAGGCTGACCTGCTGGTGCTGGTGGAGCAGCAGGTGCTGCTCTGGTCCTCCACTTCTTAGGGCTGCCACCACACACAGCTGCACCCTCTGCCACAGAAGGGCCAGCAGGTGCAGGCATGGCCTGTTCTGTGGCAGCCTGCCACTCCAACTGGTGGTGATTGAGCATAGGGGAGCACTAGCCCTCAGTCCCCAGGTGAGTCCCCCGGGGGCCACGGTGCACCTCCACCTCTCATAGGTGACACCTGAACATGCTGCTGTCCCCCTACACAGTCAAAAAACTGCCAAACAATGGAGGTGTGGGGAGGACCAGGCACAGGCAGGGGAGGGCCAGATTATGTCAGCCAGCTGGTCACAGAGCTCAGCAGGGTTGGGATCCACACCTGGGCCCAGGGCACAGGCACATCCTGCTCCAAAGGACCTGGTGCTGGAGCTGGTGCTGGTGGTGGTTCAACTGCCTCAGAGTCAGAAGGCGGTGCTGGTCCTGCTTCTGGGGGGGTGGGACACTCAGAATTTTTGATCAGTCCAACAGGAACCAGCGGCCATGCTCACCACACATGTGCATGGTATAACACCTACCAGTACCATGCTCTCCCAGAGCTGCCCCCGCCCCAGACATTCCATCACATTGGTCCAACTCTCCTACTGTGTTCCCTCAGTCTGAGCAATGACTACTCACACTGTCACACAGTCACACACACACAGTCACACAGACACAGACAAACAACAAACTACTTATAAAGGTAAGAAAAATAAATTTACAGAAAGAACAAATTAAGTAAAAAAGAGTACAGAAAAGACAAAAAAATGTAGCTTTTAAAAAAGATGTTGGGTCTAAATCAAAGTTTAAATCTCCTCCTCACTCTGATCTCCAAGTTTCAGCAGTGACAAAACAACACACTCCTCTCTCTGTCTCTGTCTGCACAGGAGAAAGTGAAACTGTCTGCTTGTATGACTCACTTCCTTCCTGTTCCTGCCTGGCTATGGCTAAAGAACATGGCGAAGTCCATTGACAACAACAACTTTGCCTTACTTCGTATTGTCATTCCGCTTTAACACGAAGTAGTAATGACAAGGCAGAGTGAGCTCTTTACATTGCCCACTCCACCTAGCAGAGTGGCAATGTGAAGTGTCCACTTCACGGACACTTTGCCAGTGGAATTTAAATCCACTGCATCTCTAACGGTAATGCGAACGGTAATGGAAACGCAAGCAGAAATGTAAATGCAAATGTTAATGGTAACAGTAATGCAAATGCACATGCTGTTTGTCCCAAAAAGGTGCATTCAGAAGCACAGTGAATACAAAGAATGTGGCCATAGTAATTGCCCTCAGACCAGAAAATGATCACTTAGAATACTAAATTGCTTATATCTCAGGAACCATAAGAAGTAGAAAGCAAATTAAAATCTCATATTATTAATGAGCATCAAGGTTAGTTTTATGCTTATCCTCCCATGGGGGGGCTAAGCATTTTTGTGATGAAAAGTCCATATCTCGCGGTTTTTGATATATGGGACCCGAAAGACAACGCGAATGATGTAATGTTATCTTATGGGAAAAATCGTAAACTTTGGAGTGCCGTAACTTTGCAGCCCTGTAATATTTTGCCACCAAACCACCACAAGGCACATCTGTGGTATGTAAGCTTTCTTCCCTGCAAATTACAGCCCAAAAGACCAAATTGTTGTTTTGCTGCAGGGTGGCAAAGATTTCCTGTTGTTTTTGCCATACTTTCATTAATTACTTTCGCAAATCACGACACTTTAGCAAAAAAATATATATATATTTTTTTTAATTTTATTTAAGGGAATCAGATACACATTTGAGCCAGGGGCTCTTTTACAAAGGTTCCACATCAGGTTACTTAAAACATTAGGACAGGCAGTGGTATCATGCAAAAGAGAAATAAACATAGCAGCCAGAGGGCTTTGTCAATTCCCGAAACATTACAATTGTGCAAATCACTTCTATAACAATTTAAACAATATAGATTCATATAGGTTAAAATCATGAAAGTGTCGCATTTGTGAAAGTACTTTGCAACACTATTTTTCACAAACATTTTAAAAACATATTTCTAGGGTGTTTTACCCCAAACAAAGACATGGCTAGCATCTTCAGGGCTTGACTAGGCGAACACAAGAAGAATTGTGTCCCTAGAGGGTCCCAAATTTAAATGCCAAGATTTTCTCTGACCACCAACTGTAAACAAAATGGCTGATTTGCGAAAGTAATAGGGTCATTTGTGAAAGTAAAAATGTCATTTGCGACACTTTCGAATATTTTGTTAACTTTTTCCATAGACTATAATGGGGAACAGTTTTTTTTAATAACTTTTGAACTGTTTAATAGTATCTTTTCATGAAATCTTCTAAAGGCACATTGGGGACCCTGACTGCATGCTCCCTGAAGGTTTTGGACCAATTGCACAAACTTTGTGACCAGGAGGTGCGAGCAAAGAAACTCACAAAAATGCATAATTTATGTGTTTTTTGGTGCTCTTTCACTCTGCAACCATACATCTGACCATAACGCCACTTGCCAGATAAAGAGATCTATGGTACTAGACCATTCACTCCAAATTACTGGCAAATTCATTTTATGGTTGCAAAGTAATTAAGCTGCCAAATTTAAGATTTAACCTTAAATGGGGAACTGAACCCTAACTATAACATAGAAACATAGAATTTGATGGCAGATAAGGATCGCTTGGCCCACCTAGTCTGCCCATTTCTCTACTTAATGGATAAGCTGCAGATCCTAGTTAACCAACAGCCTACTTCCTCCTACCCCCACTACAATTACTTTATGTCTGTCCCATTTATTCTTGAATTCCCCCACTGTTTTTGACTCTATGACCTCCTCAGGAAGGCTGTTCCATGCTTCTACAACCCTCTATGTGAAGAAACACTTCCTCACATTACCTCTGAGTCATTCCCCCTCTATCTTCATATTGTGCTCCCTTGTTCTTGCACATCTCTTTTTCTGAAAGATGCTACCCTCTCGGACTCTGTTAATTCCCTTGAGGTATTTGAACGTTTCTATCATATCCCCCTTCTCCCTCCTTTCCTCAAGGCTATACATCTTAAGATCCTTTAGTCTTTCTTCATATGTCTTCTGGTGCAGACCCTGCACCATTTTGATTGCCCTCCTCTGGACAGCCTTCACCCTGTCTATGTCTTTGTGGAGATGGGGTCTCCAGAACTGTACACGATACTCCAGATGTGGTCTTACCAACTGTCTGTACAGAGGGCCAACAATGTCTTGTTTTCTACTGGTGATGCCTCTCACTATGCATCCCAGTATCCCCCCAGCCCTCCTTACTGCTTCTCACATTGCTGGCCCACCTTTAGGTCATCTGATATGACTACCCCCAGGTCCCTTTCCATTTTTGTTGTTGTCAGTATCTCACCCCCATTGTGTAATTTTCCCCTGGGTTTTTGTTTCCCAAGTGCATTACTTTGCACTTCTTTGCATTGAATCCAAGCTGCCATACAGTTGACCATTCTTCCAACCTTGCCAAGTCCTTTTTCATTCTTTCCATCCCACCTTGCATAGCAACCCTGTTGCAGATCTTTGTGTCATCTGCAAACAGACATACTTTCCCTTCCAGTCCCTCTGCAATGTCACTTATAAAGACATTAAAAAGGACCAACCCCAGTACTGAACCCTGTGGTACTCTAGTGGTAACCCCCCTTTCTTCACTGTGGACTCCATTTACTATTACCCTCTGTGTCCTGTTGTCCAGCCAGTGTTTTACCCAGGCTACCACCATGGGACCCACTCCCAGGCTGGCTAATTTGTTTATTAATATTTTGTGCAGGACTGTGTCTAATGCCTTGCTAAGATCTAGGTAGGCCATTTCAACAGCCCCTCCCTGGTCTAGTACTTTGGTCACCCAGTCAAAGAAATCAATTAGATTTGTCTGACCTGACCTTCCAGCTGTGAATCCATGCTGCCTTGGGTCCTGTGCCCTGCTGGCCTCTAGGTACTCAACAATTTTTTCCTTCAGAAGTGATTCCATCATTTTTCCTACCACTGAGGTCTACCCTACCACCACAGTGTCACTAAAATACATACATATACATATATTGCAAAAAACATTATTAATGCATCAATTAGGATTAAAGCAACAAAAATAGGGAAATGTGGCATTAGGATTTCCAGTCCTATACCCCCGCCCCAACATATCTGCAGGTTGGGGGGGGCTGTCTTGGGGATGTCAAGCCTAAGGATTCTCATCCCATTCTATTAGAAAATATGATGATATGGGTATGGCACAGGACAATGGGGTAAGTGTTAGGGTTGACAGCCCCAAGATGGAGCCCCCTTCCCCATCTGTGGGTCTGTGGATGGCCAGGAATGAAGAAGGGTGGTGAATAGACTGTTAGGTTGGAAACCCTAACACCACATTTCCCCTACTTTTGTAGTTTTAATTTGAACTGAGGTGGATGCACTCACCACGCAAACACACAGACAGCGAGACCCAAACTGTTATAGTAGCTTAAACAGTTTTGTTCCATTCCAGTGCATAAAAAGACAGGCAAATACAGCAGTGGAGGAGCACTACTTAGCACTGCTGCCTGGACGTTCTTACATTTCACCCTGCTTTTAGGGCTTCATCAGAAATAAGTGCATTTTATTCAAGAAGTGCATTTATACATACCAATTGATCATTTAATTAGTGTTCAATCAGTGTTCAACCAATGAAAAACAAACTCTATAAAGTCATACCAGCACCTGAACAACAGCTTTCATTATATTTCAATATAGGGCTCCTTTAAAAAAACTTAAACAGTTCATTGCAAATCAACCTTTTCTTTCATCCATATTGTTTACATTTTCTTATTCAAACATATTTATTTCTAACAAAAATGGTTTTAAATCATTCAAAGACACCATGTAAACAAATAAACAAAGCATTTGTGCCCCTCCTTGGCTTTTTTCACTCCTGCATAAGCATATCTATAAGAAATAACACAAGAAACCATAATATTAGTTTTGATCCTTTCTTAAACATATCAATCTGGGTGAGGTACTCTGCAGTTACCATTAGAGTAAAGATGGGGGTCTGTTTTTCTAGCAGTAATTATTAAGTGAGGAGTAGATTTTATCTCCTTCCCCTCTTTTTAAGGAAAGGCACCAATTCAAATTTCTCATTCAGCTCCGGTGGTTTTAAAGCTTGAAGTTTAAAAATCCATTCTTGTTCTGCACAGCCCAGATCATTTTCTAAATCACCTCTCCAAGCCCTTCTTCCTACCTGCTCAATACCCATGACAGTGACCTTATGAGTAATCTGGGGGTTCCTGTGGATATGGTTAGCTACAGCATAACTGAAGTCATTATTTTTAATGACCTGAAAGTGCTCATACAGTATATTCTAAACCTTAGTTTGTGTTTAGTTCTTCTAACGTACTGTAGAAGCTACCACATGGACACTGTAGTGAATACACAACACGCTCTGAATTGAAATCCATTTTGCCCCTAATAGTCTCCATTTTGGAACTACTGGGCTTTTTAAATTTGTCTTGTCTTGCCACGTGACAGCACATTTTACAAAAACCACAGGGTTTCATACCCCATCTAGTCTTTTCTTTGGTGTTGCTTGGCATAGGTTGATAGCTGTTTACTAACTTAACTTTAAAATGCTTTCTCCATCTATATGCAGTTCTGATAGGCTTTTCTAATGTTTGTTGAGTTCTAGTAGTCCCCTCAAAATAGTTAGATTAGATTTAACCATATTCACTATCTGTTTTGTACCTCCCCCATAGGAGGTCACAAAGGTCAATGGTGAGTGAAGTTTTTTCTTTATATTTTATGGCAGAAAAAGGTGATTCTTTTGGCCTTTCCCTCACGCTCTGTGCTGCATTCTGTAACAAAGGCTCACTATATCCTCTAGACCTGGATCTCTCTGTTAGTTCGGTAGTTCTTTTCTCACTGGACTCTGAGTTAGAACAGTTCCGTTTGACTCTAGTAAATTGACCTTTAGGCAAATTCTTAATCAAATGGGGTGGGTGGCAGCTTGTGGCATGCAGTAGTTTGTTTTTATCTGTAGGTTTTACATACAAGTCTGTAGATAATGTGCCATCCAAATTCTTTTCTGATAGTTACAGTACATCCAAAAAGTTAACAGACTCTGGGCTTGCTGTAGCCCTGAATCTTAGATTCTCATTACTACTTTCCAAGTATGCTATGAATTCATACAGCTCAGCCTCTGTTCCCATCCATGTTAGGAACAAATCATCAATTTAAACATCAATTTTGTCAAAGAACCTATTCATATTTGCATCATACACAGTGCGCTCCTCTCATTCAGCCAGATATAAATTTGCTAGACCGGGTTAACCCTAACTGATGCCTTAACAAAGTTTTTTGCAATTTATTTCCTTACTTTTTGAGATAGTAGAAAAGTATGTCTATTAACTGTCAGATACTTTCTGAAACCTTAGAGCTACCTAAGAAATAATAACAGCCTCATCTACATATAAGATATTGACCTTTCCTTAACTCTCAATTTTAAGGACATCGCTTATATTTTATCCATTCTCAGCCCAGACTATCTTTATATATCTATATATCTATATACATATATATATATATATATATATATATATATATATATATATATATATATATAGATTTATACAATATGTTGTCAGATAAATGAGAGTATAAATCATTATATCTGACATGGCCGTGAAGATAACATTGTTATCTTCATGTTCCTATCGTCATATGTTATCTCACGTTCCTATCGTCATATCGAAACTTATTTGGTTGATCCTGCCACTCAGAGCACTTTCACTTTCACTAGAAGTGTAGCGTGACCGGCGCTATGAAGACTGGTGATTGTAGTTTAGTAAATATTTTTAGAATGTGCCCAGACTTCAGTAAATTAGAATTTGCTCTGTATTTCTTGTAGTTCCTTGTTAAAAGCTTCAAACTGCACACAGAGTGCAGCATTGACGAGCAGCGGCTTTCAAAGTAAAAATGAAGCGCGGCGTCTGTTGCCAGGCAACCAGGCTCGCGCTCATGCTGTAACTGCCAGCTCGGCCATCATGCAAACTAAGCTTTAACTGAACTCCCTAACTCCCTGAACAAATTCTAATTTCAATCTAGACTAAAAATATTACTAAACCTAATCATCAGTCATAGCGCTTCGATCCATATGAGTAATAAGTGCTCTGTCAGATCAACAGATATTCATATAAACGTCACTTTTTCCCCCAAATAAAAGCAGGATCAACCAGATATTTTTACTAACTTTAAACTGACAGGATCAACCAGATATTTAAAAACCCTATATAATCTATTATGTTGGGGAAGCATGTGGAGCCCTGTGTGTGTGTGTGTGGGGGGCATGGCATGATAAACCAGATAATGCTTCTTAAAACTAACCATAAATAGCATAATCCACTAAATATTTCTTAAGCAATAAATGACATCTGCTGTTTTGGCAGCGTTTCTGTAAAGGGGGGTTGTATTGCTAGGGCCATCACCTTTATGTCACCCATTGCATTGAGAGAGAGCACGTAGTGAGTTGTGTTGGGGCAGAGAGGCAAAGCATCGTTGTATAAACCGAATATGACATGGCCCGACTGAAGATATCATATTTATCTTCACTCGAGGGCCAGTGACATCAAGATATCTCACAGGTGGTGAAGCCACTCGTGAGATATCATGATATCACTGGCCTCTCATGAAGATAAATATGATATCTTCAGTCGGGCCATGTCATATCCCCTATATATACACATACATACATATACAGATATCTATATCTATATCTATATCTATATCTATATCTATATCTATATCTATGGATCTATACCTACATAGATCTGTCTTTATACAACAAGGGTGGGAGCTCCAAGC
This sequence comes from Neoceratodus forsteri, assembly GCA_016271365.2. Taxonomy (NCBI): domain Eukaryota; kingdom Metazoa; phylum Chordata; order Ceratodontiformes; family Ceratodontidae; genus Neoceratodus; species Neoceratodus forsteri. Next base: position 1,356,186,976 of record CM057452.1, read on the forward strand.
TAATGATAAATCCTGTTATTTTCACTTCAGTGTGATAAATGGTGATGACATTAGCAGAGCTAAAATAAATGCCATTTATACATACTCTGCTGATATCACCACTCACTCACTATAGCCTGCATTCTAAATGGAACTGCTTCACAAAACAGGTTCTGCTTCTCACTGCTACCTGCAACATATTCAATTAGCATTGCAAAGGACCTTGACCTGTGTCCCATAGTATTTCTGAGAATCCCATTGCATTATTATGCTGATCACAGCTTCACTACATCCTGGATACTAAATGGAACTGCTTCACAAAAAGGTTTCTGTTTCTGACTGCTACTTGCAACTTACTCAATTGGTATTGCAAAGGACACTCACCTGTGTTCCCTAGTGTTTCTACCACCGCCCATCCCCCATCCTCCACACACCAACAGATGTCAGGGTGTGCCATTGAGTCATCAGGCCCAACTCCCACCCCATTCCATGTGTAAAGAAACTGACATGCCACAGTATAGGAGAATGGGGTGAGAATTAGGACTGATGACTCACTGGCACACCCCAACATCTGTTGGTGTATGGAGGATGGGGGAGTGGGGGTGGTAGTGGGATTAACCATAACACTGAATTTCCAAACTTTTGTCACTGTGTCATCAACCATAACTGATGCATTAACTAAGATTTTTTAATGCGTAATGTAACCATTAAATGGTATGTGTTGGTGGGAGTGCTTCTGCCAAACTGCCCATTTGTGCATAATGATATGCATCTGTGAGCATGCAGGTCCTCCAGGCCCTGCACTTCCACTTACATATAACTACAGAGCCATACAGCAGCCCCATAGTACTGAAAAGGAACCCTTGTAACAGTTATCTACCAATAACTCAGTAACCTTACAACCTAGGAAAATAATTTCCACGGCAGCTGAAATTTATGACTTCAAAACTTCCTCATAGGCTTAGATAACCTAAAGTTGATCTAAGCTATGAGTAGTGAAAAATCCATAGCTCACTTCATTTTTGAAATACAGGTGTTGAAAGGTGCCATGGGCATCCCAATATTATTCTATGGGAAATTTCTCAACTTCAGAACACACTAACTATGGGCCTAGTGAATATTTTGGGACCAAACCACCAAAAGGAACATCTGTGGTACACGGGCTTGCCACCCTGCAAATTTCAGGCCAAAAGCACAATCCACCCTGACACAATGAAGTGACAAAGAAAACAACACATTGGAAAATGTGTTTGTGTAGTGTTTTCACGATTACTTTGATGTGTTCATAGCACTCATATCTCTATAATGAGAATGGTGTCACACACAGAAAAATGTTGTTAAGGTTCCTTTTTTTTTATCGCGATTATTGCCATGACAACAAAAAATGTTGCCGCAACCACAAAATGGCAGAATGGTGGAAAAAGCTTGAAAAACATATTTCCAGACCACCTGGTGAAAAACGAATGCCAGAGTCATGTTCCTCAGGGCTAGACTAGGTAAACACAACTGTTGGTGTTCACCAAAGGGAATTATTTTTTGAGTTTTAATATTTTTTGTCTCTCGCCAACTGAAAACAAGATGGTGGCAGCACAAAAACAAATTCAGGGAGCACAACAACACAAATGCGATCATTAAAGTTTTCGCAATGCGCACATAAATTTTCTTATAGGCTATAATGGGACATGAAAAACTTGAATAACTTTTGAACAGATTGATATTTTTTCATCAAATCTTCAAAAGGCACCAGTTCAACCCAGGCCATATATAGCCAAGCAAATCTGAATCTACTCAGATGCATTCTTTAGTCCATTATGCCCGACTGAAAAATGTGCAAAAGTTGACCAATTCTCACATTTTTGATGCTGTACAGTTCCGCAACCATACAACTGACTGGAATATAACTTTCCAGATCCAGAGATCTATGGTCGGAGGATTCATATGCAAAATGTCAGGAAATTGTATAAACAGTTGCAAAGTTATTAAAGTGCAAACGTTGGGGTTTATCATTAAAGTGGCCCTCCAAACCTAACTATATACATATATATATATATATATATATATATCTATATATAGATATATATATTATATATACTGTATATATCTCACAATTTGTGACCCAAGAATTGGGAAATGCAAGTCAATTGCCAGTATGATTAGCAATGAGTGCTAAGCATATGAGATGACCATTCCCCATATTTTTTTAAATTTTCCTTGGTGTCTAATGGCACCCCCACCCTATGATCACTGTTCCCTTCATTCCCTGGTGTCTGGTGGCACCCCTCCACCCTCCAATCACTGTCCCTGTTCATGTCCTGTGGGTCTAGTGGTGCCCCCATCATCTGATCCTGTCCCTGTTCATTCTCAGGTGTCTAGTGGTATCCACTTACCAACAGATCACTGTCCCCATTTTGTCAGTAAATGATTATTTTTAAACCTGGAAAAAAAATGGTCCATTGCCAATCACTTCTGCACCCCCTACCTGGCCACCCACTGTGCACCCACCTCCCCACCACCCAAGTATATTCCCCCAACATCACTTACCTGAACAGGTCCCTCCCAGGTTCAAGATCTGCTCTCCCAATTGAAAACACATTTTGCTGCTTGAACCGGTGACTGCAGTATGAGATCAAAGATAAATGTGGTTCAATGCATTTTAATGGGGGTTTCAACTTTGGTGTATAACTTGGTAATGTTTGAGCTATTGACCCCAAATTTTCAGCATAGCCTTTTGGGGAACCCACATCATGAACAATATAACTGTCACTATGCAACTCCTGCACAAAAGGTGATTTTTCAGTTGCTTGGTGAATTCACGTTTCAGGGAGAATATGTGTAATGACAGTCATGATGTTTATGAGGTGGGGTCATAAGAAGGCTATGTTGAAAATTTGGCAAAGTTATGACCATTCATTGCAGTTTCGCTATGCACCCTCATAACTTTGGAATTCTTAAATATTTTGACCCAATATTTTCAACATAGACTTCTTATTAGACCATGTCATGTATGTCACAGCAGTCATTTTTCTAATCCAGGCCAAAATGTGTTTTCGCACCTGTGGTACAGAATGGCATTGCAGTTGCTCAGAATTATGCTTTAGTGGAGATTGGAAAATTTTCTGCACTGGGTACATGAGGTGGGTAATAAGAAAGGCAATGCAGACAATTTAGTCAAAATAGAAAATTCAGTCTCAGAACTATGTATAATATGTCTGTTTTATCAATACGTACAATAATAAGCAATAATTATATGGTATAAAGTAAAAATACTGATTTTAAAAAGCTGCTAATCAGAATTGGCTGATTGCTAATCATTTTTCATTTTGATTGGCAAAGGCCACTAATCAACACTCCAACACTAATTTATGCCTTGATATGTATATGTATATGTATATGTATATGTATATGTATATGTATATGTATATGTATATATATGTATATGTATATATATGTATATGTATATGTAACCCCTGGACCCCTGCCTTTTTGCAAAATGAGAGGTGGCATGCTGTTGTAGCTGACAGCAGTACCTGGTGGGGACTGGGTGCGGGGAGGACTAGGTTACTCAGCACATGGGGTCTAGGTTTGGCTACTCTGCGCAGGGGCACCCAAGTAAATCCGAACACAGGAAGCAATAACTGTAATGTCCAAAACCAGGAATGGGATTCTACAGTGTGGCTTTTATTGACATCCAAACTGAACAAACAAATCATAGACGGACCCCCACGGGGCTACATTTCTGGTAATGCAGATTAGAGATAACAGAACACTTCTTCACATCTCAGTCCTTAGGCTCTGAACCCACCAGGCACACAGCCCAGACTTGCAGGCAGCTTTGGGTACACAGCCCGACTTGTACACTACTTGGGTTTTTCTCCATGGCCAGGCTCCCCCACTGGCCGCTTGATCCGCGGTCCATTATGGGAATGAACCAGTTTTCCTGTTGGTGGCTCCCCAAACCACCATAGAGCTTTCAACCCCTAGAGGGAATTTTTCTTCCATACCACATCTGGGTACTTCCCTCATCACTGGCCAAGTGCATGAGGCAAAGTAGAAATCCACAGAGCAAATCCGTAGAGGTGGACCTGGTTACTAAAGATGGGGGGGGGGTCTTCCACCTCCAGCTCCCACAATCTATACCCGGCCATTTCTCTGGACACTAAACAACTCTTTTCTGAAAGCTTGGCAATGTATATTACTGGGTAGATGTATATCACATCTCTTCTACAAGTCTTGACTTCCCTTATGTGCTGGGCTTGAACATACTTTTACTTTTGGCTAAGCCTATTACTCTAGGCCTCCCGCTACTTCAGTAGTCCAATCCCCACTTTAACACAGTTCAGGATGAAACATGGGCCCTTTAGAAAGAGCAGAACTCACTCTCCAGTTGCAGGTGCCCCACAGGTGAATCATGAAATCTTCCTGTACCCCAAACTCATGGACAAAATAAGGCAGCTTCTTCACTCGCAGTAACCAGGGGTTGCCCCTGGAATAGCAGGCAAACCTTTCTGCCCCATCTCCTGAGGGATGGGGCACAGAGACCCGAATCAGCGGTCTCCACCACTAAAGAAAACAGCTTACTGTGTCTTTCTTTAGGTGGAAACACACACCTTTCCCTAAATGTAGCCCTATTTCAGGGCTGAGGCTCCAAGAGCCTGAGCTCAGAGCTGCTGTGCTCCTCTCACAACAATCTCCAAACTCCAACTGACTACAGACTGACTGTTCAAACCTCCCAACATTCTACTCTAACTCCCTTCTGCAGATTTCATTGTGGCTCATGCAGCTGTGATAGTTCTATGGTGATGTCATCCCTCAGTCTCAACTGAGACTGAGAACAGAGTGAGACAGTGTGAAATCCATTTAACTGGAGTTTCACAAGCTGCCTTCCCTGCCTACCACTAGGTCTTACTGGGATTCTACTAACCCCGGGTAACAAGGGGGTTACACTCCCCCTTGATCAGGAAAATGACTGTATGCAGTCATTGTTTACCCGGCTTAGGCCATCCCATCCTATGTGCTACCTGCGCAGGGGGGTGATCAGGCCCCCTCCTACCATGTGCGAGCACAGGCAGGCAACACTAAGGGCCTAGAGGCCTTTAGCTGACATATCAACCTCTACTCTACCCACTTACTATGTCTGCCTAGTGACTCTGGTAGAACTGTCCAGAGCATAGCCCTAATAGCTCAGCACTGCAGTCCCTATGGCCATTCAGGACCACAGCCTGTCTAGCCCCCCCAGCCCTCTAAGGAAAATCTGTTTGCCTCTAACTCAACACCCCAAAATAAAAACAACCCAGGGACCTCCCCAACCTTGGGCAACCTGCAACCACACACCAAGAAACTAATACCATACCATTACAACACTTTACTGCCTCCCTACCCCCACAACCACACCTGTGGAAGGAAAGGGTTAATACAGTAACAACAACAATAACAACCACAGTACTTTAAATTACTACACACTAAAGTACTAGTGAGGAACTCCAATGAGCCCCTCCTCCTCCTCTTGTATTCTCTTCTATCTTCTTCAGGAACACCTGCAAAAAAAAGAAAGACAACACACACACTCCTAATCTGCATACACAGTCTACCTAACCCCTACCATCAAAACACTGAAGAATCCCAACAAGATTTTTTAAAAAAAGGTAGAAAAACAGTATATACATTAGAAAACATTAGAAAAACAATGACATTATTTACAATACACATTTGGGGGGATGGAGTGCCCTAAAAGTCCCAACTAGTGACCACAATGCCCGAAGGCTAGTCCATTAAAGAGTCTCTCCTGGGCCGGAGCCCGGTGAAGCACAGTTCTAGCAGGCCAAAGTCCTGAAGGGGAGAATCTTTGAGGGCAGTTCACACATTCCGGAGTCTGCTAGTGTAGGGTGTGTACTGCAATGTCATAAAGATAGAAAAGTTCGGACTTACCAGCCCCTTGTAGAATGAAAAATTTTCACCAACCCGCTCCTCAGCCGAAGACTCTCCCTGGCAGCATTTCTTCCGATACTGCTGGGCGGACATCTTCCGGGTACTAAAGGAGGACACATCTGGGAACTGCTGGGCTGATGTCATCTCTGGAGATGGAACCTTAGAACAGGAACAAAAAGGAAAACAGCTGGTCTAACGTCATCCGATTACCAGGCGATGAAGCAGGATACAGCTGGGCTGGTGTCCTCTCTGGATCTGAAGTCATCTGGTGGGCCAGTCGATGGATTCTGGAAAGGCCAGTACACTGTAGAACTGATGAATGTGGGGCACCTGAGTCCTGGATATCCATACTGGAGGATCAATAAAGGCACTACAAAGGCTGGTGTGGCAGTATTGACTACCACTGCTCGGCTTTCCATCTAGTAGGCACGGGCACATTTGCAGGGAGGTCATTGCATTGAGGCCAATAGTACAGGGGGTCAGGAACTTGAATTATTACCCCATCTGGGCACACATAATTCACACAGTGGAAGGTTTCACATCCCTCTCCATCCACTATTCACACTCTGTCCATAAACAGTGTCCTGCCTCTCTTCCACTGGGTATATTTCTCATGAAACAGTCTGTTTCTCATATGCTTGTTAGCACCAGGATGCACACATTTCATTGCTTCGGCCCAGATCCAGGATTTCCTGCTGTTCTCAATCTCCTCCCAGAATCTCCGAGGAAAGGTAGGAAAGGTCATCCCATAGATCTCATTCACCTTCCTACGAACCAGTCTCTCCTCCTTACTAGCTTTGGTCAACCTGAGACCACTGGCCTGGCTTGGGGGTGGCCAGTCCTGGTTCTGCCAGGTACGCATCCTCAACGAGATTAGAAATGGATCCCTGATTTCTTCTTCTTGCATAGCCAGGGCAGTGGCATCACCACTCTCTTCCATGCATTCCTCCAAGGCAAGAACTTGAGGCTGTGTACCCGTTCCTTTTTCATAAGGCCACATAGGTTCCCCCTCATCTTCTTCCTCACTAAGGATTTGAGCCCAGGAGTGAGCAGTCGTCCTCTCTCCTGAGACTATCCACTCATCACTAGGCACGGAGGTTGACTCCTCCCATTCAAAGGCCTCCCGCATCTCATCTTGTCCTATGAGACTTGGGCAAGGCCCCCGGCCCTCCAGGGGTCTATTGATGCTTTATCTGAACTTTCCTTCTGAGATCAAGCATCCGAAACTTCAACATCTGGTTCTGTCTCTTAATCTGCACCCTCTAGCTTCGTGCCACACTCCCCCGAGGGGCCTTCTTCAACAGGCTCTGCCTGGTGCTGTGTGCTGCCAACTACAGATTCCTGAACCTTTGTCCATGTGGGAGCCAAACAAATCTGGGGCACTTTATACAAGCCATATTTTTCTAGGCATCCAGAACAGTGAGGTATCATGAAGACGTCCCTTCCGCGTTTAAGCAAATTTGACACACATGCACTGGATATCCAGGAATCGCCACATCAGGAGGCAGTTGTCCTCCATAATGACACCTTTCAATCTCCCTTGATCTATTTACTACTGCTGTTACTGCAGCCCAGGCGTGATCCGGGTAGCAAGCTGGTCCTGAGGCCATAACTGCAGGGAAAACAAACAAAAGCTCACTGTTACTGAAAGTCCCACTTTACTGAACACCTTCTTTACTTTTAAAATGGCTCCTCTGCTGCTGTGTTTACTTTACTACCCCACACTGTAATGGCGGCGGCAGCACTCCTGCGCATCAACATTCAGAAATTGGGCCAAGCCACTGAGCATCCAATTTACACACACTACTGATAACTTTTACTCAAACTGCACAAACTTGCACTGTTCTTTTTCTGACACAGTTACATGATTTTCCACAGACTTTTCACTTGCTGGAAACATTTCTTTAACTCACAGTCCCTTAAAGCCTCTGGATTTTAAGCACAGGATTGCCTGTAAACTAGTGCTGCACATTTGGCTACAACTCACAGTGTCTCTCTGGATTTAAAACTTTAAACTGATGCTGAATTCATAACTATGCACACAGTCAATGGCATAGCAGACTTGCACTTGCTGGTAAAACTTGAAACAGTCATTACTTGCAAAGTGACTACACTGCTGCACACATATTTTGCTGACATTTGGCAGAAAATCACTGTTTGAGCAACTTTTACTGTTGGTACTTATTGTTATCAGTAGCTGTTAGCTGCGATGGAAAAATGGCCTGCAGCCAGTCTTGGAGGCCTCAGAGAGAAAAGGATGGGCAGTCCTGCCGATCGTCTCCCTGATCACCACACTAGCAATTTAGTCAATCGAGATGCAGGTTTAGCCCGATTTTAAACAGACAAGTCTATTTTTAACAGTTTTACAGCACTTTTTAATCACCGCGATGCTCCTCCACTAGCCAGTACACCCACTCCACTCACACTCCCTCTCGAATGCTGGGCAGTCAATGTAGAGCTGGCTGGGGGGCGGGACTGATTGCAGCCTCACCAATCACACAACACCATGCAAATAAACCTCTTCTTCCTCGTGAGTGCTCTTCTCTTCACGGCAATTATCAAACAGGCAAATTTAAACTGCAGAAACCACTTTTTTTTTTTCAACTGACTCCATGGCGGGAGCCCATTTCAGCCATTTAGCATGGCCATTCACACTGCAGGTCTCTCAGTTCACTAAAAAGCATTTCCAATGTCCAGGACACAATTTTCCTGCTGCTACCCCTAGTCTTCCACACTTTTCTTAATCATACCACAGTTCTTTTAAAAAGCAGGCAAAAACGCTGTAAACATTTGACGCAGGACAAGGGCACACTTTTTTAGCGTTACTGCTCCTTGGTAAACAGTTGGCATTTTAACAGCAGCATAAGAACCACAGCACACAGCGACACACTAGTTAAATTGCTTCAGCTTTTTGGGCTACCCACTGCCAGATAGTCAAAATGCTAGCCCCTTGCCCAAGCACCTTTCCTCCCAGAATTAAATCCAAAATGGTGCCTCTATGTTTGTAACCCCCAGACCCCTGCCTTTTTGCAAAATGGCAGGTGGCATGCTGTTGAAGCTGACAGCAGTACCTGGTGGGGACTGGGTTCAGGGAGGACTAGGTTTCTTGGCACAGGGGGCATAGGTTTGGCTACTTGGCACAGGGGCACCCAAGTAAATCCGAACACAGGAAGCAATAACTGTAATGTCCAAAACCAGGAATGGGATTCTACAGTGTGGCTTTTATTCATATCCAAACTGAACAAACAAAGCATAGACAGACCCCCATGGGGCTACATTCCTGGGAATGCAAATTAGAGATAACAGAACACTTCTTCACATCTCAGCCCACAGGCTCTGAACCCACCAGGTACACAGCCCGACTTGTACACTACTTGTTTTTTTCCCCATGGCCCGGCTCCCCCACTGGCCACCTGATCCGCGGTCCATTATGGGAATGAACCAGTTTCCTGTTGGTGGCTCCCCAAACCACCATAGAGCTTTCAACTCCTAGAGGGAATTTTTCTTCCATCGCACATCTGGGTACTTCCCTCATCACTGGCCAAGTGCATGAGGCAAAGTAGAAATCCACAGAGCAAATCCGTAGAGGTGGACCTGGTTACTAAAGATGGGGGGGGTCTCCCACCTCCAGCTCCCACAATCCATACCCGGCCATTTCTCTAGACACTAAACAACTCTTTTCTGAAAGCTTGGCAATGTAGATTACTGGGTAGACATATATCACATCTCTTCTACATGTCTTGACTTCCCTTATGTGCTGGACTTGAACATACTTTTACTTTTGGCTAAGCCTATTACTCTAGGCCTCCCGCTACTTCAGTAGTCCAATACCCACTTTAACACAGTTAAGGATGAAACATGGGCCCTTTAGAAAGAGCAGAACTCACCCTCCAGTTGCAGGTGCCCCACAGGTGAATCACAAAATCTTTTTGTACCCCACACTTGTGGACAAAATAAGGAAGCTTCTTCACTAGCAGTAACCAGGGGGTTGCCCCTGGAATAGCAGGCAAACCTTTCTGCCCCATCCCCTGAGAGATGGGGCACAGAGTCCCGAATCAACGGTCTCCGCCATTAAAGAAAACAGCTTACTGTGTCTCTCTTTAGGCAGAAACACACACCTTTCCCTAAATGTAGCCCTATTTCAGGGCTGAGGCTCCAAGAGCCTGAGCACAGAGCTGCTGTGCTCCTCTTACAACAATCTCCAAACTCCAGCTGACTACAGACTGACTGTTCAAACCTCCCAACATTCTACTCTAACTCCCTTCTGCAGATTCCATTGTGGCTCATGCAGCTGCGATAGTTCTATGGTGATGTCATCCCTTAGTCTCAGCTGAGACTGAGAACAGAGAGAGACAGTGTGAAATCCATTTAACTGGAGTTTCACAGGCTGCCTTCTCTGCCTACCACTAGGTCTTACTGGGATTCTAGTAAACCTTGCAACAAGGTTACATATATGTGTGTGTATATATATATATATATATATATATATATATATATATATATATATATATATATATGTATATTCATTATATTCATTGCAAAACACTTTGTTAATGCATCAGTTAGGGTTAAAGTGACAAAAGTGGGGAAATGAGATGCTAGGGTTGAGCCTCTAACACCTCCACCACCCCATCCTCTATAGACAGACAGCTGCCAGGGTGTGCCATAGGGTTGTCAGGCCCAACTCTCACCCCATTCCATGTGTAAACTGGTTGACATGCTACAATAAAGGAGACTGGGATGAGAGTTATGCCTCATGACCCCATGGCACACCCCGGCATCTGTCAGTCTGTGGAGGATGGGGGTGGGGTTGGGTGGTGGTGGGGTTAGGGGCTCAAGCCTAACATTTCATTTCCCCATCTTTATCTCTTTAATCCTAACTGATGCATTAAGATCATTTTTTTGCAATGAATTTAATAACTTTTTGAAAAAGTGTAATATAACTAGTAAATGGTATCTGTTGGCAGGAGTGCGGAGCCAAATCAAGCTGCCCATTTGTGCATAATGATATGCATCTGAGGGAGCATGGGCTCTCTGGGGCCCTGCGCCCCAATTTACTCATAACTGCAGAGCCATACAGCAGCCCTGTAGGGCAAGGAACACTTGTAACACTAATTTGCCAATATCTCAGCAACTGTAGCAGCTATGAAAAAATTCCAGTGCTATTGTAATCATGACAGCAAAACCGTCATGCAAGACAGGCCAACTAAATCTATATGTCACATAATTTCTGAGATAAGGGCACTGAAAAGCGCTGTGGGTGCCACAGTGTTATTCTATGGGAAAAAAATCAACTTCACTATGGAATATCCATAGAACCGATTACATTTTTCACACCTAAACAGCATAACTCACATTTCTGGGACACCCCCTTTATGCCCTGCAATTTTCAAGCCAAAAGACCTAACTGTTTATTTATAGTATAATGTGCCTGGTAAGGTTTATGTGTTGGTGGGATTGTGGGCTCTTCAGGCCCTGCGCTCCCATCAAACAGTCCATTTCTGCATAATGATATGCATCTGCAGGATTGCAGGCCCTCTGGTCCCTGCACTCCCACTTACACATAACAATGAAGCCATACAATAGCCCTATAGGCCTGAAAAGGAACCCTTGTATCACAAATTTGCCAATACCTCAGTAACCATACAACCTATGTAAAAAATGCCACTGCAGGTGTAATGTATGACTTTTAAACTTTCTTGCAAGCTTAGTTCACTGGTGAACTAAGCTGTGGGTAGTGAAAAATCCATATCTCATTTTGTTTTCGAGATATGGGTGCCGAAAGTCGCTATGGGTGCCGCAGTGTTATCCTATGGGAAAAATCTCAACTTCATGATGGCATATCTGTGGAACCAATTAACGTTTCAACACCTGACTAGCATAATTCACATTTCTGGGGCATCCCCTTTATACCTTGCAAATTTCAAGTCAAAAGTTCAAACTGTTTAGTTGCAGTGCAGTGTCAAAGTTTTTAAAATCCTAGTTAACTGGTGTCAAAAACCCCATGTGCGAGGTCAATCCCCATTCACGAGCTGTCAAAATCCTCATTCATGAGTAATCCTTGATTATCAGATTTTGTCTGACTGGTCTCTAAGTCACGAACGAGGATTTTGCCACCTCATAAAAGGGGATTGGCTTGCGAACAGGGATTTTGACAGTTCATGAAAGGAGATTTTGACAGCTCGGGAAAGGGGATTCAAAAAATCAATACCCTTTTGAGAGCTTACAAAATCCCCTTTCATGAGTCAAACCCCTTTTGTGAAGTCTCAAAATCCCCATTTGAGAGCCAGTCCTCCTTCACGAGAAGGGCCATCCGGTCATAAAATGACTATCAAGGATTTTGTCAGCTCGCGAAAGGGGATCGACTCACGAAAGGGGATTTTAACACCTCATGAAAGGAGATTTTGACAGCTCACAAAAGGGTATTCAAAATCCCAATCCCCTTTTGCAAGCTGACAAAATCCCCTTTCTCAAGCCATTTGCCTTTCACAAGCTGACAAAATCCCTGTTCGTCAGCCGATCTTAGTTTACAAGATAGGGCCATCTGGTCCTTAAGTTACAATCAAGGATTTTGCTACCTTGTGAAAGGGCACTGGCTAACAAATGGGAATTTTGTCTTCTTGGGAAAGAGGATTGGAAGCAAGTCATGAACAAAGAATTTTAAAATCTAAAATGGCCTTTTCTTGGCCAAAATGAAGGAAACCAAAGATATGGGTTTGTAAAGGTCGTCACCCTGAACAAAACCCATGCCTCATTTGTAAAAGAAGGCAGCCATGGGGCAAGCTATAACATTTTGTTTGGGGGAAAAATGAAAACAAAATGGAAGTTCATGAATGAGGAATTTTTCCTTAGCGAGGTGACAAAATCCCCTTTCGCAAAACATACATATAAAACCTGGAGTGAACTGAGAATGCTCAGAACCCCAAAATTAAAAATTAGATAACTTTGGAATGGATTCATATTTTTTCACCAAACCAATGCTGCATTGTTCTTTGACCAAATCTCTTTCTGTCCTGAAAATGTCACACTAAAATACCAAACAGTGTGGACACAGCATGATGGATAAAAATCAGCCAAAAAAGTGCCAAAGAAGGCAAAAATATAGATTTTAGTGCTTCGCTGAACGTAAACCACAAGTCCAACTGATACGCAACTTGGCAGATCAAGAGACCTGTAATACAAGGTCATGTATTTCTAATTTTGTGCAAATCCATAGAATGGTTGCAGAGTTATTAAGGTGCAAAATGTGGGGTTTAAGATTAAACTACTTACTCAACCCTAACTATACTGTCACGTCTGTGGTGTGTGTGTGTGTCTATATATATATATATATATATATTAGAGGCCAAAAACTCCATTTAATGCATCAGTTAGGGTTGTTTCACACTGACAAAAGTGAGGAAATTCGGTGTTAGGGTTGAAACCCCCTTGCACCACCCGGCCCACCCCCCAACTGGCATTGGGGTGCACATTGGGGTCGTTGACCCTAACTCTCACCCATCACATGTGTAAAGAAGCAGAGGTATAGGAGAATGGGGTGAGTTTGGACGATGACCCCAATGCACACCCCAATGCTGGTTGGGGGCAGGGCAGGGGTGCAAGGGGTTTTCAACACACAACATTCACTGTCAGTAACTCTAACTGATCATTAACAGAGTTTTTGCCTCTATACGTCTTTTGAGTATGATAATGAGAAATAGTGAATGTAATGCGGCTGCAGGAGCACGGGGCCTGCCACATGATGTCTTCAAACATACTAACACAGTGCCCAGAAACCCAAATGGTAATGCGCATGGTGACACAAAGTGAAACACAAAGATAAACAGTACTGAGAAATAGTGAATGTAATACAGTGACAGGACCAGTGACGGGAGCGCAGGGCCCAAAGGGCCCCGCATCCCACCGCATATTGTCTTCTTGTCACATAGTAACACAGTGCCCACAAACAGAAATGGTAATTCACATAGTGCCACAAAGCAAAACACAAAGATAAACAGTACTGTAGACACAAATGGTTAAAATTAGAGAAACAGAAGTGCAAATGAAAACACAATGGGTAACGCACAAGGTGGCGTAGACAGGAAAAGTAACTGAAACAGGTACAGAACCAGAAGCAGAAGAGTTAAGGGTAAGAGTTATGGAAATGCACAAAATAGGTTTCCCCAAAAGCTGCATATAGAAAGACAGTGGGCCGGATATTCAAACTGCGCCCAAAATGTGCGCAATAGCAGGAGCCAGCACAAATCCATTGCACACATGCACAATAGACGCGATATTCAAACATGGAGCAAGGCAAATTGCGCAACCAGCCAACGTCTGAATATCGCACAACCTGCACCATAGTGCAACCAGGAAGGGGAAGCTGAGCAGATATGATGCGCTATAGCGCAACAAGGCCAGCCCAGCTGAGCAGTCCAGAGGCACCATAGCACAAGCAGAGAGCCCCCCAGCAGCAGAGCAGTGGAACTGCACAACCAGGGAGGTAGGCAGGGGCCCACCACCCATGCCACAGATGGGCACAGGAACACACTGCAGAACTAACAATGCACCCCACCCCAAGCACAGCATAAGTGGGGGGATGGAATATCCACTGGCCCATGGGGACAAGCCAACAAAGCACAGCCAGGCCATGTTGCCCCAGCACACCCACTGGCAAGCTGAGATTGCCACACAAAGGGGGCGGACCACCCCAGTGCACATCAGCCCCCCCTTGTGCACAGCACACCATGCACTGTGACCCCAAGACACCACCCATGAGCAGTGACCGTCACTGGAGGAATCCCCCATGCATCCCCTGTCACACTGCAACCTTGTGTACCACAGAACCATACAAGCCAGACCCACCATGAGCACCCAGCAGTGGGTGGTGGCACACGGCAAGACCGACTGAAAGCCACTCCCACACCAGCGACACCTCCCTATGCACACACACACATACCCATGACAATACCACCCCAGATGCCATGCACACCACTGCAACTGAGCACCTATAGCCAGCCGCAAATCAGAGACCATCACAGTATTCATAACAAAATATATATTTCTAATTAAAATAAAAACAATAACAATAGGAACAACCATAACTATATACAAATATATACAATACAGGGGTGGGGGTACAGGTACAAGGTAGGGGTGGGTAAGGGGCAGGGGTGAACAACTGGGAGACGGAAGGCAGGGTGCGAGGGATGGGTAAAGGAGGGAGGTGATGGGCAGCTACTGCCTGCCAGTCTGCTCTCCATCCGCCTGCTGCTGGTCCCAGGGCCTCCTCCTGCGCCTAACGCCATGGCGATGCAGGTCACTTAGGATGACGAGGGGAATCCATGGCCACCTGTATGAGCTGCTGGACCGATCTTTCAATCCTCCACAGGATCCGGACACCTAGGACAAGGGATCAGAGTCAATGGCTGTGACTGTCCATATCCCTGAAGTCCACCCAACATGCATGGCATACATCCAAGTGCCCCGCTCCTGTGATGGACTGCACCCACCCACAGTGACCGTGCACAAGACATGCCCAACCAGGCAGCAACAGCCATGTGTGCCACTGCACACACACATCACCCATGTCCAGCACAGCACAACCAAGGCTGTACAGTGATGTGGCTACGCGGTGGGAAGGCAGTGCCATAGCCATGTGCCCAGTGCACACATGGCCACCATTGACACACTCCCAGACATGCAGTGCCACTGGACAGTGCTGACTGTCACATGTCACGTGCATGGCAGTGTTGTCCATGGATGGTGGCCATGCTCTGCCCCCCCCACACAGCATGCAATAGCATTCATGATGTCATGTCACTCACCCTCATCGTGCTGCTGCTGCTGCTGTCATGGTTCGTCACCACCACCACCAACACTACGCACAGCCACCGCTGCCACCCCTTGCTGCACCTCAGCCTGGGCCCTCCTCCGCTCCGCCACACCTGTGGGAAACAAAAGGTGAGAAACACATCAGTGAAATCCCAAAGCAGACATCCCTCTGCCCCAATGAGTGTGCCTGTTCACCCAGCCAGACCCATACATCACATATCCTGTAAACACCGCCACAGCCAACCATAGATCAACCCTCCCCCATGTGCTGGACACAATACACAGTGTTACCCATACGGACCATACAGGTGCATAGACAACTCACCCACCTGGCCGTGCACCACCACCACGCCCCTCCTGGCACATGACCGTAGATGTGCCAGTAGTGCCGGCTCCCTCCTCCGCAGGTCACCATACCAGTGCCTGCACTGATCTGCGGACCTACGCCGGCCAGTGGCCTCCTCAAGGGCAGTGGCCACCTGCTGCCACACATGGGTTCTTGCCATGTTGAGGGGTTCGTCCCCAAATAGTGGGCCATGGTGAGGCTCCACCATGGCCACCAGGTTTGCGAGTTCCACAGAACTCCATTGGGGGGCTCTCCTACATGCCATCCCTGCATGTATATAGTGGGCAATATGGTGCTCCGCAGTGCGGCAACCCCGCGATGGAATTGTTGTGCAATACAACTCCAGCTATTCCTATCGCTGTTGTTGCGAACAGCATGATAGAGCTGCAGACATGCCGTCATGTGCAGGGGCAAGGGTCAGACACAGGGTCATGGGTCTCTGGCGCAAGGCCACGCACAGCACCATCAGACGTCTATGCGTCCAGCCCGATTGGTCACCTGTGTGCCATTGCCACAGTGGACTATTGCGCAGTTGTGACACAGCGCCATGTAGTGACCGTCGCTGTAGTGCCACTGGCACAATGGTGGCCGTGTCCTGAATTGCCTATCGTGCACAGCACGTCATCAGCACGGCAGATGCCTGCGTAAGCTACCTGGGCATGCACAGTGCGGTGTACTACGCAGTCACAGAACTGTGCCATTGGCTCAGCCGGTTCAACAGTATTGCGCAAAGTGCAACAGCGTGATATTCAGCCGTCATATGCAAATCATCCAATCAGCCATTCAATGGTGCAGCAGCGCGATTTGCATCTCATTAAAGTTGCTCCAGTCCTAATCTGCATGCATTGCGCTATAAAATGCTACACTGCTCTGCAGTGGTCATATTCGGTTACAGCAGTTGATAGGTGAGTTGCATGCATTGTGCTGTTCTGGACCATGGCCTCAGAGAATTGCTATGTACTGCACAGTCACAGGTGACCACTCTCACCCATACAGGCTGTGAAATGACCGAGCAAGGACTGGGTGAGGAGGATGATGGTGGGCGGAAGAGGAGGCTCAACTTTACGAAGGCAGAGACAGAGGCACTGTTTGAGGCCTACCTGGATGAGGAGCCACTTCTCAGTGGACGGCGGGGCACCCCTCAGGCCCATGCTGCTGCATGGGAGGGGGTGGCAGCACGTGCAGTCAACCTGCACGGCAGCCACCAGCGCTCTGTGCAGGAGTGTAAAAAGAAGATGGGGACTGACAGGAGGAGGGTGAAGGAGAAGGTTGCAGCCATCAGGGCAGCACGTGCTGCAACAGGCAGGGGACAGCCGGAGGTGGTGCAGCTGACTCCGGCGGAGGACGTGATCACTGCAAGCATGCAGCACAGTGCCATTGAGGGTGTTCCTGGAGGTGGCTTCCAGACAGGTGGTAGCTCATCACTGCATGGTATGTCATGGTCGGGGGGTGGAAGGTAGTTCACATGCACTAACGTGTCCTTCCTTCCTGTTATAGATCCTGTGCATCTGCAGGGGTCAGCTGTGGAGGGTCTGTCCACTGTGGACAGCCATCCGGAGTTGGAGGAGGGACCATCCACCTCTGCAGATTGCCGGCGTACACTCCTGGCTACCTTCACTGATGTTGTTGAGACAGGTGTGGGGAGTGCCCTTCCTGTGTCTCAGCAGTCTGGCCTGCAAGCATGCCAGCATGCTGCGGCTGTGGCTGTGGCACAGACCTGCACCATCGATGATGCACTGACCACTATGGGCATTGACATGTGTGTGTCACAGAATGGACACACAGCAGGACAGCTCATGCCCATGGCTCCAGCTGGTTCTGACGTGTGTGCCAGCATGTCAGCACAATCCCAGGCTGCGCCTGTCAGCACCGGTGGGGCAGCACTGGTGGCTGTGCAGGTCACTGGCACTGTTGTGGCCACAGCAGTGGAACCACTGATCCCATGGGCACAGCAGGTGGAGGGGCAGCAGCAGCAGTCACCCACCGGGACTGGGGATACAGGGCTCAGCAGTGATGTAGGTGTACCGCCTGTGGACATGCCCATATCTGGTCCTGGTGAGCAGTGCCCACCTCAAGGGGTGCTGTACATCAGGCCCTTCCAGACCCTGAGGGACAGGTTGCTGATGTGGCAGACGACCTCTTTGATGAGCACACCCGCCTGCTGCAGGCATCAGTACAGCAGCAGATGCGGGTTGCAACATCCTTGGTGGCACTGTGTGTGGCTCTGGAGTGGCACAGCAGGGACACTGAGAGGATCCTGTCCCAGATTGACCATTTTCCGGTGGATGTGACTGCCACCATCAACAGGCTGACACAGGCAGTGGTCGGTGTCATGGCCACATTGGGCACACAGTCAGGTGCCCCTGTGTCACTCACACTGCACAGTACGCTATCCACTCCCCATTCCCGGCGTCCTGCGACACCCACCCTGTTGATGCCGAGTTCAGCTGTGGGCATCCCGAGCACCCCTGGTGTAGGTATGTTTGGTATTCTGCAGACCCCTGTGCAGACAAGGTCGCGTTCGTGCAGTGGGACCCCTGGTGATCCATCAGTGCCACCCCATGTGGCCCGTGCTCAGCCTGCCAGTGCTGCTGGGTCTCGGTGGGGCTGCCCATGCATCCGAGGTGGCCGTGGCACTGTGCTGCATGACTGAGCTGTCTCCCACTGCGGGCCCCATCTGGTGCTGCCCTGTGCGCAATGTGTGTTTTGCTGGGCAGTGCACCAGTGGGTGCCCTGCCCTACACGCAGACACACAGACCACCTGCCCACCCTCCCGACTGCTGTCCACAGGTGTGTGTGCATGATGATGCCTGCATTGCACTGTACACCAAAGTGCAAGGGTGTCCAGCATCTGACACACATACATGGACAGTACAGGTGGTGGTGGTGGCCTGTGGATGTGTGTGTTTTTAGTGTCTGAGTTACTGCTCTGTTGTGCACCTGACCCCTGTGCACTTTGTGCCTGTTGTGTGTGTGTGTGTGTCTGTCTGTCCATGTGGCGTGTTACTGTTCACCCCTCCCTGGCTGTATGTGTGTGCTTCTGTGCCCTGCCACTTCCCTTGCCGTCATGCACCCCTGGTGTGTTTCCCTGTGTGTATGTGGGTTGTGCCCAAACCACTGTTGGTTGCACATGGCACCGTGACTTACCTATGTTGGGTGAAGTGCTCCTCTGTGATGGTGTCCCGGTGCAGCTAGGCCAGCTGGATCAGTCGGGGTCACGCCGTCCAAGGAGGGGCTGCTCATCCCCATCATCACCGGTGTCACCAGCGTCCCCATCGCTGTCCCCCTCCTCGACCTGTATGGCTATCCCACAGTCTTTGGCCATGTTGTACAGGATACAACAGGCCAGGAATATCCCACAGACCTTTGAGGGGCTATACTGTAGGGTACCGCCGGAGGTGTCTAGGCATCGGAAGTGTGCCTTCAGCATCCCAAACACCCACTCGATGATGTTGCGTGTGGTGGAGTGTGCCTCATTGAAGCATTGCTGTGATGGGGTCGTGGGCCACCGGTAGGGTGTGAGCAGCCAGGGACGGAGTGGGTATCCACTGTCACCTGTGTGGAGATAGTGGAGGTTAGTGTCTTGTTCAGGCTCATATTGCCCCTAACCCTGTGTGCCACTCCTATGGCACCTGTGGCTCACCCACCCTTGCCCCCGATTTGCCAATCCTACATGCATACTCACCCACTAGATGTCCTGTGGGGATGTCCACACTCTCGAATCGATGGCACAGTGCTGGTTGGTACCATATGAATGAATTGTGTGCTCCGCCAGGGTGCGTGGCACAGACATTGATGATACACCCACTGGCATCACACACCACCTGGCAGTTGACACTGGAAAACCCCTTCCGATTCTGATAGGCAGCCCCATCAGGGCCAGGTGGCATGCGAATGGCCACATGGGTGCAGTCTATCGCCCCTAGCATGCCAGGCATACGTGCTACCCTGTGGAACTCCTGTATGTTTGCTGTACGCTCTGCCACAGTGCTGGGGAAATGGATGTACTCCACAGCATGTGGCAGCAGTGTGCTGAGGAATTGGGTGAGGATGCGTGATGTGGCCGACTGTGTTATGCCTATGGTGTCCCCTGTTGGTCTTTGGAAGGTACCTGTGGTGAGCAAGCACATGCAGGCTGTTACCTTTGTCTCCACTGACAGATCGTGACTCCGTCGTGATGGTGCCTGCATCACATCACTGCACAGCTCACAGAGCTGCCTCAGTATTGCCCTGTTCAGGCGGTACCGGCCCACAATCTCTATATCTGAATAGAGCTCAAAGCTGATGCGAGCTCGGTACTGCCTGTTGGGGGCGCACTGCCGACGGGCCCTTCCACGGCCATGTCCCCCTGCAGCATGCCTTCTCATCCCCCTCATTACAGCTTCCATGTGGAAGCTGGCACTGTCCATGTCGCTGGCTTGTGTTCCCCCCCTGGCTGTTGTTGCTCTGTTACCCCCACTGTCCTGACTGCTACCTCCACTGCACCGGGTAAACCTACTGGCCTCTGCACTCTGTGGCCCCACACACCTTCTCTTGCCCCTTTTCTGTCCTCTGCACTCCCTGGCCTGCACTGTTAGTCACTCTGGCCTTCTCTGTCTCCCTGCCTCATGTGGCTTCCCTGTCGCGTTCTTGCGCCTCTTCCTTGAGCCTTTTTATTTTGGCTCATTTCCGCTATGGCACAACTTCCACCAGATCCACTGTTGCACATTGTGCAAGCCTTTGAATATTGCATTGCGCACTTTACGCATGGTTCCACCCCCTTCGGTTGCGCATACCTTCATTAGCATTGCGCTGTTGCTCAGCATGCTTTCTGTGGCGCAACTGCCTCCTGCTGAATATCGCAGAATGGCGCAATTTCAGACTTGCGCTGGCGCAACCCTATTGCACATGGTGCAACCTTTTGAATATCCCACCCTGTGAGTACAAAGAATTAATGTAAAATAATGGTCTCGGAACAGAAAATGAGGACTTGGAATAGTAAATTGCTTATATCTCAGGAACCGTACGACATAGAAAAAAATGTAAAAGTCATATGAATTATCATTTTCCTGGCTAGTTTTGTACTATTGTTGTGACAAAAAGTCCGTATCTCACACCGTTTCTGAGATACGGGCCCTGAAAGGTGCAGGTGAACGCCGTAATGTTATCCTATGGGAAAAAAAGAGAAGTTTGGAGTGCCATAACTTTGCCTTCCTGTAATATTTTTTCACCAAACTATGGCAAGACACATCTATGGGACGTTGGCTGTCTTCCCTCCAAAGTTCAGCCCAAAAGACCAAACCGTTATTTTGCAGCAGGACGCCAAAGGATTCCTGTAATGCATCAGATGCCGTAATGTTATCCTATGGGAAAAAGTGTCAAATTGCTGTCATTTTGCCACTGTGTAATATTTTTTTCAGCAAAACACTGAAAGGCACATCTGTGAGATGTCAGCTGCATTCCCTCCAAATTTCAGCCCAAAACACCAAACCGTTCTTTTGTAGCAGGGTGCCAATGAATTGCTGTCATTTTCCCCCAGCCTAGAAAAGTACTGTCGAACTTTGTGAAAGCTTTCGCAAATTCATTCGACAGTGTCGCAAGTGCGAAAGTACTTTGTGAAAGTACTTTTTCCAGAAATTTGAAAAACATATTTCTGGGGTATTTTACCCCAAAATAAAGACATGGCTAGTATCCTCAGAGTCCGACTAGGTGAATACAAAAAGAATTAAGTTGCTAGACGGTCCCAAATTTAAATGCCAAGCATTTTTCTGATCACCAACTGAAAACAAAATGGCGGATTTGCAACAGTAAAAGGGCCATTTGCGAAAGCAAAAACTGCATTTGCCACACTGTTGAACTTTTTGTTAACTTTTCCCATTGACTTATAATGGGAACTTGTTTTTTGAATAACTTTTGAACTGTTTGAACAAAAACACAGGGCAAGAGTACACAATGGGGGGTGAGATACTGACAACAGTAAAATGGAAAGGGACCTGGGGTAATTATATCAGATGACCTAAAGGTGGGCAAACAATGTGAGAAGGCAGTAAGGAAGGCTGGGGGATACTGGGATGCATAGGGAGAGGCATCAATAGTAGAAAACAGGAAGTTGTTATCCCTCTGTACAGACAGTTGGTGAGACCCCATCTGGAGTACTGTGTACAGTTCTGGAAACCCCATCTCCGCAAAGACATAGACAGAGTGGAGGCTATCCAGAGGAGGGCAGCCAAAATGGTGCAGGGTCTGCACCAGAAGACATATGAAGAAAGACTAAAGGAGCTTAATATGTATACCCTTGAGGAAAGGACAGAGAGAGGGGACATGATAGAAACTTTCAAGTACCTCAAGGGAATCAACAAAGTCCAAGAGGGTGGCATCTTCCAGAAAAAGAGATGTGCAAGAACAAGGGGTACAATTTGAAGATAGAGGGGGGAAGGCTCAGAGGTAATGTGAGGAAGTATTTTTTCACAGAAAGGGTTGTAGATGCATGGAACAGCCTCCCTGAGGTGGTCGTGGAGTCAAGAACAGTGGGGGAATTCAAGAATGCATGGGACAGACATAAGGCAGTCCTAATGGGGGGTAGGAGGAAGTAAGCTGTTGGTTAATTAGGATCTGCAGCTTATCTGTTAGGTAGGAAAATGGGCAGACTAGGTGGGCCAAGCGGTCCTTATCTGCCATCAAATTCTATGTTTCTATGTTTAATATTTTTTTATGAAATCTTCAAAAGGCACATCGGGGTCCCCAGCCACATATTCCCTGAAGATTTCGGACCGGTCGCGAAAACTGTGCGACCTGTAGAGGCAACCGTAGAATTCCAAAAAAGCATAAGTGTGCGTGCAGATCATGCTTAATAACTCTGCAGCCATATATCTGACCAGTACAAAGCTTGGCAGATCCCAAGGTGTATGGGTCTTGATCGTGTATTCCTAATTTCAGGCAAATCTGTTGAACAGTTGCAAAGTTATTAAGGTGCAAAATTTTAGGTTTAACATGTAAATGGCTCCTCAACCCTAACTATCCAGAGCACACAATACAATTCCAGCCAAGTACATCATAGTGATACAGTATGGCCAACATAAACTGTCAGAACTTTCTTCACCCAAGGCCATACTGGCCCTGCATGAATTCATCACATTTTAACATGTCTGATCCAGGGTAGGAGTAGTGCCATGGTGGGGGAGTGGACATTAGGGCTGACAACTCCAAGTAAGAGCCCGCTACTGATTTGCCAATACTCCAGAGACCCAAAACACTAATGTCTTTAAATTTTTCATCTTTGCAAGCCTTGAATTTTCACAAACCTAATCTATGCATTGTCAGTGGCTCAGTAGGTAGCATACTCACCTCTGAGGCCAGGAGATCAGAGGGCTGTGGGTTCAGTTCCCACATCTGGCACTTTGGTTAATATCCCAGTACTGACACTGAAGTGCAGCATGAGATCGGTGCTGCATTTCTGAGGTGCCATCTTTTGGATGAGATGCTAAACCGAGGTCCCATCTGCCTGGATTGGTGGTAGTTCAGGTGGATGTTAAAGGTCCCATGGCACTTATCAAAAAGAGTAGGGGAATTTTTATTGAAAAAGGACTACAAACAGAAAATCAAGCAGAAAAACACAATATGAAAATGAAATACAAACAAGAACAAATAAATGCTTAACAAAATACAAAAATGAGAACAATGAAAAAGAAACATTGGTAATCTAAGGGGGTTTAAACCAAGATTCACAATGAAGCCATAGCATTTTACATTTCACAGCAGAATACTGTTTACAATCAAATGACTTAACTTTATTAAGGGAAATAGTGATATTACGAAAGATATCCAAGGAGAAAACCACCTGTTGCTATGTAAGTCATATATACCTGGCTTGCCATAAATAGTATCTAATAATAGCAAATACTCTGAAAAGGGTTTCAACATGATAGCGACCCCAACCCTGTTGGAGAACACCATACACAAGAGATAAATACGATAATGACCCAAAAAACCAAACAATGGTTCTCCCCATGCACTAGCCAAAAATTGCCAAATAATAGAGGCAAAAGGACACCGTAAAAAAAGATGTTCTTGAGTTTCTAAGATCCTGAAACAAGTATCTCTTACACATTATCTACTGTATCATCTAACTGTTTATGCTTATTATTGTTTCGAACACTGAGTTTCCCATGCGCTGTTAGCCAGGTCGTGTCCCACACAAAGGCAGGTAGCCTTTTTGAATTTAAAGTGTCTTAATTAAAACTTATGATGTCCATGGGATAATCAGCAAGTGAGATAGGGTATTTTCTTTCCTGAAAAAGGATGTGAGAATAAATCTCCTTCCTATATTTTACTTGGAAAAAAGTAACCAAAATGTGCCATTTCATCATCTGTTTAAGATGGAACTTTCAAACATCTGGAAGAGTTTTCAGGGAGTGAAGTCCATATAAATGTCCCTCAGACCAAACAGGTAGACAAGGGGATAGCCAATGTAGAACAGCATCTTTTGAAACCGAAGTTCCTGGTTTCAAAGCATCCCCAAAATTATAAGCGTAAAATATACTACAAAAAAAAGCAATGGGGTGTATCATATTGAGGCCACCTTCTGCTAAAGGTCTATATGTAGTCTCCCTTTTAATGGGGTTAAGGTGCCTGCCCCATAATGCTTGAAAAAAACACTATATAAGGGTGTAAAAACGGTCTGGGTGGGAGGAAAAACATAACTAAAATATAAAAAAACAGGGATCAGCAAGGACTTAATCAAAATAACCCTCTTCTTTTTCGACAATTATTTACCTTTCCAAGAAGTCACTAATTGGTTAGCTTTCCATAAGCCTAGATTCCAATTCTGGGAAGCCATATCATCACCCCCAAAACTTACTCCCAAAATAGTGATACACTCTTTAGTCATCTGTATACCCACAAAGAATAAACTATCAGGAAGTGAAATATTGCCCAACACAACACCGTGACTCTTGGAATGATTGACTAAGGATTCAGACCAAGAGAAGTAGGAGGAAAAAAATCACCAGGAGGTCCTGTTCAGAGGTATCCTGTTGTAAACACAAAACCAAATCATCAGCATATGCTAGAGCTTAACTGGGGGCAGCAGGATACAATTGTAATCCCTGGATCTGAGTTCAGATCAATGCATCTCAACAGTAAATCCACACAAAAATCATAAAACAAGGGACTGAGGGGGCAGCCTTGTCGGACCCCTCTGTAAACAAAAATTGCCTTACCTAACCAGCCATTAATATTGGGGGTAAGGGAGGTCGTACTGTACATTATTTGTATCCAAGAAACAAAAATCTCTGGGATGCCATAGACTCTGAGAACTTTGAATAAAAAATGATGAGAGATTTTATCAAAGGCCTTCTCCTGGTCAGTGCCTATAATAAAGCCGGACAAGTCAGAATGTTTGGCCTGAAAGAAGAGTTCTCGAAGCAAGATTAGATTATCATGTTGACGTCTCATAGGAATAGTACGTGACTGAAATGGAGAGAGAATGGTGTCTGCAAAGGAAACTAATCTATTTATCAACAGTTTACTAAGGATCTTAAAGTTGGTATTTAACAAGCTAAGAGGCCTCCAATTCTTGAGATCCTCCCTCTCCCCCTTCTTGAAAAGGAGAATCAAAGATGCCTGATACATAGAGGTCCTGCATCAAGAAACCCATTGAATACTATTTCCAATGCAGGAGCGAGGTCATCCTGAAAAGTCCTATAAAAGGCAGTGCCCAACCCATCCATACGAGGAGCAGAGTCTACCTTTAGCCCCTGAATGGCTAACTTAATTTCACTACTGGAGATAGGAACTTCCAACAATAACTTGTCAGAAGTAGAAATCTGTAGTAACTGGCCAGAAATAAAATCATTAGAGAAAAGAATAAAGGCAGTTTCAAACATGTTGCGAAAATGTAAGTCAGCTTGCTGTAAACTATTTTCAGGAGCTGTAAGGAGTCAACCAGAAGAGTCAAAAAGCCTTGTTAAAGTCCTATTATCCACTCTCCTGGCACATTCTTTAAAAGGGTACAAAGATCCTTGAGATAAAGAAACCCCAAAGCGGAGTTCTTGCTCCAAAGATTGTGCCCTATTACACTGAAGTTGAAATATTCTAGATTTTAAATCTCATATCTGAGATCCATAATCTTGTTTATGGAGCTCAGCTAGAGAAATCAGGTTCTGTAATTGATCACTTAACTTTAAATAGGTAGTATATGAAGTAGAAGTCGTAGATCGAGAACAAGACTGAAAAAAGGTTTTCCAAGACAATTTAGTATCCGCCCACCAGGTTCCTACATCGTCATAGAATTCGCCAACAGAGAGCCTGGCTTGCTATTCACATCTCCAGGCCTGTTGTATGGATCCATCAATCAAAAGATAATTATTACAGCACCATAAATTCTTCCTACACCAAGGAGCAAGATGTCAGTCAAAGGACACAGTGATAGACCAATGATCAGAGAACTCCCAAGCTTCCAATAGAACCGAACCAATATGTAAAATACTGGAAAGAAAAACAAAGCCAATTCTAGTGGCTAAGGAGCCTCTAAAATAAGTATTACCATCAGAGGGAAATAGACAATGATAGGAATCTGTTAACCTAGCACTAGAGATAATCTGTCTAAGGGCAACTGTATCGCAAAATAGTTTCTCCATCTAAGAGCCCCAGTCTGCGCTATCTAGGCCGCAATTAAAGTCTCCAGCCCAAAGAACCATCCTGGAGGTATGTAAAAATTGTTGAATGTGACGAAACAAAGCAGTGCGAAGAGCTTTGGATCGAGGCACATAAGTGGAGATAAAACGAAACCGTGTAGAGGAATAAACAAAATCAAGCATCAAGGCCTTTCCAGGGTTAATATCAATCAGTCAAGAAACTGAAATGCCAGGCTTAGTAAATAAAACTCCAATACTATCACAAGTGTCCTGGCCAATAGACCAGAAAGAAGGTCCTTTGGTCCATAATTTAGAGGCTTTCCGCAGGTCAGGCACAGATTTCAACCTAGTGTCTTGGATACAAATAATGTCAGAATGAAGTTGCATCAGGGAACCTAAAATAGTAAGCATTCTTGCTCGAGACTTGATACTGTTTACATTAAGCATAGAGATCAGAAGGAAGCTCATGAAACCAAAAAAAAAGAAAAGAAACATACTTCTAATTATGGGGTCGTACTACATGTCCTGCGTCTGGTCCTTTGGGAAATAGGTTGAGATCCCCCACCATCATCTAGATCAGAGGGGATGTCCATAGAAGCTTTAGAGGAAAAATCCGAGATAACATCACCAGATTCCTCATCAGACAAATGCACAGCCAAGGCTGAGAATTTATTGCCAACTTTCCAGTCACTAGTGCTGAGGGTGCTTTGAAAAACAGGATTGGGTTTATCATTCTTCTTAAGAGCTTTGCCAGAGTGAGTTCTTTTTTTGGCAGGAGCCTTCCTTGATTCCAACACAGGAGTGGAAGGGGGGCATGTCTGAAACAACACTGCCAACATCCTGGGCCAAAGGGGGAGCATCCTGAGTGGTAACAGCTGGAACGAGGGCTGCAGAGATGACCGGAGAAGAAGCCTCCATTGGGGTAACATCATCAACAGGATCAGTAGGGGTTGGAGGAGGAGGAGGAGGTGGGACTAAAGAAGAAGAAGGGGCTACCAAAGCAGACATCTTGGCCTGAAGCTATTGAGCCCTACTAATCAAACCATCTTGAGGAGGACAATAGTCTCTGTTGTGAGAGGCCCATGGACATTTATCGTACCCATGGCCTGTATGCTCACAAAGATTACATTTAAAAAGATTGACACAATTAGCTGAGACATGACCATAATCCAGGCAATGGCTACAATGAGGTATGTCACAGGCAGAGCTTAAGTGAGTGTGAGCCCACATTAAAAACATGATTTAGGCTGGCCAATGTAAAATAAAACACCCCTATCCTTTGCTAAGAAAAAGGAACTAGGTAGGTGAACAGGGCCTGTATTAGTCGTGAACAACTTAACCTTCACTTTCCAACCTCTGTTGCAGATTTGTTCACTATCTAGAATCAGAGAAGGTTTATCCAAAACCTCATGCCTCTGTTTAAGCCAAAAAAGTATGTCCTCAATGTGGACCCCCTCATTTCGGAACATAACCGTAATAACTTTAACCAATGATTTAGTGAAAGGAATAGCCAAATAAGGGAGCCACAAAGGGGAGTTCTTAACTGACTGATATTGAGTCCAAAATCTATCCAAACTGGAAACCATTTTATAGCTAATGTCGTAATTGCCATTGCCAAAATGAATCAAAGCATAACTCTCCAAAGAAAATAATCTCATGGAACCCTTCAGAAGCTGTTTGGCAATGTGCAACCTATCAGTAGGGGATTCAAGGCCACCCTTAAAGATCAATCAGACAGCATTCCTCCAGGGGGCAAGTTCACCCTTGTTATGAAACAGGTCTGAAAGTTTAAACATAGGGTTAAGCCAAGCCGACCTAGAGGGATCCTGTAAAACATCCTCAGGGGGCCTAAATGTATATCCTGGACAGTATCAGGTATTATAGGAGCAGGCACATTAACTTTATCAGCATCAGACACAGAAACAGTAAGAGGTACATCAGGTATAACAGATAAAACAGCAGTCTTATCAGGAATATCAGTGTCAGATATAGCACTAGAATCATTGGGGCCCATACCTGTAGGTGCACTATGAGAAGGAACATTAAAGTCAGTTGCAGAAGAGGTGGTAGCTACATTAGGAGAAGTAACTGCAGAGCGATAGCGTTCAACAGCAGAATTCTGCGGGTCTGGCGTCCAAGACCCATCCATTTCAAGACACCAGCCAGCATCCCATAAAGCACGATCTGGTGACCATGAGGAAGCATCCTGAAGTAAACTGTCACCTGTGTGCTGACCGACGGTAGACATAGTAGAAGGACGTGTGTGCGGTTCAACAGGTGGGAGTATTGCCTGGCAACCCATGCCCAGTCTGTGACCCAGCTGAACAGGAGGATTAATGGGAGGAGCAATGCCACCCAGCTTATGGCACTCTGCCAACTGCTGATGTGTACTGCCAGCCATGCGAGTGAGCTCTGAGGTAGATCCAAGCTCTCGAGAAGTGGAAACAGGTATAGAAGTCTCCGGTACTGTGGGTGAAATTGAGGCAGCAACAAAGGGAATGCTGCAAAGAACAAAATCGTTCCCCAAGCCAGCCTGGAGTGCAATCCGAAGATGCTTCAATTCCTTTTCACGGGCTAATAGGTCGGCAATCTCTTGATGCACAGAACTGTTTCGAGGGTCTGGCGGCTGGTCCGGGACCAAATTAGTGGCACATAGCAGGGCAGAAACAGGATGAAGAAAATCTGGAGCCACAGTAGACTGACAGACAGGTAACGGTGCAATATTCAAACTTCACAAAGCAGGAACAGGAGCCTCTAGAGAAATAGAAACAGGAAAGGAGGCTAACTCTCTTGTTTCTCCAGCAAGCACTCCACCAACACCAGGCTCCTGAAAAGTGGCCATCTTTGAACAAGATGACCAGAGGATCCCCCTACAGCAAGAGATGGGGAATTTCCTTGGTGGCCTGACCAAATTTCCCTCATTCACTAAAAGTGCCACCAAAAGCTTAATCTGGTTCAAGGTCAGTTGGCATTCATCTGTATCCCCCTCCCCCAGGTCATGCCTGAAAATAGGCAGGATTTGTCTAGTGCACTTACCCGGTCAACAAAAATTAAATAAATAAAATAAGTTTTTGCAGCTAATTTCCCTTCTTTTTGTGATAGTTGTCCTGTATCCTTATAAATACTATATTGAAGACAGTCCTGGAATTGTATCCTCATGTGCACAGGTCCCTCTGGGACCTGTGGAAAATGAGCTAAATACAATGTTGGAGACAGTCATGATGCATTGGGCCAGCAGACCACAGTACACTTCTCAATACCCTGTGGGTGAGGTTCCCTGACCCACCACAGGGTGTGACATCTATGCCAAACAGCTGCTCCACCCCTACCCAGGCCATGACTGGTGCAACATGCTGTAGAACCTTACACATCAACCTTGTACCAGTAAACCAGCTCAATGAATTCACACGTGAACTCCTCACACTGACACGGTAAGGCAGTGTGTTACCCAAAGGTGCAACAGACATCCCTGCAATCAATGTTACATAATAAATTACACATTTTTTAAAATATTTTGGCCACAAACATTCAACATATTCTACTTATGAACCCACCTCATAAACTACATAGGTGAAATTGTTCTAATCTATGCTGAAACACCATTCTACACCACAGGTGCGAAAACATGTTTTGGACAGAATGTGAAAAAAGAAAGCTGTACTGTTCATGGGGTGGTGTGAAAAAATGGGTATTTTGAAAAACTGGAGTCAGAATATTGTAAATTACCAAAGTAATGCACCTGCATAGAAACTGCAGGACACACTCATAACATCACCATGTTTCAGAAATGTTCACCAAATTTTCATCATGGGCTTTCTGAGATGCCACCTCATAAACACTGACACTGTCATTTTGTTAATCAGTCCGGAAAGGCAATTCCATGCAGTGATTATGCCATTCCACGCCACAGGTGCACAAACATGTTTTGGGCAGGATGTGAGAAATGATAGCTGTACTGTTCAAGAGTTGGTGTGAAAAAAGGGCATGTTAAAAATCTGTAGTCAAAATATTGTAAATTAGTAAAGTTGTGTGCCTGTATAGAAACTGCACAATGCACACTCATAATGTGGCCATTTTGGGGAATTTTTTTACCAAATTTTTAAAATGGGCTTTTTTGTACCCCACCTCATGAATACTGGAACTGTCATTTTGTTAATCAGTCCTAAAAGGTGACTACATGCAATGACTGTGAAATCACCTTCTTGGCCAGATTAATGAAATGGCAGTGACAATGTTTATAAACTAGGGTCCCAAAAAGCCCGTGTTGAAAATTTGGTGGAAAAATTCCAAAAAATGGCCAAGATATAAACATAAATTCAAAACACCATTAAATACATTACATGGCATTTACCTGTATTCCTTAGTTCACAGTTTAGCTTTGAAGAGAGCAGACGTGTCCCGGTCCAAAGAAGATTACAGTGCCAGACCTCCGGTGGTAAGTATAGTGTAAAGGAGGTGCGGGGTGTTGGGTGCTCAGTGGGAGGGTGCGGTTGGGGGAAGGAGATGGTGGGGATGGCGAGGGACCATTTTCTTTTTTCCATGTACAAAAAAAACAAAACATCGCTGGACTTTTCTTTTTTCTTTAAGAAAGCACTGGGCTGCATTCACACAATACTGTGGGAAGGGGGTGTAAAAGATGATATGGGGACTGGGCACCCTGATGTTGGCAGTGGCAAGGAGAGGGCTAAAAGGGGGGCGCATCGCATTTAAAATTAAAAAGCAATAAAATAAATAAATATATAAACTGCCACTGGGGATTGGGGCCCCCGTTGTGCAGAAAACAGCTCACTGACTGTCAGGTTGGTGGGGCTACAATGATAGTAGCCTCATCCCTGACCTATTGTGTCAACTAGTGGCAAGCACCCACCTGCACTATATGGCACATCTGTCTTTAATGAATGGCAGCTGTGTCATATAGTGTAAGTACTATACAACACATGTGTTGCTTATTAAAGACAGTTGTGTCACATAGTACTTGCACTATATGACACAGTTGTCCAGGAAAAAACAACAAACAAACAAATGAATACACTGCCACCAGGGATTGGGGCACCCGGTGTGCAGATATGAGATACATTGAGGCAATGTCAGGCTGGCAGGGATACAATGACAGTAGCCATCTCCCTGATCTATGAGTGGCGAAAGCAGCAGGGGTTGCTCTATATGTCAGATCAATTGTATATTAAAGACATCTGTGTTGTATAGTGCAAACTGATTCTTTCACAAAAATTCAGTTATGAATAGAATGTTCATGTTTTGAACTATGCACTCTCAGATATAGAATGTTTTTATTCAATATTTCAAAAACAATTAATTTAAGTGATGGTAACATATAAATCACAACAGCATTTACCTTGGACCAGCCTCTATCAAACCTAAGACTTTCAGGTTTTGAGGCCTCGGTTATCAGGGGGCCAAAAAAGTCTTAACATTTTCAAACAAATTCCAGTCATAGCCAACAAGGCTGCATAATGCTATTTTACAGGAATTAGGAGCCATCTTCTGGGAAATTGCTTTTATATGAAACCTCAAGCAGCTCAATATTTATTTCAAACTGCCTGCCAATTACAATAGTCCCTTTGATTGCTGGCTCTGTTAAAGTTAACACATTCTCTGGTGTCCACAGGTACATCCCACCCTTTGACTGCAGGGTCCATTAATAAAAAATTATTCCCTGGTGTGCAGTGGCTCTATCATTCTCCAATGACCTGCATGTTAATAAATAATTCCCTTGCTGCAGTATAAGGGTGGTCTGGTCCAGTGGTATGGAAAAATGAGACACTGTGTGCCTTAACTCCCCCTACATCAGTGACCCAAGCTCAGGGACATGCTTAGGTTGCTGAGGGTCAGAGAGAAGACTGAGTGTTAAATCAGATAGCTGCCCTGTCCCTAGATGGGAAGGCATGCTGACTCAAGCTTTGATTCCCCAGGTGAAGGCAGTAATCCAAGGGGAGTGGGAATGTGGAAATAGCTAGCACAGGCTACCCACCTACATCAGTCACATACTATCACCTGGATGACTGGCTCAGTTCTAGATGTGAGTGCTGGTTCATGGGGAGGATGGCTCTCCCCTTCTTGGCTCCATCATGGTGGAAGCAATCCATGGGGAACTTTAGACTCAGTGGTCTGGGACAGGGAAGTGGCAGACAGGGGAAGTGGGGTCAGGGCTGACAGCCTCCATGAGTCAACTAGGAAGGCAAACATGTTTATGGAGGAAGGAAATGCTGCAGTATACTGTATATGATCTTAACACATATGCAACCCTCCCACAATGAGGGTTACAGTAAATATACCAAGTATAGGTAATATGTACAGGATTTCATACCAGGGTACTTTGGAGCCAGAGGGAGAAGTCGTAAAGAGATGAGGTTTCTTAGACCTGTAGAATAAGGATCCACAGTTCTTAGATAGTTACTAGAAAGGATAAGAAAGGTTAGATATATTGTTATACTTATCTGATGGGGAAGGAGTTCACATCCTGTGAGACTGTGAAAGTAAAGAGAAAAAGGTTAATATGGAGTAAATTCAGTGGTGGGAACAATAGAGAGAATAGAGATACAAAAGGGGTATAGTATAGTGTAAAAGTTAAAAAATATTGCTTTAGATAGAAAGTTACAGAATAAAATGAAGTAACAGATATAGAGACTTGTTTAATGTAAGTAGTATAGTAATATCATTAACTGTTTACCGTGAGCTTCAAAAACAAAACCCAAAATGCAGAATAATTAAATGTTTGTAACCAAGTTACTCATGTGTTTTTAGCTTGACTTCCACATTGTTTTTAGTGTGTGGTGTATGACACTTTAAGAGAGCTGTATAAATGAGATGCACATTTGTATTTTTCAGACCCACCCCCTGAGAAAGGCCCACTGATGGGTTGAACCACTAGGGCTAGTGGGTGCACACCAGCATATTGCCAGGATCAAAATCTTGCACTGACTCTGAGTGCTGAATCTTCTTTTCTTTTCTTGTTACAGGCTGGCTGCTTTGCTGATGAATCACCTTTTCCAGTGCACACCACTCAACACTACTTACACTATAGCCACAGTACTGACCACTGATCATCAGAGGACTGACTCTTCCACCCCCTACAGTTACAGGACTGTACCCCCTTCTGACAGTCACATGACTGAAAGCTTCCACTGTACATCACCGCACTGGGCACCCACTGCTGACAGTCACAAAACAGATCCCTATTCCCAACAGTCACAGCACTACACCCCACCACCATTACAGCACTGCTCCCATACCCCCTAAAGTCACATGGATGACACTCTCCACAGGCAGTTACAGCAGTAATCCCAACCCCTAACAGTCACAACACTGTACCATAGTCACAGCACTGAAGACCACCCCACACAATTGGACTGACCACCCCCAAACAGTCACTTAGTTTGGTGCCGTATGTCTTTTAAATATAGGACATTGGTGCAAAACACAGTTTGCTCAGGAAAGCTAGTATCTGCACCTGGGCAAACATTTGAATATCAGGCTCCAACTGTTATACTCCTCTTCTCCATCAGCAAGACTTCATACCAAACTGGTGAAGAGTCTTGGGGTTTACCATGGCTGATGAGAGTCTATGGAAGGGGGATTGGTATGATGAACCTTCCCCTCCTGCTTCCTACATGGAGGGAATCAGTGGCTGTTACGAAGGACCAAATTTAGTCCCAGGGATGGTAGATGCTGCTGCTAGGTGGCTGGTGGCAATATGGTGGTACTTGGTGATGCAGGGCCTGCAGAAGTTGGGGTGCCATTCTGACCTTTCAGTTGCTATTTTCCCCTCATTTTCATGCCCATCTCTTTTTTCTAATACAGGGGGTAGTCTAGTCAGACCTCAACATACACATCATCCTAGCATCTCTGACCTCTACACCATTGAATGGTAGCATTAAACCTGCTAATAAGTTTATAAATTGTTTAACTGACCTGAATGAACCAAGCTGACCCTCAGGCCAATGTAATTTTTCTCAAAAGGGATGCACTGGCTAAAGTCAATCATTTTAGTGAGCATTTAATTACACATTCCCAAGATGCAGGTGATGTAACCCCAGCCATATATATATATATATATATATATATATATATATATATATATATATATATATAAATATATATATATATATATATATATATATATATATATATATAAAATTAGAGCAAAAACTCTTTTAATGCATCAGTTAGGGTTAGTTCCACAGTGACAAAGCAAAATTTGGTATTGGGGTTGAAAGCCCCCTTGGACCCCCAGTCCACCCCAACTGGCATTGGGGTGTGCATTAGGTCATTAATATAACTCTCACCCCATCACATGTGTAAAGAATCAGAGGTATAGGAGAATGGGGTGAGAGATAGGACCGACGACCCCAACGCACACCCTGATGCCGGTTTGCGGGGTGGGCTGGGGGGTTCCAATTGGGGCTTTCAACCCTAACACTGAATTTCCTCACTTTTGTCACTGTGGAACAACCCTAACTGATGCAATAAATGGAGTTTTTTACATCGAATTTCCCTTCTTTTTGAGAAACAGGATGATAAATAGTGAATGGAATGTGATGGTGGGAGTGAGGGGCCTTTTGGGCACCACAGTCCCACCACATGATGTCTTGTTACATAGTAACAGGAACTGAAATGCAAATGCAAGCAGCAATGGTTATGCACATGGTAAAGCAAACGTAAATGGTAAAGCAGACGTTAATTGAAACGCAAGCATAAAGTGACGCCAAAGTGAACAGTGACACAAACGGACATGCAAGCGCATACAAAAACACAACTGGTAATGTGCAGAGTGATGGTGCCGGAATTGTAAATGCAACTGTTAAGTGTTACAGCAGCAAGAACACCAAAGGTAAGGCAAACGAAAATGCAAACAGAAGCGAGCAAGTAAATGTGAACCGTAATGTGAACGGGCATGGTACCACAATTGTAAATGCAAATGGTAATGGTAACAGTAACAGTAATGTCAATGGAAATAGAAATGCAAAACCAAATGCAAGCGCATATAGAAACGCAAACCATAATGTGCACGGGCACAGTAACGCAATTGGAAATGCAAATGGTAACAGTAACAGCAACGAAGATGCAAACTGAAAGAGAAATGCAAATGCAAATGAAAGGGCTGCCGGAAACACAATCTGAAATGCAAGCAGAAACAGTAGTGGAAACGCAAATGGAAAGAGTAATGCAACTGCAAGCGAAAATGAGAATGCAGAGGGTAACGCACATGGAGGCATGCACAGGAATGGCAATGCAAATAGATATGGAAATGCAAGTGAAATGCTAACTGTTACAGTAACAGAAGCGCACACCCTGTTTTTGCCCAACAGCTGCATAGAGAAACACAGTGTGTATAAAGAATGTATGCATAATAATGGACCTGGGAGCAGAAAATGATCAGTTGGAATATTAAGTTGCTTATATCTCAGGAATCGTATGATGTAGAAAAAATTTTTAAATTTCATGATTCATGAGTTTCCGGGCTATGTTGTCATGACGAAAATTCCGTATCTCACACTGTTTTGGAGATGCAAGCCCCAAAAGGCATGACGTATGCCACCATGTTAGTCTATGGGAAAAAATGACAATTTTGGAGTACCATAACTTGGCAGCTGTGCAATATTTTTTCACCAAACCACCAAAAGGCACATCTGGCTGCCTTCCCTCCAAATTTCAGCTCAAAAGACCAAACGGTTCTTTAGCAGCAGGGTGGCAAAGAACACTTGTCATTTTGGCCATAGTCTGGAAAAGTAGTGTCACAATTTACACACTTTTTGCAAAAATTTGCGAAAGTGTCACAGGTGTGACACTATTTTGCAAAACTACTGTTTCCAGAAATTTGAAAAACATATTTCTGAGGTGTTTAACCCCAAAATAAAGACATGGCTAGCATCCTCAGGGTCCGATTAGATGAACACAGAAAGAATTGTGTCCCTAGAGGGTCCCAATTTTAAATGCCAACCATTTTTCTGATCACTAACTGAAAACAAAATGGTGGATTTGCAACACTACTAGGGCCATTTGTGACAGTAAAAAGTGCATTTGCGACACTTTCAAACTTTTTGTTAACTTTTCCCATTGACTTATAATGGAAACTTGAATAACTTTTGAACCATTTAATATTTTTTCACGAAGTCTTTAAAAGGCACTTCGGGGACCCCAGACCCATGTTTCCTGAAGTTTTTGGACTGGTCACACAAACCATATGACCTGTAGGTGAGAGCAAAAAATTTGCAAAAAAAGTAATTGTGCATTTGGTTGTCACTTAATAACGCCACAGCTGTATATCTGACTGGTACAAATGTTGGCAGATGCCAAGACCTACCATGCCCAATCATGCAAACCAAATTTAAGACAAATCTGTTTAATGGTGGCAAAGTCATCAAGGTGCAAAGTTTCACCCTTTAACCTTAAACGTGCTACTGAGCCCTAACTATGGTAGCACTACCGCTACATATATCATAATACAGATAATTATGGTTATAAAGACATTCCGTTAATCACCTTCTTAGGTGTACTGTGGCACAAGGTTTTAGCCAAGTGCCACATGCCTCTAGAGGGTGATTAACTGACCATTAACATAATCCCTGGGAGTGCCTTATTGATATTATAATAAATAACGTTTTAAAAAGTGTTAAACCTTGTTCAGCACATGGCTAAGCGCTACATGTATATTAACAAAAGATTAACATAAGGCTGTTAGAATGTTTGCAGCCAATCATAAAACTACTTTTCTCAGACCTTTTTTATAAAATGTGTATATATATATATATATATATGCATATGTGTGTGTATATATTCATGGCAAAAAACTCAGCTTAATGCATCAGTTAGCATTGTTCCACAATGATAAAAGCGAGGATATTTGGTGTTAGAGTTACCACCCCTTGCCCCCCCATGGCCACCCCACCAAAAGGCATTGGAGTGTGCGTTGGGGCCATGGGCCCTAACTCTCACCCCATTCTATGTGTAAGGAAGCTGAGGTGGTGTAGTATAGGAGAATGGGGTGAGAGTTAGGCCCAATGACACCAGTGCACACCCTGATGCTTGTTAGTGGGGGTTGGTGGGGATGGGGGGAAAGGGTGGAAACCCTAGCACCAAATTTCCTTGCTTTTGTTGCTGTGGAACAACCCTAAGTGATGCATTAAACAACATTTTTTGCCATGAATTTCCCTTCTTTTTGAGAATGTACAATATAAATAGTGAATGGAATGTGGTGGTGGGAGCACAGGGCCCTTTAAGCACAATGCTCCCACCATCCTGTCCATGTCTGCATTACAGACCTGACAGTAATGGTAATGCTGACAGTAATGGTAAAAGTGAGTGAAACACAAACACTAATGGTAATTGTTACAGTAACATAAATATTAATGCAAACACAAGCGGTAACTGTTACAGTAATGCAAATGGAAATGCAAGTGATAATGCAACTGTTATCACAATGGTAATTGTAACAGTGATGCAAATGAAAATGAGAAACTCAAAGGTAATGGTAACGGTAATGTAACTGCAAATGCTAACTGTCATAGTAACAGTGACGCAAACATAAATAGAAACACAAATGATAACAGAAGTGCAAGTGCAAACTATAACACAAACGTAAACGCAAACAGAAATGGTAACAGCAAGCTGATGTAAGGCAACAATAGCGAAACGTCTGTATCTCACTTTGTTTCCAGAGATAACAGCACCAAGGCGATGTGATCCAACAGAAGCCAAAAGTCTGTATCTCACTTTGTTTTTGAGATAACAACTCAAATGTGATCTGAGCCAACAGTAGCAAAAAGTCTGTATCTCGCTTCATTTCCGAGATAACAGCACAAAGGTGATGTGACTCAACAGTAGCAAAAAGTCTGCAGCTCGCTTTATTTTTCAGATAACGACAAAAAGGTGATCTAGGCCAACAGTAGCGAAAAGTCTGTATCTCGGTTCGTTTCCGAGATAACGGCAGAAAGGCGACGTGATCCAACAGTAGCGAAAATTCTGTATCTCGCTTTGTTTCCAAGATCACAGCACCAAGGTGATCTGACCCAACAGTAGCGAAAAGTCTGTATCTCGCTTCATTTCTGATGTGAACCAAACCACTAAAAGACACCTATGTACCACTAGGGCTACCAGCACAATAAATTTCAAGCCACTAGCACCATGCATAACGCTATGCGCAAAATGTTACCTGCGTCACACAGTATCTCTGCAGCAAATTTGTTTCCTAACATGTAAACAGCATAATTCACATCTCCAGGACAACCACTCAACACCCTCCAAATTTCATGCTAAAAGACCAACCCATTCAAGAGATATTCAATTTTAAAGTGTGTGCACCTTTAAGAAGTCTTCCACCACAAAATGATGGAACTTGCAGCCGAAAATGCACTAAATGGAGAATACTGGATGGGCAACTATGCACAACCTGTGTGTTCTGCCAAGGAGGGGTTCTGATTCCCTCTGACCTTGAGAGCGAAGCTTGAGAGGTCCATGGGAATTAGAACCCCGAGGTGACAGAACACACAGGTTGTGTATAAAGTTGCTCATCCTGCATTTTTTATAGTGTATAGTAGTACTATGTGAAATGTGTGCTTTGTGTTTTTTTTTCTCTCTCTTTTTCATAATGAAACTGACTTGAAAAGTCTCTAGAGGTTCTAGAATACTGTCACCACAGACTAAAACAGAGGAAAGCAACAATGTGGCAGCATTCCAAGTGGTTCTACTGCAGTAGTGACATCACTACTGCAGCAGAACAACATGATGACATCACTACTACAGCAGAACAAGCATATTCCAGGCATGGAATTCCATGCATAACAGCATTCCACCATACACTATAATGGCGGACCTGGCGGCCGATAAATCTTTAACTGCGAGGGAGTACCAACTTCAAATGGCAATAACTCTGGAATGGAACAACATGTTTTCACCAAACAAAAAACGACATATTCCTGGAACAAAGGGCTTTCGACCTTCTAAGTTTCAGACCAATACACAACAAAATGGCCGTGCTATGTATCATGCAAACTAGTGCAAAAAAATAGCAAACAAATATATATTTTGCACTTCATTGTGCAAAAACCTTATGTACCAGTGAAATAGAAATTGGTAACTAAATAGATGTACCATTCCACTCCATGTATACCAAATCTTATCCATATGTCTTCAATGGTTGCAGAGCATCACAAGCTTAAAAGTACATACGAGTGCCGAAAAATACATTTTTGGTGCTTTATTATGCAAAAAACCTATGCAGATGTCAAATGAATATTGGTAAATGCACTGAAGTACCATAGTAGAATGAGTATTGCAAATGTCACACAAATCTGTTCAACAGCTGTAAAGTTATAATCACACAAAGAATGTAACATTTAAGCGCAAACACAAACAGTAAGGCCAACGGGGACGCAGATGGAAACAATAATGCAAACGGTAACAGAAATGCAAGCAGAAACATAAATGCAAATGGTAATGAAAAAGCAAACAATAATGATAACGGAAGCGCAAACGCAAACAGTAATGTGAGCGGAGACTCAAATGCTAACAGTAATGGTAACACAAGCATAAACAGTAAGACAAACGTTAACGGTGACGTAAACGCAAGTGCAAAAGCAAACGCAAATGGTAATGGTACCATAAATGCAAACTCTAACGGTAATGCTAACAGCAATGCAAACAAAAATGCAAACACAAATGGTTACGTAAATGCAAGCACAAACACAAATGTAAACAGTAATGGTAATGTAAACAGAAACGCTAACGATAACAGTAATGGTGATGCAAACCTTAACACAAACGGCAATAGAAATGCAAGTACAAATGCAAACAATGGTGATGCTAACAGTAACGGTCATGCAAAAGAAAATGGTAATGCAAACGGAAACAGAAACACAAGCACAAATACAAACGCTAATGGTAACTGTGACGGAAATGCAAATGCAAAGAGTAACTTTAACGTAAATGCAAACACTAATGGTAATGCTAAAAATGATGCAAATGGAAATGTAAACACAAACAGTAACGTAAAAACAAGCACAAATGGAAATTGTAATGGTAACATAAACAAAAATGCTAATGATAACGATAACGGTGATGCAAATGTAAATGCAAACATAAATGGCAATGGAAAACGCAAGTAAAAATGCAAACGGTAATGGTAATGATAATGGTGATGCAAAAGGAAACTGTAATGAAAATGGTAATGTAAATGCAAGCTCAAACGCCAATGGTAACAGTAACGGTAAGAGAAATGCAAATGGTAATGCAAATGCAAATAGTTACAGTTACACAAACGCAAGCGCATACGGTAGCAAACAGGGTGACACAAAAGGAAACAGTAATGCAAACAGTAATGCAAATGCAAACGCAAATAGTAACACACACTTTGACACAAACTTTAATGGCAGTGCACATGGTAATGGAAGCGCAAGTGGAAACGCAAACATTAACAGTAACAGTAATAAAAACGCACATGATTTTTGTCCCAAAAATGTGCATTCAGAAGCACAGTGAATAGGAAGAATGTGGCTAGGATAATTGTCCTCATACAAGAAAATTATCACTTGGAATAGTAACACAGAAACATAGACTTTGACGGCAGTTGAGGACCCCTTGGCCCACGTAATCAGCCTATTTCCCTACCTACAGAATAAGCTGCAGATCCTAGTTAACCAACAGCCTATTTCTTCTCCCCCCAAGAATTGCCTTGTCTGTCCCATGCATTCTTGAATTCACCCACAGATCTAGACCCCACAACCTCCTCAGGAAGGCTGTTCCATGCGTCGACCACCCTCTCTGTGAAAGAATACTTCCACACATTGTCCATGAGCCATCCCCCCTCTATCTTTAAATTGTGTCACCTTGTTCTTGCACATCTCTTTTTCTGAAAGATGCTACCCTCTTGGACTTTGTTGATTCCACTGAGGTACTAAAATATTTCTATCATGTCCCCCCTCTCCCTCCTTTCCTCAAGGGTATACATATTAAGCTCCTTTAGTCTCTCCTCGTATGACTTTTCTTGCAGACCCTGCATCATTTTAGTTGCCCTCCTCTGGACTGCCTCCATCCTGTATATGTTCTTGCGGAGATGGGGTCTCTAGAACTGGACTCAGTACTCCAGATGGGGTCTCACCAACTGTCTGTACAGAGGGATAATAACTTCTTGTTTTCTGCTGGTGATGCCTCTCCCTATACATCCCAGTATCTGCCCAGTCCTCCCTACTGCCTTCTCACATTGTTTGCTAACCTTAAGGTCATCTGATCTGATTACCCCCAGGTCCCTTTCATTTTTGTTGTTGTTACTACCTCCTCCCATTGTGTAATCTTCCCCTGGGTTGTTTCCCGGGTGCATTATGTTGCACTTTGTTGCATTGAATCCAAGCTGCCATGCTTCTGACCATTCCTCCAACCTTGCCAAGTCCCTTCTCATCCTTTCCATGCCTCCTTGTGTATCAACCCTGTTGCAGATCTTTATATCATCTGCAAAGAGGCATACTTTTCTTCCAGTCCCTCTGCAATGTCACTTACAAAACATTAAAAAGGACTGGACCCAGTACTGAACCATGAGGTACCCTACTAGTAACCCCTCTTTCTTCAGAGTGGACTCCATTTACAATTACCTTCTGTGTCCTGTTGTCCAGCCAATGTTCTACTCAGGCTACCACCCTGTGACCCACTCACAGGCTGGTTAATTTGATTATTAATCTTTTGTGTGGAACTGTGTCAAATGCCTTGCTAAAGTCTAGGTAGGCCATGTCCACAGGCCCTCTCTGGTCTACTACTTTGGTCACCCAGTCAAAGAAATCAATTAGATTTGTCTGACATGATCTTCCCACTGTGAACCCATGCTACCTTGGGTCCTATGCCCCTCTGGCCTCTAGGTACTCAACAATTATTTCCTTCAGAAGTGATTCCATCACTTTCCCTACCACAGAGGTCAAACTGACAAGTCTGTAGTTTCCTGCCTCTGTCTTGCTCCCACTTTTGTGAAGAGAAATCACATCTGCCTTTCTCCAGTCCTCAGGTACCAAACCATCCTCTCATGATTTGTTAAAAAAGGGTATTCAGTGGTGTCACTAGTTCTTCCCTTAATTCTTTTAGAATTCTGGGGTGAATTCCATTAGGCCCCACTGCTTTGTCTCCCTTCAGTTTTAGGAGTTCTTTCAGAATCCTTTCTTCTGTGAAAGGACTGGGATCGACCCCCCTATCCAAAGTGCTTCTGTTAATTGGAATAGGCACCTCCCCTTCCTCCTCTTTGGGAATACTAAGCAGAAGTATTCTTTCAGTATTCCTTCTTTTTCACTGTCTCTTTCTGCCCACCCACCGTCTTTCTATTCAGCTTCACTATCCCTCCCTTTGTCTTTCTATGCTCCCTGATGTACTTATAAAAGGTTTTATCCCCCCCTTCTTAATCGAGTTGGCTAACTTTTCCTCAGTTTGGGCCTTTGCTATTCTGACTTCCCTCCCTGCTTCCTTCTGCCTTAACCGGTACAGTTTTCTGTCCTGCTCCTTCTGTGTAAATTGCTTAAATTTCAGGAACCGTACGATGTAGGAAAAAAAAATCTCATATTAATTATGACTTTCCAGGCTAGTTTTGCACTTAACCTCTAAGTGGGGGAACTAAACATTTTTTCTGCTGAAAAGTTTGTATCTCGAACCGCTTTCAAGATACGGGCTCCAAAAGGCTGGCTGACGCTGTAATGTTATCCTATGGGAAAATTGTCCACTTTGAAGTGCTGTAACTTTGCTGACCTCTAATATTTTGTCACCAAACCACCATAAGACACATCTGTGGGATCTTGGCTTTCTTCCCTCCAAATGTCAGCCCAAAAGACCAAAGCATTCTTTTGCAGCAGGGTGGCAAAGATTCCCTATTGTTTTGGGCATAGTGTTGCAAAGTACTTTTGCAAATCACGACACTTTCACAAATAAAATCACAAAAGTGTTGCAGCTTCAAAAGTACTTTGTGGCACTACTTTTTACAAAAATTTAAAAAACATTTCTGGGGTGTTTTACCCCCCAAAACAGACATAGCTAGCATCCTCAGGGCTCGACTGGGTGAACACAACAAGAAGTATGTTCCTAGAGGGTCCCAAATTTAAACACCAAACATTTCTCTGACCAGCAGCTGAAAAAAAAATGCTGAATCATGAAAGTAAAAGGATCATTTGCAAC
This sequence comes from Neoceratodus forsteri, assembly GCA_016271365.2. Lineage (NCBI taxonomy): Eukaryota > Metazoa > Chordata > Ceratodontiformes > Ceratodontidae > Neoceratodus > Neoceratodus forsteri. The sequence goes on from CM057452.1 coordinate 1,356,230,806, forward strand.
AGTAAAGACTGCATTTGTGACACTTTCTAATATTTTGTTAACTTTTCCCATAGACTATAATGGGGAACTGTTTTTTTTAATAGCTTTTGAACTGTTTAATATTTTTTCATGAAATCTTCAAGATGCACATCGGGGACCATGGCTGCATGTCTTCTGAAGATTTCTGACCGATTGCACAAACCATGCAACCAGTAGGCACAAGCAAAGAAGTGTAAAAACCCCCATAATTTATGCATTTTCGGTGCTCTGTAGCTCCCCAACCGTACATCTAACCACAATGAAACTTGGCACATCCTGAGATATTTAGTATCTGACCATGCTTTCCAAATTTCAGACACATCCGTTACACAGTTGCAAAGTTATTAAGCTGTCAAATTTCAGATTTAACCTTAAATGGGGTACTTAACCCTAACTATAGTGCCACTACCATGTCACTATTATATATATATATATATATATATATATATATATATACTTATATGTATAAATTAGAGGCAAAGAACTCCATTTAATGCATCAGTTGGGTTGTTCCACAGTGACAAAGGTGAAAAGTCCGTGTTAGGTTGAAAACCCCTTGCACCCCTCAGCCCACCCCCAGCCAGCATCAGGGTGTGCATTGGGTTGTCATCTAACTCTAACCCCATCACATGCATGAACAAGCCAAGGCATAGGAGAATGGGATGAGAGTTAGGATCGATGACCCCAATGCACATCCCGATGCCAGTTGGGGGGTGGGCTGAGGGGGTGCAAGGGGGGTTTTTAACCCTAACACCAAATTTCCTCACTTTTGTTGCTGTGGAACAACCCTCACTGATGCATTAAACAGAGTTTTTTGCCTCTAATTTCCCTTTTTTTTGAGAATGAGAACTAAAATAGTGAATGGAATGCTCCCACCACATGATTTTTTGTGACATAGTAACGGTAACAGCAACGCAAATGCAAGCAGTAACAGTTACACACATGGTGACACAAATGTCAGTTGTAAAGCAAGCATTAATAGAAACGCAGGCACAAAGTGATGCCAAAGCAAACAGTGCTGCAAATGGAGATGCAAGCGCATCCATAAATGCAACTGGTAATGCGCACAGTCACGGTACTGCTATTGTAAATGCAAATGATAACTGTAACAGCAACAATAACGCAAAAGGAAACAGAAATGAAAACGTAAATGCAAGCGCGTACGGAAATGCAAACTGTAACACGCACGGTGACAATACTGCAATTGTAAATGCAAATGCTGATGGTAACTGCAACAGTAATGCCAAAGAAAATAGAAACACAAATGTAGGCGTGTATGGAAATGCAAAAAGTAATGCACATGGGCATGGGAATGCAATTGGAAACACAAATGGTAATGGTAAGAACAATGATGATGCAAAACGAAAGACAAACGCAAATGAAAATGGAAGAGTGGCCACCCACAGAAATGGTAATGCACACGGTGATGTTAAGCAAAACACAAACACAAACCGTAGCGGAGACACAAATGATAACAGTAACTCAAATGGAAACGCAAAGTGTAATGCACACAGTGGCGTACACAGTAACGGTAATGCAAATGGGCATGGGAACACAAGTGTAAAGCCTACGTGTAATAGTAAGTGGCGTGCACACCGTATTGTTTCCAAAAAGCTCCATTGAGAAAGACAGTGAGCACAAGGAAAGTATGCATAATAATGTGCCTAGGAGCAGAAAACGAGCAGTTGTAATACTAAAACGCTAATATCTCAGTAACCGTACAACGTAGAAAAAAAATTAAAATTTCACATGATTCATGACTGTCCTGGCAAGGTTTTCACTACATACATAGCCCATAGGGCTATGCATAGTTATAATGAAAATTCCGTATCTTGCACCATTTCTGAGATACGAGCACCGAAAGGCGTGGCGTATGCCACCATGTTAGTCTATGGGAAAAAACTTGAGCTTTTGAGTACCATAACTTGGCATCTATGCAATATTTTGTCACCAAGACACCAAAATGCACATCTGTAAGATGTTGGCTGCCTTCCCTCTAAAGTTCAGCTCAAAAGATCAAACCGTTCTTTTGCAGCAGGATGGCAAAGAACTCCTGCCATTTTGGCCATAGTCTGGAAAAGTAGTGTCGTGATTTGCGAAACCTTTCACAAAATTTGCAAAACTGTCGTCAGTGCGACATTACTTTGTGACACTACTTTTCCAGAAATTTGAAAAACATATTTCTAGGGTGTTTCACCCCAAAATAAAGACATGGCTAGAATCCTTAGGGCTCGAATATGTAAACACAAAAAGATTTATGTCCCTAGATGGTCCCAATTTTAAATGCCAAGCATTTCTGTGATCAGTAACTGAAAACAAAATGGCTGACACACGACACTACTAGGGCCATTTGTGACACTAAAAAGTGCATTTGCGAAAGTGTTGAACTTTTTGTTAACTTTTCCCATTGACTTATAATGAGAAATTGTCTTTTGAATAACTTTTGAACCATTTAATATTTTTTCATGAAATCTTCAAAAGGCACATCAGGGACCCAGCCACATGTTCCCTGAAGTTTCTGGACCACTCACACAAACCGTGCAACCTGCAGGCATGAGCAAAAAATGCACAAAAAAACATGAATGCACACACGGATGTCTCTTAATAACTCCACAGCCATATATCCGACTGGTACAAAAGTTGGCAGATCCCAAGATCTTTGGTTGTGCCCTGCACCTGCCAAATTTCAGGCAAATCTATTGAACAGTGTCAAAGTTATTAAGGTACAAATTTTCACCCTTTAACCTTAAAAGGGCTACTCAACCTGAACTATGGTAGCACTTCCGTGCTACCATAATATATGTATATATATATACATTTAAATATAGATAGATACAAATATATATATATATATATATTAGAGGCAAAAAACTCAGTTTAATGCATTAGTTAGGGTTGTTCCACAGTGACAAAAGTGAGGAAATTCACTGTTAGGGTTGAAAACCCTAACTCCGAATTCACCCCCCCCCAGCACCACACACACACACACACACACACACATGCAAGTATGAGGGAGGACCAAGTCAACACAACCAATGACAGACATCCAGCAGCAGGTGACAGAAATAACAAACAATTGTCTAAATGTACTACGAGACATCCCCACCCACCTGACCAGGTACTGCATGCTCAGTGGAGATCAACAGCAAAACTGAGGCCATGTACACCAAACGTACACATCCCTGATTGCAGCTGCACACACGCATCACACACTTAGTAGTTGCATGGCTCACTTATCGGCGTTCTACAGCACCACAACTGGTACTGTGCCGTTAGTCGATATAAATGCTGAAGGTGCATGGTGACAGTTGTAGAAAGGTTTTAACACTAGTGAGTATACATTAATTAAGAGAAGTGCATAAATTAACTACAAGACACTAGCATGCTCAAGATAAAAGTAATGTTACATTTAGTATGTGATTTACATAGTAGTACATTTACTGCAACTGTTTACTCAAGATAGAGAGGCTGATGTAAGCGTATGGAAAAGCATTGCCTGTTCAATGCTGTGAAATTCGTACTGCTAGTATCAGATGCATTCTTACTGATGAAGGTGTACTGCTGATGTACATACATAGACCTTCAGTGTGTTTCAGTACTAAAGATGCAGTAAGTATTCTTTGTAAGAAACAGTGTAATTGCATGAAGCAGGCCAACCAACTTCTAAATATCATAGCACTACTGAGCCAACAATGACGTACCTGTATCGGAGGTGTGTATAGGATAGATTTTCCTGTAGGCACTTACTGGGAATGCTGTACCTGAGAAAGACAATCTCATTGCATCTGTGATGACTAACTTATTCAAATAGTGCTACATTTACTATTGTTGCAATGAGTGATCTATGCCACTTATGGACACACTGTAATTTTTTAACAGTTGTTTCATACTCAGGCTGTATGCCTAGTGTTTGGGTTTGCCACACTTCTGTCACTGATGCTATCAAAGTGATAACTATGTTAATTGTGGTACAACAGGAATCAAGTAAGTATAGTGTAGATATAAACAGAATGTCTTTTAGTATTGATTTAACTCACAATGGGATACGTGTACTAGGACAGCAGGGGTTATTCTCTATCACTGACTGTCAGTTATAATCACACTAAGGTTTTGATGACTGTAATGATCAAGTTACACTGTTCATATTCATGAGTTCATATTCATAGCCATTCTCCAGTAACTAGACAGTGTATGGTGTAACTGGGTGGGACACTGTGTTGCAAAGCTGCTGCAGTGCCTAGCATAGGGAGAGTATCTACTCATAAAGACAATTAAGCAATAAGGCATGACCAACAGTTATGTTAAATGGTCTGTTAATCACCCTGTAGGGTTTAATGTTGAATGAGGTGTAGCCGAGTGACACGTCGCTAGATAGTGATAAACTGACCATTAACATAATACCTGGGAGTGGCTTATTGCTATCATAATAAAACTGTTTTTTTAAACAACATTAAACCATGTTCATCATATGGTTAGGCTCTACATGTATCTTAATAAAAACTAAACATAAGGCTGTTACAGTGTATACAGGCAATTAGAAAACTGCATTTCTCAAACCCTTGTTATAATCAGAGATATTATACCTGTACAACTCCTTGGTTTTGCTCAACTCTATTGCTCAGGTAGCCCACCACATGTGGTGTGGTCTGGTGTGGGGCATCGGTAGGTAAGGCCATGCAACTACTAAGTGTGAATGCGTGTGTGCAGCTGCAATCAGGGATGTGTCGTTTGGTGTACATGGCCTCAGTTTTGCTGTTGATCTCCACTGAGCATGCAGTACCTGGTCAGGTGGGTGGGGATGTCTCGTAGTACATTTAGACAATTGTTTGTTATTTCTGTCACCTGCTGCTGGATGTCTGTCATTGGTTGTGTTGACTTGGTCCTCCCCATCACGTAATGTGTGTGTGTGTCTGTGTGTGTGTGTGGTGCTGGGGGGTGGGTCCGAGTTAGGGTTTTCAACCCTAACAGTGAATTTCCTCACTTTTGTCACTGTGGAACAAACTAACTAATGCATTAAATGGAGTTTTTTGCCTCTAATTTTCCTTCTTTTTGAGAGTGATAATGAGAAATAGTGAATGTAATGCAGTGGCGGGAGCACGGGGCCCGAAGATGTCTTGTGGCATAGTAACAGGAACAGCAACACAAACAGAAGTGCTAACAGTGGCGCACATGGTAACGCAAGCGCGAATGAGAACAGAAAGGGTAACGCGCACGGTGGTGTAGATGGGAACGGTCTGCCACATGATGTGCTGTCACATAGTAACATGGTGCCTGCAAACGGAAATGTAAATAGGCATGGTGACACAAAGTGAAACAGAAAGAGAAACAGTACTGTAGACACAAATGGCAAAAAATAACAGAAACGCAAGCACAAATGAAAACGCAAAGGATAATGCACATAGGGCCCCACGCTCCCTCCACGTAATGCGGCTGCGAAGGGCCCCGCACTCCCACCACATGATGTCTTGTGGCATAGTAGCAGGAACAGCAATGCAAACAGAAGTACTAACAGTGGCATACATGGTAGCATAAGCATGAATGAGAACAGAAAGGGTAACACACCGGTGGCGTGAGCGGGAATGGTCTGCCACGTGATGTGTTTGTCACATAGTAACATGGTGCCTGCAAATGGAAATTTCAATGGGCATAATAGCGCAAAGTAAAACAGAAAGAGAAACAGTACTGTAGAACACAAATGGCAAAAAATAACAGAAACGCAAGCGCAAATGAAAACGCAAAGCATAATGCACATGGTGGTGCAGACGTCAACGGTAAGTGAAACGGGTACAGAACCGCAAGCGGAAAGGGGAACAGTAACAGTAATGTAGGTGCACAGGCTGGTTTTCCCCAAAACCTGCATAGAGAAAGACAGTGAGTACAAAGAATGTATGCATAATAATGGGTATCGGAGCAGAAAATGAGGAGTTGGAATACTAAATAGGTTGTATCTCAGGAACCGTACGAGGTAGAAAAAAAATTTAAAAGTCATATGACTTACGACTGTCCTGGCTAGTTTTGTACTTAGCCCCCATTAGGGGGCTAAGCACTTTTCTAACGAAAAGTCTGTATCTCGCACCGTTTCCGAGATACGGGCCCTGAAAGGCGTGACAAATGCCGTAATGTTATCCTATGGGAAGAAAAGAGAAGTTTGGAGTGCCATAACTTTGCTTCCTTGTAATATTTGTTCTCCAAACTACTGAAAGGCACATCTGTGAGCTGTTGACTGTCTTCCCTCCAAATTTCAGGAAAAAAGACCAAACCGTTATTTTGCAGCAGGGTGCCAAAGGATTCCTGTAAGACGTCGGGCGCCATAATGTTATCCTATGAGAAAAAAATGTCAACTTTGGAGTACCATTACTTTGCCGCCATGTAATTTTTTTTTCACCAAAAGACTGAAAGGCACATCTGTGGGATGTCATCTGCTTTCCTTCCAAATTTCAGCCCAAAACTCCTAACCGTTCTTTTGCAGTGCAGTGCCAAAGAATTGCTGTCACTTTCCCACAGACTAGAAAACTACTGTCGCAATTTGCGAAAGCTTTCGCAGAAAAGTTCGACACTTTCATGAGCACGAAAGTAATTTGCGAAAGTGCTTTTTCCAGAAATTTGAAAACATATTTCTGGGGTGTTTTACCCCAAAATAAAGACATGGCTAGCATCCTCAGGGTCCGACTAGGTGAATACAAAAAGAATTAGGTTGCTAGAGGGTCTCAAATTTAAATGCCAAGCATTTTTCTGATCACCAACTAAAAACAAAATGGCAGATTTGTGAAAGTAACGGCCATTTGTGAAAGTAAAAATGCATTTGCGACACTGTCGAACTTTTTGTTAACTTTTCCCATTGACTTATAATGGGAATTGTTTTTTGAATAACTTTTGAACCATTTAATATGTTTTCACCAAATCTTTGAAAGGCACATCGGGGATCCTGGCCGCACATTCCCTGAAGATTTTGGGCCAGTCGCACAAACCGTGCGACCTTATGCCGTGACCGTAGAATTCCAGAAAAAGCGTAAATGCGCGCACAGATCATGCTTAATAACTCCGCAGCCGTGTATCCGACCGGTATGAAACTTGGCAGATCCCAAGGCCTATGGTTCTTGATTGTGTATTCCAAACTTCAGGCAAATCTGTCAAATGGTTGCAAAGTTATTAAGGTGCAAAATTTTGGGGTTTAACATAGAAATGGCTCCTCATCCCTAACTATGGTAGCACTACCGTGCTACCATAATATATATATATATATATATATATAGATCATCTATGCAAAAAACTTCACTAATGCATCAGATAGGGTTCTTCTACAGTGAAAAAGTAGGAAATTCGATTTTAGGGTTCCACACTTGCACCCCACCCCCAGGCCTGCATCCACCAACAGGCATCAGGGGTGCATTAATCACACATAACTCTCACCCCATCTCCTGCACTGTACCACCTCAGCTTGTTTATACATGGATGGGTGAGGTTACGGCTGATGTCCCCAATGCACACCCCGATACCTGTTGGTGGTGGCAGACTGTGGGTGGGGTGCAAGGGGTGGGAACCCTAAAATCAAATTTCCTCACTTTTTTTGCTGTAGAAGAACCCTAACCAATGCATTAACAAAGATTTTTGGATAGAACACACACACACACATATATACATATATATATGTATACATTACAGGCAAAAAACTCCATTTAATGCATCAGTTAGGGTTTTTTCCACAGCAACAAAAGTGAGGAAATTCAGTGTTAGAGTTGCCACCCCTTGCATCCCATGCCCACCCCATCCCCACCAACAGGCATCGGGGTGTGCGTTGGGGTCATCAGCCCTAACTCTCACCCTATTTCATGTGTAAATAAGCTGAGGAAGAGCAGTATAGGAGAATAGGGTGAAAGTTAGGATAAACAACCCCAATGCAAACCCTGATGCCTGTTGGTGGGATGGGGTGGGCATGGGCTTCAAGGGGTAGCAACCCTAACACCAAATTTCCTTGCTTTTGTCATTGTGGAACAATCTAACTGATGCATTAAACAAAATTTGTTGCCATGAATTTCCCTTCTTTTTGAGAATGTGCACTATAAATAGTGAATGGAATGTGGTGGTGGGAGCATGGGGCCCTTTCTATTATTTTCACTATATATTTCCAATATTTATTTATATATATATATATATATATTCATGGCAAAAAACTTTGTTTAATGCATCAATTAAGGTTGTTCCACAGCGTCAAAAGCGGGGAAATTTGGTGTTAGGTTTGAAAACCCTAACTCCGTATTCACCTCCACCCCCCCAGCACCACACACACACACACACATATATGCAAGTAGGGGGGAGGACCAAGGCGACATGACCAATCACAGACAACCAGCAGCATGTGCTCAGTCATGCTCTGATATATGCATGATCATTTGAGGCTCTCCACTCAAGATGCAATACATGGTCAGGGGCATTGCTTGTTTGAAGGCATGCAAATCCTTGCTGTGCTAACTTGAGTGTCCTTGCGATCAGAGAGGTGTACCACTGATGTCCATACCGTCAGTTTTGCTGTGGGTCACCACTCAAGATGCAGTACCTGGTCTTGGGGTTTGGGGGGGCATTGCTTGGCTGAGGCTATGCAACTCATAACTGTGCTAACTGGAGTGTACCTGTAATCAGGGAGGTGTACCAATGATGTCAATGGCCTTTGTTTTCCTGTGGCTCTCCACTCAGGATGCAGTAACTGCTCTGGGGGGCCTTGCCTGCCTGAGACTGTGCAACTCCTAAGTGTGCTTGCTTCTGTACAGCTGCAATCAGAGAGTTGCACTGCTGATGTCCTTCCTTGTGATGTACTTCCTTTGGCTGTCCACTCAGGATGCAGTACCTGATCTGGGGGTGGGGCATTGCCTGGCAGAGGTCCTCCAGTACCTAACTGTGTTAACTTGTGTGTACCTGCAATCAGGGAAATATACCATAGATATCCATGGCCTTAGTGTTGCTGTGGCTCTCCACTCAGTATGCACTACCTGGTCTGGGGGCTGGGCATTGCCTGGCAGAGGTCCTCCAATTCCTAACTGTGTTAACTTGTGTGTACCTGCAGTCAGGAAGAGATACCATAGATGTCCATGGCCTTACTGTTGCTGTGGCTCTCCACTCAGGGTGCAGTACCTGGCGTAGCGGGGCATGGGGCATTGATACCTAAGGTCATGCAACTCCTAAGTGTGGTAACTTGTGTGCACCTGCAATCAGGGATCTCTACCATTGGTGTACATGGCCTCAGTTTGCTGTGGATCTTCATGAGCATGCAGTACCTGGTCTGGAGTGGTGGGGATGTCTTGTAGTACATTTAGACAGTTATATTTTATTTCTGCCACCTTCTGCTGGTTGTCTGTGATTGGTCGTGTTGCCTTGGTCCTCCCCCCTTCTTGCATGTGTGTGGTGCTGGGGGGTGGGGAGTGAATGTGGAGTTAGGGTTTTCAACCCTAACACCGAATTTCCTCACTTTTGTCGCTGTGGAACAACTCTAACTGATGCATTAAACAGAGTTTTTTGTCTCTAATTTCCCTTCTTTTTGACAATGAGGATGATAAATAGTGAATAGAATGTGATGGTGGAAGCATGGGGCCCTTTGGGCCCTGCACTCCCACCACATGATGTCTTGTTGCATAGTAACAGGAACTGCAATGCAAATGTAAGTGGCAATGGTTGCACACATGGTGTAGCAAATGTAAATGGTAAAGCAAACATTTATAGAAACGCAAGCGTAAAGTGACGCCGAAGTGAACAGTGATGCAAACGGACATGCAAGCACGTATGAAAACACAACTGATAATGCGCACAGTAATGGCACCAGTATTGTAAATGCAAATGTTAAGTGTTACAGCAACAAGAACACCAAAGGGAACAGAAACAAAAATGCGAACGGAAGCTCACACATAAACCGTAACGTGCACGGGCATGGTGCCGCAATTGTAAATGCAAATGGTAAAGTCAACATGAACAATAATGCCAAAGGAAACAGAAATGTAAACATGAATGCAAACATGTATGTAAACGCAAACCGTAACATGCACGGTCATGTTACCGCAATTATAAATGCAAATGGTAATGGTAACAGCAACAATAATGTCAAAGGAAACAGAAACGCAAAAGGAAACTCAAGCACATATGGAAACGCAAACCATAATGTGCATGGTCACAGTAATGCAGTAGTAAACACAAATGGTATCAGTAACAGCAATGAAGATGCAAACGAAAGACAAACACAAATGCAAAGGAAAGGGCTGTTGTAAATGCAAATGGCAATGCACACGGTGATGCAAACAGAAATGCAAACACAAACAGTGGAAATGCGAATGGCAAAAGTAACACAAAGGCAAGCGCAAATGAGAACGCAAAGGGTAATGCACACGGTGGTGTAGATGGGAACGGTAACACAAACAGGTACGTAAACGCAAGTGTAAACTGTAACTGTAACATTAGCAGAAGTGCATACCCTGTTTTTCCCCAACAGCTGCATACAGAAACACAGTGTGTACAAAGAATGTATGCATAATAATGGGTCTTGGAGGCGAAAATGAGGTGTTGGAATAGTAAACTGCTTACATCTCAGTAACCATACGACATAGGAAGAAAAAATTCACGTGATTCATGATTTTTCTGGCTACGTTTTTGCTGATGATAAAAATTCCGTATCTCGCACCATTTTCGAGATACGAGCCCTGAAAGGCACGGCGTACGCCTCCATGTTAATCTAGGGAAAAAACTGCCAAATTTGGAGTACAATAGCTTGGCAGCCATGCAATATTTTTTCACCAAACCACAAAAGGGCACATCTGTGAGATATTGGCTGCCTTCCCTTCAAATTTCAGCTCAAAAGACCAAACCGTTCTTTTGCAGCAGGGTGGCAAAGAACTCTTGTCATTTTGGCCAAAGTCTGGATAAGTAGTGTCTTGATTTGAGACACCTTTTGCAAATTTTGCAAAAGTGTCATGAGTGCGACACTACTTTTTTCCAGAAATTTGAAAAACATATTTCTGAGGTGTTTCACCCCAAAATAAAGACATGGCAAGAATCCTTAGGGTCCATCTAGGTGAAAACAAAAAGAATTGTGTCCCTAGAGGATCACAAATTTAAATGCCAAGCATTTCTGTGATCACTAACTGAAAAAAAAAAGGCTGACTCATGACACTACTGAGGTAATTTACACCACTAAAAACTGCATTTGTGACACTGTTGAACTTTTTGTTAACTTTCCCCATTAACTTATAATTGGAACTTGTTTTTTGAATAACTTTTGAACTGTTCAATATTTTTTCACAAAATCTTCAAAAGGCATATCAGGCACCCCTGCCACACATTCCCTGACGTTTTCAGACCGGTCAAGAAAACTGCAAGCACCTTGTAGGCACGAGCAAAGAATGTGCAAAAAAAGTAAATGCGTAGACAGATGTTGCTTAATAATTCTGCAGCTGTATATCTGACTGGTACGAAAGTTGGCAGATCCCAAGATCTATAGTTATGCCCCATGCATGCCAAATTTCAGGTAAATCCATTGAACTGTGGCAAAGTTATTAAGGTGCAAAATTTCACCATTTAACATTAAAAGGGCTACTCAACCCTAACTATGGTAGCACTACCGTGCTACCATAATAGATATACATATATGTATATATCACTGGACAGTTTGTTGTATCAAAGCCTGTTAAACATATACACTTCGATAAATAAATTAAAAAAAAAACAACTGGGAAGACACTTTAGGTGCTTTACCAATAGAACACATCTTCTGAGAATAAATGGAATGTTGTGTGCCCCCAATCTGTGTAGTTTTTTTTTTTTTTATTTAGTTGTTTAACCAGGTATAGCACACTAAGCTGAAAGTTTTTTTACAGGAGCAACCTGGGAGCACAAGGAGGTTAAGTGACTTGCTCAGGGTCACACAGTATGCAAGTGAACTGCAAGTGAGTTTACTATCCTACAGCTCAGACACTAGCCTCAGCTCCTTTCTCTAATTAAGACACTAGTCTCCACTCCCTTCACAGACCCCTCTGACACTAGCCCCTTCCTTCCACAGCACCTGACACTAGCATGTTTCCCTTACAGCCTCCATGACAGTAGCCCTCTTGAATGTACACCCTGCACAGTCCCCAAAAGTTCTACAGCCCCTCTCACCCCAGACAAAAAAAAACTTCCTCCACCTCCTGACACAACCCATCCACACCAATCCTCACCACTTTCACCACAGTCCATCTGAACACGCATCCCTCTCTACGTACCCCACTTTCTAATCTCTGTGAATATCACCTCCCTCCATCCTGTCCCTTGACTACCAGAAGCTGCATCCCTTCCTCCTTAGCCATTTGAGAATCACCCATACCTTTAATGCACACCTTCTCTGCAGGGTATTCAGGGACACCTCCTACTCAGACACCAGAGGCATGCATACACCCTTCATTCTACACTTTCCCTCCATGTGACATCACACTAGCCCCCTCCCTCCAAAGTCATTGGCTGAAACACATACACCTTCCAAAGTCCCAAACACTAGCACCTCCTTTCCCCAGACATTAGCCGCCCAGCCCCTGATACTAACCCCACTTCCTTTGCTGGAGTCAGAACTGTCACCATCCTACTAGCAAATGTTAGTAGATTTTGTATACAGCTATTAGGAGTTTCCTTTAGGTAGCCCTGCAGACATGTGCTGGAGAGGATAACATTATGGTAAGTACATCAACTGATACAGTAGAAACTTCTGTGGGGATTTTTCCTGGTCACAAGGCCTGCTAGCTAGAGGATGCAAAACTCAGTTTTGACCCCTAAATTTAATATGATTAACCTGCTCTGTACAAGTCACAGTACACAGAGTTGAGTTCTTTTGGGTTTGAGATAATCTGGTAGAACCTAAAAGGAAAGCACAGAGAATGTTATGGAGATAAAAAGGGTCCATGGTCCTAGAGGAGAGATTATGGTAGTCAGAATTAAACAAGATACGTATCTGAAAGTTGGACAGCCAACATCTGGCCAGACCTATAGAAATAAAGGTAAAACTAGGTAAGTATGAGGTACTTATAGTAGTGTGAGTAGAGATAGGGAGCAGAGAGATACAAAGTGTACTATACAGCATAAGAGAAAGTTGAAAAGATAGTTAAAGAGCATTTCTCTACCATAATAAAAAACTTAAAAACACTAGATTTATGGCAATTGTGTTTTAACTTTGTTTTCCAGTTATTTTCCCTATGCCATTGGTCTACTAAATATTGTAGATAATGCAGCAATTTTAGTTTTTCAACATGTATCTTACTCTCCCCTGCTAACCACACTGTCGCTGTTTGTGATATCACAGTCTGTCATGGTGAGCACTAAAAACTCAAGGCACTGTGAGGTTAACAGGGGAATAGCAAATGTTTTCTATACTGACTTTTCAGATGGACTGTCAAGATGTACTGAAAATTTTGGAAAGGACCATTGACAATTAAAAAAGTATATTTTCTCCTAAACTGTAATCAGCTGGATCTTATGATAAATCATTTACTGAAGTGCAGAGTTGCCCTTTAACTCAAGGTAAGAGCAACAAAGATATGGTGATAGAGGATAAAATAAAACAAAACAAATAAAAAGCAGCAACTTCCTGCAGTAATCTTTGTTAACCCTCCATAAACCCCAGTCATGTTCTCTGACCCAGTCAGCTGATCAAACCATCCCATCCCAAAAACTTAATATCCCTACTGGCCCACACTTCATTCATGTCAGAGAGACTGTCTGAAAGCTGCCCTTTTGGAGCATGGGCATATGTGTCTCAGTGAAGAGCAGACCTCAACTAGATGATCAAGCACTTCCCCATTTTCAACACTGAGTTTTAACTCTTAACAATTTGTCCAGGACTTTTAGTTGGATACAGAAACACTTATGCAACTCAGCCAGAAATGCTAAAACAACTCATTGGTGGAACAGTGTAATGTGACTTGCACTGTAGTTCAGGTTGAGTACTCAATTTAAGGTTAAAGAGTGAAATTTTGCAGCTTAATAACTTTACCACTGTATGACAGATTTGCCTAAAATTGGGCAGGCACAGAGCGGCACTGTAGATTTCTGGATCTGCCAAGTTTCATAATGGTTGGATATGTGATTGTGGAGCTATAAAGTGCAATAAAAATTCACATTTACACTTTTGTTGCACATTCTTTGCTCATGCCCACAGGTCACATGGTTTGTGCGACCAGTCCAAAACCTTTAGGGAACATGCAGCCAGTGTCCCCAATGTGCCTTTTGAAGATTTCATGAAAAAATATTAAACGGTTTAAAAGTTATTCAAAAAACAAGTATTCCATTATAGTCAATGGGAAAAGTTAACAAAAAGTTTAACAGTGTTGCAAATGCAGTATTTAGTGTTGCAAATGAATCCTGTAGTGTCAAGAGACAGCCATTTATTTTTCATTTACTGGTCATTGAAATGCTTGGCATTTAAATTTGGGACCCTCTGGGGACAGAATTCTTTTTGTGTTCACCTAGTTGAGCACTGAGGATGCTAACCATGTCTTTTTTGGGGGGTTAAACACCCCAGAAATATGTTTTTTCAAATTTTTGTAAACAGTAGTGTCACAAAGTAGTGTCACACTTGTGACACTTTTGTGATTTTTTTTTGTGAAATTGTCATGATTTTGACACTACTTTGCAACACTATGGCCAAAAGAATAGGACATCTTTGCCACCCTGCTGCAAAAGAACAGTTTGGTCTTTTGGGCTGAAATTTGTAGGGAAGAGAGCCAAGATCCCACAGATGTGCCTTTTCATGGTTTGGTGACAAAATATTAGAGGGCTACAAAGTTACGGTACTCACAAGTTGACTATTTTTCCCATAGACTAACATTACGGCATCCGCAGCGCCTTTCGGGGACCGTAACTCGGAAACACTTTGAGATACAGACTTTTCGTCAGAAAAATCCTTAGCCCCACACTAGAGGGCTAAGTACCAAACTAGCCAAGAAAGTCATAAATTATATGAAATGTTATTTTTTTTTCTACATCGTACAGTTCCTGAGATATAAGCAATTTAGTATTCCAAGTGCTGATTTTCTTCTCCGAGGCTCATTATTATGCATACATTCTTTATATTCACTGTGTTTCTCAATGCACCTTTTGGGGGAAAAGGGTGTGCGCTTTAGTTACTGTTACAGTTAGCATTTCCGCTTGGGTTTCTGTAACCGTTTGTGTTAGTGTTCCCATCTACGCCACCGTGTGCATTACCCTTTGCATTTTCATTTGTGCTTGCATTTCTATTACTGTTACCATTTGCATTTCCATTACTGTTTCTGTTTGCATTTCATTTTGCGTCACCATGTGCATTACCATTTGAATTTGCATACACTCTTCCATTTGTGTTTGTGTTTGCTTTGGCATCATCGTTGGTGCTGCCATTAGCATTTGCATTTCAAATTGCGATACCGTGACTGTGCAAGTTGCCATTTGCATTTCCGTACACACTTGCATTTGCATTTTCGTTTGCAATACTATTCACTTTGGCATCATCATTGCTGTTATTGTAACTGTTTGTGATTCCAATTGCATTACCATTACTGTTTGCATGTTCGTCGCCATTTGCATTTCCATTTGTCTTAGTGTTTGCATTTTTGGTTGCATTTCCATTGTTGATTGTGTTACTGTTTCCTTCTAAGGCGCTGTTGCCTTTACCATTTGCATTTCTGTTTGTGTTTGTGCTACTATTTGCATTTTTCTTACCGTTTGTGTTTCCATTGGCATTAGCGTTTACGTTACTGTTTTTGTTACCGTTTGTGTTTCTGTTGCCGTTAGCATTTGCATTACCGTTTGCATTACCATTTCCGTTTTCATTAGCATTTGCGCTTGCGTTTCTCTTACAGTTAGCGTTATCATTTATGTTTGCATCAAGATGTGTGTTACCATTTGTACTTGCATTTGCATTACCGTTAGCATTACTATGTGACAAAAAAATCACATGGTGGGAGTGTGGGCCCCCATCAACAGGCATCAGGTGTGTGTTGGGGTTGCCGGTTCTAACTCTCACCCCATTCTCCTATACTGCACCACCTCAGCTTGTTTACACATGGGATGGGGTGAGAATTAGGACCGATGACCCAAACGCACACCCCGATGCCTGTTGGTGGTGACGGGGTGGGCTTATGGTGCAATGGGTGGCAACCCTAACACCGAATTTCCTTGTTTTTGTCACTGTGGAACAACCCTAACTGATGCATTAAATGGATTTTTTTGTCATGAATATATATATATATATATATACAGTATGTATTATAGTGGCACGGTCATGCCACTATAGTTAGAGTTGAGAGGCCAGTTACATACTAAAGTCAAAAGTTTGGACGTTAATAGCTTTGGACCCGTTCAATGGATTTGCCTGAAATTTGGTACACACATTGGGGCACACTAGATCTCTTGATTTACCAAATTGTGTTTCTGTCAGAGTGCTGGTCTTTGTGTACAAAACCACTGAAAAATACAAAATTATCCATTTTTGGAGGCACCTTTTGGCAGTCTTAATGTGGTCCTGCACGGCCATTGTGTGGCATGCCACCTGCAAGAAGGCTCATTTGAAAGAACCTTGGTGGCAGAACATGCCACTTTTTGTTTGGTAAAACAATATTAAGGCATTTAAAAGTTATGGCACTTTTAAGTTCCCATTTTGTTAATAAGAAAATTTATATGTATATCTTGCGATCAAAGATTGGGGGTTCTGGCCATCTCGTCCCATCTGGTGATCAAAGAATTAGCAGCCTCATGGTTCAAGAATCTTTTTCCCCGAGGATTTTTAAAATTCTTTGATGGCAAGGTCCACCATTTTGTTTTTTATTTTCCGATTGAAAAAACACAAATATCTCTGCTCAGGGTCACTTCTGAAGTAAAACTTCGATGGGTTTTACTCAGGGGGGCTCTGATCTATTGAGCAATGCCTTTGGTTTCATCCAAATCAGTCAAAAAATAGAGTTATAAGCTTTCAAAATCTTATTTCGTGGCTCGCTAATCATCTTTGATCACGAGCCTGCAAATTCTTTGACGGTGAGATTCTTTGATTGCGATCTTGCTTTGTGACATAAAAACACTAATATATCTGCTCAGGGGTGGGCTAGGGACAGAAATGAGGGTGGGTTTTGTTCAGGAGGGTCCATTCTATCGAGGCATGCCATTGGTTCAGTTCAAATCAGTGAAAAATCCACATTTCACCATTTTTAATTCTTTGTACATGAGTCTGCAAATTCTTTGATTGCAAGCCTGCAAATTCTTTGTTCATGCGATTCTTTGATCGCGATCATGCATTGTGAGAGAGGGACGAGATGGCCCAATTTAAAAATCTATTTTCTCAGCCCAGGGGTCTCCTAGGAAGTCAAATGAGGGTGGGTTTTACTCAGGGGGCTTCATTTTGTCACATCATGGGGGTGGTTTGCTGCAATTCCTTCAGTTTTCTGATTTATAATATTTTTTATTATTTTTCGTGAGCCTGCAAATTCTTTGATCATGAGCCTGCAAATTCTTTGATCGTGAGATTCTTTGATCGTGATCTTGCATCGTGACCTAAAAACACTAATTTCTCTGCTCAGGGGTAGGCTAGGGACACAAATGAGGGTGTGTTTTGTTCAGGAGGGTCCATTCTATTGAGGCATGCCATTGGTTCAGTTCAAATCAGTGAAAAATCCACATTTCACCATTTTTAATTCTTTGTACATGAGTCTGCAAATTCTTTGATTGCAAGCCTGCAAATTCTTTGTTCGTGCGATTCTTTGATCGCGATCGTGCATTGTGAGAGAGGGACGAGATGGCCCAATTTAAAAATCTATTTTCTCAGCCCAGGGGTCTCCTAGGAAGTCAAATTAGGGTGGGTTTTACTCAGGGGGCTTTGTTCTGTTGAACCATGGTGGTGGTTTGCTACAATGTCTTTAATTTTTTGATTTATAATATTTTTAATTCTTTGTTCATGAACCTGCATATTCCTTGATCATGATATTCTTTGATTGCTATCTTTGATCATGAGGGAGGGACAAGATGGCCAGATTTTTTATAATGGAATAGAAAGGGGAATTTTAGTAATCTTTCATATTGAATATCTCGGGAAGGGTTTGAGCTTTTTACTTGAAATTTGGAGGGTGTGTATGGCATGTCCAGTAGATGTGAATTATGATGTTTATGTGTTAGAGAAAATTGAATGTAGTTTTCAGTTGTTGTATGTGTTGAATGTCAACAGGTGCGGAACTGTGCCAGTCTGACAAATGAAAATCTCATAAGTTAAAATGTTGTATCTCGGACACGGTTTGGTCATTTCACTTGAAACTGGAGGGTGTTGACAGCATGTCATGTGGATGAAAATTACAGTGTTTCCATGCCAGAAAATAAGTTTTGGTGCAGTGACAAAAGCAAGGAAATTCAGTGTTAGGGTTGTAAGCCCCCCTTGGACCCCTTGGACCCCTCCAGCCCACCTCCCCAACCGGCATTGGGGTGTGCATTGGGGTCATCAGCCCTAACTCTCACCCCATCACATGTGTAAAGAAGCAGAGGTATAGGAGAATGGGGTGAGAGTTAGGACCGACAACCCCAATGTGCACCCCGATGCCTGTTGGGGGTGGGCTGGAGGGGTCCAAGGGGGGCCTTCAACCCTAACACTGAATTTCCTCACTTTTGTCACTGTGGAACAACCCTAACTGATGCATTAAATGGAGTTTTTTGCCTCTAATTTCCCTTCTTTTTGAGAATGATGATGAGAAATAGTGAATGTAATGCGGCTGGATCACGAGGCCTTTCAGGTCCCTCACTCCCGCCACATGATGTCTTGTGACATAGTAACAGGAACAGCAAGGCAAACACAAGCACCAACAGTGGCGCACATGGTAACGCAAATGTAAATGGTAAAGGAAACGTTAGTAGAAACGCAAGCACAAACTGACACCAAAGTGAACAGTGATGCAAACAGACATAGAAACATGTATGAAAACTCAACTGGTAATGTGAACAGTGATGGCAGTGGTATTTGAAATGGAAATGTTAAGTGTCACAGCAAAAAGAAAGTGAAAGGGAACAAAACGGAAACATGAACGCAAGCGCACACGTAAACACAAACTGTAACACGCACAAGCATGGTGCCACAATTGTAAATGCAAATGGTAAAGTTTACATGAAAAGAAATGCAAAAGGAAACAGAAATGGAAATGGGAACAGAAGCGCATACGGAAACGCAAACCGAAACACGCACAGGCACAGTACCGCAATTGTAAATGGAAATGGTAACGGTAACAGCAACAATAACAGCAAAGGAAACAGAAACACAAAAGGAAATGCAAGCTCATATGGAAATGCAAAGTGTAATGCGCATGGGCACAGTAATGCAATTGCAAACAGAAATGGTAACAGTAACAGCAAGGAAGACGCAAAACGAAAGAGAAACAGAAAAGCAAACGAAAGGGCTGCCAGAAACACAAATCGCAATGAGCATGGTGATGCAAACAGAAACAGTAATGTAAATGCAAATGGTAACAGTAACAGAAACACAAGCGCAAATGACAATGCAAATGGTAATGCACACGGTGGCGTAAATGGGAATGGTAACGCAAACGGGAACATAAATGCAAGTGTAAACACTAACTGTAATAGTAACCGGAGCGCATACCCTATTTTTGCTGAACAGGTGCATAGAGAAACACAAAGAATGTATGCATTGTAATGGGCATCGAAGCTGAAAACGAGCATTGGAAGTACTTAATTGTGAATGTCTCAGCAACCGCACGATGTAGAAAAAAAATTTAAATTTCACAAAAATCATGATTTTCCTGACTAGGTTTTTGTTATTGCATAGCCCATTGGGCTATGTAGTGTACAACAAAAAATCTGTATCTCGCATCGTAGTCGAGATACGAGCCCCGAAAGGCACGGCGTACGCCACCATGTTAGTCTATGGTAAAAAATGACAACTTCAGAGTACTGTAACTTTGCAGCCATGCAATATTTTTTCACCAAACCACCAAAAGGCACATCTGTGAGATATTGGCTGCGTTCCCTTCAAATTTCAGCTCAAAACATCAAACCGTTCTTTTGCAGCAGGGTGGCAAAGAACTGCTGTCATTTTAGCCATAGTCTGAAAAAGTAGTGTCGTGATTTGCGAAAGCTTTCGCAAGCATTTGCGAAAGTGTCGTGAGTGCAACACTACTTTCCAACACTACTTTTTCTAGAAATTTGAAAAACATATTTCCAGGGTGTTTCACCCCAAAATAAAGACATGGCTAGCATCCTCAGGGTCTGACTAGGTGAACACAAAAAGAATTGTGTTGCTAGAGGGTCCCAAATTTAAATGACAAGCATTTTTCTTGATCACTAACTGACAATGAAATGGTGGATTTGTGACACTACTAGGGCCATTTGTGACACTAAAAAGTGCATTTGTGAAAGTGTCGAACTTTTTGTTAACTTTTCCCATTGACTTCTAATGGTAACTTGTTTTTTGAATAACTTTTGAACCGTTTAATATTTTTTCACAAAATCTTCAAAAGGCACATTGGGGTCTCCGGGCACACGTGCCCTGAAGTTTTCAGACTGGTCACACAAACTGTGCGACCTGTAGGTGCAAGCAAAGAATTCACCAGAAACCGTAAACGCACGTGCAGATCACACTTAATAATTTCGCAGCTGTATATCCGACTAGTACAAAAGTTGGCAGTTCCCAAGATGTATGGTTCTTAATCAAACATTCCAAATTTCAGGCAAATCCATTGAACAGTGGGAAAGTTATTAAGGTGCAAAATTTGACCCTTTAACCTTAAAAGGGCTACTCAACCCTAACTATGGTAGCACTACCGTGCTACCAATGTATAAATATGTATCAATATTAGAGGCAAAAACTCCATTTAATGCATTAGTTAGAGTTGTTTCACACTGACAAAAGTGAGGAAATTCTGTGTTAGGGTTGAAAGACCCCCTTGGCCCCCCCTGCTCACACTCTAACCGGCATCGGGGTGCAACTTCAGTCCCTGTGCTACCCCCACCAACTTGCAAATTCCTGCCTAAGATAAGAGTACAAGTACTGAATATCATATCATATGTATTGCTGATAGCGCATATGGGTGGGAGTGTGGGGCCCACCACCTTTGAAAGAAAGCAAAGTGTCAGTCATCAGAATGGCATAATTCAACACCTGTTTACATGTCAGACACCTAACCACTACAAATTACCTCCATCGCAGTAATGCTAGGCACCCTATAAATGTAAAGCCAGTACCACAATGCAAAATGCCATACATAAAACATAACGTGTGTTATGCAATAAGGGTGCAGCAAATACATTTTCCTACACCTAAACATGCTAATTCACAGGGACAGCACACCCCCTCAACATCCTCCAAGCTTCAAAATAAAAAAACAAATTGTTTCCAAGATATAAAATGTAAAAGTTTCAGATTTTCATTTGTTGCACTGGCAGGATTCCACACCTCTTATCATTTTACACACCTAACAACTGAAAAGTACATCCATGGCAGTAAGGCTAACTACCCAAGTAATTTCAAGCCACTACCACAATGCAAAACAGTGTCCGCAAAATGTAAACTGTGCCACGGAATATCTCTGCAAAAAATGTATTGTCTAACACCTAAACACTATATTTCACAGCTACAGTACATGCTGTCAACACCCTCCAAATTTCAAGTTAAAAGACCAAACCGCTTCTGAGATATTTAATTTGAAACATTGTTAAAATTGTGCTATCTGGTCCCTCCAAATCTAGCCATCTAGTCCCTCTTTCATGACCAAAGATCACGATCAAAGAATCTTGCGATCAAAGAATTTGCAGGCTCATTATCAAACAATTTACAGGCTCATGATCAAAGTATAAAAAATGATAAAACTCAATTTTTAGAGAAAAATATATTAAACCACAGCCATGACTCAACAGAATGAAGGCTCCTGACAAGATCCCACCCTACTTTGCCTTTAGAAGCAACACCTGTGCTGAGAAAAGTTAATTTTCATGTGGCCTTCTAGTCGTGCCCTCGTGATCAAAGATCACGGTCAAAGAATCTCACAATCAAAGAATTTGCAGACTCATGATCAAAGAATTTGCTGGTCACAATCAATCAGTAAACAATTTTAAAAGTCAATTTTTCATGAGAAATGCATGACACCACAGCCATGCCTCAATAGAACGAAGCCACCTGAGCAAAACTCACCCTCGTTTGGCTTAATAAGCCACCCAGAGCTAAGAAAATAGATTTTTTCAAGTGGCCATCTAGTCGCACCCCCGCAATCAAAGATCATTGTCAAAGAATCTCATGATCAAAGATTTTGCAGGCTCGTAATCAAAGTATTTGCAGGCTCATGATCAAACAATAAAAAATGTTAAAGTAAATTTTTAGCCAGAAATACATGAAATCACAGTCATGGCTCTATAGTACGAAGCCCCCTTAGCAAAATCCACCCTCATTTGGCTTAATAAGCCACCCCTGAGCTGAGAAAATTGATTTTTTCAAGTGGCTATCTGGTCATGCCCTTGCAATCAAAGATTGCAGTCAAAGAATCTCGCAATCAAAGAATTTGCACGCTCGCAATCAAATATCGTTAGTGAGCCATGATCAAAGAATAAAAATGTTAAAAACTCTATTTTTTTACCATTTTTAAAGAAACCACAGGCATGGCTCAATAGAGGGAAGACCCCTGAGCAAAACCCACCATAGTTTCACCTCAGAGGTCCCCATTAGGCCGAGATATTTGAATATTTCTGACCGCAAGCTGAAAACAAGATGGCAGCCATCAGGATCAAAGAATTCCTCGTGATTAAAGATTCTTTGATTGCAAACCTGCAAATTCTTTGATCATGAGGTGGGACTAGATGGCCAAAACCTCATTCTTTTTTAGCAAAATAACCATATAAATTTTCGCATTGACTTATAATGGGAACTTAAAAGTTTAATACTGTTGAATGGATTAATATTTTTTCACCAAATGAAAAGTGGCATGTTCCTTGACCCAAGCTCTTTCAGATGAGCCAAGTCACAGAGCAGCACACTACATCACGGCCATGCAGCACCATGGACAAAATATGAAAAACTGCCCACGTAACTGGGTGAAAAGTGCATTTTTCAGCATTTTGCTGTGCAAAAACCATAAGTCTGACTGAAATGAAATTTGGTGAATCGAGACATCTACCATGCCCCACTGCACATACCAAGTTTCATGCAAATCCATTGAAAGAGTCCAAAGTTATTAACGTGCACAATTTTGAGTTTAGCATAGATGTGGCTTCATAACCTTAAATATAGGGTCGCGACTGTGCCCCTATAATATATTCCATGTCTGAGCATGTTGACATGATACAGTAAATGAGAATGGGGTGAGAGTTAAGCATCACAACCCCAATGACACACCCTGGCATCTGTCAGACTGTGGAGGATTGGGGTGGCGTGTGTGAGGGGAGTTAGAGGTTGAACCCTAATGTCTAATTTCCTGACTCTTTTAACTTTAACCCTAAATGAAGCATTAATGCAGTTTTTTTGCACAGAATTTCCTTACTTTTTTTAAAAGTGTAATATAAGTAGTAAAAAACACATATTGGTGGGTGTGCAGAGCCCAGCTCCCACCAAGCTGCCAATTATTGCATAACAATATGTATCTGGGCCCATGCTCCCACTTACGCAAAGCTACTGAGCCATGCAGCAGCACTATAGGGCACCAAACCCTTGTAACAGTAATTTGCGCATATCTTGGGAACCGTAAGAGCTAGAAAAAAAATTATAGCATCATTGTAATCATGATAGTGAGTACTTCACACAACATTAAATAACTGTACCCATCTCTCACATTGTGTCTGAGCTATGGGCACCAAAAGCACTGGACAGGCACTTTTTCAACCCTTGTGACAGTAATTTCACAATATCTCATGAACCAAGCAATGTACAAAAAAATTCTGCTGTGGCTCACTCTATGATTTCAAATCTTTTTCTAGTGGCTAGATCTGAGCCACCTATAGTGAGAAGTCTGTATCTTGCTTTGTTTAAGAGATAACTGTGCCAAAAGTCATGACACACACTGCATTGTAATTCTATGGGAAAAATGTCAGTTATATCATTGAATATCTCTGCAACAAATTATTTCCCCAACACCTAAATAGCATAGTTCACATCTCTACGACATCCCCTCAACACCCTGCAAATTTCAATTTAAAAGACCAAAACCATGTCTGAGATATCACATTTTAAAGTTTAAGATTTTCATTGGTCAGAGTGGCAGAATTCAGCACCTGTTTACATTTTACACATCTAACAACTGAAAAGTATGTCCATGGCATTAAGGCTAGCTACCATATAAATTTCAAGCCACTACCACAATGCAAAATGCTGTCCACAAAACATAAGTTGCGCCACACACTATCTCTGCAACAAATGTATTTTCTGACACCTAAAACTGTAATTCACATCTACAGGACATCCCGTTAACATCCTCCAAATTTCATATTAAAAGACCAAACTGTTTCTGAGATATTTAATTTTAAAAGTTATTAAAATTGGGCTATTTGGTCCCTCCAAATCTGGCTATCTAGTCCCTCCCTCGGGATCAAAGAATCTTTGATTGCAAGCCTGCAAATTCTTTGCTCATGAGGAGGGACCAGATGACCAAAACCCCATTCTTCATTTGCAAAATAACCATATAAATTTTCCCATAGACTTATAATGGGAACTTAAAAACTTTAATAAATTTTGAATGGATTAATATTTTTTCACCACACTCTTTCAATGTGCCAAGCTGCAGAGTGGCACACCACACAACAGCCACATAGCACCATGGACAAAATCTGAAAAACTGCCTACATAACTGGTGAAAAGTGCATTTTACAATGTTTTGGTGCATAAAAACCATAAGTCCGACTGAAATGTAATTTGGCAAATCAAGAGATCTACGATGTCCTACCGCTCATACCAAATTACATGCACATCCGTTTAACAGGTCCAAAGTTATTAATGTGCAAAGTTTTGAGTTTAACATAGAAGTGGCTCCATAACCCTAAATATAGGGGTGTGACCGTGCCCCTATAATACTAGCCACTAGAAAGCATGTACTGTTGGGAGAGGGCCCCATGCTCCCAACAACTTGTCCACTTCTGCATAACAAGATGCATCTGAGGGAGCGTGGTCCCTCTGGGCCTGCGCTGCCACTTATGCACAGCTACAGAGCCATACAGCATTCCTACTGGCCACTGAATGTTTGTAACAGTAATTTGTTCATATCTTGGGAACTGTAACAGCTAGAAAAAACAATTCAAGTGTCACTGTAACCATGACAGTGAGTAGATCATGACATAATCACTGACTCTACCCATCTCTCACACTGTTTCCAAGCTATGGCCACCGAAATCCACTGGACAGGCACTCTTTCAACCTTTGTGACAGTAATTTCACAATATCTCATGAACTGTGCAATGTATGAACAAAATTCCACTGTAGACATACTCTAAGATTTCAAATCTTTTTCCAAGAGCTAGATCACATGGCCAACTGTCAGTATCTTGCTTTGTTTCCAAGATAACCGCACTGAAAGTCATGACACAAACTGCAATGTAATCCTATGTGAAAAATGTCAATTATGTCATTGAATATCTCACAACAAATGATTTCCACAAAACCTAAACAGCATAGTTCACATCTCTATCACATCCCTTCAACACGTTGAAAATTTCAATTTAAAAAAACAAACTATGTCCGAGATATAACATTTTAATGTTTGAAATTTTCATTGGTCAGAGTGGCAGAATTCTGCACCTGTTTACATTTGACACACCTAACAACTGAAAAGTATGTCCATGGCAGTAAGGCTAGCTACCCAATAAATTTCAAGACACTACCACAATGCAAAACGCTGTCCACAAAACATAAACTGTGCCATGCAATATCTCCACAACAAGTGTATTTTCTAACACCTAAACACCATAATTCACATGTACAGGACATCCCATCAACACCCTCCAAATTTCAAGTTAAAAGACCAAACTGTTTCTGAGATATTTAATTTTAAAAGTTGTTAAAATTGGGCTATCTGGTCCCTCTAAATCTGGCCATCTAGTCCCTCCCTAGGGATCAAATAATCTTTGATTGTGATCCTGCAAATTCTTTCATTGTGAGGAGGGACCAGGTGGCCAAAACCCCATTCTTTGCAAAATAACCATATAAATTTTCCCATAGACTTATAATGGGAACTTAAAACTTTAATAACTTTTGAATGGATTAATATATTTTCACCAAACAAAAAGAGGCATGTTCCTTCACGTGTGTTCTTTCAACATGCCAAATTGCAGTGTGGGCACATGACACAATGGCCACACAGCACCATGGACAGAATTCCTGATGCTGAACTCTCACTCCCAGCTGCCTGTTCTATATACCCTCAAAGTCCTTACTGAAAGAGCTATGTGATACAGAGATACAAATGTCCTTGTGTGTTCATGTACAACTATGTAAATGTATGCAGCATAATCCAACCACAGGCATGTTGCAACCATTATGTACCAACCCCAACGTTAAGGTAGGTGGAATGTTGTCTGCAAATTGTCTACCCAATTTAAGTGACAAAGTGATTGGAGATAGTTTTCAGCTGGCCAAATTAAAACTTGCCAGGAGATTTTAAAATAGTTAAATTTATCAAACAAATATGTTTTCAAGGTCTATCAGTTATGACATCTTTTACTGCAAGAATTTAGTTCCCTGGCTAAGAACTGGAATATGGGAGAACTCCTGGGCTCCTTCATGAACTTGGCAACACAGTTTCACCCTGTGTCCCACTTTTATTCCCTTCTATTCATAAAAATCTTTCCTGAGATCTCTGATCATTCATAGTGGTCCTCGGCCTTTCCACATATTACGCTTAATTGGGAGACATTTGGAAAGGGCTCTATCAGTATGTGTCAAACGATAAGCTTTGGCTTACTCAAATTTATATACTTCATAAAATATACTTCACACCTGTGAAACTGGCACAGGTGGAAACATTACTTTCCCCTTCTTGCCCAAGATGGGGGCAAGCCAATGGATCACTTCTTCACATGTTATGGGAATGCCCTAACAGTACCCCTTTATGGGAGCAAATCAAGCTAAGAGCCAACCCCGTTTTAGATCTGGAAGGGCTTTTCACTCCTGAGATCTGTATTATCGGAGACTGCTCTGGAACTAAGGTCAAAGAAGGAAGATATCATATGGTATTGCCTTCACTAGCAGTGACGCAGGTTGTACTGCAGCACTGAAAGGCCAAACGTGTGTCTCCTACCATGAGTAGCTGCAGGAGCTTCTTCACAATATTCAGCTAGAGAAGATGATAGCCTGTATTCCTAACAGAATGATGGGTTTCAGTAAGAAATGGGGTAGACTGTTTACTCTGTATTCCTTTTATTTCCTTGCACAGCACGAAGTACTTTACTCATTTTAAGTATTTTAAGTATTTTAAATATTTTATGTGTTTCAGCTATTTTAGATATTTTAGATAATTTAGATATTTTAGGTCTTCTCTGTACCTTTATCTAGTTAGTCAGATTAATTCTTATTCTGTTGTGTGATGCTATGGTCATAAGTGGTTTACTTGATATTCTTCTTCTGTTAGACAATTATGTAACAGTATGTCTAATCCTGTACATTATTTGCAGTCTCCACTGGGGGAGGTAGGAGAGGGTATTATCATGTTAATTGCAGTCTGTTATTGTAATAGTGTGTGTATTAGCTTGCTTTGTGGTGTGATGTTCATAGTTGTTATTTTATGTTTTATAAAATTCAAATAAAGTTTATTAAATTAAAAAAAAAACACTACCAACAGCCTCTGCAAGCAGATCAGAAACAGCAGATCACAGGCCATCATCCAGTTGTGGCAATACACTCTGTAAATGTAGCACAAGATGGTATCTGATAATGTGGGAGCAAATAGTTGAGAAGCCATCAGAAGCCAGTATCTTCAGTAACTGAGATAGGCTATAGATCCAACACCATCATCTCGGCAATCAGCTGCATGGTGTACTGTGATGTTGGATGTGAGGCATGATACTTTGTCTGTGCATGCAAAGCATCCATTATTGGAACTGCCATGGGAGACATCGATGTGGACCACTTCACTGGTGGTGTGCAAAGTGCTAATGGCTGCCTCTGCCTTGCAGTATTACCATAGTCAGAAGTGACCACAGTAAAGGGACTCTGTGTTGGTGAGGGAGAAGGTGTGTCATGACCACTGGGTTATTTGAAATCAGATCTGACAGTATCACCACCACTGCCAGCAATACGTGCCTGTCCACCAAACGGGTTTTGTCTTGGTGAATCCAAGGGCCCAGATGTAGACTCAGATGAGCTTCAATATAGCTAAGAGTATTAAAGATTCATGTGGTTTTGAAATGATGTTGTGCTTAAGTTGGAGAGTGATTTCCCTCAACTTATAGTGCTATTGCAAAAAGAACAGATGCTCTACCTTGAGTCCTCTTATAACACAATGACATGAAACCAGACAACACTCTTTAAACTGCAGTTAACAGTGATTCTGATAGCACCACATCCCCTAGTTCTTTCAACAGATGGGCCTGTCTTGTCTTCACATTCTTGTCATGTGGCCACTGGCTCTGATGGTGCAATGCCAGTGCTGCCATCAGTTGGCTGTCCTTCTGGCTGTGATGGATCCTGCCAAAGAAGGATCAGTTTTGTTTGTTATATCTTTTAGAGGGAGGTGGACCCTTATGCTTACTGTTACTTCTACTACCCTGGGTACTAGTACTACTCCTAGAGGTTCTTTTGCAAGCCACCTTTTCTTGTTTCTGCCCTCAAGGTACAGTACATAGCAAACTCTGTATCATCCTCAAAAATACTCATATTGGCTTCTGATGAAAAAGATGACGTGTCACTGGGCAATTTATGTGGAGGGAATTACTCAGAACCAGATGACTGGTCCTCCTCTACAACTTTTTCAGGAGTAATGAGAAGCTGAGATGAAGGAGGTACAACTGAATCAACTGCAGTGGTATACTGACAATATTCAACATGGCAGGGATAGCAGACTTTGGCATTAGTGTTGCATTAGTGGCAGGGTTCCTAGTGTTAGTAGTGGCAGGAGTGAAAGTGACAGGCTGTAGTAGTCATGCTGCCAGTTGTTGTGTAAGACTGGGGGCTGGATTCACAAAGACAGCCAAAAATCCTGCAGCTGCAGGAAAAAGGCCTGCAGCACTGAAGAAATGCTGGTGTGGGATAGTCTGAAAGAAAAATTTCACATATGCAGAAATCCTTAAAAACTGCAGTTGTTGAAATTCTGCAAATGCTGAAAATCCACAAGTGCAGATCCGCAGCTGTGAAAAGGCTTAGGAGGCACAACAACAGGTTATCCATATTAACTGGAACAGCAGACTTTTATAGTCTTGCAATAGATGCAGCTGAAAGTACCCACAGAGAGACTAGCAACCATTTTCTCAAATGGGACAACTGCAACACCACTGGTACGAGCAACACCATGCACCACAGTGGCTGTCTGTAATTGATGGTCGTGTCTCTCCCTGGAGTGTTTATGTTGCCTGCTGTAGTATCACTCACTGCAGGCTGTTCAGCCTCTACTGCCGCTGGGGCTCCTTCATCAGATGCACTGGGTCTGGTGGCTGTTGTTTGTTGTCTTTCAATGACTATAGTGTACTTGTTTTGCTGTAACAACTGCCACTGCTGTACACCCATGGTTTGCTATAACTTATGCCTGACCTCCACTATAACTGTATTTCAATTGTTGGGGCACTGCAGTTAGCTCAGGGAGTGTTACACCTCACTCTCATGTGTACAACATTTTTTCCGCAACTGCAGAAAAACACTGGCTGAGAATAGCCTTTAAGGGGATGTGCCACACTTATCAATGACTTTTTTTCCTCAGGAACTTCTGCAGTTGCACTTTTTTCCACAGTCCATAGTGTATTTTTTCTGCAGCTGCAAAATTTTTGTGTATAGCACTCAGACGAATTTCCCCTTTTTTTTCTCAGCTACAGAACTTTTGGGGAGTTATGGAATGTTTTGCACCTTCAGATTGTTTTGTGAATCCCTCCCACCTGGATCTTTATTGTGGTGGTGGTGGCGGGGATGACAGATGTGATGGTATCGGTGAGAAAAGCGGATACATTGATGATTGTGGGAGTCAAGAACAGTGTCCTTCTGCTTGTTCTTCTTGTATCGCCATCTCTTGTCCCAGCCACAGTACTACTGTTGCTAGAAGAAATAGGCTTGAAGGGGAAAAAAATAATTTGGGGTGTTCAATACGGCCTGACTGTCAATCAGATTTAGATTCAGCATCACCAACATGTTCCTCCATTGTAGAATTGATTGATTGAGATTTGCATGGGCTGGACCAAGTATGTTTTTTACCACCACAGCCTGCCATTGCATATGCCACCAATTTCTAAACATTCTCAAGTACTGTAATACTTTGTAAATGTATAGAAGTACTGATTTATTTTAGCACAAAAATAAATTCCTGCAAACAGCACGCAGGGCAGGCAGTATAACTGTGTGCATCACTACCTGACCCTAAACTGTGGGTAGTGGGAGTGCAGTCAGCTGACTGCCATCTGAGATTGCTGGCTGCTACTGACTTTCATGAAACTTGAGTCCAACCTCAGATTACACCATTTTTTTACAGTTAAACTTTTTATTGAATTTTGTAATACAGATCATTAACCAATACAACAAATGAAGAAAACAAATGCAGGAAAGCTTGAACATACTGTTTCTGATTAAGTGTACAATAGAAGAACATTAACGTCAAAGTGGGAATCATAAACACACTCACTGGTCATCTTCTGCTTAGTATACATGTGCTAGAATGTGTCAGACAAGGCAACAGTCACCCAGCAGAAAAATAAAACAAATCTCAAAGCAACATAGCAATAATCAGAAACTAAGGCTCAGCTTTAAGCTATGTTTATATAAAGAGATCCTAAGTGCAATGCTCATCATTTGCTCATTCATCTATCCAATGTTGTAAACATCTGAATATAGGGTGTGGAAAGGTGTGGGGATTGTACTTCACCTAATCCCTGTTTCGGGAGTTGCATATTTAATAAAGGGTAACCAACATTTCTCATATTCTGATAATGTATTTGTGGCTAAATGAGACAGCTGGTCTAATCTGGCTAGTTGGGTGATTGTTGTTAAAATTTCTCACACAGAAAGGACATCAGGTTATCCCCATGTACATAGGATAAGCAATTTAATCTGAATGGATAGCAGTGCTGCCAATCTGAATTCTGGCCCTGTCAGATGAGGGGCTCTGGATTTCATGCCTAGTAGTGGGAGTGGGGTGGACATTGAAATGTTTTTACTCAGCACTTGGGAGCCTGGGAGGCATATGAGTCCATATGGGCTACAGTTTGGACAGGACCATAATATATGTAATATGTCACCTTGGTGAAGCTGGCATCTCCAGCATTGGCTATAACTTAAAACATCTGCTTTGCAAAGCACAGCCATGGTCCTGTACCACATATGTAAAATCTTATTATGAATTAGCCTGCTTCTCACATCTTTAAAGGACCTGTGACCTAACCTCCAGCATTCTTGCCACTGTTCCTCACTGACAGGAATTTGTAAGGCCTGTTCCCATTTCCCCCTTGAGATGCCTGATTATGAAGGAAGGATATCCCTTGTCTGTGAATAAATTGTGCTAGCCAGGTTTTTTGAATTTGACAACCATCCAGGTACTGTAGAGGTGCTCTCTCTTTGTACGTTTTGTTTTATGCATGTCTGGACAGTGCCTTGAATCTGCAGGTACTGTATCTCTAGAAATCGTTCCCTGGGAGCCCCGACCAAGAAGTCAGGTTTTGAAATGAGTTCAGTTACAGTGAACCCAGTTACAAAGAGATCTGCTATGTTTTGAATCCAGCGTTGATCAATTCTACCCATAGTATGGGTTCCCTATCAACTAAGATCTGGGAGTTCACACATGCAGGTGTGTACTTTAGCAGAGTGAAATTTACATTGAATGTCTTAATCAGCTTGGTTCAATATCTGATACAGGGGCCAACTGTGAGGTGGGATAGCCAGTCATTAGTTGGGAGGTTATATACCGGTAATGGAAGAGACTGGATGTTGCTTAAGATTCCTTCAATATATAAATATTGTGGAGAGTTGTCCAACCTAGGTTGAAACCACTGAATTGTTTAGTGGCCTGAAATTCCCACTTGTAGCCATTGAACCATGGCGGTGCCACACCACTTCTTTCCAATGAGCTCAAAGTTTATTGCAACTGTAACAAGGCTGTTTACGCTCTCACAAAAATAACCAAACTGTTTATCAGTCTTAAGCCACCACATAGCAGGGAACTCAAGAGGGATGTGGAATAGTAAGTAAAACAGTTTAGGGGCAGTAACCATCTTGAGCGCTGCTATCTTCCCTGCTAAGCTAAGCTGCATTTTCCCCAGTCTGGCCATTTCTTTAGAGAGGTTTGCCAATAAAGGCTGAAGGTTCACTCCCCAGATGTCTGCTAGGGCAGTGACAATTTTGATACCTAGGTAGGTAAGACCCTCTCCAGCCCACCTGAGTCCTGAGTTAGTTACTAGATTTGGCCTGCAATGTTGATCTAGGGTACGTACCATTGTTTGGAGTGATTGATTTTTTCTTGCCCAGCATGCAATGAAATGTTTTGGAGTAGATGGAGCAAGGGGGTAGTTGAGGAATACAGATCCACCAGAGTGACTAGGAGGTCATCAGCTTACACAAGAGTGCTGAACGTCTTCTCCCCCCAGTCGTGATCCCTTGTATGCTGTCATGTTGTCTAATCATGGCAGCCAGTAGTTCTGCTGCTACA
Organism: Neoceratodus forsteri; assembly: GCA_016271365.2. Classification (NCBI taxonomy): domain Eukaryota; kingdom Metazoa; phylum Chordata; order Ceratodontiformes; family Ceratodontidae; genus Neoceratodus; species Neoceratodus forsteri. Next base: position 1,356,263,589 of record CM057452.1, read on the forward strand.
GTAGCACAAAAGAAGGGGTGAGAAGGGGTAGCCTTGTCTGGTACCTCTTCCCAGATTAACGGCATCTAATAGTGTGGAGTTGGTCAAAATATGGGCTGTGGGGTTTGTGTTTAGTGAATGTATTACTGATCTAAACTTACTACCCATACCAATACTACCCATACTAGTACAAGGTGGAGATAGTTTCACTCTCGAGAATTGAATGCCTTCTCAAAGTCTATTGCTACAGCAGCCACTGGCTTGTAAAGGGACTTTGATGCCTGGATTTGACTGATCAAGGATCTAATGTGATCTGCACTGTATCGGCCTTGCATGAATGCTGCCTGCACAGGGTGGATGCATTATGGTAGGAGTGGCTTAAGTCTTCAGGTAAGTGCTTTTATGTAGATCCTGCTGCCTATGTTAATAAGGAAATTGGTTGGTAGCTGGCATGACTGCAATCTAGATGATAGCATAAGTGTTTTGCTCTGGTATGCCATGTGAAAATCTAGTGTTGCTGTCTGTTACCTTTGCCTCATTTGATCACTGCTCTATGGGTCCAAGTTACGGAACATTCCTGGTACCTGGAGGTAGCAATCCCAACTTCTAACTACAGCCCAGTATTACTTTTTTACTCACTGTGTCACCTGAGGAATACTTCTCTGTAAGATTGGAATGGTGGTCTCAGTTAACCCTGCCGACCTCTGAGACATATGGGTAATGTTGCAGATGTCAGTCGATGAAATCCTGACCCCTTAAGGAATCGGTTGCCCAGCTCAACCAGCTTATGGAAGAAGCGGAACTGTGGGTGGCAGCCACAGAACTTTTAACATCAATAGTAGACTCAGAATTGGCCAAACAGGCTGACAGAAGAGTCCATCTGGAGAGGCAAGTGCAACAATTAGAAGAAAAGTTGGATGATCTAGAAAATAGAAACCAGTGCAACAGCCTCCATATAGTAGGGATACTGAAGGGATCAGAGGGGCCAAACATGTGTGCTTCTTTGCAGCTTTTCCTCACAAAGCTCTTGGATCACCACTGGGTCACTCCTTTAGAGGTGGAGCAAGCCCACTGACCCTAAGGCTACAAGCCAGCTAGGGGTCTTCCCGACCCAGACCCATCATCATCACCTATTTTCTCTGTTTGTCAGTAAAAGAACACATTTTGTATGTGGTGAGGGAGAGGGGATCACTCACATGGAAAGGACAAACGATTTACATGTTCCAAGATTATTCCAATGAAGTGGCATCCAAGATGAAGGCTTTTGCACCTATCTGTAAAGAACTGGCATTATACAAGGTGCAATATGTCATGAGATACCTGGCTGTGCTAAATGTTATGTGAGAGAGCTGGTGGCTTAAGTTTGATAATTTCTCAGATATGCAACAGTTTGTGGCCAGTGTCAAGCAATGGGCTAAGACTGCTTCTACCGCTAATAGCAAGTCCTTCACACCTCCTTTACATCAGACATTTGCATCTCAGTCTCCTTCTACTACTAACCATTACTCTTCCTCAGAATTAACAGCTGGCCATCTGTCACAACAGGGACCTGGTTCCACCTCTTTTTCATCTGTAAAAGGAGATCCTGTTGGTACTGTTAAGCCAAAATGACACTAGGAAGGATAGCTAAATAACAGTGATGCTCTTCAGCACATCAGAGGATCCTTCTTCAGAGCAAACCAAACCTTTACCCTCTCTTGTCCCTTCTTCCCTCAGTCCTTCTGAATAGTCAAATATTCCTGAGCCTAAGCATCCCCAAGGTCTCCTGGAACATCACAGATCTTGGACATGGACTGGGCAGACTATCCGGAGAAGGACTTGATTGCTTTGTCCTCAACTGATGCCACCACTGGGGAGCCGCAATGTCTTCCACTGTCTAAGGGTGGTAACCTACCATCTGAGTCCAGCACCAGCAGACTGGATCATCTTACTTTGCCCAAAAATGAGCTGTTTTACGAATCCATTGATTTGAGCTTTTGATAGACTCGCTTTGCAACTGCTTAACTATATACTTATTTACCCTGTCTTATTCTTGCATGGTCTTTGGCTGTAGTGTTTTCTTTTTTTCTTTTTTCCTAGGGTCTTAACTCATGGAGGTAAGGAGAGTGCTTGATTGTTTTACAGTAAAATGTTGCATTATTTCTGTTTTTGTGCGCTGGGGAGCCTTGTTACTTATATGTCCTCCTGGTAATGCAATAGGATAATGGTATGTTTTTCCCCCCTAGAGCCACCCTGTTTGGCCCCTCAGCTATTAAAAGGGTTAGGGCCATCGGTCCTCGATATGTAACCCCCTAATCAAAGGAGGGAGTTGGATAGCCTTCAGGAGGACCTTCTTATACCAGTTACTAAATTCATTTTACTTAGAAGCCTATACTGTAGGTAAAGCATGGCAGGAGTACATTCTGGTTAAAACGTATGATTATCTGTTGGTCCCATAGGTGGTTACACATTATGCATACTGGGAAGGGAGAAGACATGGGTGATTTTGAAATGCTAGCTCTGTTGACCTTCTTCCATGAACAACTTGCTTTTCTTTGTGTGTGTTTGAGCTACTTGGAACCCAGATCTTATCCAATGGCTATGTTTCGTGTGTTCCCAGGTGGAAGACCCTGGCCTTTATGTTTTCTTTTATAACAGCTATGACAAGGAAATGTTTTTGCAAGTTATTGTTAAAATGCTGCTTCTACTGGGCTTTTTGCATCTCATTGTTAACAGGTTTAAGCATTATAAGATTTGGGATGTGGGATAGTTTATGGATTTTTCCTTACACTTTTTAACTAATTTGTATTTTTCATTTTTGCACAGGTTGTATGCTCTTATTTACTTGTAGTTGTGGGTTTAGATACTGTTAAATATTGAAATTTTAAGGCGCCTCTGTGGCAAGCCATAAGGGACATAATTCATAATCTCTGGCTGTATAGTAAAATACATACACTACATAGTGAAATACATATATAGTGAAATATGTGCATCATATAGTGAAATGCATACACAATGTAGTGAACCACATACACTATCTATTGAACTACATACATCATATAGTGAAATACATATACTGTATACTGAAATGCATATATCATATAGTGAAACACATACACTATATAGTGAAATGATTACATTATATAGTGAAATACATACACTATCTACTGAAATCTACATACTGAGTACTGAAAAGCCACATACACTATATACTGAAACAAATGTACTATGTACTGAAACATATACACTACCTACTGAGATACATACACTACATACTGAAATATCCACATAAACTATCTACTGACACAAATACTCTATACATTGTAACACATACACTATATATTGAAAAAATCTGCATACACTATATACTGAAACAAAAAACACTATATATTGAAATACATACACTATTTATTGAAATGCATACACTACACATTGAAAAAAGCACATATACTGTCTACTGAAACAAATACACTATATATTGAAACATCTACACTTTATATTGAAATACATAAACTATATATTGAAATAAATACACAGTGCATTGAAAAATCTGCATACACTATATACTGAAACATATACACTCTATTTTAAAAACACTTGCCCTCTCTATTGAAAACTTTTGCATACTCTATATACGGAGAGAAATATATTACATACTGAAATACATACACAGTATATTAAAAAAAACACATACATTATATACTGAAACAAATACACTACATGGTGAAACACATACACTATGTATTGAAATGCATACACTGTAGACTGAAAAATTCACATGCTCTATATACTGAAGCAAATAAACTATATACTGAAATGGACTACATTCTGAAATGACCCCTCCCCCCCACCGCATGGCCTGGCTTTGCACTCGTATCCTGTTGCATTCAGGGAGCTGCCGGCTTCATGAGAGGATGTCTGCTGCAGAGCAGAAGGTAAACAAAACAGGGCTATCTGTTATTCTACTTCTTTATGGGGTTTTACATCTTGTCTTGCTTGCGCACCTTTAATCAAATTTCAGAACATTGTGATGTGACAAGAAACCTTTAGAATTAATTTAAAATGATTTTGTTTATTCTTTTAAATAAAGTGCTATCTCCATTTACTGTTAGACACATTTACATAGGAAGCTAATGCTGGATATTCGTAACATATGCATAGGGGACTGCATGCATTTTTCCAAGTTACATTGTTTATCAGATTTATGTGTAATTAATTACTGTGTTAGTCCAGCAACTTATCTGAGCTGAATGCTTGGGAAGCACTTCAGCTGTGATAGTGTAAGCCAAAAGCTTTGCTAGTTTGTACTCTATGGACTATGTTTTGATTTAGTTTTTGTTTTTATTTTTATGTTTTGTTTAACAAAAGTTTCTTGGTTAAGAAACAAAAATATATATTTTTGCTGCAACCCCTCAGTGTCCAGTTCTCATCAGGACTTTAGCTGGCATATGCATATAATTTGCATTGTTTCTATACTAAAAAACTTTACTGTGATGCCTCATTGGAGGCATTCACAGTCTGTTTTGGGGTTTGAGCTTCTCAGACGGAACTGTGTTTCACTTCTTTTTTGTTTCCCATAGAGATTTTTATCTCCTTAGTCACCCTGCTACCCCTTTGCCCACTGACATCTCCAGCTCAATCACCCACCATCCCCGGGACGTACTTGCTCTGAGATTCTCTCCCCCCCCCACACACACATCCCCATGTTGGGGCCAGGAGGGGGAAGGCCATTGATAATGAGGCACATATTCAGACAGGAGCAGAGCCTGGATAGTAGTGCAGATTGGATGCCATTGTGGGGGGTTATACCTTTGGTTTCATCCCCTGGGCAGCCAAGTATGCAATGATGCAATTGCATATAAAGGCACATGCTTGCTTTGTGCCTGCCTGAGCCCTCCCCCTTATGCAACTCCACTGCCCTGCCAACCCTCCTCAGCTATGTGGATGTTGAAGAGCAAGGTGGTCAGACTTCCCCTCATTGACAGGAGAGCATTCCCTGAGATGCTCAATCAAATCTCCCCCCAGCTAACCCCTGTGCAATCCAGATCTACCCCCAAAACTGGGCTACTGGCAGGGGAAGCAGTGCAATCACCGCCAAGCTGCTAGGCCAGCCCACCAGACTGTGTTTTTATAATTAAATAAAGACAGCATTTAAATAAAAAAAGAAAAAAATAATTTTAACTAGTTTGTTATAATAGTTTTAAGTCACATCATAATGTTTTGAAATCGGATAAAGGTTTTTCAAGCAAAATACAATAAAACAATACATAAAGAGATGGATAAGATAACCCTTTTATGTTTACCTTCTGCATCTTAATAGGCATCGGCCAGGATTTTTAGTCAATTAGGGCCCCATTTTCAGAAGGTTAGTGTGCAGAGCTACATTACACTATGTGGGAACAGCATGGTTGGATGGGTGTCATATTCAGCATCACCTGATGCTAACCTGATCATGTGCATATGTACTACTATGACCATGTAAATGAGTAATCCTCTCCTGCATACAGAGCACGGTGCTATATAAAAGGTTTCCTTAGTGAACGTATGTACCTCCCCCCACATTTTATACTCATCCTCTAGGTTTCTATTCCCTAGATGCTTGATTTTGCACTTTTTGACTTTGAACTCAAGCTGCCATGTCCTGTACCACTCTTCAAGTTTTCTAAGGTCCCTACTCATTCTCTCCATCTGCACCTATCAATGCTATTACAGATTGTGGTGTCATCTGCAAAAAGGCATATCTCCCCTTCCAGTTCTTCTGTTATGCCACTTATAAAGACACTGAAGAGGACTTTTCCCATTGCTGAGCCCTCCGAGACCCTACTGTTCACTCTCTCCTCATTGTAGTGAGTGCCATTTACCACCATCTTCTGCGGCTGTGCACTGTCTCAGGTGCAGCACTTAGGAGTGCACAACACTAATCTGAAAATGGGGACCCACGTACCACTGTAACAGGATTAGCACTGTGATGTGGTAAACATGGCTGGTACTGTTTTCAAAAGCATTCTTTTGTGCAGTGCTAACCTGTTAATGTGGCACTATTTTTTTTTTTTTTGCACAAGATTACTAACTGCAACCAGGTGCCCATACAACTGGGGGTTACTCTAATGCATATAACGTGTACAGGTATATTAAATGCTTTCTGGAAGTGCTAAGACACTGCCTGGTTAGAGCGAGTTAATGATTTTGGGAATTGTTTTAACTGTACACACGCAGCCTTCCAGCAAACCCCCCACCACACACACACACACACACACTCACACTGTCAGTCCTGGACACACTAAATAAATAATAATTCCTTGGCAGTCTGGTGGTACCCCACTCACCTAATCCATGTAGAGCTAGAAATTTTATTCCTCATTCCTGCTGCTGAAGTACTACACATATTTCTCAGCCTGTCTGGTGCTGGGGAAAACAAGTTTCAGCATTAGCGACCGGCTGGAAAATAACTAAAAATGCTAAATCTTGTGTTGGGCCATCAGAGGGAAGAGGCTGCTAAAGAGTAGAACTTCAAGTGAAGACTCTTGGGGAAAAATACCGGGGACAATCTGGGCACCTTTTTCAGCAACCAGTGAGATGTCACGGGAACCATGTACATGTTAATTTTGGTTGACAGTGGCTCCTGCCAAAGGGGAGCTACCAGAAAGCTCCCAAGAGAAAAGAACTTTAGTTTCTAAGTTCAGTTTAATGGAAGCCCCTCCACAGGGAGGGGGTCTCCATCCCCTAGGGAGAAGGTGGGGTTGTAGGGATGTGAGAGGGGCTGCCAGCCATCTGTCCCCCATAGCTGGTTGTGCATTTCCCCATCTAGAGAGAAAAGATTTGCAGGCAGCTCTGCAGAGAGGGAGATCTGCAGTATTCTGTTGCTGCCAGAAAAATTGCACCACAGCGGTAAAATTGTTTAGAGTCAAGGTTAAATGGACTGAGAAAAAGGATTAAGAGAATGGATTTGTGTCACGAGGATGGGGAGAAAGCCTCTTCAGTTTTATCTGTGCCAAGTCGATGAGACACGGATGATCAAAGATGTTTGATGAGAGAAGAAAGAAAAAGTGTAAAAGAGCCAGCCTGGTGGTGCTGAGGGTTGAGGCACTGGACGCCACACCTCGCGCTATGCCGGTGACCCATATTAGGCAATGATCCTGGGTCATCAGGGGTCGGCAGGGGAGGGATAGGATCAAGTGTCCATAAGACTGCTGTCCTATCCCTGGGGAAGGTGAAGGGACTTCACCATGCTGTAGCATCTCCTGGTGATGACTGGGGGGCACTATCAGCACTGGTGTACATGGGGGGAGTGTGGTGGATGTTGGCATGTTGTGCCTGAACATCATTGAATGTCCGCACTCCAGTGGGCAAGGGAGGAAAAAGGCTGGGCATGAACGAGCAGCATGATGGCCACGCTTGACCCGCCTGGAGGTCTGTCATGGAATCGCACTGGGGGGGTGGTCTTGGCCTGGCTGGGTAGGCATAGGGAGCCTCCCAGAAGGTCGGGAACAGCTGTACCAATCCCCCATTGGCTGAGTGAGCCTGCTGCCCTCTGGGCAGGTCAAGCTGGTGGCTGGATGCCTCCACCACTCGCTCTGTGGCAAGGAAGAAAAAAACATTCGCTGATTAAAAAGAAAAAGTGTAAAAGGTTCTGTCTGACCCTGGCAATGACAAGGCATCAACAGGAAAAGGGAAAGACAAGGTTAAAGGACAGTTTTTTTGGCAGAGAAAACTGGATTGTAGAAAATGGACATGAAACCTGGATTTGAATCCAGGTTTTAAGAAGCTGACAAGAGAGCCTCTTCTGTCTGGAGTCGACTAGCAACTGCATGGTGAGAAAAGGGACTTTCTTGATGTATTTCTGAAAAAGAGTTGCTGAACTTGTGTGTGAGCCAGAGCATGAGTGGCCACTGTGTTGGAGTTGAAAGACTGTGGGGGTAGGGGGATGAGAGGGTGCTGTCTGGGTGGGTGGGTGCCTGCAGTCTGCTCCTGAGAGGCAGCAAGACAGGAGACTGTTGTGTTAAATTCCTGGATTTTCAGACTCTGCACAGTCCCCCCCCCACAGTCTGATATTCAGGATGGTAGCCGAGACTGCTTGACTACACACCATAGCAGGTAACTGAGGAAAGAATGGAAATGATCTGAAGAATCCATCCTAAATGTGCCAGTTGGGGAGCTCACTGACTCCCATCAAGTGGGGCTGCTGATGGCAAGAGATTGTGGGTTTGTGCCCGGGTGCTGGGGTGCTCTGACCTGTGGCGGAGCTAGATCATGGGGATGCTCCCATGTCTGGATCCCTTTTGGCTGGTGGGTCTTGTGTGATGCCCTGCAGTGGGACAGGGTGGCAGGCTGCAAGACCTTGGGTCACACTGAAGATCCAGGCTGCAGCTTTTACACCTTCAAGTGTTAAGCATCAGGCCTGGTTCTGCATTTGCTGATACATCTACCCCTGGGCTTCAGACATGTGTGCTATCCTAGGACTAATATAGCAGAGCTGTGAGTGAGGACAAGAATTGCTCTGCACCTGGGGAATATATATACTGTATGCAGTTACCTGTGTTCAAGTTCACTGGTGCTGAAAGCCAGTTCAAGATTTAAAGCAATCAAGGGGAACATGTGTGGAGTTGTTTGGTTCAGGTGGGTGTGCCAATGCTGGCCGACCAGCTGCACCTCAGGCCTGCAGCTTTGCATTCAGGTACTCAGGGACAAAAGTCAGGGCATCTTTCTGAACTGATACCAGTGGGTTTGGATTTGGTAACACTTGCAGCAGTTAGATAGGTAGTTTGGTGGCTGTATTATCAAAAGGTGATTTGGGTTAAAATCAAAAGGGGGAATGCTGTTTGGGAAATTTTATTTCTTTTTTTACCGACTCTTTTTCTTCCGATCACCAAAGATGTGGCCTCTGTCAGGCGTCATTCCCAGTGCCCCCCCCGGGTTCCCTTCCCGAAGCTCTGCTAATGCCTACCTCCGCCTGGTGAGAGACCTCCCTGTCTTACCCATAGGGCGGGGCCACCACTCCTTCTGGTGCCCAAGACATCCAGTATCATCCAGGTATAAGAGGCACACAGAGGACTGGGACCCAGGTGGGCAGAGTCTGGCAGTGGGCAAGGGACCAAGGTGCATCATTGCCAACCACAACTCTGGGGTGTTTCCTTATTCATTTAACAGTTACAATGGTTTTGAAAAGCCCTAGGGCAAAATATTCAAGCTTTTTTGTGAGTGTTAGACAGGTTATCAACTTGCTAATCCCAATTTGCACCTCTAAAACAAGATAGTACTGCACAGGGTCATATGATTGCTTGGTTACCTAGTCACTAGCCCATTTGTAAGTGGCCCTAATCCATCCTTGTGCACCTGTGTAAAGCAGCTGACAGCACCTTGCACATAGGCACATCGGCATGCCGGGAGGTTTGAGGAGGTATAGCTATCTATTAGTGCAATACTAGTTACTGGTTCCCCAAACCAGGTGTTATGGACTATGCGTTCCTACACTCCCGACACCTGGCCATGTCAGGCTACCACTAGCCCTCGTCCCTCCACTGATACATGGCATAACTATCCAGGTGTCTGGTGCCTCACACCCAAATTGTATGCCTGTGTAATAATATATCTGTCCCATGTGTCCAGCAGACAGCAGCCTCCCCACTACTGATCAACTGGGCCCCAATCAGACACTTGATAAGATCAGTAATTCCTTTGTATCATTTGCGTGATATCCAGACCAGGGTTCCCCACATGCCCCAATTAGCAGTCTGGCAAGAGCTGTAATTCTTCCATACCACATCTTTGGTGTTGAGTGATTCGCCTGCCCCATAAGTATAATATCAACCCCCCCCCGACCAGCCCACCCAGTACCACTACAACTGCTCCCACTTACCCCCAACCTATGGTGTATGGCGATCAGCACAGACCCTCCACTCACATCCATAGAAGCCACCAACTGAATGACACTTCACAATTAGATGCCTACTATAGTAAAAGCTATTTCTATAGTAGGTGTGCGATCATAAACATAGAAATATAGAAGCACTGAATTTGTCATCAGGAAAGGACCGCTTGACCTACCTAATCTGCCTAGATGTTTCCTGCCTCACCTTTCTCCTCACATGCTGTCTGATCTCCATTGACCCTCCCACCTCTCGTCTAATATACCGCTATGTCTACGCCATACATGCTTGAAGCCCCCTACTGTTTTAGCCTCCACCACTTCAGCTGGCAATCTGTTCTAGGCATCTACCAATATTTTCTCACATCACTCTTGCTCCCCCCCCCCCAGTTTCATTGCATTCCCCCTGGTCCTGGTGCTCTTTCACATTTGAAAGAGACTCCCCTGGACCCTGTTCACTCCTGTAAGATACTTGTAGGCCTGTATCATTCCTCTCTTCTAGGGTGTACATGCTGAGATACCTCTGTCTCTCCTCTTAGGGCTTCTCATGTAAATCCTGCCCAATTTTAGTTGCTCTCCTGTGGACTTCCTCCACCCTGTCAATGTTCTTTCTGAGGTTTGTTCTCCAAAATTACATTGCATTCCAGGTGGGGTCTGACAACACCACCTCCATCCTCCTGATGGAGATACCTTCCCTACACACCGCAGCATTCCACTAGCCCTACCCACTGCTTTGTCACAGTGCCACTTTGAGGTCCTCAGACATAATAACCCGAAGATCCCTTTCCTGTTTATTGACTGTCAATACCTTCCCCCCCAATCCTATACTCAGTTCTTGGGTTCCTATGCTATAGGTGCATGATTTTGCAATTTTTGGCATTGAATCCAACTGCCATACTTTTACCACTCCTCAAAATTCACAAGATCCCTGATCATTCTCTCCACCACTCCTGGGTGCCCACCCTATTGCAATTTTGATATCATCTGCAAAAAGGCATACCTTCCCTTCAGTTGTTCTGCAGTATCCCCTATGTTGAAAAGGACTGGCCCCAGTACTAAGCCCTGTGGTACCCCACTGCTCACTCTCCCATCATTAGAGTGAGTGCTGTTAACCCCCACCCTCTGTCTCTTATCCATTAACTAGCTACTGTACTAATTGGAAGGCTACAGTCTGTAGTTCAAGGGAGTGGTGCAACAGAACACACCCCCATTCAGCCCATTTTAAGGGCTGCTCTCCTCACTCCACTCACAAGCATTTTTTCCTTGCCCCTCCATCCACCCTTCCTCCTCCAGTGGCACGCCTCTGTTTCCCATGGGCTTCATCCTAAGGTACCTTTAGCCAAGAGAATCACTCCCATGGCACCTCAAGGAGTAGCACCCTCCTCTAGGGTTCCGTCCCTTCATACCCATACAGGGTGGTTATCCCATGGATAGAGAGGTGAACAGCCAAGGATTATCTGTTACACAAGCACAAAACCAGTTGCACAGGCACACTGAACCCAATTAACCATTTTGGATCTCACTCCTAGGCCATTCAGCTCCTTTATTAGCCTCCTGTGTGGCACAGAGCTGAAGGCCTAGCTAAACTCCAGATCAATCATGTCCACTGCCTTCCCCTTACCTATTTCCCTGGTCATCCAGTCAAAGAAATCTACCAGATTCATTTGGCATGACCTTCCCCCTGTGAATCTGTGCTGCCTGTGGTCTTGCAACCCACTGGATTCAAGATACTTGGACAGTCTCTCTTTCAGTATGGATTCATTAATTTCCCCATGTCTCAAGTAAGACAGACCAGACTATATTTGCTAGCCTCCTCCCTGCTGACGCTCTTACAAAATGGGGCTATGTCTGCTCTCCTCTAGTCCTCTGGAACCACTCCTGTTTCTAGTGAGTTGTTGAATAAGGCCATGAGTAGTGCAGCAAGCACCTCCCTGCCTAGTTCCCCTTAATACCCTTGGATGTATCCATCCAGTCCTATGGCCTTGTTCACCCTAAAATTTGAAGTCCCTTCAATAATACTCTCTCCTTTGAAAATGGACTTGTGTCCACTTCCCTCTCCAGTGTTTGTGCTGCTCCTTGGTGGACTGTCCCTGCCTCTCTCCACTGTGAAAACAGTAGAATTATCTGTTCTGGATGTACACTTTTTTTTGATCCACTCTGTGTAGTCTCCCCTTTGTCATCACCCTTATCTTCAGAATCCCTCCCTTTGCCTTCCTTTCCTTGCTTATGTACCTGAAGAAAGTCTAGTCTTCTTTTGATACCCTTTGGCTATGCTTTCTTCTGTCTGAGCCATTGATTGCTTCATTACCTTACCTGATACACCTCTCTATCCTCATTCTTCTGTGTTTCTTCATACCTCCTGAATGCCACCCATTTACAAGCTTCCAAAGATGACTGTTCTGGTGCATCTCCCCATGTCAGTGAAGTCTGCCTTCTTGAAATCCAAAACATTTGCCCTCGTGTGACTGGACTGGGTCTCGGGTCCCATGCTAAACCACACTATGTGGTGGTCGCTGGATCTGAGTTGCTCCTCCACACAGACATCGGCATTCTATCCCAATTGGTCAGTATCAGGTCAAGAATGACCTTTTCTCTGGATCAAGCACAAGCTGCCTGAGACCTGTCCCCTGTAGGGAATCCAGGATGCTTCTGCTTCTGGCTGAAGCAGCTGCTTGGGTGAACCAATCCACATCTGCCTTACTGAAATCCCCCAGCAGCAGGACTTCACCTTTTCTTGCCATATTGTGTATTCATCCACAAGCTCCCTGTCCACTTCTTCCCCCCGTGCCGAAGGCCTGAAGATCACCTCCATTCACATTGCTGAGCCTTTGCCAGGTTCAAGGGTGACCCACTGTGCCTCAGCCTCCCATCTACCCTGCACCTCTGTCGCCTTTATAGCCTCACTGATGTACAGGGCCTCACTTCCTCCTTTTTCACCCCCATCCCTCCTGAACAGAGCATAACCTGGCACATCAATGTCCCATGATCAACAGTGTACCATGTCTCAGTTATTGCTACTATGTCTAGGTCTGCCTCTACTATCAATGCCTCCAGGTCTGGGATATTATTTCCCAGGCTGCTGGCATTTGTTACCATGCCTTCCATGTTTTGTATCCTATCCCCCTCCTTCTCGTGCTGCTGCTCTCCTGCTTCTTTCCCCCTCCCATCCTCTGCTTCATCCCCCCTCCCCAGTTTCTTGTGTGGCCTAGAATTCACTGCTTCCCACTCTCCTCCTGCTTTCAATGTCCCAGACTTCAACTCGTTTTCCTGCATGTTTTATTTTTCATTTATTCATTTTTTTTATTTATTTGTGTCTAGGATTACAAGTACCTTGTGCCCCCGGGGGAAGGGATACTAAGTCACCTGTCTTTCCTGACCCCCTCCTCCCCTGGCCATTTTAAATGCTTGTCACTGAAGCATTCATACTTCTTACTCAGGTCACCTTCCCTGACTGATGTGGGCCATTATCTTTATACAGGCTTGCATCTTTCCAGGTGGGGCTCCAGTCCCCCATGAAGCCATAACCCTTCCTTCCACACCATTCCTTCAACCAGGAGTTGAGTTACTGGATGTGGAGTGCCCTGTCTTTCCCCTGCATATGGACAGGTGGCACCTCCGAGAAGGAGACGAAGTGTTTTTTTTTTTTTTTACCAGAAGAGAGACACTAAGCTGAAGCTTGTTTACAGGTGTGACCTGGGAGCACAAGGAAGTTAAGTGACTAGCTCAGGGTCACACAGTATGCAAGTGGGGGCTGTGGGATTCAAACCCATGTCTCCAGGTTTACAGCTCAGTGCCTTAAACCACTGTGCTATACTGCCTCCTTGAAGTGTTCTGCTTGCTTTAGGCTGCCCCCAGCTTCCTGAAATCCTTTTGGATTCTAACTACTTTCACTGTGTCTCCTGACAGGTCATTCATCCCCAGGTGGATGATAACATCCAGTTCCTCACTCCTTGCCATTACCCTTGTGATCCTATTAACCCCCTTCTCATCCCACCATGCAGTGCCTTCTGAAATGCACTTTACCTCCCTGCCCTTTCTGCTAGGTTCCCCTAACTTCACTCCTCAGACAACTGAGTCCCTCACCAGGAGAAGCCTCCTCCTCCTGCATCCTGGAGGGTCTGCCCATCTACCTTGGTCTTGGCTGTGGGTGCCATTGTGGGGATATCCCACTTCACCAAAACAGTGAAGGAATTGCTTAATCGGACCAGGTAGGGGATGTGCTTCAGACACCTTCATGGCCACTCCCCTACAGTATCATAATGGTCCTTTTTTATGTTGTCTTGTACGCACAGCTCCGACAACATATTGTGGTGGCAGATTTTGGAGGTGCAGTCGTGTTGTGGCCAGTGGTACCACTGCTTTCTCAGGCTGGGCTCTGTGGCATGAATGAAATAGCATGCTGTCTAACCAACACTGCAAAAGCATGCCACCAACTTGAAACAATTTCGCCACTGCAACGAGGGCACTCCCTGTCATTGCAGGGCGTATCTTGCCTAGTGTAACATTTCAATAAACATGGTTGCAATTGTCACTGTCCACCTCTCACAATTCCCAGCAAGTCAACTTCGGGGATTTTCAATCCTCCTGTCAGCATAGTTAACCCCCCCATGATTGTGTGGCACACTGGGAGCCCACGCCAGTATGCCTCCATCTTCAAAAGCTGATTGTGTCAGCATTTTCCTGCCCCTTTTCACCACAGTGGGGCTAACATCACACCGCAAACTCATGGGACACAGTGGGAACCACTCCAGTATGCCCAACATTTTTCTTACACATGTAAAAAAAAATGTTCCACGGTGTTCTTTCTTTTTTATTATAACCTGAAACAAAGAAAATGGTCCACTGCCGTCGGGTCCCCTTCCCCAGCCTGCACTCACCCTCTGCACACCCCACCTCCCAACACACACCCCTCAACCCATACTTACCTCTGGAGTCCAGCGCTGTGATCTTCAGTGGAGCGGGAACACGTCTGCAGTCTTGAAAGCTGACTAAGAACTGAAGAAATGCTGGTAAGCTATATAATGGCATCAATGGGGGGTCAACTTAGGTTGATATCTCAACCATTTTTGCAAGTTTTGGCTCCAAATTTTTAACATGGGGTTCTTGGGACCCCACCTCATGAACTCAGTCACTGTCATTTCGTTATTCAGTCCAGAAAGGTGATTTCACTGTCACTGTGCAGAATCACCTTTTGGGACCGAGTAACGAAACAGTGCCACTTTTCATAAGATGGGCTACCAAAATGCCTATGTTGAAAATTTGGTGAACAAATTCCACAAAATGACTATGTTTTGAGTGTGCATTGCGCTGCTCCCATGCACACTCATAACTTCAACAATTTTTTATGTTTTCACTCCAGATCTCCAACATTGCCATTTTTTTCACACATCCTTATAAACAGTAGAGCTGTCATTTTTCACATCCTACCCAAAATGTGTTTCTGCACATCTGGCGCAGAATGCCAAGTTGCTGTGGGAAATCAATGTTCAGGACACATTAACAAAATCACAGTGCCACTTTTCATGAGCAGAGGTCCCAAATGCTTTCATGAGGTGGGGTAACAAAAAGCCCATGTTGAAAATTTGGAGTGCAAATACCAACAAAAGCCCAGGGCATTAAGATTTCTAACCATAATGTCCCACCCTGTAGAGACTGACAGGTATCGGGGGGTGACTTTGGATTGTCGTCTGTAGTGGTCATGCCATTCCACCCCACCCTGCAGCCTGTGACATGCATCAAGATGTGCCTTGGACTCTTCAGCCCCAAAGTTCACCCCATTCTCCTATACTGCACCCATCTCAACATATTTCCTTATAGAATCGAGGTAGCATAAGCCCCGATGACCCCTAGGCACAACGTGACACTTGTTGGAGTCTGCAGGGTAGGGTGCGGAGAAATGGCATGAGCGTTATGGCAGATGACCCAAAGGCACACCTCAATGCCTGTCAGTCTCTGCAGGGTGGTGTGGGGGTTGGCATCACTTCCATACTTCACTGCCATTCCTATTATGCATCTCTCTAACTCCTGCACTACCAATGTCAATGCCAGCAAGACAGCATTCAGCATTGACAAATGCTTGTTTTCTTCTGCTTTTGCCCACTTCATTCATGCAGATGCTGGTTGCCTTCCCTATCCCTTTACTTAATTTTCTCCAGCGATCCTCTACCCCCTCTGACAATACTCCCCTGCTAGGCTGCTTCTGAAGAAGTCTCCCATTTCTTTAAAATCCAACCTACTAAAGTCCAGGACCATCGTCTTCTTGTGGCTTGCCTCTGTACCCATTGTAATGTTGAACCACACTGTACAGTGATCACTGGTTCTCATTGGATTGCCCACTGTGACTTGACTAGGTACTATCACAGCATCCAGTAGGACAGGGATTCAGATGAACAAAGGGAGTAAGCATGTCCCAAATAGGATAGCACCTTTACCCCATGAGTCATTTTCAACTCTCAGCATGATAAGTCCATAGGGCAGGAAAGGTGCTAATGGGACATTTGCTAGCCCATATGGGCTAACTAACATCTTCACACACTGCCTCTGGGTATCACTGCATGGAGGACTTGTAGACAGCATTCCCAGCCCCCACCTCCTGATTGCAATTCAGATGCCCCTGATATTATAATAAAATGATACCTGGCATCTAGTAGTTCCCCCCAGTCACATTCAGATAACCCCAATTAGTAAAATGATCCCTGGCATCTAGAATTTCCCCACCCCCCAATCACCATTCAGATGCTTCTGATTAGTATATTATGAGGATCCCTGGCATCTGGATGACCATAATTTTAAGTCTGAGCCTCTACCCAATTCCACCCATTTAAGGTCCTTCTACCCCTCTCCCCATGGTGGCTCATAAATTACCCCAGCTGCCAGTCCCTCCCAAAGTGACAGTGACAGGTCCAGCCCCTCTGCTTACCACATTGGTTGGCCACTTTCTAAGTGACAGGGAGTGAGCACACATCTACTATAGAAACAGATATTTTACAATAGGTGCACGATCACTCCCTTTCACTCAGACAGTGGTCAGCCAAGGTAATGAGCTAAGACACTGTACCGATCACAGTCACAGGGAAGTGGTTGCAATCTTATGTAAATGGGGTGTCAGTGAGGAAGGGGTAGAGGGACCTGGCTGGATGGCTTAGGGAGGGAGCTCAGATTTGCGGCTGGCGGATGGGGCTACTAGATGTCAGGGATCATAGAAAAATAGAAACACAGAAACATAAACAATGATGGCAACAAAAAAATGATACATCCTGGCTACCCCATTTCCGCTATTAAACCTCAGAACCTACTGTCCATACAGGGTACTAGCCTTCACTATCCACTCCCCTGTTCCCCTCCCTACTATTATCAGCCTGAGTAACCATTATACCCTTCACTTTTTCACAGCCATGCTTGAAACCATTTATGGTTTTGGTGCCTGCCATCTCAGTTGGCAGACTATTCCACATTTCCACCACCATTTCTGAAAATAAAACTTTCCAATATCCCTCTTGAACCTCCCTGCCATCAGTTTCTACCTGTGCCCCCGTGTCCTTGAACTGTTACTCATGCTACTGTAAGTAGTTCTTCTCCACTCACTTTGTTTATTCCTTACAGGAACTTGAAGGTCTCTATCATATCACTCCTCTCATGTCTGGTCTTTAGTGAAGACATGTTCAGTGCCTCAAGAAGATCCTCATACGATCTGTCCTGTCAGCTCAGAATCATCCTGATCACCCTTTGTCCTTATCTTTCCTGAGGTGAGGTCTTCAGAATTCTGAACAGTATACCAGGTGCAGCCTCAACAATGATCAATAAAGAGGCAGTAAACCTCTTTTTCTTCTACTATCAGAACCCTGTCTGGCACATCCTAGTATCCTATTTGCCTTACTAGATGCCTCACTATACTAGCTTGACTGTTTAAGGGAGTCACTAATGATGGCCAAGCGGTCATTATCTGCCATCAAATTCTATGTTTCTATCAGCTTATCCATTAGGTAGGGAAATGGGCAGACTGGGTGGGCCAAGCGGTCCTTATCTGCCGTCAAATTCTATGTTCTATGAATACTAGGTCCCTTTCCTCAGCTGTAGTGCTCGGCTCTACCCCTTCTATCCAGTACTCTGTCCTAGGGTTCTTGTCCCCCTAAATGAATCACCTTCCAATTTTTGGCATTGAATTTCAGCTGCCAAACCTTAGGCCACCTATCTACTCTTTACATGTCGCTCTGCAGTGTCCTACTTCCCCTGTCACTGTCTACCCTCCCATGAGCTTAGTGTCACCTTCAAAGAGACACAGCCCCAAATTCATTCTGAAATGTTGTTAATGAGCATTTTGAAGAGGGCAAGAGTCAGGATGGATCCCTGTGGCATTCCACTCTTGACTTCCCTCTCTTCTGATTTGACACCATAATCACAACCCTCTCCAACCTCTCATTCAACTAAATCCCTCTCACCCACACAAAAACATGCTTATATTTTCCTTCAAATCCCTGGACCTCACCACCTTGCACTGTGACCTAAGCTGCTCTGATTGGTCCCCTATATCACTGGCCTGCTCCACTGACTCCATGCTAACATATTTCAAACCAAAATTCCTCAAAATATAGGACTGCCACCCCAACCCCCCACAGCAGGACATGGGAAAAGGTACCCCACCTCCCCTAAATCATTGGCAAACTCATAGCTTGCTTGCAAGTGCATGATCTGGCCTGGTCTGAAGAGAAATGTAACCCATCCCCCATGGCTTCCAGAGGTATCATCACCTCTGCAACACCTGTAGCAGGGCAATAAGGCTTGCCAGAGCTGAGTATTTTACATCTACCTTCAGTACCAACATTGGTTACCTATCTAAATTTTGGAAGGCTGGCACAATCTCTTCTCCCCTTCCACTCAATCTCCTTTGCTTGTCCTCAAAGTGGGTGACACCCCTATCTCTAACCCCTCCATATCCACAGAGGTGTAATTCATTTTTATCACCTCCCTCTCACCCCTGCCAGCCTGCATGATTGTCATCTCCTTCCTTCCCTCCCTATTGTTTTTTTTCTCTCCAGTAACTCCATCCTCCCATCACCGACACCCTTCCCGCCCTTATTCATTCCAAGGGTAGGAGCCCAGATGGCTGGGATAGCAAGCTCCTCCATCTGACTGCTTCTGCAATCTCCTTCCCATTGGCTGACCTCCCTAACCTCTCTTTCTGCTGTTCCTCCATCCCTGCTGACTGGAAGACTGCCAAAGTCACTCTTCCTCCAAAAGGTGGTGACCCATCTGTTACTAACAGCTACCAACCCATTTCTCTCCTCCCTCCAAAATACAGGAACAAATTATCTTGTCACAACCCTCTCCCTTTCTGGACTCCTCTTCCTTCTTCACCTAATACAAATCTGGCTTCGGCAAAAATCACTCCACCACCATCTCCCTGCTCTGGCTTACCAAATCCTCTCACAATGATATGGATTACAGCCTATTCACCTTTGCTATCTTTGTCGATCTGGCCAAAGCATTCAACCCTCTCTCCCACCCCAATTATTAGCCAAACTTCAGGCTGCAGGCCTCTCTGACTCAGCCATTGGCTGTTCCACTCCTATTGCATAGGTAGGTCCCAAGCAGTCAAAATTGGTGACCCCCTCTCTCATCCCTACCTGTATCCACTTAGGTCCCACAAGGATCTGTGTTAGGTCCTTTACTTTTCTCCATTTTCCTGAATGATCTGCCCTCTATATGCTTGTCTGCATCCATTTACATGTACATGGATGACACAGTCCTCTTCACAGCAGGCCCACAGACTCCAGCTGGACTTTGATCAAGTTCAGCCTTGGCCGTGCACAAATCAGGTTTTCCTCAAGCCCAAGAAGACTGTCTCCATGTCCTTTGGTACAAGGCACAGACTATCTAGGTCACCTTCCCTTCCTACTATCCATATCCTGGATGGCTTCCCTGTAGAGGATGTTACCACCTTTAGTTATCTTGGTATCTAGCTAGACCAGCACCTAAACTTTTCTGAACAAGTGAATGCTATAGTCAAACAGCTGCACCCCAATTTGGTGCACTTTACAGGAACAGTGACTGTATCCCACCTCCAGCACACCATACTATTATAGCGAGAATGATCCTGCCAATCTTTGACTATGGTGATGTGGTCTACATCGTAGCCTCAGTCACTACCCTTGCCAGACTGGACACACTCTTTAACTATTTCTGCCATTACACTCTTGACTGTCCTCCTAGGACTCATCACTATTCTACTGTATATATAAATCTCTCTCCTTTTCTTCTCTTGCGGACAGACACCATGCCCACTGTGCCAGCTTTGTGGGAAAATCTGGTTTGTTTCCCTACCCTCCTATCTCTCCACCCCCCCCACAGCCATACCATCAGAAGCTGAAATATTTGAAACCTGGCAGTCCCTTCAGTTTCCATAACCTCCAATGGCAAAGCCACATTCAGCCACCATTTCCCTTAAATCTGGAACTCCCTCGCCCTGGTCGTTCACCAATCTCCCTCCCCTGGATTCTTTCAAACCACTTCAGAGGTCTCACCTCTCCCTCCTGCACTTGCTCTAATTTTCCCTCTTGCTCTCCTATGAATTGTTTCCAATTTAGGAACAGCTATAATTTGGCACTTTATGCTTCCACTCTAGGCATTATGCACAAATGTTTACAGCTAGTGTTGATTTAAACTGCTCTGTATTTGATTACCAGCACATGTTTGTGGCTCCTGACTGTGCTGTATATGCATTGTCGATTGTTTGCTTGTCACTCAAGCTCTCACGCCTTGCATGTATTATTTTCAATGTAATTTGTGGTTGTGTACCACTCTGCTCCATGTGTGTTATGTATTTTGAACTTTTGTGCTACCTAAGCCCCACTTGTACAAGTTCCCCTTCCCCAGGATGCAACTAGAAATGAGCTAGCAGCTTAGTATGCCTGGGGGGGACACTAGACACCAAGTATCATTTTACTATAATAACTGGAGCTATTTAAACTGCGATCAGTGGTGTAGAACCTTTATATGCCAAGGATCATTTTGGTATACTACTTGGGAGCATCATAATGGTGACCAGGAGTAGGGTAACAATATGCACCACTGTGTGCTCAAATGAGGGCAAGATTTTTGGAAGCAGTAAACAGTATTGCAATTTCAGTTGTTAAGCACTTTCAAAACCTTTTATATAGCACTGTGCTCTGTATGCAGGAGGGGATCCCTCATTTGCAAGGCTTTAGTAGTACTTATAAAATGGGTACCGATTTTCCTCCCCTCTGATTGGTCAATATATGAATCTTGCTGTGTCCTTATAGAGCCATAAACTCACAGCTGGCACTACTTCCATGTGACCAGGCAGGACAGCTTCAATATCCCTAATCCCCCTGACCTGTCAATGGCCAATAACAGCCATTACAGTTAGTTTAACAGTACAGCACATGCAGGCTGTTCATTTGCATTAAAAGCATGAAACTGAATGCATTCACAGAAGCACTATGTGACCTGTTATTTAAAACAAGAAGTTAACATGTTAAAATGAATTTGAACATGATTTACTGTTCCAATTCTCTTTTCTTTTTTAATCCAGTGTCATTTAACTGTTCTATTTAAGAAAACAGTGATTGTTAATGAATCAACTTAGGAACTATTTTATCTTATTTTTAAGATTGTTGTCAGATAAATATCTTCAACTTTTAAACCACACAACTCTGTTTCTACTTTATTTACAAAACTGCAGTGCCCATTTTATAAGTTGAATAAGACACTCCAAGGTGTGGTTTATGGCTTGATAAGAGCACTTCCCAGGTGCTAAAAGTCACTCGGCGCAAGCGCCTCATGCCTCATTATGCACCTGGGGCGTGCTCTTATCAAGCCATAAACCACACCTCGTCATGTCTTATTCCTTACATATGTTCATGCACATGACCAGGTTAGCATCAGGGGCTGCTAAATATATGGCATCTGTTCAGCCATGCTGTTCTCCCACATGGCACAGTGCTTAGGTGTTTAGCAGTCAGCTAACCTTTTGAAAATGGGGCCCTAATTGACTAAAAATCCCCCCTGCCAATGCCTCTTAAGATGCAGAAAGTAAATAAAAATGGATTATCTTATTCTGTATCTTTATGTATTATTTTATGCTATTTTCCTTGGAAAACTTTTATCTAATTCCAAAACATTGTGATGTGTCTTAAATATGAATAACAACTGTAACTAAAATACAGTTTCTTTTTTCCTCCGAGTACTATTTTTATTTACTTATAAAAATACAGTCTGGTGAGCTGACTTAGCAGCTTGGTGGTAGCTGTACTGCTTCCCATGCGAGTGGCCTGGATTTGGGGGAGAACCTGGGTCAAACAGGGGTTAGCTGGCGGGAGAGATGATTGAGCATCTCGGGGACTGCTCTCCTCTCAGGGAGGGGGAGATTGACCACCCCACTTTTTAACAGCCACCTAGGAGGAATGCTGGCAGGGCTTCAGAGTGGCATAATGGGCAGGGCTCAGGCAGGCACAAAGCAGTACTTGCCTTTAATTGAATTTACATCATTGCATGCTTGACTGCCCATGGGATAAACCAAAGGTAGAAAACCTCCAATGGCAAAATAACCTACCAACCTGCCGCAGGCTTTGCACTACTAACCAGGCTCTGCTCCAGTCTGAATATGTGTCTCCTTGTGAATGGCCCTCTCCCTCCTGGCCCCATCATGGGGGGGGGGGCCATGGAAGATCTCAGAGCAGGTAAGTCCTGGCGATTTTGGGTGATGGAGATGGACAGGCCAGTGCACAAGGGGTCAGTGGGTTACCTAGAAGATAAACATCTCAATGAAAAAAAGAAATAAAACACAGTTTGGGAATCTCAAACTCAATAACACAGTCATACCATATAAGCAGCATAACTATGCACTATGCGGCTAAACCTGGGCAGGTTTATTAGTGGAGACCAAGTGCCTGGCAAAGCTCTGTCCACCTTGCAACGCTCTGCAGATATGTAATGGGGAGGTTAGGGGCTCTGAGAGCCACAAGTGAGGAATCACAGTGAAGTTATTCAGAACAGAAAGTGCAAATTATGCATATGCCAGCTGAGCTCCTGATGAAAATTGGGCCCTGAGCGATTGTTGCAAAATATATATTTTTTTTCTTAACCAAGAACCATTATTAAACAAAACATTCAAACAAAAACTAAATCAAAGCTAACTCAGCAGAGTACAAACTAGCAAAGCTTTTGGCTTACACTTTTACAGCTCCTGCAGTACTCTTCCCAAGCATTCAGCTCAGATAAGTTGCTGGACCAATACAGAAATTAATTACACATCAATCTGATTAAAACTTTAACTTAGAAAAATGCACGCAGTCCCCTATGTTTATATGGTATAAGAGTGATATGTTAACAATATCCTAAGTATTAGCTTCCAATACAAATGTGCCTGAGTAAATGAAGGCAGCACTTATTTAAAAGAATAAACTACATCATTTTAAATTAGTTCTAAAAGTTTTTTGTCACATCACAATGTTCTGAAATTTGATTAAAGGTGTGCAAGCAAAACAAGATGTAAAACCCCATAAAGAAGTAGAATAACAGATAGCCCTGTTTTGTTTACCTTCTGCTCTGCAGCAGATATCCTCTCATGAAGCCGGCAGCTCCCTGACTGCAGCAGGATATGAGTGCAAAGCCAGGCCATGCAAGGGGGGAGGGGTCATTTCAGAATGTAGTCCATTTCAGTATATAGTTTATTTGTTTCAATATATAGAGTATGTGAATTTTTCAGTCTACAGTGTATGCATTTCAATACATAGTGTATATGTTTCACCATGTAGCGTATTTGTTTCAGTATATAATGTATGTGTTTTTTCAAATATACTGTGCATGTATTTCAGTATGTAATATATTTCTCTCAGTATATAGAGTATGCAAAAGTTTTCAATAGAGAGGGTAAGTGTTTTTAATATATAGTGTATTTGTTTCAGTATATAGTGTATGCAGATATTTCAATGCACAGTGTATTTATTTCAATATATAGTGTATGTATTTCAACATTAAGTGTAGATGTTTCAATATATAGTGTATTTGTTTCAGTAGACAGTCTATGTGCTTTTTTCAACGTGTAGTGTATGCATTTCAATAGATAGTGTATGTATTTCAATATATACTGTAGTGTGTTTGTTTCAGCATATAGTGTATGCAGATTTTTTCAATATATAGTGTATGTGTTACAATGTATAGAGTATTTGTTTTAGTAGATAGTTTATGTGGATGTTTCAGTCTGTAGTGTATGTATCTCAATAGGTAGTGTATATGTTTCAATACATAGTACATTTGTTTCAGTATATAGTGTATGTGGCTTTTCAGTACTCAGTATGTAGATTTCAGTAGATAGAGTATGTATTTCACTATATAATGTCATCATTTCACTATATAGTGTATGTGTTTCACTATATGATATATGCATTTCAGTATACAGTATATATATTTCACTATATGATGTATGTATTTCACCATATGATATATGTATTTCACTATGTAGTGTATGTGTTTTACTTTACAACCAGAGATTATGAATTATGTTCCTATCGGCTAGCCATGCGCCTCCTATATTACCAATAAGTGTGAAAGGTTTTTGGCTAATCAATGGCCTCTTTAAGTTCTTTGATTATGTACTTATCCTGGATTATGTCTGAGATAAAAGTTCTAAATTGGAATGTTCATGGCATGAATCAACCCATTAAAGAGAAGAAGATAAACTCTTTCTCAACTCCTCTAAGTGTGACGTAGCCTTCTTACAGGAAACTCATCTCCTTAAATGTGAGGCCAGTAAACTGATGAAAGGATGTGTGGTTCTGGCGTTGTCTAGCTCCTTTTCTGCCAAGCAATGGGGTGTCTCGATCCTGGTTAGAAAAGGATGACCCTTACAGGTAGCCCATAAAACTACAGCTAAAGAGGGACAATGGATTATGTTACAGCCCAGGATTTATGGAATAGATCTTCTATTTAATATTTATGTTCCTAATACTGACTCCACAGATTTCTTTTTAACAATAGCTCAGTTTGATTTCTGAAAGGACTTGGGCTTCTACAGTTAATACCATGGACACTTTTAGTTTTCTTTTAGACCCCATTTAAATAGGCCTCTGTAAGAGAAGGGTACTCCTTCTTATACTAATTTGAGGAAAGTTATTAATGAGTTTTGTTCAGAATTGGGACTGCAGGATTGTTGGCAGTTCTTTCACCCTAAAACCATTGATTTTACTTTTTGCTCACATACAGTAGATTTAAATCATGTACCTGGTCAGACTATTTTCTTTGTAGCTCGACAATCATGGGGGATCTATTGGAAGTCACCATTCTTCCTATTTTTATATCAGACCATGCACCAGTTAGCTTGCTCTTTTATGTATGGAGGATTTTCGAGCTTTGCTACGAGGGGAAATACAGTTGTATTTTATTTATTTATTTATTTGTTTTTGTTAACCAGGTAGGCACGCTAGACAACAAGTGCCTATTTTCAGGTGCGACCCGGAAGGATTACAATACAGAAGAGAAAAAAAATTTATGGTACAGCAAATTATGAAACAGCAAACAAGGTACATTGTCATAGTACCACATGGGCCCACAGAACATGAGGAGCCAGAGTACAATATGGAGACGTGGTACAGAATCAGAGATAGAAACAAGAAACAAATACAACTTGCATTAAATGGTAGAGAAGACAATGGTATCATGCAAGATACAGTAAGGTGGACAAATCGAACACAAGGTTCCATGGAAGTCTGGGGAGGCAGGAGGTTAGGGTATAAGGGGGGGACACCCACGACAAAGACAGGGCTCCAACTGGTGGATGAGAACTGCCCCCAATGGTTGCATCCTAGAAGGCAAGACAAGGTAGCGTGGGGACGTCTAAGTGCTTACTAAGATGGGAACTAGTGGGTAAGGAGGTAAGTGCTGTAGTGGAGAGTGGTGGGGGCCAATTTTAGCCTGGGGGAGGAGTGTCAAGTCTAATGCATCTTCCGAGGTCTCTATGTTTATGCTCTGGAAGGCATTTAAGACCTTTATTAGAGGCAAAATAATTTCATATGCTTCAAACCTTAAGAAGCAGCATCAACAAGAAATATAAGCTCTTACACAGCAAATATTGGGCCCTTTTTTAAAAGGTGCAAAGTGCCTCTGTGCTGTGTATGTGAGATGCAGAGATACTGCACACCAATTGCTCACCCTGCTTGGGATGCACCAAGGGGCCTACACCCGATCCCCTACCCGGGAGGATGGCAACATGTGGGGGCTGGCAGAGGCATGCCAGCCCTAAGTGCAATGCACAACTGCGTGTAGTGCTGGCCATGGGGGTGTGGAGGCGGCTGTGGGTTGTGGCAGGAAGAACCCTGCCATAAGCCCCTGAGTACCCCATGCCTCTGTCCCACACCAAAGGGATCACAGCATCCATGGCCAGTGGCCACCTGGGACCACTGACCCCAGCACCCAGCTGTGCCTCACACTGTCCCTGTGAATGCCAACCCCCCACACACACATTCATGGGGCACTGGCCCCTGGTCCATAGACACCTCCTGTACAGCACCCCTGCGTGCTTCTGTCTCCCATGCTCTGGATCCCGGCCCCACCAGGCATGGTGTGATGGGCAGTGTTATCCCTCACACACACAATCCCACATGGCACTGCCCCTCATCCCATACCTCCCCATCAGTTTGGAGGCATGACACAGCCAGCAGCACATTCCACTTCTCACCTCCACAGCTGCAGGACATGTGGACATCCACAGGGGAGCACAGCCAATGCGCCCCTACCATGTAAGGGATCCACTGATGGATCTGGGATTGGCATCCAATTTGATGCCTACCCAGGTGTACTGCTCAACCCATGGCCACCCCAAGTGAACCTGTGCATACCTGCCCCCTGGGGGAGTGGGGTCATGGACAGGTGGCTGGCGGTCATGAATGCCACTGGGGGTGCACCTGTCCACAGCCATGGAGCTGTGCTGGTGGAATACATGCCTTTGATGTGTAGTTCCCACCCCATTGAGCATAGCTTCATAAGTTATTAGAGGAAGCAATTTATGCTTTCCCTTTGTCTTTGGATTACAATATTGTATAGGTCACTTCTCTGAAGTATAAGGTAAATACTGTTTATACTTAACAAGTGACCAGAGCTATATTTTTCCTTTAACAGTCATACTGGAAATCTGGAAATAAGGCCGGTAAGTTACTTGCCTGTCAGCTAAAACAGTAATCCATGGAAACCTCGGTTCTATTTTTGAAATCGCAGGATAATCAGTTGATTTCTGATCCGACAAGATGGCTTCCATTTTCAAGGAATACTATTCTATTCTTTATCGATCATCAGTGTCTCCCAATATAGAGGGCTATATGTCCTTCTCTGATAAATTAAATATGCCTAATCTATCTCCGGAGGTTGCCCACTGTTTAGAAGAAGATATAACCTTGCAAGCGGTTCAACCTAAAATCCACTCCTTGGGTTCATGGAAGGCTCCCGAACCAAATAGTCTGAGCTCAGAGTTTTATCTGGCCTTTGAGACTATTTTGTCCCCATGGCTGCATAAACTTGTCATGGCTATTCATGATTCCAGTACTTTGCCCCCATCTTTGCAGGAAGCACATATCACTGTCTTGCCCAAGCCAAATAAAGATCCCATGGTGTGCTCTAATTTTAAGCCTATTTCTTCATAAAATGCTGGTTGTAAAATTTTTGCTAAAATTGTTGTTCTCCATTTAGAGAAGATTTTGCCATTGGTTATGCAATCAATGATACCCAACAGGGTAATACCAGACTGCCAGAGGCGTAATGCTCCTGGAAGGTCCGGTATTGCCCATACCACCCACTCTAGAGGGTATTATTGTGCTTAGAAAATGGGCTACATGTGCCATTTTTTATAAGATTAGAAAAAAAATCCTAATCTATAAAGAATGACTACAAACATATTTTTTTTCCTTTTATTTGATAAAGTAGTCCCTGTATCTACTGTATTAGCCCAAAGAGAGGGATGTGTAGTAGTTGCTTTTTCTGGTCATGCCCTCCCCCCGACACACACACATACACACTTTTAGATTGGTTCACAAGTAAGGAAGTGAGACATGACAAGCTTTTTTATATACGTTGTTTTTGGGGATTTTAAGGCAGAGATGTTGTGGATCAGGACAGAGTTGTTGCCCTTTAGGATCGGCATGTAACTGTGGCTGCCGCTGCAGCGAGAGGTAGTGTGATGCAGCTGTTACATACAGCAAAAAGATTTTAAATCTTGAATAGCTGAATGATTCCAGCATTAGGGGACGGGGGGGGTGAATGATTTTAGAAGGGGAGAGATTGCTACAGAGAGTGAGAGCGCTGTGTTGTAAATGATTGTGGCTCGGCTGTGAGAAATCATTTATTGTTTTCTGGACAGGAATTCTGAATTGGGCGAGCATTGTAGCAGTTGGTTGAAGGATTGGGAAGAATTTATTTTTTTATTTAAATCTCAAACTGACAGCCGGACAACGATAGAGTTAGTTGACAGTGGGAAAACAGTTTTAGAAGGGGAAAGATTGGTAGAGAGCGTGGGAGCGCAGTCGGAAGAGTTCTGCCGTTTTTGTAAATGACTGCAGCTGTGAGGAAAAATAAATTGTGGATCGTGTTTCTTTATTTCTTTTTTTTTTTTACATGAACAACAGGCAGCTTTGAGAGGACAGAGTAGGAAGTATTCCAAGTAACTATGGAGCTTTGGGGAGATCCTCTCTCTCTCTTTCTCACTAAGCGAGACAAAAAAATTACGGCGATTTTAAATTGAAATTACCTGGTTTTAGCCAATTAGGAAGCAGGGTGGGCACTAAGATACTTTAGTGGGTGAGGGGGCACTATAGACTGGTACCTTTTATTCCCTGGGCATCTATTGAAAGTTAATGTACCCCCTGGGCAAGGGCACTAGCCAATCAGATGCCAGGAAATCAAAAGCCCATTTTCTAATCACAAATAACAGTCTGGTTTCGTGTGGGGTTGGCAGGCAGTGATAGTGATCAGGCTGTGATAAATTTAATATAAATCACTTCCAAAGCTCTAGACTCAGCTGCATTAATTGCAATAGATGCCAAGAAGGGACTGGATTCTATTGAATGACAGTACCTATGTTATACACTTTCAGTTTTTGTTGTAGGCCCTGTCTTATTAAAGTGGCTTTGATGGCTATATTTTTCTCCTAAGACAAGAGTACTAGTCAATGGGGTCCTTTCTGACTGCTGTTCATTATTTCAGGGAACAAGGCAGGGCTGACCTTTGTGCCCATTATTATTTTTGTTTGCTATGGAACCTCTTAAAGGAGCCTTGCAGCAACATCCAGAGATTTATGGAATAAATGGGTAAAGTCACTCATGTGACTTTTATATGCCAACAATTTACTTTTGAAATTGTCTAAGGTGGAGTCTTCTGTACCTTTGGTTTGGGGGTTCTTAACCTTTTCAGTGCCATATCAGGCTTCAGAGTTAACTGGTCAAAAACTGAAATGTGTGCCCTTCAATAAAGCTGATCCTACCACAGTGACAATGTATCCACAAGTTTTGAAATGAGCCCAGACAGATTTAGATATACTGTACAGGAATGTTTATTTCACATAATGTATCAGACATGTATGATAAGAATGTACAATATTTGTTGGACGAGTTAATTTGGGTATGAATCGTGAGCTAATTTGTATCTGTCCCTTCCTGGAAAAGTTGCTGCCATAAAAGTAATGGCATTTCCTGCAGTATTCAATTGTTTAGGTAATTTACCACTGTCCCTTCCCTCTAAACTGTGGCACAAAACAAAATATTTTCACATTTTATATGGGGTAGAAAGACACCTCATGTTAGCAGGCAGAATTTAAGGCAGGAGAAAACACATAGAAAAGAAGCACTCATTGCCAAAAAAATTAAAACCATACCAAATTGTACAATAGAGTGAGAACCCACAGTACACTACCTCTGCGCTTCATGTCCTCTCTGGGACACTTCATCAGGAGGTGGGGTCTCAGAGCTTAGGGTCTCTTTTTTATTTTGCCTTATTTAAAGTGACAGTACATTAATTCATATGCCCAATGCATCACAAGAACCACCAAAATATCTGTCAAACACCTACTGTGAAACTAAATAAAGTTACAAATAACATTTACATGTGCATCTAAAAAGTAGTTCCCTAAAAAGTAGGGAATACTAAAAAATGGTAGCATATTAAAGATAGCAGCATAAACTGGGACGTCATAAAACTGATGCTAAAGGTTATTACTCTGAAAATAGCAGACTTGATAAGAAACAAAATTAGGACCTATCTCCATAGATTCTATCATCATCTTAGATACAAAAAATATACTTAATAAATATCCTAAAGTCGTACTGTAAGATTAAATAAGTATATCCAAGAATAGAAAAAGTATATCCATTTCTTTGTAAAAAAAGATGAACCATTTCAAACAGAAGAAATATACTTGCCAGAATAGCATATATTTAAGCGAGAGATATAAAAATTAAGACAAGCTTCCCATATTCACCTTACTGAAAATTCAGATGGTAAAGAAGAAAAAAAAGTTTGTTCTTGTTTTTAATTTTAAAAAGAATTGATAAAAGCTTCCAATATTACAAATACCTGCATTATAGAAAATATGCAAGCATTATAGATACTTTAGGCCTAATATGAAAAAAAAGATTATGGCAATAACATCAATTCTAGTTTACATAGCTTCCATAGAGATAGAGTAGTGTCCAAACATTAATTCAGGTCCATCAAGGACATCATTCTCAAAAAGATAATGACATGGACAACAATTCTAATCTGGACAGTATTTGCAAAACTGGAATAATATCTAAACATTCATTCAAGTCTATCAGGGACTTAGTTCTGAGAGTGTAGATCCACCTAGACTCTTTTTGGAGCAATAGATTGAGCCTATCCCCACATCTACTAGGTGGTCGTATATGCTCAAGGCTTGAAAAAGAGAAATCCACTGGATTTCTGCTGTGGCAGGTTGCAAAATGTATCCCAATCGGTGTATCTGGTTCAGTTTTCACAATAGTTCTAATATGTTCCTGCATCCTCTCTTTTAGTGGTCTCTTTGGCATCCCACATATAGCATGGGGCAAGTGCATTGCACTACATAAACAGCGTAACATGTTGCACAAGAAATTAATTGCTTTATCAGAACACTTCTATTTGAAGTGGGGTGCACAAAAGAGCTCTCCTGGATGCAGTAACAACAAATGTTGCACCTGCCACAGTGGAAGTTGCCAGTGGGTGTTGGAGGGAGCCAGGTTGGATGATTTGTTTGGGTTGGTTTAGTATACAAATCATGAGTCAAAATTTCACCAATGTTCTTTCCTTTCTTATATACTATCCTAGGACTCTTTCCCAAGGTCCTAAATGAATTTGGATCACTCTGCAGAACTGGCTAATAATTCTTAACTATCTTTGATATCTCTGGAGTTAGATAATTAAATTCAGTTACAAAAGTAACTTGTTGAACATCCTCAGGTTCCCTATTTTTTGGTTTTATTTGGTCTTTACATTCCAAATTTCTGACCTTATTCAAAGCTCCAGACAAAATGTTATTTTTATAACCTCTCTGCAGGAAGCATTATTTTAAGTCTACAGCCTGTCTTTCAAAATCTTCATCAGACTAACAATTTTATCTTAATCTAATTAATTAATCTTTGATGGCAAGCACGTTTTACAGATCATGGGGACAGCCATGGCCAGCAGAATGGCACCACAATATGCCAGTCTCATTATGACCTGTTTAGAGGAGGATTTTGTAAAACACCACCCCAATAAACCTTCTGTCTACTTTCATTATATTGATAACATATTCTTGATCTGGACAGAAGGTGAAGACTCTCTCAAAAAATTCCATCATCATTTTAACAGCTTTCATCACTCTATAAATCTCACTATTGAATATTCCACCACCAGCATACCTTTTCTTGGCACCACAGTCAGTATCATCGAAAATGGACTTAAACAAATTGCTCTTTACAGAAAACTCACTGACAGACACCACTGCCTGAATAATTCCAGCTTCCACCCAAAACATACAAAAAAATCTATAATCTAAAGTCAGGCTATTTGATGCCATCGAATCTGTTCAGATGAGAGAACAAGAGACAGACAGCTCTCCACACTTCTGAATTCCCTGATTCAGCAGGGCCACTCTCCAAGACAAATTGATAGAGAATTTGAATGGGCCATACAAATACCATGAGACAATCTGCTGGAATACTGCACAAACATCAAACTGGCAGCACACCCTTAGTAGTCACTTACAGACCCATTTTAACCTCCCTTGAGCAAATTATTAAAGAACTGCAACCCATGCTGAAGGAAGATGAAACCCTGAAGGACATCTTCCCTGAACCACCTATCATTGCCTATAAACAGCCCCCCAGCCTCTCAAACATAATAATTCATAACAAACTCTTACCAGACCATAATAAGCAAGAAACAAGAGGGACAACACCATGCAACATGGCAAGATGTAAGACATGCACC
The DNA here is from genome assembly GCA_016271365.2 of Neoceratodus forsteri. NCBI lineage: Eukaryota > Metazoa > Chordata > Ceratodontiformes > Ceratodontidae > Neoceratodus > Neoceratodus forsteri. The sequence continues at coordinate 1,356,295,879 of CM057452.1, forward strand.
CACATATGCACACAGACCACCATCAAGATAAGCCAGAACATAATACAAATTAATGGATCCTACACATGTCAACCTAGCAATGTGGTGTACCTAATTCAGTGCAAGAAGTGCACTGTTGGATGCTATATTGGGGATACCAGTAAACCACTGAAAACCAGGATGAATCACCACTGTCACACAATAGCTAACCATGTTCTCAGCACTCCAGTAGGAAACCATTTTTCACAAATAGATCACTCTCTCCTGGATTTGTCTGTCTTGCTACTAAGAGGCAACTTCAAAAACACACAGGACAGAAGGACATGGGAACTAAAATATATTAAACAATGTAAATCTAAGATTTCTGGACTGAATCAGGACATTGGATTCATGACACATTATGGTCAACTGTAATTCTTTTTTTTATTGTGGACTAAATCATGACATTATTTTTCATTCTTTGGTTCTGTATTACTCTTTTTATTGTTTTTTTTTCCTTAGGTCCTACCTTACCTGTTTTTTTTTTTGCCTATATTTTAATTCCTTAATGCCTATCCTACAAACTCATCAGCCCAGTCCTGTCAACTCCCTGATTGTTTTCACACCTGTTGTTTACTTTACCCCACACTCTGTTTTATCTGGGCATTTGTTCTTTTGTTTCCTCTAATGTCTTGACTTCCATGCATTTCTTAGGCATCTCCTGTCCATTCTACCCTTACAAGCCTACCTCTGATCACAGATCTTTTTTATTTATGTACCTGCCTGGTCCTTTGTTTTTTCCACTTCTAGCTTCCTACTGACTAGTTCCCCTCCCCAATTTCTCTCACTCATTTTTTTTTTACTTTGCATCTTATATATACTTTTTATCTTGTATCCCCTTCTATCTCTTTCTTACTTCATTTCCTGCTGTGTTTAAATTGCTCCTCAGTAGCTATATATATATTGCTTATGTTGCTCAATTGTGCTATTCACCTGAAGAAATCTGGGTCATCCACATTTGGGGCATACAAACTGCCCCAAAGTATTTGCTCCATAGGGGTATCAAAAAGGACAAATACCCATCTTCCCTGTGGGTCATGACTTTCTTTATGAAGGGACCACTGCAGGGAGTTGTGGAGGAGTATTGCCACACCTCTTTTTTTTGGTGGTAGCCGAGGAATGATATACTTGCCCCACCCAGTCTCTGAGCAGTTTCAAGTAAGCTGTAGCCAGCAAATTGGTCTCTTGCAGGAGCGCCACCTGGGATTTGCATTTTTTTTCATATGAGCTAGCACCTTCTTGTGTTTAATTGGTTTGTTGAATCCTCTTACAATCCAGGTGTGGCATAGCATGTCAGCCATAGTTCTTACAGTGGTGAATGGGTGAATAGTGGATAATAGGATCGAGGTTGGATCATGAGAGGACCAAGTTAAGGGTATAGCATGTATTCCCATACCCCTGATGAGGATTTCCATCTGTAACCACAGTGCTACTATGGGGTAACTGCAATAAATCTGCTTCAGCTAGACCTAAGGGGGCACCACACAGTGTAAGTTTACAACAAATATCCAAACCACCAGCAACTTTTCCACTTTCCCAGAGAAGCACATATCATACTCATTCAAGAAAAGGCTATAGGACAGTTGTTGAAGATCTCTAGGGCAACCACAGCTAAAACTACAAACTTCAAAATTATTTAAATTTCTATATATACAAGAAAACTATTTGAACTCACAGGGGAAGTAGCTATTAGTCCAACTGGACAGGGCAGCCCTCACCTTGGGCCCTGGGGGCATTATGTGCTAAGCAGTATATGATACCAATGATTCTACAAAGACATTTCTTTTTTTGATCTGTTATCGCAAAAAGTGTGCTAGCTGGTAGTGAGGAACATATCCTGCCCATTTTTAGTGGGAATAGTTTTCAGCCCACAAACTGAGAGGCTCTTTGTGTGGGGGTTACATTGTGGAGCAGAAGGCAGGTATCCCTCGGTATCAAGGTGCTCCATTGTCTGGGAGAGCATGGATAGCAATCATATCTGCTGGGGGTGTACCTACAATCTTTGAATTCATGAGGCCAGACCCTGACCATGCTCTTCCCTCTCCAGTTCAAGCAATCTAGCCTTTCAGAATTGCACCATCTGATTAAGGTGTGTGTGTGGGGGGGGGAGGCATCCTATGGTTTAATACTCTTTAAGGGACTGGTTTATGTGCTAGAATGTGTTCCATATTAATAATCCTGTTAGAGATGCTGTGTTCATCCTATGGGTCTGCTTGGATCTGGGAGTAGGAAGCCCAAACAACATCAGCACACTCCCTTAGAGTTCCCTGCCTGGTGTCTATTGGTACCAATTAAGATCACTCCCCACCTGCCCAGTAACCAGTGCAGCCCATCTAGAAGCAGGTGAACTGGAAACCCCAATAAGCTTGCCATCCCCATTCAATTTTTTCATTACCATTTCAGTAAGTTAAAGCAATACCCTTATTAAGAGTAGATATCAACATCTACTCAGAGTAAAGTTAAATTTGGACATGATAGAACTGATTGTTTGAAAGGTGACATCCAAGGCAAACAGAGAGCAGCTCAAGAACCAGCTGTGTAACCCAACGGGGTGGTAAGCAGAGAAAGACAGTCAAAAACAGAAGACAACTTGTGGACTTTACATAGTCACTTCATGTGTTCCTGTAACTATGGTTGTAGTATTGGCAACACAGGAAAATGGTGGAGGCCAGTGTCTGGATAACAGACATATGGCAATCCATCAACCTAGGGGAGGAAGAATAGGCCTACCGCTAGCAAACTGCCTTAAACATAACTGTAAGTTACTCACTACACAGATTGCAGGGCATATATCCATCCCTCCCATCTCTCCCATTGCAATAACATTAAACGTTAGCACTAATCTGACTCAACTGTCCTTTATGTGCATAGAAGAAGTTCCCTGGTGTCTGTTATCCTTGGTGTCCATCTCACACACTTCTGGGACTGGCTGATCAGTGACTGAGATTAGATTTTTGGGCTTGGTTCAGGATTACCAGAGCCACGTGATATGATTGCTGCCCATGAAGTGCTGGAAGTAGGTTCAGCTTCAGTAGTAGGTGTGCTTAAGGACCATTCCACAGGAGCATTGTGAGTCCTGGGAGTTTCCAGTGAGGAAGATCACAGAGGTGCATACATCTTCTGAGCCAGGAGTGGGCCTGCTGCATTGGTATTGTCATCTGGTTGTGCCTCCCCACTGTGATTCCTCAATCTACCTCTGTTGCTTGGAATATCCCACTTGTAGTGGGAGGTCTTCCTATTCCTCTTACAATTCTGTCTTGCATCCCTCATCCTCATCTTCTACTGGAGCATCCACCTCAATGGTCTGTTGATTAGGTGTCACTTCTTTATCAATGCACTTAGGAGGGAGATTAACTTGATCCTAGGGATGTTCCGTGCCTCTGGATTCTCATGGCTAACATTTTTTTAAAAAGTCCTCCAGCACCTCGGGGGTTGGGAAAGTCAGTGTGGTGCAATTGTGTGATACACTCATAATAGTGATGTATTGAAGAGAGAATTTTAGCATGAGTTTATGCATGAGGTGTTATGCCACTGTTTAGGCCCTCCAATAGTTTGATAAATCCTTAGAAATGTCCTGGTATATTTGAATTGGGTGACATTGCCATTTGGTACCAGGTCAATAGAGCGCTACAATTAGAGTACTACAAAAACCATGCTGTGCAAAGCATGGAAACATTTGCAGTGACAGGAGTATAACCCCATCTGGTGTTCAGCCTACATTTCTGGAGATCCCATCTCCACAAGGACATAGGCAGGATGGAGGCAGTCCAGAGAAATGCAACTAAAATGGTGCAAGGTCTGCAACTGAAGTTACATGAAGAAAGACTAAAAGAGCTTAATATGTATACCCTTGAGAAAAGAAGGGAGAGGGGGAACATGATAGAAACTTTCAAGTACCTCAAGGGAATCAACAAAGTCCAAGAAGGGAAGAATCTTTCAGAAAAATAGATGTGCAAGAACAAGCGGACACAATCTGAAGATAGAGGGGGGATGGCTCAGGGGCAATGTGAGGAAGTATTTTTTCACAGAGAGGGTGGCAGAAGCAAGGAACAGCCTTCCTGAGGAGGTTGTAAGGTCAAAAACAGTGGGGGAATTGAAGAATGCATGGAACAGACATAAGGCAATTATGGTGGGGGTAGGAAGAAGTAGGCTGTTGATTGACTAGGATCTGCAGCTTATCCAATAGGTAGGGACATGGGCAAACTAGATGGGCCAAGTGGTCCTTATCTGCTGTCAACTTCTATGTTTCTATAACAGCGGTAGAGAACTACCGCTCCCCCGTTGCTGTCCATGAAGTAGAGGAAGGGATGAAGATGCCTTTGATGTTGTTCCTTGCCATGCTGCTTCCATGGTGGTGTGGGTGGATAGGGCACTAGCACAGGGCAGCAAAGGAGATCTGGGACCACAGTTCAGTTGCCACCAGGTCTTCTGGTTTTGCACCATTTTTTTGTTTTAAAGAAAATGAATCTTTCCCCTTTTCCCAGATTTAACCCCATCTCTAAGTCCACCCCACCTCCAGAGTTGGTTATTTGAAGTTTGGGGGTGTGGGTGCAAAGCCCCCCCACCTCAGGGGGTGTGGAGGGGTGGAGTGCCCTACAAAAAAGACAAAGTCCAATTGCAATGAACAGGGTGTGCATGCTAGTTGTAAGGTTGGTGTTTTCATCGACCTTATATCAGCACATGCTGTTTTGGTTGCAGCATTTATTGCTGCATGGTTTTATCCACAATATTATGACCTATTGTCTGCCTTTCCATTTGCCCCAGTTCATGGGATCTGTCCATGATGCATTGACAAGTGTCATAAATGAGAGATGTTACCAGGATTGGATGTGGCCTTAACCCCCCTTTTAGGCACCATTGCCAGAGTTCTGTGGGCTTGCTCAATGTGGAATCGATGGTCCCCTTTAAGTTTAAGAACAGAGGGGAGAACATGCTGTAGAATGACAATTGTGTCTTTTAATTCTGCCCCTTCTGGGAAACATAGGAGTCAGAGGTTGTTCCTCAAACTCATTCTCTAGATCATCTACCTTTTCATGGTGCACTTGAATTAAGTAGTTCTATTCCCTCATGGCATTATGTAGCTCCTCAATGGCCACATCATGGGCTGTAAGCCACCATTCATTGTGAAATGGTCTGGTCTCCAGTTACTGTATGGCTTGTGAAGCTTGTTGTGAGGTATTAGTTACCTCAGCCATTTGTAGCTTTAGGTGAAAAAACATATCTTCCACCACTGGTGGAGTTTTTGCTGCCATGCTGCTGTCGGTCATGCTGCCACATGGTCTAAAATATTTTCAGTATGTCAACTGTTTGGTCCATTCCCTGTTGAAGATTTTTAGTTCCTTCAGAGTTTCAGTGGGCTAAAGTGAATGTGTAAAATTAATGGGCCCTATTCACAAAAGCAATGCACCGCTATGCATGGTGCACACATTCCCCATGGAGGCACGTACACATGGAAGGCACATAAGCCAATGCCATGCAGGATGCACAAACCATGAGTGAGGACATGCGCACCAACACAGTGTACAGCTATGCACCCACACAAGGCACATGAGCATTTACGTCACATGGACAGCGAGCCACATGTGCATTCACAACACACCAGGTGAAGCTACCTCTGGCTGGAAGCTGCAATACTGAACATAGGATTTGCAAGAAAGCGAGTTGTGCTCACAACAGAGGGAGGTGAACCTTACAATTGTCTTTGGTTTCTAGCAGATATTCTGCAGGTGGAGGCTACTTCTAACTGAAAGGTGAAATAAGGAACATAGAATTATCAGGAAAAGACAGTCTTTCAAGCAACAGAGGGAGATGGATCTAGCTTTACTTTTGTTCCAATTCTTAAGATTTTCAGTGCAGGAAGAGTTTAAAGCACAGCTGACTTATTTTGGGGCTGACTTCTTTCAGACCACAAACTACCAGGCTGTTTTGGGGCTGGTGGGGTTTACCTGTGTCTGACTTGGATATCTGGATTTTCTGTTTGATTAGCAGGGTATTTTCTCTGTCAGATTGTTGTGTAGGGCATCTTGCTGACAGGAAGGCACTCATCGCAGTGGTGGGTCACAGCTTTTAGCTGATTGTTTCTTGAGGCACAGTTTAGGTCCAACCCCTGCCCACCCCTCACCCCATCCACCCCTGAAATAGTTCCTTTATACCTGGGGTTCTAACATCATTTCGTCAAGAATGCATGGTGCATATCTCTGTCATATCCTCTCTAGCACACTGCACTGACAATATAAGCATACACATTGTATAATATATATATTTCTATATAACAAACCAATCACACACACACAAAAAAAAGTAGATAAACATGTGGGGAGTAGTGCAATGTAATGGCTGTGGTGCAGCAGTCTTCTGGGAGTCTTTCTGGAGGCTGAGATGCTGCCCTATTTGCAGACAACTCTCTGCCCAGAGAAAGGAAGTTGCCCATCTTCAGGCCACACTGGACAGTAGTAAGGGAACCTTCCCAAAGGCCACACTGGACAGTAGGAAGGGAACCACCCCCATCCAGGGAGCACCAGGACCACCACCACTACCTCAGAGGTTGCGAAGAAAGCACAGCAGTTGGACCACAGTGGGCTCAGGGAGGGTGAGGATGGTGGAACAGAGGCACACCCTGTCAGTTGTTCCACTCCACAGTCTATACACCATTCTGGGGGAGCATAACTCCCCTATGGATCCACCCGCAGAGGAGACTAAGGGGGCTGAGGACAACTGTCACAAGTGAGGCCCACAGGAAGGAGGCAGAGGACACCACAGGGAAAGGAAGCAGCTCCTGGTGGGGGCTCAATTATTAGGGGGATAGAACTGGGGGGCAGGGAAAACTGAACTAAGGTGCCTGCCTGGTGCCATGGCTTGGAGGGACAGGAAGCGCATTCTCAGGATCATGAGAACAGCTGCACGGGAGTCTGAGCTGGACATCACTGTCTATCTAGGGACAAATGACTTGGCTCATCGTGAGATAAGAGCAGTGCAGGAGGACTTTGTAGAGTTGGGGAGGGGCCTAAGACTAGTAGCACACACAGTATCCTTCTCAGAGGTGCTGCCTGTGAATGGCATGAGTGAGGCGAGGGTACTTTGCACCATGCAGTTTAATGAATGGTTGAAAAAATGGTGTGGAGCACAGGGGTTTGGCTTCATTGGGGACTGGGGTTCCACCTAGAGGGACACCAGCCTATACTGGCAGGATGGTCTGCATCTGTCCAGGAAGGGAACAAGTCTTTTGAGCAATCGGTTTAAATGCTTCATTGGCAAGCCTTTAAACTAGTCAAGGGAGGAGGCACTGATAAGCAGCAGGAAAATCCCAGCCTCTCCCTACAAAACAGGGTACTAAATGAGAAAAAGACTGAGGTAGAAAAGTCAGTATGGGATGCTGCAACAGAAGGTAAAACCATCAAAAAATGGAGAGCAATGAGCACCAATGCCCATAGTCTGGGTAACAAGCTTCCTGAATTAGTGGTCTTAATGGAGGAGGAACATCTGGGTATTGTGGCAGTCACAGAAACATGGTACACACAAAACCATGACTGGGACGTAAACATACCAGGATACACTGTCTACAGGAGGGACAGGGAGGGTAAAAGAGGAGGAGGAGTAGCTCTTTACATTAGGGAAGGAATCAAAGCAACAGAACAAAAGGGTAAACAGGGAGTAGAAGAAGCACTGTGGGTAAATTTGGAGAAAGGCAATATCACCACAATCCGCACCGGGGTTCTATGCAGACCCCCTTCTCAGGGGGAGGAAATGGACAAGGAAATGATAGAAAGTATACTTAGAATGGCAGAAAAAGGGGAGATATTACTGATGGGTGATCTGAATTTGCCAGATGTTAACTGGAGTGCAGTTGCAGCAGCCACTTCAAAGAGTAGGGTTATTCTAGATGCCCTACAGGGGGCATGCCTTAGACAACTAGTATTGGAGCCCACTCGAGAGGGAGCAATCTTAGACCTGGTTCTCTCAAATGGAGATGGAGAGAGGATCACAGATGTAGAAGTGGGTAGCCATCTGGGAACTAGCGACCATCGAACAGTATGGTTCACAATAAACACAGCAATAGAGTCAAGCCATACAAAGGCAAAAGTACTGGACTTTAGGAGGACTGACTTTGCCAAAATGGGTGAGTGCCTAAGGAATGCACTAGCAAATGCGCATGAAGGAAGGGTGGAAGAACAATGAGGAATAATAAAAACTGCCATCACAGAGGAAACAAACCTTTGTGTGAAGCAAATAAAACAAACGATGTAAGAAACCACTATGGTTCTTAGAGAAAGTGGCATTGAAGGTTCAAGAGAAAAAGAAAGCATTCAGGAAGTACAAGGAATCGCAGAAGGAGCAGGACAGAGAACTGTATCAGTTAAAGCAAAAGGAAGCTGGGAAGGCAGTCAGAACAGCAAAGGCCCAAACCAGGAAAAGATAGCCAACTCAGTTAGAAGGGGATAAAACCTTTTATAGGTACATCAGAGCGAAGGAAGACCAAGGGAGGGATAGTGAGGCTTAATAAAGGGAGGGAGGGTGGGCAGAGGGAGACTGTGAAAAGGCAGAGATACTAAACAAATATTTTGCTCAGTATTTGCAAATGTTGAGGAGGTACCTAAAACAAACAGTAGAAACACTCTGGATACAGAAGTTGATACCAGCCCATTTATAGAAGAAAGGGTTCTGAAAGAACTCTTAAAACTGAAGGTGGACAAAGCAATGGGGCCTGATGGGATTCATCCCAGAATTCTAAAAGAACTAAGGGTAGAACTAGTGACACTACTGACTACCCTCTTTAATAAATCATGGGAGGAAGGGGTGGTACCCAAGGACTGGAGGAGGGCAGATGTGATTCCCCTTCACAAAAGTGGGAGCAAGGCAGAAGCAGGAAACTACAGACCTGTTAGTTTAACCTCAGGGATAGGGAAAATGATGGAATCACTGCTGAAGGAAAGAATTGTCAAGTATCTAGAGGCCAGAGGGGCACAGGACCCAAGGCAGCATGGATTCACAGCGGGAAGGTCATGCCAGACGAATCTGATAGATTTCTTTGACTGGGTGACCAAAGTAGTAGATCAGGGAGGGGCTGTGGACATGGCCTACTTAGACTTTAGCAAGGCATTTGACACAGTCCCACACAGAAGATTAATATACAAGTTAGCCAGCCTGGGAGTGGGTCCCAAGATGACAGCCTGGGTAAAGAATTGGCTGGAGAATAGGACACAGAGAGTAATAGTAAATGGAGTCCACTCTGAAGAAACTGTTTTTTACTGTATCATGCTGTTTCTCCAATGTTGCCATGTATGTATACTGTATGTTTTGTGCTCTCCCGGGTCGTTCCTGAAAATAGGCATACTACTTATCTAGTGTATTTACCCAGTAAACAAAAGCTAAAATAAAAAATAAAATAAAAAAGAAAGGGGGGTTACTAGTGGGGTACCGCAGGTTTCAGTATTAGGACCAGTCCTCTTCAATGTCTTTATAAGCGACATTGCAGAGGGACTGGAAGGAAAAGTATGTCTCTTTGCAGAAGACACAAAGATCTGCAACAGAGTTGATGCACATGGTAGGGTGGAAAGGATGAGAAGGGACTTGGCAAGGTTAGAGGAATGGTCAAATGTATGGCAGCTTAGATTCAATACTAAGAAGTGCAAGGTAATGCACCTGCAAAACAAAAACCCAGGGGAAGAGTACACAATGGGGGGGTGAAATACTAACAACAACAACAAAAATGGAAAGGGACCTGGGGGTAGTCATATCAGATGACCTAAAGGTGGGCAAGCAATGAGAGTGGGCAGCAAGGAGGGCTGGGGGGATACTGGGATACATAGGGAGAGGCACCAGTAGAAAACAGGAAGTTATTATCCTCTGTACAGACAGCTGGTGAGACCCCATCTGAGTACTGTGTGCAGTTCTGGAGACCCAATCTCCCAAAGACATAGATAGGATGGAAGCTGTCCAGAGAGGGCAACTAAAATGGTGCAGGGTCTGCACTGGAAGACATGAAGAGAGCTTAAGGAGCTTAATATGTATAGCCTCGAGGAAAGGAGGAGAGGGGGACATGATAGAAATTTTCAAGTACCTCAAGGAATCAACAAAGTCAAAGAGGGTAGCATCTTTCAAAAAGAGGTGCAAGAACAAGGGGCACAATTTGAAGATGGGGGCGGCTCATAGGTAATTTAAGGAGTATTTTTCACAGAGAGGTTGTGGATACATGGAGCGCCTTCCAGAGAGGTTGTGGAGTCAAAACAGTGGTGAAATTCAAGCATCGTGGGACAGTCATAAGGCAATTCTAGAGGGTGGGGGTAGAAAGAAGTAGGCTGCTGGTTAACTAGGATCTGAAGCTTATCCATTAGGTAGGGAAATGGGCAGACTGGGTGGACCAAGTGGTCCTTATCTGCTGTCAAATTCTATGTTTCTATGTTTTTACCATGTGTCGGAATAGTGCACCATGGAGCCACGGAGGCGGTAGAATGGAAACGGCACCACAGTCTGCACAGGGGTTGTATACAGACCCCCATGTCAGGGGGTGGGAATGGACAAGGATATGATGGAAGGCATCCTTAGGATGACATAGAAAGAGGAAATACTGTTGATGGCAGACCTGAATATGACAGATGTTAACTGGAGCACCTTTGCTGCAGCCACATCCAAGAACAGGGCCATTCTCAATGCCCTACAAGTGGCATGCCTCAGACAGCTAGTTCTGGAACCCACTCATGAGAGAGCAATCTTAGACCTCATACTCTCAAATGGGAACAGTGAGAGGATCTCAGATCTAGAAGTGGGCAGCCATCTGGGAACAAGTGACCGCCAATCAGTGTGGTTCATGATAAACTCAGCTACAGAGTCAAGCTATACAAAAGTGAGGGTACTGGACTTCAGGATGGCTGACTTTGGCAAGATGGAAGAGTGCCTTAGAAAAACACTAACAAACAGGCTTGAAGGAGGGGTGGAGCAAAAATAGGGAAACATCAAACTGCCATCACAGAGGCAACAAGCCTTTGTGTGAAGCAAATAAATCAAAACAAAAGAAAACGCCACTATGGTTCTCAGAAGAGGTGGTGGGAAGGCTAGGGAGAAAAAGATAGCATTTAGGAAGTATAAGGAAATACAGAAGAAGCAGGACAGATAACTGTACCAGTTAAGGCAGAAGGAAGCAGGGAGGGAAGTCAGAATAGCAAAGGCCCAAACTGTGGAAAAAATAGCCAACTCAGTTAAGAAGGGGGATAAAACCTGTTATAGGTACATCAGGGAGCATAGAAAGGCAAAGGGAGTAATAATGAGGCTCAATAGAATGGACGGTGCATTGGCAGAGAGGGACAGTGAAAAAGCAGGGATAGTGAGCGAATCCTTCTGCTCAGTATTCACAAAAGAGGAGGAGGAGGAGGTGCCTAATTCAGTTAACAGAAGCACTCTCGGTAGGGGTCGATCCCAGTCCTTTCACAGAAGAAAGGGTTCAGAAAGAACTCCTAAAACTGAAGGTGGACAAAGCAATGGGGCCTGACGGAATTCACCCCAGAATTCTAAAAGAATTAAGGGGATAACTAGTGACACCACTGACTACCCTTTTTAACAAATTGTGGGAAGATGGTGTGGTACCTGAGGACTGGAGGAAGGCGAATGTGATTCCCCTTCACAAAAGTGGGAACAAGACAGAGGCAGGAAACTACAGACCTGTCAGTTTGACCTCTGTGGTAGGGAAAGTGATGGAATTACTTCTGAAGGAAAGAATTGTTGAGTACCTAGAGGCCAGTGGGGCACAGGACCCAAGACAGCATGGGTTCACAGCAGGAAGGTCATGTCAGATGAATCTAGTTGATTTATTTGACTGGGTGACCAAAGTAGTAGACCAGGGATGGGCTGTGGACATGTCCTACCTAGACCGTAGCAAGGTATTTGACACAGTCCCACACCAAAGATTTTTAATCAAAGGCAGTGTAGTGCAGTGGTTTAAGGCTCTGAGCTGCAAATCTGGAGACCTGGGTTTGAATCCCACAGCCCCTACTTGCATACTGTGTGACCCTGAGCAAGTCACTTAACTTCCCTGTGCTCCCAGGTCACACCTGTAAACAAGCTTTCAGCTTAGTGTGTCTCGCCTGCTTAAACAATTGCAAAAAAAAAAAAAAATAATTAACCAGCCCGGGAGTGGGTCCCAGGGTGGTAGCCTGGGTACAACATTGGCTGGACAAGAGGACACAGAAGGTAATTGTAAATGGAGTCCACTCTGAAGAAAGGGGGGTTCTAGTGGGGTACCGCAGGGTTCAGTACTGGGTTCAGTCCTTTTTAATGTCTTTATAAGTGACATTGCAGAGGGACTGGAAGGAAAAGTATGCCTCTTTGCAGATGACACAAAGATCTGCAACAGGGTTGATACACAAGGAGTCATGGAAAGGATGAGAAGGGACTTGGCAAGATTGGAGGAATGGTCAGAAGTATGACAGCTTCGATTCAATGCAAAGAACAGCAAAATAATGCACCTGGGAAACAAAAACCCAGGGGAAGATTACACAATGGGGAGGGGGAGAGTAGTAACAACAACAAAAATGGAAAGGGACCTGGGGGTAATCATATCAGATTACCTTGAGGTTATCAAGCAAAGTGAGAAGTCATTAGGAAGGGCTGGGGGATACTGGGGTGTATAGGGAGAGACATCACCAGCAGAAAACAGGAAGGTGTTACCCCTCTGTACAGTCAGTTGGTGAGATCCCATCTGGAGTACTGTGCTCTGTTCTGGAGACCCCATCTCCACAAGGACATAGACAGGATGGAGGAAGTCCATAGAATGGCAAATAAAATGGTATGGGGTCCACAAGAAAAGCCATATGAGGAGAGACTAAAGGAGCTTAATATGTACAGTATACCCTTGAGGAAAGGAGGGAGAGGAGGGACATGATACAAACTTTTAAGTACCTCAGTGGTATCAACAAATTCCAAGAGGGTAGCATCTTTCAGAAAAAGAGATGTGCAAGAACAAGGGGACACAATTTGAAGATAGAAGGGGGATGGCTCGGGCAATGTGAGGAAGTATTTTTTCACAGAGAGGGTGGTGGACACATGGAACAGCCTTCCTGAGGAGGTTGTTGGGTCTAAAACTGTGGGAGAATTCAAGAATGCATGGGGCAGACATAAGGCAATTCTTGTGGGGGTAGGAAGAAATAGGCTGTTGGTTAATTAGGATCTGCAGCTTATCCTGTAGGTAGGGAAATGGTCAGACTAGGTGGGCCAAGCAATATATCAGTTGGGGGGTGAGGATATAGCATGCACCGAGCAGGAAAAGGATCTTGGGGTTATCATCTCTGATGACCTCAAGGTAGGGAAACAGTGTGACAAGGCAGCAGGTAAAGCAAATAGGATGCTGGGATGTATAGGCAGGGGCATCACCAGCAGGAAAAGGGAGGTCATAATTCCGCTATACAAGACACTAGTGAGGCCCCACCTGGAGTACAGTGTACAGTTGTGGAGACCATACCTACGTAAGGACATAGACAGGGTAGAGAAGGTTCAGAGGAGGGCAACAAAGATGGTGCATGGATTGCATCACAAGTCCTATGAAGACAGGTTGAAGGAGCTGAACATGTACTCCCTGGAGGAGAGGAGGGAGAGAGGGGATATGATAGAGACATACAAGTATCTTACAGGGAGGAACAGGGTGCAGGAAAACACTATTTTTAAGCGAAAAAGATGTTCCAGGACAAGAGGGCATGGGATGAAGTTGGAGGGAGGATGATTAAGAGGAAACATGAGAAAGAATTTCTTCACAGAACGGGTGGTGGACAAGTGGAACACCCTGCCAGAGGAAGTGGTGGGGGCTGAAACAATCACGGGATTTAAGAATGCATGGGATAGACATAAAGGAATTCTGGAGGTCAGGGGTAAGGGGCAACAGACTTCTAGGAAAACAAGCTGAACTTACAAGCTCAAATGGGCAGACTGGGTGGGCCATAGGCCCTTATCTGCCGACACTGTCTATGTATCTATGTAAGCAGTCCTTATATGCCATCAAAGTCTACGTTTCTATCTTTCTATGAAAGCAGCCATAAGGAGGCACATGCACCCCCACAAAAAGCAGGGCTGGCGTGTGCAGTGATTTGTTGAGCATGATGGACATGCCCATGACAGCGCACACAGCCAGCAAGGAACGATACAACACATGCTGTGAGCTGCAGGGCCAGGCATGTGCTGGGAAGGTGGTGCATGCAAGTTGCACCACGGCAGGAGTGCAAGCCCAAGCACAGCATGCACGCCACCAGCCAGGCACAGATGACACCAGATGACCAGCACAGTAAACTGCCAGGCACAAGCAACACACCCCACAGGGCCCATACATAGAGGCAAAACCCATCACACTCACAAGGCACACACATGCCACCCCCCCACACACACACTGTGCCAGGGTGAAGAAGAGGCCACACAAGGGTGATACAGGCAAAGGCCTTTGTTGCATACAGGTGCACATCACCAGCACGCGGGGCAACACAACAGGGCATGGAAGCAGGCACAGCATAAGGTGAGCAGACAGAACCCCATATCAGTCCGACTAGTCCTCCGTAGTACCCACCTGGCTCACTGACGGTTTCGCCGTGAGGGGTGGGGTGGTGTCAGTGAAGGCTCGCTCCTCCCGCACCAGGCACCTCAGGGGCCCATGATAATGCTGCAATGAGAAGAGCACACACAGGGGACTTGGGTCAGTACACACATGTGCAGACAGCATGCAAATGCAGCATTGCAACACACACAGGGATACACACACATGCATGCATGTGGCACCTACCTGTGAGGGGGAATGGATGGTCCACAGGTCCCCTCATCGTCCTGGTACACCATGTCATCCATGCTCTGCCACAGGTCCATCCTAAGTGGTATGTCATGAGGCAGGTGGAGGCCTGGCATCACCACCACAACCTGTCCCAGCCATTCCACCTCAAGCAGCTCCAGCACCAGCATGGCCTTATGCCGACGTGTCCCCTGTGGAAATGTAAAGGCAGTGTTAGTGAAGGTCATGGTCCGGAATGCCCCCCCAGAGCAGTGGGCCACACTCAGTGGACCCTGAGCCAGCCACTCACCTGTCTCCACTCTGTGACCTCCCATATGGCCTCTGCGGGCACCCCATCCTGGTACAAGTCTCTGGTAGACGTGGTGCAGGTACTGTGGCAGGACAAACCTGCCACACACTTCACCCTGTGGTATCAGTGGTACAGCAGCCACCGTGACACTCACTGCAGTTATGGCATTCCCCCATGGCCATCCCACCCACAGCATGTGGCCAGGCACCACCCCATTGGGCACATGCGACATGCCACTCAGCAAGCATAGGACACACACAAGTGCATGCAATGCCACTGAGTGGACATGAGATGCGGAACAGGCAGAGGTGATATGATGTGCCCTGGGGCACTGCTATACATTGCACTATTGGAGGATGACATGGAGGAATTACCGCAGATGGTGCCATTGCTGCCCAAGGATGTTCAGGCTATGGCTGACAGCTGGGAGCCTCCATGCCACAGACCTCCTGCATTGGTACAGGCTTGACCACAACACACTATGGTGTGTCTGTGCACTGGTGGAGGACAACATATGCCCACACACAGGGAGATCCTGGGCCATGTCCGTGGAGATGAAGGTGCTGTGTGCCCTGTAGTAGTGTGCCATGGGCTCCCTCCAGAGGGTAACAGGGGATGTGTCAGGTGTGAGCCAGGCATCCATCTCCAGAGCCCTGTGCCAGGTGACAGATGCCCTTGTGTGCCACAGACAGCCCCATATCATGTTCCTCACAATAACGGGAGAGCTCAGGGCTGTTGAGAGAGGGTTCCTGGGCAGCTATGGCATGCCAAACATGGTCGGTGCCATAGACTGTATGCACTAGCCCATACTCATGCCAAGCACAAATGAGGAGGCATACCAGAGCCATAAGGGTTTCCACAGCATAAACTGCCAGGTGGTGTGCGATGCTAAGGGCATCATCATCAATGTCCTAGTGTGGTATCCGGGTCATTCCATGACGCATACATCTATGACAACTGTGCACTGCGGTGCCATCTGGAACAGCAGGATGAGGGATATGGGTAGCTTTTGGATGAGTGCTTCCCCTTACCTGTGAAAATTATCCATGACAGTTCTGTACCACGTGCCTAACATGTGTTATTCCTCCCCACATAGATGACAGCGGATACCCAGCATGTCATAGTGCTGGTGGACCTCCATCATCAGCAGGGCAACTTGAACACCGGTGAAGTTGGTGGACCGATGCCTTGTACCCCCTCTGCGGACTGTGCCACATCCCATGCCTCTGCCTGTATACTCCATGGACCCTGTCATCTCCCAGTCCACCTTGCTGGTGACCAGTCTGGCTTTCTCCATCCTGGGTCACAGCCATTCTGTGCAGCTTGCACAGTGCGTGTCCCTCACTTGCATGTTGCTGTGCACCTTGGACTGGCCTGCCCCATCCCCCTGGGAGTCTTCCATGCTTGTTCGTGAATGCTGTGTGTTATGCTTGGGTTGCACAGCCCACAGCTATGCACACACTCTTACATGTCATTTGCACGTACCGGCAGCACCTTTGAGTATAGCGGTCAATGCCTGTAAAGGAGATCCTGCTTCAGATTCAGTCCTTAATCTACCAGCCTATTCAATTAAGCTCCCATCTTGGTCTTGATAAAGATACCCACCAATATTTTTAAAGACAGATTTCTTCAGCAGAACTACGGTAATACTTTTTATTTTTAAATGTACAGAAGTACTGATTTATTTTAGTGCAAAACAAATTCTTTCAAGCAGCATGCAAGGCAGGCAAAGGTGTGCATGTGCGTACAGTGCAACTGTGCAGCATCACTACCAGGCCCTAAACTGTAGGCGGGGGGAGTGCAATGCCCGCTGAGACTGTTGGCTGTTACTGACTTTTGTGAAACCTGAGCTCAACTCCAGGGTACACCACCAGTATTTCTAAAGACAGGTCTCTACAGCAGAACTACTGTAATACTTTTTATCTGTAAATGTACATGAGAACCGATTTATTTTAGCACATGAAAATTCTGGCAAGCAGCACACAAGGCAGGGAAAGCTGTGCGTGCAGTACAACTGCGTGGCATCACTACCTGGCCCTAAACTGTGGGTAATTGGAGTGCAGTCAGATGACTGCCCTCCAAGATTTCTGGCTACTACTGGCTTTCGTGAAACCTGAGTGCCCCTCCCCCCAGAATACTTACTATTTACACCACCAAATTAATGACAGATTTAAAAAAATAATAATTACAGCAGTCAACCTAGAAATTAGATCTACTGTATTTGATAGATATAAAATAGTTTCAGAAACACTGTCTTTTTTTTTTTTTTAATTTTATTTAGTTTTTGTTGACCAGGTAAGTGCACTAGACAAATCCTGCCTATTTTCAGGCACGAACAGGGGAAGGGGATACAGATGAATGCCAACTGACCTTGAAACACATTAAGCTGTTGGTGTTATTTTTAGTGAATGAGTGAAATTTGGCCAGGACACTGGGGAATTCCCCTACTCTTTTCGATAAGTGCCATGGGATCTTTAACATCAACCTGAACTACCACCAATCCAGGCAGATGGGACCTCGGTTTAACGTCTCATCCGAAAGATGAGAGAAAGATCTCATCTTCTCCTTCACCTCTGAGCACAGAGGCCTGTGAAATCAAGCAAGTGAAACTGCAGGTCTCTCTTTGCACTGCACCTGGCAAATACATCACTAGATCAGATGATTTCACTGGGAAGAAAAACTCTCACTAGTATCAGGCAGTAAGAAACACAGTACACTCCACCTCCACAGAGCCCAGCCTATGAAATTAAGCTACCGAAACTGCGAAATTCTCTCTGCACAGCTCCTGGCAAATAAATCACTAGATCACACTACTTTTCTGGGGGAAAAATCCCAGTAGTACTAGAAACAAGAAATACAATACACTAACAAAAAGCAAAGGTTTTGTGCTGCTAAAATATAATTTGCTAGTGTTTAATCTCTCTCACTCTCAGAGCTCAATCCATCATGGCATTCTCTACTGCAATGTGGCAGTCACACAATCTGGCTTCGACAAAGGCTCAGTGATTAGCCAACAAGTCCTGTAAGATCTTAAAATCCTGTGGGAAAGCCAACCCTAATACCAGTCGATTAGTGCCTCTATTAAGTATTTGGTTTTCTGAATACTAAATTGCATATTAGTTATGGCATTCTCAATTTAATATTCATTACTCACACACAGTGTTGTGTGAAATTGTAGAATTTTGCTCCTTGAAATATTTAGTGAAATTTGTGCATTTCATAAGCTATTTCGCAGGTGAGAAATGTGAAATTCCGCTGGCAAAATGTGGAATTTCACCAGCAAAATGCTAAATCTAGCCCGTGAAATGTGGAATTTCACCACTCACAAGGGAAGTTCTACTGCTTATGGTCAAAATTCTGCATTTCATAGGTGAAATTTTGCATTTCACACCCGCAAATTATTTCACAGAATGCATGGGATTTCATGAAATATTGCACTTAGTGAAATTCCCGATTTTGGCAGAATTTCTCTGGCAAAATAAAATTTCACTGCATATCTACTCACACACCCTAGTCTACATTTTCACTACATTTTAAAGCAATTTTGGCAGATAGTAAGTTGCCTTTTGGTATTGCATGCTGTATCTTTGGTCAGAGAAAGTCATTCTGCACTATGTTTCATATTTAATCCACAGTGTGTGCTTTGATATAAAAGATTGTATTTCAGTCACAAGAAGGCAGCTAGATGTATCTTTCAGATACTGACTGCTGAACATGCCCCCGCGCTATGATGTCCACTAAGTGAGGGTGAGGGGATGTGCCTCATTGAAATGAATGGGGCTCAAGTTTGCATCCGATTTAATTCATTTAGATAGCTAGTTAGAGATTAATAAAGGACATTGATAGACTAACAAAGCCCTTGTTTGGTGAACAGTGTCCGTTATTAATCTCCAACTGGCCATCTACAGGTATTAAATAGGATGCAAAATCGAGCTCCCATGCTCTTCCTCAGTGAACATCATATCGCAATCAGGAATGAAAAGAATTGACTGGCCACCATCTCGTGTCTGAAATACGATCTCTTATATTAAAGTACACACCATGGGTTAAATATGAAACATAGTGCAGAATGACTTTTGCCGACCTAATGTATGCATAATGAAAGGCAAGTTGCTAAATAATAAAATGAGAGAATCACTCTAAGTAGCTCTTGCTATCACCATGTCCCATTGAGCTCATGTCTTTCATATAAGTGGCACACAGCAGTAGTGGGACATTTGTCTCTGTGACATCTGTAGAGTGCCTGCAGATAGCTGGCAGTCTACAGGAAACTCTGCCCCTGAAGGGCTTAGCAAAGCGTAGGTGCTGTTGTCAGCAGTCCTGATGAAAACTGGGAACCTAACAACTCTGTATCTTGGGCACATCTAATTATCAAGTGGTCCACAGCAACTGGGTAAGCTTCCTCTAAATATAAGACACTACAGTGTAATAAATGCTGCAAGAGTGTGGTGTTGTATCGTGTCTGCTGAAACTAGTTAGAATCTCTGACCAAATACAGTAGCTCTATAGGGTAGGAGTACAGGATTGTGCTAGAGACATTGTACTAGGAAACAATGAGTGTGTGGTAGGTATTCCTTACCCAAACTGTCTGCATGAGATAGAGATAAAAGTTAATAAGTAATATAGGAGACACAATCAGATAGCAAACCAGGACAGGAAGTAACACATCTGGTTGTAGACCAAAAGGCACTAGGCAGTCAAGCGAATGCAGGTTTTCACTGGTCCAGGGTATCGTAGGTTTAATCCCAATTACTGATACCAGACCACCTTTCCAGCCTTGCCAGATTCTCCTTTAAGTCCTCAACCCCTTTGTTTGTGCCTACTCTCCCACAGAGCTTGGTGACATCTGGAAACAGGCAGCTTTAGCCTTAAACTCCATTCCCAATGTCACAATGAACACATTGAGCAACAATGAACAGAGCAATGTCACCTTTGAAACACCACTTGTGACTCTCCTTGATGCTGAGTGCTCCCCCCGCCTGCTTGATCCTACACCTTAGCCAATTTCTCACCCACCTGATTGATTTGCTCCCTGCGCCTAGGTCCTCTAACATTCTGAACAATCTCTTGCAGGCATTGAGTCAAAGGTCTTACTAAAATCCAAATACAGAATGTCAGTGGCCTGACCCTTGTCTACCACCTTTGTTATCCATTCAAAGAAGTTAATTAGCTTAGTTTAACATCTCCCCTACAGAATGGTCTCCATTAGTTTACCCACAGTGGAGGTCAACCTGATTGGACTGTTGTTCCCAGGGACATCCCTAGGCCCACTCTCGTGTAGTGGTACCACATGTGCAGCTCTCAATGCCAGCAGTACTACCCCTGTATCTAGACAGCTGTCAAAGAAAACCACCAGTGGACTTTCCAGCTCTGTTGCCACTTCCCTCAGCACTCTAAAGTGCATGCCATCCAGGCCCAGGAAATTGTTACCATTCTCAACATGAGCCATTTCCTAACCCAGTCTTCCGTTATCCTGTCCTCAGCCGTGCCTCCCCTTCCTCCCCCTTCTCCTTTGCGGCGCTGGCTCATCCTTTTCTTTAGTAAAGACAACACAAAAATATTCATTCACCACCTTTGCTTTATCTTTATTGCATTCTACCGACCCCCTCTTTCTTTTTCAGCTTCACTATGTCTACCTTTGTATGTCTATTTTCATTGACATACTTAAAGAAGGCATTTTCTCCCTCCTTCCTCAATCCCATCTGTTTTTTGTAGCTCCTTTCTTGCCTTTCTTACTCAACTATCCTTCTAGCCTCCCTAATGTTCTCACAGTGGTTCCTCTCATCCTTTTCCTTCTAGAACTTCTTGTACCTGAATGTGGCCATCTCATCCCTTATTACCTTACTCATCTCCTTACTGAACCAACGTGGTTTCCTGGCTTTGGATTTCTCTCCCCTTATGCTTAAGGCAGGTGTTAGTGTCTACCACTCTCCGTTCTCTAATCACTGTCCACTTTTGTTCCACACTTATGTCATTCTTAAGGCTAGTTAGTTGCCTCCACAATGTCTCATCTATCCTAACATAGCCTCTGTTCCTGAAGTCTAGTATTTTTATCTTTGTGCTTGATGCTTCCTTCCTCATGGCAACTCTGAACTAAACTGTGCAGTGGACATGTCTCCCCATAGACTCCTCCACCATGATGTCAAACACTTGATCGCTGTTAGTTACAACCAGGTCCAGCACAGTTCTGTCTCATTTTAGCTCAATCACTCCCTGAACCTGGAAATCATCTTGGCCTTAATCAAGAATCTATTTGCCTCCCAGCACAGGAAGTAATATTAATACATCTTTATTCATATGGTGCCTTTCAGCAATCAAGGTGCCTGACAATCATTTAAAATAACATATTAAAATTCACACCATCATACATAGTATAAAAACAAGTACTCCAACTCTAATAAGGTTTAAATCAATCACCAAAAGCTTGATGCCACAGATGCATTATTAGGGCTTGTTTAAATCCCTCCATGGTGAGGCAATCCCATAACTGATGGGGTAGAAAAACTCCAAAGGGTAGGGGTTACATGCATAAATGCCTTGGCCCCAGAAGATTTTATACACACCCTTGGAATCTGAGGCAACCCCTCATCAGTCATGCTGAGTGATTGCCCAGTGCAGTAAGGTACCAGAAGCTCTTTCAGATAGTTCAGGCCCTGTCTGTGTAGGGCTTTATAAGTCAGAAGACCAACTTTAAAGGTGATCCACCATTGTACTGGCAGCCAATGCGGTCCACGCAGCACTGGAGAGATATGACAGGACCAAGAGGTTCCCGTCAAAAGCTGTGCTGCAAACATCAGATTTCTACCCCAGGTAGCCCTAGATAAAGGGAGTTGCAGTAGTCCAGGCGTGAGGACACAAAGGTGTGGAACAGCTTGGGAAGATCATCAGATGGAACAAGATGCTTAACTCATTGCCTCCACAGGCTCACTCTGAGATTACACCACTTGCCTCCTGAATCTCCTGTTTACTTTTAACAGTGAATCCTGGGTCTTTCTAAGCAAAATCAAGCCATAGTCAGCAAGTTGCAAACAAATGCTAATAGCTCAATAACTGTACATGCTAGACACAAAGTATGAGTGGCAAAGTTATTCAGAACAAAATTGCCTTTCCAATGGTGGCATGCATGTAATAATAAGTAATTTTGTTTTTTTTTCTATGCTGGTCAAAAGAGCAAACTAATTTTTTGTTCACTAAAAAAGGGCAACATAAGCCATTTTTTGTTAGAAAATATGTAAAATATCAACACCAAATTAAGCATACAGACATTAGATGGTGTTTTAATATTATGTTAGTTAAAAAAAATATATCTTTTTACTATAAAATGTAATTTTTCCCCATTTTAGTCAAGGTGCTTTGGTGAGATTTGAGGGCTGAATCTCAACCACACACACCATATCATAAACAAATGTGTATAACTCCAAAAGTATACATGATACACACAAAGTATCAGCATGAAAGTTGATTAGCACAAAAATGCCTTCCCAATGGTGCTATGCAACCAGTTGTAATCAATACAGTTTTTATTTTATACCTGCTGAAGTGCCAAAAAAGTGAATTTTATTAAAGCTGCTTAGGTGAATCTTGATGGAAAACATGTCAGCCATACACACCATACAATAAACAAATGTGAATAACTCCTAAAGTATGCATGATATACACAAAATATCAGTGGCAAAGTTGTTCAGCACAAAATTACCTTCCCAATGGTGGTATGCAAATAATAATATGTTTTTTTTTAAGCTGGTTGAAACAGCAAAAAAAATATTTTTTTCACTAAAACAGGCAACATAAGCCATACACACCATACCATAAACAAATACAAATAACTCCTAAAGTATACATGATATGCACAAAATATCAGTGACACAGTTGTTCAGAATAAAATTACCTTTCCAACGGTGCTATGCAGTCAAATATATATTATATTCTGTTACACTATATATTAAAATATATAAGTGACTTCTCCAGACGTTGCTTGGGCACACTGGGAGTCAGTAGCCGACTTCTTCAGATGTCCTCAGGACACACCAGTGTTTTTTTACTGATGACTACAGGCGTCTGCTAGGAGACAATGAGTTAACCCTGGAGATATTTCTCAGATGGTAGAAAGAGGACTTGATGATGGCTGACACCTGTGATCGTAGTGTCAGCCCTTCATCAAAAATTACCCCAATTTTCACACCTGTTCAGAGGCTGGGATTGATAAGGCCCCAAGAAAAAGTCCTGAGGGCAAACCTGCTCCCACCTCCCCATCTGGTGCCCCAGGTCCTCAAGCACCACCTCAGTCTTTTATGAGTTCAACTTCAGCCAGCTTGAATCCATCCAATCCTGGATCTCTGCAAAACAGTTGTTAAAGACTGAAAGAGCTCTATCCTGGTCAGGTGCAAAAGGAAGGTGGAGCTGGGTATCATTAGCATAGCAGTAAAACCACAGCCCCTACCTTCTTACAATATTTCCAAGGGGCAGCATGTACGCTGTGAACAACATGAGGGACAACACCAATGACTGAGGAAACCCGCATGACAGAGGGACTGGGTCTGAGTAATAAACCCCTGACACCACCCTATGAGTTCTTCCACTGAGAAAAGATGTAAACCACCTGATGACTGTACCTGACAGGCTACAGATGTACCTTAGGCAACTGAGCAGGACCCCATGGCCCACAGTGTTACATGCTGATGAGAGATCAAGAGGAACCATGATGGAATGTTTTTTCCAATCTTCTGCCATCAGGAGTTCATTAAGCACCTGAACCAGCGCTGTCTCAGTGCTATGCCTCTTTTGAAAACTGGATTGGAGAGGTTCATAGATGTCATGGATGGTCAAATGGTTCTCCAATTGTACAGCCACTACTTTCTCAATCACCTTCCCTAAAAAGGGGAGGTTTGACATTGGTCTGTAGTTCACATGGCAGTCTGGGTCCAAAGAAGCTTTCTTCAGGAAGGTTGTTACCATTGCCTCCTTCAGGGAGCTAGGAAACTTACCTGTTTCCAAGGAGCACCAGACAGTACATGCAAGGACCAGAAAAATGATGTCAATGTAACCCATAATCAGGGAAGTGGGTCCTGGATCCAAACTACAGCACATAAGGTGCATACCCTGGACAATTCGGATGACATTCCTGAACTCTGGCTGGTTGCAGGTACTCCAGGAAGACTGAGGGGCAATGACCAAGCACCAGTCCAAAGCCATGCCCATAGAGTGTGCTGACTGGAGCGCCACCCTGATGTCAGTCACCTGAGTCACAGAAGATCGCGCAAGCTCATCGCACTGTATTTGCAAAAAAAGGTTTACAAAACCTGTAAACAGGCTGGGTTGCACAGTCTGTCCATGGTTAGAAAAAGCTGAGCTGGTTGATTCTGAGCAGCCGCAATCTCCTCGGATAAGAACTCTGCCTCCTTATGGATGATTGCAGATTAATAGGCTTGATAATGGTCCATCAATTTAATGCAGTCAGCATCCAGGGCGGATTTCAGCCAGCAATGTTCTAACCTTCATCTTAATCATCGCATCTCCCTCAAAGTACCATCAAACCAAGGGGATCAAGGGTGAAGGGAGAGAGGAACAAACATGGACAGGAGCAACGACATTCTGGGCCATAGAAATGGCTGTGTTATAGGCCATCACTAGAGCCTCTGGATCGCTGTTTGCCAATGGAAGAATCGATAGATCAAGCACTGCCACCAGGTTTTCAGAGCTAACATCTCGTAAAGGGCAATACCTGACCATCTCCACAGGGGTAGGCCTGTGAAGGGGGGCACTAAAACTGGACCCCATGGTGTAATGATCAGACCATCTGACTGGTTTCACACCCAGATCCGAGGCTTCGATCCCCAGGAGAATGACTAAGTCAACAGAGTGACCATGTTTTTGGGTAGCAGTGGAAACTATCTATGTAAAGCCCAGAGATGTCATTAACTGGAGATGGTGCTGTCCAAATTGTGAGAGTTCATCATCAACCAAGGTGTTAAAGTCACCCAGTACTATCAGTCTGGGTAACTCAAATGCCATGTCAATGACAAAGTCCACGACTTCCTGAAGGAACCGCTTCTCATCCCTGGGTGGACAGTAGATGAGGGTGATCCTATAACCTATACCTACCTGCTAGCACGGTACACTCAAATGGCTCAGTCTCCTCAACTGGTACACTCGTGAGGCCCAGTTGAGTCTTTAAACAGACTGCAACTCCACCCTCCCACAATCCAGTCTCTCACGGTGAATTACCAAGTACCTGTCTGGAGTTGCAGCCCCAACCCCTCCCAATGAGCAATATGCAGCACTCTACAGTGTTGTTAAGTTGTAAACTACAATGAGGGGAGATAAAGGGGTGGAGGGCATGGAGGGAAAAGGGTGAACAGTGCACGACCATGGGGATAGGCCTCCAACGCATTCTGATGAACACAGTAATCAGATGAGACACTCCAATTTACTTTAGATAAATTGAGGTCCCCCATTACCACCGCTTTGCCTTTTTCAGTTGCCATCCTGATTGTGGTACCCACCTCCCTATTCATGTCCTCTTCCTGGTTAAGTGGCATATATACTACACCTATCCTCAATTTCCTTCCAATTGCCATTTGGAGCGGCACCAACAGCATTTGTATTTTCCTCTCTCCAATTTCCTCTCTATTGGCTGTAATTCCCTCCATGACAGAAAGTGCCACCATCCCCCCTTCCCTTCCCCCGTCCTCTCTAAAAAGTGCATACCCTGTAATGGGGAAGATGCAGTCATGGCTTGGGGTAGCCCAGGACTCAGTGACCACTGCCAGATCTACCTTTTCCTCTTCAGTCACAGCCTGTAGGTCATCCATTTTGTTCACAAGAATACTATCATTGAGTGAAACTATCCTCCACCACTCCTGATTCTCTCCCCTCCTTTTCAACCTGTTACCTCCTTTATCATTTGTTTCATTGTCTGCCCCTTCCCTCTTGTTTTTGCTCTTCCCTAGCCCCATCTTGTTCCTTCACCTCCACCATTAATGGTCCTCCTGGCTGGCCCGCTGGTGCAGCGGTAGGGTTACCACTCGTGGTGCCAGCGACCCGAGTTCGGGAATGGACCCAGGCTACTGGAGGGTCAGTCGGGGGAAGGAGGTTTGAGCACCGAGAGGCTACTGTCCTCCTTCAGGGTGGGGTGGGTTCTATGTTCCGCCACTTTACTGCCACCTAATTGAACATGGGTGGAGGTGCAGTGGGACCATCTGAAAGGGAGCGGAGGCGTTGGCTGGGGATGAGCGATTGCACGTCTCAATGTGTGCTGCTCCTAGGTTCCCCTAGAGTGCCACAAATGTCCTCTGGGAGGGGACAGAAACAAGTGGAAAAAGCCCTGTGGTACTCCTGTAGATGGGGCTCCAGACCCTGATCCCAATGCCTCTGCCGGCTCTGGTGACAGTGTCCCTGATGACATGAACATTCATCGGGCGGAGGAAGGCTGCCCTGTCCTGTATCCACCTGGGGGGGTATAACCAAGGCTCCATGGGGGAACGGACTGCACTGGCACCAGACAGATGAGCAGGGACGAATAAGGCCATAGGAGTCTCCTGAAGGAGAGGTAGCACCGCAGTGTGAAGGAGGCGTAAAAAGAAATAATAATGAAAAAAAAAAAATTAATGGCCTTCCTATGCATTTACCTAACTGAACAGTCAATTGCCCCTTTCTCCTACAAGCATCACCCCTTGCCCCTTTCCTTTCATGCTGTTCCCCTGCCTTTTGAACCTTTCTATTGTTTCTACCTGGAGGGCTCTGTCTGCCCTGCCTCCCAAAACACCTGGGTTCTGTGGCCCTTACTGGCTCCTCCATTCAATTTGTAGTTAAGCTCTATCTGATGAATTCCCCAATCCTTTCCCCTAGCAGCCTGGTCCCTCTCCTACTAAGGTGCAACCTATCAGGTGTGTTAAGGGTTTTATCATTCTAGGTCACATCCCAGTTCCCTATATAGCCAAACCCCTCCTCCCTTCACCTTTCCCTCAACCAGCCATTAAACTCTGCTATCCAATGTTTCCTAGCCATGCTAGCTGTAGGCATCAGTAACAATTCAATGAAGGACACTTAGCTACCACCCTACAAACATTTTCTACCACCATCTACCTTACCTGCACTGTCTCTACCTCACAGCTAGCTTGGTGATTTATACCTAGGTAAATTACCATATGTGGCTTCCCTCCTATTCCGTTTGTGAGTGGGCTTACTTCCAGGCCAATGCTCTCTGCTATCATTCCCAGTAAGCATACCACTCTCCTACCTTGCAGTTTTCCAAAACTAGTCCACCTAATTCCCTTCACTATCGAATACACTAGTGCCATGACTACTGCTACCCCTTCCAACCTCCACAACTCCCCTGCTGGGGTTACCCTTTCCTGCTCAGCCTGCTTTTCTATTCCTCATTTACCAGTTCCCTTCCCTGCCTCTCCCCACCACCAATGTCTGCCTCATGTCTCCTTTCCACTCAGTGGAGTGCCCAGCAAGTAACAACAAAGTATTGCTTGCTTTTGTTCCCTGCAATGCAACATTAGCGAAACAGTTGGCAGATAGAATTTTTTTTGGATTATCCAATGCAAGTTCACACTTATTTCCACACCATTCCAGTCAAAACAGTTAATTATAAATCAACATGTGCTGCTGTAGCAATGAGGACTCCTAAGAAGCATCACCAGTAGCTACACTACCTCCCCAGTGGACCAAGGGATGAAAAGAAACACTCCAGGACCCTATTCCACCACATACACATACGGTACGTGTACTTACTATTCTCTCCCCCCCACTGTAACTGGGAAATTGGATTCCCTCCTATCTCAACTCTTGTGAATGTGTCCCCCACTACATTCTCTCTCAGTCATCTGAATAGCTTACTTGGGCCTCATGTCATTGGTGCTGTTACAAGACTCCTCTCCCCTTAGGCTCAAGCTGTAAAATTCAACTCGGCCACCTCCGAAAAAGCAGTCATTAATGTTGGTGTACCGCAGGGATCTCTCCTTGAACCCCTTCTCTTCTCGATGTTCCTTAATATTATAGCACAAAACATATCCTCTTGATCATCATTGCTATACACCGATGACCTTGTTCTTTACACTAGCTCAGATAATGTTCAATCTATTAACCATAAGTTCTCTATGGACCTACTAAATATTCAGTCCTGGATCACCAGAAATAAGCTCATTCTCAATGCTGGCAAGACCCAGACTATGCTCTTTGGGTCTTCTATTAAACTAAAACAGAGCCGGGAATTTTTCCAGTTCTCCTGGGCTGATGGTTCCCCACTGGAGATGGTAACTTCCTTTAACTATCTGGGTGTCTTGCTTGATGAATCCCTCACTTATGACACCATATAACCTCTGCATGTAAGGCTGTCAATGCCAATCTGGGGTTAGCCTAGAAAACAACCCATATTCTAACCCCTTCTGCAAGGTTGGCCATTGCTAGAGGAATCCTACTCCCGTCACTCTCGTATGGATCTGTAATCTATACTAACGCATCTAAGGCTACTCTTCAGAGGTGGGATACAACTTATAATAATATATGCTGATATGCCTCTGCATCCCCTAGGTTAAGACATCACTGCCTACTGTATTCAGACCTAAATTGGCCCTCCCACATTGTACACCGACACCTCTCTCTTGGGAACTTTCTGGACAGTATACTGTGGTCCGGTATGCCTACCTACCTCACTTCCATGCTGACCACTCAGCCCATCTCCTACAGTCTCCGATCTTCTGACCTTTCTTGCTTAGCATCCCAAGCTGTAGAACTATCAAAGGGAAATCAGGTTTCTCATACGTAGCTCCCAATTACTGGAATTCACTGCCCTTAGATGTACACCTGGCCCCTAGTCATGCTACATTTAGAACAGGCACCACTCCCTCTTTGCTGCACGTGCCAGATACACCTGCCTCAACCCACCATAGATCTTGACTCCCTCTGCTTGTGTTGCCTCACAGTTTCCCTCCTATTTTCTGTGGAGTGAGCTGGCACCCTGCTCCTTCCGCTTCCCCCATAATTTCTATCCTACACCCTTTTTCTCATCCCTTTCCCTCTCTCTTCCTCTCTCTCACTAGGCTATACAGTATATCTGCATTACCTTTCTTCCTACCTCCTCCCAAAACTGTTTCTTTTCAGTTCAGCTGGTTGTATGATACTATTACACTGTAATGATGGAGGCAGTATGGTGCAGTGGTTTAAGGCTCAGAGCTGAAAATCTGGAGACCTGGGTTTGAATCCCACAGCCCCCACTTGCATACTGAGAGACCCTGAGCAAGTCACTTAACTTTCTTGAGCTCCCAGGTTGCACCTGCAAACAAGCTTTCAGCTTAGTGTGTCTCACCCGGTAAAATAATTGGTAAAAAAAAAAATGATACCCTGTGGCATTTTCTGCACGTTTAATGTGATATTACTATAACTGTTTACTCATGGACACTTACCTTCTATTTGTATAATACAACTTACGTGTCTTGGTACCACTGTTGTCTTAATCTTGTTCACTTCTGATATGTGATGTATTTTATATTTCTTGACACTGTATTCAATGTACCTGTATCTCTCTGTGTTGTCGACCTACCAGTTTGTGCCTGAAAATAGTCACTTTTGTGTCTGCTGAACATACCCAGTCATAAAAAACAAAATATTTAAAAAAATAAAAAAAATAAAATTGATTAGACTCATCACTTTATCTGGTCCTGCAGTCAGGGATGTTCTGAAAAACAATTTTCTGGGCACTCACTCGCTGTAACCATCAAGGAATACAACATTTTGTGTTTTGTACTGTGTATGTACAAACTGATTAGCAATATTGTACTGCATTACATTACTGGCTGTCTAATCCTACATTCACTGCAAAATGGTGCTTTAAGCAGCAGCCAAGCACATCCCAATGCATTTACTATCCCACGTACTGTGTGTGTGTGGTAGTAGGACAACATGTTATGGGAGTTGGAGTTGAATCATCAGATGCCATCCAATAAATGCCAAGAATGTTGGCAGTTCTTTCAGGTTCCTACAGTACTCCCAACGAGTGAGTCTCCTCAGGCCAAGATTGTGGCAATGCTTAGCTGCACAAGGGCATGCATGTCAGGTGGTCCTAGTCCTTACTTGCCCTTGTTCTCCTGTCTTCCCATAGTCCACCTTGCACCACTGACTGCAACTTCAGTCTCATGACTGGTGGGGGACTCAGTTATTAGGGGGATAGAACTGGGGGAGCAGGGAAAACTGAAGTAAGGTGCCTGCCTGGTGCCATGACTTGGAGAGACAGGAAAGCGCATCCTCAGGATCACAAGAACAGCTGCACGGGAATCTGAGCTGGACATCATTGTCCACCTAGGGACAAGTGACTTGGCTAATCATGAGATTAGAGCAGTGCAGAAGGACTTTGTAGAACTGGGGAGGGGCCTAAGACAAGTAGCACACACAATATCCTTCTCTGAGGTGCTGCCTGTCAATGGCATGAGTGAGGTGAGGGTACTTTGCACAATGCAGTTTAAAAAATGGTTGAACAAATGGTGTGGAGCACAGAGGTTTGGCTTCATTGGGGACTGGGGTTCCACCTGGAGGGACACCAGCCTATACTGGCAGGATGGTCTGCATCTGTCCAGGAAGGGAACAAGTCTTTTGAGCAATCAGCTTAAATGCTTCATTGGCAAGCTTTTAAACTAGTCAAGGGGAGGCACTGATAAGCAGCAGGAAAATCCCAGCCTCTCCCTACAAAACAGGGTACTAAATGAGAAAAAGACTGAGGTAGACAGGTCAGTGGGGGTGCTGCAAAGAAGGTAAAGCCATCAAAAATGGAGAGCAATGAGTACCAATGTCCGTAGTCTGAGTAACAAGCTTCCTGAATTAGTGGCCTTGATGAAGGAGGAACATCTGGATATCGTGGCAGTCACAGAAACATGGTACACAAAACCATGACTGGGACATAAACATACCAGGATACACTATCTACAGGAGGGACAGGGAGGGTAAAGAGGAGGAGGGTAGCTCTTTACATAAGGGAAGGAATCAAGGCAACAGAACAAAAGGGAAAACAGGGAGGAGAAGAAGCACTGTGGGTAAATTTGGAGACTGGCAATGGCACCACAATCTGCACAGGGGTTGTATACAGACCCCCTTCTCAGGGGGAGGAAATGGACAAGGAAATGATAGAAAGAATACTTAGAATGGCAGAAAAAGGGGAGATATTGCTGATGGGTGATCTGAATATGCCAGTTGTTAACTGGAACGCAGTTGCAGCAGCCACTTCAAAGAGTGGGGTTATTCTAGATGCCCTACAAGGGGCATGCCTTAGACAACTAGTATTGGAGCCCACTCAAGAAGGAGCAATCTTAGACCTGGTTCTCTCAAATGGAGATGAAGAGGATCACAGATGTAAGTGGGTAGCCATCTGGAGAACTAGCGACCATCGAACAGTATGGTTCACAATAAACACAGCAATAGAGTCAAGCCATACAAAGGCAAAAGTACTGGACTTTAGGAGGCTGACTTTGCCAAAATGGGTGAGTGCCTAAGGAATATACTAGCAAGTGGGCAGGAAGGAGGGGTGGAACAAAATGGGGAATAATAATAACTGCCATCACAGAGGTAACAAGCCTTTGTGTGAAGCAAATTAACAAAATGAAATGATGTAAGAAACCACTATGGTTCTCAAAGGAAGTGGCAGTGAAGATTCAAGAGAAAAAGAAAGCATTCAGGAAGTACAAGGAATCACAGAAGGAGCAGGACAGGGAACTGTATCAGTTAAAGCAAAAGGAAGCTGGGAAGGCCGACAGAACAGCAAAGGCCCAAACCGAGGAAAAGATAGCCAACTCAGTTAAGAAGGGGGATAAAACCTTCTATAGGTACATCAGGGAGAGAAGGATGACCAAGGGAGGGCTAGTGAGGCTTAATATAGAGGAGGGAGGGTGGGCAGAGGGTGACTGTGAAAAGGCAGAGATACTAAACAAATATTTTTGCTCAGTATTTACAAAGGAAGTGGGGGAGGTACCTAAAACAAACAGTAGAAACACTGGCTACAGAAGTTGATACCAGCCCATTTACAGAAGAAAGGGTTCTGAAATAACTCTTAAAACTGAAGGTGGACAAAGCAATGGGGCCTGATGGATTCATCCCAGAATTCTAAAAGAACTAAGGGTAGAACTAGTGACACCACTGACTACCCTGTTTAACAAATCATGGGAGGATGGGGTGGTACCGAAGACTGGAGAAGGGCAGATGTGATTCCCTTCACAAAAGTGGGAGTAAGGCAGAAGCAGAAAACTACAGACCTGTTAGTTTAACCTCAGTGGTAGGGAAATGATGGAATCACTTCTGAAGGAAAGAATTGTTGAGTATCTAGAGGCCAGAGGGCTCAGGACCCAAGGCATGGATTCACAGCGGGAAGATCATGCCAGACAAATCTGATAAATTTCTTTGACTGGGTGACCAAAGTAGTAGATCAGGGAAGGGCTGTGGACATGGCCTACCTAGACTTTAGCAAGGTATTTGACACAGTCCCACACAAAAGATTAATATACAAGTTAGCCAGCCTGGGAGTGGGTCCCAAGATGACAGCCTGGGTAAAGAATTGGCTGGAGAATAGGACACAGAGAGTAATAGTAAATGGAGTCCACTCTGAAGAAACAAGCGTTGTTATAGCTGTTTTTTTACTGTATCATGCTGTTTCTCCAATGTTGCCATGTATGTACCACAGGGTTCAGTATTAGGACCGGTCCTCTTCAATGTCTTTATAAGCGATATTGCAGAGGGACTGGAAGGAAAAGTATGTCTCTTTGCAGATGACACAAAGATCTGTAACAGAGTCGATGCACAAGGTGGGGTGGAAAGGATGAGAAGGGACTTGGCAAGGTTAGAGGAATGGTCAAATGGATGGCAGCTTAGATTCAATGCTAAGAAGTGCAAGATAATGCACCTGGGAAACAAAAACCCAGGGGAAGAGTACACAATGGGGGGTGAGATACTAACAACAACAAAAATGGAAAGGGACCTGGGGGTAGTCATATCAGATGACCTAAAGGTGGGCAAGCAATATGAGAGGGCAGCAAGGAGGGCTGGGGGGGATACTGGGATGCATAGGGAGAGGCATCACCAGCAGAAAACAGGAAGTTATTATCCCTCTGTACAGACAGTTGGTGAGTCCCCATTTGGAGTACTGCGTGCAGTTCTGGA
The DNA here is from genome assembly GCA_016271365.2 of Neoceratodus forsteri. Classification (NCBI taxonomy): domain Eukaryota; kingdom Metazoa; phylum Chordata; order Ceratodontiformes; family Ceratodontidae; genus Neoceratodus; species Neoceratodus forsteri. Next base: position 1,356,329,082 of record CM057452.1, read on the forward strand.
GACCCAATCTCCTCAAGGACATAGACAGGATGGAGGCTGTCCAGAGGAGGGCAACTAAAATGGTGCAGGGTCTGCACCAGAAGACATATGAAAAGAGACTTAAGGAGCTGAATATGTATAGCCTCGAGGAAAGGAGAGAGAGGGGGGACATGATGGAAACTTTCAAGTATTTCAAGGGAATCAACAAAGTCCAAGAGGGTAGCATCTTTCAAAAAAAGAGGTGTGCAAGAACAAGGGGGTACAATTTGAAGATAGAAGGGGCAGCTCAGAGGTAATTTAAGGAAGTATTTTTTCACAGAGAGGTTGTGGATGCATGGAATGGCCTTCCGGAGGAAGGTTGTGGAGTCAAAAACAGTGGTGGAATTCAAGCATGCATGGGACAGTCATAAGGCAATTCTAGGGGGTGGGGGTAGGAAGAAGTAGGCTGCTGGTTAACTAGAATCTGCAGCTTATCTAATAGGTAAGGAAATGGGCAGACTGGGTGGGCCAAATGGTCCTTATCTGCCGTCAAAATCTATGTTTCTATGTTTCTATGACTGCTGTCAGCAAAAACAAAAAGACTGCACAACATTAATTTTACAATGAGTTACTACCTAAGTGAAGGCTGAATCTGTGCGAACTACCAACTGATGTGAGCTGGTAAAACTGCTTTAGAAAGTTAACTACTAGCTCCTGTGAGTAGGCCCCAGTGCATCACTGCTCAACTAGTAATCAAGTAAAATGTGATAATTGAGGTATTGGTAGTCAGCATCTCCTATCCTCCTCTCCTACATGAATGGACCATAGATGTGAAATCAAAGGCAGTGTTTTCTAACTCTTAGCCCCAATAACACCAAATATCCCCACCACATTCCATTCACAGCACAAACATCTACCTTCCCCCCTCCTCCTTTTTTCTTATCCTGCTCGCCTGTTTAGCCGTAGGTTCAGCTGTCAAAAACCATCTGGTTTCACAATGCAGTGAGCTCTTAGAACAGAGAAATGTCCATTGGCAAAGGTCACCTTTATAATGAACTCACACACCAGGATCAGTTATAATAACTTCTTCAATAACCAAGTCACCAAACAGGCAGGTAAGTGGGAGAGTAAGTACCAGTAACATGACTTTTGGGTGGACTATCAAGAAGGTAGACTAGCGAGCAGGTGGTCAAGCAGGACATGTGATTGCTCAGACTTGTAATTTTTATTACCAATAAAAACTCTTTCAGTGTTCAAGTAAATAGCGTTGATGTAGTCTAAAACAAAAAATGGAATGAATTGGGCAGAAGGACTGCTGTTTACCTCACTGGTAAAGAAATGCTGAGATACTATGAAGCCGAGTTAAAAAAAAATCTCTTAGTTTATAGTGATCATACCAGTGTTGCTGATGAACTGAACAAAGTGGGGTTGGGTTGGGTTCATTGAGATCTCAGTACTCCACCAAGATGATCTGATAGGCAGGCAAAGAAAAAAAAACAGTTGTCAATGCCAAATTTTGGCTTGTTGGCACTGCCATTGGTAGTTCAGGACTTAGAGCAATGCATAATAGGAATGGCAGTGAAGTATTGAAGTAACGCACCCCCCCCCACAGAGACTGAAAGGCACTGGGGGGGTGAGCCTTTTGGTCATCGGCCATAATGCTCAAGCTATTCCACCTCTCCTTACACTGCAGACAGCAACAGGTGTTGCAGTGTGCTTTGTGGACTTTGGCCCTTATGCTCACCCCATTCCATGAGGAAATAAACTGAGATGGGTGCTGTATAGGAGAATTGCGTGAACGTTAGGACTGAAGACCCCAAGGCACACCTTGATGCCTGTCCGTGGCTATAGGGTGGGGGTAGAAAGCTGGGAGCTTTACAGCTGACTAACCTAAGTCACACCCCAAATGCCTGCCAGTCTCCACAGGGTGGACATTATGGTTGGAAATCTTAATGCCCCAGGCATTGTTAGTGTTTTGGCTCAAAATTTACAAAATGGGCTTTTTTGGGACCCCACCTCATGAACAGTGGCACTCTCATTTCTTTACTCAATCCTGAAAGGTGATTTTGCACAGCAACTACGCCATTCAGCACCACAGGTGCGCAAGCACATTTTGGTCAGGATGTGAAGAATGACATCTGCACTGTTCATGAGGAGGTGTGAAAAAATGGCAATCTTGAAAATCTGGAGTGAAAATAGGAAACATTTGCAACGTTACAAACATGCGTAGAAACTGTGCAATGCACGTCTGTAACATGCTCGTATTTTTGCATTTTTGCATCTCATTTTTAACATGGACTTTTGGGGACCTCCCCTCATGAAGAGTGGCACTATGATTTTGTTAATCCATCCCAAAAGTTGATTTGGCAAAGCGACCATGCCATTCTGTGCCATAGAGGAGAAAACACATTTTGAGTATGATGTGAAAAATGGCAGCTATACCGTTCATAAGTAGGTGTTAAAAAATGGCAATGTTGAAAATGTGTAGTGAAAATATTAAAAACATGCAAAGTTATGAGCATATGTAGAAAATGCAAAACACACACCTGTAATGCAGTCATGTTTTTGAATTTTTTCACCAAACTTTCAACATGTGTTTTTTGGGACCCCACCTCATAAGCAGTGATACTTTCATTTTGTTATTCATTCCCAAAGGTCATTCCATGCAGTGACCACAAAATCACCTTTTAGGACTGAGAAATGAAACAACAGTGACATGTTCATGAGGTGGTGTCCCAAGAACCCCATGTTGAAAATTCTGGGCCAAAATTCCTAAAAATGGCTGAGACATCAATCTAAGTTAAATCCCCCATTGATTGCCATTATGCAGCACTTACCTTGATTCCTCAGTTTGTAGTTCGGCTTTGAAGAGTGCAGACACATCCTGGTCCACAGAAGATCACAGCATTGGACCTCCTGAGGGTAAGTATGTGTGAGGAGGAGTGAGGGGAGATGGGTTCACAAAGGGAGGGTTGGGGTGGAGGATGGGGGACTGTGGAGGTGAAGCTGGATGGTTTTCTTTTTTACAGTTTAACAAACAACTCCAAGAGACCATTTTCTTTATAGGTTACAAAAATAAAAAAAAAACCTTTGAGCACACTGGGGTGGGCTCCCAGTGTGCCACATGAGTTTGGGGGGGAGACATGATGCCAACAGGGATTGGGCACCCCTGTCAGCAAGCTTGGGGAAAGGGAGAACATGATGCCAATGGGGATTTGGCACCCCCTTCAGCAAAAAAATTGAGCTTGGGGGGCATCTGACAACAGGAGTAGACATCCCAGTGTCAGGAAAATAAAACAAATGTCTCGGCACACTGGGATGGGCTCCCAATGTGCCACAATGTGGCTATGGGGGGATACATACCATCCAGGGGATTGGGCACCCCCAATGTCAGCTTTGAGAGAGTGCATGGCTTGCAGCAGGTGCTAACATTGTGGAAATCTGCACCGGTGGATGTTTTATTTATTGAAATGTTTCACCAGGAATGGCACACCGAGCAATTCTGGCCATGCTTGCAACTCCTGCCATGCACATTACTGTGCACTGTAATGCACACGGCTGGAGTCTTGTCATCTGCCACTGCAATGAGGAAACTGCACCTCATTGGAGTGGCAGATTTCTTTCAAGGTTGTGGATGTCTTTGAAACTGCTGTCATCACCAGAATGCGCACTGATTGGTGGCTGAGGGATGCACCTACTAAAGAGTCCCCTGCATTGGTGACAACACTGACACACTTCTGAAATGTGCTACTGCCCCCAAGATGTTGCTTGCGCATGCATAAGCCAATATAAAAAGATAATCTTGGCTCCGGTATTCAAAAGCAATGGGATTTTGTAAAGAAGTGACATCCTAATCATGGGGCACAGATGTCAGCTATAGAGAAATGTTTTACATGTGAACTTGGTATTCTAGAATTCTCAGCACATAACCATAAAACCACAAGCCTCGGTAACATGGGCATCCAAGATTTTTAGAGTACCTAGAAAATATATTTCTATTGGTATAAAAGAAGTCCTGTTAGCTAGGTTCAGGTGTTTCATTTTTGAAAATTCATAATTTTTATGCGTTTTAGATTTTTTTCCACAGAAAAATGATGGCAGTGCTCGAAACCAAACATTTTTTTCACAAAAACAAAATATATTTTCTTATGAAGGAAAAATGGCTGCAAAATTTAAATTCATCTTTCATATAAGTTTGAATTCAAAAACCCTACAGAGTATGCTTAGCAGCCAAACTGTTAAACCTTCTAACTCTAGAATGGATTAGAAATTGCTCCAAACCAACAAAATGCCAAGTCCATTGGACCAAGCCCTGTCTACCCTGAAAGTTATGCAAAAATAATTCAGAACTGTCTTTGATGTACTGTATGTGCAATCAAAAAAGTCAGAAAAGTGCAATTAGGTTTTTAAAAGCTGCAGATCCCAGAATCCAGACGAACGCCATCACAAAACTTCCCACATCTTGAGATCATGCTACCAAGATTGTGCATACAAAATTATGTGCAATTCAGTCAAACGGTGCCAAAGTTATTAAGGTGCAAATATTTTGGATTAGCATTAAACTGTCTGACTCACCCTAACTACACTAGTACTACCACAGAATTATAATCCTTACAATAGTGGTTGTTTGTGTCCTATATTTTATTTATTTATTTATTCATTCAAAGATATTAAGACTATTTCATTTCTTCATTGATTGAGGTTTCGATATATGATGCAGGAAAAAATATCTGGGGTGGTATTAACATGCTGAATGAATGAATGAATGAATGAATGAATGAATGATTTGAAAGAAGTAGACATTACTGAGAGATTTTCATATGTTCGTTCCTTTTTTTATATTGTATTAGGCACTTATTATAAATGTGACATGATTTATCATAATAATCAGTTAATTCACTTTTGTAATATTAAAAATAGCTGAAAACTAGAAAATTGTATTGAACTTTAATATGGTAAACACATTGAAAGGTTTATGATTCTTAACATGAATACTGACATAAATGTGAATACATTGTTGGGGGGATTTACAAAAGGGATGCACCCAGTGCGTCTGAGTTGTGCCGGCCTATCCCAGAGTTGCACCCAGGCTCAGTTCTCAAAGGGCAGAATGAGCCGGTGCAACTCAGATGTACTGAGCACCACCTATAACAGTATGCGGAGAATCTGGGGTGGGACATTCAGGGGGCGTGCCCATGCATATGGGGCGCATTCCCATTCACAACCCACCTTGGAGATGTATCATTGGAGCAAATCCAAAGATGCACCTCTAAAAGTTGTCTACAAAACATAGACTTAAGTGGGCAGCCATGCACAGGCAGGCTGCAATACTGCAGACAACAGCACAGCAGCCTGCCTATCCTGGCAGTACAGTGGTTACCCTCCCTGATATCACCTGTATATGTAATGATGCATATTCCCTTTTCCTGGTGTTCTAGTGGCCCTCATACACCAAGCCCTGATAACACTCCTTATTATAGTAATTATTAATCATCTGTGTTCTGGTTGCATAGTGTTCCCCCCACCTCGATCCCCAATATCGCAGTTGTTATAACAACTATTACTATTACCTGAGTAGTCAAGTGGTCCCCTTCCACCCGAATCTCCAATTGCAAACTATAACACCCACAGATAGCCTTGGTTTTCAAGTGGCCTTCCTCCCTGTCCAAATCCCCAATGTCACTGACCACAACCTGTAAGGCTGCCCTGGTAGTCTAGTGGTACCCCCTCCCTGTCTGACAGGATTGCAATGTCAAGATTGAGCACAAAGTATCCCTGGTGGCCCAGTGGACCCCCCCCACCCACTCAAGCACCCCCACCCTAGCCATCTCCCCATCCCAGCATGATCCAAATGTGTACTGTAAGACTTCTTTCACAACTTTGTGAATGAAATTGTGTCATTCCCAAAGCTATGAATGAAGGCTTACAGTACACCTTGGAAGTCCATTGGTCAGCAGGGTCAACTAATGGACTTCAAGCCATGCTTTTCACAGTTATTCAATGAAAGATCAGTCAGTGGGCCACCTCAGTGTTGTGCAGGAGGGTTGAGCTGACCGCTGATATTTGGACCATGCTGTGAATCTGGGGGTGGGGTGGGGGTGCCTGAGTGGGTGAGGGGGTCCACTTTGGGCCACCAGGGATACTTTGTGCTCTATCTTGACATTTCGATCTGGTCGGGGCAGGGAGTGGGGTACCACTAGCCTACCAGGGCTGCCATATGGGTTTTGGTCAGTGACATCAGGGATTCAGGTGGGGGGGGCACTAGACTACCAAGTCAGGTTATATTATTTATTATAACAATGGTGATATCAGGGATAGGGGAAGGGGGAACACTACACAACCAGAATACAGATGATTATTAATTAGTACAATAAGGGGTGTTATCAGGGATTGACAATGGGTGCAGCTAGACCATCAGAACAGGGAATATGCATCGGTAGATATACAGGTGATATTGGGAGGGGGGACCACTGGATCACTACTACAGGGCACTGTTTCACTGTTTATAATGACAGGGATCGATGGGATCAGGGTAGGGGGACCACTAGACTACTGTGGGTGGTTGTTCCTTTCCTCAGGCACTACTGGTCTTGCAGGGCACCTGGCACATTCTTTCAGGAGCATCCCTGCAAGCTTCATGCAAATGGGGTCATTGCCTCCCTGAGGAGGCTGTGGAGTCAAGAACAGTGGGGGAATTCAAGAATGCATGGGACAGACATAAGGCAGTCCTAGTGGGGGATAGGAGGAAGTAAGCTGCAGGTTAACTAGGCTCTGCAGCTTATCTGTTAGGTAGGAAAATGATCAGACTAGGTGGGCCATGCGGTCCTTATGTGCCATCAGATTCTATGTTTCTATGTCATAATGACATGCAAATTGCCCTATTTCACCATGCATGCCTAATGGCTCATTTGCATGTATCTGGCTGTGAATCCCAAACTTGGGAGTGGCACATCTGGATATGCACCAGCCCATCAGTTACCCAGCCTGCGCAGGCAGGGTGTTGTGCTGGCGCATCTCAGGTTGGGTGCAACTTCAGTATTCACAGATGGGATGTGCCAGGAGCATCATCCATGCATCTCCTGCGAATACCAAGGTTTGGGCTCAGCACATCTCATTTTCACCACTGCAACTCAGATGCACCGAGCCCAAATCTTTGAGAATCCTGCCCTATGTGTTTATCTTTGTCATATTTGCTTCACTGGCTATTTGTTCTCTCTTTTTATTAATATATAGCTTTTTATCATTTTGCTTTAAAAAAGTGCAGTTTACGAATTTGCAAACATTTTTTTAAATACAGCATTTTGTCTCCACAGTATACATGAAGTTAATTTGTTTCGTATCAAGCGTCGTCTCTAAAATAAGTTTCTTTTAGATGTTTGTAAAATGTTGAAATCCCAATAGAATGGAATTCTGTGAAATTTCAGAAGTTCTGCAGAATTTTGCTAGTAGCATAATTCTGACATTTTACATATGAAATTGTTTTTGCAGATTATTCTTTTTCCCCAGTCCTTGGAAAAATAGTCTGTGGTTTACGTGACCTGTGGAAAATTATTCTGTGGTTTGCATAGAAATGTTTTTTTGGAATTAAATGAAAAAAAAATCTGAAAAGCAGTTTTGAAGTAGAATTCCCATTCCATAACAATTCCAACAGCAAGATTGTACTTTTCCACACAGCCCTACTTTCCAGCATATTTTGCTTAAGTAATATATTTCTTAATAAATTCCACTTAACACATACATTGACAGTTTTTACTTTAACTTTATAATAACATTTGTTATTATTACAATAAATATGTTTAGTATCTCTTAACATAATAACAATAATAATGTATCTGGAACATTTTGCAACCTAGTCATGCCTTCTAATAGGTGTAATAGTATAATATACATTCAGTACCCATTCCAGTAACTATACAATCTCCATTGATTTTGTAGCTATTAACAGTGAACGTAATCTAAGATAACAATGAGTGCTAAATAGTGGCTGTCTAAAGACTGACTGTATTTTTATAGTGTATCATATGTTGCTAGTCATTATTAGTGCCTATAAAATTTCCTCCTATGCTTTACTAGACTGTCACAGATAAAGATATGTATAACCAGCTGTACTGCAAGTTAGAAAATTTCAATTAATTTAAAAACTCTCATAAATTATATGTTTACCTTTATTTTGTTTTGTTACTTATCATTTTTAGCTCACTGCCTCATATAAGGACACACGAGGATTCATAGAAGCACGAGTTAATGGATTTGCGTAAGTAAAAGGCTTGTTTGTAACAGTTATTAATGTTGCTTTTTTATTTTACATTTCATAATGGGAAGGAGTATGCTAGTAAGGCAGTGGACCCCATGGTTGGAGCACTGAAATGAATGAAATTGGGGACTACAGATTTTAAACACATGGCAGTTCTTGGTAATGTATGACCTTAAATAAGTCACAGCCTTCTAGGGTTTCAGATCCCTCAGCTGTAAAACTGAGAAGAACAAAGGTCTCATTGAAATAAAATTGTTGACTGCAAAAACAAGGCCAGTTCTAGCTGTGCCAGTATGTGGTAAATACGTTTGAACTACAAAGATCAACCAGTGCAATCACCACTAATTAAAAAAAGCCAGTGACTGATAATTCTGTACATTCAGTTTGACACGGTGTTTGTCTAACTTGAGCTGGCTGTAGTGTTCTTCTTGTTATTCCCCCTCCCACCTCCCACAGGTTGCATCTGGAAATGAACCCTTTGGAATTCTACTTGGTTATCTGATAAAAAGTGTTGCAGATAAACAAACACATTTTAACTGTAGTTGCTTCCAAGCTTTTATTAGCACAAGTGTGACTGCAGTGTATGCACATTGCACAAACCTGAATTGTGCAACCAACCAATGTTTAAACCTCATAAAATGGCAGCTGGAAATACCTTGCCTGACTTATTCAAGGCAATATAGACAAACTGCACAACCAATAAAATGAAAGGCATAGTGTTTCCTTTGTAAAGATCCCTCATCAGGGTGTGCCATGCTGTGTGCAGTTTTGGAGCTGTCATATAAAGCACCTAAAGTAGGACATACAAGGAAACAAAAATAGAGTAGCAGCAGCAAAGGCAAGAACAGCACCATCCACCAGTAATAATGCAAAAAAAGAGTGATTTATTTAGTCACAGTTCAGCAGTAAATATCCATGGAGCCTACATTAACACAAGATCCAGAAGCAAATGATTTGATACCTTTTAATGGACCAACATAGATGTAACAACAAGAACAAAGTGCTCTAGCTTTTGGACCAACAAGTCCTTTGTCAGAAGCATAACCAATAAAGCTTTCTTAAAAAGATTAGTAAGTACACATTGTATGATGTGTAAAACTTAACTGGACCCATTACTCAGTTATACTCTCCATCTAGATATTATGCCCCCTAAACTTCTAAAGCCTATAGTGTAGTAACAGGACTGTATAAATTATATTTAAAAACATAAATTGACAGTATTAGTGTCAAACAAAAAACTCTTGTCAAGGACCACCAAGGAATTAAGACCATGCAGCCTGATATGTACTGTCAATAAATTATTAGTGTATAACAACTTGATGTACCGAAAATGTCCAAGGAATCTGAATAAGAGGTACAAATTAAATTATGTCCTCCCCTCCACACACACACAATACACTCTACCCCACTCCACATCCCCATAACGTGTGGGGGATAACTAGTTTTAAGGAGATATATACACACACACACACACACAATGAATCATCATTCACATCAATCACTGCAATTGTTACCCAAAGAAATTCAGCTTGTCATGAAATCCCAAGTAAAAGGGATCATGTATCCTAATAGCTGCAGAGTAAAAATGTGACACTATTTAACCTTACTCCTATCTGTGCAGTAACATGTCCAAGGATTCTGAATATTACCATAATTTTATTTATTTAAAATTTTGGTGACCGGGTAGGCCCACTGAGCCCTGAAGGTCCCTTTTTCAGGGGTGACCCGGGATAACAATACATATTTTCATACAGAGAAAGACTTGGGTTACAGAGTAGTTTCAGGTGTGTGAGCAGGTTACAGCCATGGTTATCATCTTGCATCAGTTCTTACAAATATGTTGACAGTAGAATTAACAAAAGGTGCAGAAGAAATGTAATTTTACATAGTAAGCTCATTGTTTACTACTGGCATGGTTCAGTGGAAAGTTAGCTGTGGTACTATGCCTAGAGGGAAGCACTGTGGAAACTGATAAGGTGCTTGGAGGATCTGGATATTAGGAGGATAGAAGCAAGTTGGGGGGTCATGAACCGTGGCAATGACAAGTGCTAGTATCAGACATATAGGCTTTGAGTCTGGTGCGGAAGTTCATCAGTGAGGAGGCATCCTGCACTAGTGGTGGGAGTTTGTTCCACAGGTAGGGGGCTGAGTAGGAGAACGACCTGCTGCCAGCGTTAGCCCTGACTCTGGAAACTTCAAGCAGTGTACGTCCAGATGTCCGTAGACTCCTTTGGTTATGTTTGAGTGTGATAGTTCCAGCGATGCTGGGTGGAGCTGAAGGGCTGAGTAGCATGAAGGTCAAGCAGAGCAGCGGGTAGTGGAGATGAGAGGTCAGCGAGGGCCAGTGTTGCTGGGTAAGTGTGTCACAATGGTGCCTTTGTGAGTGGTCCTGGGTAGCAAACCGGGCTACCTTGTTATACAGGATTTCCATCTTGGTGACCTCCTGCTTGGCCATGCCCTGTAAGATCGGGGCAGCGTAAGTCAGGGTGGGGAGGAGGACACATGTGGCGATGGAGGTCCTGTCCTCAGGGATGAGTTGGTCTTTTAGCTGGTACAGAGTACTAAGTTTGCGGTGTATGGTCTTGGTGACCTGATCCACGAGTTACTTGAAGGTAAGGCAATGGTCCAATGTTAGACCTAAGTATTTTAAGGACAGCACAACCTCAATTCATTTCCCGAGAGAGCAGTGAGTTGCAGAGATTTAGACCTGTCATTTCCAAGGGCCTTGCATCTGAATAGCATCGCCTTAGTTTTGCCTGCATTTAGGACCATTCTATTTGCTTTCAGCCAGGCCTCGAGAGATGCTAGGTCGGCTTGGAGAAGGGGACCTAGAGCTGCAATGTTATCCAGGGATCAGTAGATGAGGGTGTCTTCTGCATACTGAATGACTGACTGAGCTTCCTCCACAGTGGAGGCTTAGGTCATTAGTAAATATGGAGAAAATGAGTGGGTCGAGGATCGAGCCCTGCGGTACTCCCTCTGTAAGGGGTAGAGGACCAGAGGCAGCACCCTTCCAGATGACCCCCGGGATCGGCCCGATAGGTAACTCCCAAACCATTTGAGGGTGAGGTGGTCTAGGCCAATTTTATCCAGTTTTAGTAGCAGGAGTTTGTGATCCACAAGGTCAAAACCCTTGAACAGGTCTATAAAGACAGCGCCAGTGGGTGTCCCATTATCCATTGCTCTGAGCAAGTCATTCGAGAGACGGATGAGTGCTGTGTCAGTCCCATGGTTAGTTCTAAAACCATGCTGTGAACGTGTAGCTGATGGGATTCCAGGTAGTTACGGAGTTGGCCATAGACTAAGCTTTCCTGCAGCTTTGCAAGTGTACTGAGCAGGGAAATAGACCTGTAATTGCTTACGTTTTCCCTGGAGCCACCCTTTTGAATAGGGGCCATGTTGGCCTATTTCCACTGGTCCGGAATAGTCCCTTCAGGTAGGGATCTGTTTATGAGCCAGGTCAGGGGTCTGGTGAGGGATGGGGCACCAGCCTTAAGTAGCCGAGGGTTTACCCCATCTGGACCTCCTGAGCCTTTGTCTTTCAGAGCCCTTAGGAGGGATTGGACCTCTTTTGTCTTCACCAATCTTAGATGGAAGGAGGGACGGTCAAGGCGAGTAGGCTCGATAACATTAGGAGCTGAGGTCGGCAAATGAAATAAAACTTCCATACAACTTCCACCCTTCCCAGGGTAAGGTAACTAGGAGTAAATATAAAGTATACGTGTAAGACATGAGTCCTAACATACCTACATTTCCACAAATCACTACAATATTAGCCTAATGTAAATAGATCTGTCAAGGACCCTCATCTAAATGAGATCTCAATCTGACGGGGAAGGTAAGGGAAAAAAGATAGCATTCAGGAAGTATAAGGACACACAGAAGGAGCAGGACAGAGAACTGTACAAGTTAAAGCAGAAGGAAGCGGGTAAGGCTGTCAGAATAGCAAAGGCCCAAACCGAGGAAAAGATAGCCAACTCGGTTAAGAAGGGGGATAAAATCTTTTATAGGTACATTAGGGAGCAAAGAAAGTCTAAGGCAGGGATACTGAGGCTGAACAAAGAGGAAGGTGGTTGGGCAGAGAGCGACAGTGAAAAAGCAGGGATACTGAATGAGTACTTCTACTCAGTATTCACAATGGAAAAGCAGGGAGAAATATCTAATCTGGTCAATAGAAACACTCTGGATAGGGGGGTTGATATTAGTCCTTTCACAGAAGAAAGGGTTCTGAAATAACTTTTAAAACTGAAGGTGGATAAAGCAATGGGGCCTGATGGAATTCACCCCAGGATTTTAAAAGAACTAAGGGAAGAACTAGTAATACCACTGACTACCCTTTTTAATAAATCATGGGAGGATGGGGTGGTACCTGAGGACTGGAGGAGGGTGGATGTGATTCCCCTTCACAAAAGTGGGAGCAAGACAGAGGCAGGAAACTACTGACCTGTCAGTTTGACCTCAGTGGTAGGGAAAATGATGGAATCACTTCTGAAGGAAAGAATTGTTGAGTACCTAGAGGCCAGTGGGGCTCAGGACCCAAGGCAGCATGGATTCACAGCAGGAAGGTCATGTCAGACAAATCTAATTGATTTCTTTGACTGGGTGACCAAAGCAGTAGACCAGAGAGGGGCTGTGGACATGGCATACCTAGACTTTAGCAAGGCATGTGACACAGTCCCACACAAAAGATAAATAAACAAATTAGCCAGCCTGGGAGTGGGTTCTAGGGTGGTAGCCTGGGTAAAACACCGGTTGGACAACAGGACACAGTGGATAATAGTAAATGGAGTCCGCAGTGAAGAAAGGAGAGTTACTAGTGGGGTACCACAGGGTTCAGTACTGGGGCCGGTCCTTTTTAATGTCTTTATAAGTGACATTGCAGAGGGACTGGAAGGGAAAGTTTGTCTCTTTGCAGATGACACAAAGATCTGCAACAGGGTTGATACACTAGGTGGGGTGGAAAGGATGAAAAGGGACTTGGCAAGGTTGGAGGAATGGTCAAATGTATGGCAGCTTAGATTCAATGCAAAGAAGTGCAAAGTAATGCACCTAGGAAACAAAAACCCAGGGGAAGAGTACACAATGGGGGATGAGATACTGACAACAACAAAAATGGAAAGGGACCTGGGGGTAGTCATATCAGACGACCTAAAGGTGGGCCAGCAATGTGAGAAGGCAGTAAGGAGGGCTGGGGGGATACTGGGATGCATAGGGAGAGGCATCACCAGTAGAAAACAGGAAGTTGTTGGCCCTCTGTACAGACAGTTGGTAAGATGACATCTGGAGTACTTTGTACAGTTCTGGAGACCACATCTCAGCAAAGACATAGGCAGGGTGGAGGCTGTCCAGAGGAGGGCAACCAAAATGATGCAGGGTCTGCATCAGAAGACATATGAAGAAAGACTAAAGGAACTAAAGATGTATAGCCTAGAGGAAAGGAGGGAGAGGGGGGACATGATAGAAACTTTCAAATACCTCAAGGGAATCAACAAAGTCCAAGAGGGTAACATCTTTCAGAAAAAGAGATGTGCAAAAGCAAGGAGCACAATTTGAAGATAGAGGGGGGATGGCTCAGAGGTAATGTGAGGAAGTATTTTTCACAGAGAGGGTTGTGGATACATGGAACAGCCTTCCTGAGGAGGTGGTAGAGTCAAAAACAGTGGGGGAATTCAAGAATGAATGGGACAGACATATGGCAATTCTAGTAGGGGGTAGGAGGAAGTAGGCTGTTGGTTAACTAGGATCTGCAGCTTATCCATTAGGTAGGGAAATGGGCAGACTAGGTGGGCCAAGCGGTTCTTATCTGCCATCAAATTCTATGTTTCTATGTAACAGACTTTTGAACCTTGGGATTTCATGTGTGAGTGGATGAGATTACCTATATGTGGGAGAGATTGGGGGTATTAGGTTTGTTATTGTTGCATGAATGAGGTCTGGATGTGTTGATGTTATATTTTAGGATTTAGGATTTAGGTTAAGTCTTGTGTGTGTGGATTGGGGTTGCAGGGATAGTGTGGGAATTGTTTTGGGGAGGGTTTTATTTGTTGGTACAGTTTTATTTGCTGTCCTCCTCTGACGTCCCGGTGCCGAAGCACAGACCCCCCCCCCCATTAGCTCCTCTTCTAACTTTAAATAATTGCCCAGCATTTGCCACCTCCTTACCTCATGCTTTGTCCTTCCCCATTGTCTGCCCACCACTGAGCTTGCTATTGTACTCTAGCTGTAGTTAATCCTCTGTCTTTCTTTGCTTGTTCTACAGACAGCCCATCTGCGAGCTTCCCAAGCCGCTTCTGTGGCCCTGGCTCTCTCTGAGCAGGCCGCAACTAACAGACCGCCCGACTGACCCCCGGACAGATTCAGGTACGCAGCAGACCTCTGAAATCTGTGGTTTTGAATGCCACTGTTTTGACTGGATGCCCAGTGAAGGAGCCAGGCACTGACTGGCAGTTTCTTTCCATGATCGCAGGGAAATCTCTTTCTGTGCTGTGTTCTGGACTGAATTTTTCAGCCTAGCAGCTGATTGGTTGCTCCACTGCTGCACATTCTTATGCTACTGGCCTCCCTGTCTTCAATACCTGACTCAACCCACTTCTTACTGCCCCTTTTTAAAGCAGTCTCACCCACAGGGTTGCAGATTTGCTCTCAACTTTTTCTCCATCCACTCCAGTTAACTCCTCTCAATTACTGCTCTAACCTGCAATATTGTTAGGGACCTCATCCTAATTCGACTGTATACCCTTTCAGTTCTTACACTTCCACTGCCTATGGTGACATACCCAGTCACAGCCAAATCATCCCAATAGCTGGCACCTTTGCCTTTGCATAGGTTGCTAATTCAATCTATAGGCTCCAAGGATCAGACAGATCAACTGTGTCTGCTTTATGCAAGGCATCACCATGTGGGTGCCCCACTGGCTCCATTTTCTGTTCCTTCTTTTCCTTGTGCCATGCACAGTACACAAGCTCTCCCAATCTTCTAGCCAGGGGGAACATAGCCTTCTGGTGGGCTGCCGTGTGCACCGTAACTCATCCTATAATTATCTTTGTGCTCTTAGACTCCCCCACCTGCAACACTCTGTTCGAACTACTATTAGTGGCGGGACTTGGGCTGAACTGCTCTCACAGAGCATATCCATCACTCTACCGTGCACTTACCTCTCTTTACATCTCACAGATAGGGTCTTGGTAATTGCTGTCTTAGGACAGACCAGATCTAAATATGGGGTTCTATTTAATGGGCCCGACGCCCCTTGTAGACGAATATGGGTAAGGGATTACAAAATCCCCTTTGCTGCACTAAGGAAGCTCTTACTTTTCCTTCTGTTGTGCTCAGGAGACATTGAGCTTAACCCTGGCCCAACTAAAGTCCTTACTTTCCCCATCGGATCTGGCAAAACTTAAAGGAATGTGCTTTATACATATGAACGCATGCAGCCTGTTAAAAAGCTTACCTTGATCCAGGCCTGGGTAAATCGTACCACACCGGATGTTTTGGTGATCTCCAAATCATGGCTCAGACCCTCTACACCTGACAGGGAAATTAATATCCCAGACTATTCAGTATTTAGAGCTGACAGGCTCACTAGAGGTGGAGGAGTGGCCTTCTACATCAAGCATAAATACTCGGTTTAATGCCTAGACTCAATATCCATTGCAAACCTATTCAAATGCCTGTCACTAAAGGTTGAGCTATCCTCCTCTACTGCGCTTTGTGGCATAGGTTGCTATAGACCTCCATCTCCTTGCTCTCAAATCCTCACCCATCTAACTACTATTATGGGGCATAGCTCCCTTGAAACAGTTATCCTTGGGGATCTTAACCTTGATTGGATGTCCAAGGCCGCTGCACCACTTAAGGAGTTCTGTGATGCCCATGGGCTGATGCAACTTATTGGTGAGCCTACGCATCCTACTAAGAAGAACCCTTCTAATAGTACACTGCTTGATGTTATCTTAGTAAGTAAACTGCAACTGTTCTCCCATGTAGGAACCTCGTTAATGACCATAGCATCATCGCCGGCGTAAGATCGGTCCAGAATCCATTGTCCTTGTCAAGGTTCTCTACTAAGAGGTCCAGACATAACTTCGATCAATCTGCCTACCTTGATGAGCTAAAATACTCTCTGCATTGGCAGGACTTTAACCTAGCTAACTCGGTCCACTTGGCATATGACATCTTTTCTGAAATTGTGATTGGGGCATTAAATAAGTATGCCCCTCTTGTAAAAGTTAGGGTAAGGAGTAGAACCTGTCACTGGTTCTCTTTAGAACTCAAAACAGCACTGCTGGATAGGAACATGCTTTGGAAAAAAGTATGAACAACTAAGGTCCCGATGGACTGGTGTCACTTCAGGAAAGCCAGGAATACATGCACCAAGATGACAAGAGATACTAAGGCCTCCTTTTATTGTTCAAAACTGGATTCTGCTGCCAGGAGCTCCTCTAAATTTTGGAAGTCCATTAAGGATATGTCTGGACATACCCGTGGGAACTCCCTGCCTGCAAAGATTACCTCTGGCAGTGCCACCATCTGTGACAAAATGGAGATCCTGGATGCATTTAACAACCACTTTGCCACCACAGGGCTGGCATTTGACAACTCCCCTGCATTTTCTTTATGCTCCCAGTTGGGTGCGCAAAACCCTGAACCTCTTCTTATCAACTCAGTCTTTTTGCTCCAGCCTACTTCATTAAAAGAAGTTGAAGAACTTTTATTACAGTTGGATACCAAAAAAAGTGTGGGTGCTGACTCTCTAGACCCATACTTTCTAAAAGTTGCCTACCATGCCTTAGCTGTACCAATTACCCACCTATTCAATCTCTCACTGTCCCTCGGAATCCTCCTACCCTTATGGAAAACAGCTCATGTTGTCCCTCTCTTTAAATCTGGGGACCCCTGTGATCTTAACAACTACAGACCAATTTTTCTACTCCCTATACTGTCCAAACTGTTGGTAAAATGGTAAGCAAGCAGTTGAGAACCTATATAGAAACTATGAATCTTCTAAACCCAATGCAATCTGGCTTTAGAGCACAGCATAGCACCATTATGGCCCTAGCCAAAGAGAACAATGATTGGCAGCGAGACCTGGAGAATCAAAATTTCGTCTGTGCAGTGTTCTTAGACTTAAGTAAGGCTTTTGACACCTTTGATCATGGCCTGCTCCTTTCCTCCCTGAGGGTGATAGGACTGGACTCACTATCCTTACATTGGTTTGTTGACTACCTCTCTGACCAGTGGCAGCAAGTCAAGGCAGAAGGTGAACTTTCTTCCCTTAAACCTCTGCAAAGAGGGGTCCCCCAGGGATAGATCCTTGGTCCCCTACTGTTTGCAATTTACATAAAAAACATTGAAACCAACATAACTAAGGCCAATATCCATCTGTTCGCAGACAACATGGTTCTTTATCTAAGTCGTCCTTCACCAGAAGCTGTCTGTGGAGACCTACAATCTGAATTCAATCTACTTCAGAGCCAACTCCTAAACAAAAAGCTTCTATTAAAAGCCAAAAGTAAGGTAATGCTATTTTCTCCACTTTTCCATGCTGCAAACCCGGCCAGTGCTGGCTCCGTTTCACAGATCACAACAATCCTGGGAGAAAACCTGGAATTTGTCAATAAATTCAAGTACTTAGGAGTGTGGCTCGGCCATAGACTTTCCTTTACGGACCATATCAAAGATCTGTTAAAGAAACTGAGGCAGAGCCTTGGACTCTTTTTCAGGATTAATAACTTCGTTACTAGAAATGCCAAGCAGCAGTTGATACAAACGTTTCTTTCCTTGGTCGACTATGCTGACTTTCTTTATAGTCACTGCCCTGTCTCTCATCTTGCTAAATTGGATATGTTATATCACACAGGGCTCTGAGATTCATTACTGGCCTACCTTTTTCCACTCATCATTTTGCCCTTTATGCTGCTGTGGGGTAGCCGTCCCTTCAGTACAGGAGAAACAGAAATGCTGTACTCTGGACCTTCAAAGCTATTATCAAAAAACTACCCCTATATATCTCTGATTGTCTTCCGCTATGCCAGCTTGGGAACTATGCACTGAGAAGCTACTCCTTTATTTCCTTAAAGGTACCTAAGCTAAAACCATGCTTTGGGAGAATGGCTATAAGCTTTGCACTGCCGTGTCTATGGAACAAAATACAAAAATCACTAAAGCTTAGTACCCTGGTCAGTCTATCCTCCTTCAAGACACTATATGACCATTCGGTCAAGGAAATTTGCAACTGCTTCCCCTGATCCTAAACTTCCCTGCACTTATAGCGTACCATGATGGTGTTGTCTTCTCTGCTACACCTGACCTTGTGGTCATCCTTCACATTTTTCTAATACCTAATTGTGCTCCCCACCCGCCTGTTCTGTGTCCTCTCTGAGGCTTCATCTGTCCCTCATCTATCCCCTACCACCCTGTCTGTACCCTATCTCACCTCGTCTACCCCCCCACCCTGTTACACTGTTTGTTTGTTTTTTCATTTTTTTAACTCACTGTATGTCTTGTTTCTTATGGCATTGTATGTAATATTCCATTACCTAACAATTGTCCTTGTCAGTACTTCCAGCTATTGTTACTAGACTCATTATACACCACAAAGGAATTGAGCCACTGTTTCCAAACTGTTCTCCACTATGACTACGTTTAACTATTGTATCTCTGTATTGTATAATATCACTGAGGTGTTTTATTGTGACTGTTCATATATTGTATATCCTGTGTTCCTGTGCTAACCAGGTCCATCTTGTAAATGAGCTATGCTCAGTGGTGTTCACCTGGATAAATAAAGATTTGATTGATTGATTGATTGATTTGATTGACTTCAGGATGTGTGTAGGACTAGAGATGTTACAAAGTTTTAATTCACTGTCAAAGTTCCAGTGAAGTTATCAAATTTGCCTGCACAGAACACTTTGCAAATGTGTGCTATTATCTTAAAGATTCACATAACCATGTTACTGAATTTCACTCACGAATGGTGAAATGTCACCTGTGAATAGTGTAATTTTACAAAAATGATCAGCAGAATTCTGCAGTTCGTCAGCAAAATTCTGCAACTCAAGGGTGAAATTCCACACTTCATGGCTAAATTGTGTACATTGCTGATCAATCCACACTTTCAAATTGTGCTAAATCCATGAATTAATTTGCAGAGCAAACTTTTCCAACATCGCCGATGTCTATGTGGGATTAAGTATCTCTAGGCTAAGCTACTTCCTGTCCCAGCTCTACGACCTTTGCCCATTCCAGGAACCACCCCTGTCAGCAGCCTGTCATTATTGCAGGGAAGGTGGAACTTAAAGGAGATGTGGTGGTCTGTGACTGAGTTCAGGAGGAGCTTACTGAGCATGTGTAATTCATACAGTGAGGACCAGGAAGCATCCTGGAGCAAAATGAAGCCATGAGTATGGGCAGATGTATTTACTGCCCATAACTAGGGTTCCCACCAGATCAAGTGGATAGATAACTAATGAGGCAGTTGCCTTTTCTCAGCCCCTTCAGGTAGTACCATGCAATGTGTGATTGATGCAGAACAAGGCTACCATCATGGCAGGTTTAATTTCTGGTTACTCTGTTAATCTAGCTTTCAAAACTGAAACCTGTATCAGTGACAACATGGGTCTAGTTTTAGAAGCATGTGTCCCAGAGGCATCCTCAGTGGCATGCTGTCCAAGGAAAGTAAAAACTGATAGTGCCAATTTTAAAAGGTGTGAGGATTTTTTTTGTTGCTGACAGTTATAAACCACTACAGCTGTTTCAAACATGGGATTTCTAATGGTATGACTAAATAATTTCATTTGCTTTCTGAAACTAAGTATTTATCTTATGTGTCTGTATATATCAGTGTGACTAATAATCGCTTATATATGTGTGTATTTGCAAAGCAATTTTAACAGCATTTTTTTTAAACTAGTCCTGGGAGCATTCTAGTCGATTCTGCAATAATAACTGCTCCACTCAACAAATCTGTAATCGAGAGTAACAACAAAAATCTGGTTGAAACACTTCAGAATTCCTACAACTATAACGTATCATCACTTTCTTCAGTTGTGCAAGGTAAATTCTCTTTTGTACATGAAGAATCAATTCAATGTTAAAAAATATTATTATGGCTGGCCCGGTGGTGCTGAAGGTTGAGGCACTGGATGCCACACCTCGCGCTGCGCCAGCGACCTGGGTTCGGGAACGGACCCAGGTCAGCAGGGGTTGGATTGGGAAGGGAGGATTGAGCATCCCAGTGGATGCTCTCTTCCCTCAGGGAGGGTTACTGGGGCACTGGATGCACCTGACGTCCTGAGGGAACCAGTGGGTGCACCGGATCTCGAGGGGTTGGTGGCTCCGTTCATCAGAGTCGGGGAGGGGAGATGCTGTTGGGCGCTTGAGAGAGACATGCATCAGCACGGTGCCTCTCTGGACTATGTCCTCTTGCCGGCATCTCGGGGGGGCAACAAGGGACACAGATAAACAGAAACAAACTCTCAGCAGTCCTAGATGACAACCACCCTGAGCCATTCAGACCACCACCAGTTTCTTGGGAAAGACCCCAATGTGCAAGGTAGGAAGGAGAAGGTACTCTAGTGGGGCAGATCCTGAGGGAAGATTAGGTGGTCTGAAGTGGTTGGATAGCCCGAAGGAGTGGACACCGGGGGCGGATAGGAGGGATAAAAAAGAAAGTAAAAAAAATATGTATTATTATTATACTGCATCATAGAACTACCAAATACTTTTATCTACTTAATCCATATCTTTATGTATAGATTTGTACCATATAAGGGAAAATAAATCTGATAAAATGTAATCCTACCAGCAACATCACAACATAAAAATGAACATGGAAGGTCTGTTGGCTCTGAGAGTTGAGGCACTGAATGCCACACCTTGCATTACACTGGAGACCCAAGTTCGAGAATGACCTTGGGTAATCAGGGTGCCAGCATGGGGGGAGCAGAACAGGACTGAGCATGCCGATGGGCAGCTGTCCTCTCTCGAGGGTGTTGAGGGTGGGTTGGTGCCCCCCACAGTTCTTCTCCCACTTGGTGCAGGTCTGGTGGGTAGCATAGGAAGAGAGGGGGCAGCAAACAGTTAAGGGAAGTGGAAGGGGCTAAGCTGATGCCATGGGGTGCATAGCATGCCTCCACATGCTCACACATCCATGAGCCAGGGCCTCAGAGGTAAGGGGAGAAAACCTGTAAAAATACCTAAGTGTTCCCATCATCAGTTGGTGGGAGGAGGTGATGGGGACCAAACAGCAACAAAAATATATATATATATTTTATTCTAACTGGCATGTTATTCTTGCATGTTGTGATATCACTCAGTGCAGTGCCATTCATTATATAAATAGGGCATTGCAAGGTCAAAACAAAATAAGCTAAGTTATTAATTTTCATTGAGTCCATGCACTGTCTGCTATGTATAATATACTATTTATAAAATTGGTAGGCTAAACCAGCCAATCAGAGACCTAGATCACTATGCATGAAATCTGTTCCATGCATGGGTAAAAAAAGGTCAGAGAAGCAGAACTGCATTTCAAATGGAAATCAGGTGCATTAGAACGCTGGCATTTTAAATGGCACCATCTTCTATTTTCTCACTAATGCTCCGATTGACTGCAGCCACTTTCACAAACCGTTACTCTCTGATACTAGTTCACACTCGTTAGCACGGATCATCCTATACTCACAGGCCGAACATAGAAAACTTTTACGCTATTCACTCTCTCACTCTGTATTTGGCACAGTGTCATTAAAAGCCTAATGACAGTTTAAAAAAATAGCTTGCCCATGCTCTGAACTATTATGATCCCCCTGACAGCATGCCTGTGAAGTGCTGCTGAGCAAACTGAAAAAGTAATTGCCAAAATTATCTCTTTTGTAAATTTCCCCAGTCATCTTGCTAATTTCCTTATAGGCTTTGGGGGATGGCGGGGTGGGGGGGAGAGAGAGAGAGAGAGAGAGAAAGAAGTACAGACTACCTACTGCTAGGTGCTAGTGATCATCATTCCATCCTGTGCTGTTTCCTAATAGGCTTTCAGGAGGGATGCTGGGCTGTGGAGAGAGGAGTACAGAAAGACATGTGTATATATGTGTGTGTGTGTGTGTGTGTGTGTGTGTGTGTGTGTGCACATCTATAGAATCTTCATTTTACAAATACTGCCCTGACTTGTGGCTGGCCATTTAAACTGTGGTACAGGTCTCTGTTCACTATTTTCCTCCATGCCATATGTACAGCTGTCACTCACTAATGCAACCGGCAAAAATACACTTGCTTCCTTAGTAATACCACTAGTGTGCCTGTATGCTGCTCACTGCTACTTTGAGGGGGGTCACAGTTGTCTCTCTCTAGTTCTTTACTTTCCTGGAGCTCCTTACTACTAAAAAAAAATCCAGAACAGTACATGTTAAAAAAACAAACAAACACAACAGCACAATGAGTTAGTCTTCTTGCATCACTTTGCCAAGTACAGACATGATGGTATAGTAATGATGTCATCATGTGGTAGGTGGAAGGACTATTTTATCTTAAATAAACATAAGCAAATACTATTTTCCACATTTAAAAATGAGTTTTCTAACTGAAAAAAGTTGTAATAAATTGGGCCCATTTTATATGCACAATAAGACACTCCAAGGGTGTGTATGGAATAGATTTTACTGCACTTCCAGGGGCTAAAGACACTTGGCCTGCAAGCCTCATGTCGTATTACACCACTGGGCATGCGGTAAAATCTGTTCCATGTACACTCCATCACGTCTTATTTCTTATGCATTGAGCAATACGTCTGTGAAATAAAACATGTTATTTTGAGTGATGACATTACTGTACAGCTGGTAAAATATCATGTTAATCATGTTATTTTCCCTGCTGTGATGTAATTTGCATGTTACAGTATGTCATCAGTTGGTAAATTATTACATGTAGAAACACACAGTACAACACTTTAACCTGTTCATGGAATGTGAAGAGGCACTTGTGGAAGCTAATGAAGTCAGAAAAAAAATAAGTTGGAGGAAAACAAGTAAAACAGTATACTGTTGAAGAATTTGATTTACAGGAGGTGACAAGACTGACAAGTGAGGCAACTAGAGATGTGACAAGTGTAACAATAAAATAAAAATACATCATAGGATATTTGCCATTGCAAGGTTTACTCACTACTCATGTAGTGTGGCATGAGGCACAGATGAATCCCTTTAACCACATGAGAGGTGGATAGTTTTGAAATAAACAATGCTTTAGAGTTCCTTATTGCATATATAAAATATGTCTATCTAAAAAAAAATCTTTAAAACACAAAATAAATTCTAAATAAAATTGTATATAAAACTATACAATAAATAATGATGTAGTCTACCTGTCAAACAATGAGTCTCAAACTCAACTGTTATGTGTGAGAATAACTGTCAAAAAAAGATAAAATTACAGTATCTTTTTTTAATGTTTTTCTGCTCCTCTAATCACATTTATTAAGACTGATTGTCACTTGATTCTCTCCCTCACCAGCTAAAGCTGTTTGTACTCTACTGGATCTCAAACATCTAGAAAGCTTTTTTACATTGTGCTAGTTTTAATGAAGCATGTGTCTTAGACAAAAGGGGGAACATTACAATGCCAAAAAGTCAGTCTGGTTCAATAAAGATGTGAGCCAGGCTGTGAGGGATGTAACGGCTGCATATGGTAAAGCTTAAGGCATTCCAAACAGGTGAGGGAGAGAGAAAGAGAGATAGAGAGAATACCAACAGAGAACTAGGAAGGCTAGTAGGGTAGTCAAGCAAGCCAATGCAAGGAATGAGCTGCAAACTGAAGAGGAGATAAAAGAGAGACAGAGAAATACTTATGCAGTTACATCAAAGAAAAAAGAGACACAAAACAGGGTATAGTAGAGCCGAAAAAGGTGGAAGGGTGGTGGAGGATAGCGGAGTGAAAATAGAAGTGTAGAATGAGTGCTTCTGCTCTGTCTTTACTAACAAAAATGATGGACCTGTGTGACAAGGGAGGATGAGAGACCAGATGACATACAACCAAAGGTGTTAGGTATAATGACAGTGTGGGTGTGCTATCAGATCTGTTCAGTGAGTCACTAGACATGGGAGTGGTGCCACAGAACAGAAGAACAAAAACTGTGTAGAGATGTTGCAAAATTGAAGTTTGCTGGTGAAATTGCTGTGAAAATTGGCAATTTTGATATATGAAACATTTTGCAAAATTCCGCTATTCAGCAACATTTTTTGCCAGGTGCAAAGTTGTGAAATTGTATCCACAGAACGTGAAATTTCACTGCGAAATGCACAATTTTGCCAAAAATGGCAACATTTAATCCACTTGTGGATGGAATTTCACTGTTCTATGAGTTAAATTTTGCATTTCATACCCACAAAATATTCTGTGAATTGCACAAATTTTGCAAAATATTTTGCTTAATGAAATTTTGGAATTTTGCACATCTATACACCAGTGGAACTACTGCTCAGGAACTGGCCTAGGGGACAACCTTGGGAACTACAGGCTGGTCAGTCTAACTCTATTGTCTGCAAGCTGATGGAGTAGATTCTAAAAAAAGGCTGGTAAGATACCATAGACAAGTGGGCTTCAGGTCAAGAGACTGCCAGAATCATATCAGGTAGATCCTGTCACACAAAAATCAGCATCTTTGACTGGGAGATGAAGGTGGCAGATAAGGGACAGGTGCTTGATGGCATATGCTTAGATTTCAGCAAAGCATTCAAGTCAGCTCCCCAAACATAAATAAATATATTTTATTTTTAGAAAACAATGGTGCATCTCTGATGAAGGAGAAATCCAAAATGTAGGAAATATAAGTTAGAGATGCTTGTAGCATCATGCACTCTGTTTTATACCTATGAATAAAAACTTAAAAAAAATTAAATATTTGGGTGAGTGGGCATATTATGTTAAAGGAATAATGCCTGACAGGGTGGGTGTTATGCTGGGATAACATCCCACCTTGGGTGGTTGGGCCTGAGGCCAACGGCCAAGGGTGGCCAACACCCTAGAAGGGATGTTATCCCAGCATAACACCCACCTTGGAAGGCATTATTCCTATTATACAGTATCTTGTTGTTTTATAATAAAAAAATTATTTTAAAGAATGTTTTTGTTAGTGTGTAAAAATATTTTTGTTTCTTAAGAGAAGTAAAAGATCCAAGTGCTAGAAACAATCAGCAGGGATGTTATGCCAGGATAACATCCCTGCTGTGACAGCCATCTGATCAATCAGAAGCCAGGATTCTTTCTTGCCATTGTATAATCCAGTCTGAATTATACAGGCTTGCTTTGCAATGACTGGAACTGGGCTACTTCCTAAATCAAAAATATTTGTTTAATACAAGGTTGGCCTGGTTGAACATTCTATTGGAGTGGGATACAAATTGCCAAAGTGGATGGGAAATGTTTCTAGTGGTAGAAGACAAAGAGCGGTGCTAGGGGGAGAGCCATCAGATATGAGGGAAGTCACACAGGGAGTGCTGAAGGGATGATTGCTATGTCTGGTGCTTTTTTAATATACTATATTCATAAGTGACATTGGCAAAGACATTAAAGGCAACATTTGATTTATTACACATGATGCCAAGCCCTGATGGAGGGTGGACACAGCTGATGGAATTCAGGACCTGCAGAATGACCTGGCAAAGCTGCAGAGATGATCAGGCATGTGCCAACTCAGGTTCAATGCAATCAAGAGAAAGGTTATGCACATGGGAAACAAGAATCAAAGGACCAAGTACAATTTAGGGAGGGTTAAAATATCACTGACTCTGAGGAAGAAAGGGGCCTGGGGATGACCATCACCAGTGACCTGGAGCAAGCTACACAATGTAGAAGAGCAGCAGCCAAGGTGAATAGAATGGTGGGATGTTTTGCTGAAGGGTTCATGAGCAGAAGGGAGGAAGTTATAATGCTGCTATACAGATCCTTGGCAAGACCTTACCTGGAGTATGGTGTGCAGTACTGGAGACCCTACCGAAAAAGGATATCAGCCAGATGAAGGCAGTTCATAGGAGGATTAGAAAGGTAATTCAGGGTCAGAAGAATACAATGTATGAAGACAGACTGAGGGAATTTAACATGTACTTATTGATGGAAACATGGGACATACAGTAACTGAGACCTTCAAGTATCTATAAGATATAAATAAAGTGGATATGAGAGACCTTATTATGTAATTTGCACACAATATAACAGTATTTTGCATTAATTATGTAATTTGCCCAAATTCCAAACGTGTGTGCTTGACATATAGATTTTCTCATCGGAAATAAATATTTTCATAACTTTTGAACAGATTAATTGTTTTTCACTAAACCTTCAAAAGGCACATCTGTTAGGCAAAGGCGGTCTATCCTGAAAATCTCAGACCACTACCTAAAGCCATTTCTGAGATCCAGGTTGACAAAGAAATGGGAAAAATACAGATATTTCTGTATTTTTCAACACTTAGTATCCCAAAAACTTCACAGCGAATTCACACTAAACATGGCACTTCAAAATTTATTTATTTCATTTTTTTATTTTAGCCTTTGGTAACTGGGTAAGGACCACTAGGCACAAGTGCCTGTTTTCAGAGGTGACCTGGGAGCACTAGGCGATTAAGTGACTTGCTCAGAGTCACACAGTATACAAGTGGAGATTGTGAGAATCAAACTCAGGGTGGTCTGCTGGATGTATCAAGCTCATTCACGCCTCATTCCTCTAACCTCTAGGCTATACTGCCAGCCCTGGCCATTATGCATGCCAAATTTAAATGCATATCCATGGTATATTAATTAACAAAAAACTTTGTTTAAAACAAAGTTAGGGTTCTAGACATACAGTGGTTGTTACAGAAAAGTTGACGGTACCGTGGTAATTCCCACTACCGTGGTAAAAATTACCACTACTGCGGTACCGTGGTAAAAACCCCAGCGTTATTCAATGGGATTTTATCACGGTACTGCGGTAAATCATGGTAATTTTTACCTCACTACCGCGGGTATTACGCGGTACCGTCAACTTTTCTGTAACAACCACCTCAATAACAACCAAAAGTGATACAGGTCAGGAAATTGGATGTTAGGATTTACCACTGTTATACCCCTCCCCCACTAAACCCTACCTTTGTAACCACCTCCCCACCCTCTGCACACAAACAAGCATCAGGCTGTGCCTTAGGGTCGTGGGCCCTACCCCACTCAACTCTACCATCATAACAACAACAAGAAGTGTGGAGTGTGCCTTAGGGTCATGGATCCTAATGCTCACCCCATTCTCCTATACTGTACCATGTCAGGTTCCTTACAGATGGAATGGGGTGAGCGTTAGGGTCCATGACCTAAAACCTGACTACTGTTGGTATGTGAGGTGGGGTGGTGTTATGATGGTGAGGTTGGGTGAAATGAGGTCAGACCCATGACCCCAAGGCACACCCTGATGCTTGTTTGTGTGTGGAGGGGTGTGTGGTTACAATGGTAGGGTTTGGTGGGGGAGGGGTATAACAGTTGTAAACCTTGGCATCCGGTTTCCTGACCTGTATCACTTTGGTTGAAGATCTATGTCTGGAACCCTAACTTTAGTTCAAATGAAATTTGTGTTAATTAATTTCCTTAATTTTTGAAATAGTATAATAATATCCCAGTTTTGTGGGAATATTTTTGTTTTTTTTGCAGAAAATGTTCAACACAGCCTTTTGGGACCCCATCTCATAAACACTGACACTTTCATTTCATTACTCAGTCCTAAATGGTGATTTTTTGAGCAGCAACTGCACAGTTTCATGCCACTGCTGTGTAAACACATTTTGGGCAGGATGTGAGAAATGGCAGGTGTATTGTTTATGCGGCAGTGTGAAAAAATCCTGATGTTGAAAATCGGGACTAAAAAAATAAAACATTGGTGGTTATCAATATGTGTAGAAACTGTACAATTTACACTTGTAACACAGTCATTTTTGGGAATTGTTGCACCACATTTTCATCTTGGCCTTCTTGGGACCCCATCTAATGAACAGTGGTACTGTGATTTCGTTAGTACATCCCAAAAGTTGATTTCACACAGCGACTGTGCCATTCTGTGCAACAGCTGTGAAAACACATTTTGGGCAGGATGTAAAAAATGACAGATGCTTGTTCATGAGGAGGTGTGAAAAAAATCTCAATATTGAAATTCTGGAGAGAAAATATTAAAAACTGCTGGTGAAGTTACAAATATGCATAGAAACTGCACAATGCACACTCATAACACAGTAATTTTTGGGAATTTTTGCACCACATTTCCAACATGGGCTTTTTGGGAGCTCTCCTCATAAACATTGGCAATGCAATTTTGTTACTTGGTCCAGAAAGGATATTCCACATAGTGACTACAAAATCACCTTTCAGGACCGAATAATGAAATGCCAGTGACAGTGTTCATGAGGATGGGTCCCAAGATCCCTGTGTTAAAAATTTGATGTAAAAATCCCTTAAAATGGCTGATATTTCAACATAAGTTAAAAACCCCATTGAGAGCCATAATACAAGCCTACCTTGATTCCTCAGTTTGCGGTTGGGCTTTGAAGAGTGCGGACATGTCCCAGTCCAGAGAAAATGACAGCCTCCATCCTCCAGAGGTAAGTCTAGGGTGAGATGGGGTGTGTGGAGGTGGGTGCTCAGTAGGAGGGTTGGGATGGGGAGGGGGATGGGGAGAACCATTGCCTTTTTTCTAGAATTAAAAAAAAGATGTTGGGGACAGTTTTCTTTTTTTATGGCAGGGATAACTTTATTTTTGGACACTGGGAATGGGCTCCCCACTGTCCCATAATTTTGGCAGGGCTTTTAATGTCAACATGGGGATTTGGCACCCCAATGTCGGTGAACACTATTAGAATGAGTGGGGGGGATTCGAGACCAGGTGTGGGCTTCCTAGTGTCAGAAACAACACTGAAAAAAGTAAAAGGTTTTGGCACACTGGGGGTGGTCTCCCTAGTGTGCCACAGTAATAGAGGGAGAAATAAATCCCAACACAGGGACTGGGCACCCTGATGTAAGCAAAGAATAATAAGAATGGGCTATGTGGTTGCGGGGGACATCCAACACCAAGATGGGCATCCCAGTGTCAGAAACAACATAAAGTTATCAGAAAGTTAATGCTTTCAGTGCACTTGGGGTGGTCTCCCCAATGCACTGAAGTAGTGGGGGGTTAAAGAAATGCCAACATGGGGATTGGGCACCCTGATGTTGGGAAACAGTCATTACAAAGGGGTACACCTTGGAAAATGGCAGTTAAATGCAGGATTCTGCATCATAACATGGCAGTTCGATGCAGGACTCTGAATCATAAAATGACACTTTGATGCAGGATTCCTTCCTTCTTTCTTTATTTATTTGTTTGGTTATTTAAGAGTTTTACCAGGAAGGCACATTGAGCAGGTTACTGCTCAATTCTAGATGCATCCTGGGGATAGGGGGTTATGGGAAATAAATATAGCATACAGTGTACAATAACAGCTGACAAGACAATTCAAGAGACAATATTGCATTCAAGAGACAATATAAGAGCAAAATAACCATCATCATTCTGAATCTAACATGGCAGTTCATTGCAGGATTCTGCATTGACCTAGACTCCTGTGCTGATGCAGGATTCTACACTGAAATAAAATCTTATGCTTCCAGGGACATCTACCATATATACTCGCATATAGGCTGACCCGTTTATAAGAAGACTCCACCCCCCAAATGCTGCATTGATTTCACAAAAAATGCAGTAACCGGTGTATAAGTTGATGTCAAGTTTTACAACTGAATATCTACATAAAGCTCAGGCAAGGGAGTGTTGTTTCAGTAAGTGTGGTGTCTAAGTGTGGTGTCTTGGCTCATTTTGTTTTGTTTTGTTTACCACCAGTCATGTAACAACCCATCAACCAAGTTCCCTTTTCACCAACCCCTCCCTCTCGGCCCCATGTCTCCTGCCGACTGTGATTCCCTTCATCCAGGTGGCTTGCTGGTGATGTCAAATGCCAAAGCCCCTTGAAGTCTGTAATGCTGGCAGGCACCTGCAATATCCTACAGTAGATACTGCTCCTGTTCTGTTACTTACTCCTGCTGAGCAATTTGTTACCCTCTATGCCTAATCCCTTTTCCACTCCCTTTCAGTTCCCTTCTGTCTCTCTCTCTCTCTCTCTCTCTCTCTTTTTGATCAACTCAGTCATTGGGGCACTCTGCATTGCTGTTCACTGCCGCAGTCCTCCTGGCTTCTGTTCCACCTGGCATCCATTTCCTTTCCTGTTTCTTTTTTTTGAAGAAGACTCCTCTCCCTCGCTGGCTGTGCTGACTCATCGTGCCCGACCCATAATATTACTGTACCACAATGACTGAACCACATATAAACCGAGACCCCCTAAATTAAAATGCTGACTTGGTACAAAAATCTCAGCTTATATGCAAGTAAATATGGTATTTTCTTCCCATAGGAAATAATGGGAAAAAGAACATTTCATAAATTTGGAATGGATTAATATATTTTCACCACACCTTCAAAAGGCACATCTGTGAGACCACAGGTTTCTACCATGAAAATTTCAGCCCTGTAGCTACAGCCCTCTTTGATATACAGGTTGACAAAAAACAGCAAAAAAACATAAAAATATCTTATTTTTCAACACTCTGTATCTCAGAAACCACACAATGGATGAAAACCAAATTTAGCACATCAAGAGACCTGTTCCTTCCAAAGAGACATGCAAAATTTCAAGCAGATCTGTTAAACCTTTACAAATTTATTACCCTGCATAAATTGGCCTTTAACATTAAATGCTCACGCTAACCCTAACTATAGCTGCACTACCATACAGCTAATATATATGTATGTATATATATATATATATATAAGAGACAAAGAACCTCTGTGCGCAAACACTGAGGCAAGGGTTACCCCAAAGGGCATATGGCTGGGAAGCCAAGTTTCAAGAAAATACAAAATCACACATGCCCCCACAATGCAAAGCATCATGGGCTGCATATGCAAATCACCACAGAATGTTATGCTGGTCAACTTTAAGCAGAATTGCATGGTGCAGAAAGGCCTCTCACACAGTTTGCAAAGGGTGCTAACAGAAGACATAGACACATGTTTCGTCCTACCAGGACTCATCAGTATGCCTCGTCTGTTTGACACCCCAGTGGAATGGACCAGCTACCCTAAAGGCAGTGTGCCTTGGATATATTGTGGCGAACCAATTAAAATAAAAAACTATTGAAAAGACAAAGAATCTCTGTGCGCAAACACTGAGGCAATGGTTACCCCAAAGGGCATTTACGAACATACGAAATTTGCCAGCAGATAAAGGCCTAGAGGTCTATCAAGTCTGCTCGAATGTGCAGCTAGCACCCCTTATTCTGCAGCTGCCCCTCCCGTCTACCCTTCCCCTTCATTAACCTTCCCCCTTGTCCTGTCTCATCCTCATTTGATAAAAGATAATCTCCATTAGCTTACCCACAGTTGATGTGAGGCTCACTGGTCTGTAGTTTAACGGTTCATCCTTGGGGCCTCTCTTGTGGAGGGGCACACATGAGCCATCCTCCAGTCCTGAGGTACACACCCCAAATGTAGTGAGACATTAAATAGGTCTGCCAAAGCTCTTGCCAGGACTTCTGCCAGCTCCTTCAGTACCCTGGGGTGGATGCCATCTGGGCCTGGTGCCTTGTTCACCCTCAGTGCCTTCAAACCCTCTCGAACTCTGCTCTCCATGATTTCCCCATCTGTCACCCCCCCCCTGCTTCTGCCATTTCTCCCACCTTGGGTGTCACCCCCCTCTTCTCTTTAGTAAATACTGAGCAGAAGTACTCATTTAGTGCTTCTGCCTCATCGCACCCTGCTTCCACCCAACCCCCCTCCTTCCTAATCGTTACTATGTGGTCCTTACAGCTCCTTTTCTCCCTGATGTATTTAAAGAAGTCCTTCTCCCCCATCTTAATGCCTTGTGCCAGCCTGAGTTCCGTAGATGGTTTGGCTCCCCTTACTGCCCTTGTCACCTCCTTCAATTCTGTCAAGTACTCCTCCCTGTCCTCCCCCCTTCCTGTTTTCTTGTACTTCCTAAAGGCAGCTCTTTTCCTCCTTACCTTTTCCATGACCTCCTTACTCAACCAGATTGGTTTCTTAGACCTAACCTTCTTACTCTGGGCTTTGCAGCAGGTTTTGGTTGCCTACACTATCCCCAGCTTTATGAGCTCCCACCTCTGGTTAGTGTCCATACTAGATTGAATTCTGGCCAGGTACCTTTTACCACTTCCCATCCTCCCAAAGTCGGCCCTCCTGAAGTCCAGCACTATTGTGCCAGATTCCACTCCTTCCTTGCCCTATCCAATGTGAGCCATACTGAGCGGTGGTCACTCCTGACAGCGGTTCCTCCACTGAAGTTCTCTCACAAAGTCCCATTTGCCAGCACAAGATCAAGGGTATTTCCTAACCTGGTTGGTTCACTGACCATTTGCAGCAGGAAGCTGTCCTGGAAGGCATCCAGCAGTACCTGCTCCCTTCTGTTCCTGGTTGTTGAGTGCTCCAGTCCACTCCTGGCATAATGAGTCCCCACAATCACCACACTACCCTTCGTGAGGTCTCCTGATCTGTCCCACTAGTTCCCTGTCTAACTCCTCCATTTGAGATGGCCTGTACACCACTCTCATTCTAAGAATCCTATTCTTGGAATCCTGGATTTGCTTCCAAAGTGACTCCTTACTACCCTCCTCCCCTTCCTCCCTTACACACTTCAGTCCTTCCTTCGCATATAGTGCCACCCCCCCTCCTTTCCCAATCACCCTGTCTCTACGAAATAAACTGCACCATGGTACAGACAGGTCCCAGTCATTGTATTGGGTGGCCCATGTTTCCATGATGGCTGCAATGTCCACCTCTCCCTCTGCCATGAAAACCTGTAACTCTGCAGTTTTCCTCCCAAGGCTCCTAGCATTAAGGGTAACCACCTTCCACCCTTTCCCCCCTTCCATCCTGCCCTCCTTTCCTAGCATCACCAATAGTACTTGCCATCTGTCCTTTGTCACTGTTATGGGGGGTAAGCTCAGATGGTTTCCCAACCTGTGGTCTCTGCATATCTCTTCCCAACTGCCACCCCACTCCTAGTTTAAATTCCCAACCATCTATGTACTCCTCCATCCTCTGTTTCAACACTTTCTCCTCCTCACTCCAAGTGTAGTCTGTCTCAGCAGAGACTACTGTCTCCCAGGTCCCTCCCCACCCCCCAACACTTATACTCTTTAGCACACCAGTTTTCTTAGCCATCTGTTAAATTCTCTATTCTCAGCTTTCTTGTTGTGCTTGCCTTTGACATGGGAAGTATCTCTGAAAAAGTTACTGATCTTCCTGCCCCCTCACATAATTGTGCTAGTTCCTCAAACTTTCTCTGGACTGTATCTGCTGTCTTGTCAGCCAGGTCATTTGTCCCAAGATGTATAATTAAATGAGGCTTGTCCCTACCCCTTCTAGCATATTTCAGAACAGACTGTCCCACCCTTTCCACTGTCATTCCTGGCATGGCCTCCACCCAAATGCGACTATGCCTCTCCCCCTTGCTACCCCACCTAACTCCTCTTAGTATTGAGTCCCCCAGCACTAAGATTCCACCCCTCTTACTCCCTGCTTGCTTCCATTCATCTCCCTCTCTCCTTTCCAGCTCCTCTTCTTCCTCCAGCACATTATTTCCCCTTTTACCCTGTTGCAATTCTCCCAGCAGAACTTCCCCCCGCTCCAGTTTGGTCCAGGCATTTATCAATTACTCCTCTAATTTCATCATTTCCTCCTCACCTTCTTCCTCTCTAGCAGTGCACAACTAGTTTCTGAAGGCCCTTCACAAATGCCCGCTCCCTCTCTTCATAGTAACCTGTTCTCCTTTCCTCCATGACTTTTGCCAACTCTTCCCCTCACAAGGCCCTATCTCCTCCTTCCATTTGTCTTTTGTCTCCTGACCTGGTTTCCCCAGCAATTGTTCTTCCTGGCCTGGGCCCCTTTGTCTCTGCTTCCCTTCTTCTGACCCTCTCCTCATCACTGTTGGCTTAAATCACCCTCCCTCATCTCCCCTTCTTCCTCCCTCCAGTATTGGGCTAAAGCCACCCCCAATCTGCCTTGCCTGTCTTAGTTCCTCCTGCAGACCCTCAATCTCCTTTCTAAGTTTTTCTATGTGGTTGCACACTAAACATCCTCCCACACTCCAGGCAATTTTTAGAAATATTGGTGCACCACAGTTGTTGCAGCCTACCATCCTACCCATTGCTGTCATTGCCCACCAGTGACCCCCCACCCTTCCAGATGCAGGATACCAAACACTCCCCCAAGTCTCCCCTCTCCCTCCTCTATCAGTGCAAAACATTTTCTTTATTTCCCTTACCTCCTTTGTTGCACATGTTTAGATATATTGAGCAACTGCTTTTTATATTCCTATCCTTCCTATCCACAATCAAAAACAGACTTTAAGTAGCCATTGCACAACCTTCTTCAAACTCCTACTCCTCCTTTCCCCAATGCAATATCAATGCGAAGAAGTAATAATGAAAGTTCCTAGATTTGCATTTACTTCCCTTCCACTGAGAGAGCAGTCACCTGTTCACTTGCTGCTGTTCCTTTCCTGGATTTGGCCAGGAAGCCAACTTTCAAAGAAATACAAAATGACACATGCCCCCACAATGCAAAGGATCATGGGCTGCATATGCAAATCACCACAGAATATTATGCTGGTTCAATTTTAAGCAGAAATGCATGGTGCGGAAAGGCCTCTCACACAGTTTGCATAGGGTGCCAACAGAAGACATAGACATGTGTTTCATCCTACCAGGACTCATCAGTATGCCTCGTCTGTCTGACACCCCAGTGTAATGAACCAACTACCTTAAGATGGTTTATCTGGGTTATGTTGTGGTGAACCCAATTAAAACAAAAAAACAATTTAAAAGACAAAAAACCTCTGTGCACAAGCACTGAAGCAGTGGTTACCCCAAAGGGCATATCTCAAATGTTAGAGATAATATATCAAATGTTAGAGATAATGTACAACATATACATATGTGCACAGAAAATGCACATGCAAGAGAAAGGCAGTTGTCAGTTTACATTTTGTAATGTGTAATGAGTCTAAAAGGACTGACAGTTATTTCCCAGTTTTCTGTAGAATTTATGTAAGCATTAGCCAAGTAAGCTTGGCCTCACAAGCAGTACTGTAGTTGCTGAATACATCATTACAATTTGCAGTCCGAATTGATACTGTGGACAGGTAGGGAGAAGGATTCCTTGAACTGCATGCAGGTAAGGTGAGCTGCAAGACTAAGAGAAAAAGAGACTGATGGTGATACTTTCTTATGCAAATAATTGAAAAACAGCCCAGGTGTGGAGGTGACAAGCTGTTCTGCTGACTGATCATACTGCTGGGTGACCTTGGAACAACTGTTTTCAACAAACAAGTTTGGCAAGTCAGCAGAAATGAAACAAACCTTAACAAGGATATTAATTACTGAAATTGAGTGAGTGAGAAGTGAAGTGGGTGCACAATGCTGGCTCAGTTACTGAAGAGTAGCACAAAAACAATGGAGTGAATGGTTTGTTTTTCAGTGATTAAAGTCTGTCCTTAAACATTGCATAGATGATGGACCTCTCCCTAGCTTTAGCCCTCCCTCTGAGGTTGCAGTGACTGCAGGTGCCTATGGCTAGCTTGGCAGAGTATGACCAAGTCACTGATGGGCCACTCCCTACAGTAGCTTGGGCCCTCCTTCTGAGGTTGCAGTGACTGCTGGTGACTAAGGCTAGCTCTGCAGATTATGATCAAGTCACAGATAATCCAATTTTCATTAAAATGCTTTTCACATAAGTGAAAGAAAAATACAGAAAATATTTGAATTATATATTGAAATCTCTATATATTAACTTTTTCAGAGTTTTCCTTGAGATGTCAGAGACTCTTTAAATGAAAGTGTTCAGAGAAAGATGTTAACTGTTTCCAAGGTTTGGAAACAATCTTTGCCAACGGCACAAATTACAGACATCCTATAGAATGCAATTTACAATAATTTCTGCAATTTAAATAATGATGAAAGAAACATGTTCTAAATATAAGACATAATAGAAATGTTAAATGTAGGAATGTAATGATCAAATTATAACTTTTTTAATAGGACTTGTCAGCATATCTCCAAGTAGTCCAACTATATCTGAAGGGATGACATTAACATTAACATGCCAAACTGATGCACCAATAAACAAAGAGACTGTAAACTGGTATCTTTATGGCAAAAAGCTTACACCCACTGGACCTACGTTTACAGTAACTGCAACAAAGGACATGAGTGGTAAGTACTTTTTTATTACATATAGAATAATGCACAGGGTTGTGTGTTTAACAAGTTTTTACACACACACTCCAAGGTGTTGGATGCTACATAAACCCCGAGAGCAAAGTTTGAGGTATTTATTTAAGCATCCAACACCAAGGGGTGTGTGTAAAAACTCAAGTGAAACACACAACCCCGTCTTTTATTTTATTTAATTGCTGGGGATTGTTTTCTCACCACAGCAATTATATAAAATAAAACTGTGGTACTTGGTATGGAGGAAGGAAGTCTGGAGTGGAGGAAGAGCGGTCAGTACTCCAGCGGGGCAGGTCCAGAAACTTTTTTAAATTATTTATTTAGCACAGGAGGCAAGTAGGTGAGTTTCTTTTTTTAAATAAAATACGTACTGCCGACTCATGGCAGTGTAGAGTCCAGGGCACAGTGTAGTGCCAAAGTCATGGTGGCTGTTCTGCGCCATGTTTAGTGGAGAGCGTGAAAGCAGGTGCATGGGTGGAACTGACATTGGAAACCCAGTGTGTGTTCACCTTTATAACCTGCAAGTTATAATGGCAAATTATAACCTGGGTTCCCAATGGGAGAAAATGCTCACCAGTTATTATATTGAATTAAAAGAAAAATGTCGAAGAGATTTTAATCTGCCACAGCTGATAATTATTTTATAATCACATGCTGCTCTGCATATCATTTAGGTTCCTCATTAACAACATGTGTTCCATCTAAACAAGGCTACTTTAGTATGCAATAATGCAAATCCAGCAAATATGAAGGAGGTTGAAATTGTTTCTGCTTAATCTCTTCATTGATCTTGTCATGCTGATAAAGGATTAAGGACCAGTGGTACTCAGAAGTATTAAGCATACCCAAGCAGGAGCAGAACCTTACAGGAGATGAGTGTGACATATTCTTTAGACTATCCTGTATAAATAAATTGCATTTAAATAGCTTTTGGTATCAGTATACAAAAAACATTATATCAATGTCATTGACAATTTACTGTTATATACAGTAGTTCATGCATAAGCTCTGCATTTGATTTTTGTTTCAATGCTAATTAAAGGTGCAAAGTTATTCACATCACATTGCCTTCATCTTTTCCAGTCTTTTCAAGGCTTTCATTCAAACTTTTACTCCATTCTATCTCCTGGATTGCAGCACTAGAGGTGGGTGCAGTGGCTAAAATTCACTCTGCAAAGTTACCAAAATTTACAAAGTGCAGTGTATTGCCTTTGCAAAGTTCCTTCCAGGCAAAGTGAGCATTTTTTTTTAAACAATTGAACACAGTTCACTCATGGAAAAAGTATTGCTTTGCATAGAAAGCGCCACACAAATGGTGAAGTGTGAAGTTTGGGATCCCAATGGAAAATCTGTAAAACACTACAAAGGCAAATTTTGGACACTTCACAGCAACTTCATCAGTAAAGTTTAAACTCACCGCATCTCTGTTTATGGCCATATTGAGTGTCAAATTGCTTGAGTGGCAACTAAAAACAACTGTGAGCAATCAGCTAGTATAATCATTATCAGTCACACAGGACAAAGGCAGTGTTCTACAATGCACAAACTACTTCAATATATGTATATTTTTCATTCCACTACAGACTAACGAGACACCCAATGCAGTTGGCATGACATTCCTGAGAAGAAAACTAACCCTAACAGAAACATGAGTACTGTGCACCTGCAGAATGAATGCCACATGCTTAATTGTGCAATGACGTGGTGATCCAGACAGAAGCGGCATCAAACTGCTGTGGGAACAGTAGCTTTACTCCTGCTGCTGACCCCTATCCTCTGGACTGTGTCAGAAGTCAAGCCAGAGGCCCTGATTGGGCACGCCAGACAGAAGTGGCACTGAAAGTCCGTGGGACCAGAGACATCACCCCTGCCACTGACTCCTATACTCTGGACTGCCACAGAAGTCAAGCCGGAGGCCCTGATCAGGCGTTTCAGACAGAAGTGGAGCTGAACTTCTGTGGGGGCAGCAGCTTCACCATTGCCACTGACCCCTCTCCTCTGAACTGCCTCAGAAGTCACACTGGTGAGAACATGTTGGACATGGTACTGACTGAAATTGACAGATGGCTAAACCCTCTGTCCCTGAAAGCTGGGTTCATAGCAAGTGACAATGGGTCAAATGTGGTGAAATGCATCACAAATGGTGTTTTTTTTCATGTTCCATGCATGGTCCACTGTTTAAATCTTGTGGTTCAGGAGTTTCTGCAGTGCCCTGACATAAAGGAAATGCTGACCATTGCACGATGTATCTGCTCTCACTTTTCAAGATCTGGAAAGGCCCGTGACCAACTGCAGCAGTTGTAGATACAAAACAGCCTGCCTCAGCACCGCTTGAAGCTGGAAGTTGTCACCCAGTGGAACTCCACATTATACATGGCAGAGAGGTTGTATGAACAATACAAAGCCATCACAGAATATCTTGTTATGTACACTGGCTGTGACAGTTCTGGGGCCTCCATGTTTATGACGACTGAACAGTGGCGCCTCATGGACTCTGTAATAACAATTTTGTGACCTTTTGAACATGCTACACAGGCAGTGAGTGGTGAGTCTGCCTCCATTAGCCAATCAATTCCACTGCTGTGGGTGCTGAGGCAGACATTGGTGAATGTACAGCATAGCCTTGATGTTGCCAGAGACGGTGGTAGCAGTATGTTGCTGCAACACATGCTAACAGTATTTAACCAGAATCATCACATTGTGGGCATTCAGCGTAGTGACAACTTTGCCATGGCAACAATGCTGGACCCATGATACAAATGTGGAATTGCATTAGTACTGGAGGGAGGGTCTGAACAGGTAAAAAATATCAGTGGTCAACTGGTTCGCTTGATTCATGGGGCACAGAAGTCACATGCCAAGGTTTGTAAACCTC
Organism: Neoceratodus forsteri; assembly: GCA_016271365.2. Taxonomy (NCBI): domain Eukaryota; kingdom Metazoa; phylum Chordata; order Ceratodontiformes; family Ceratodontidae; genus Neoceratodus; species Neoceratodus forsteri. Next base: position 1,356,368,513 of record CM057452.1, read on the forward strand.
AGCAGCATAATCCTGCTGAAGGTGTAGCTGGAGGACCAGCAAGCATATCTGCAAGGGTAAGGGGACTGTAGTTCCTGGTGGTCTGTCATCCAAAGTGGTTGACGTCAACCCACTTTGGGAGGCTTTGTCCCAAGTGGGTATTTGTGACATCAAAGATTCTGGGGAACAGGCTGATGCATCAACAATCGAACTTAGTGAGGCACAGAGAATGGTTGAGTCATATTTGTCTGAAAACAGGTATCTGACAATAAGTGAAGATCCTCATTTGTACTGGAGTGGAAAGGTCAGCAAATGGCTAGAGCTGACTGCAGTGGCACTGAAGTACCTCACATGCCCACCCTCCAGTGTAAGTGTTGAGAGGGTATTCAGCTAAGCAGGTGCAATTGTCAGGGATCTTCGGACAAACCTGTCTCCTGCAAATGTTAGTTTGCTAAAATTCATTAAAATGAATGAGAGACACATACCAGCACAGACTGCAACCTCAGTATTCGTACCCCGGTCTAGACATGGTGGTCTTGCTGATGTGGAAATGGAGCATCCTGGTGGCACTAGCAGTGGCTGCCTGAAATGGTCCACCACTGATGTAGACGATGACACAATGGAGAAAGAATTTCCCAGTGATCAGACTTCAGAAATCGATGACTGTGAGGGCAGTTTTCTTTGTGAGGATGATGATGTGGTTAATGTTGGCAGGTTTTAACTGCAGTATTTAAAAGGCGGTGTGCCCCCCACACCCTGGACCACCACCACCGGGACTGATGCTATCCAAGTCTACTGCCACCATGAGTCTGTCTGCCCCGCATGGACCGCCACCACCATCGGGACTGATGTTATCCAAGTCTGCTGCCACCATGAGTCTGTCTGCCCACCCCAGCCACCACCACCGGGACTGATGTTATCCAAGTCTTCTGCCACCATGAGTCTGTCTGCCCAACCCGGATCACCACCACTGGGACTGATGTTATCAAAGTCTTCTGCCACCATAAGTCTGTCTTCCCACCCCGGACCACCACCACCGGGACTGATGTTATCCAAGTCTGCTGCCAACATGAGTCTGTCTGCCCACCCCAGACCACCACCACCGGGACTGATCCAAAACAGTTTGTCAACATGATCAGGCACACCCCTCCCCAACCCGAGCTTCGGCACACATGCAACACGTAGAAGTCGTTTCATTCCATGACCATAACCATCATTAAGAACCGGATTCCAGAAGAATGCTGATGAAATCTGTGAAGAAATAAAAAAATAACAAACCATTACAGACAAAACTGAAAATATGACCCCCAAAAAATACTTACCTTCATGTGCTTGAGAATTATCCAGTTTCATCTTAGTGCAAAATTCTCATTGAGCACTGGACGGTGCACAACAATAGTTCGAGACAAAGTCACCTGTGTGTGAGGCAGAACAATAGCATGAATACATGTCCATGTCAAGTTCAACCACCCTCATCATCACCTACAAAATACAACCATCTATAGATATATAAATATATATATATATATATATATATATATATATACACATACTCACCAAGGCTTCTATTACTGTACATACAAAGGACACCTTTCAATCCAGTTGAGATGATCACTTTTCACTTCTCTGCACACAAGGAGGATGCATTCTGGGCCTGCAAAAAAAAATCTGGGGACTCTGTGCCACTGTTGTGTGCATGACTGAGTGTGCCATAAATTCTGGGGGACTTTGTGCTGCAACAGTCTCATTTTACTGTATTACCACTTGTCAATTTTCTGGACATATGGAGGATGCATTCTGGGCCTGCAGAAAAAATCTGGGGACTCTGTGCCACTGTTGTGCGCAAGACTGAGTGCGCCATAAATTCTGGGGGACTTTGTATGTGCTCAAACAGTCTCATTTCACTGTGTTACCACTTGTCAATTTTCTGGAAACAAGACAGATGCCTTTTGCAGATGCAGAAAAATGAGGCACCAAAACAGCGCACATACACAAAACACACAGACACTTAACAGAATGAAGGGGCCCAGAATATAAAGTGTAACGCATACTGAAGACAACAAAAAAGGGCATAATTACATACAAGGGCCAGGGATGGTAGAGGAATACATTTTATGGCACAGCAAGAAAGGTGGGGGGGGGACATGGCGTGAGGAAGCAAAACTAATGTGGGATCCTATGGTGATCCAGCAGCAGTTCCAGCATGGACATAATTTGAAGCTGATGTCCTTCTATGTCATCCAGCCACTGCTCCACAGCACTCATCCTCTCACTGTTCTCCTCAACAGCACTCCAGAGAACTGCCAAGTCAGACAGTGTTACACGCACTTCTCTGGCGTCCACTCCTTCGACAGACTGACCTGCTGGTGGAGCAACAGGTACTGCTGTGGCCCTCTTCTTCTTAGGGATGCTGCATCTGCTATGCACAGTGGCAACCTCTGCCACGGAACGGCCAGCAGGTGCAGACATGGCCCGTTCTGTGGCAGCCTGCCACTCCAACTTGTGGTGATTAAGCATATGGGTGTGCTGGCCCCCAGTCTCCAGGTGACTCCCCCGGGGGCCACGGAGCACCTCCACCACACATAGGTGACATTTAACCAGACGGCTGTCCCCCCCAGCACAGTCAAAAAACTGCCAAACAACAGAGGTGCGGGGAGGACCAGGCACAGGCAGGGGAGGGCCAGAAGAACTGGCAGTAGGCTGCTCACACTGCTCAACAGTTCTGATGGTGGGATCCACACCTGGGCCTGGGGGAACAGGTACATCCTGCTCCAAAGGACCTTGTGCTGGACTTGGTGGTGGTGGTTGAACTGCCAAAGAGTCAGGAGGCGGTGCTGATCCTGCTTCCAGGGGATGGACACTCAGAAGTTTAGAGCGGTCCAACAAAATAGGCACCCATGTCCCCCACGCATGTGCATGGTACAATGATGCGTACTACCATGCTGTCCCACAGCTGCCCCTGCCCCAGATATTCCCTCACCCGCTCCATCTCATGACACAAGCACAACACACACACAGTCACACACACATAGACAAACAAGTAGGTAAGAAAAATAAAATTTACAGAAGAACAAATTAAGTAAAAAACAGTGCAGAAAAGACAAAAAAATGTAGCTTTTAAAAAAGCCGTTGGTTTAAATATTAAATTTTAACTCTCTCTGCAATCAAAAAAACACTCCTCTCTCTAGTACATACCCACTCCTCTCTCTCAGTCTGCACAGGAGAAAGTGAAACTGTCTGGGTGACTCACTTCCTTCCTGCCTGGCTAGAGAGCAAGTGACTTACAGTACTGTAAGCCATGTGATCTGTGGGGGGGCTGCCAAGTCTGAAACACCAAGTGGATCACTTAGAATCATAATGAGGAATGCAAAGTCTCTTAAAAACAATGACTTCGCCTTTCTTAATGTTCTCATTATGCCAACGTGAAGTGGCAATGACAAGGTGAAGTGAGCACTTTGCATTGCCCACTCCGGTAACGCTAAGTGCCCACTTCGTGTGCACTTCTCCAGCGAATTTTAAATTCGCTGCATCTCTACTCTGATCTTGTCATCCCTGGAGCATGCTATAGTTGCAAAGGACTTCCCTGTCCAGTCTAATCTACCAATGCAATGCAAGTTACCGCCATGGCATGTCTGATTCTACTGATTGTCTGTTTGTGCCTGAACTGTAGAGGCAATTCTCCTGTTTCTATGGAATTCTTCTGTGCTCTGCATTGAAATCAACTGATTACTTTGACACAGTACTGCTTGCGGTACATGCTTCCTTGTAACTTTGTTGTTCCCCCTTGTAATTGCTGTATATACATTTTTCCTTTTTGTATTATACTGTATTTAAAGTCTCTGTATTGTACTGTATTTAAAGTCTCTGTATCTCTGATGTGGAAGCTTTGTAAAGGAGTCTATGACTCAAAGGTATGTAATCTGATAACTACAATAAATAAATACATAAACAAAACAGCGTACAGTCTCAGCCTTAAAGGCATGCACACCTCAGCTACACACAGGACCTCTGCACTCCTTGACTGTTTAGACAGACACAACCAGAGTGTTTTGTAGCTTTAGGATAAGCACACTACTAGCATCTCTGGCCAGAACCCTCTTCAAATAGCCTTACAATGGACTGAGCTCTCTTCAAGTCTCCTTATGCCAACACAGGTTGAACAAGGAGGAATTATTACACCTGGTCATTCTAAGCTCATCACTAGATCGCTCCACAGTCTCAACTTCCTAACTACAGCTATATAATGCTCTTATTAAGAATAGTCTCCCTCCTGGCATTATTGCTAATTCCTCTGCCAACAAAGTAAATGAGCAATGCAAGCTCCTCCATGAAAGAAGAAATGTCTCAATACAACACATGTCACAAATACACATCCATCATTGAGATAGCAGCCTTTGGCTCAGCAACACATCCTCATGTATTGACAGAGGAGGGATGGCACCTTGTATACCAGATCCCTCCGCAATCATTAATTTCATTGTCCCTAGCACCTTCGCTAAGACAGCTAAGTCAAAAGTCCACAATCGATCACAGGTATTAAAGTACCTACAGTGGCAGGCCATTCGAGTGGCATGGCTGCTACTACTCCTTTCTGGGAATATCCACCCTAACCCTGGCCCCATGGCTTGCTCAACAGTTCCACCCAGCAGCACAATGGCCCAAAGTGTGCATTCATAAATATTTGTAGCCTCTTGGCAAATGGTACCCAAAGGTCCCAACTAAGACAGTCACAAATAGAGCACTAAAAAAAGAGAAGCTTACAGCCTTTAAAGCTTGCCTGGTACTCCAAGATTGGAGCTTCTTAGACTTTGTAACATTTTAGATTCTGCCCTGGAAGCTTTCCTCCACGTTTAATGAGGCCTGCAACATTTATGCCCCTTTTATGAAATGGAAAATAAGGGACTCTGCTTGCTCCTCGATCACCTTCCAATTATTAGAATTAATAACATCACCCAGATCCTGGTGATAAAGTTACTCCTTAGCCTGAATGGTAAGGCTGTAACAGTAGCATCGGTCTACATCTGCCCTCTCTTTCTACTAGGCAACTTTATGCTTCTTTGCAGCTCCGACTGAGCAGCACTGCAGACTGTCACCACAACAGAAGCTCTGTGCCCAGCTGAATGATGAGGCCTTTTCCACTCCTCTTGCACTAAGGCAGCTCCATGCCTCCTTGAAGTGCCGACTGAGCAGCACCATAGATCATCTCCACAACAAAAGCTCTGCACCTGGCTGAAGGATGAGACCTGCTCCGCTCTATCTGCCACTAAGGCAGCTCCTTGCCTACTCGAAGCACTGACATAGTGGTGCCGCAGACCATCCCCACGACAGAAGATCTGCTCCCGGCTGATTGCCGAGACCTGCTCCACTCCCTCTGACACTATAGTACAGCTCACCACCTAGTTTCTATAGCTTTTATGCTCATGTGCCCATTGCCCCATGGTACCATAACAGGATTGTCCAGAAGCATTGCTGCCGCTTTCCTATAGGACAGGAGCTACATCAGACTTGAACGCCATGGCTGAGCCATCTTTGTGGCTCTCCCTACCTGGTTAAAACAACCCTGATTCCCATTAGGTAGTGCCAGATCCTTGCAATACCAGGTAGTGCCAGGTCCTTGCACTTGATTTTTTCAAACCTTAATGCTTCTGTGGAATTAATTAATTTTAAAAGTGGGGTTTTGTGCTGGACTTAATATCTGCCTACCCCAAGGCCGGGCTGTTTGCAAACCTTAACTTCTGTAAACCTGTGCTAGGACTACATTTTTATTAACAAGTGAATGCAGAGTTTTCTTGATGAAGACTTGATTTAGTCCTGATTTAATTGATTTACTTGGTTCTCCTGGTAAGCGTATGAATGGATCCTTCTAAATTTACTGTAGCCTATTTTTTTTTTTGGGGGGGGGGTGCTTTTCTTGCATATAACTCCCTCTTGTTTTATTCTGAAATTCTAGAGTCACTTCTGTAAGTGAAATTACGGACCTTCCTGATTTATTTATGAATGAGTTTTTCCAGCCTACAGCTCTACCCTGCTCTTTGTCTAGCATTGGTGCCTCTCTGGCTACCCCCAAACCCCTCCTCACCTTAACTCCTATTTACTTTTCACCTCAAATCTTCTCACCTATGCCCACAAATTACCCATCCCTTGTATTTTCCATTGTTTCCCCTTAACATAAACCCCCACCCAACCTCTTGTTCTCCCCCTCTTTCTCCTAGACAGCTCCATGCCTCCTCAAAGTGCCAACCAAGTGGTGCCACAGGCCATCCCCACAACAAAAGCTCTGCACCCACTGGAGGCCAAGACCTGCTTCGCTTCCTCTGGCACTAAGGTATGGCTCACTGCCTAGTTTCTATGGCTTTTGCACTCATTGGCCCACGGCCCTGTGCTACTCTAACAGGATTGGCCAGAAGCGCTGCTGCCTCATCCCTATTGGACAGAGGCTTCATCAGACTTGTATGCCACAGCTGAGCTGGCTCCATGGATCTCCCTACTGGGTAAAAGCAGCCCTTGTTCCTGGTAGGCAGCACTCAGTCCTTGCAATGCCACACATTCTATTTTTTGACCCACCCCCAAGACCTTCATTAAATGTTCTTAAGCCCCTCCCAACTACACTGTGGTTGGCTGGACACTTCAAACTTATCCTTAGTTCTTCCATCTCTGGACCCTCTCTGGCAGACTAACAGCCCCCAAGAAGTCCCACTACATACCACAACCATGCTACGCTTAAAAGGTACTGGAGTGAGAGTCACATGACACGGTGCACTGGGTAAGATGCCTTTCTGCCCGCACCGACCTACCGCCCGTTATTTACCCTTCAAAACCCTGTTTTTCATTGCCCTTTACTGAAGATCGCCTGTCTGTTGCCTTTCTGAACGCTTCTGCTTTCTTTACAAGGAATCAATGGATGAGGAGATGCGGAAAACCACTTCAAAACATACTCCTCCTACAACACCCGAGAAGGCCTCCAAGAAAGCCAGGGCCTCCTCCTCGCAATCCTTGCTGCTTGCTACCGCTGAGTGTCCTGATGCAGATCTTCTCACCCTCTTGAGGTTTCTAGAGGAGTTTCAGCCGTTTAAGGCTAAAATGCAGAATATGGCAGGGGAAATCAAAGCATCTCTAACACCCTGGAGGAGCTCTCCAAGAAGATGCTGACAACAAAGTATGTATACGATCTGTTGAAAAGAAGCAGGATAAAGCTGATCTGGAGTTAGTGGCCCTGAGGCAAAGGCTAGTGAAGATGGAGAACAAGGTGGAAGACCTAGAGGGGCCCAGTTGCCATAACAATGCAGTAATTATCGGCTTGCCTGAGAGTGAAGAGGGCTCAGATCCCATCAAGTTTATTAAAAAGTTTGTGGAGAAGGTGGCAGGCATTTCCCCCTTCAGTGCTAGCTACATCATAGAAAGAGCTCATCGTGCACTACACCCCCCTCCCCTGGTTGGAGCCCCCCCAGGTCACTCATATTTCATTTTCTAAACTTCCAGGAGTGACAGCATTTCTTATACAAGGTCAAGGAGGCACAAGATTTGCAATGGGAAGGTAAAAAACTAAGGGTGGCACAAGATCTGCCCTTATCTGTGCGTCAGAAAAGAACTGTGTTTCACAAAGTGGTCCTCAAGCTGATCGCCGTGGGAATCAAGTTTCACATGGGTTTTCCTTCATGGCTTCAGGTTTGCCTGAATGGCTCCTGGGTGACCTATGAGGAGGCAGAGATGGCAATTGTTGGGCTTAAAGAAGCGCTTCCTGATCTATTCAAGCCTACTTGAGAACTGACCTGATGTAGGGAGCTATGCCAAGTTTTCATTTGGTGGTGGTGTCTAACTGCAGCAAATCATAATTCATTACAATATTTTTGGGGCCATGCCACTGACAAACTGTGCAACTGGTTACTTAACCTTACACTACAGCTCTCAAGTGGGGTCCTCTTTCTGATAAAAAATGGACATTTTGTTCACGATTTGGTTCGCATCTCCAGTACTTCCTAATATTTTGTTGACTCTCATTTTTTACTCTGGCTCAACCCAGTTTCAATTTTGGTTCACAGGTCAGGTGTTAGCGGGCTCATATGTGTTTTTCCTGGTTTCAATTAATGAGCACTTGAGCGGGGTTGCTGTTCTCATGTTAAGTCCCAATTTGTTAGTTCTGGTAACCCAGTTTTTCAGGAGGGTTGCCCCGACCTCATGGCAATGGGGGGGGCAATGCTTGCCTCTCTTGGATCTTAATATGAGACTCTGTTTGCATTTGCCATCTCTTCCTGGCCCCATTAGCATGGCCCATTTCTTTTCAGGTTTCCCTCTTTTTCTCGCTCCCTGTCACTAGGGGGGAATTAATATGGTTAGTTTGAACATCAAGGGAGATCCTGCACTTAAGGTTAGATGAGAACACCAGGGTTTTTGTATGCCCTTACTGGGCATTGGTTCGCCCCTTCTCTATAACTCCACTTAAGTGCTGTTTCTGGAGGATTCACATTTTTCTTTCCTTTCTCAAATCTCTCTTTTAGAACTGTGATGGTCACTGTCTTTGATCTAAAAAATCTGGTCTGGACAGTGACTCTGGGGCTCTCAGTTCTCCCCCATATTACAGACAGTAGTTATGGTCTGCCTGCTCTTGGCCATTAACTTCTGATGTCCGTGGGTTGCACCACAAGAGGGCATCTGAGATTACTCTTTACATATGATACCAATGTGTTATATGCCTCGCGCTCTACGAGCCACATTTTTGTATGGCTTATGTGGTTTCTGCAGGGAGGATCTTTTCCTCTAAGGGGCTAGTATAGCCAATTCCACAGTATTATTTAAGGTTTTTGTCAGGCAATCACTGCTGAGAATAGGCTATTTCTATGGAGTGTTCTGATTACAGAGGGGTAATCCTGTTCCTGATTCCTTCTTTACAATGGCGAGGTGGTTGGGGGAGGAACTTTTCAGTCTGCTGGTCATCATGTACCATGCAAAATATGGGTGGGTGTGGGGTTAGGATTTATGAGGTACTTTGGGTGGGGGTTTGGGGTGGCTGGGGAATGAATTTAGTGGATGCAGAATTGGGGGGAGGGTAGAACAACCCAATGCATATTATGTTTGGAGCAGTACAGATAGAAAATATAAGTATATGTGTGCTTTGGAGGATTTCGGACTGGCAACATGAGTGATGGCTAGAAACATTCAATTTATCAGTTAGAATGTTAAGGGGGTGAGGCACAAGACCAAGCAATATAAAATACTGAAACATATAAACCATCTGAAGGCAGAAATTATGTTTTTGCAGGAGACACATTTGCTCAAGAGGGAGGCTGACAAAATGAGACAGCAACAAATTGGGCAGATGTTTGCAGCGGAGGGTACGACCCTTATGCATAGGTCAGTTCCATTAAAACCTCTTCAAGTTATATCTGACCCTTCAGGCAGATTCTTGTTTGTAAAAGGCAGATTGCATACCCTGGACATTGTCCTGGGTGCTATCTATGGCTCTAATGTAGATTCCTCTAGCTTTTTTTTTCGGATAATAAAAGTCCTAACCCCATTTCTGGATACCCCCATTGTCAAAGGGGGCGATCTCGTTTTTGATCAGGCTCTCAACAGGTCAGGTCAATCCCGTCAAGGTCTCTCCCCATCTCAAAGAGCCTTCAGGAACCTGATGGATTCCATTGGTCTCTGTGATATATGGCGTATATTACATCCCAATACAATGAAGTACACTTTTGTTTCCCCAGTGCTTGAGCCTCCTCAAGGATTGATTATATCCTCATTTCTCAAACCCTGTTACCATGGGTTGTAGTCTCTAGAATTGTCTCAGGGCCCCAGTCGGATCACTCTGTGGTCACCTGCCTAATAGCCCTAGCTTTACTGCCAAACAAAGGGGGTATGTGGAAGTTGAATAACCAAATTCTGAAGGAGCCAAAGATGGTTCAATAAATAACATACCAAAATAGAGCAGTTTATTGCTTCTAATTCTAACTCCATGTGGAAGCCTGATATGATATGGGGTGCCTGTAAAGAGTATTTAAGGGGGGTTATAATTGGCCTAACATTGAAAAGGAAAAGGGAAGGGGCACCTCAGATTTCTGACCTTCTGTCTCAAATTAGGAGTATGGAGACTGCTCTTTCTCCTTCTTCTTCTTCTGAGATATTCAGACAAGACTTAATGAAATTGAGAGAAGCCTACCTAGAAATGCTAACAGAACAAGCTGAATTCGCAATTTTGAAAACAAAAGCGATATATACCGATCAGTGTGAGAAGGCAGGCAAAATGCTAGCACTGCGTATTAAGCAACATTAATGCACCAAACTCATTCCTGCTATCCATTCTCCTAGCAACAATTCCCTTAAGGTCTCACCCTCAGAGATAGCAGAGGAGTTTACAAAGTATTTCCAGGATTTATATGGCCCTATGGCCAATTCCCCATCTAGGGAAAGACTTTATGAATATCTGAGTGATCTACAGTTGTCAACTCTTACACAATCCTAGCAAAAAATTCTGGAGTCTCCCATTTCTGAGGGCGAGATTGAAAGAGTAATCAAATCTCTCCCATCTGACAAATCTCCAGGCCCTGATGGGTTTACTTCCAATTTTTATAAGGCTTTCTCTAAACAACTGATTCCCATTTTACTGCCACTTTTCCAGGCTGTTCTCTCTGGTCAGGCGTCTGATTCCTCTCTTTTTGAGGTGCTAATAGTCTTGTTGCCCAAACCAGACAGACCGTCGGATGAGGTTTCAAGTTCTCCCTACTTAACCATGACATTAAAATCCTGGCAAGATTACTAGCCGACCGTGTGGAGGCTGTACTTCACTTTCTAATCGGGGCAGATCTGGTTGGTTTTATGAAAGAGAGATCATTGGTTGACCATCCGAGGGCCCTGTCTCATGTCTTCTTGGCATCCAAGGATGCTTCTCATCCAATGGTCTTGATCTCGCTGGATGCTGAGAAGACATTTGACAGAGTCCATTGGAACTACCTATTTGTTACAATGGAAGCTTTCAGTTTTCCCACAGAATCTGAGAATTTGGTGAGTTCTCTATATGTTTCCCTCTGCCAGAAATTCATGTAACGGGGTTATTTCTAGCTCCTTCAAATTGTGTGTAGAGACCAGGCAGGGGTGTCCCTTATCTCCCCTTCTCTTCAACATCTATTTAGAGCTGCTTATCAGGAGGTTATCAGGTGCCCAGGGCATATCGGGTATCTCTCTAGGGGAGCAGATGGTTAAAGTGGCGGCTTATGCATATGATCTTCTGCTGCAGGTAACACACCCATTTACATCTATTCCCACTATCCTAAAGCTAATAGAGGATTTTAGTAAGGTTTCAAACTATAAACTTAACATAGGAAAGATGGTGGTTTTTCCTCTTAACCATAGGGTTTTCAAACAGGATATTATTGCGTTTGGACTCACCTGGAAGTCTGACTATATTAAATACCAGGGGCTACTTTCAACAAGGAATACAACAGGACTCAGACAATTAAATATCGATCCACTGGCTCACAAAGTAGATCTTGACCTTCGTAGGTGGACCCTACTTCCACTCTCTCTATGGGGCAGAATAAATGTAATCAAAATGAATGTTTTCCCCCATCTGTTCTACCCCTTCAACTTGTTAAATATATGGCTTCCCCTGTCCTGGGTTAAAAAATGCACGGTATGATCTCCACTTTTATATGGGGCGATAAGAAGGCCAGGATGGCATTCCATAAATTAGTGACTCTGAAGGACAAAGGAGGTTTAAGACTTCCCCATATTGGGTTATATTACTGGGCCATTCAGGCAAACAAATATCTCAGATGTCTGACCGTGGATCAACTGTCCGCAGCTGCTACATACATCCCGACTTGGTTAGCTGTCGAGTCTGCCTCCCTTAAAAAACATGGTTTTTCCACCACTGAGCTGTTATATACCAAGATTAGTTCCCTACCTGAGTCTCTACATAGTTCCCCTGTAGCTGTTTCAATCAGGGTTTACACTCAGTTGTGTGCATTTCTGAGATATAAGAATCTCAAGGACTTATTTCAACCCGTAATAGGCAGTCCCAATTTTTTATTAGAAGAAGGTAAGCCTCTCCCAACCACCTGGCTTCCTCAGATAGGAAATTGACATTTAGAGGAGTTTGTGTCACCCAATAGTCAATGGTATTCTTCAGCTGATATTATGTGTAAGTTTTCAGTACCTCGTACAAGTATCTTCAAGATTTTCCAGTTTCTTTATCTCCTGGTTAAGGTAATGGGCTCGACCCCCCCCCCAGCTCCTTATATCAGTTTTCAGGTTACCTTAACATAGCTGGCAGGTCTGCCTCATGCTGTATCCCAAATATACAGTGCTCTGTTTACCTGGGCCTACCCTGACAATTATGCTTCTGTCTCCTTTTGGGCCTCTCTCTTTCAGGGCAGAGATCTCGATTGGTCTCTCCTGTGGCAAAGTTGCCATAAGTTTCTAAAGCAGGATAGACTCAGATTAATGCAATTCAAAATCTTGCACAATATTTATTATTCTCCACAGAAACTTGCTAGGCTTGGTCTTGTGTCCTCTCCCCTTTGTACAAGATGTCAGACTCAAGAAGGAGATCTTCTCCATATTTTCTGGAGCTGTTCTAAAGTTGTCCCACTTTGGACCATGATTAAACAGTGTTTTGTTCCTCTGTTGGGGCTCTCAGACTTGTTCACCCCTGAAATTTGCCTTCTTAGGGATTTCTCCTCCATTTCGGTGGTGAACAGGAGGTATCACATAGCTTTGATGTCAATCTCTGTCAAAAAGGTGGTGTTAAGGAGATCACGTGATGCATAGTGCTGAGTAGCAGCTCCCTCAAGAAGCTCCTGCCTCCCGTCTTTTATTTGAGCTCATTTGGTGTTTTAATTTACTATTTTCTCTTTTTTCTGAGATTCTATGCTGTACTATAGCTTTTGCACTCTGGTCTGGTTATATCTCGAGCGGATGGAGGCTATATGAAGAAAGCCCACAGAAGCACCCCTCAGCAACTCCGAGAGGCCCCTTAAAAATCCAGGGCCTCGGGTGGTTCTGGCTCTGATCTCCCGAGCCAAAGTGGTGATCAGGAGCCCTTAATGCTGTCCAGATTTCTCGAGGAATTCAAACCCTTTGGAGAGGAAATGAAGGATATGGCAATGGATTTGAAGTCGTTATCCAGAAAATTAGATGAACTCTCATTGTCTGCTTCTGATAACGCAGCCTGAATAGCTTCTATAGGGAAAAGAATTGGTAGTCTTGACCCTGAACTGGTTTCAATGCACCAGAAATTGTCTCGTTTTGAAGCCAAGCTCAAGGACCTAGAGGGTCAGAGCCAAAGAAATAATGTAGTGGTTCTTGGTTTTCCGGAGTAAGAGGAAGGCCGAAATGTTTTGGCATTTATTCAGAAATTGGTTGAGCGGTTGGCTGGCCCATCTCCATTTGGCTCTGGCTACATTACAGTGTGTGCCCACAGGGCTTTATGGCCTAAGCCACCCCTGAGGAACCCCTCCATCCTATTGTGTCCCTGTTCCTGCATTATTTAGAGAAACAACATTTCCTACAAAAAATGCGTGCTTTGCAAGAGGTTCGCTGGGAACATATAAAGCTGAGAATCTCACAAGATCTACCCATCTCAGTCCACATGAAATGCAAGGCATTCCACCTTATTGTTTCTAAGCTAATTGCTGCAGGCCTGAAGTTCAGAATAAGTTATCCGGCTAGACTTCAGATTTCAACTAATGGATCCTGGAAAAGCTATGAAGACCCTGAAGAAACTCTGAGGAGCCTTAAGGCCATGCTGCCAGATCTCTTTAAGGACCCTTGAATGGTGGTGGCATAGTATTGAGTATCGCAAGGAGTCAAGAACTTGAACTTTTGTTTTTTTTCCTTAGAGAAATTTTAGGAATATGAAGACCTGGGTGACTGTATATGTTGCAGTGGACTTGGGGGATCACCGCAGACTGCCCCGACTTTTCTTTTCTTTCCGTCTCATAATGAGGCCATGATGGTCTGATGCAATGGACACTGGGGTTTGGGGCCTTCTTGGGGGGGGCTTGTGAGCAAGGATTTTGGCAGCTATTTTTGTTGGGTGTTGAAAGAGCCCAGTTTGGTTGTGGGATAGTTTCTTGTTTTTTTCCTTCTGGGCTGTTACTGGGATGGTCCTGGGCTTTCTCCATCTTGCTCTGCATTGGGTTGGGCCAGGGAATCGACCGCTAGAGAGCATTCCAACCTCTGGGGACTTGCGGGGAAACTTTACTCAAGAAGGATTTAGCAGGGGCACTACTTAGCTGGGATGTAGCACCCTCAATCTTTCAGGGAGGCTCTGTTTACCGGATACTGGCTGGTAGTGGGTAAAGGTAGTTTTTATGCCTTCTCCTCCAGTCAAATGATTTCAGCCTTTCCCATGTTAATTATCACGCTTAACATGAGCTGGGGCATTTCTCCCTCTAGGTGTTGCTGATCTGGTCCCGGTTTCTGGCAGCTCACCTGGCACCTCCGATCTTAATCTGGGTTATCACAAATGAGTGGTGATGAGATGGCCTTATCATAGCCCCCCCATGTCAATTTTTCTCATATCCATGCTTTGGCTGGACTGAGGTGAAGGCCCAGGACCATTTTCCTTCATTGGGGATATAACGACAGTGCTTGATCTCTGAAGGATGTGATCTGTGTGCAACAGTGCTAAATATCAAGGTTCATTATCGGGGGGTGGGAGCAGAGGGATTAGAACCAGTACTGTACTGAACGTTGCTTGTGACAGTTTGGGGGAGTGTGGGGGCTGGGGCTCGGTTGGATGGTGGGGGTTAGAGGGGATGGGCAGTATCTACTTCTGGGGGGCTAGGGAAGAGGGTGGGTTTTACTGCAGTGACCCTAGGGATACATGTAGGGGGGATTTACATCTCGTGTGCAGAGTATAATTATTTCAGCTTGATATCTCTTCTGGATGGTGAATGAGCTAACATTCGTGTCTTGAATGTTAAAGGGATCAGAAAGCAACATAAGCAATATCGGGTTCTCAAACATTTAAGTCTGTTCAGTTCACAGATAAATTTTTTGCAAGAAACCCTCTTATTAGAAGGGGTAGCTTTGCAATTAAGGAAGCAACAAGTGGGATCAATTTACAGTGCCCAGGGCACCACAAATAGTTGTGGAGTCATGCTCATGATTAACAGGAATATCCCATTCTCTCCTACACAAGTGATCAAAGATACCGAGGGTAGGTTTATTTTGGTCAAAGGTACCCTCTGGTCTGTCCCAATACTATTGGGCTGTGTTTATGGCCCCAATCTGGATGACCCCGGATTTTTTATGAGGCTTATATCTGTCATCCTCCCAAAGATTCCCATTAAAATTATTCCAGGGGGAGATTTCAATCAAGTACTTGATTCTCAATTAGACAGACTGGACAGTGGCCTAGGTGGGGCTACCCCTGGGCAGAAGGCATTCAGGGATTTATTAGATCAATGTGGGCTCTGCGACATCTGGCATGTATTACATCCTGATTCTAGGAAGTTTACCTATAGGTCCATGGTGCATGGCTCGCAGTCCCGCATCGACTATTTACTTATCTCTCAGTGCCTCCTGCCCGGGGTGAAGACCTCTTTGATTCAACCTGGCCCAGTTTCTGACCACTCACTAGTGTTATGCAATTTGGTACTGCTCAATTCATTTAATAGGGAAACTAGATGGAAGCTCAATGATCAACTCCTTAAAGACGTTAAATATTGCAAACTTATTAGGGAAAAATAGAATATTTTTTTTCACTAAACCCTTTAGATGGCATAAAACCTGATATCTTGTGGTGGGCCTTTAAAGCCTTCATGAGAGGGATACTGATTAGCATGATGGTTGGTAGGAAAAGAGAGCGGGAGGAAGAGCTTAAATCCTTATTATCTCAAATCAGATTTCTGGAAGCTAACCCTCTGGCTAATCCCCTTGATGAGGATACTCAGAAACTCCTGAAATTAAAGGATACATATCTGGGGTTACTTCAAGAGAGAGCAGAACTAGCTATTATTCGTACCAGAGCTAAATACACCGATCGGGGGAAAAAGCGGGACGTTTACTGGCATTGCATATTAAACAACAGGAATCAATGAGATTTATCCCACCTATCAGGTCAGTAGCAGACGGGTCTCTTAAGGTGACTCCTACAGAAATAGCTCAAGAATTTGCTGCTTATTATTCCAAACTGTATAGTGACATGGAGCACCCTCCCTGCCCTGAAGATAGACAAGGTTATCTAAGAGACTCCCACTTGCCCCTTCTTCCTGACCGGTGCGGTGAAACTCTGGTTGTCCCTATTTCTCAGGAGGAGATTGCTAAGGTTATTAGTGAATTGCCTGCTGATAAGGTCCCTGGTCCAGATGGATTTTCTGCTTTATTTTACAAGGTCTTTTGAGACCTTCTTATACCAATACTTGGTCATTTATTTCAACAAATCCTATCTGGGGAGTAGACAGATCTATATCTCTACGAGGCCCTGATTGTTCTGCTTCCCAAACATGGTAAAGACCTTGATAAGGTTCAAAGTTATAGACCCATCTCTCTTTTAAACCAGGATGTTAAGATTCTCTCTAAAATACTGGCCAACAGGTTGGCACTGGTTCTTCCTGGATTAATAGGTACAAATCAGGTTGGATTCATGAAAGTGCGCTCATCTTCTGATCATTTATGTACCTTGTCGCATGTCTTCTCGGCTACCAGTAATGCGGAGTTCCCTCCGGGCTTGGTCTCCTTGGATGCCGAGAAGGCATTTGACAGTGTGAACTGGAGTTTCTTGTTCCATACTTTGGAGGCCTTCCACATCATTTCTGTGTTTATCTCCTGGATTTCCGCCCTTTATAAAAACCCCTCAGCAAGAATTTCCGTGAATGGGGCCTTTTCCCATTCTTTCTTGCTTCACTCAGGTACTAGACAGGGGTGCCTCTTCTCCCCTTTATTATTTAACTTATATCTGGAACCTCTTATCCAAAACATTCTCAATAATTACTCTATACAAGGAGTGAGAATTGGGCAGCATGAAGTGAAAGTCACTGCATATGCTGATGATCTGTTAATACATCTGTCCCATCCAGTATCCTCCATCCTGGCCTTATAAAGTGAAGTGGCAAGGTTTAGTGCTCTGTCTAACTATAAATTGAATGCCAGTAAGTCCCTATTTTTTCCATTAAATCACATTTTTAAGACTGATATTAGCCCCCTGGGGCTATGCTGGATACCCAGGTCTTTCAAGTATCTGGGTATTAAACTTTCATGTAACCCCCTAGTATGGTTCAAGGAAAACCTAGATTCTTTATTGCAGGAAATTACACATGACCTAGAGAGGTGGTCTAAACTCCCTATCTCTCTGTGGGGCAGAATTAATATAATTAAAATGAATGTATTTCCTGGGATTTTTTATCTGTTGTCCCTTCTCAATGCCTTTGTTCCTTTACTCTGTTTCAAAAAGGTTCATGGTATTTTTACTAAATTCATCTGGGCCAACAGGTATCCCCGCTTGGCTTACCATAAGCTGGCAGCTCCAAAACTGGAAGGGGGGTTGTGAATCCCCCTTCTGGCTATATCATTGGGTTAGTCACCTTGCGAAATGTTCGTGGTGGGTGTCTCCCGGCCCAGAGGAAGTGCAACCCATTTGGCTCAAAATAGAATTGGATGCAATTAAGGCCAAAAATCTGGACCCTCTCACGTTATTTTTCCTTAAGTTATCCCAAATAAGTATGGCTGTAGACTTTCCCATAATAAGGACCTCCTTAAGGGTCTACTTACAGATATGTTCTTTTTTGCAGTACTCTCCCCATCTGGACTTGGCCCAGTCTATCTGAAGCTCTCCATCATTTACTAGTAACAAGAATCAAATCTCCCATCTTTGGTTGACTCAACTTGAAGAGGGGAAGCTCTTGACCTTTACTGATGGTGAAGGGCATTGGTTATCAGTGGAGGAGATGGTTAGGAAATTTCTCATCCCAACTTCTTACTTTGAAGTCTTGCAATTGAGACATTTACTGGTAATCATCCTGGAGATACTCCTCCCTCTCAGAGCATCTGCTCTCTGATACCCGAGGTATCCCCACTTTTTGGGTCTCCTGGTGTAATCTCTAAACTACATCAGATTCTGTTTCACAAAAAATTCAGGGGCCCATTTGGGCCATCAAGATTTTGGTGTAACTTTCTCCCCCATCTGCAGCTGGATTGGTATGCTCTCTGGAAGTCATATCATAAATTTATCTCTCAGGATAGACTGCGTCTCATGCAATATCATGTATTGCACAACTTTTATTACTCCCCGGTTAAGCTTCATAAGTGGGGCTACTTAGACTCTAATAAGTGTAATAAATGTTGGCAAGGTTAGGGCACACTTTTTTATATGCTTTGGTCTTGTCCAAATATCTCCACCTTTTGGGTTTCAATCCAAACTTCCTTAGACCCCTTGTTGGGCCTTCAAGAATATTTTATACCTGAGGTATGTGTGTTGGGGGACCTGTCTTCTTTTAAAGTCAAGGTGCGTAAATTTCACATATCCATGGTCACCTTGTCAGCTATGAAAATAATTTTCCATCATTGGAAAGACAGGTCCTCCCCTTCTTTCCAGGAATGGATAAGAGAAGTCTTATCCAATTTGTGAACAGAAAAAGCAATAGCCAGCCTGCATAACAGACAGGCAGTTTATGCTAGAATTTGGGATCCCCTTCACTCACTAATCTCTCTGGCTCCAAACTAAACCTATACTAGGCTTGATGCTTCTATACGGTCTTTTGATTAGAGGCTCGGCATTTACGGGCACTGAGATGGGTTACAGCAGTAAGGGGAGGTGAGGGGCAGCATCTTTTTATTATGTATCAATGAGTCTCTACCAGTTTCTTTTTATGTTGCCTTTTATGGTGGAAAATGTATGAATAAATACAAAAAAAAAGGTGGTGTTAAGACACTGGAAGGATACGGAGGTACCAACATATGTTGAATGGCTTCAGGAGTTACTTGCAAACCTCAGAACTGAAGGACTATTGCCAGTCTATTTAACAAAGTTAAGAAGTTTGATAGGATTTAGGGCCCATTGCAAACCCTCTATGCACTTCAAGTTTAAGCACTATTAGGCTACATTCACAGGTATAATGTTAAAGGTGTAAAGAGGCGCTGGGTTGTTCGAGTTAGAGGTCGGGTTGGGTGGGTGGGGGTGGGGAGAGCGAATCATTCTGTATCTCATATCCAATGTATGGGGTCATATTATACACTGTTTTGATTCATTCTCTGTATTGGAAACTTTAATAAAATTTGAATTGAAAACAAATACAAGGTACTGGAGTGGTACTAATTTGCTTGGCACTTCTGTTGCATTATGGGCCATCATTAGCCCTCACTACTTCAAGGTACCTAGTGACCTCCAATCAATGCCCTATCCTCAGCCAACATCATACCCCTCCGTGTTCAGAGTTTTTACAGCATCCATGTCTCCAGTTACTAGTCCTGCTATGTAGAACAGCCCGAAGTCGAACTCGAATCAGACTGTGGCAAAAATTACCTTTCTTGTGTACCCCCCAATTCAGTGCCACCTCTGTACTATGTTGCTATCTGGGACCATTGAACTAAACCCTGGGTCAAATTCAGGAGACACCACTAATACCCCCTGTGGAAGCATACTAAACTCCCTGAGACAGCTGTCCATTTGGACCAACACCCCAGGCCTCAAAAAATGCCAGTGCCCGTGGTTCAGTAGGTAGCACACTCACCTCTGAGACTGGGAGATCAGAGGGCTGTGGTTCCGGTCCCACATCTGGCACTTGGGTTAATATCCCAATATTGACACTGTACTGCAGCATGATGGGGGTGCTGTACTCCTGAGGCACCGTCTTTCAGATGAGATGTTAAACCAAGGTCATATCTGCCTAGATTGGTGATAGTTCAGGTGGATGTTAAAGATCCCATGGCACTTATTGAAAAAGAGTAGGGGAATTTCCCCAGTATCCTGGACAAATTTCTCCCATTCACTAAAAAAAAATACCACCAACAGCTTAATCTGGTTCAATTTCAGTTGCTTACCATCTGTATCCCCCTCCCCGATCACCCCTGAAAAAGGGACTTCCAGGCCCAGTGAGCTTACCGGGTCAACAACTTTCAATAAATAAATAAATAAAATAGCTCACATGAATATCTAAAGCATCAGAGGTAAGATGCCCAAGCTTGAAACATGGACCTGACATCCTATGCATATCTGAAACCTAGCTAAAACCTGATGCCAAATCTCATGAGGTTATCCTTCCTGGATTCCCCATCTTTAGGAAGGAGCAGGCTCATGGGGGTGCCATGATCTACGCCAGGACTGAAATGACTACTAACAAAATGGATGACTTGGATATCCACCTTCTGGCTGAGCATATGTTCATTACCATCATTCTTGGTGGGTCCAAGAAAGTGGAGTTAGGCTGTATTTATCTGCCTCCCAGAAACTGTCCTCTTATAAGAAGGTTATCAATAGCCTGGATAACATACTCAGATATGAAACAGTGGTATGTAATAACTTTCACCTTAACTGGCTTGGCTGATAAAATGTGCAGTACCACTGTGCTCTGGTGGACATTAATTATTTGCAGATTACAGAGCAACCCACTAGACTGAACATGAAATCTGGAAGACACAGGCTCCTCAACTGGATCATAACCAGCACTCCAGTTAACATAAAAGCTGCTGGTATCTTCCCAGACTCCCTGAATGATCATTTACCCAGCTATTGAGTCTGGAACAGCTCTGCACCCTATCCAGCCCCCAAAATAATCAAAACCAGGGATTTGTTCAAGTTAATCAAGGAAGAATTCAACAGCTGCCTAGGCTCCATTGACTAGTTACCAATTAACACCCTCCATGATATAAATCAGGCCCTTGACTATCTTATCTTAATGTTCACAGCTGTCCTTGACTCTCTTGCCCCATATAAAACCAGAAGATCCAAAGGCTTCCCTGCCCCTTGGCTAACTAATGACCTGAGGGTTCACATGTGCACACGTGATAAAGCCTGGTAGACCTTCAAGAGATCTGGGGTACATACTGATTGGATTATTTATTGTCGGCTCTGCAATTTATGTAAAAATAAAATAAAAGTTACCAAAAGAGACTATCTTATACTTTTACAAGAAATAAACCTAACCACCCCAGAAACTTCTGGCACCAGATGAATACCCTACCAAAAGGTAGAGAACACATTGTTCCCAGAACCATAACTACTAATGAAGCCACTGTCACAACTCCTCTGGACATTGCCACTGGAATAAACAACTTCTTTACAGACCTTACTCCCTACAGACACAGTCTTCCCCCCTTGCTCATAGTACAATACTAATCAACATCAATACAAGTCCAACCATCCCTCCTTTCATATAAAAACTACCACATATTTTGAGATCCTAAAGTTGCTCAACAGACTCATATGTGATAAGAGCTATCACATGTGAGTCTGTTGAGCTTTGATGCCATGCCCCCTAAATTCCTCTGCATTGGGGCCTATCTCAAAGCTAATCAATCAATCTTTCATCACCCACTGTATCCCTGATAAATGGAACACAATGGTAGTGGTACATGTCCACAAATCTGGCCCATTTGATATAGCCCAAAACTACAGGCCAATTTCTATCCTCTGCCTTTTTGCAAAAATTCAAGAACAAGTTCTCAGAATGATTTTTTGACTGTAGGCATGGACTACTCCCTTCATTACTTACAAGAAAGCCGGAATGGCATTTGTGATAAGGTAAAAATGGCGTTCAGCATTTAAAACATTTTGGATTTAAGTTTTAAAAGCAAAGCAGTATTAAATTGCAATATGCTGTTCTTTTTAGTGCATTCTGAGACAGAAAATGAAATAAAAAGGAAAGGAAGAAGTGAGTAACAAAACAGGTAAAGATTTCACAGATAACTAATAGGCAACACTATAAAGGAATTCTATAATGAACTAAAAATGTATGTATTCTCTTTAGAAGCACAGAGAAGACCAAAAATAGGGTTACAAGGATATGTAATGGACCGGAGTTTAAATCCTTAAGGTAAAAGTTAAAAATTATTCTGAGAGAGTTAAAAAAAAAAAAATAAAAAAAAAATCATTTTGAGAACTTAAAGGAAGTTGATTTGTTTTACAGAAGAACTAAAAATATACTGTTCTATATAAAGGTTAAAATTTAAAAGAAGTTACACATGAAGAAGTTTAAACATATGAGAACTGGATATAAAGTGACCATAAAATGAAAGTCAAGATTAACAAGTAAGTTTTTAAGTAAAAAATTCATACATATTGAATAATATAAAGATGTTTAATAATAACATTAAAACAAAGTTTATTTTTTATTAGAAATGAACTGTTAAGGTTGATTTTTGAAAGAATCATGAGATTCCAGCAGTGACAAGGATATAAAACAGTAACAGGTATGGTTATATGTGGATTGGAAAAGGTTGTTCTAATAAGAACATAATTAATTTATAAGTCAGTTCCTTAAAAGTAATGATATAAGCAACATTTATGAAATAATAAATGTTTTAAAATTAGGAATTTGAATGTTGGAATGGCAGACAATATGAATTACTGGATATAAAAGAAATATATAAGAATGTATAAGAATCAAAGGATTGTAATTATGAGATACTTTATGATTGATTGTTTGTTTACATTTAGAAAAAGCACTGTTTCAAAAACATTGGCCTGAAGAAGTGGTGTGAAACTACAAAACTGTACCGGTTGAACAAAGTTTGGTGCAAAGTTAAAAGAAAAATAAAAGAATACAAAAGTTTTTTTTATGAATTTATGGACCTATGTCTTACTGATTTATTAATATATTGTCTGATATTTAAAGCCATATAGCAAGATAGTCCAGCCATATAGAATAGAAAACAAGGTAATCCTATACTTTTTGTTAATACACAAATCCCAGCCTCTCCCCACAAAACACGGTAATTAATAAGGTAAACACCAAGGTAGAAAAGTCATTAGGGAGAAGGACAGAGGTAAATGTAAAAAAGGCAAAGGCAGTAAGGACAGAAATGGGGCTAAAAGGGGTAAGGCCATCATAAAGTGGAGGGTGATGAGTACCAATGCCCGTAGTCTGGGTAACAAGCTCCCTGATCTAGTGGCCTTGATGGAAGAGGGTTGCCTGGATATTGTGGCAATCAAAGAAACATGGTACACAGAGAACCATGACTGGAATGTCAACATACCAGGATACACAATCTACAGGAGGGACAGGGAGGGTAAAAGAGGAGGAGTAGCTCTCTATGTAAAGGAAGGGATCAAAGCAACAGAACTAAAGAGTAAACAGGGAGCAGATGAGGCACCCTGGAGACAGGAAATGACACCACAATCCACATGGGGGTTGCATACAGACCTCTATCTCAGGGGAGGGAATGGACAAGAAAATGATAGAAGGCTTCCTTAGAATGGCATAAAAAGGGGAGATATTGTTGATGGGGGACCTGAATATGTCAGATGTTAACTGGAGCACCTTTGCTGCAGGCACATCCAAGAGCATGGTCATTCTTGATGCCCTACAGGGGGCGTGCCTCAGACAGCTAGTATTGAAACCCACTCAGGAGGGGGCAGTCCTAGACCTGGTATTCTCAAATGAGGATGGAGAAAGAATCTCAAATTTAGAAGTGGGTAGCCATCTGGGAACAAGCGACCACCAAACAGTGTGGTTCATGATGAACACAGCTATACAATCAAGCCATACAAAAGCAAGAGTATTGGACTTTAGGAGGGCTGACTTTGGGAAAATGAGAGAGTGCCTCAGAAAAGCACTAGCAAACAGACAAGAAAGAAGGGCAGAGGAACAATGGGGAGTAATCAAAACAGCCATCACAGAGGCAACAAGCCTTTGTGTAAAGCAAATCAGCAAAACACAACAAAGGAAAAAAATGCTATAGCTCTCAAAGAGGTGGCAGGGAAAGTTAAGGAGAAAAGGATAGCATTCAGGAAATAGAAGGAAACACAGAAGGAGCAGGACAGAGACCTTTATCAGTTAATCAGAACGAGGCTGGGAAGGCAGTCAGAATAGCAAAGGCCCAAACTGAGGAAAGGATAGCCAACTCGGTTATGAAGGGGGGATAAGACCTTTTATAGGTACATTAGGGAGCGAAGAAAGACCAAAGGAGGGATACTGAGGCTTAATAAAGGGGAAGGAATGTGGGTAGAGGGTGACAGTGAAAAAGCAGGGATACTGAATGAATATTTCTGCTCAGTATTCACAAAGGAAGAGGAGGGGGAGGTACCTAAACCAAACTAGAGAAACACTCTGAATATGGGGGTCTATACCAGTCCATTTACAGAAGAAAGGGTTCTGAAGCAACTAATATTATTGAAGGTGGACAAAGCAATGGGACCTGATGGGATTCACCCAAGAATTCTAAAGGAACTAAGGGTAGAACTAGTGACACCGCTGACTACTCTCTTTAACAAATCTTGGGAGGATGGGGTGGTACCTGAGCACTGGAGGAGGGTGGATGTGATTCCTCTTCACAAAAGTGGGAGCAGGACAGAGGCAGGAAACTACAGACCAGTTAGTTTGACCTCAGTGGTAGGGAAAATGATGGAATCACTGCTGAAGGAAAGAATTGTTGAGTACCTAGAGGCCAGTGCAGCACAGGACACTGCAGCATGGATTCACGATGGGAAGGTCGTGTTAGACAAATCTAATAGATTTATTTGACTGGGTGACCAAAGTAGTAGACCAGGGAGGGGCTGTGAACACGGCCTACCTAGATTTTAGCAAGGCATTTGATACAGTCCCACACAAAAAATTAATACACAAGTTAGCCAACCTTGGAGAGGGTCCCAAGGTGATAGCTTGGATAAAAAATTGGCTAGACAACAAGACGCAAAGGGTAGAAGTAAATGGAGTCCATAGTGAAGAAAGGAGGGTTACTAGTGGGGTACTGCAGGGTTCAGTACTAGGACCGGTCCTTTTTAATGTCTTTATAAGTGACATTGAAGAGGAACTGGAAGGAAAAGTATGTATCTTTGCAGATGACACAAAGATCTGCAACAGGATTGATACACAAGATGGAGTGAAAAGGATGAGAAGGGACTTGGCAAGGTTGGAGGAATGGTCAGATGTATGGCAGCTCAGATTCAATGCAAAGAAGTGCAAGGTAATGCACCTGGGAAACAAAAACCCAGGGGAAGAGTACACAATGGGGGGTGAGATACTGACAACAGTAAAAATGGAAAGGGACCTGGGGGTAATTATATCAGATGACCTAAAGGTGGGCAAGCAATATGAAAAGGCAGTAAGGAAGGCTGAGGGGATACTGGGATGCATAGGGAGAGGCATCAATAGTAGAAAACAGGAAGTTTTTATCCCTCTGTACAGATAGCTGGTGAGATCTCATCTGGAGTATTGTGCACAGTTCTGCAGACCCCATCTCCGCAAAGACATAGACAGAGTGGAGGCTATCCAGAGGAGGGCAACCAAAATGGTGCAGGGTCTGCACCAGAAGACATATGAAGAAAGACTAAAGAAGCTTAATATGTACACCCTTGAGGAAAGAACGGAGAGAGGGGACATGATAGAAACTTTCAAGTACCTCAAGGGAAGCAACAAAGTCCAAGAGGGTAGCATCTTTCAGAAAAAGAAATGTGTAAGAACAAGGGGGCACATTTTCAAGATAGAGGGGGGACAGCTCTGAGGTAATGTGAGGAAGTATTTTTTCACAGAGAGGGTTATGGATGCATGGATCAGCCTCCATGAGGAGGTCATGGAGTCAAGAACAGTTGTGGAATTCAAGAATGCATGGGACAGCCATAAGGCAATCCTAGTGGAGGGTAGGAGGAAGTGAGCTGTTGGTTAACTAGGATCTGCAGCTTATCTGTTAGGTAGGAAAATGGACAGACTAGGTGAGCCAAGCAGTCCTTATCTGCTGTCACATTCTATGTTTCTATGTTTCTGTGAGGTGATATGATAGAGACTTTCAAATACCTTAGAGGAATAAACAGGGTACAGGAGGAGAGTATCTTTTAGAGATGAATGTGCACAAGAACAAGGGGACACAGCATGAGGTTGGAGGGAGGGAGGCTTGGGGGAATGTTGGGAAGTTTTTTTTCATAGAGAGGGTGATGGATCCAGGGAACAGCCTACTAGTGGAGGTGGTAGAAGCAAACACAGTACAGGGATTCAAAAGTGCATGAGATAAGCATAAAGTCACACTGCTGCACAGCAGAGTGGGGAAAGACAGTCCAGATAAGAGTAGGGATTGCCAAACCAAGTAGGGAAATTAGCACAGTAGGTGGACTCTATGGTCCTTATCTGCCAACAGATTCTATGTTTTTATCTACTGCCTGTTTTGCACTTGCAGAATCGAGATGTGGCCTAAAACCAATTGTAAGCAGTGGCCAAAACAGCATGTTAATGTCTGGGGGGAGCACCATAAAACATTGGGACTGGCACCAGATCTCAGTCTTAGGTGTCAGCATGGCTCAATTGATGGCACATCTACCTCTGGACAGAAGGTTGAAGGTTCTCATCCCACACCAGGATTGGACTTGCACTTAAAAAAATTGCTGGCATCCGAGTGCAGTATTAGGGGGGTGCTGTACTGCTGCAGTGTGCCGTCCTTCAGATAAGTTGTTAAGCTGAGGTCCCTTCTACATATTTTCCATGTGGAAGTAAAAGAACCCAGGGCACTTTTCCAAAGAGTAGATGACATTCCCAGTGTCCTTGCCAGCATTCCCCTTCCCATAAACCAGTTCTTGCAATTATCCAGGCTGTGTATGGGTGATGATGAGCAATATGGCCACCACTACACATTCAGTCACTTCACCACCAGTCTAGCATTGCTTGTAAAGCACTTTGGGATACACTGTGTATGAAATGTACTATATAAATGCAGATTCTTCTGCTTAATTTGATGTAACATTTTTTAGGAAACATTTCTCGACATGTAGTGCCTGTTCTGCACTTGCAGAAACATGATGTGGCCTAAAACCAGTTGTAAACAGTGGACCAAAGACCATCATTTGGTCTGGGTTTCAGGGTTTGGGTACCATAAAACAACATGGCTGAGACCAGATTTCTGGATTGAATGTACCATGTTTTCTGTTGTATTTCTGGACATTTACAGCCTTTTTGGCTCTGCACACAATGGAGGCAAGAGGCTGTGTTAAACTGTGGCCCGAGTGAACAATTTGGATCTGGTGGTGGCGGGGTACTAAAGAAAACATCATGAGTGGAGGGCAGGGGCACCAAGTGAACACTTGTGACAGCTAAGCCCAGGGGACTGTTGTTAAGCACAAAAAAAATACCTATGTTTAACTTTGCAATAAAAGTGCTGCTTATTTAGGTTTCAGTGTTGTGTATATATTCAAAACTATGCTCCGGCTGCATACAGCAAAAAGAACTGCCACAACATCACATAGCTTTGGGGAAAAAATGTGTCCATATCAACAAAAGACAATACTTGACATTTTTGTATAGAAGAAGGTTCAACATAAACCAAGAAGAAAGATGCACTGTTTATCGGTAAGATACAGACTGACTAACAGTAACATACATTACAGGGGGATACGCAGGGTAGTAGGTGCTAGAGTTCATATCTGACAGGAGAAAAAGAGGGAGCATACACAATACAAAACACACTAAATGCTGGACAAGAAAAATAAACAAGAGGATACAGAAAGAGGCTGAAGACCAAAATCCATATTTTTGAGGGTATTTTTTTTTTAATTTTTTGGGAGGGAGCAGATGAAGGAAGAGTGATAGTAGTAAAGCAAGAAAAGGAAAAACAGAATAAAACTCAACTGTTGTGCTTACTGCCTACCTCACTTGCAAGTACTTTATGGTCCTCGGACCACATTATTACATGATGCTGGCACCAGGCCCGATTCCACCCTGCCATCACCTCCACTATGAAGAAGCTCTACCAGGAGGCCCAAAACTCTATGTTGGTCCTCCAACAGTTTCCTTAAGTCTCCCCTGACCTTGTGGCGGAACTCATCAAAATCTTGGTGCAAAGATGTTAGCTCTCACCAGACTGCCGCCAGGTCTTCTTGTCTCACAGGAGGACCAGCTGGTGTTGATGCAGGCTGTCCATGCTCACCTCCAGTATGAACACAGTGCCACTGCTGCCTGTGGGGTGAATTGGATGGGGGTGCTGCTGCTGCCTGCTGCTGATTTTGCTGGCACTGGTGGCAACTTATGGGCTGTCGCATAGCTCTGGCAACTTCCTCCTGCTGGCCCCTTTCCCCCTTGGGCCACACTGCCTCCTGCAGCTGCTAACTCCTTTTGCTTTTGGAGCCACTCTGCAGTGTGGTGGTGCTGCAGGTGGCTCCTCCTGCCACCAGTTCCCAAATGGCACCCTTGCTTGCCACTTCACACAGATCTGCCACACAACTTGCAGATAACAACATTGCTTTTATGGTGATGAAATACCACACGGCAGACCCTTTATGCTAGGGGAAGGTGGGGCGACCTCCTTTTGGGGAGCATTATTACTCTGTGCTGGCTGCTGTCCAGGGACCACATGCTCCTGCTGCTGGTCCGTGGGGGGGGGTAGGAGGATCTGCTGCTGGGTGGGGGATGTGGAGGAGGCAACATCATCCTTACACTGATGTTGGTGGGGGGAAAATGGACTCCTGCTGCTTCTGGGGAGTGATGGCTATCAGCTCTTGCTGGGCCTGGGAGGCGTTCTTAGCCTAAGCTACCCTGTCCCTAAATATTTGCCTGTCCAGACTGTGTGTGCATTCCCACCAGTCCCCTTGCCCCTAACTTTCCCTTCCATCTTAAAAAAAAAGTTTCCTAACAGAAAGAGAGAGAGCACACACACACACACACACACACACACATACATTCACACACACACACACGCACACTCCATCTACACAAACACCTAACAGAAGTTATCAATAAACGCTATCAAAATATATGTTATGAGCATACAAAACACATACAATATAACACACAGACCCAATAAAGGTTCAAAAAGTCTCTCTGTTGCTCGCTGCCTGCTTCCTACAACTCTCCAGCTACACAGAAGGGAAATGAATTACCCACTTCCTGACTGTTTACAGTCACCCATGAGTACTGCAGAGAGTAGGCCATGTGAAAAGGCCAATTTCACCAGATTTTGCCAGATTTCGCTGAATACAACTGCAAGGCAAAATCTAAGGTGATATTTGTAGGTGAAATTTTGCCATAACAGCATAATTACATAAAATATTTCGTGTGGTGAAATTTGTGATTTTGCTGATAGTTCTCCGGCTAAATTGAATTTTGTAAAATTTCTACACTGGACTCCCAGAGCTATATTTTTTGAAAGATGGTGATCGGGAGGAGAGAGGATACCACTAGACTACCAGGGACATATGTGGGTGCTTGTGCACAGTGTTTGAGGACTAGCCACCCATGGCTGGCAGCTGCTTTATTGCACCCTGCAATGTAGCAGCACACCTGTGGGTGGCAGGCACTTAAGCCACTTTTTATGGGCTCAACATTGAGCCCAGGTATGCAGCATATGTCTGGGTTGTGCCAGCAGATGCACCACACATTCCAGGCTGAACATTGGGATGTGCTGAATATGCATAAGCAAGCCCCTGGGGGATGTACCACATACATTACCTTTGCACCCCAGCACATCCAGAATTGCTCTGTGCAATTCCCATGTATGAATATTGCCCAAGGGTGCAGTTCTGGGTTTGTGGTGGCACAACTCAGTTGTGCCAGGTGCTACCACTTTGACTATCTAGGCCATAGTGTTTTTTTCACAGAATTTTCTTGTCAGTTTCCAATGTTCTTGCAGGTGCAACAAAAAGAACATAATGACTCAGAATTGACTTCTTGTTTACAGGTCTGCAAAATTTGCAAACCAGCATCTCAGTTTAACCCTTTGAGTTAGGCTGTTGGTTAACTAGGATCTGCAGCTTATCCAGTAGGAGGGAAATGGGCAGACTACGTGGGCCAAGTGGTCCCTATCTGCTGTCAAAATCTGCATTTCTATGCTTCTGTGAGTTACAAATAGCATTTTGCAATTATTTCGATATTATAACTATATACAGTTTTTTAACAAAGGAATCTCAGTATCACATAAAAATTCACATATATTTTATAACTGTAGATTTGCAAGGAGTGAAGAAAAGACAGAAACAGCAAGTGAAGGTAAAGAGATAGCGAGGGGCAGAGAATTGTGAGACCATTGGAGTGATCAGTTCCTAGTTCGCACAAAAAAATTTGGTTGCAAAACCAGACAGTCAAGGGACAGAAAAGGCAAAGAAAGAGGAGATCCTTGTATTTAACTCTTTCTGCATAACAAATGGAACAGGGCCTTATTCAACCCTGTCATACAGAGAAATAGGTACAGTATGTTTGCTGCCAGGGAGAACTATTCTGTGAATTCTGGTTGTGCCATTGTTAGTGTCTTTTCACTGAAAATAGCTTTCTTTTTGAACAGGGAGTGAAATTAGGGTTCTAAAAGAGCTCATAACTTTAAAACAAAGAAATGCAGAAACCTACTATTTGGTATAAGATCTATTGTGGGTAGACCGATTCCAATTCTGCAATGTGATTCTTTTGACCGAACTCTCTCTTTGATATTTGAGGTGCTATTGCTTTTCCTTTGAATAATAAAAATATTCTTGTACCTAACATTAGCAGGCATGCTCTCTGGAACAGCACTCTTCCTGACAGCTGACCTATCTAGTTCGGTACCCCTTACCCACTACATCTTCAGCAATCTGACCTTATTGACTACAGGAAGAGCCACTCGGTAGCTGCCAGGTCAGGTATCAGTGATGTCATAGTCAGTGTAGTCACAGTGCTAAAGATAAAGTGGTGGGTATAGAACTAATTATGCCAGCAGCCAGGCACAGTGCTATTGCACATATCCAGAATAATACTGTACTGTCACATAAACAAGCATTTGTCAATGCCAAATGTTGTTGCACTGGCTGTGGTAGTGGCGGAGGTGGAGAGGCATAGTGCTGTGAGTTTGTTTATGTATCCCAAAAGGTGATTTTGTACAGTGAGTATGCCACTGTGTGGCAAAGCTGCGGAAACGTGTTTTGGGCAGGCTGTGGAAAATGGCAGCTGGACTGTTGATAATGAGGTGTGCACAAATGCCAGTGATGAAAATGTGGCATGAAAATATTGCAGATTGACAAAGTTACAAGGGTGCATGGAAACTGTGCAATGCACACTTGCAACACAGTCATTGTCTGGACTTTCACCACCAAATTTTCAACATAGGCATTTTAGGACCTCTGCTGATGAATAGTGTCACCGTCATTTCCTGAAAGTGTCCTGAAAAGTGATTTCACACAGTGACTGTGCAATTCTGCACCAGGCATGCGAAAACACATTTCAGCCAGCTGTACTTTTCATAAGGAGGTATGGAAAAATGGCAATGATGAACAGCTGGAGTGACAGTATTACAAATTCATAAAGTCACGAGCGTGCGTGCAAACTGCACAATGCGCACTCATAAAACAATCATTTTATTGACTTTTGTCCCTAAATTTTCAACATAGGCATTTTAGGACATCTGCTAATGAACAGTGTCCCTACCATTTTTCATAATGTGTCTCGAACACTGGCTTTCCACAGTGACTGCACTATTGTGCGCCGGAACTGCGAAAACAGATTTTGGTCAGGATGTGAAAAATGATAGCTGTACTGTTCATTAGGAGGTGTAGAACAATGGCACTGTTGAAAATGTGTAGTGAAAATATAAGTTTGTGAACTTGCGAGTGTGCGTGCAAACTGCAAAACGCACGCTCGTAACACAGTCATTTTATGGAGTATTGTCACCAAATTTTCAACACCAGCATTTTAATACCTCTGCTCATGAACAGTGTCACTGTCATTTTCATAATATGTCCCAAACAGTGATTTCACACAGCGACCAGGCTATTCTGCGCCGTAAGTGTAAAAACACATTTTGGGCAGGATATGAAAAATGACAGCTGTACGATTCACAAGAAGGTGTGGTAAAAATGCCAATGTTGAGAATCTGGCATAAATAATCGAATGTGCTAACACAAGTGAAGTTAGCATGGTTGCTATGCACGCTCATAAAACAGTCATTTTTTGGATTTTTCTCACCAAACTTGCAACATAGGTTTTTTCAGAGCCCCTCTCATGAACGTTGGCACTGTAATTTCATTACTTGGTCCCAAAAAGTAATTCCGTGCAGTGACTGTGAAATCTTCTTTCAGGACCGAATAATTCCATGACAGTGCACAAATTCATGAGAAGGGGTCCCAAAAACCCCATGTTGAAAATTTGGAGCCAAAATTCACAAAAATGCCCGAGATGTACGTTAAAGTTGAAAAACCCCTATTCATTCCATTATACAGCTTACTGGCATTGTTTCAGTTCGCGATCAGCTTTGAAGAGTGCAGGCGTGTTCCTGGTCCACAGAAGATCATTGTGCGGACTCCACAGGTAAGTATGGGGTGGGGGTGAGGGAGGCAGGGTGCGCTGTGGGTGGAGTGCGGGTGGGGAGGGGGCATCGAGACTACTAAGGACCGTTTTCATTTAGGGGAAAAAATGAAAAACACATCACAGGACAGGTTTTTTTTTTTGCAGGGGATTTGGCACGCTGGGCTGGGCTCCCAGCATGCCACCTAACTGCGGGGGGTGTCTGTAGTCTGTGGGGGATTGGGCACCCTCGTTGGCACACAACATGGGGGGGAGGAGGAAGTAATGCCAACGGGGATTGGGCACTCCCGTCTACACATAAAGAAAGTGGGGGAGGCGTGAGCCGAGGGGGAATGAACACCCCCATCGGCATTCAACAATTGGGGGGCTTTATGTGAATGGGGAGTGGGCTCCCCTGAAGTCAGCAGTAATTAGGTGGCCATCCACTCACTGACCATGCACATAATGGCGGCGAGCACGGCAAGAAAAGGACCGCTGTGTATGACGAGCTTTTCTCAGATTGCAGCAGACCTTTTCTTAGATGTGTTCACCACATTATGGATGCATGGTGTGGTGCTGGCATGCAGGCTGATTGGGGAATGCAGGATGCACCTACTGGTGCGTGCCCTGCATTTTCCCAACAGCGACCCCGCCTCCAAAGCTGCACTGTCCCACAATGTTGGCTGCGTAAGCGCGCCAACATAAAAACTGAAGCAAGCAAATGGAGCAAGAGAAAAAAGACTGACCACTTTTTAAAAATGTGTACTATTTTCATGTCTGCTACTTTAAGTTCTACTAGCTCTTTAAACAGAACCAGTGCATGTGATACACATATATGGCTAAGAAGTTTGGTCTTTGCAAAGACTCACAAAACTGACAGTAAAAAGTAATACTTTATGTTATGGTGATCTTACAGAATAAAAAATACTGACTGAAAGTTGTTGTGAAATCCCAGTCTTACTAATGGTAAAAAAAGGTAAAAGGTATCAAATCATTTGTTTCTGGATCTAATGGTAAAAAAGAAATCCAGTCACAGACCTCATAACTTTAAAAATAAATTTCAACGCAGCCATTGTCTTTAGAGGAGCTTACCATAATTGGCAGAGACTCACAGTATGAAAGGCATTCCTAGGGTAATTTAAATATTTAACTTAATCTACGTTTTTAACCATCAAGCAATAATTACAATTAAGATTTTTTTTTCAAACAAATGCTGTTACATAGCATTATATTTCAAGCACATTTTTTTCATTGTATAATAGCAATAATAATCAGCAGGGATGTCATATCACGGGATATCATTAAACCTCGGGTGCATGAGTTACTTGGTTGGTGGTTTTATGACTGATAAATCCCATATATATTGTTTCCTTTTAGGTACCTACACATGTGAATTTTATGATGGCGACTTGAAAACAAATCTTAGCACCCCAGCTGTTGTCACAGTGTATTCTTTGCCAATGGAAATTATTACTTATGATAATATGTTTCAATGCAGTGCAGAAAACAAAGCAGCGGATGCAGTGATCAAATGCTGTATTAATAAAGGGGACACAACAACGTATACTGTTACACTTGAAGGGACTCATCTTGGAACACTTTCTGGTAATAGTTTCCTTTCTTTTTGTTGTTTGTTATTTGTTATTTCATTTCAAACACTGTCACCACTGATCAAGCAAAACTGGTGAAGAAGCATACTATATATATATATATATATATATATATATATATATATATATATAGTATAGACATGTCAGTGACATAGCATTTCTATTTAACACATACTGTAGGCTATAAATATTTGCATTAGGTCTTACATACTAATATACTAAGATGCCTGCAGAGTAGGCCAAAAGGTCTATCGAGTCTGTTCAAATAGCAGCATACAGTCTTGAGAATGTTACAAAAAAGAAATAGATTTTAAAAGCTTTTGTTTCAAATGTATATTTCCATAACAGGTTTTCTCTCCATTCAGTCCTAAAACCTCAGTTGAGAGGGTTTCCCCATGTCCCATAAGTTGCAGATTTTTCTCATTCACCAGTGACCTGGATTTCAGATCAGTCAATCATACGAGTGCCCAGTATCATGGAAGCAAGTGCACAGGAAGGCTGCCTTCTGCTGCAAAAGTTAGTGGCGTGGTTATGTCATTGCAGCGGTCCCTTTACATGGGTCAGAGACTCTATTGCCTTGTGAGGGATAGCCTTTACAAAGTGATACAAAGTGTAAAGCCCGATTGTGGTCTAGCCCACTGTCATGTGTGATGAGAGGAGACAATGGATATACAAAACCACATCAGTATTATGGTGATGGTCAGTGATAGTCTTGGGCTCTGTGCTGCTAATCACCCAGTAGGAGCAGGCTAGGAGGTGGTTGACAAAAAATAGGGTTGGGGTGGTTACCATGTGGATAACTCCCAAGGGTATAAACTTGGTGGATGGTGGTGTACGGCAAACAGCTTATATAAAAAATAAACTTAGTCAAGGATATATGCTTTTTCCTGGCATCCAGATTTACATCCCCCCTGATCTTCCGTACCCTGAATAACACTGTCCTTGAAGACATGCCCTTCTTTAGGTACATGGGGGTTTGGCTTGATCACCACCTCACCTTTTCCACACATGTGGACGCCATCCTGTCAAAACTGCGCCCTAAGCTTGGCGCCCTTTATAGAAACAGCACTAGTCTCCTGCTTCCTGTGAGACGTGAAATAGTCCTGAAAATGATTCTACCTTCCTTTCGACTACTGCAATGCTTTCTACAGCTTTGCCCCCAAGTCCACCTTATCCAGACTGGACACCCTCTTCAATGCTTTCTGCCACTTCACCCTTGATGTCCGCCTGTACCCATCACTGCAAGCTCTTCCATTTGCTGGCCATCCCATCCCTAAGCAACAGGCGCATACTTCACAGTGCTAAATTTGTTTCTAATTTCTGGCTCAGTTCCCTTCCACCTTACCGCGTCTCCTCCCTATCTTCCCCACTGACCCCAACCCACACCCTCAGGTATACTGACTCCAGGCTATTGGTAATCCCTCACCGAAGGACCTCCGCAGGCCAATCAGCTTTCTCTTACCTCCTCCTTAAGCTCTGGAACGAACTGCTGGCCCAAATCCACCATTCCTCCTCCAAACACTCTCTATTCTCTGTCCTCACTAACTTCTATGTGCCCAATTGTACATGCCCCTGACCTCCTCCCCCCTTGCCTGATTCTCTCCCCCCCCAACCACCTCCTTACCTTATGCAGCCTGACCAGTGGCTTGGCCTTTGCCCAAATGACTGGCTTATAAATTACCCTAAACTACCCATGCACTAATCCACTCATGGCACTTCTGCTATCTCCCTTCTCATTACCCCGACAATGCCTTCCCTAAGTCAACCCTCTCATCTTTCCCTGTGTATACTACCCAGACCTGTCACCTTTCCCTGTCCCCAAGCTCAGGCTTCCAGTTCTATCAGCCAACTTGGTGCATTATACTTCAAACTAATCTCTAGATAGTAGGCACTTACATAAGTATGAATAGTTCTAGACGTGTAATCAAGTATGCTATGCCACCCTCTTTGTGGCACATGTATGTAGTGTCTCCTCATGTAGCAAGTTTGTAAAGCCACCCTTAACTATGTAACAATTGTTCGAATTGCTTGACTCCAATGTTCAAATTATTGATTGTTTTATGTATACCCTCCTCCCTTGTACCCCTCCCAGGTTGCACCGTGAGATGAGCATCTTGTTGCTCAGTGTGCCTCTCCTGGTGAAACATTTTCAATCAATCAATCTGATTCAGTGGCATTTGAGGACATCGGTAGGGCATCTGAAGATACATCACAGGCCACAGGTCTTATTGCTCACAGGAGGAAAGGAAAAGTTAAAAGGAGGGATGGAAGTGCATTGTAAGGGATTAGAAGGGGACTGCAGATGATCCTGATCTAGGGTCTGCTATCATTTGTACAGAGCACCGAGGAAGCAGTAGGGGGTGGTGAATCATGGGAATTCTGGGAATGCTGTAAACATCCATAACTGGATCATATACCACTGACCGCTACCACTCCATTGGATGGATCCCTTGCAGGGATGTTTTGACTATACCCTTTGTTGCCTCACGAATACTGCCACCTAAACTGGCAGTGTCTCTACCCTCACTACTATCTTCAATTTCAGAACTCCCATCAGGAACCTATGCTCCTCTATGGTGCCCACCCTCCAGGTACCCAAAACTCTCACCAGTATGGGTGGGAGAACTCTATCTAGTGTGGCTCCCCTGCCTGTGGAATGGATTGCCCACCCCTCTTAGAGTATTAGATTCACACCAAACCTTCAAACACAACCTCAAATCCTGACTTCTGGACAAATACAACTGTAACTGGCCATCTTGCTAGCACACCCCCTACCTGAAATGTGACTTTGGTAATTTTCACTCTTCCTATCTCCCCTTGTCCCTCCATACAACGGGGGAAATGTTTTACAGCATATATCTCATTTGCAACTTTTATCCAAGTATGCACGGTTTGCCTATATGCAAATTAAATCGGCTTCTATAGTTTAATGCATATTCAATCAATAAATCAATCTTTATTTATTTAAGGTGCCTTTCTTAAACCAAGGCGCCTTTACAAATGACATAAAACAATAAATATTTAAGACAGGATTTAAACAAGATTAAGATTAAATAATTAACAGTCATTAAAAGCTTTGTTAAAAAGGTAGGTTTTCAAAGCTATTTTAAAGCTCTGGACAGTCAGGCAATTTCGTACCTGATTGCAATATTGCAATTGTTACCTGTCTGTACTATTATAGTGACCACTACTATATGAACCTGTTGCCTGTACTGTACTGTATTTGTGACTACTACCTGTAAACACTACTGTATGTACCTATTACCTGTATTGCACACGTATTGTGAATATTACCTGTAATACTTATGTGTTTTTAACTGCCACTAGCTGGTCCGGGTCATGCCTGAAAACATTCCCCAGGATCAGTGCACTTACCTGGTTACCAAAGAATAAATAAATAAATAAATATGGTGATACATATCTAGGTTTGGGAGAAGCTGGAGCTAGGAGAATGTGGAGGGAAAGTAGCATGTAAAGGTACCGGAATAGTGTGATGAGGGTGGTTCCCTGTAATGATTTTGGGGAAGTCGTATTTCTGGGGACAGTGTGGAGAGCAGGGGCCTATCAGATGTACAGGAGTTTGAAGCAACTATGGGAAAATGTAAAACAGCTCAGATTAGAGCTGAGGAGTATGGAGTGCAGAGTCAGTGTAGCAGAGCATTGGAGAGAAAGTGGAATTGGTGGTGCCATGGGGAGAGAGGGTCTCAGTCAGGGAACAGAGCAGGGAGGATCACCCAGTATCCAGGAGTACCTGTTCCTCAGGAACCAGGGCTCCCAGTGAGGGAGAATGGCAAATGGTAAGAGTAAGGGTGGGACAGCAAGGGCTGCAAAAGGAGTGGAATTTCTTGAAAGGGTACCTTTAATTAATTTATTTGACCCCCTGACTGCAATGGGGCAGTGGCAATAGGAGACAGGATAGGAAATCGGGATTAGAAAGCAAAGTTGGGGAAAGAAGGGCAGGAGAGTGAGGTTGGACTCTGCAGGGTAGTCAATGTGGGCAGGGAAGAACAAGCAAAAAAGTGGAGTATAGGTTGGGGGACAGGATAAGGTAGGAGGAAGCCTGAAAGGAAAGGGCATAGAGTGAAAAGAAGAAACAATTTGAGAGATAAGTGGAAACTACAGTGGGATGTTAACCCAGGTGGAGGGGGCTGGCCTGTTAGTGCAACAGCAGCCCTACCACTCATGATGCAGATCTTCTGGGTTTGGTAACCAGCCCAGGGGTCAGAGGGCTGATTTGGGGGAAGAGGATTGCACATGCTTGGGACTGCTGCCCTCCTCCAGCTGGAGGGTTGTTGGCTGTTGGAGCGAGATAGACCCATGGTGAAGGCCTGGAAATTAACAGCTGGAGCTTGCTGGAGGGGCAGATGTCAGTGTAATGCCCATTGTCATCATTGCATGTCATGTTTTAACAATGGCAGAAAGCCAGAAAATGATGAATGAGCCTTGTGCATCCTATCTCACTCTGCAGGCCTTGCAGTTTTGCCCCATGGCACCTCCCCGGCCACTGACCTGGGGGTCTTATGGGGAATGGGGAAACCCCCAGAGGACTCACCCTGGGGAGTAAGCCAGGGAGGAACAATGGGGAGGTAGGTTCCAGCAGACAGATGACTGGGCTAGATGCTGGGTTTGGCCAATGGGGGCCAGTCGAGTTGTTTGAAAAGCATACTGAGCAAAACCTAAAATAGGGTTGAGAGGGATCATTAGCTGAGGGAGAGGCTTGTACAGCATTTGAAGAAGATAGGAATGGAAACATGGATGGAGGGTATAGTAGTGTGTTAATCATAGGGGACTCCATAATTAAAAGTATTCCCTGCATAAAGAAGGTGGACCCTGTCACAAACGCACTCAGCAGGTCAGGCCCTCTGCTCCCACAGTGCCAACCTCAGAGTGCAGTATTGTGAACATGTAACAAACAGGGTAACCCTCCTATCTGTTTGTCGGTCTGAATCACCTTCAGTCCCAAGTTCTGGGGGGATTTAAACTGTGAACCTTATGGTAGCATACCCCAAATGTACAGGCTCAGATAATCTTCTCTTCAGGGGGGATGCGAGATATCTTTCGCCTAAGGGCACCTAACCAGGTATCCAAATGAACCCTTAAAACTCTATAAAAGACCTTCAGTATATTCTTAAATTTTCCCAGTTTAGTAACACCATCAAGCCCTTCAGAACAGCTATCAACTTAACCACGTATACATCACATGCAAAAAGAACTCTGAAGACACACCCAGGAAGTCTTTCAAAATAATGATTTTACTAAATGATAAGAAAAATATGTAAAATGCAAACACAGAACACTATATCAAAAAGCATACAATCATTTGAAAGAAAACAAAAAAAACTACAGACATACTCCTATCAACATACAGTTAGATACTTTTCTTTCTAATGTATTACCTCTAAGTGCTTATAAGAGAGTTGTTTCTTAAGAGCCCAAAAAGAAAATGTGTCTCCAAGTTCAAATACAGCATACAGATTAAAACTCTGTGTTTCCACACCCCTTCTATGATGTCATCTAGCTCCTCCTTTTAGAATATAAAAAATATACAAACAGGATGTCCAATCAGGAGGTATATTAAATAAGGTGACATCAGCAAAGCTGATTTCCCAATATGACTACTTAATTAACATTTTCTCGGATCTTGAGCAGTTCCTGTTTTCCCAAGGAACAGACTTTTTTTTTTTAATAACTTTTAGCACCATGGTAGTATAACATGTTTTTTCATCTAAGACGTCATAAAAGTTTATGAGTCCTATATCCTGGAAGCTGGGTCAGTTCTAATTAAGACAGAAACAGGAGACCCTTTATTAAGTCTGTCTAGTCTTTTAATTACCTCCTGCTTTAAGGTTAATTTATCCTGTAGCTTTCTCTGATGGGGGGGCACAGGATGTCACATGTGAGACAATCACATACCACATTCTATAATACAAATATCACAGAACAATCATAACCAGCTGGCCACGCATCACAATACTCCCCACCTAGACTGAATTTGGGGTCTCTATCCCCTGCATGGGATGAGCTTCCCAAATCAGCTCACTCCTCATACAGACGAGATAGGCCATATGCATTCTGATTGGTCGCTCCAGCCCTATATAAGATCGTCATGTCATGCCCTTGCAAGGCAAGACTCCATCTTAATAGTCTCCCATTAGTTTTTCCCCATTTGGGTCAGCCAAACCAGGGGGTTGTAGTCAGTTTGTACCTCAAAATGCTGCCCATATAAGTATGGCTCTAACTTCTTTAGGGCCCACACTATGGCAAGATACTCTTTTTCCACAGTAAAGTAAGCCTGCTCCCTGGGAAGTAACTTTTTACTCAGGTACACTAAAGGGTGATATTTCCCTTGGTTGGATGTCTGACTCAGTACTGCCCCTATACCCATGTCTGAGGCATCAGTCTGGACTATAAAGGGTCTGCTATAGTCTGGACTTGTCAATACAGGAGCACTGCACAGTGCCTCCTTCAGTCTGTTAAAGATTTTTTCAAAGGCTGGTTCGCAGGTAATTTTCTTTGGCATCTTTTTCTTTACCAGGTCAGATAGGGGAGCAGCCAGGGCACTGTAATTGGGTACAAATTTCCTGTAGTACCCTGCTGTCCCTAGAAAACTCCTGACCTGCTTCTGCATTTCTGGTCTGGGCCATGCCTTGATCACTTGTATTTTTACTTGGTCAGGATGGAGCTGTCCATGACCTACAACATGCCCGAGGTATGCCACTTCAGCCATGGCCACCTGGCACTTCCCGGCTTTGACAGTGATCCTGGCCCTCTGTATCCTTCCCTGCACATCCCTAAGGTGGGATAGGTGTTCCTCCCAGCTGGCACTAAAGATGGCAATGTCATCCAGGCATGCCACAGCATACTCCTCAGCACCATTCAACACCTGGTCCACAAACCTTTGGAAAGTGGCCGGGGCATTCTTCATTCTGAAAGTTATTACTTTAAATTCAAATAAGCCTATCGGAGTGATGAAGGCTGACCTCTTCCTAGCTTTGTCAGTTAATTCAATCTGCCAATACCCCTTTGTCAGATCAATAGTCGTAAGTTAGGTCCCCTCTTCCAACTTGTCCAGGAGTTCATCCATCCGGGGCATCGGGTGGGTGTCTGACTTTGTGACTGCAGTCAGTCCATGACAGTCCTCACAGAAATGAGTTGAGCTATCTGACTTGGTCACATGGACTACAGGTGAGGCTCGGGGGCTGTGAGGTCTCTGGATTACCCCTAAATCCAGCATTTCCTCCACCTCCTTCCTAATGTCCTTTTGTATAGCCTCTAACACCTGATATGATGTCTGCCATATGGGTGTCTGTGTCCCTGTCTACACATTGTGTGTCTCTAAAGGGGTTAGTCCAGGCTTGGCACTAAACAGTGGGGCAAAGTCTGCTAAAACCTCCCTTACTTCCTGGATCTTGTCTGGGACCAGCTGGGGAGACAATTTAACTGCCTCCACAGAAGACTCCCACTTGCTTTCTTCCAGCAAGTCCAGAAGGGGGTCTCCTTCATTTGTCACCTCCCCAGGACTACATACTGCGAACACCATGTCAGCCCTATTAGCATATGGCTTCATCAGGTTGACATGGTACATTCTTTCCGTCTGTCTTCTGTCAGGTAACTCTATGATATAGTTCACATCATTTACCTTCCTAACTACTTTGTATGGTCCTGCCCACTCAGCCTGTAAATTATTTCTGGACTGGAGTAAGGACCAGGACTTCCTGACCAACCGTGTATGAGCGAGCTCTGGTTCTGCGTTCGTACTACACTTTTTGTTTCTGTTGGGCAGCTGCCAGGTTGCTCTGGACTGCCCCATAAGCTCCTTCAGCCTTTCCCCTGCAACTAAGGATGTAGTCTACTATGGGAGTTCCCTGGGTGGCATGCATGCCTTCCTAGTCCTCCCAGATCAAGTCTAGGGGCCCACTTACCCTGGCATCCATATAAGTGTTTGAAGGATGGAAAATCCTGTCGACTCTTGGAGCACCTCCCTGTATGCAAACAACAGGTGGGGAAGGTATTTCTCCCAATCCCTCCAATGCTGTTCAACAAACACTTGGGGCATTGACTTCAGGGTACTATTAAATCTTTCCACAATCCCATTGGCTTGCAAGTGATAAGGTGTCGTGTGCCTCTGCACCACCCCACACTTCTCCCATAAACATTTCATCAGGTCTGACATGAAGGAACCCCCTCGATCAGTGATAACTTCCTGTGGAAACCCAACAGGGGAGAAAATCCCAAGTAAGGCATCTGCCGCTTTGTCTGTCCCCAGTGAGGATAGTGTGACTGCCTTGGGGTACCAGGTGGCATAATCCACCACAGTTATGATGAACCTCTTCCCGGAGGAGCTGGGGGTATTTAAAGGCCCCACAATATCCCTTCCCACTCTCTGGAATGGCTCCTCCACTACGGTCAATGGAATTAGGGTAGCTTGGGTTTTCTTACCCAACTTCCCAATTTCTTGGCACCGTTGACAAGACCTGCAATACTCTTTCACCTGCTGGGTGAAGTTGGGCCAATAGAAATTCTAGGCCAACCATTGCATAGTGCGCGTGATTCCCAGATGACCAGACAAGGAAATATCATGTGCAAATTTGAGCAACTGCTCGTGATACCCCTGGGGAATGACAAACTGCCTGCCTATCATCCCTCCCTTTGTCTTCACAGTCTGAGTATACAGCAGTCCATTTTCCCAATAAACTTTATGTTTACCATCACCTCTCTGTGCTCTGTCAGAGTCTGCCCAAGCCATCAACTTCCCTAGACTAGGGTCACTTTTCTGAGCAGCTGCAAACTCCTTACACATTCCCAAGGTATGGGTCAGGTCCCCTTCAGTCTCTAAACTAGGGTCCCTAGCACAAGCGTCAGGACACTCAGGCTCTCTGTCATTCCTAACCCTCTGACAATGGGTCACCCCTCCTTCTTTGGAGTAACCCTCCATAGCTGTGTGGTTACTTGCTACTGGGGAAATTTCTACCCCCTTTCATTATTCTCCATATCAGGAGACACAAGTTGAGGAATCAGCCTCCCAGTGATTTCCACACTGGCTTCTGTGGGGTACAGGGAACTACAATTACCCTTCCTGCTTGGCTACAGGTAACTGCAAATGCCATCCCCTGTTTGAGATTGTTGCCAAGGATGATGTTAGCTGCTAAAGTTTTGGCTACAGCCATCTGTTGTAAGTTTCTCCTGTTTCACCCATCTAGGAGAACACTAGTGAGTGGCAATGTGGTCTCTTCACCGGTGAACCCTTGCACACTTACAAATTCATTGGGTATAAGCTGACCAGGCTCTAGCAGATCCCCTTTTACCAATGTCAGGGATGCCCCTGTGTCTCTTAACCCTTGTGTCTGTACACCATTCACCATGACTGGGTACATGTGTTTCTTCATGTTCACAGGCATGCTTCCAGGGACACACAAACAACCCACTTCTTTCCTAGCCCCATTTTGCATATTGCTCACCCTTTTGGGACACTGTCTGTTAATATTCCAAGTTTCTTTACAGAACCAACATTCATTTCTTTTCTCAGAGAAATCTTTTCTCTGAAACCTGGGGCTAACTGGTTTCAGTGGAGGCAGTGAGCATTTTAGCTGCCATGAAGGTGCACTTTTCCCCTTCTGTGCTGCCATTCCTACCCCATTCACTCTCAAAGCAGGTCTGCTCTTGGCATAGCGGTCCGAGAGTTTGGCAGCCTCTTGTACTATTTTGGGATGTCGGTCCTCCAGCCAGATTTTCAGCTCTGCTGGGCATGCCCAAAAAAATTGTTCTAACAAAATAGCATGTTCAGTCTTATCTGCAGAGTTTGCTTCAATTCCTTCCCACCAACGTTTTAAAAACTAACATTGTTTCATGGCTAGCTCCTTGTAGCTCATAGCAGGGCTTTTCCTGAGCTTACATAATTTAGTTATGTATGCTTCTGCAGTTAAATCAAACTTTTTTTTTTAAAGTGCAGCTTTAAGTTTGCTGTAATCATTACTGTCCTCATTGTCCATTTGACACAATGCATCCCGAGCTTTCCCAGTA
The DNA here is from genome assembly GCA_016271365.2 of Neoceratodus forsteri. Classification (NCBI taxonomy): domain Eukaryota; kingdom Metazoa; phylum Chordata; order Ceratodontiformes; family Ceratodontidae; genus Neoceratodus; species Neoceratodus forsteri. The sequence continues at coordinate 1,356,412,437 of CM057452.1, forward strand.
AGTAGTGGGGATTGCTGGGAGTTCCAGGACCCTTTAAGAATTTTAGCCTGAATACAAACTTTTTCAACAGAATTTAAAAAGTCTTTCATATCCTCCCTCTCTTTAAATTCAGCTATCAATTTGGAATTCAATTTGTAACCTAGTCCTGCAGTTCCAGTTAAACCCAAGCCACTTACCTACTCGGATGGTGGTGGTAGGAGTCATAACTTCACCAGTTCATGCCACCTCTGGCACTCACACTTCTCACAGTCTGCCTCTCACTGTTCACATTCAGCTTCTCACTGTTCTCACTCCCTTTTGTCCTCTGTGGCTCACTGGTACTCATGATCTTTAAGGTCAGCCTCTCACTGTTCTCATTCTCTCTTCTCCTCTGTGGCTCATTTCTGTCACTCAATGTCCATCTCTGGAACTCCAGCTCCATTCTGTGCAACTCAGTCTTCAGCCAGATTGATTCTGGCTCCAAAATGCTGGTGATCTTCTCCTGATGCTGTGGCCCTTTGCTTGCACTGGCCCTGTTGCCCTCCTCATCAGATCTGGACACTGCACTGGCCACTAGCCCCTCCGCACCCAAGGTTTGGTCCTTTACAGTTACAGTCTGTGACTCAATGCTCTGGGCATCTGCTGCCATCAGAGCATCCATGAAGTTCTGCTTGGTGACTCACCCTTTATACATGAATCCTCTGTCCTGGCACAACTGCCTCAAGTAGTCTACAGTGTGCCCACTGTAGTTGGAAGCCATCTTCTTCCCTAACTATGGCTACTCTAACTTGCACTTTAGGAAAAAAAACAGGTATGAACTTGACTGCAAGCAAAATTATATAGTTCTGTTTCCTTTTTAAAAATACTGTAAATCACTGCCTTATTTTGCAAGTGTGCTGTACAGTATGAAGTTGACACACTGAACAGTTAAAGCTTGTGTTACCAAATTTATCCTCACTGCTGCCAACCAAATTTGTCACAAATGCACTCAGCAGGTCAGGTCCTCTGCTCCCACAGTGCCAACCTCAGAGTGCAGTATTGTGAACAGGTAACAGACAGGGTAAGCCTCCTGTCTGCTTGTGGGTCCGAATCGCCTTTAGTCTCACGTTCTGGGAGGATTTAAACTGTGAACCTTATGCAAGTGTACCCCAAATGTACAGGCTCAGATAATCTTCTCTTCAGTGGGATGCAAGATATCTTTCACCTAAGGGCACCTAACCAGGTATCCAAAATGAACCCTTAAAACTCTATAAAAGACCTTAGGAATATTCTTACCTTTTCCTAGTTTAGTAGCACCATCTAGCCCTTCAGAACAGCTGTCTGCTTAACCACATATACATCACATGCAAAAAGAAATCTGAAGGCACACCCAGGCAGTCTTTCAAAATAATGATTTTACTAAATGCTGAGAAACATATGTAAAATGTAAACACAGAACACAATATCAAAAAGCGTACAATCACTTAAAAGAAAACAAAGACAACTACAGACAAACTCTTACCAACATACAGTTAGATACTTTTGTATCTAATGTATTACCTCTAAGTGCTTATTAGAGAGTTGTTTCTTAAGAGCCCAAAAAGAAAATGTGTCTCAAAGTTCAAACACAGTATAGAGTTTAAATCTCTGTGTTTTCACACCCCTTCTATGATGTCATCTAGCTCCTCCTTTTAGAATATAAAAAAAATATACAAACAGGATGTTCGATTAGGAGGTATATAAAATAAGGTAATATCAGCAAAAACTCCTTTCCCAATATGACTCCTTATCTAACATTTTCTCTGATCTTGTGCAGTTCCTGTTTTCCCAAGGAACATCAAAGTTTTTTATAACTTTTAGCACCATGGTGGTGTAACATGTTTTTTTTCTCTGAGACATCATAAAAGTTAACAAGCCCTATATCCTGGAAGCTGGGTCAATTCTAGTTAAGACAGAAACAGGAGACCCTTAATTAAGACTCTCTAGTCTTTTAATTACCTCCTGGATTCAGGTTAATATATTCTGTAGCTTTCTCTGACCTGGCGGGGTCACCCAGGAGCACAGGACGTATCATGTGAGACAATCACATACCACATTCTGTATTACAAATATCATAGAACAATCATAACCAGCTGGCCAAGCATCACAGACCCAAATTCAAGAAGGAAGGTGGTCTGCATGCCAGGAATGACTGCAAGAAAGATATGGCAAAGAATAAGGGAAATGTAAAGGGGGTTGGGGAATCAAACCTACTATAGTTATACACCTAAGCACCAACAAAATAGCTGGGGAGTAGGTGTAGGTAGTACAAGGTAGATTCAGGGCATTATCTTGTACAATGTGATTCTCTCAATCATGTAATGTGCTGCATCTTGTACTGTATTTTTGCACACTGTCTATCCTAATTCCCCACTCCCACAGGACGCATCTGGAATCGAGTGTTGCACTGCCCAATATGCCTTCCTGGTAAAACTTTTAAAAAAATAAATAAATTAAGGAAGACCTGTAGGGTGGTAGAAAATTCACAGGTCTTCTTAAAAGTGTTGCCAGTGTTAAGGGCCAGCATAGTTATGAATAAAAAGAAAGAGGAATTCAATGTCTGTCTGATGGGATGGTGCAGGGAGGAATGGTTTGTCTGTACTAGGACAGTGGGGAGATATAGTCAAATACTTTATGCACCTAAAAGATTACATCTCATTAGGGCAGGCTCAGTGGTACTAAGATGTAAACTGTGGGGGTGCATAACCCACTTATTTCACTTAGTTGAAGGAGCAAAGATGGCTGAGGCTCATGGTTAGCTCCTTTAGGACAGGATGTAGTAGTTTATGTTCCCCCCGTAGTAATGTATTCATCTAAGTTGTTTTTGAAGTCTTCTTTACTTGAACTTGATATTATGTCCATAGGTAGTCTGTTTCAAAGGTTTGCTGTTCACACTATATAATATATGGAATACTCTTTGAGCTTCCCACGTATGACCACCACTTCTAGCCAGGCAGCATTCCCTCATTGCATGTGCAAACTGTGAAATTCATTCCCACTGGCCATTTGGCAAGCTGATTATGTCAACCAACTCAACTCTCTCCTCAGAGTCCATTATTGCTCCTCATGTGCATGCACCTAGACTACAGACTCTGAACCATGGCTAGTCAGGGACTCTTGTCAGGGACAGTAGCCACAGCAGTTAGTGCATAGCTGGTGCTCACCGGACTGCAGTTCTGGCTTTCTCACCCCTCCTGGCTAATCCCAATCTGTCAATGTGTATGCTTGTACTGGGTCATTTCCTGATGTACCTCTGTGCAAATTGTGCTGTACCTTAGCTCTTGTTCTTGGTTCTCATACTGTTGTTTATATTTTGTGTTAATTCCACTGCTTGCATGCTAAACTGTATCTCCAAATATCCACTCGACAGCATATAAGCTGTCTGTATCAAAACTCACCTGCCTTTCTGTAAAGAATATGTCCTGTACGTATGCATTGCTGATTCTGATTGTACTCATGTATCATTGTTGTATTTATTCTCTGTGTCAACTCCCTTGCTCTCCTCCCCCAGGTTGCATCTGGAATTGAGTGGTAGTCCGCTCAGTTTGCTCATCTGGTAAAACTTTTAAATAAATAAAATAAATAAATAAATAAATATTTTCTTTTATTAATTTTCAATCTGTTGATTTTAATTTGTAATGGGTGGCCCCTTGCTCTGAGATGGTCATCTTTGTATTCAAAATGTAATTATGTAATTAGCAAAGGATCACTTAAGATGCCAAAGTAGAGCAGCATGTACCCTCCCTTTGAAGGCTATGAAGACCTAAATTTGTTAGTCTGCCATTATAAGTGTGATGTTTCAAGGTAGAACTTGATTTGGTATAACGTCGTTGGACCTTCTCTAATTTATTGATCTCAGTCTTAGTGTAGGGGCACCATAATTGGCTACCATAATACATTAATGGCCTAACATACAAAGGCAACGATACTTTGGTGTTTCTACTTTTAATATTCCTTTTTATTGTCATGAGTGTTGTATTTGCTATGGCAATTACGGAAGTACAATGCTCTTTAAACATGATTTCGTTATCTACTGTTGTACCTAAATCCTTTTCTGAAGTTGTATTAGGAACAGCCTCACCATTTACTATACAAGTATGCAACTGATTATGTCTACTTGTGTGTATAACACAACACTGACCAGTATTTAGTTTCATGCCCCTTTTTTCTGTCAACGAGGTGATGGAAACTGTATCATGTTGTAAAGACTCTTTTAGGTCTGTGGTATCACATGGTCCACATAGTTTACTGCTGTAAGCATATTTGAATATAATTTAAACTACTAACTAGGGGCAGGCAGGCCTGCAGGCTCAACAATTTCAGGAGGAGGAGGAGGAGGAGGAGGAGGAGGTGAACATACCTCCCCCTTATGAGTATAAGGGGTCTGGAATGTGAAGGAAGAGTGAAGCAGTCAGCAACTGTGGGTGGGGGGTCACACATAGAGGGGTGAACTGGAATTAAGGAAGTGGGGGAAAGGAAGGGTGCCAGATTCTAGGTGGACAGTAGTGTCCCTGAATGAATAAAGTCTCAGGAAAAAGATTGAGGACCTGCAGGCTCTACTAGTAGAGGGGACTGGACAGTGCAGCAGACACTGAGACTTAGACCACACCAAACCGTGACTGGTCCGCGCTTCTTAGTAGTGATGTGTTCTCTTGTTTAATAAAAACTTCATACTCACAATTGAAAACAGCAGCAGGAAGAGTAGCATCAACATAGCACTTCAATAGAGCACAATTTAAGTCTGAAAGCAGTTCCAACATGCATAATTGCAATTCAAATTCCACAGATTACACTAAGCAAACATAGCAGAGATGCGAGCAATGTCATAGAATCATTTACGTTTCAGCTTCTAGAATGACACCTTCATCAGAACATGCGACCACACTGAAATGTAACACTTAAAAATACATGACTTAAAGACACAGTGCATCATTTCTGAAAAGTGCTTAGTGTAAAACATTCAAACAGAATTAAGGGCTTATTGCATGAATAGATAGAAGTATGCAAAGACAGAGGATGAACACAAGTAGACAAACACAGAATGCAGAATATGAACAGAAGACACTGCATGATTACAGATATTGAGTAGTTATAAATAGCATAGCACACATGAATTCATATTAAACTGTATAATTCACTTCAAGTTATGTAATGACACATAATCATTTAATCCCCAAGGCTTGACAGTGTCTAAAGCCACAATCCAAAAAGCTTCTCTATTTAAAAGTTTGTCTTTTAGACTACCCCCTGTCTGATTCAAGTAACTATTTCAATTCCAAACTATTGTAGCACGGAAGTGGACATATGTCATGCATCTTTAAAATGTCTAGCAATGGCATACTGTAGCTCTCATTCCCAGTTCTGATGGCTGTTTCGTGCTCCGCCACTCTCTGCTTCAATGCACATTTTGCTGTTCCCACATAATAAGTGCCACAGGGGCATGTAACCACATATATTACACCCTCAGCACTACAATTATTAAGCTGATCTATTGTAAATCATTTGCCATTAAGAGTGTAAGAGAAACAACTAATGTTTCTGATATTAATGCAGTGAATGCAAATGTCTGCATTTAAAGTTCTCTGTCAGAGGTTTTAGGAGGCAGTTGTTAGTATTTTTCAATTTTTGGCAACAGGGTATGTATTAGCATATCTTTTATATTATGTCCTCTCCTAAAGGTTATTCTTGGCTAGATACAGCTGATGCTGTTGGAAATTTTGTCACCTTAATGTACATTCTAATTATTTTTTACTTTATTCAAGATTTTATCTACTTCAGGAAAATACTGAGTTACAAAGATAACGTCTGGCTCTGTCTCAGGTTTGCTTTCAATGTCCTGTGGTCTTACCAATAAGTTGCAGACAGTCTGTATTTTTCACTGTGACATGTGCTTTCCTATAACAGATTTTGAATATTTTCTGTTATAGAATCTCTTTCTCATTTCAGTGCTACATTTTTCAAAATACGTATCTCTTGAGCATGTGCATTTAACTCTCAAAAATGGTCCCATAGGAATATTCTTCAGGAGGGGGTTTGGGTGACAACCTTTTTGCTTCCAATATTGTGTTATGTGCAGTTGGTTTCCTCTACATTTTTACCTTTAATTTATTCTCTTATATATAGTTAAGTCTAGAAAGTTTATCTCTTGCAGGTGCCTGCTTGTACTGTTAATGTACAGTATTCAACAACAAAAAATGCAGTTGTGTTTCTGAACCTATCCAAGTTATGTAGCAATCATCAGTATAATACATACGAAGAAGTCAGGAGAAGAAGGCCAGTTGATCTATCTAGTCTGCTCATACTGCATGATACACAGCTTGAGCTACTGTCCCTGCCCTCCCTTCTACACCTTCAATCCTCCCTATCCATTATCCTTACCTTCCCCATGCCTATCCCAGCTCTCTTAAAGCTGCCCACTGTCTTCAATAAGATCACTTCTTCTGGCAGCACATTCCAAGTATCCACCACCCTGTCTGTGAAGAAATGCTTCCTGAGCTCCCTCCTAAACCTCCCGCCCTCCAGCTTAAGATGGTGCTCCCTTGTGTTATGGTTGCCACTCAGCTTAAAGAGACCCTCCTTATCCACCTTATTTATCCAGTTCAGGTACTTGATGGTTACAATCATGTCTCCTCTCCCTCTTTCTCTCTCTCTCTCTCTCTGCCCTGCCTTCCAGGGAGTACATGTTCAGTGTCCTCAACCTCTCCTCATATGCCTTACCCTACTGACCCATTATTATTTTTGTAGCCCTCCTTTTGACCTTCTCCAACAGGTTATTGTCCTTTTTGAGGTGTGGGCACTGGTACTTAACCCCATACTCTAGATGAGACCTTACCTGGGACATGTACAGGGGCAGCATAACCTCCTATCTCCTACTACTGATACCCTAGATATGTATCCCAGCATCTTATTCACCTGTGTGACTGCATTCTTATACTGCATGGAGTTCTTCAGGTCTGTAGTGATCATCACTCCCAGGTCCTTCTTTTCCTCTGATGCAGATATTCGGACTCCAACCAGGTAATACTCTGTCCTGGGATTCTTGGCTCTGATATGCATAACCTTGCATTTTTTGTCATTGAAGTCAAGCTGCCAGATCCTGGACCACCTCCCCAGCTTTTCCACACCATTCTGTAGGTCCTATATCCCTTCAGCTGTGTCCACTGTCCCACATACTTTGGTGACATCTGCAAATAGGTACATTTTGCACTGAATGCCATCCCCAATGTCATTGATGAAGGCACTGAAAAACATCGGCCCCAGCACAGAGCCCTGCAGGACTCCACTGAAACATTACAAAAGAAAAGATTAGTGACATCCAGAATAAAGGTCTTTTACCATTAGTTGACATATACAGTAGATTTGCCTAATTAGGGGTGAATGTAGTGTCCATACTAGTGCCTTTATTTTGGGTGTAACTTGTCAGAAATAAAGACATTGCCTTCAGGCATAGTTCTAGCACATTTAAAAATGAAATCTGTTGGGGGCATCACATCATTTGGTATATCTTGCAGTGCCTTTGCTATCGATTCAAGTCCACCCTCATGTGGAATGTTTGTATACAGGTTTTCCCCATCAATGCATACAAAAATATCAGTGTTTTTGTAATTCAATTTCTGTAACTAATTTACTCATATGATTTGTTTCTTGTATGTGAGATGAAAGCAGAGGGACATATTTCTTTACATGAAAATCTACAAACATTGAGATTGGTTCAGTTGCTGCTCCTATTGAAGAAACATTGGTGACCTGGAACTGGAATTTTCTTTTATGCAATTTTGGCAGCAAGTATAATGCTGATCTTGACGGTTCATCCACTGCATGGAATGCAGCCTCTTGTTTAGTAACCCATTTATTTGTAACAGTGTCTGAAACTAATGTACTATACCTATACAGCTTATAATTTGAGCTGTGGGATTCTTTTTGTATACAGTGCAAAAATTAACATCTGTTAACTGATGATTAGCTTCTGTTTTGCAGTCATTGATGTCCCAGATCACTTTTGTAGTGCCCTTATCTGCAGGGTAAATCACCACATCTGTCATAATTTCAAGTTCTGTTAAAGCATTTGTTTCAAGTTTACTTATGTTTGATACTCATTCCAGTAGTGAATTTTTAGTAGTTCATCTATTTCATGTTCTACTATTTTAAAATATGCTTGAGGGGCCACACTATTAAATGGAGGTCAAAAAGAGGACTCATTTTTTTCATGTTTATCAGCAAATATCAGATTTTGATTCAAGGGCTGGCTTTCATTTGATTAATACAATTTTAGCTTTAGTTGTCAAAAAACTTTTGAAGATCTGTTTTTATTCCAAATGAGTTAGGGGTATTAGTGGAGACAAATAAGAGGCATCTTTGTAATACTTTAGTTTGAGCTTCAGTTAAAAGTTTATTTATCAAATTTACTACCTCCATTGTTTGTTCATGTGCTTTGGTGATCCCCACTGTTGACACACTTGGTTTCATCTGCCATTTCCCCTTCCTCAGCTGTCTTTGCTGTTTCTGCTGCCTTGACCACCTCTTCTGACCCCTTCCCTCTCCTTGTTTTTCTTGAACTTGAGCAAAAATGTTGACCTCCTGCTTTCATATTCTGTCCTAAAAAAGGACCTAATGTAGTTGGCAGTAGGGAATTAGGAAGAAAAATATATGGAGGGAGGAGAGATACAGAGCAACAGGATAAAGGCCATTAAGACATGATGGGAGTGGTGCAGCGCAGTGGCTGTGGGGTGGCAGTCTTCCGGGAGATGTTCTGGAGGCTGCGACACTACCTATTTGCAAGCACCTCTCTGGTCTGAGGGAGAAGGATGCCCATCTCCAGGCCAACCTTGTTAGGATTCATGAAAGCTCTTCTTCCTCCAGGAACCATGAGGGCCACCACCACTGCATCAAAAGTTGCCAAGAGAGAGAAGCAGTTTGACCAAAGTAGGCTCAGAAAGGGTGAGGGTGGTGGAACAGAGGTGCATCCCTCCAGTTGTATCTCTTCACAGTCTTTATGCAGTTCTGGCAGGGAGTGGTTCCTCTATGGAAGCACCAGCAATGGAGACCAACTAGGATGCTGTGAACCTGCACAAAGAAGACTCACAGGAGTGTGGCATGGGACCTCACAGGAGAAAGAAACAACTCCTGGTGGGGGACTCAATTGTTAGTGAGCTGAACTGGTGGAGGGAGGGGGAGAGAGAGGTAAGGTGCCTACCTTGTGCCATGGCTTGGAGGGACAGGAAGCAAATCCTCAGGATCACAGGAGCATCTTCATGGGGAGGGAGCAGGATGACATTGTCCACATAGAGACAAATGACCTGGTTGGGAATGGGATTAAAGCAGTACAAGAGAAGTTTATGGAGTTGGGGAGGGGCCTTAGACAAGTAGCACATACGGTAACCTTCTTGGAGGTGTTGCCTGCAATGTCATAGGTGAGGCTAGGGTAATCTGCACCATGGCATTCAATGAATGGTTAAAAAACTGGAGTGGAGCTCAGGGTTTGGGCTTCAATAGGGAAAGGGGTTCACCTGGAGGGGTACAAGCCTATACTGGTGTGATGGTCTGCTTTTGTCTGGGAGGGAAAACAGGATCCTAGGTGATAGTTTTAAATGTTTCATTGGCAAGTATTTAAACTAGCCATGGGGGAGGCACATAGAAGGAGCAGGGAAAGCCCAGCCTCCCCATCAAAATAAGATAGTTTGCAAGGTAAACCCCAAGACAGAGAAGTCAACAGGGATCAGGGCAGGAGTAAATGGAGAAAACGGCAAAGGCAGTAAGGACAGGGATGGGGCTAAAAGGGATAAAGACATCAAACAATGGAGGGTGATGAGTACCACTGGTCATATTCTGTGTAACAACCTCTCTGAACTAGTGGCCTTGATAGAAGCTGTGATTCCACTTCACAAAAGTGGGAGCAAGGCAGAGGCAGGAAACTACAGACCTGTTAGCTTGACCTCAGTGGTAGGTAAAATGATGGATTCACTTCTGAAGGAAAGAATTGTTGAGTATCTAGAGGCCAGTGGGGCAGAGGACCAAAGGCAACATGGATTCACAGCGGTGGTCATCTTAGACGAATCTAATAGATTTCTTTGACTGGGTGACCAATTAATAGACCAGGGAGGGGCTATGGACATGGCCTACCTGGACTTAGCAAGGCATTCGACCCAGACCCACAAAAAGATTAATATACAAGTTAGCCAGCCTTGTAGTGGGTCCCAAGGTAATAGCCTGTGTAAAAAACTTGGCTGGACAACAGGACACAGCGAGTAATAGCTTTTTTTTTATCATTGAATACTTTCTCACCTGCAGCCACAGTTCTGCCAGTCTCCAGCCACCACTCATCCACCACCGACCCCGAAGCTGTCATGCCCAACTAGCTGGCATAGGCAGCTACACCATTGAGAGAGGCTCCCCCTAAGCTCCTGCACCCAGTGAGGATCCACTACCAGCGCATGGCCTCCAGGCATCGTCAGATTGGTGAACTGTGGCCATCAAGCTGCCACGGACTTGCACTGAATTTTCCTTGTTATTTCCCAATGGGAGCATGGACGTGCAATGATGTCCACGTACTAGTGTGCAGACGTCTGCCATGCCCCCCCCTTCGGCACCCACACCTCTGCAGTACCTCCAGGCATCCCCAGGGACCACCAGAGTGCAGTGTGTAACCACCCTGTTTCCTCCAGACTAGAAGAGCTGTCTTCAGATGCTCAATCCTAGTCTGCCCCTGCTGACCCCCAATGACCCAGGCTCATTCCTGAATGCAGGTCTCCAGCGTGGAGTGAGGCGTGGCATCCAGTGCTTCAACCCTCAGTGCCACAGGCCCATACACAGAGGTAATAGCAAACGGAGTCCACTGAAGAAATGGGGGTTACTAGCAGGGTATTTCAGGGTTCAGCACTGGGACCAGTCCTCATTTGTGTCTTTATAAGTGACATTGTGGAGTTACTGGAAGGAAAAGTAAGTCTCTTTGCAGACAACACAAAGATCTACAACAGGGTTGATACACAAGACTGGGTGGAAAGGATAAAAAGGGACTCTGCAAGGTTGGAGGAATGGTCAGATGTATGGCAGCTTTGATTCAATGCAAATAAATGCAAAGTAGTGCATCTGGAAAACAAAAACCCAGGGAAAAAGTACACAATGGGGGGGTGAGATATTAACAACAACAAAAATGGAAAGGAACCTGTGGGTAGTCATATCAGATTACCTAATGGTGGGCAAGCAATGTGAGAAGGCAGAAAGGAGGGCTGGGAGGATAATGGGATGCATAGGGAGAGGCATTACCAGTAGAAAACAGGAAGTTGTTATCCCTCTGTACAGACAGTTTGTGAGACTCAATCTGGAGTACTGTGTGCAGTTCTGGAGACCCCATCTCCACGAGAATGTAGACAGGATGGAGGCTGTTGAGAGGAGGGCAACTGAAATGGTGTTGGGTCTGCACCAGGAGCTATACAAAGAGAGACTAAAGGAGCTTAATATGTGTACCCTTGAGGAAAGGAGGGAGAGGGGAGACATGACAGTAACTTTCAAGTGCCTCAAAGGAATCAACAAAGTCCAAGAGGGTAGCATCTTTCAGAAAAAAGAGATGTGAAAGAACAAGAGGGCACAGTTTGAAGATAGAGGGGGCGGCTCAGAGATAATGTGAGGATGATATCTCATGGTGATGGTTGTGGATGCATGGAACGGTCTTTCTGAGGAGGTTGTGGATTCACAAATAGCAGGTGAATTTAAGAATGCATGGGACAGACATAAGGCAATTCTAGTGGGGGGGTAGGAGGAAGTAGGCTGTTGGTTAATTAGGATCTGCAGCTTATCCAATAGGTAGGGAAATGGGCAAACTAGGTGCTCCAACTGGTCCTTATGTGCCATCAAGTTCTATGTTTCTATGTTTTTATGAATCCCTGGATGGAGTACTTCTTGGGTGGGTTCTGTGTGTTTGTAACAAAGGAGCAGAAGGTCCTCAGAGTGATGATCACTAGTGATCTGAAGCACTCCATACATTGCAGGAAAGAAGCAGTAAGGGTAAATAAGTTTTTGGGCTGTATAAGCAGAAGGGGGGATCAGCAGTGAGAGGAGGTCATACTGCCTTTGTACATGTCGCTGGTGAAGCCACATGTGGAGAATGAAGTACAGCATTGGTACCCACACCTTAAAAGGGACATTAACCCATTTGAGATGGTTCAGAGGAGGGCAATAAAGATGATCATGGGTCAACAGAGTAAAGCATATAAGGAGAGGTTGGAGGCCATAAACATATACTTCCTGGAGGAAAAGAGCGAGAGAGAGAGAGAGGGAGAGAGAGGACAATATTGTGACCTTCAAGATCTTGAAAGGGATAAATAAAATTTGTGCTGGCAGTATAGCCTTGAGGTTAGAGTAACAAGCTATAAATGAAATTGGTACATTCAGCAAACTGGGGTTTCATTACCATAACCTCCACTTCCATAATGTGTGTCTCTGAGCAAGTCACTTAACCTCCCCAGTGCTCCCGGGTCACCCCTGAAAACAGGCACTTATACCTAGTGGGCCTTACCCACTTATCAAAGACTAAAATAAGTAGGGTGGAGAAGGAGAGGCTCTTTAAACTAAGTTGCAAATTAAATATCTAGGGGCACAGTCTTATGTTGGGGGGAGTTTTGGAGGAAGTTTATGAAGCAGTTCTTCACAGAAGGAGTTGTGGCAAGTTGGAATGCACTGCCTGAAGAGGTGGACTTATTAAAGACAGTGAGTAGCTACAAATGAGGCTGGGATAGACTTATTGGGGAAAGTAATGGTATTGGGAGTAGTGGATGGAAAGTTTGAGAGGATTGGGGGGATAAAGACAGCAGCCTAAGCTGTGGACCCTGCAATAATAGCATACTAGATAGACTAAATGGGTTTCTTCTGATGGTTTCCATGTGCAGTATGATGATATGTGCCTAGGGTGTTTCTACTCCATATTGTTACATTTTAATTTCCCAAATACTGTACTAAAAGAAAATTAAAATAATAGATAGGTTAGTGTGTAGTACAAGGGAGTAATACCATCAAGAGGTTCTGGGGACATGGGACCCTTAAGAGTGAAGCTTGAGAGGTTCCCATGTCCACAGAACCTAGAGTTGGGATTACTCCCCAGACATACACACTAAGCTATTTGTTATTTTTTTAATATATGGATCCAAGGTGATGATGAGTTTTGAAGAATAGTTGCGGAGGTTTGAAAAAAAACTTGCTGTATTGTTTTTGTCCACTAGGTTGTGCTGCCCACTAGCACTGTGGTGTACAGGTTTTACTGTTTGTCACCCCCCCCCCATACACACACACCAGTAGTAGTGCTCATTGTTTTGTCCAGGCACAGGAAAAGTAGTAGGGACTGTGATTACCTGTTTTCATTTTCAAGGAATGAAAGAAGTACTGCTGGTTGGCTAAGTTGATTGTAGTGTCAGAGGGGGTGACTGATGAGCAGGGATGCCCTCAACCTGAGAGGGAGCAACAAATATAGTAGGTGTTCTGGTCCCTGCACTTTCTTTCAGTTTGCTTATTCTGGTAAAGAACACTGTTTGTTCCCATGATTCTGTGAGCCCTGTGCTGATACTCGACGACCATGCAGTTGGCTTTTACCGTAAGTGGCGGTTACAGTAAAAGTCAGCTTGTGATCTGCATGGAGCTTGTGAGGTTCAGTGTTTCTAATAATTGTATTGTTCAGACCTCCAAACAATAGTATTATGGGGTGTAAACAGTACTATTATTTCTTTGTAATGATGATATCACATCTCTGGGATGGTATTATGGCATTTTTATATATGGATCTTAATATTAATAGTACTATAAAGTATTCATAAAAATCACAGTAATACAAACAGTCCCTCATGGATTATGCCACTGTTAGACAGTGAAAATACCATCATTGGAATGTGATACTATAATTCCACACCTTAATGATAGTATTATCACCAACATCAAACTGCGCATGCTCCCACAAAGATGACATCTTCCTAAGCCTGCTCCCTGTTGGTCGCTTTTCATGTGTGGGCGGGCAGAAAAATTTTAAAAACATGATGGCTCACTCTTTTGCTTTGCAAGATCATACTGCCCTTCCAGGTTTCTTCACATTTTTTTTGGTTTTCTCCTCACAGAAAAAAAAATAATTATCTGGTTAAACCTGCAGCGTGATGCCCCCCAAAATAGGACTACATACCAGTAGTTGTTGTTCAAGATGCTTAGGGTGCACCAGAGAGTGCGGGTGGGCAGAGTGGAGTGGAGTGGAGTGGGGCATGAGCAGGAGCAACACAGTGTGGTGGTCGGTCAGGAGCAAGAGTCCTTCACTGAAGCAGCCGACTGCCCATCACAAAATGAGAAAAGAACTAAAAATCACATCCACATATTTAAAAAATAACAGACAGCTTACTGTGCATGACAAGGGGTAATTCCATCTCGATGTTTTGGGGGCCTGGGAACCTCTCAAGCTTTGCACTTGAGGTTTCTATGTCCCCAGAACCTCTCAATGGTATTGCTTCCTGGTAATGTACAGAAAGCTATCCATTATTTTATTTTTTGTATGCTTCAGAATACAGTGGAGCCCTCCTAAGTGCACACCATTGGGATAAACATTTTGGTGCACTTAAGAGGGCTGTGCATGTAACCAGAAAATCACTTCCAGGCACATTTCACCTGTTTCAGTAATGTGCTTTATTAAATACTAGGCACTCAAGTTAAAATTACATTACTGCTCTGTCCTACAACACAGTACTACTTATAAAAAATCAGTAGTCTTTTGCTTTGTGTGTTTCAGTGTAGGATTCAAAATTAAACAGAGGGCTAAAGTCAGTCTTTTGTCAAAATGCATTTTCTTACTGTGACCATGCTAGACAGCAATATGACCACTTTTAAGATATTAAGGTGGACTTTTAAGGGGGTACTGCACAAAATGTGCACTTAAAAACTGGGTTGAACTGAAAATCAGTTGGAAAAGTAAAAACAAATTGAAATGTGCACTTAAGAGGTACGTTTAACATTGGATGAATAGGAAAAAATGGGCTTTGGATAAAATATGCATTTAAGCAGGATGTACACTTATCTGATGTGCACTTAAGTAGGCTCTACTGTAATAGTAAAACATACAATCTGTATACCATAGCCAATACTTTTAATAACACATTCACTGACCTGAGCAGTGTCCTCCCACCAGACTTCTTTGAGGACATCACTAAAGACACTGAACAGCGGGCAGATGATTCGCTTCCTACACCACCTCCTTTCTACTTCAGGAAATACCTAGTAAAAGTACTAGGGAAGTGAAGGCATAGCAGTGATTCCTTAGACCTCAAATCAGTTGCCTTACCTTTGAAGAAATACTGGTGACCCTTGCAAAGATTCTAAACCTCTCACTGAGACTGGAACAATTCTCCCAAATCTGGAAGTCTGCCCTTGTTGCCCCTGTTCACAAAAGTGGAGACTGCACTATAAACACAAACTATAGACCTATCTCTATAGTTCCACCTCTGTCTAAGACACTTGAGCGCATAGTTGAAAATCAGCTGGTGGAGTATATAGAAAAATACTCGATCCAGTGCCCCCAGTATACATGGATTCAGAAAGTGACACAGCACTGCTAGAATACATTGGTTTCACTCACCAATCTCTGGATCAAGGTAGATTGGTGGGTGTGGCCTTCATAGACCTCACAAAGGCCTTTGATACAGTGAACCATGCTCTACTTCTCAAGCAACTGTCCTCAATTGGCCTCTTGGTACATACTATGTCCTGGTTCAAAAACTATCTTGTAGGCTGCTTACAACGGGTAAAGATAGCTAATGTCACCTCTAACCATCAATATGTCTACTCCTGAGTACCACAGGGCTCCATACTGGGTCCAGCTCTCTTTAGCATCTTTCTTAACAATCTCCTTTGCTCCTGTCACCAGCAGATCCTCCTCTATGTGGGTGATGCGATCATATACATGAACTGTACCAGGCAACTGACTGGTCGTCCCTCTCCCTAAGGAGGCAAATAAAAACCCTCATGTGGCTTTCAGGGCTATCTGTAACAAACTCCCACCCTATATCTGCAACCTGTTTGAACAGTCAAACGGTGTGTATGGTCTACAGTACTCCTCCTTTCTCTTCTTCAAGTTACCTTGGACAAGGACATGTGTGGGCACAATTACTACCAGCTCTTTCGTACCTTCTCTTTGGAACAACACACAAAATGCCCTTAATCTTTCCATCCTGCCTAGCCCTTATGCTTTCAAGCAGCTGCTCTATTGATGCAAGAAGATGGTGTATGACTGCTTTAGGGGATCGCTTGCACTTAGACAGCATATTCCCCCAGCCCCGATCCTACTTTAGCCTTCTTAGTCCCCCTTGTCAACCAGCATTCCTTGGCAGTGAAACTACCCCATCCTTCTGCCTTCCCTTCTCCCCAGTAGTATCCACCTCTAGGAGGCCCTTTTCCCTTTTAGTGTTGCCCACTCCCCACTCTGCTTATTCATCTTGCCCTCCTCCCCTTCTTCTGTCTTTTATCGTCCCCTAGTTCATTTATGTATGTATTTGTCTATGTATGTATTTTGCCTTTTTCAACTAAGTCTGGATTCTGTTACCTAATGAGTGCATATTTAAACTTAGCTTGTTTTATTGTCCTGTGTTTTATTGATTACTGTTGAATTACTGTAACTGTGTACGCCTTTGTCCAGGACCATCTTGCAAACGAGCTTGCTCAATGATGTTAACTTCCTGGTTAAATAAAGTTTGATTGATTGATTGATTGATATATATAGACTAGCAACAGTGATCCCGAACCACTGGAACACCAACTTTAACTCAGCTTTGAGGAAGTGGATAACTGGTTTAGGAAACACAAACTGATTCTGAACTACAAAAAAAATGAAAGTCGTGTTCTTCATTGGTGCTCACAGCAAACACAGATCCAGTGCCCTAACCATCAGGAACTCCTCCGGTGTCCCACTTGAACACATTCAACATTTCAAAAATCTAGGGGTAACCATGGATAGCTCACTATCATATGCCCAGCATGTTGAGAATGTTGCCAGATGTGACAGTCTCAAGATAGGGTTACTTCATGCCCAAAGCCCTTAGACTAGCAATCTATAGCGCCATAATATCCTTTGCTGACTATGGTCTGGTTATGTATGACTCAGCTTCCAACACTGCCCTCCACAGAATATCAGTGGCACTCAATAAAGCATGCCAACTTCTTACTGTAGCAGCACACCTTACCCGCACGAATGAACTGTATGCGCAAATGGGTTGGCTTCAGCTAAATGGGACGATTCACTATCAAGCCTACTTGCTAACTAAAAAGGCGCTTCTTGAGCTCCTGCCTTCTGGTGTTACAGACTTACTCAACCCCTCTTGCAGCTACCAATGCAAACGTAGCTCAGTCAACCAACTCTTCTCTGTCCTAAGATGCCGGACTACACAAGGGCAATGATCATTTGCATACAGAGCACCACTATGGTTTAATGCACTGCCCAGAGATATTTCTTCCTTACTAGAACTGGGACCATTAAAGGCACTCTTCATCACCATCTTACAGCTAACAGTTCCTATGACTGCTTCAACTGACATGGCACTACCTCAGCAGAATTGACACATCCTTGTGTACCTACTTCTCCCTCTTTCTCTGCGAATGACCACTTTCACTCTAGCCGATTTGCCCTATTTTCTACATCCTTCCCCAATCCTTCTTTCACCTCACCCCTCTCACCCTCCACCTTCTTTCTACTATTTATCTTCACTTACCTGAACTTTTGTTCACCCAAATCTACCTACCTATTTTCCAAAACACCTTGGACTGCCTCCTTTTATTAGGTTATTTTTGATTTCCTACCAATTCGTAATTTTAATTTCAGTTGCAATTTTAATGTCATTTTAAATACTTTCTTATCAAAATGTTATGCTACACCATCTGTTGTACGTCTGTCACCCTTCCCACTGATGCAGAACCTTTGTAAAACAGCTGTTACTGTATGTGCTTAAAGGTATTGTAATTCGAGAATGAATAAATAAATAAAATAAATACATTAAAATACTTACATTTATCACAAACATATATAAATGTGGCTTATGTGGTGTAAAGCACTGATTATGTATTAATTTAGACATGACAAAATCCACTCTACAGCCTCCTTATAAGAGGTCCTTTATGAGAAATGGACATTTTAAACAGGATGTCCAGGTCTTGTGATTGTTGGCAAATGTTTGTGCCCAAATGAGAACGTTTAGATTGACTGATATAAATGATGTAAATTGACACATCCAGTAGAAATTGCTCTGCTCAAGGCCTGCCCAGTGGCATGGAGAGCTGAGGCATCACTCCCTTATGTCTTGCTACACTGGTGGCCCCTGTTCATGGTGCAAGTGGGTCATGGGGGTCAGCCAGGGAGGGAGAGGATCGAGTGTCAGGAGGACAGATGTCCTCTCCTGGGGTGGGGTAGGACAAGAGACCTGTGCATGCCTGGCCCCTAGCAGGGGCTGGAGGCTGGTAAACCAGCTCCAAAGATAGGGGGCAGAGATAGGAGCAGGTGCCCAGTGTGCCATGTGCAGAAGTGTGCACAGCTCGGCCATTGGCATTATTGTATGCATACGGCTCTGTACTCAGGAATGGAAGACAAATGGAGGATGAAAATTCACAGACTAGTGGGATGATACTGGCCTGCCCCTAGCAGGTGCTGTACCCGGCCAGCTGGTCTAGTGCTTGATGCTTAGAAACCATGATTCTCCATCTGCGGTCCCAACTTTCTTGCAGGCCCTGCACAAAGTTCCCGGCATGATGAGAAAGATCATTCATGACTTGTTTCATAAAATAACAACTTGTCCAGGACCAGTAGCTTGTTGTTGGGCCACAAGGCAAGGGGCTGAAGGAGGGTGATGTGAATTAGAGGGCAGGCCCATAGCTGATGAGTGTCAGAGGAAAGAGTGACAAAGAATTTCTGCCCTCTCGTAAGGGATGATGAAGTGCATATTTTGAGTTTGACCATCAAGTGTTCAATTTACATAACATCAGTTTACTAGTTGTAGCATTTAGATATGGTTTTGCATATCAATGTTAATGTTTTTTTTTATTTTAGTTCCTTGGATTCAGTGGGGTACCTGACAGTTGAAATGCTATTAGCTTTGTGAAAGCTGCTGTTTGATTGATTTTGATTGATTCAGAATGTACTGTGATGTATACAACTTTGCAAGGTGATATTTTCTTGTTTTTTTGAGTCAAGAGAATATTTGTCATCCTGTTTTTTTTAGCAGTACACAACTTTTGTGTGCTTATGTGTATATACGGTGGAATCAGTCAATATGTAACATAATAACTTGCGGTAAATTACATATCACAAAATACTGCACTAAGAAGGCTTGCTTACCTTTGAAATATTTTTATTTATTTATTGAGTCAATTGAATTACAGACCTTTGAGTCAGGGACTCACTTCCAAAGGCTTCTCGTCAAAGCAACAAATTAAACATACATAGACAAAGGAAAAAATCAGCATCGTACATATCATACATAGGACTGCTACAGAGCTAAACACAGGGATAAATTATACACAAGACAACTGCATTGCGTATCTGAAAATAACGGGACCTATACAGTTTGGTAGCTAAACTGCACTACAAGTGCAGAAGTGTGAGGACCTATACAAGGTGGTAGCTAATACTGAGGAGTTCTTGGATTATCTAATATCTGTGGCTGGGAAAAATAATATAATCTGTCTTGGGGATTTCAGTCTGGACTGCCTCGGCCCCTACTCTGGCCTCCTATCCTCATTGACTAGTAAGGCTATTCTCTCACAGCTTGTTCAGGAGTGCACTAGGATCTCCCACGGAGGTACTAGTGCTACTCTTCTTGACTGGATCCTGACTAATAAAAAGGATGCCTTTACCTCTGTCGGTGTTACTCCAGATACAATAAGCGATCATTACCCTGTGTTCTATATAGGGGATACCTCTGCCCCCTCCTTCCCTTCTAAAGTGTTAACTTTTTCCAATTTCTCTAACCTAAGTATAGATAACTTTGTTCACGATCTCAACTTTGTTGACTGGTCCCCACTTTACAACACTGATGGCATAAACATTGCCATAAACTATTTTAACAGTTCTCTACTCTCGCTACAAAATAAACATATCATTGTTAACATGAGAAGGGTTAAAGGGAAAATCACCAAATGGCTAAAACGTCCCCTGCTCCACCTTCTGAAACTCAGGGATAAAATGTGGTCCATCTGGAAGACCTCTCATCTTCCTACTGATTTTGATGTCTACAGATCATTATGAAACAAATGTAAAAAGGTGATTCGTCTGGCTAAAAGCTATTACTACAGGAACCTCCTCAGCTCCTCCACTACATGTCCTAAAAAGTATTGGTCTCAAATCAAGGAAATTCCTGGGAACAACAAGCCTACCACTCCCACTAATATGTACATACTGTCCCCTGATCTGGAAAACAGCTAGAACTATCCTGGTCTTTAAGAAGGGTGATGCTAAACTACTGTCCAATTACCGCCCCATCTCTCTACTCCCCACTCTTAGCAAGCTTCTGGAAAAACTTGTCCATTGGCAGGTCTCTGAGTACCTCTGTAACTTTAATCTTCAATCCCAACATGGTTTAGGGTGGGGCACAGTATTACCACAGCACTGACCCTGCTTACGAGTGATATCAAAAGCAATATGGATAAGGGTCTGCTCACAGGTGCTGTGTTCATTGACCTATCCAAAGCTTTTGCTATGGTTCACCACCAGCTTCTACTGTCCAAGTTAAAAGACAAGGGTGCCTCTGACTTCACCCTATCTTGGTTTGATCACTACCTGGACAACAGCTCCCAGGCTGTTTTCTACTGCAAGGTTCTCACCTCCCCTATCTCTATTACCCGTGGTGTTCTTCAGGGTTCTATACTTGGTCCTTTTCTCTTCTTCTTCTTCCTAAATGATATCCCTATTACTTCCCTTCACAGCAACCACCTCATGCACGCAGATGATCTAGTGCTTTACCATTCTGCCAAGTCTATTGCTGACATTAACCTAAACCTCTCACATGACTTTCAATCCTTCCAATCCTGGCTCTCGGCTTACCACCAAATCCTTAACACTGGTAAGACTCAGGCTATGCTGTTCGGATCATCTAAAAAAGTGCTCTCGGAATCCTCTAAACTCCTTGTCCACAGTCGGAAAGGCAAAGCTGTCACTAACACTGGGACTTTCAAATACCTTGGGGTCACGCTTGACCCTGCCCTCGATTTTTCCTTGCATGTCAATGAGGTGTGTCGAGCCGTTAATACCAGAGTTGGTGCAGCCTATCGTGTATGCCACTCACTCGCCCCCTCTACTAGGATAGCTGTAGCTAGAGGTATGCTACTCCCTCAACTCCCTTATGCCCTCCCTGTTCTCTTCAATGTCAATACTGGTGTGCTAGCAAGTGGGACACTTTCTACAACAATATCTGTAGGTTTGCCTTATCAGCTCCTCGACTTACGCAACACTGTCTGCTGTACTCTGGCTTGCACTGGCTGTCTCCCAAAGACCTCCGTTCTTACTCCCTAGGGTGCTTTATCGACTCCCTCACCAGACCACAAAGTCTGTCCTCCCTGAGAGACTTGCTTATCCCGGTCTCACATGTCCGCTTGCTCAGGTCCTCATCTGTCCCCATGCTATCAGTTCAGCCATGTTCTACAAAAATTGGGGAACAGACCTTTGCATATTTTGCCCCTAAATTCTGGAACTCACTTCCCCCCTTGTTAAACACTCCCCCTCCCACCTCTCCTTTAAGTGTTCACTGTTCTCTCACCTCTGTGCACTAGGAAACTGCAACTGCAATTAACTGGGAGTCCCCTCCCTATTTCTCCTGTTTTTATAGAGTTCTAGGAATTATCTATCTTTGTGTATCTAGATATTGTTATCGTATAATTTGTACTGTTTATTATTTATATCATAAATGTCCTCCCAGACTGTTGTGACTACCTATTTTTCTTTCTATTGTTATTGTTTTGTCCGGATGCCATCACTGTATTCTTTTTGTTGTACTCTCCAGGGTCGTGCCTGAAAATAGGCTGGACTGTTGCCTAGTGCACTTACCCGGTTACCAAAAGCTAATAAATAAATAAATACAGTGCATATACTATACATGGCGGTAGCTAATGACATTGCAGATGCCATGCAGAGTGATAGCTGAGAACAGTGCAGGTACAAAAAATATGGGAAACTACCATAGGTGCGAGACATACTAGGTGAGTTAATGAGTGCAGTGGGGAAGAGAAAATAGGGCTTACAGAGCAGAACGGGTAAGCCAAGTGGGAAAGAATAGGTGGTCAGGGCACAGCGGGTTGTAGAGCCATCTGAGGAGGCCTTGTCAACGTGGGTGGTCTTGGCTGAAGTGTACAGCCAGGTAAAGGAGTGGGTTGGGTTTTATGGAGGCCACCAAGGACAAGTGAAGTGAGTCTATATTGGGTAGGTGCTGGTGCGGGCGGCAAGGAGGTGAGTTTTTAGGGCCACGTTGAAGGGTCCAAGTGTAGTATGTCCAGTTATCTCAGGGAGAAGGGAGTTATACCAGGTGAGGGCCTTGACAGTAAATGACCTCTGCACCTATGTGGTCCTGACTCTGGGAATAGCCAGGACAGCCTTAGCCGAGCCACGCATGCTCACAGAAGGGGTAGCTAGGGTTAGATAGGCAGTTAGCACTGGTGGGGTCAGGCCAAGGAGTGAATTTTTTGTCTATGAAGTAGGTCTGGTATTGGACCCTCTCGTCAAAACTGAGTATCTGGGCAAGGTAGTAGATACACTGTTCCCTGCAGAATGCTGTATCATTTTGTAATATTACTGAATTGCATCCTGGCTGTATATACATATTATAGTAGCACGGTAGCACCACTACGGTTCAGGTAAACTCAAAATGTTGCACATTAATATCTTCACAGCAATTCATCAGTTTTGCACAAAATTCTGCAAGTTCAGTCTCGAGTAGTAGACCTCTGAATATCCTCAATTTTTTGGGGGGTCAGATGTTTGGTTTCCAAGATCTGGATAGTGAAAAGGTTAGTTTTTCTTAGTTTTTTTTTCTATTGGTTTAAATTGGATTTTCTTTTAATTTGGGTTCAGCCCCAACAGGTTGGAATTATGGTCTGCAATATTTAGGGTAGAAAAGGATTTACTCAGACATGTGCCTTTTCTGGTTTGGTAAAAATATATTACTCTGTTCCAAAGTTTTACAGTTTGCAATTTACAGTTTTCATAAATGGGTTTTGAACATGCTCTGTTAGCACCTCAAAATAGCTGTTTGAAATGAAAAAGGAAGTCATATTAACTATCATCCTTTTTTATTTAAGGAAAATTCTTTTTAATTCAGCCACTATCTGGTTTTCAGTTTTGCCTCAAAACTCAGATTTAGAAAGCCCCAAAAATGATATTCTGGGGCAGAACCAACACATGAAGCTTGCTCATCGGAACCCCCATCAGCTGGATTCTCAATCAATCAATCAAAATCTTTATTTATCCAGGCAAACATCATTGAGCAAGCTCATTTACAAGATGGATCTGGTTAGCTCCGGGTCAAATGGTACAGTGCATACAGAGATATTTACAATAGAGCCAAATAACACAAGCAAAGAACAATTAATGCAGTTAATGCAAGTAAGTACTCAATGTTACTTCAACATGCACTAATCTGTTACAGAAGTCCCTTTAAATGTTTTTTTAAGATTATAATCACTGGCCAATGTCTTTTTCCATTGGGAAACTTGGTTATAATTTGCCGTTATAACCACCTGGTTATAATGGCAACCATGTGCTGGGTTTCCCTGCTTCTGCACAAGTGCCAGGCACTCTCTCTCTCTCCACTTCTCTCATTAGATGGATACCATGACCACTTCTCTGTGGTAAGTAAAACCACTGAAATCAGAAAAACAATACTAATAAAAAAACACAATGCTCCACTTTACAACCCTGGTTAAAACAGTAAAAAAACTGAAAATTTTGACAGACTACAGACCACGTTGAATCCTTATTGGTCCATGGCTGCCTCAATAACATTCTATATGTATGTATTTGCAGTTGCAAAAAAGTGCTGGCAAGCAATTATATAAAATTAATTAACAAAAATGTTTAAAACAAAGTTAGGGTACTATACATAGGTATTCCACCAAAGTGACATAGGTCAGGAAATTGGATATTGTGGTTTACAACTGTTATACCCCTCCCCCACCAAGCCCTACCATTGTAACTGCACCTCCCACCCTCCACACACTAACACACATTAGGGTGTGCCTTAGGGTCATGGCCCCCACCCCACCCAACTCAGCACCACCCCCAACCTCCACACACCAACAAGTGTCAAGGCGTGTCTTAGGATTGTGGACCCTAATGCTCACCCCATTCTCCTATACTGTACCATCTCAGGTTCCTTGCAAATGGAATGGGATGAGCGTTAGGGTCCACAACCCTAAGGCACACCATGACATTTCTTGGTGTGGAGGGTGGAGATGGTGTTGCAATGGTAGGGTTGGGTGGTGGGCCTAAGACTCTAAGGCATACCCCAACGCTTGTTTTAAATGAAGTATTTGTAAATTAATTTCCTTACTTTTTGAAATAGTATTGCAGTTTTGTGGGAGTTTTTTTCATGTTTTTGCTGCAAATGTTTAACACTGCCTTTTTGGGACCCCACCCCATGAACAATGACACTTTTATTTCATTACTCAGCCTCAAAAGGTGATTTTGAGCAGCAACTATACTGTTTCGTGCCACTGCTGTGTAAACACATTTTGTGCAGGATGTAAGAACTGACAGGTGTATTGTTCATGAGGTCATGTGAATAAATTCTATTGTTGAAAATCTAGAGTGAAAATAAGAAAAATCGGTGCAGTTATGAATATGCATAGAAACTCCTCAATGCACACTTATAACACAGTCATTTTTGGTAACTATTGCACCACATTTTCAACATGGACTTTTTTGGACCCCACCTAATGAACAGTGGCTCTGTGATACCATTAGTACATCCCAAAAGTTAATTTCACACAGCGACTGTGCCATTCTGCACCACAGCTGCAAAAACACATTTTGGGCAGGATGAAAAAAATGATAGCTGCATCGTTCATGAGGAGGTGTAAAAAAATCTCAGTGTTGAAAATCTGGAGTGAAAATACTACAAATTGGAAAAGTTATGAATATTTGTAGAATCTGCACAGTGCACTCGTAACAGTCATTTTTGGTAATTATTGCACTGCATTTTCAACATTGGCTTTTTGGGACCTTCCCTCATAAACACTGGCACTGTTATTTCAGTAATCGGCCCAGAAAGGAGATTCCACACAGTAACCGTGAAATCACCTTTCAAGAGCAAATAATGAAATGGCAGTGACAGTGTTCATGAGGTGGGGTCCCAAGAACCCTGTGATGAAAATATGGGTAAAAATTCCTAAAAATTACTGAGATAGCAACATAAGTTGAAAACCCCATTGAGAACCATAATACAAGCCTACCTTGATTCCTCAGTTTGAAGATGGGCTTTGAATAGTGTAGATGTGTCTCAGTCCAGAGAAGATGACAGCTACTGACCTCCAGAGGTAAATATAGGGTGAGAGGGTATGTGGGGAGGTGGGTGCTCAGTGGGAGGGTCAGGATGGGGGAAGGGGACAGGAGAGAGACGATGAGGGACCGTTTTCTTTTTCTAGGATTAAAAAAAGACATTTGGGGACAGTTTTCTTTTTTTATGGCAGGGATAACTTTATTTTGGAAAACTGGGAGGGGGCTCCCCAGTCTTCCATAGTGCTGGGTGGTTCATAATGTCAGCACAGGGATTGGGCACCCCAATGTCAGCAAACATTGTTAATATTTCAGTGAGTGAAGGGGGGCATTTGACACCAGGTATGGGTGTTCCAGTGTCAGAAACAATACTGGAAAAAAGTAAAGGTTTTTGGTACACTAGAGGTGGTCTCACCAGTTTGACACAGTAATAGAGGGAGAAATAAATCCTGATGTGGGGATTGGGCACCCTGATGTCAGCAAAGAATAATAAGAATGGGCTGTGGGGGTGGCATTGGGGCATCTGACACTGGGGTGGGATCCCAGTGCTGGAAACAAGAGAAAGCTATCAAAAAGTTAATGCTTTCAGTGAACTGGGGGTTGATCTCCCCAGTGCGCCACAGCAGTGGAGGGTTAAAGAAATACAAACATGGGACTTGGAACCCCAATGTCGGGAAACAGTAATTACAAAAGGGTATGCCTAGAAAATTGATAGTTCAATGCATGACTCTACATTTTAAAATGTCACTTTGATGCAGTATTTTCCCTCTCCCCCTCCCCCTTTCTCTCTTTGAGTTTTATTAGAAAGGCATGCTCAGTAGGCTACTGCTTGATTCCAAATGCATCCCGGGGGTAGGAGGGTATGGAAAAATACATATAGTGTACAGTGTACAATAACAGTTGGCAAGACAATTCAAGAGGCAATATTACATTCAAGAGACAATATAAGAACAAAATAACCATCTTCATTCTGAATCTAACATGGCAGTTTGTTGCAGGATTCTGCATCAAACTAGAATCCTATGCAGATGCAGAATTCTTCATTGAACTACAATCCTATGCCTCCAGGGACATCTACAGTATATTTATTTGTATTTATTTTATTGAAATCTAGGATTACAAATACCTTTGAGCAGGATCTTCTTATTTACAAAGGTTCCACATTGAAGGAATGGGGGGTATACATACATACAAAGGTCAACATAATAATACATAGTTACACAATAAAAAGAGGTAAGAGACTTAGGAAATTCCAGTAATTCAAAATGTGCCAAATGTTAGGTAGCATGACACACCAGCCAAGGGCAATCTTAAAAATAAGCACCGCAGGTGAGAGGGAAGGGGGTATGCAGGCAGGAAGGCCATTGTCGGAAGGTAGAGGGTGAGGGTAAGAGCTCTAAAGGGGAGGGAGGGGAGGGATAAAAGTCAGGAAATGCCCAGGGGAGGAAAGGAGAGGGCAAGGGGGTAGGCAGGTAGAAGGGGGCAAGGTGGGGAGAGGTAGCTGTCAAGACTGAAGTGGAGGGCAGTGAGCAGTGGGCCCCTGATTAGGCGAGGCAGTCACAACGACTAGTTGAAATGAGATGAAGTCGGAGTTGTCTCTTAAAAGGGCCAAGAGCAGCAGCAGTAAGAGTTTCTTTGTTGAGAGTATTGTACCACTGTGGTGCTCTGTGGGCAAAGGCCCTCTGGCCCATGGTAGTCCGGCATGTGGGGACAAGGAAAGTCAGTTGTTGTGAACTTCTAGTTCGCTGGGTGCTGTGGTGGTCAATGAGAAGCTTTTCAATGCCTGGGGGCGTGACCCCGAGGAGGACTATTTTGGCTAAGAGGCAGGTTTGATACTGTATCCGGCTGATGAGAGGAAGCTATCCTGCCCAAGTGTACAGGTCACAAGTGTGTGTAAGTTGGTCAGCCGCAGTTAGCAGCCTGCATGCTTTGTTGAGTGCAACTGTAATTCTGTGGAGGGCAGAGGTGGAGGCAGAGCCATAAATTGCTAGCCCGTAATCGATGATGGAGGTGACAGAGCTGTTGATAGCCAATCGGAGAGTGTCAGGAGTCATGCAGTGTTTGTGCCTGTAGAGCAGACCTATATGGATGTTGGTGGCTGAGACTTTTGAGATTCATTCAGGGTGATTAGTAAGGATCCAGTCCAGATGTGTGTGTGACCCTGTCCTATAGTTGCATCTGGTGGGGCTGGTAACAAGCTGGGTGAGGTTCTGTGACGTGACAGCATCCTTGTAGTTTCTGGCCTCCAGCGATAGCCAATTTATGTTGAAGTCACCCAGTACTATGAGTTCAGAGTTATAGTGAAATCCCTGTAGGCTTTCCAATATGCTTATAAGTCCATCGGGCTGATCTTTATGGGGTAGGTACACAGAGGCAATGGTGAGCTCCTTGTTGTGTGCCCTGAGTAGAACTTTAATAGCGAGAACCTGCAAAGGTGGTTTAGGGTTTGAGAACGGGAAGACTTGACCCAGACAGGAATTCCTCAGGTAGATGGCACAGCCTCCACCTCATTTGGAAACCCTGTCCTGCCTGAATATAGAGTATCCAGGGATGGTGACTGCAGTGTCTGGTATCTTGGGGTTAAGCCATGTTTCGACAACAGAGAGTATATCAGGGCTATGTTGCTGGATGCAGGTTTGCAAGATGTCAAGTTTGTTAAGGAGGCTGCAGACATTGATTGAGGCTAATGTGAGGAACCCCTCCTGCCTTTTTGTGGCATAGGGTGCTTGGCTGGTAGGCCCCAGGTTAAGATGAACATTTCCAGATATCAGATATAGCATAAGTAGTATCCTAAGAAGGTATGCTTTAATCATTTTGCAGACTAGTTTTGTTGTAGGGCATCTAGTCCTCTTGGCCTTGCTGGTCTGCGTTTGCCCCGTGATATTGCAGAGCACAATATATAAAGCCATGTTCTCAGAGGTGCCACGTGATTGATGAAAAGTAATCAAATCCACAGGAAATGGTGAACTACCGGGGACCAGAAAACTGTTGTTGTAGCTCAAAGACCTAGAATGTGATAAATTCCTGAAGGGGTTACATTCCTGAAGGTGATGAACATTGGTCTGGGGCATATGCAGGATGTAAAAATCCTTTGTTAGTGTCTAGCCTTTGTTCTCCAAAATGGTTGTGAATAGACCTCAAAGACAAGTACACATCCTTTAAGAACAAGTCAGACGGAAATGTGGATTCAATGCAGCACTCCACAATTCAGTGACTGTATAACAGATTTCCAGACCTTACTTTTGGCTTGATGGCTTCCAAAAAAAGTTGATTTATGATGAGAATGCCAATACCAGGTGGTGATGTTTTGCAGTTTCTTAGTCCAGAAAATGTTCATGGATGTTATGTCCAAGAATGGTCCAGATCCTCCAAGCAGAAACACATGAAAATCCACAAAAACTAAACTACTGACAGAGACAAACACACACAGCCAGCCTCACAGGCACTATATAATTGCATATATGACTAATTTTTTTGACCAATTTTCCATTGCTATATCAGGTACCTCAGATTATAAGCAGGAGAGTTGATAAAATCTGGTAATCAATCTCGTCGTAATGGAACTTCATCTAAATACTGGTGCACCCTCCCCATTGGCACTACTTCACAAGTACTAGTACAGCTCCAGAATATTTATCTAGCTACCAACTAACACGGTGCCATACATGTAACATGTAACAAACTTGTTTTCCCTTTTTACACAAATTCCTGCCACATACTGAAAAATTTGCTCACACCCCCACTTGCCACTTCCTTGAATTATGTTCATCTGGTGCTCTGACCCCCTCCCAATAAGTCTTCATGATTCCTGTAAACCAGAACCTTGAACCCTTCAAGAAACACAGTACGTGTGTAAAAGTTATTTGCGATTGTCCTTCCAGACCAGTGTTTCTCTCCCTCTGCACTGCTGTCTCCAGTTGTGTCTCCAGCCATGGCATGCTTCGCTGTCTCCCTTCCCCATTAGACCCAATATTGCACTAGTTTGGGAATTGGTTGAGCTAGGCTTTTCTGACATCAAGAAGGATAGCCTGAAATTAAAAATAGGACTACAAGTACTAGCAATTATTTTTTTTTATTATAATCATGTTGTGGTTTTCAAATGATGTGCAGCGTTTGTCAAAACTTTGTAGTAAATAAGTTTGTCTCAGATTATATGCGGGTCAGTCATGTTTACAAAATTACCTGCTTGCATTAGGAGAGTCTGCTTATACGTGGCTTGTACATGAGTATCTATGGTATTTTATTTCAAAATAGGAAACAACGGGAAACATAACATTTCATAACTTTGGAACATATTAATATTTTTTCACCAAACCTTCAAAAGGCACATCTGAGAGGCAACAGCGTTCTACCCTGAAACGTTCAGCCCTGTAGCTATAGCCGTTTTTTTGAGATATAGGTTGACAAAGAAATAGCACAAAAAAACCCCATTAAAATATCTTATTTTTCAACACTGTATTTCAGAAACCACACAAGGGATTCAAACCAAATTTGGCATATCAATAGACCTGTCCCTTTCAATGGTGCATGCACAATTTCAAGCAGATCTGGTGAACCTGCATAAATTGGCCTTTAACATTGAATTCTCGTACTAATCCTAACTATAGCAGTATTACCGTGCAGCTATAATAAATTATGGGGTTGTGTGTTATACTTGATTTTACACACAGGATGCTTTTTATATACCCCTCAGGCTTTGCCCTTCAGGTTTGCATAGCATCCCACACCTCAGATGTGTGTAAAATCTCATTAAACACATCACCTCATGCTTTATTCTGTATGTATGGCACCGTGTTAGTTGGTAGCTAGATAAATTCATGTGATATGAAACAAAATTCTGATTTCATATGACTAGATACAAAGCAAGTTATTTTTTAGTATAGGAAATCAATGTACTTGAATGGGGTTTTCATCTTCTGTGCATATCACACATGTAGCTTGCTTATCAGGACCCCCTTAGCTGGATCATGCTATTATCTGTTACAGAGGTCCCCTTAAAATATGTTTTTGTTTACATTATAAATCTTGCTCGGTTTTGTGTGATACAAAACCAAATTCTTTTGTTTCGTATGACGAGATATGAAACAAGTTCTTTTTTTCATATTGGGAATCAATGTATTTCAGTGGGGTTTTCAACTTTTGTGCCCAACTTTGCCACTTGTTTCTTATTTTTAACCAAAATTTCAACAGGGCCTTTATGAGACCCCATTTCATGAACAATGGAAATAGAAGCATGCAAATCTGTCCCGAAAAGTGACTTAACAGTTACTTGGAAAAAACACATTTTGGGTGGGATTTGAAACTTTTCACTGCCCTTGTTGATCAGATGAGGTAATAGGAAGGTTATGATGAGATTTGGGGGTCAAAACATGTACAAATGCCAAAGTTATGAGCATATTTTGAAATGTTGCTATGCTGCCTCGTAACTTTTGTAATTTTTTAATATTTTGACTCAAAATTGTTAACACACTTACCATTTTACACCACCTCATGAACCTGAGAGCTGTCATTTTCAAACCTTGTCCAAACTGTGGTTTTGTACCTGAGGAGAGCAATGGCATTGTGGTGGTGCAGAATCACGTTTTGGTGATAATTTCAAAATGTTCATTACTCCCACCTATAGTGAGTGGCATGCTGAAATGCTGACTGTCTTGAGGATGGAAGGAACAATAGCTAGTTAATGTTGCAATATTTGGGGAAGGAGCAATCTTAGACATCTTACATTAGGAAGCATAGAAAGACAAAGGCAGGGACAGAGAGGCTGAATAGAATGGATGGTGGGTGAGCAGAGAGGGACATTAACAAAGCAAGGATACTGAACAAATACTACTGCTCAGTAATCACGAAAGAGGAGGAGTGGGAGGTAACTAATCCATTTAACAGAAGCACTCTGGATAGGGAGGTCGATCCCACTCATTTCACAGAAGAAAGGGTTCTGAAAGAACTCCTGAAACTGACGGTGGACAAAGCAATGGGGCCTGAGGGGATTCACCCCAGAATTCTAGAAGAATTAAGGGGAGAACTAGTGACACCACTGACTACCCTTTTTAGCAAATCATGGGGGGATGGTGTGGGACCTGAGGACTGGAGGAAGGCAGATGCGATTCACCTTCACAAAAGTAGGAGCAAAACAGAGGCAGGAAACTACAGACCTGTCAGTTTGACCTCTGTGGTAGGAAAAATGATGGAATCACTTCTGAAGGAAAAAACTGTTCAGTACCCAGAAACCAGTGGGGCACATGACACAAGGCATAGCAAGAAGGTCATGTCAGATGAATCTAATCGATTTCTTTGGGTGACCAAAGTAGTAGACCAAGGAGGGGCTGTGGACATTGCCTACCTAGACTTTAGCAAGGCATTTGACATAGTCCCACACAAAAAATTAATATACAAATTAGCCTGACTGGGAGTGGGTCCCAGGGTGGTAGCCTGAGTAAAACATTGGCTGGACAACAGGACACAGAAGGCAATAGTAAACTGAGTCCACTCTGAAGAAAAGGGCATTACTAGTGGGGTACCACAGGGTTCAGTACTGGGTCCAGTCCTTTTTAATGTCTTTATACTGTAAGTAACATTGCAAAGGGACTAGAAGGAAAAGTATGCCTCTTTGCAGAGGACACAAAGATCTGCAACAGGGTTGATAGACAAGGGGGGGTGGAAAGGATGAGAAGGGACTTGACAAAGTTGGAGGAATGGTCAGAAGTATGGCAGCTTGGTGTCAATGCAAAGAAGTGCAAAATAATGCATCTGGGAAATAAAAACCCAGGAGAAGTGTATACAGTGGGGGGAGGGGAGTTAATAACAAAAACCAAAATGGAAAGGGACCCAGGGGTAATCATATCAGATGACCTTAAGATTAGCAAGCAATGTGAGAAGGCAGTTTGGAGGGCTGGAGGGGGTTACTGGGATGTACAGGGAGAGGCATCACCAGCAGAAAATAGGAAGTTGTTATCCCTCTGTACAGACAGCTGGTGAGACCCCATCTGGAGTACTGCGTCCAGTTCTGGAGACTCCATCTCTGCAAGGACATAGATAGGATGGAGGCAATCCAAAGGAGGACAACTAACATGATGCACGGTCTACAAGAGAAGCCATATGAGGAGAGACCAAAGGAGCTTAATAGGTATACCCTTGAATAACAGAGGGAGAGGGGGGACATGATTGAAACGTTCAAGTACCTCAGTGGAATCAATAAAGTCCAAGAGGGTAGTATCTTTCAGAAAAAGAGATGTGCAAGAACAAGGGGACACAATTTGAAGATAGAGGGGGACTATTCAGGGGTAATGTGAGGAAGTATGTTTTCACAGAGAGGGTATGGATGCATGGAACTGCCTTTCTGAGGAGGTTGTGGGGTCTAACACTGGGAGAACTCAAGAATGCAAGGGACATACATAAGACAATTCTTGCGGGGGGGGGGGTATGAAGAAATAGGCTGTTGGTTAACTAGGATCTGCGGCCTATCCTGTAGGTGGGTAAATGGGCAGACTATGTGGGCCAAGCGATCCTTATCTGCCATCAAAGTCTATGTTTCTATGTATTTATAGAAATAAGTGGGAAAAGCTCAATATATTGCTTCAACTAAAACTAGAATTTGTCAATGCCAAATATTTGCTTGCTGGCATTGGCATTGCTAGTGCAGGAGTTAGAGAGATGCATAATTGAAATGGCAGTATTGCACTAACGCCAACCCCCACCATGCAGAGACTGAAAGGCATTGGGGGTGTGTCTTTGGGTCGCTGGCTATAACACTTATGCCATTCTATCTCACCCCACCCTGCAAACACTGATAGGTGTTGCAGAGTGCTTTGGGGTCTTTGGCCCTTATACTCAACCCATTTTATAAGGAAGTAAGTTGAGATGGGTGCAGTATAATAGAATGGGGTGAGCCTTAGGGCCGAAGACCCCCAAGGCACACCTTAATATCTTTCAGAGGCTGTAGGGTGGGGGTAGAATGCTGTGAGCCTTACGACCAATGAACCCAAGTCACACCCCTGACACCAGTCAGTCTCTAGAAGAAGAAGAATCAGTATTTTATATAGCGCTTTTCATACATCCAAAGTGCTTTACAAGCAATGCTAGACTGGTAGTGAAGTGACTGAATGTGTGGTGGTGGCCATATCGTACATCATCACCCACACACAGCCTGGATAATTGCATGAACCGGTTTATGGGAAGGGGAATGTTGGCCAGGACACCGGGAATGTTCCCTACTCTTTGCGAAGAGTGCCCTGGGTTCTTTTACTTCCACCTGGACACCCACCAGGATGGGTAGAAGGGACCTCGGTTTAACGTCTCATCCGAAGGACGGCGCAGTACAGCACCCCCCAATACTGCACTCGGATGCCAGGGATTTTTAGGTGCAAGTCCAATCCCGGTGTGGGACGAGAACCCACAACCTTCTGGTCCAGAGGCGGATGTGCTACCAACTGAGCCACGCTGACACCTGACTACAGGGTGAGCATTATGGTTGCAAACTTTAATGCCCCAAGCGTTGTTGGTATTTTCACTCCAAATTTTCAAAATGAGCTTTTTGGGACCCAAATCATGAACAGTGCTAATATTTCATTAATCAATCCTACCAAGTGATTTAGAAACATAGAAACATAGAAGTTGACGGCAGATAAGGACCGCAAGGCCCATCCAGTCTGCCCATTTCTTTTCCTACCTTATAGATGTGCCATTGGCCTTTGCTCTGTCAGTGGCCTATCTATTCATACTCATTTGTATTGCTCCCTTATGCCTATCCCATGCCTGTTTGAAGCCCTGCACTGTATTCATAGCCACCACTTCTTGAGGTAGGTCATTCCATGCATCCACCACCCTTTCTGTGAAAAAGAATTTCCTCACATTCCCCCTTAATCGGCCCCCCTCTAATCTCATGCTGTGTCCTCTTGTCCTGCTATTTTTCTTATATTTAAACATGTTAGACTCTTTCACCTTGTTAATGCCCTTAAGGTGTTTGAATGCCTCGATCATATCACCTCTCCTCCTTTGCTCAGGGTATACATATTGAGCTCTGTTAATCTGTCCTCATATGTCTTCTGATGCAGTCCCTGCACCATTTTGGTTGCCCTTCTCTGGACTGCCTCAATTGGTTAATGTCCTTGTGAAGGTGTGACCTCCAATACTGCATGCAGTACTCCAGATGGGGCCTAACCAGTGTCTTGTAAAGTGGGATTATTACCTCCTCTTATGACTTTATACCTCTACTAATACACCCTAACACCCCCCTAGCCTTACCTACTGCTTTAGAGGTCTGTTTGGATGATTTCAGGTCATCAGTGATGATGATGCCCAAGTCTCTTTCTTCCTTTGTGACTGCTAGCAACTCCCCTCCCAGCCTATAGGTGGCTTCAGGGTTTCTCTTCCCTACGTGCATGATCTTGCACTTCTTTGCATTAAATCCCAGTTGCCATTCTTCTGACCATTTTGCTAGTTTATCCAGATCTCTTCTCATTCTGCTCACCCCATCTGGATCATCTACTCTGTTGCAGATCTTGGTGTCATCTGCAAACAGACAAGCCTTACCCTCTAGTCCATCTGCAAGGTCACTAATGAAGATGTTGAAGAGGACTGGCCCCAGGACTGATCCCTGAGGTACCCCACTTGTGACTTTCACACAGAGATTATGCCATTTGGTGCCACAGGTGCAGACACACATTTTGGGTAGGATGTGAAAAATGACAGCTGTACTGTTTATGAGGAGGTGTGGAAAATGGCAATGTTGAAAATCTGGAGGGAAAATATGAAAAATTCACGAAGTTACGAGCGTGCATAGAAAATGTGCAATGCATGCCCATGATGTGGTCGTTTTTTTGAATTTTGAGTTTTCAACATAGGCATTTTTGGACCTCTGCTCATGAACAGTGTCACTGTAATTTTCTTAATCTGTCCTGAACACTGATTTCCCACAGTGATGATGCTATTCTGCACCGGACATGCAAAAATACATTTTGGCCAGGATGTGAAAAATGACAGCTGTATTGTTCATAAGAAGGTATGAAAAAATGCCAATGTTGAAAATCTGGAGTGAAAATATTATAAATTCACAAAGTTACAAGTGTGCATGGAAACTGCACAACACACACCCGTAACATGGTCATTTTTTGGAATTTTTTCACAAAATCTTCAACATAGACATTTTAGGACCTCTGCTCATGAACAGTGTCACTGTAATTTTTTTAATCTGTCCCAAACACTGATTTCCCACTGCAACCGCGCTATTCTGCACCGGATCTGTGAAAATACATTTCGGCCAGGATGTGAAAAGTGACAGCTGTTCTGTTCATAAGGAGGTGTGAAAAAATGCCAATGTTGAAAATCTGGAGTGAAAATATTACAAATTTGCAAGGTTACAAGTGTGCTTGGAAACTGCGCAAAGCACGCTTGTAACACAGTCATTTGTGGGAATTTTTTCACCAAATTTGCAACATAGGCTTTTTGTGAGCCCACCTCATGAACAGCGATACTGTTGTTTCATTAATTGGTACCGAAAGGTAATTCCATGCAGTGACCACGAAATCACCTTTCAGGACCGAATAACGCCATGACAGTGACTGAATTTATGAAGAGTGGTCCCAAGAACCCCATGTTGAAAATGTGGTACCAAAAGTAAAAAAAAAAAGGCTGAGATATGCACATAAGTTGAAAAAAACCCATTTATGCCATTGTACAGC
The DNA here is from genome assembly GCA_016271365.2 of Neoceratodus forsteri. Classification (NCBI taxonomy): domain Eukaryota; kingdom Metazoa; phylum Chordata; order Ceratodontiformes; family Ceratodontidae; genus Neoceratodus; species Neoceratodus forsteri. The sequence goes on from CM057452.1 coordinate 1,356,448,587, forward strand.
TTACCAGCATTTTTTCAGTTCACAGTCAGCTTTGATGAGTGCAGACGTGTTCCCGGTCCACCGAAGATCGTCGTGCCAGGCTCTGGAGGTAAGTATGGCATGAGAGGGGAGGTGGGGTATGCAGAGGGTGGGCATGGGTTAGGGAGGGGGCAAAAGACTCAATGAGGGATTGTTTCCTTTTTTTGCAGTTTTTTTTTTTTATATATGACTTGGAACTTTTGGCATGCTGGGGTGGGATCCCAGCATGCCACCTGGAAGTTTATTTGGGGGGTGAGTGGAGCTGATGGGGATTGGGCACCCTCATTGACTATACAGTGTGTTTGGGGAGTGCATTAACCGAGGTGGATTGGGCAACCCCTCTGCTCACAACAAATGGGGGAAGGGTGCAACATGCTGATGGGGACTGGACTACCCTGTTGGCAAATGAACTGGAAAGGGGGCATGCCAACAGGGGAATTGGGCACACCGTCAGCTTCCCAAGGGACTGTGAAAGGCAACAGCTCTTCGTCGCCTTCCTGGGGACTGTGAGAGGCTGCTGGAGAAGCCGTCACCATGTTTATTGAAAGGAGACACCGACCACTCAATGCAGTTGTAATTGAATGCTGCAGTCAAGGACTACCCCTCAAACATTGCTGATTGTGATGGGGTGCTCCTTGATTGCAGCGGCCAATTTCTTTGAGCATAGTGGCATGCTCAGTAACTGCACAATAGTGAAGCAAGTTGTGTCTTGCACACGCAGAGGCAAACACAATGCTCTCACTCTTGCCATGTACTTTCTATAGTAAAAGAATCACAAGATCTCTGGGAACCTATCCTGTTTTAATTTTTTACTTTACTTTGGGAATTATAGTTATAAGAATGCTTAGTCTGCACATCTATATTATGATCACTATTGGGTTACAATGCCCTGGATATTATTCTTTTGTTCATTATTATTTTTATGCTGGTTATCATCTTTTTATACTTCTATTTATTTATTGAATTCTTAGATTAATTCATTTGGGCAACAGCTCTTTACATACAGTAGGTTCCACATCAAAAGAAAAACATCATCATGATAACAACTACAATAACAGGTACATTGTAAGTGTCACCAGGCCTGAATACATCTACTGTAGGTAGACTACAGCAAAAGCCATAGGTTTGCTGAAAAAATACAGATTAAAACTGAGGTGTGACTAGACACATTGGAATAGGTAAAGGACAGAGACATGGGGTTTTAAATGAATGCACTCCAAACAGACAGTACAATTCATTTAAACAACAGAGGCAGTGTACAAGTTATGCTTGAGTCTGGTAATAGCTAGCTTACTAAGGCCAGGAAGGTATAGCAGGTCAAAAGTGAAGGGAGGAGGTGGACAAGGGAAGGGAAAGGAGGTGGGTGAGAGGGGTGGATGTTGGAAGAAAGGGATAGGTGGGGATCAGTGGGGAGGGGTAGCAGAAAGTAAGTGCTAAAGGGTGATGGTACAGTAGGCTAATGTGGGTAGAGTGTGAAACATAAGGTGCACGTATGGAGCAGGGAGGCAATCATATGTGGTAGCAGTCACAGGTAGCTTCAGCGACTAGGAGCTGTCATAACAAATGTGTGAAGGAACCCAGTGTTGTTGTATTTAATATATCAGATTGCAGCAAATTGCTCCAGTGTGGGTCTCCGAATGCAAAATCATGCTGTCCTAGTGCAGTACGGCAACTTGGGGTTCTGAACATCTGGCTGGAGGATTTTTTTGTGGCTCACTTATTTAAAGGAGGAGTCAGAAGAGCTTGGACACTAGGTGGCATCATGCCAAGACTGACTTTTTTAGCAATCAGACAGGTCTGAAATCAGAGTCTGCTTTCAAATTGTAGCCAAGTGTACTGGGAGTAAAGATCACATATGTGTGTCATTCGGTCAGCACCGGTGAAAAGACAGCAGGCTTCATTTAAGTCTATTTTAATGTGCCAGAAGACTGTGTCTGTAGCTGATCCATATATGATGATGCTGTAGTCAGCGCATGAGATAACAGAGTTATGAATTGCAGGGTGCAAAGAGTCTGGGGTCATGTTGCTTCTGTGTCAGTAAAGCATACCTATTCTTCTGTTTATTGCCTTTGAAGTGTTGTCGATGTGCTGGGTGCAGGACAAGGCAAAGCCAATAGTTATTCCCAGGTACTTAAACTGCTGGACTAGCTCTTTGGGTGATCCCTTGACATTGGCGATGGTGAGTGGAATGTTTCTGAGCTTGCTGTGGTTACTGGTGAACATCATAGTCTTAGGTTTTTGTAGTTCAAGATAAGCTTCTGGTCAATAAATCATTTTTCAATGGATGTGAAACCTTGCTGGAGCTGATGTTGTGAGTGACTAGTGAAAATAATGGCATCATCCATGTATTGAGGTATATGGCCATTTCAAGAGTTTGGGAGCTTATTTTAAAGATTCTAAATAATAGTGGGCACTGGATGGAACTTTGTGAGTCCCCAAAGCTGACTGGCCAGCTTTTAGAGCAAGCATCTCCAATTTTCCAATTTTCACTTGTTGTGACTGGTTGTATAGGTAACTAGAGAACCAAGTGGAGGTGTCTGGAGAAAGTCCGATGCTGGTGAGTTGTTCGACAAGGAGTGTGTGATTAACAGCATCGAAGGCCTTGGTTAGGTCTATAAAAGTTGCCCCAACTAAGAGCCCTTGTTCCAGTGAGTTATGGATGAATCCTGTAAATTCTAGGAAGGCTGTGACAGTACTATGTCCATGCCAAAACTCATGCTGTTGGGTGCATTGCAGTTGATATTGCTCCAAGTATTCCATGAGCTCGTCAGCCACAATGTGCTCCAGGGCTTTAGAGAGTAGAGGGAGGATTGAAATTGGACAGTAATTTCCAAGAAGTGCATGGTCACCACTCATGCACTGCGGTGACCATGGCAGATTTCTAGCATTTTGGGAATTGTTAGAGTCTGAGAGCTAGGTTCATTATCTTAGTGAGGGGTGCAAGAACTTCATCAAGTGCAAGATGTATGAATTTAAGATCTAGGGAATTAACACTGTGCAATGATTTCCCAAGTACTTTCTGGAGGTGATGCCTTGCTCCACCTTCAGAGACCACCTTGAAATAGAATGGTGGGTGGTCATGTAGTGGGGCTTGGTTCATCTGGTTTCTACCTGTTTGGGCACAGTTGAAATAGTCTGGGGGCAGAAAGCTGCTGATATCAGAAAATGTTATATTGAATGTGTCAGCAATGATTTTTGGCTCCGTGGTTGGGGTTCTGTCAAGATTCAGCATCTGGGGGTAGAAAGCTGCTGAGGTCAGAAAATGCTATATTGAATGCGTCAGCAATGATTTTTGGCTCCGTGGTTGGGGTTCTGTCAAGATTCAGCATGTTGGGGGTCATCTTAGGGTGTTTCCTTGTCATATCATGGATATTTTTCCAGAATGATGTGCTGTTATTCTAGCTATTTAAGAGCACATCATTGTAGTACTGGCTTTTGGCCTACCAGATTGCACTGGTGCACTCATTTCTAGCTCTTTTGTAGTTTTGATTATAGGATTTGGTTCCTGAGGCCCACACCTTGTACCACAGGTGATCCCTAGCTTTTAGGAGTTCAATAAGATCTGGAGTTATCTGAGAGTTGTAGGTCCACTTTACTTCCTGTTTTTTAAAGGTGCGTGTCCATCACAGACTGCATTGAATCAACTGATGAAGTGGTCAAGCATTGTATTAACATTGTTTGCAGTATATATTACTGTCCAGTCCTGATTCTGAAGTTCAGTTTTTAGCTGCTCAAGTTCACCATGAATCAGAACTTGGTAGGTAATAGTCCTGGCAGGGGGTTCGCAGTACTTGTTGAACCAGCAGCATGTGATGGGGGAGTGGTCACTGAGTCCGTCTGGAAGAACAATGATAGTAGACAAATGCTCTGGTCAGTTGAAAAGCACCAATTCCAGTAGGGTGCCATTTCTGGAAAGGTAGTTTAATCTGGTGGGGGTCTCCACAAGCACAGCAAAGTGAATGGCTCACAGTGTGTCCTTGTAGGCTGATGATGTAGGGGAGAGCCAGTTGATGTTGAAGTCTCCTATTATTATTATTTCAGAGTGTGGGCTCAGGCTGCTTAAGCTGTTAAGTAGTGACATGAAGCCATCTGCTGCATTTCTTATGGGGATGTAGGTTGAGATCACAGTAAGTGCTTTATTGTCTGTCCCTAGGAGCAGTTTGATTGCCAGTATCTGTATTAAGTCATGTGGGTATGGTACAGGGACAGCAATGCCCTATAGTGTGTCCTTTATACTGTATATGGATTGCACATGCTCCACTTATCTTGGTGAGGCGGTCCTGCCTAAAAAACAAGTATCCTGGAATAATTAATGAGGCATCAGGAGTTTCAAGGGTGAGACAGGTTTCTATTAGAGATGACATCCAGATTATGCTGGATAGTCCACATCTTGAGTCCATCCAGTTTAAGAAGTAGACTGCAGATGTTTATTGCAGCAAGTTTTAGAGAACCTGTATTTTGTTGTAGAGAGTTTGAGTTAGTGTGCCAGGGTTGGGATATGTGTTACCTGAAAGCAAAAGCAGCAAGAGAACTATCATTTTGATCATTTCCTTAAGTAGTTTGTTGTTGTGGATCTGTGACATTTTACTGGCGTGGCCCAAGGTGCGTGCTCTGTGTGAGATGAGGAAGCACGGGATGAGGGACGGAGTTGAGTTTCAGTATGGGCAGCTGTGAGCAGTCACTGAGCACTGGTATCTGAGTAGGTATCCCACTGGGTTGGATAGGCAGAGGACAGCTTGTAATAGTCTATGGTGATGGTGCCATATGTATTAAATACAATTTGCTCGGCAGGCAAGGTTGGCGGTGCATTAGCATTGTCAGCAACTAGACACACAAGGATGGTTAGTACTAACAGAGGGCTTCTTGGAGGGAGCATGGTGACAAGGCAGACCATATTGCTTAACTTGAGGAGGAAGTATGTCACTCAAGGTACAGTTGACAGGAAAGAGTCTGCACTTTCAGTCACATTGACAGCACTCATGCAATACAATTTTGAAAGCAGGTCCTATACGCTAGGCTTCTGATGTGTGGCACTTTCAGAGTAGTACTGCACCTTTAGGACTAGGACTGCCCCTTTAAGAGTGGTGCTCTTAGAATATTCTTAGGATTTCTTCTTAAGATTTTATTTTCTTAGGATTATGTCAGAGCTTAAGAGGCAACGTGTTTCAGCAGTGCATGAATGTGCTTCAGAGGGATTGAGAAAGTGTAGAAACACTCTAGTATAAAAAAGGCAGCCAACATTAAAAATTAACAGAATTAAAATATTGGTTAAGTCTATCCTACCACAGAACAGAATAAAATACCCACTACCCCTTATTCTAACAATTGGCAGCAATACAATAAAATGTAATCTCCTTATCACTTACTCAAAGAGAAGGAACTAAATGAAGTGGACTGATAACACACTAGCTGCAACCATTGAAGTGTTAACTTTAGCCTCCTTGTCTCATACCCAGGGAGAAAGCACTAAATGAAAAAAAAAGTCAGATACAAAGGAAATGATGAAGTGCTGAGGTCCAGGGTCAGAGAGTGTGTTAAATGTCTGAGGTCATGAACATTTTTGCTTGGGATGGCTTCCAAAAAGTTGATTTTAAAATGAAAATGTAGATACCTGATACTGATGTTTTGCAGAAATTCAGTCCAGACTTTCACAGATGTTGTGAGCAAGAATGACTAGTTACTCCAAGCAGAAAAACATGTAAATCCACAAAAACTAAGCTACAGACACAGACAAACAGAAACAGCCACCCACACAGACCCAGGCCAGGAAGTGCTGAAGCAGGCTGCTATATATAGGTATGAGTTTAGTGAAATGCATTTTGCTTTTATAATGGTGAACTATGAAAAGAATGTCCATCTTTTAGCTTCTGTTAAATGCTGGTAATTTCTATTTGTCTTTGATTATGTGCATTTTTGGGTTGTTATATTTGGTATTATCCCTCGTATTTTTATTTCTTTGTAAATATTCCAATAAAGTTTATTTAGTTAAAAAAATGTTCATTACTGGGTTCTTGAGGTAAGGTAATAAGAAGGCTATGCTGTCAATTTCATCTGTGTTTTACTACAAATACAACAGCGATATATTTATATATATATATATATATGTATGTATCTAAGGATGAATGGAAATGCAGGGCCCGGAGGTCCCTGCGGTTCCACAGACAAATGAGGTTACAATTATACTATCTGAAAAGTAAGGCAATGCCTTGCAAAAACCTTGTTAATACGCTAGTTAGGGCTGAAGCAACAAAAGTAGGGAAATGTGGTGTTAGGGTTTCCAACCATAACACCCCACCCCCACTCTCCAGACAGCAACGGGAAAAAATACTGTTTCACCTCTCCTATGTCTTTGCGAATCAGGCAAGTGGTATGCCTTGGAGTTGTCAGCCCTAACACTAAGCATATCTTAGAAATGGTGCTAGCTTGTTGGAATAAAAATTTCAGGGTGTAAATCTTTAGACTTACAGACATGTCTTTTGAAGACTTGGGGAACAAGAGTAATCCGTTGACAGTCATATAATGTTGAATTTCCCATTATTTACTAACGGAAAAAATAGATGTCAGACATGAAGAAGGATTTTGTCTCCCTAAAGGATTCTGCATCACAAAAGAAGTCTGTGTCACAAGAGCCAAAATGAAACCTGTATCTCTGCTTTAGCTTGTGGGCTGAAATTTTTAAGGTAGAAAGCCTTTGGCTCATAGACAGAAGTGGGCAAAGTGCTCCCACTTCGCTATATGGAGCACTTTGTGTATTATTACCAAATCCACAACGTGCTCCACAACACAAAGTGAATTACTCTGCCTATAAATTTGAACCCAATGTGCATTGTTTCCAATGGACTTCGAGCTACTTCACCCAGTATTACAGCCTTTCTCTTAATTTTAATGCAAAGTGCCATTGATTTCAATAGACTTCCCTTTGTTTCTCCTGATTATTGCTATTTGAGGTAACTTTGGCATTGATTCATGGGATGGCAGGTCACATGGGCTCTATATTGTCTTGCATAGCCTCAGTTCTGTGTAGTGCGTGTAGTGGAAAGCTGGAGACAGTTTGCTCTCAGAGCTCTGAGAATCAAACCATATAAAACGCTTTTAACACTTTTGATCCAATTATTTTGTTCCAAATTTAGTACATTGGTTGTAGAAAACCCTTAGATCGAGTGTTGATTGTTTTTGTGTGCATTTTGAATGTTAATTTAGAATATTCAGCCTGTGTACTGACAGACACTGTTAAAGTGTGCTTCGGGGGAGAGGCGCATCTGTATTGAAGTGAGATTCACATGAGAAAGGCAGACTTTCTAACTGTTTTATACTAGTTGTGTGTGTTAAAATGTATGCGTTTATGTGCACACAGTAATACCGGAAGTAATTTTTGATAAGTATTTTCTGTTTGCTGTTGTGCAGTGCATATTTTCATTCTTTTTAAAAGATTTGTTTATATAGTGTACTGCACTGTTACATTTTCTGCACGTTACCTGTAGTGTATTGGTGTGTGTGTGCCATCAAGTCAGATACATGTTATTGTACCACACAGTAATTGCCACACTCTGAATAGGTTAGCGTTCATTTTTTACTGCTTCCTTCTGTCTAGTTAGTGGACTACTACTGCAGCGCGCCCCCCCCCCCCACAAAAGGTATAATTTATTTTCCAGTTTTGGGTTTGTGTGACCACTGGTTAAGTTATTTTTGTGCCTGTGAAACATAGAAACATAGACTTTGATGGCAGATAAGGACCGCTAGGCCCATCTAGTCTGCCCATTTCCCTACCTACAGGATAGGCCACAGATCCTAGTTAACCAACAGCCTATTTCTTCCTACCCCCCACAAGAATTGCCTTATGTCTGTCCCATGCATTCTTGAATTCTCCCACAGTTTTAGACCCCACAACCTCCTCAGGAAGGCTGTTCCATGCATCCACTACCCTCTCTGTGAAATAATACTTCCTCACATTGCTCCTGAACTGCCCTCCTTCTATCTTTAAATTGTGTCCCCTTGTTCTTGCAAGTCTCTTTTTCTGAAAGATGCTACCCTCTTGGACTTTGTTGATTCCACTGAGGTACTTAAAAGTTTCAATCATGTCCCCCCTCTCCCTTCTTTCCTCAAGGGTATACATATTAAGCTCCTTTAGTCTCTCCTCATACGGCTTCTCTTGCAGACCCTGCACCATTTTAGTTGCCCTCCTCTGGACTGCCTCTATCCTGTCTATGTCCTTGTGGAGATGGGTTCTCCAGAACTGGCACAGTACTCAGATGGGGTCTCACCAACTGTCTGTACAGAGGGATAACAACTTCCTGTTTTCTGTTGATGATGCCTCCCTATACATCCCAGTATACCCCAGCCCTCCCTACTGCCTTCTCACATTGCTTGCATAACCTTAAGGTCATCTGATATGATTACCTCAAGGTCCCTTTCCTTTGTTGTTGTACTACCTCACCACCCATTGTGTATTCTTCCCTGGGTTCTTGTTTCAGGTGCATTATTTTGCACTTCTTTGCATTGAACTTAGCTGCCATACTCTGACCATTCCTCCAACCTTGCCAAGTCCCTTTTCATCCTTTCCACGCTCCTGTGTATCAACCCTGTTACAGATCTTTGTGTCATCTGCAAAAGGCATACTTTTCCTTCCAGTCCCTCTGCAATGTCACTGATGAAGACATTAAAAGGACCGGACCCAATACTGAACCCTCGGTACCCCACTAGTAGCCCCTTTCTTCAGAGTGGACTCCATTTGCAATTACCTTCTGTGTCCTGTTGTCCAGCCAGTGTTTTACTCAGGCTACCACCCTGGGTCCCACTCCCAGGCTGGTTAATTTGACTATTAATCTTTTGTGTGGGACTGTATCAAATGCCTTGCTAAAGTCTAGGTAGGCCATGTCCACAGCCCCTCCCTGGTCTACTACTTTGGTCACCCAGTCAAAGAAATCTATTAGATTCATCTGACATGACCTTCCCGCTGTGAACCCATGCTGCCTTGGGTAATGTGCTCCACTGGCCTCTAGGTACTCAACTATTCTTTCCTTGAGAAGTGATTCCATCACTTTCCCTACCACAGAGGTCAGACTGACAGGTCTGTAGTTTCCTGCCTCTGTCTTGGTCCCACTTTTGTGAAGAGGAATCACATCTGCCTTCCTCCAGTCCTCGGGTACCACACCATCCTCCCATGATTTATTAAAAAGAGTAGCCAGTGGTTTCACTAGTTCCTCCCTTAATTCTTTTAGAATTCTGGGGTGAATTCCATCAGGACCCATTGCTTTGTCCACCTTCAGTTTCAGGAGTTCTTGCAGAACCCTGCGGTCCTGTGCGGCTGCATCTCTCTATATTGTGCAATCTGCATCTGTGCATTTGCATCTGTTTAGTGCCCAATCTGCATCGGTAAACCACAGTTGTTGCTTTTGGCTTCCCATCCACCCAAAATTTCAGAAATCTCAATTTCTTGTAAAATTTTCTGTGTAATCTCCAAAAATGCCTGCAAAGAGATGTGCATGCAAATATGCTTCTGGCCATGGCACTGATGCCAGTGGCAAGACGGGCCATGGGTGTGGTAGTATGCAGCAGAAGTGCATATTTGATGCCAGTAAAGGGAATTCTCTATGTTTTTTACAGCACAATCAATAGCTTCAATCATGGTTGGAGATGCTGTTGTCCCTACTGGTGGTAGTGAAGCTGCTGATGACATGAGCATTGCCTCAATTTCAACCCATGACAACAAGTTAACCAGTTTCCCAAATATTGTGGAGACCAAAGCTTAACAACAGTGTAGCAGTGGTCACTGAAACTTGGGCTACCTCTGACCACGACTGGGACCTTAATCTGAGTGGGTACTTTGTGCACAAGAAGGACAGAAAGGTGGGCAGAGGGGAAGAAGTAGCAATTTTGATTAGGGATAACATCGAGATTATGAGAGTGGAGGAAGCAGAGGGCAACATGGAGGCCCTATGGGTCACCTTGAGACCCCCGTGGGAGGGAAGATCCAGTTGGGGGTGGTATATAGGCCCCCAGGACTAGCAGAGGACTTGGAGGATTGCCTGTTGGCTAACATTAAGGGGCAGTGTGGACTGGAAGGGGATGGAGTGGTGTTGATGGGGGACCTTAATATGCCAGCTACTGATTGAGGTACTATGATGTCCACTGTAACCAGGGAGCAGAAGCTGCTGGATGGCTTCCTAGATGTGTTCCTCAATCAGCAGGTGATGGACCCAACAAGGGAGGGTCATATCCTGGATGTCGTTTTAGTGGATGGGGATCTTGTATTAGATCTGGTTGTGGAAGAATCCCTGGCTGGGAGTGACCACAACACAGCCTGGTTTCAACTTAAACTGAGGGGGGGTCATTCAAGGACAATGATAGTTGATTTTAGGAGGAAAGACTTTCAGAACATGGGGGAAATTCTCAAGGGGCATTTGCGTGAGATAAAACCAGGTTTGGACATGGAAGGTAGGTGGGAGATCATAAGGTGGGGTCTACAGGAGGCCATCAGGACCTGCGTGAGAGAGAAGTGCAAGGGTGATAGATCTCATAAACCATGCTTGTGGACCAAGTAGGTCCAGAAGGTGGTAAGGCAGAAGAAGGCTGCCTACAATAGGTACAAAAAAATGAGAGGAGAGAGGGAAAGACAACTATCACCTTGCAACCAGGAAAGTCACCAGAGTGGTGAGGGGGGAAAAGGCCTGGAAAGAGCAGAGGCTGGCACAGGGAATACAGGGTGGGGAAAAGGGCTTCTTTTGGTGTATTGGTGAGCAGAGGAAGGTCAAGGGCCAGCTCAGTAGATTGAGGACAGCTGGGAGGTGGGCAGAAGGGGCTGGAGAGTAGGCAGATGTACTGAATGAGTACTTCACCTCAGTGTTCACTAGGGAGGAGGCTGGGGAACTTCCAAAAATGGGGTTGAAGTACACAGAAGGTGCAGCAGATCTGAATGTTGGGGTACCTGCTGAAGAACAAGCCACTGGAGGAGGTACGCCAGGGGTGAGATATCACTCTGGTTCTGCTGAATGGAGGGGGGCAGATGCTGATATTACTATCGATTGGGTGTGGGAAGCCCTCCAATCTCTAAAAAAGGATAAATCTCCTGGGACTGATGCTATTCATCCCAGAGTACTGAGGGAGTTGGTGGATGTTTTGGCTGCACCATTGGTGGATCTCTTTAACTTGTCGCTCCAGACAGGGAGGGTGCCAAGGGATTGGAATCAGGTGCACATTGTGCCCATCCATAAAAGGGGATCAAGAGAAGAGCCAGAAAACTATAGACCCGTCAGTTTGATGTTGGTGGTGGGGAAGATAACGGACAGCATACTTAAGGAAAGGCTGGGAGGTTTCTTGGAGGAGATGGGTTACCTGGATGACCGGCAGCATGGGCTTGTGCCAGGTAGATTGTGTCAAGCAAATCTTGTAGAGTTCTATGAGTGGGTGACATCAGCACTCGGCAGGATGAGACCAGTGAATGTACTGTTCCTGGACTTCAGCAAGACATTTTATTTGGTCCCTCACATTGGCCTAAGGGAGAAGCTGGGGGGGATGGGAGTAGGACCATTGATGGCTAGGTGGATTGGAAATTGGCTTTCAGGTCACACTCAGCAGGTAGTGGTCAGAGGGGAGGTCTTGGGTCCTAGGGAGGTCATAAGTGGGGTCCCACAGGGATCAGTCCTGGGGCCACTCCTGTTTAATGACTACATCTCCAATATCAAGGAAGGTATCAGGTGTGAAATTAGTCTTTTTGCAGATGACTCCAAGCTGGGGGGGTGGTGGAGGGGGAGAAGGGGACATTGGTTCTGCAAGAGGACATGGATACTCTGGATAGGTGGTCCTGCACCTGGAAATTGAAATTTAACTCCTCCAAGTACAAGGTGCTACACCTAAGGCGGGAAAACCCCAACAATGTGTACACCATGGAGGGGATGAGTTGCAGGCCCCGGCAGGGGAAAGAGACCTAGGAGACTTGGTGGATGTTAACATGAATAATTCAGAGCAGTGCAGGAGGGCTGTGGTCAGGACAAATAGGATGCTGGGATGCAAATAGGATGTTGGGATGCATCGCTAGGGGGATTACCTCAAGGAACAGAGTGGTTATTTTGCTACTGTACAACAGCCATGTTAGACCACATCTTGAGTACTATGTGCAGTTCTGGAGGCCACACCTAAGGAGGGACATCCAACTACTGGAGAAGGTTCAGGGAAGAGCAACTAGAATGATATGGGGCCTGGGGGATATGACATATGAGGATGACTAGGGGAGCTCAATCTGTTCTCGCTGGAGGAGAGGAGGGACCAGGGGGACATGATTGAGGTCTTCAAGTACCTCAGGGGAGTAAATAAGGTAAGCTAAGATAGGATCTTTCGACTGAAGGAGGGTGGAATCACCAGAGGACACAGTTAGAAGATTGAGGGTGGTAGGATTAGTGGCAATGGACGAGGAGGTACTTCACTGAGAGAGTAGTGGAACCATGGAATGTGCTTCCCGGGGAGCTGGTAAATGCAGCTACGGTGAAAGGATTTAAGAGAGGGTGGGGCAGATAAAGGTAAGGGGTGAAGCAGAGGCTGGTTTGCCTGGGGGGATGGAGTAACAGTGCAAGGAGACAGACAGAGGGCTGAAATACTCAATCAGAGTGCTGAAGCATGAGCAGACTTGATAGACCAATAGGTCTACTCTGCTGGCTTCTACTATGTTAGTATATTCATATGTATAACCACAAGGAAAGGAGGGGGGGCATGATAGAAACTATCAAGTACCGAAAGGAAATCAACAACGTACAAGAGGGTAGCATATTTCAGAAAAAGAGATTTGCACAAACAAGGGGTCAAAATGTTAATATAGAGGGGGGACAGATCAGGGGTGACATCAGGAACTATTTTTTCATGGAGAGGGTGGTGGGTGCAAGGACAAACAAATATTAATCATCATTGTTATTGTGCGAGAGCAGCGTTTGAAGCATGCCCATCATTTGGAGTTGGTGCACCTCCATGCGCTCCAACTGCTGCTGCATGTTGTCAATCCGGTGGTTCATATGGTCCAATTCACTCCACATCAGGCCCAAATTGGCATGTGTGGCAGGTATTCATACAGGGTTGCCACTATCACCTACAGGTTGTCGAGCAGCTGCTTGCTCCGTGGCCTGCCCCACTTGGCACCACGTGCAGGTGGAGGCCGTGCTACCATTTGTCGCCTGGCAGGGGCCAGCAGGCATATTCCTGCCCTGTTTGGCAAGCTGGGCCTGCCAGTCTGCATGGTGGTAGTTGTATAGGTGGGTGCTATAACCACCTGTGCACAGATGACTTCATTTGGGCCACAGTGTACCACCTCACCACACAGAATGCATTTCATTACATTGGTGTCTGCAGGCAGTGTGGTGAAGAACATCCAAACTAATGAGCTGTGGGGAGGACTGGGCACAGGCAGGGAGGGGGCCCAGATGTTGTTGCCAGCTACTGCTCATGCTCAGTTGTGGCTGGGAGTGGGGAAGCCTGTTGCTGTTACAGCTTCAACTGCTGTGGTTCCTCCCTCATGTCCTGCTGAGCCACTGGCACAGGGGCCATGGCAGGTGGTGGTACTGGTGGGGAAGCATTAGTAGGTGCTACCGGAGGTGGTGCTTCCGTGGCACCACTACCTCCTGCTTCAGGGAAGGGATCACTAGCCCAGAAAGTGCTCCAGTTCAGATGCTGGGTTTATATTTTTTGCTATCTCTCTGTCTCCTCTCAAACACTGCTCTGTCTCCCACACTAGGTAAGACAAAAGTGAAAGTCTGTCACTCTCTTGCGTGATTAACTTCCCGCCTGAAGCATGTGACCTGCAGACTTTGAGCCATGTGATCTGTGGGCTGTTACAATGCTTGCACACTTTGCTTTTAAAAGAAAATAAAGCAAAGTAATGTGGAGTCATCATAACATGAAGTCATTATGATGCGAAGTGGCAAAGTACTGCATTTTAATGGACACTTCGTGTAACTGTATGTCGAGGCAGAGTGGGCCACTTCACCTCTACTATACTAGCAAAGTTAAAATTTGCTGCATCTCTACTCACAGATGTGCTTTTTAAGGATTGGTGTAAAATAGTAATCTGTTCAAAAGTTATAAATTGTTGAAGTTCCTATTAGTTTTTATGAGAAAAAATAGATGTCAAACATGAAAAATGATACTGTGTTGCAAAAGGAGTCTTTGTCACATAAGGATTCTGTGTCACAAAATGATTTAATGTTGCAAAAGGATTATGTGTCGCAGGAGCCAGCACAAAAATCGATTCATATTTAACAGAGAATACTTTTTTTGCAGACATGAATGCCTCTTCAGAGACAATTATTGCAGCTTAGTAACTTGGTAACGGTTTAATGGATTTGCATGAATTTGGGGATGTAGAAGCATTTGGGTAGGTCTGTTTCAACAGCCATTTTTTCACACCACCACAGTAGAGCTGTAATTTTTCACATACTGCATGAAACGTGTTTTTGCACATGGGTGCACAATGGCGTTTTGGCACGTATTTCAAAATTTTCCCCTACGGAGTCTAAGAGGTGGAGTCAATAGAAGACTACGTTCACAATTTGGTGGGGCGATAACATGGCTATGCTGACAATTTGGTCACTGTTCTATGAATAGAAGCTCAGGGTCCGGGGAGGGGACCCTGTGCTTCCATGGCAGCATACATATACTTACAGTATGTATGGAGAGATGGGAGCATCACAGACAAATAACTATATTATACTACCTGAAAAAGTAAGGCCATTCATTGCAAATCAGTTTGTTAATGCATCAGTTAGAGTTGAATTAATATGACAAAAGCATGGAAATGGGTGTTAGTCTTTCCAACCATAACACCCCACCCCCACCCATGCGGAGACTGACAGTGATTAGGAAGGTCCCTTGCAGTCACTAGCCCTAATGCACCCACCCTGCAGAGACTGACAGGTGAGTGGATGTGACTTGGAGTCACCAGCCTCAACACTCACCCCATTCAGTAAGTATATAAGCTGAGATTGGCACATTATGGGAGAATGGGGTGAGCTTTAGGGCTGATGACTCCAAGTCACCTCAGTCTCTGCAGTGTAGGGGTGGGGATGTTATAGCTGGTAATTGTAAGCACCTTCAAAATATCTCTGTATGGTGGGGGTGAGGTATTAGGGTTGGAAAGCCTAACACCCCATTTCCATGCTTTTGTCACTTTAGTTCAGCCCTAACAGATGCATTAATGATTTTATTTGTAGTGAATATATAGCAAAAGAAAGGGGAACTTGTTTAACCAGGAAAGGCACACTAAGCTGAAGCATGTTTCCAGGTGCAACCTGGGAGCACAAGAAAGTTAAGTGACTTGCACTACACTATACTGCCATATATATTATATATATATATATATCTATATATATATATATATATATATATATATATATATATATATATATATATATATAATCTATATATAAATTGCAAAAAAATGCTATGTCAATAGGTTTCATAGGTGTTGAACGAATAAGTGATGAAAATGCCCAGTTATCAAAAATAATATCCTTATGTTATTCCTTATACAGTACTTGTTCAGTTTCATTTTAAAGTTTTGCATACTTCTGCATCCTACTATTCCTAGTGGAAGAATATTCTGCATTGTCACTGCGCTTTGGTAAAACCAGGTAACCCTCTTAGTCTGGTATGTGTCGCCTCTGAGCTACAGTATATAAGACCAAGTGTTATAATACTGACCTTTGAATTCCAACCCTAAACAATCCCCTAGACCATGGTTTTCACAAGCAATATACAGTATAACTGCATAAGTCTCCATACATTCTTCTATACTATAGATGGTGCAAGTCCAACATGTCCAACCTTTTCCCATATATCAGATTCTTAACAACTGATGTCATCTTAGTAGCCCTGTTCTGGATTCTCTCCAGGATTTTAATTCATATCTTTTTACTTGGAGACCAGAACTGCAAGCAATATTCCAGATGTGGTCTACCCAGTGAAGTGCATAATGGAATTATAAATTTCCTCCTATCCCTACCTTTTATGTGCCTTCTGAATGTAACCTCCTTGCAAATTGGGGTTTCTAGAAAGCCTATTTGGGCTTACCTGCCACCATGCAACTCTATCTCCTGCTGCTCTTTTCAGGTTTCATCCGATTTCCTGCCAGCAAGTTTTTTTCCCCCAGGTCCTTTTCCACTCCTCTGGAGCCCCAGCCTACAGCTCAAGTTAAAATCTAGCCCTTTGGAGCTCCAAATGTCCACTGCCATCTCCTGCTATTTTGTGTTGCCTCCAGGGTAGCAGGAATTGCATAGGCTCAAAAAGCACCTTTGATCTTAAACCGCACTGTTTTGCAGTCACCTTGGGGTGTGTTCCATCAGTCCCGGGGTTCCCCTCACCAAAATGTGGGACCCGGTGATCGGGGACAGGCCACTGAAGGGCCACTCTCTTTAAAATTAAAGAAGTTTGTGAGGGAGTTTGACCAGGGTTCATTTAAACACTCATGAGCTGAGTCCCAGTTCTATCTGAATATTCATGTGTGCCTGTCAGCCCCCAGGGCAGCTGTTCTCAGCTGCGGCCAAGAAAACAAAAAGAAAGTATTCATTTTAAATAATGACTGTTGCTGCTTGTGGGGAATGCAATGTGGGGGGTGGGGTGGGTTAAATTAAAATCAGTACTTTTATCCCAGGCTGAACCAGAACTTGCGGGACTCTAAGTGTTAGTCTGTCTGCTGCTACAGGGGAGCTTAAATATTTGCAGTAGTGACAGGAAAACAAACTGAGCCATTTAGTCTCTCTGTGCAGCGACAGCAAGTATACCAACTAGGCTACAGAACTGTGGGGCTTTGGAGCAATAACTAATTTATCTCTGGCTGCACCAGGTCTTTTATTTAGGACTGTGTCTAAATCTACTAAAGGGGCAGTGGGTTAAGTAGCCATTGCAAGCAGCCACAGCCAATTGGAAAGCCAGGAAATCAAAGACAGGACTTGTGGAAATTCACAGCACCTCATGAGAAAATGCCAAGTGTTTATGGAGTCTTACAAGGACCTATTTCTAGGCATCAAAACACCAGACCAACTGTGCATTGAGTTCTGTGATTGACATGTCCTCCAGCCATTTGGAGGCCAATCACTCCACCATCACAGCCAATTGGGAGCCTTAAAAAAGGCCCTATAAGCGACAGTATAAGCCAGCATTTCAGCAGATTGAGACAAATTAAGAGCAGATTCCAGCCTGCTGGGAGCCCACCATGGGGGTGGGGGCCCAAGCCCCTGCCATGCTTCTGGGCCTGGGCATTCCAGTAAAGTCCCTCCATCCTGGAGGGGATGTTAATTATTATATTTAAAGTAAAGTTAAAGTTGCAGTAATTTAGTTTTGTTTCCCCTGCTAGTCTGGAGGTTGCCAGAGATGTCCTCCAGGTGGCAGCCCCCCTCCCATGTTGGGGAAAGATGTGGATTAAAAAACAAACATCAAGCAGCAGTGAGAGAGCTGACCCAAGCCTCAGTTGTAAGAGGACTGAAGACACCAGGATCCTTCTGTAGCAGATGACCTTCCGTGGGGGACCTGAGTGAGTACCTTTGTACCCCCAGTGCAAGGGAGAAGTTCTACAAGTAATCTATGGGCCTAAAAGCCTTAAAATCATTCTACTAGATATGGTAACTAAATAAGCTTGGAGCCGACATGCCCTTTATCTGCTGAATTGTGTAACAGACTTTAAAAGTAATCAGTCTGGGCTGCATTTTCCTCAAGAGACTGGTCATCTAAAAATGTTTCTCATGTACCTTGCCTGCTGACCTAATGGCCCAGTGCAGGTATATTGAGATTCTGTGCAGTTAATCATATAAATGTACTGATATTCATTGGTGCCATCTGTGGGTTAATCTTTGCCCTATTAAAGTTGCCAGCCAAAGTTTTTTGTCGCTTCATGGGACATGAGGCTGTATGCCTGTTAGGTCTGAATTATACCTGGGAATTATTTATTTCCACCTTGCTTGTCTATGTCTAAGAATAAGAGATGCTTGATAAAAGTATTGTTATTTAAATGCACTGGATGAGACTCCACCTAACAGTAAAGATTCTTTATTGACATTTAAATATACTGGATGTACTTCATCTGATAGTAAGATCACTTGATAAAAAGGTTGGTATCTACAGTAAATGCACTGGATGTGACTCCAATTCATATTGTGCTGAATGTTCAGGATGTGAAATACAAAATCTAGTCAACATGCCTGTT
Organism: Neoceratodus forsteri; assembly: GCA_016271365.2. NCBI lineage: Eukaryota > Metazoa > Chordata > Ceratodontiformes > Ceratodontidae > Neoceratodus > Neoceratodus forsteri. The sequence continues at coordinate 1,356,466,780 of CM057452.1, forward strand.
CTGAAATATTCAGTTTCTGTGACACGCAGGGCAATCCCTGCCTTTCTGTAACCAGCGGGGCCAAACCTGTTACTTCTGCCAAACACAGAGCAATCCCTGCTTCTTTAGGATCTTCAACAATCACTGTTGTAATGCTTTCCAAGTTTACCCCTCTCTTCGAATCAAAGCCAGCCAACTTGACTAGCTGCAACATCCATCAGGCCTGCAACATCCAGGACTGTGGTATCTGGGTACCCAGTGTGTAGTGTGAGATTGCAGGGTTTCATACTTTTTGGGGACTGGTACCAGTGTGGGGAAAGTAATTGTTGTTTAACAGTTGATTTTTGTTAGCAGCTTAGATAGCCAAGGCTCTTGGCATCAATGTCAGTTCGAGAATAGCATTGACTTTTCTATTAATAGAGTAGCCACCCAGCTGGAGGGTTCACCAGCAAACTAAATCTAACCTTGTACATTTGTAAACAGCAAATCAGCCTAACCTCTTTTCCTCTTGTTTCCCCATCTGAACTCCCATGCCCCCCAAAATAAATCTGTTGTTACTGTTTTTGAAAATCTTCATGTGTAAGGATATTATTGGAGAGAGTCATTAATTGCAAAATGTTGAAATCTGGGAAAATGCCTATTGGGTCACTTCTGGGGTTGGTAACTGGTATTTATGGGTGGTATAACATCTCAGAGTTATAGCTGGTAACAGCTAGCCCATGCAAAGCACACTCTGAGTGGGGGCACTGCACATTGTTTAGACTTAATATAAGTTAGCGAACCCAAACCCCTTAGGCTATTGTACAGAGTAGTAGGTAGGGGTGTAACACTAGGGGTAGCGCCACCTAGGTGTTACATGAAAATGCTCATTATACTGCATGCCCACTTTACCTTCAGATGACAATATTTTCTGAACACTACTTTGTTTTAGAAATTGATATAGCAATTTATTTTTTTCTTCAGTTTCTCTCATAGTATCCCCTTTTAATAGATACAGTATTTAGTTGTTTTTACCAAAGTGCATTACCACAAATTTGTTTATGTTGATGTGTAATTTGTGTTTCAAGGCCTAATGCTCCAGATTTATTCATTCCACTTGTAATTGTTCTGCACCTTTGTGGTTATGCACAACTGATCCAAATTTTATGTAATCTGCAAATTGTGAGTGCCATGCTCCATCACCACTGGTTATTGATGACACATAGCTATTAAAAAGTAAGGGGGCTTGATTTTCAAAAATGTTACATTGTTTCAAGGGACTTTCATCCCAAGAGTTTGACTTAAGGGGTTACTTGCATCACAACTTGCGTTAAACACTATTTTCTAAAGCAGCATATGCCAAATCCTGATGCAGCTGTGCCAAAGCTCCCTTGCTCCAAGATTGCAGCAAACAGTCAGGTGTGTCAGGATGCAAGATTGCATGTGCCACAGTGGGTCTGCAACATCCCGGTTTTTGTGATTTTGTAAGCTCACCATGAATACAGCAAAGGGCACCAGTTAGACCAGCCAGGAGGTGGTCTAAGTCACATGCACCAGTGTGATGGGGTCTTACACTGGTCTGTGAGGTGCAGAGGGGCACAGAAGGTGGCATGGGGGAGTTAGGAGCAGTTGGGCATCAGCGGGAGTGATCTGGCACCTGGTGGGTGGTGTTTGCATTGTATTGTATTATGTATGTAAATATACTGTATATTTATCTTCCCTGGTGGTCTAATAGGCCCCTCGATCCCCATTGTTACCCATAAAAATTTACACATCTTCCCTTGGTAGTCTAGTGGACCCCCCCAACCTGGATCTCCTATAAAACATGTTATATAACAGGCCTTGGTGGTTTGGTGAACTCTCCTACCCCAGCATGTTGTGCCCCACCACTACACTCCCCCCTTCCCTTCCATGAGCCAGTGAACAGCACAGCCTTCCTCTCCCCACAACATCCAGCCACTTACTGAACTGCCAAGGAGCATGTACTGTATACAATACATGCTCATTATCAGCCTAGTTAGCAGCTAGCTATGGTAGGGAGAAGATGGCTGTGACGATCACTGCTCATGGCAGGGATGTTAGGGAGTGGGGTCGTGGGTTATTGCCTGCTCAGGCGGGGGGTTGGATCCACTAGACAATCAAGCACTGTTATATAACTTGCTGTGGGGGAGGTCAGGGATGAGGGGTCCACTAGATCACCAGGGAAGATCTGTCAATTTTTTTATAGATAACATCACGGATCGGGTGGCACTAGACCACCAGGGAAGATATGAAAATGTTTATGGGTAACATCAGGGATTGGGGAGTCCACTAGACAATCAGGAAGATACGTATACTGCACATTTACATATAAAATACAGTACAATGCAAACACAACCCACTGGGTGCCCCATCATTCGTGTGGATTCCCAGTTGCTCCTAACTCACCCTATGCCACCTCCCATGACCCTTCTGTAACCAATCCCCTACTGTCCAGCAGCTTCACTCCCTTACCATCCTGGCTCTTCCAGTGTTGCACTTGGTGGGGAGGGTTTCAGATCCCTGAACCAATTCAGTGTGTGAACTGCCAGTGTGCCAGCTGTTTGGCACAGCAGTTGACTTGTGGCAATCCATTGGGGTTTGGCACCAGGACCCTGATTTAAAAAAAAAAACTCAGCACAGGGTCTTTGGTGCACCTGGAGTTTGCTGCAGCCCAGGAATAATGCAACTTGCATCTCTTTAAGGGCTTTTTTAAAATTTGCCCAAAGTCACTAAACCAACCCCTGTGGCACTCCACTGGCTATCACAGCCCACCCAAATATATTCCCTTGTATATTCACTGCCTGTCTCCTGTTGGTGAGCAATGAATTAATCAATGCCACCAATTTACTATTTAATCCCATGCTGAATAAAGCCTCCTTAAAATGATTGTGTGGACCTTGACAAAGGCCTTACTGAAGTCCAAGAAAACCACATCCACAGGGTATCCCTCATCCAGTGCACTATTGGCCTTATTGCAGAACTCTAGCAAGTTTGTCTGACATGATCTTCCCTTAGTATCCATACTGAGATGCATCAATCATACCATCCCTATAAATGAATCCCACAGTCACCTCCCTAAATACTGTCTCCAAAACTTTCCTAAGCACTGATGTCGGTCTTATAGGTCCTTAGTTCTTGCTTTCCTTTCTGGACCACTTTTTGAATAATTGAATGACAATAGATTCCCTCCAGCACTTAACCAAAGAGCCATTATTTAGGGACTCCTGAAAGATCCTTGTGACAGGTTCTGCAAGTTCCTCTGCAAGCTCTTTTATCACCCCAGGATGAACACCTTCGGGGCCTGGTGACTTGCTGAGATCTATTTATTGAAATCTGATTTTAATATACATTACTTTTCATCAAGAACAATTGACCATTAATTATTATTAATGAAGTTACACCATCTGATGTATCAAAAAAACAGAAGTATCCATTTGTTTTCTGTGCTATTTGCTTATCTTCAGTAATCAGTTTACCATTCCTGTCCTCAAGTAGTCCTACTTGTAACATACCTCCTCTCGTATGGTTAACATAATAATATTACTTATACATATCCTTTACACTAGTGGCTAATCTTAGTTCAAAATCATGCTTTGCCTTCTTGATAATCATTTTGCTATCCTGAGCAACAGTCTTATATTCAACCCATGCTTCTACAGAATAGATCCTTTTTGCTTTTTGCATGATTTACCCTTCTTTTTAATTTACTTTTGAATCATCCTATTACATAGTGACTCCCTTCTTGTTTTATCATATTGACTTCATTCTGGAATGTATTTTTGATTACATAATCTCATTTTTTCATCAATATGTGCCATATTTCATCATGATCAACATTTTTGATGCCCCCTTCCAGTTTCATGTTTTAACTCATTCTGCATTCCTTCAAAATCTGACTGAACAAAGAACTGAAATTTAATAATTCTTGTTATTCTCCTGATATTCTGTATTACAGTGAACCTTACCATTTTATGATCACTGTTACAGAAAGGAGCTGTTTTACAATTCACTATTTGATGTCCATATTACTAAGCACCCAGTCCAATATAGCATCCCCTCTTGTTAGTGATGCAACATGCTGGTCTAGACCCAACATGTCAGTGGTCTCCAAAACATCTCTTTCTGTTAGTGTTTCCCCTCCAGTACACCCAAGTCAATGGTGGTCATATTAAAGTCATCTAATAAGATAATGTCTTCCTCTGGATTTATAGTTTCGAAGAATGCATACATTAAATTAAATCTAGGTCTTTATTTATTTATCGAAGTGTTTTACCAGGAAGGGTACACTAAGCAACTAAATGCTCATCTTACGGCACGTGCTGGAGAAAAGTTGAGGGGTAACCAGTACAGCAATCAATAACATGCATAGATACAACATGAGCAGTAGAAAATACATGAGGTGCGGTAGCATACATACAGTATCTTTGACAGTAGTAACATAACAAGTACCAGACTAACATAGTAGCAAATTTTAACATTGAGACAGTGTAGAAGTGCAAGAATAATAAGTGCTAGGCAGTTGGAAGCTGAGGGAAGGATAACAGGAGATAGGGTGGATCATGTACATGCACAAGTGGAGGTTAAGTAGTTGAGAAGAGCAGATGTAAGTAAACTAGGGGAGGAGGAGTGCCAGATTTGGTGAGGGAGGGCATTCCAAAACTTAGGCAGGTGATAAGAGAATGCAGATTGGCCAGTGGTAATAGATCATTGAGGGATGGCCAGTATGCACATGTCAATTGATCTAAGGGGATAGTGGGAGATGGGGTGGGTGGTGAGGGAGGTGGAGAGGTAAGAGAGGAGACAGGAGAGAACCAAGCCAGAATTTGGCAATGAACTTGGCACCATGGAGCGCATGACAATTTTTGAGAGTTATAAAGTTGAGAGAGCAATCAAGGTCACAGTGATGGGGAGAGGGAAGGCATCAAGGGCAAAGCAGCAGAAGAAGTTGAAGAGATTATCCAGTCTGGTTAGGGAGGACTGTGGGGCAGCATTTTAGACTATATTGCAGTAGTCAGATATAGGGAGAATCATATTCAGTACAAGTTCCCACCCGGCAGGGAGGGGGGATGCATCTGCAGTTTCTGAAAAGAGCCTCAAGCTTGGGCCCTTAGTTTCTTTAGAATGACATCAATGTGTACTGAGAAGTTGGGGTACCTGTCAAGCCAGATGCTGAGATACCTGAAAAGGCAGAATCCTTAAGTCCAGTCCCATAGAGGGTATGATAAGTAGGCAGCTGGTTTAGCTTAGTGAGTCTCTGCCTTGTGCCAAAGGTCATGGAGACAGTTTTCTTAGCATTTAGAAAAAGTTGATGAGAGCTAAACCAATGCTGGATCTTAGTGAAGTCAGACGGTAGCCTGGTAGCGACATCAGAGACAGATTTGCCAGTTGTAAATAAAACTGTGTCATCAGCATACATATGTATGCTATCTGAAGTGCAAACCTGGGGAAGATCATTTAAAAAGATGGAGAAAAGGATTGGGCCTAGCACTGAACCTTGGGGGAATGCCAGTGCTTATGGACAGGGGAGGTGAAGTGACTTCAGTGATTCTTACTGATTGCAACTTGCTGGGCAGATGGACTTTGAACCAATTTGTGGCAGAAGGGGAGAGACCAGCAGCTGTGAGGCTGCTCAGGAGAAGGGGGTGGGAGACAGTGTCAAAGGCTTTGGCTAAGTCGACAAAGATGGCTGAGGTGATGTGGCCTTTGTCAAAACCTGAGGACATGTCATCCATTAGCCTTAATAAAGAGGTGGTAGTGAAGTGGTTTTTCCTAAATCCAGACTGGAAAGGAGTAACAAAGCCAAGTCAGAGAGGAAAGAAGAAAGCTGGTTGAGGACTATGTGTTCTTGTAATTTAGCTAGGGTGGGAAGAAGGGAAATATGTCAATAGTTACTGGGGGAGGAGGTGTCACCCCTCTTAGGTAGAGGAAGAACAACTGTATGTTTCCATACTGATGGAACAGTGGCTGTCAAGAAGGATAGGTTCAGTATAAGTGAGAGAGGGTAGGAAATTGCAAGAGCAGATAGAGAGTAGCCTTGGATCCAGGCCATCTGGTGAGAAGCCTTTAGAGGGGTTTATCCCCAGGACAGCCTGGAAGATATAATTGGAAGAGATTGGTGAGAAGAAGAATATTGTGGGATAGGTGAGAGGTACAGGTGATGAAAAGGAGGAGGAGGAGGAGGGGGATTAGGATAGAAGGGGAGGGGGGACCAGGGTAGGGGATAGAGAGGAGGCCACCGGGCTAGAGGAGGGGCCAGGAAGCATGCCCAGGAGTAAAGAGGTGCAGGTAAAGCAGTGAGTATTAAAGCATACAGCAATGGCCATATGATCTGAAATAACTGAAAGGTTATGTTTGAGAATTGGGGTAGGAGGTTTGGTGGCCAGGGAGAAGAGGGAGTGGACAACCTTCCAAAATTTTGCCAGGATTTTAGTATTTGATAGGAAGTTCAAGTGCAAGTGACTCAATGTGGCTAACTGGATTGCTTTGGTACAGCCATTTCCGAGTTCCCGGTACCACTGGAGATCACTAGGGCAGTGGGAAGCTTTGTACCACTGCCATGCAAGATCACAAGCACATTGACGGGGCCAAGAGCTCAGGAGTTACCCATGGAAAGTGGTAGCCTCGGACTCGGATTTTATCAAGTGGTGCATGGGTATCCCATATGTGAAGGAATTTGTTGCTGAAGAAGTGCAGAGCAGTGTCAGCTGAGGCCACCGAGGAGAGATGTGACCAGTCAAGTGTGAGGTCAAGCAACAGGGAGGGTAGATCAAGTGAGGTGAAGGGTCTGGTGAGGATGGTTTTCGGTGGAAGCTTGTGCGTATGAATCTTGCGCACTACAAAGGTCATACTTATAGCATCTGGGAGGAGCCAAGAAACCTCAGTCCTATAAGCATGAGAGGTGAGGACAAGGTCCAGCAGAGAGTGGTTAAGGGATTTGTTGTTTAGTTGGGTGGGTTCCTGTATTAGTAGGAAGATTTACAGATTCAATAGTGGTTCGAACTTTAGACATCAATGGGGCCAACCAATTTATGTTGAGGTCTAAAAGGATAGATAATTTACCGACGAGGGCTTCAGCAGCAAGTTTTGAAATGAGATCCATGACTGAGACATGTTGCTGACCCGGGTGACAGTAAACAGCAACAAAAATTTGAGAAGTGAAGGGGAGGGAGATTAACAGGACAGCCTCATGGGATCTTGGGGCAGTGGAAGTGTAAATAGGACAAAACTGGAGGGATGAGGAGGTGTAGATAGTCACTCCACTTCCTCTACCACTTCTGTCCTTTCTGATAATTGTGAAGCCAGGGATAGCGACAGTGTGGTCAGGGATGTTAGTGGACAACCAGGTTTCAGAAATCACAATTATGTCTGGTGCATAGGCATGAACCATAATTTGTAGCTCTGGGAACTTAGGTGTAAGGCTTCTAATGTTTACATGGATAATTTTAAGGCCGTTGGGAAAGGCAAGGATGGTGTGTGTGGGTTGGGCAGCAGAACTAACAAAGGCAGTGTTCGCCTGAGCAGAAAGTGGGCCAGAGTCAGGGTTCAGGTGAACATCACCAGCTGCTAGGAGAAGGACTAGAATAAGGTTGTGGAATCTGTGTAGGGCATGCATTTTGTAGCATTAGGGGGACATGTTGGATGCAGAGGGAGATGAGTAAGTCAGACACTACGGTGAGTGAGGCACAGGGTAATGAAGGAAGCATGAGACTGAAGAGGTGGACATCGTTCCAGAGTGTCTAGGAGAACAGGCATCCACAGACAGAGAGGGTTTCAAGGCAGAAGTGCAGGGCTAAGGTGAGGCAGCAGAACCAAGGACATTATACAGATAAGGTACCAATGTGGGTGAGCTGGCCAACATTCCATGAATGCAGGCAGGTGGCAAAAGTGAGGCAGAGCAGGGTAATTATTCAGGTGAGTAAGGGACACTAGAGCCTAATTAAAGCAGGTAGAGCAGCTAGAGGGAGACTCTAGTGATTAAAAAATATAAGGAGCTAATGGGAAAATGGGCTAAGTCACAAGATCAACTACTAGTATAAATACAAGTGTCCAGCCAAGGTGGGAGGGTGGGGGTGGGTGGTAAGCTGGGGTGCAGCACCAGCAGGGTAATGTCATACACAGATCCTACCTTACAGCAGATCAGAGCTGAGCTGAAGGCACGGGTGGCAGTTGAGGAGTTTGGTAGCCATCTTGGGATGAGGTCTTCAGACAAGGCCTAGGATTATGGTTTTTGTTGCCTTTCTAGGGAACATCTTTAGACATTGATATTCAAGTTGACTCCCGTTACCCCAGTCTAACTCTCCAACAGTAATACATTCCGATACATAAATGACTACACCCTACATTTCTATTAGTTATTTACTATAGAATCTATATCCTGGGATATCCCGGCCCCAGATATCCTCTATATGCCACTACATTTTAGTAATTGTACAAATATTAACACTCTTTCCTTAATAGTACATTCTTCAGATCCTCCATTTTGTTAATCAAACTTCTAACATTGAGATGCAAATACATCCATTGCTTCAAATTAGAATTCTTGTATGGTTCAGTACCAGTTACCACTCTGTAACTGATTAGTTACTCTCCACTCCTTCCCCTTACTAGTAAGTTTAAAGCCTCCTCAATAGTACATCTCTTTCTAGTACCTAACAACCGAGATTCATGTTTAGTCGAGAGCAGTCCATCTATTCCATATAATTTCAGATCGCTGAACTACCCCCAGTTGTTAAGAAAAGTACATCCTTCTCTGAAACATTATCTTTTTAGCTGACCATTTAGCAGAGAAATATATTTGTCTAGTTCTGCTTGCTCTTGATACTGGTAGACTTTTGGAGATTATCACTTCACAACCTCTGTCACTTAACATTCTTCCCAAGCCTTCAAAGTCCCTGTGGATAGCTACTGTAATTGTTTTCTTTTATCAGCATCATTTGAGCCTATGTGAAGTATTATAAAGCTGTTGAACATCCCTGTAATAGTCCATCTAAATTCTCTGATATCTTGGACATTTGCACTAGATAGCAATGCTGCCATAAGGTGTCCTTTCTCTCCCCTACAAATCACTGAATCACTGTATTTCAGAATACAATCCCCTTGAACCTCAATATTCCTATGAACTATTTTCTTGTTCCATTTATTCACAGTTACTGTTCCCTGGCTAACAGCTGTATCTAAAAAAGGTTGGACACTCCCTCCTGCATCCTTGTACTTGTGTGATCAGTGTCCCCCTCCTCATTGCACATATTCTCCAATAGCTCTACTGGAACATTGCTTTTCAGTACAGTATACCAGATTCTTAGTTCAATTGGCATCTCTCCATTTATTTGTTTTCTATGTTTATTTCTGCCCTGAATCTTACACCATTCTTCTTCAGTCTCTTCCACTTCACTATGAAAGTCATCATTTACATTTATTTTTCTCTTATTACTGCATCCTTTGGCACATTGGTTCTATGTGATAATGGTGAAAGTCTAAAGGTGATTGCTATTATCAAGACAACAGGAGTGCCAAAAATATGTTTCGGCACTCTGACACTGTGGTGCACAGCAAAACGGTGCCAGGGACTTACTTTAATGCTTTATGCAGGGGGCTGTGCCCCACACACCTCCCCCCTTTGGAGCTTCACTCCCTCACACCCCTCTACTAAAGGATTCTCAACTCCAGGGAGGTGCATGTCAGAGGGTGCAAACATTGAAAAAATGAAAGGTTTGGGCCGGGCGCAACAAAAATGCACCAGTGCCGGGACCCAAACCCAGCACCCTGCTGACCACTGCTGGCAACCATCCCACCATGCCACTGGGTCGGCTCGGCAACCACCCGAGCACAACCCCTCACATCACCTCCCACCCCTTGCTGTGCATGCTCACTCCCCCGCGAGTGTACGTATAGCGACACCTCATTGCTATATTCGATGACCCACCCATCCAGCCTCCCACCCTACCCTAGTCCTCTAGGGATGCACTGGGGAGCGAGTTGCCATTATTGTCTGTGCTCTTTCCCCAGTACCTCATCATGGGTACCTGGCACATACCGGTATTTAGTTTCTGACTGTCCATTCCAATCCTCCTGTAACTTTAATGCAGAGTTATCAATAAATCTTTCTAATGTAAATATTTTACTCTGTCCTCCAGCCTTTTTTAGTACATCAATTTCCATCTGCATGTCCTTAAGAATGCATTTATTGCACACATAATTATTGTGGTGCCTTCCTTTTATAAACAGTTCAGTTTACAAGTTCAGCCTCCATTTTACTGTTGCAACTTATTTATTTTATTTCTTGAAAAGCTTCACCAGGAAAGGCAAACTGCACAATCAAGTCACTCATCTCTCAGTGTGTCTTGGGGAGTGGGTACAGGAGTACAATCATGAAAGCACATAACCAAGGATACAGCAATATAAATGAATGGAATTATAGAACTATAACATTGTTACACAACATGAAAATCATAATGACATCTTAATGTGAGACATACAGTAGACACATGAGAGTACTTACTAAGGATTAAGTGCTTGTTCAGCAATTTAAGTAAAGCCAAGGGAAGTAGACACAAAAACATAACCCCAGGTGAAATGTTGTGCAACACAATACAACAATGCTATTATGTAAACACCTAGAATAACAAAGGAAAAATTGATTCAACTAAGCTAAATATATACTGTAACAGTAAGAGAGAATAGGACAGAGTAATAGAGGACAGGGAAGACAGGCAGGGGTATTTTTGTTGGGGGACTTTTTTTTATTATTTCATACTAGGATTACAATACCTTTGAGCCAAGGCTCTTTTACAAGGGTTCCGCATCAGTTAAGACATTACATAGGAGAACAAGGCAGAGCAAATTCCGATATGGAAACAGACCTGATATATCTTTTAGCTTCTTGGGTACAAATGGTGAGGGATGGTTAGGAGATCTTAATGACAGGTACACTTTGAAGAGAAGAAGTTTTGCAGTGATGAGGAGATTGATGGAGGGGAGGAGTAGTGTCTTACTTGATTGGTTAGGGAGTTCCAAAGATTAGGGAAATGGTGTGAGAATGCTGCTTGACCAACTGCAGTTGATCAGTGAGGGACTGCTATAATGCAAGAGTTGTTAGATCTAAGGGAGTGGGAGGGAGTGCAGGGATAGATAGCACAGAGGAGAGATAACAAGGGAGAGACCCAATCCAAAATTTAGAGATGAATTTGGCATAATGAGAGAGATAGAGAGAAATCTGCTTTTCAATGAGGGGAATGCAAGATAGTGGTATGGGTCACTGTGGTGGGTGAGGGGGAGTCTAGAGCAAAACCCCAGAAGGAGTTGAAGATGGTGCCCAACCAGTTAAGGAGGACTTGGGAGCAACACTATAGACTACATCACAGTAGTCAAAGATAGGGAGTATGATCTTCTGGATGAGTACTCGCCTTGCTGACAGAGGTAAACAACTACATTTCTTATATAGGGTGTCAAGCATTGGGTGCAGCTTTTTTAGGATGGCATCCACTTGTCCAGAATAGTCAAAGTGTTAGTCAAACCAAGCCCCAAGATATCTAAAAGCAGAGGTGTCCAAGAGGGTAGTCCCATCAAGGGTGTGGAAAGAGGGCATAGAGAGAACCCACTGTGTGTCTGTCTAGTGCCAAATGTCATGCAGGCTGTCTTCTTGGCATTAAGGAAGAGTTGATGAGAGCATAGCCAAGGCTGAATATTATCAAAATCAAGTTGTAATCTGGATGCTACATCAGAGTGGGACTTGTCAGAGATAAACAGTGCGGTGTCATCAGCATACATATGGATGAATGATGAGGTGTAAACTGACAGGATGTCATTTAAGAAAACTGAGAATAGTAGTCAGCCAAGCACTGAGCCCAGTGGTGTCACAGTGTTGATTTTTTTGTGGCAGGGATATTGAATTCTTAGTTCTAAAGGAGTGTGTCCTACCTTCAATGTAGGCTCTGAACCAATTTGAGGCAGTTAGCTTGGCCAGCTTAAATGAAGTTATTCTGAAGGAGGGAGTAGAAGACTGTGTCAAAAGCCTTTGCAAAGCTGAAACAAATGGTGGCTGTAATTAAGCCACTGTCCATCCCTGATAGGACTGAATCAGTGAGGTTAATTAGGGATGTTGTGGTTGAGTGATTTTTCTTAACCCCAGATTGGAAAGGTGTGAAGAAGCAGGTGTCAGAGAGAAAGGAGGAGAGATGAGAGAAAACCATGTGTTCCTGGATCTTGGCAAGGATAAGATGAAGAGATATGTGATAGTAGTTTCCAGATTAGGATGGATCACCACCCTTTGGTAGGGGTAGGACAATGGCATGCTTCCAAGCAGCTGGTACAGGTGCAGATGAGAAGGAGAGATTTACTGTAGGAGATCAGACAGTAGAGATGAGATTATGGGAGCAGACTGTTACAGGTGCATTGGATCCAGGCCATCAGACAAGCTGCCTTTTGACTGGTTGAGAACAAGGAGCACCTATAGGGTGTCAGTGAGGGGGAGACTTTTGAAAAGGAAAAATGCTCAAGTAGAGGGTGTGAATATGGAGTATTGGGAGTGGGGGATACATGGGGGAGGGAAGTCAAGAGGGCAGAATCACAGTACATGAAGTAGTAATTAAACCCAGCTGTGATGGTGGGGTGGTTGCATATCAGTGAGTTGTTTACTTTGATAAAAGGTGATGGTGTCTTTGAAAGAGGGGAGACTAGGGCATTGACTACCGTCTAGAATTGAGAAGGGTTATTTATATTTGTTTGGAAGGTGGATCAGAAATATTCTACTATGGCCAGCCAGATAGCTTTTGTACAAGGGTTCTGAAGTGAACGGTAAATTTCGAAGTCTATTGACAACTTGGAAGCTTTATGAGTCTTCCATACTTAATCACGTGCCCATTGGCAGGCCAACAGCTCCGGGCAGACCCATGGGAGATGATTTCCATGAATTCTGGAGGCCGTTATTGGGGCATGTTTATTCCAGGTGTTGAGACATTTAACTTTGAAATAATCCAGTGTTTCATCAGCTGAGTCAGCTGAGACTGTAGGGAGCCAATCTGTGAGAGCTGAGTCGTGGTGGAGAGGGGCAAAGTCCTGGGATTTGTATGAATGAAGTAATAGTATATTCTGGGGTGCCTCGGGCCTGTGAAATTTACAAACCATATAAATCAGGTGGTAATCACTTAAAGCCATGGCCCCATGTTTTCCGTTATTCCACAGCCATGGCGTTCCCCACAGAATTTACTTTAAACCATGGAATTCACTAACACCCACTGTGCATTATTGTACAGTAGGAGCACACCTTATGCAGTTCTTGGTATATCACGCAACTGGTACACTTTTGCATGATTTCCAGTAATCATTCCACAGTTTACATTAAAGAATAGTTTTCTGCAGTTTACACCAACAGGATTACTATTCCATGGCTTACACAGACTGAGGAACACTGTTTCACATCTTACATAAACTGAGAAATACTGTTCTACAGCTAACATAAACTGCAGAATATTGTTCCACAGCTTGTTCAACAGCTTACATACAGTAAACTGCAGAATATTGTTCCACAGCTTACCTAAACTGAGAATACTGCTACACAACCTACATAAACTGAGTAATATTGTTCTGCAGTTTACATAAATTTGGGGTTTGCGTAAGATAAGATTACACATGGGAATAGCAGTTCTGTGTGAAGACAAGAATGATGCCATAAAGTCGAGGCTATACTGCCAGCAAGGGGCTGGCAGATTAGCCTAGAGGTTAGAGGAACGAGGTGTGTGGGGTTGGCAGTATAGCCTAGAGGTTAGAGGAATGAGGTGCGAGGGGCTGGCAGTATAGACTAGAGGTTAGAGGAATGAGGTGTGAGGGGCTGGCAGTATAGCCTAGAAGTTAGAGGAATGAGGTGTGAATGAGCTTGGTACATCCAGCAGACCAGACCTGAGTCTGATTCTCACAACCTCCACTTGCATACTGTGTGACTCTGAGCAAGTCACTTAACCGCCCAGTGCTCCCAGGTCACCCCTGCAAACAGACACTTGTGCTTAGTGGGCCTTACCCAGTTACCGAAGACTAAAATAAAATAAATTAGGGTCCTAGGGTTCCTACAAGACAAACTACTCAGCACAGTTTATTTATTTATTTATGTATGTATGTATTTAAGAAATCGGAATTACAACCCTTTAAGTCATAGACTCGTTTCCAAAGGCTCCATGTCAGAATAAAACAGACATTCATACAGTACATACACAGTATAAATGTGGGTAAGCAATCAAACACAGTGTAAGTGCAATCAGCACTGGTTAATGCCTATACATTTGGTAGCTAAAACAGGGCAGAGCTATCAACATATTTACCTAATGAGCGGTTAAGATCTATACAATCGGTAGCAGAGGCAATGCATGATATGAGTTGGTAGTAAGCCACCTCAGGGAGGCCTTGTCTTTTACATAATATAATCCATTCATCATCCAGTGCAACTGCAGTATATGGTAACCGAGGGGGGGTTGGGAGCCTGTTGGCAAGAAATAGTGAGGGCTCTCCACTGCCAAGCCAAGGGCGGGGGCATGGCCTAGCAGTTTGCTGCAGGCTCCACAGGTTACCAGTTACAGTGGCATTGACATAGGCAGAAGATATGGGCCCTTAAGGTAGCTTTAAAAGGACCTAGATTAGTGATTGATGTGACGGAACATGGGAAGGCATTGTACCAGGATGGAGCTCTAAGGTGGAAGGATCACTGGGCCAGGGTGGTCCTGACCCTAGGCACCTTCCAGATAGTTTTTGGGGTGGCCCATGTGGACGCTGAGACAGTGGCTGCCTGAAGAGAAGCCATGACACATATTGGGGTTAAACCCAGGTGGATTTTTTTTGGTGGGGAGACAGGTCTGGTATAATAGTCTTTCCTCAAGGGACAGGATATTGGTGAGTGCATATAGGGTGCAGGTAAATGTATTTCTGTCGGCACCAAAGAGGATCCGGCAGGCCTTATTGATGACTACTTGTATTTGATGAAGTGCCATAGGGTCGGTGGCAGTATAGACTGTGAGGCCATAGTCCACCAGCGATAAGACTGAGGAGATAATGACTAGGTGAAGTGATTCAGGTGGCAGGCAGTCTCTACGTCTGTGCAAGAGACCAATTCGGGTGTTGGTGGCAGAGGTGAGGATTTTTATATGTTCATGGAGTAAGAGGGAACCGTCAAATGTAATACCTAGACATTTATACTTTTGGACCTGTTTCAGTGGGATGAAAGAGGCAGAGAGTATTTCCTGGGAGAAATCCTTTGATCAGTTTTGTCGGTGGGCATAGAGTATCATCTTAGTTTTTTAAATGTTGACCACCAACCTATGTTCAGCAAACCAGTGTTCAATCTGAGAGGAGTTTTGTAAAGTTATGCTGTTTTCAATCAGCTTACATATCTATCTGTTGCTACTCCACCATCTTCCTGTCCTGCTTGTGGTGCAATGTCCTATTGCTGCAGAATGGCTGCAGAATCAGCAGTTGTTCTGCTGCAAAAAATATGATGTCTTGCAACAGAATGTAGGTCCACTTTGCTGCAGTGAGCATGGGCCCTACTTAGGGCATCAGGAAGTAAGCTGGATTGAATGACCCTGTGTGGGTGGGACATAAGGGCCCAGTCAGTCAGGGAGTGATTTTGTGCTTTAGGATTCATCCAGGATGGCTCTAAGAGGCTAAGTCTTTTTGAGCAATACTTAGGGAGGTGGATAGCCAATTTTGGTTAAAATCACCCATAACATACAGCTCACCTAGAAACATAGAAACATAGAATTTGATGGCAGATAAGGACCGTTTGGCCCACCCAGTCTGCCCATTTCTCTACCTAAGGGATAAGCTGCAGATCCTAGTTAACCAGCAGCCTACTTCTTTCTATCTCCACCCCCTAGAATTGCCTTATGACTGTCCCATGCATGCCTGAATTCAACCACTGTTTTTGACTCCACAACCTCCTCTGGAAGGCAGTTTCATGCATCCACAACCCTCTCTGTGAAAAATACTTCCTTAGATTACCTCTGAGCTGCCCTTCTATCTTTAAATTGTTCCCCTTGTTCTTGCACACCTATTTTTTGAAAGATGCTACCCTCTTGACTTTGTCTATTCCTTGAGGTACTTGAAAGTTTCTATCATGTCCTCCTCTCCTCCTTTCCTTGAGGTTATACATATTAAGCTCCTTTAGTCTCTCTTCATATGTCTTCCGTGCAAACCCTGCACCATTTTAGTTGCCCTCCTCTGGACAGCTTCCATCCTGTCTATGTCCTTGTGGAGACTGGGTCTCCAGAACTGCACACAGTACTCCAGATGGGGTCTCACTAGCTGTCTGTACAGAGGGATAACAACTTCCTGTTTTCTACTGGTGATGCCTCTCCCTATGCATCCCAGTGTTCCCCCAAGCCCTCCTTACTGCCCTCTAACATTGCTTGTCCACCTTTAAGTCATCTGATATGACTACCCCCAGGTCCCTTTCCATTTTTGTTGTTGTTAGTATCTCATCCCTCATTGTGTACTCTTCCCCTGAGTTTTTGTTTCCCAGGTGCATTACCTTGCTCTTCTTAGCATTGAATGTAAGCTTCCATACATTTGACCATTCCTCTAACCTTGCCAAGTCCCTTCTCATCTGTTCCACCTCACCTTGTGCATCGACTCTGTTACAGATCTTTGTGTCGTCTGCAAAGAGACATACTTTTCCTTCCAGTCCCTCTGCAATGTCGCTTATAAAGACATTAAAAAGGACTGGTCCTAATTCTGAACCCTGCGGTACCCTACTACTAACCCCCCTTTCTTCAGAGTGGACTCCATTTACTATTACCCTCTGTGTCCTATTCTCCAGCCAATTCTTTACCCAGGCTATCATCTTGGGACCCACTCCCAGGCAGGCTAACTTGTACATTAATCTTTTGTGTGGGACTGTGTCAAATGCCTTCCTAAAGTCTAGGTAGGCCATGTCCACAGTCCCTCCCTGATCTTCTACTTTGGTCACCCAAAGAAATCTATTAGATTCGTCTGGCATGACCGTCCCACTGTGAATCCATGCTGCCTTGGGTCCTGTGCTCCTCTGGCCTCAAGGTACTCAACAATTCTTTCCTTCAGAAGTGATTCCATAATTTTCCCTATCACTGAGGTTAAACTAACTGGTCTGTAGTTTCCTGCTTCTGCCCTGCTCCCACTTTTGAGAAGAGAAATCACATCTGCACTCCTCCAGTCCTCAGGTACCACCCCATCTTCCCATGATTTGTTAAAGAGGGTAGTCAGTGGTGTCGCTAGTTCTACCCTTAGTTCTTTTAGAATTCTGGGATGAATCACATCAGGCCCCATTGCTTTGTCCACCTTCAGTTTTAAGAGTTCTTTCAGAACCCTTTCTTCCGTAAATGAGCTGGTATAAACTTCTGTATCCAGAGTGTTTCTATTGTTTGTTTTAGGTGGTACCTCCCCCTCTTCATTTGTAAATACCGAGCAAAAACATTTGTTTAGTATCTCTGCCTTTTCACCGTCACCCTCTGCCCACCCCCCTCCCCTTTATTAAGCCTCACTATCCCTCCCTTGGTCTTCCTTCACTCCCTGATGTACCTAAAAAAGGTTTTATCCCCCTTCTTAACTGAGTTGGCAATCTTTTCCTCGGTTCGAGCCTTTGCTGTTCTGACTGCCTACCCAGCTTCCTTTTGCTTTAACTGAAACAATTCTCTGTCCTGCGCCGTCTGTGATTCCTTGTACTTCCTGAATGCTTTCTTTTTTCTCTTGAACCTTCACTGCCACCTCCTTTGAGAACCATAGTTGTTTCTTACATCATTTAGTTTTGTTTGCTTCACACAAAGGCTTGTTACCTCTGTGATGGCAGTTTGTATTATTCCCCATTGTTCTTCCACCCCTCCTTCCTGCCCATTTGCTAGTGCGTTCCTTAGGCACTCACCTATTTTGGCAAAGTCAGCCCTCCTGAAGTCTAGTACTTTTGCCTTTGTATGACTTGACTCTATTGCTGTGTTTATCGTGAACCATACTGTTCGATGGTCGCTAGTTCCCAGATGGCTACCCACTTCTGCATCTGTGATCCTGTCTCCATCTCCATTTGAGAGAACCAGGTCTAAGATTGCTCCCTCTTGAGTGAGTTCCACTACTAGTTGTCTAAGGCATGCCCCCTGTAGGGCATCTAGAATAACCCCACTCTTTGAAGTGGCTGCTGCAACTGCACTCCAGTTAACATCTGGCATATTGAGATCACCCATCAGCAATATCTCCCCTTTTTCTGCCATTCTAAGTATACTTTCCATCATTTCCTTGTCCATTTCCTCCCCCTGAGAGAGGGGTCTGTATACAACCCCTGTGTAGATTATGGTGCCATTGCCTGTCTCCAAATTGACCCACAGTGCTTCTTCTCCTCCCTGTTTACCCTTTTGTTCTGTTGCTTAGATTTCTTCCCTTATGTAGAGAGCTACTCCTCCTCCTCCTCCTCTTTTACCCTCCGTGTCCTTCCTGTAGGTAGCGTATCCTGGTATGCTTACATCCCAGTCATGGTTCTGTGTGTACCATGTTTCTGTGACTGTCACATTATCCAGATGTTCCTCCTCCATCAAGGCCACTAATTCAGGAAGCTTGTTACCCAGACTATGGGCATTGGTACTCATTGCTCTCCATTTTTTGATGACTTTACCTTCTGTAGCAGCATCCCCCACTGCCCTTTCTCCCTTGGTCTTTTTTTCATTTAGTACCCTGTTTTGTAGGGGGAGGCTGGGATTTTCCTACTGCTTATCAGTGCCTCCCCCTTGACTAGTTTAAAAGCTTGCCAATGAAGCATTTAAATCGATTGCGCAAAAGACTTGTTTCCTTCCTGGACAGATGCAGACCATCCTCTCAGTATAGCCTGGTATCTCTCCAGGTGGAACCCCAGTCCCCAATGAAGCCAAACCCCTGTGCTCCACACCATTTTTTCAACCATCTGTTAAACTGCATGGTGCTAAGTACCCTCGCCTCACCCATGCCACTGACAGGCAGCACCTCTAAGAAGGATACTGTGTGTGCTACTTGCCTTAGGCCCCTCCCCAACTCTACAAAGTCCTTCTGCACTGCTCTAATCTCATGATGAGCCAAGTCATTTGTCCCTAGGTGGACAAAGACGTCCACCTCAGACTCCCATGCAACTGTTCTCATGATCCTAAGGATGCGTTTCCTGTCCCTCCAAGCCATGGCACCAGGCAGGCACTTTACTTCAGTTTTCCCTGCTCCCCCCAGTTCTATCCCCCTAATAATTGAGTCCCCCCACCAGGAGCTGCTTCCTTTCCCTGTGGTGTCCTCTTGCTCCTTCCTGAGGGCCTCCCTTGTGACAGTTGTCTGCAACCTCCTTAGTCTCCTCTGCAGATGCATCCAGAGGGGAACTATGCACCCCCAGAATGGTATATGGATTGTGGAGTGGAACAACTGACTGGGTGTGCCTCTGTTCCACTACCCTTACCCTCACTGAGTCCACTGTGGTCCAACTGCTGTGCTTTCTTCGCAACCTCTGAAGTAGTGGTGGTGACTCTGGTGCTCCCTCGATGGGGGAGGTTCCCTTACTACTGTCCAGTGCGGCCTGAAGATGGGCAACTTCCTCCCTTGGGGCAGAGAGTTGTCTGCAAACAGGGCAAACAGAGTTGTCTCCAGAAGGACTCCCAGAAGACTGCTGCCTCACAGTCATTACATTGCACTACTCCCCACATGTCTGTCTACCTTGTTTACTTTGTGTGTGTGTGTGTTTGTGTGTAATTGGTTTGTTATATAGAAATATATATATTATATAATGTGTATGCTTATATTGTCAGTGCAGTGTGCTAGACAGGATATGATAGTGATATGCACCTTGCCCTCTTGAGGAAATGATGTCAGAACCCCAGGTATAAAGGAACTATTTCCAGGAGTGGGTGGGGTGAGGGGTGGGAAGGGTTTGAGCCTAAGCTGTACCTCATGAAATAATCAGCTTAAAGCTCTGACTTATCGCTGCAAAGAGTGCCTTCCTGTCAGCAAGATGCCCTACATGACAATTTGACAGAGAAAATACCCTGCTAATCAAACAGAGAAAAATTCAAACATCCAAATCAGACACAGGTAAACCTCCCCAGCCCCAAAACAGCCTGGTGACTTGTGCTGTGAAAGCAGTCAGCCCCAAAACATGTCAGCTATGCACAAGGACAGGCACAGTAAACAGTATTCATTCCCTGTGGGTTTAAACTCTTCCTGCACTGAAAATCTTAACAATTGTAACAAAAGTAAAGCAAGGTCTACCTCCCTCTGTTGATTGAAAGACTGCCTTTTTTGATAATTCTAAGTTCTTTATTTCACCTTTCAGTTAAAAGTATCCTGCACCTGAAGAATATTAAATTTCCTAAGGAATCTGCTTCAAACCAAAGACAATTGTAAACTGTAAGATTCACCTACCTCTGTTGTGAGCACTACTCACTTTCTTGCAAATCCTAAGTCCAGTGTTGCAGCTTCCAGCCAGAGGTAGCTTCACCTAAAGAATATTAGGTTATTTGATGAGCCTGCTAAAAATCCACTTGCTTGTATTACTGTTATCAGGTCTGTAAAACTCTTGCAAAGCTATTGGCTGATAAGTAGCTGTGATGTAAGCACTTTCTTACACAGTCTGACCTGGCCTTTTAAGGCACACAGAGATAAACAAAAGAAAAAACAGTTTCCACCCCCAGGGCACTGTCTAAGTCAAATACACAGCCTGTAACCTGCTCTCAATTCAGGACTTATGTCAAATTCTTAGCCCAGTGACTAACTCACAGTATTACAAAGATTGCAATGCAAACAGTCAACCACTAACTCCAATCAAGTCAGCTGTGCACAATAATAGACACAGTAAACAGTATTCAGTCCCTGTGGGTGTAAACTCTTCCTGCACTGAAAATCTTAACAATTGTAACAAAAGTAAAGCAAGGTCCACCTCCCTCTGTTGATTGAAAGACTGCCTTTTCTCATAATTTTAAGTTCCTTATTTCAGCTTTGAGTTAGAAGTAACCTCCTCCTGAAGAATATTAACTTTCCTAAGGAGTCTGCTTCAAACCAAAGACAATTGTAAATTGTAAGGTTCACCTCCCTCTGTTGTGAGCACAACTCGCTTTCTTGCAAATCCTAAGTCCAGTGTTGCAGCTTCCAGTCAGAGGTAGCTTCACCTGAAGAATATTATGATGATGTGTGTTAAACGATGGTGGAAATAAGCTCTGTGGCAACAGAGGAAGGGAGACCAGGGCAGTAGTAGATGCCAACAACAAAGATGGGGACAGGGAAAGGCAGGGCTAACCTTATGATGAGGGCTGCAGGGAGGGATATGGATAGGATAGTAGTAAATTGAATTGAGGAGGAGGTGTACATCACCAATCCTCCTCCTCTACCTATGCAGTCTTGCCAGGAGATGGTGTAGCCAGGCATAGAAATAGAGAAGTTGTGAATTTTATTATTGAGGCATGTTTCTGAGAGAATGATAATTTCAGAGGCAAGTGATACCACAAGCAGTAGTAGTAGATCACTTTTCAGTAGAAGGCTTGCGTATATTAAGGAGGACTAATTTGACACCTATGGGGAGAGCTGATGGTTTTAATGGGGAAGGACTGGGGTAAATATTAGTAAGCTAGGAGGTGTTGACAGTGTTAGGTCCTGGGTTGGTATTAATATCTACATCAGATAGGAGTAGGAGTGTTATGATGATGTAGTGTAGTACTGAACTCTTATACCATGGCTGAGATACAAGTATGGGTAGAATTGAGGGAGGGTAATAGGAGGGTGCTAATTATAGTTTTAGCAGCCATAGTAGAGCACAGGAGTTAGGTACTGATGTGAAAGATGAACTAGGTAGAAGTGGAAAATGGGACCAAGTATAGCAAAAGGGGGAAGGGTTTACTGAACATTAGAGCTTGTAGGATAGGTGTCCAACAAGGAGTTGGTGTGGTAGGGGTAGGGGCAGGGGTGTGGGTGAGGGAGGGGAAGAAGAAGATGGAGAGAAGTATGAAGAGTAGACCCAGAGGGACTGGCATCATGGTGAGACAGATCAATGCAATATTCCAAAAATATAGGTAGATACAGGGAACCAGTGTGCAAAACATAAATTAAGTTCAAATGGTGGATTTGTGAGAGAAAAGGGGAGAAATGTTGCTGTGTGGTGACCTTTTTATTTTTGGTTTAGTTGCCTGAACTGATTGAGTTACCAAAATAACTGAAAAAATAGAGGGCCTGAACTAAGAAATAAATAGAGAGAGACTTTGATGGCAGATAAGGACCGCTTGGCTCACCTAGTCTGCCCATGTCCTTACCTATTAGATAATCTGCAGATCCTAGTTAACCAAAAGCCAACTTCTTCCTAACCCGCACCAGAATTGCCTTATGTCTGTTCTGTGCATTTTTGAATTCCTCCACTGTTTTTGACCCCACAACCTCCTCAGGGAGGCTGTTCAACGTGCCATCACCCTCTCAATGAAACAAATGCTTTCTCACATTGATCCTGAACTGTCTCCCCTCTAACTTCAGATTGTCCCCCACCCAGATCTTGCACATCTCCTTTTCTGAAAGATGCTACCCTCTTGGACTTTGTTGATTCCCTTGAGGTACTTGAAAGACTGACTTAACTGAACAAGTGAAAAATTAGAGAAGATGACAGCAGTTACAATAATACACTCTGGCTTAAAACATCCCTAGTGGATGAGTGTTATAAGGAACCAAAGAGAAAATCAAGACTTATTTTTTTTTACCACTTCCAGTCATGTGACATTCAAGAGAAGGCTATATGCTGTATCTAGCTGTATAGCTAGGGTGGGTGAGGTTTCACTACTACCAGTCAATTTCACCACTCCCTATCATGTAACACTCAACACTATATAGCTAGCTGTCCAGGTAGAGCGGGTGTTGAGCTGACGCAAAGTGCAGGCAAAGTAATTCTTGGATATTTTGGCAGCTGGCAAATGGGGGTCAACTGCAGAAATGAGCCGTGCTTCTGATTGGAGTGGGAGCACTTGGTCAGGGACCTCAGCCTAGAGGGAAGGGAAGAACAGGAGAAAACCTAAAGTACAATTAAATCAGCGGGTGGGTCAATGCAGGGAGAGTCAGCAGGGCAGCCAGAGACAGAGACAGAGAGTCAGCAGGGGTACAAGAGATTAAAGGTAAATGGACACAAAATTGATGGAAGGGATTTCTAAGAGATTCAGAGAGCTAGAGAGATTTGGGGGAGGCACAAGGAAAAAGAGTTGGAGTTTAAGATTGGGGGAAAACAACAGCACTGCAGTACTCTAATTTGAGGTGCAGTCCCAGTGAATTTTACCAGGCAGGGGCAAAAAGATCAGGGAAAGAGATTAGAAAATTACAGAGTGCACTAGGGTGAAAAGAGAAGGTGAGAGACTAGAAAATTGAAGAACACACTAGGGATAACAGAGCAGTTGCAAAACAAAATAATCTTTAACTTTAGTAATAGATGAAATGCAGTCATATAGTATTACCTGTGCTAAATTCACTTATACAGTGTATAATAATAACAACAGGAAACAGTAGCACAGTACGGAATGCTCCTAAAAGACATAGTAAAAGCAGTGAAGTGGAGAAAACCAATGGCCATGATTCCATGAGAAAAAGAGCCAAGCAGAAAATAGCTAGGGAAGGTGACACAATTCATTTGTGAATGCTGCTTCCCAGTGGGAGGGCATACCTTTTTGTTGGACATTCGGGTAGGTGGCAAGAGGGCAGCAGCTGCAGAAGATTAGCCTCACTGTTGATTGGAGAGGACGCACCCTGTCAGGGGTCTCAGCCTAGAGACAGGAAGGGAAGAACAGGAGAAAATGTAAAGTGTGATTAAATTGGTGTGCCCACCCGACAGTGACACCATTACAGCGAACACATTGATGCCGACAACATCGACCATAAACTGTAATGGTCTGCCCAAGATCCTGGCACTCTGTCTCCTGGTCCTGCATCCCTTCCCCAAATCATCTCTGACTTGGGGTTGATTATATTTAATACAGAGGATGTGGGGGGAAAGCCCCACTTTAAAAAAAACTGATTGGGTTTCCTAACAGATTTATGTCAACCGCAACTTGCAGTTGACATAAATCCGTTGCTGTGATGCCAGACGATGAAATAGTTGTCAAACTGGCATTGTAGATCCGATTAAATCGATGGGTGGTTAAACACAGGGAGAGTCAGCAGGGCAGGTGGAGACAGAGAGTCAGTGGTGGGGGGGGGAGAGTGAAGGTAAATGGGTGCTAAATCGATAGGATTTCATGGAGACTCAGTGAGCCAGTCGGAGGGGAGATACAAGAGAAATGAGTTGGAGTTTAAGATTAGGGCCAAAATGATAGCACTGTAGTACTCAAAATTGAGGTGAAGTCCAAATGAATTTTACCAGGCAGGGGAAAAACTATCAGGGTTAAAGATTAGAAAATTGTAGCCTGTACTATGGATAAAAGAGCAGGGTGAGAGATAGGAAATTGCAGAGTACACTAGGGAGAACAGAGCAGTTGCAAAACAAAATTATCTTTAGTTTCATTAGCAGATAAAATGCAGTCATATAGTTTTACCTGTGCTAAGTTTATGGAAACAGTGTATAATAATCACAGGTAACAGTAGTACAATACATAATGCTCCTAAAATACACAGTCAAAGCAGTGAAGCAGAGAAAACCAGTGGCCAGTTTTCCATTGGATGTTCAGAGGCTCACAAGCAGGCAGTGGCTGCAGAAGATTAGCTGTGCCATTGATAGGAGGCAGTATAGTGCAGTGGTTTAAGGCTCTGAGCTGCAAACCTGAAGACCTGGGTATGAATCCCACAGCCCCACTTGCATACTGTGTGACCCTGCATAAGTCACTTAACTTCCTTGTGCTCCCAAGTCACACTGGTAAACAAGCTTTCAACTTAGTGTGTCTCTCCTGGTAAAAAAAAGGGGCTAATAAGAAAATGGCTTTGGAAGGCAACAGAATGTAAGAAAGCTGCTTCCTGGGTAGAGAGCATACTTTAATCTTTTATGTTTTTGTGGCTGGCAAGCAGGCAGCAGCTGTAGAAGATGAGTCGCGCCACTGATTGGAGAGGGAGTGCCCAGTCAGGGGTCTCAGATTTTTTCATGGTTGTTTGGGTGCTGGCAAGTGGACAGTGGCTGCAGAAGATGAGCCATGACACTGATTGGAGAGGAAACAGCTTATCAGGGGCCTCAGTTTTTTTCTTGGATGTTTGGAGGCTGGCAAGCGAGCAGTACCTGCAGAAGATGAGCCACACTACTGATTGAAGAGGAAGCACCCGGTCAGAGGCCTCAGCCATTCTCTTGGATGTTTGAGTGACTGGAAAGTGGATGCAGCTGCAGAAGATTACCTGCTCTACTTATCTGGAGGGAGTGGCTGGTAAGGGGCCTAACCCTTTTTCTTGGACGTTCAGGAGGCTTGCAAGTCAAATATTCTGGCTTGTCTGCTGTGGGTTGAAGCTCTTGGTCTCTGTCTGTGAGTCTTCCTTTCGGAGGCTGTTTAGGTAATAGGAATGTAGCAGAGAAATATTTTGGCAGTTCCTTTCAGAGGATATCTGTGTTGGCAAAGTCAAATGTGCCTTTGCTGTCATTACGACAAGTTGAATGTGGTATAGCATTCATAAGGGGATTTTAGCCTTGTGCAGTGTGTTTAATTTCCTGGTATGATTTTTGTTTCTCTCTTACAGTGGGTGTCACATCATTGTATATATGAAATCTTTGCTCTGACCACAATACGAAGCCTTTTAGTCTTGTCTGCATTTGGATGCATTCTTTGAGGTAGATGAACAAGCACCAGGCTATGGTTACCCACAGTTTGTCATTATGTTTAACCTGTGGGTGAAGAGATATGTGCACATAGTTCAGTGAACTAGAGGTGCTGAGCGGTGGTGGCCTTGCTGTCTTAAGGACAAGGTTTTGCACAAAATCTATGAAATTACCCTCTTCTGCTTGTTCTACTATACCGTCCAGCACTATGTTGTTTTTTTGGAAATGGTTTTCTTAATCTTCAAATTGGTCCTCTAGTTTAGTTAGCTTTTTTATGTTAAGCAGCTTGATATGGCTCTTGCTTGTTGATCTTCTATCAAGCTGATTCTCATCTCTGTGTTAGAGACACAGATTTCTAATGTGTTCATTGCAGGTTTAATGGTCTTGATGTCTGCAGCTAGATCACATAAGGTCAATTTTGTGTTGTCCGGTTCAGAAACATTTGTCCAGCTGATCATACTTGTACAGTTTATCCAGTTGTTCAGTTAAGAGATCATTCATTGAAGTTGTAGGCACAGATTTCAGTGGCGAGTTAAGCTAGGTGTCTTTGATGGCTGGCTCATCCGATTTAGGCTATGGCTATTTTGTCTGTCCATTTGCTGTATTTCTGTTGGATATATAGGTCTCGCATTGAGGAATTCATTCCATGATATTTTCCTCTAGCTAATTACTCATAATTCTGGTGGTTCGGTGCAGTATTACTGATAAAATAGCTATGTTTTGTAGTTTTGAATTCAGAGCTAAGGGAGAGGCTGCTATGTAGTGTGAGTGCATCATGTGACTCCCCACAATGTAGAATTTATATCAACAACCTCCTACAGCAACTTATTCTATGCTTTTATTGTATGCACACACACAAAAAAAAATATATGACAATGAATATTATTTAATCATACCAAGTGTTTCCTCTGAGTTGAAATTTGTTGAAAATCTCTCAGTTTTAGTGTAATACAAGCATGCAGTAGTGGCCATCTGTCTCATAACAAAGATGTGCACTGTATTAGTTAAACTTAGTGATATTTCAAAAGAACCAGTTATAATAATAAAGTTGACATTATCAATAGCACCACCTCCATACTACAACTGCCACTGTAAGTAATAAAGATGTTAAGATCAGACACAATCCTTTACACAGCTAGCAGAGCTGTTTAATATACTGTATGTGTATTTATCCTTTCGGGAGGTAATTGCTTTCCACACAATGACATAGTTTGCAGAAGCAGAAATTGGCAGTTTGAGAATATATTCCCTTTCCAGATATTGTCTCTCTATATATGCTGGATACAAACAAAATGATTGTGACTGAAAAATGAGAATATTGCAGAACCACAGAAGGGGATAAAAAACACAAAGTTCTTGAATACCATCCACCTTTGCCGAAAAGAAAAGAAAACAGAAATAATTCTGAGAAACAGCCTCAGTCAAGCCCCAACTAGAAAGTACAGCATTAATTGGCATTCAGATTCCCTCTTTCTCCATATTAGTTGCAATCATTAAATTCTGCCTGAATGCCTTATTAAGAAATGAGTCTCAGGAATTAGACAAAGCAGTTAAGTGCTTGTTCTCTCTCTCTCTCTCTTACAATCCTATTTTTTTTAGTCCTCACTCCTAAATTAATATATTAATTGCATTATACATTCAACTGGACAGGGACAAAACATCTGACTTGTGTCTTCCTGCCACTCTTTTAATGTTTTAATCTTAGCTGTTGTTTTGATCTTAGTGTGTATGTGTGTGTGTGTGTGTGGTGGGGGGGTGGTGGAGTTGGGTGCACCAAGACACACACACTTATTTGTCACTGCAGACAGAAATGCAGACTACTCAAATCACAACTTTGCTTACCAAAGTTGTGGAGGCCAGGATGGGAGGTTGATTGTGATGAATTTGTAGCAAACTTTGAGTATGTGCTAAACTTTAATAATGTATGACTAAAAGAAAAAGGTCGGCCAATTGCTATGTATCTGTACAGTAAATTTGATTCCTATAGTCATAACATACTCAGTTTGTACCATGTAGCAAAATTATTGTATTCACTGCATCAGATATTTGCAAACACTGCATTAAATAAAATATTGCATATGTAAATCAGTAATTTAAATATATCAGTTTGGTGTATCTAGGTTATAAGATGCATTCAATATTTCTAGCATATCATCACAACCTACAAACACTACACTGTAACCATGTTTTGTATCTTTGTATGGCACTGATGGTTGTGATGATAACATTCTGCCAATGAAGAGTATGTCTGAGAACAGTAGCAGGATGGTCATACTAGAAATCATCTGGGGTGGTGATGTCCCTGTTTACCACAACTGCCTTTTAGGTAAAGGGCACTGGAGAATTAGTTACAGCATGATTGACTCCCAATTTGGTAATTGTGACTAGGGAGCTGGACACCTGATTTTACATCTACAGTATATCTGAGATGTTGAAACACTTATGAAACAGCAGGTACTGCATATGCTGTTGGTGTTATTACTTTAACAGTTCTGATTAGTGAACTTGATCAATACCTGAGATTGAGTTCCTGGTATCACAATTGTAACTAGCTGGTTGGTATACTTTATTGGAACTATTGTTGAGCTACATCGATTAATGCCTTTAGTAACATATGGCTACAGGATCTGGCATAGTTTGTCCATTTTCTCTGTTGGCACTTCTCCATTCTCATCACATTCATCACCGTTGCACATTGATATTTTGTTAATTCCATTCTTATAGAGCATGTATGCAGTTTTGTGTAGTTCTGCTGTTTGTATTAGACAATTCATGAGGCTGAGAGGTTATTTGTAATACAGTACATTTTTTAAAATCACATCACACTGATATCAGTAACAGTTTAAAAGTTTCTACTACCCTCACTTGCATTTGGTCACTCATTTTTTTTCTGTGTGTAATCTACAATAGTCAAACAAACAATACTGAACATCACTTTATTCTGTGTTGTAGGAATGTACTGTAAACTTTACTTCGGTTATAACCAACACGTGTGGCCATTAGGAAAATCATATTACAGCATATGCTGCAAGACACAGGTCAGTGTGCTTAAACATCAGGGGCCTGACCTTCACAGTTGCATAAAGCAGAGCACAACATTTTGTGCTATGGTATGTGATTGCCTGTGAAGATGAAGATGCTATATTCACTGGAGCACTACTCAACAAAATATGGAACTATGCCAGCCCAGTGCTAAGCCACTTAGTGCTGCCCTAACAGAGTTCCTGATGTATGCCATGAAAATGGATAGCACTGGAGTGCTGTTAGTAATATTCAAAGAGACCCATGCAAATGAGTCCATTGGGAAAGAAAAGTGCTAAGGGACTATTTGCATGCCCACTATATGCACATTTGTTTGGGTAGTGAGGTAGGTTAATGTGGAACCACCCCTTCAATTGCCCAGTCCAGACATGTAGATATCTCAAGTGTTAGTTGTAACCAACCAATCACCATCAATCAAGGGGACAACTAGCACCTGAGACAATAATTTTAAGTTGGGTCTGGTGAATGGGGGATCACTACCACCAAAGATAATAATATTTACATTGGTACTTGCAATTTGGGGGGTGCACTACTACTAGGGATAATATTTACATTGGGGCTGTGATTGGGGGGCAGTATTACCAGGGATATTATTTGTACATAATGGTCTAGCAATTGGTGTGGAGGAATGAGAGCACCAGAGATAATAATTTTATGTCAGGGATAGTGACGGGGGGGCAGTACTTGCACCTGTAATTGTATTTCATTCAGAACTGGCCAGAGATTGGTGGAGGAGACCACTAGCAACAGGGGAATATATTTTTACAGAACTGGGTGGTGATTGGTGGGATGGTCACCACTAGCACCAGGGATTGTGATATAGAAGGGGCGCCACTAGTATGAGGGATATATATTTTTACAAAATGGGCCGGTGGCTGGTGGGGGTGCCAGAACCACAGGGGCAATTATGCTCTCTCAATGGCCAACATGGCCAACCAGTTTGATGACTGCATCACCTCTGGCAGCTGCAAGGAATGTCTGGCATTAATCTGGGGTTTTGTTCAATGTTATCTGCACTACACAAAATGACTGCAATGAACCCTTTTGTGCAATGCAAAGCTACTGAATATGGTGCAACAAAAAGCCACTGAATATTGAGTAGAGTGGTTATTCATGGCCATGTGCTTCCCTTGGCTGCACACACACGCACATTAAGTTTTGCATGTCTGTTAACCCTTTTCACCCTTGTAAGAACCCTTTTATAATATGTAGATACAGTGCAAACCACATTTTGTTTTATGAAACACTCATTAGCACTGATGCAAATTTTTGAGTATTGGGCCACAGCTTCATAACCCATGGACTTTATTACACACTGCTAATATAAATTACATATTTTATCTTGTATGTTTTAATTTACCCAGAATTTTACAAATATGAATTCTAAAGAAATCAGCACTGTAATGGATTTGCAGGTGGTGGGGCTTGAACTTGATGCCCCATGTAACAAAATATGCACAGTAGCCACTAACTCACACTGCATGTTATTGTTTATGCTGATTAGGCACCAGATGATAAATTGAAAGTGAACTCTGTTTGAAAGGGGTGCCCTGATATTATGTTACAAGTCAAATCAGTGACTGTATTGAGTTAACCTTTTTCTAACGATCAGTTATCTTAATTTTCCCTGACATGCACTTATAGTACTCAAAATAAAACAATAAAATATTATTTTATGCAATTAAGTTTCTTTCTTAAACTAAAAGTCTTAAAAACATCTTTAATCAACACTAACAGTACTAAATCCTCCAGGAGAACTCACTTCTGGAAATCACTGTATATCTAGATACATAAACAGAATGCTTCTGATGTAGTTTAATTTTTAAATCAGCAGTCACCCTGCTTTAATTAAGCATCTGTTCTTCTAAAGACTGTAGGTGAAATTGTCTTCCATTCATGTAAGTTTGTTTACTTAAAAAAGAAAAAGCATTTCTAAACTCAGCAGCGCCATTTCTACAATTTCATATTGTAACCTACTAAATGGTAGCTTCTCTCAAGCTAAATATCATAACCACTGCATAGCACTTTAACAAGCTGCTCAAACCATTATTCCAACTCTGAAACCCATTTATGTCTTTCTATTCCTTGTTTTTAAAGGAACACACACTACAGTATGTCTGCCAGTACTGCTCTGGTAGAACAATATTATCACCTTTTAAGCTTATTAAACATTACTTCAGGATTCAGTAGTTAATGTTTCTTATTTCCTCATTTTGAAGGACTAACTGTCAAAATGGCCAAGACGATGACATCATGACAGGAACCATGACCCAAAATCAAGATTGGCCACAGCCCAAAGTTATTGTATGTGGCCCAAGTTGTGGGGGCATGCTGATGAATATCCCCCACAATGAGATATTCAGCAGAGATGGGCTGCCCAAGCGTAGGAGATGAGTGGTGCAAAGTTAGTCATGGAAAACTGTGTCTAACTTGTAGCCACCCACAGGCAGGCTGTAGTTGTGCACACAGCAGCACAGCAGCCTGCAGGCCTTTCAGCCCAGTGGCACACCCCCTCCAGACCCATTCCAGGAAGCCCATGTGTGGGTAGAAAGAACCTGTCACCATAGTGTAGGGCACCCTCCCTGCTCAAGCCACATTGTTGTTCAGATAAACATATGCCCCATTTTGTCCATAGTAGGGCACCCCCTTGCTGCCCAAGCCCTGTCACTGTCCACTTACATATAAGCCCCATCTGTCTAGAGGAGGGCATTCCCTCCCTGTCCAAACCCCATCACTGTTCAGCTATTGAAATTCCCCAATTGTCCATAGCAGAGCACTCCCCCTGCCCAACCACCCACAGATTATTATTAGCTGTGCAAGTCCCCCCCCTTTTCTGTAGAGTAGTGGCCACCCACCCCGTTACCCCTGACCCCATCTGTAGTGTAATCCCACCCTGTACTGGTATAATAATGTAGGGCGCCACACACAAACCAGGATTCCATTATGATCAAGAATCCCCTGACGCAGTTTCCCATAGTGCTTTGGTCCCCCACCCTAGTAGGCATGACTTCCTCACATTACCCCCCTCACTACCCATGACAGCGACTGTCACAGCCCTCCACATCCTGCTACAGCCAACTGCCAGCTGTGCAGCTCATATTTACTGTACTGTTCACAGAGTGAGCCCATTGGCTGTCATCAGCATGGGTGGTGAGGGTGTGTGAAGGGAAGGAGGGAGTCATACCTACTAGGGTGGGGGGTGAGGGGCTGCTACACTATGGAAAACTGTGGCAGAGGATTCTTGACCATAACGGGATCCTCATTCGGGTGTGGGTTGGGGGGTCCTACGATCAGGGCACCTGGTGTTCTGCAGCAGAGTTTTCTGATTTCTGCGGCATGATTTATTCCCTTCTCTGGCAGAACACAGTCCTGTGACTGGCTAACTATGATGTGATGTCATCGATGACATCATATGCTGAGCATCGAGGAGGGGTTTCAGGATAAATGAGATGGGAAAGAAAGCCTAACACTATTGAAAAACAGTATATTTATAAGAAAATTCACCAAAAACAATGAATTCTGCAGCACTATATATATTCTGCGGCATGATGCACATTCTGCGGCAAATTCTGCAACCGCAGAACCACAGAATTCCGGGGGCCTTGTTTATGATATAATACCAGTACAGCTGAACTGGGAGGGGGAAGGAATTTATTAGACAGAGAGAGAGAGAGAGAGAGAGAGATAGATGGCTGGGATAGGCAGACAGACAGACAGAGACATAAACTGATCTAGAGGCAGAGAGCTAGAGACAGATCATTGGCTCACTGCTGGAATGGGAGCTGGCAGCATGTCTCCTTCTGGCGGCTGCAGATGTCAAGAAAGTCCAGTTGTTCTCATAAAGACAATGGGGGTGAATGACTCCTCCTGCTAAGCTAAACACTCTGGATTTTGGCGTGCCAAGAAAATGCATTTCTGGCTTATTTTTATTTAAACAAACACCAGAATTTAACTAAACTGGTCCTGTTTAGCTAAGTTCAGGTGTTTAAAACCAGATCTTTTTTTAAGTATTTTTCACATTTTAGTTGGAAAAAAAGATGGTGGACACCACAATCGTTATGTTTTTTCAAGATTAATCATTTGTGATAGATAAACTCTCACTGATAAATTTGTTATCATTTGTTTCAAAGGAGTATACAAAATCCTAGTAAGCATGTTCAGAAAAAATACTTAAAACCCTTGTAAATCTGGAGCCATTTAATTAAGCAATAAGGTACAACCAGGGGTTATGTTAATGTTCTAGCCAATCACCCCATAAGGGTGTAATGTGGCACTAGGTGCAGCCGAGTGCCATATTGCCCCTAGTGGGTGATTAATTTGGACAGTAATGTAATCCCTGGGAGTACCTTATTGCTATTATTATAATTAGGTTCAGGTTTCTTTCAGTTTTCTAATGTTGCACTGTATTTATTTAAGATATTCATAATTATTGACACAAAATAGTCCCTGTGCCAAAGGGTAACAGCCTTAGCCCTCACCTTTGCAATATTAACAACTTGAGGGTGATACGGTGATACTCTTTACTAGCAGGACATTTAAAACAAGCATTTGTCAATGCCGAATGTTTGCTTGCTGGCATTGGCAGTGGTAGTGTAGAAGTTACAGAGCTGCATAATAGGAATGGCAGTGAAGTATTGAACTGAAGCCAACCCCACCACCACCCTGCAGAGAGTGACAGGCATTGGGGTCTGTCTTTGGGTCGTCAGGCATAACGGCCATGCCATTTCACCATACCCCACCCTGCAGACACTGACAAGTGTCACGGTGTTCCTTGGGGTCTTTGGTTCTTATGCGCACCCCATTCCATTAGGAAATATAGTTAGATGGGTGCGATATAGGAGAATAGGGTGAACTTTGGGGCCGAAGAGTCCAAGGCATACCTTGATGCCTCTCACTGGCTGCAGGATGTGGAATGGTATGAGCATTACAGGCAAGAATCCCAAATCACACCCCTGATGCCTGTCATTCTCTACAGGGTTGGGTGTTATGGTTGGAAACCCTAATACCTCTGGCATTCGTTGGTATTTTCACTCCAAATTTTCAACATGGTTTTTTTGTGACCCCACCTCATGAACAGTGGCAATATCAGTTTGTTAGCCAAAAGCTGCTTATGCACAGCGACTACAGCATTTAGCACCACAGGTGCAAAAACATTCTGAACAGGATGTAAAACATGACAGCTGTACTGTTCATGGGGAGGTGTGAAAAATGGCAATGTTGCAAATCTGCAGTAAAAATATAAAAAAAACTGGTGAAGTCACGAGCGTACATAGAAACTGTGCAACGCATACCCGTAATATAATTAGGTTGGGGATTTTTTACAGCAGATTGTCAACTCAGGCATTTTTGTGCTTCCGATCATGTATAGTGTCACTGTTATTTTATTTATCTGTCCCGAACAATGATTTCCCACAGCGACCACGCATCTCTGCACTGAAAGTGTGAAAACACACTTCGGCCATGTGAAAAATGACAGCTGTACTGTTCATAAGGATTTGTGGAAAAATGCCACTGGTGAAAACCTGGACTGAAAATATTACAAAGTCATGAACTTACTAGGGTGCATGGAAACTACACAATGCTCACTCGTAACAAAGTCATTTTATGGACTTTTGTCACCAAATTTTCAACATAGCCATTTTAAGACCTCTGCTCATGAACAGTGTAACTGTGATTTTCATAATCTGTCCCAAACATTGCTTTCGCACACCAACAGCACCATTGTGCGCTACATGTGTGAAAACACATTTTGGGCGACATATGAAAAATGGCAGCTGTACTGTTCAGAAGGAAGTGTAATAAAATGGCAATGTTGAAAATCTGCAGTGAAAATATTAAATTTGCAAACTTACGAGCATGCATAGGAACTGCACAACGCATGCTCATAAAACAGTCATTTTTAGGAATTTTTTCACCAAAATTTTCAACTTAGCCATTTTAAGACCTCTGCTCATGAACAGTGTCACTATGATTTTCTTAATGTGTCCCATACATTGATTTCGCACACTGACTGCATCATTGTGCGCTGCATGGGCGGAAACACATTTTGGGCAAGATGTGAAAAATGACAGCTGTACTGCTCATAAGGAGGTGTGGTAAAATGGCAATTTTGAAAATCTGGAGTGAAAATATTGAAAATACGTGAACTTACGAGCGTGCATAGGAACTGTACAACGCACGCTCGTAAAACAGTCATTTTTAGGAATCTTTTCACCAAATTTTCAACATAGCCATTTTAAGATCTTTGCTCATGAACAGTGTCACTGTGATTTTCTTAATTTGTCCCGTACATTGATTTCACACACCGACTGCACCATTGTGCGCTACATGGGCGGAAACACGTTTTGGGTGATATGTGAAAAATGACAGCTATACTACTCATAAGAAGGTGTGGTAAAATGGCAACGTTGAAAATCTGGAGTGAAAATATTGAAAATTCACGAACTTACGAGCATGCGTAGGAACTGCGCAACACACGCTCGTAAAACAGTCATTTTTTGGAATTTTTCCAGCAAATTTTCAAAATAGGCTTCTTGAGAGCCCACCTTATGAACACTGGCAGTGTCATTTGGTTAATCAGTCCCAAAAGGTGATTTCGCATAGTGACTTGAAATCACCCTTGGGCCAGAATAACGCCATGACAGTGATAGCATTCATGAGAAGGGTCCCAAAACCCCACATTGAAAATTTGGTGCAAAATTCCAAAAATGCCTGAGATATGCAGCAAAGTTGAAAAACCCTATCTATCCCATTATACAGCTTACCGCATTTCCTCAGTTCGCAGTCGGCTTTGAAGAGTGCAGGCGTGTTCCCAGTCCACCGATGATCATCGTGCGAGCTCTGGAGGTAAGTATGGGGTGAGGGGAGTGTGGGGAGGCAGTGTGCGAGTGGGTGGGTGCGGTTGTGGGGGGCAGGAGACTGCGTGGGACTGTTTTTTCTTTACAGGTTGTTTTTTTTTATTACGATGATGCAGGACATTTGCCACGCTGGGGTGGACTCCCAGCTTAGCACAAGGATGGCTGGGGGGGTGCAGAGCCGATGGGGGATTGGGCACCCCCGTCGGCCATAGTATCTGTTGCCACGCTGGGGTGGGCTCCCAGCGTGGCACCCTCGGACCTGTACTCTGGGGGGTGAGGACAGTGGAGCCGACGGGGATTGGGCACTCCCGTCGGCTATACCATGAGTTGCCACGCTAGGGTGGGCGCCAGCATGGCATGTGGAAGGCTTTGGGGGAGGCACAGCACAGCCGACAGAGTTGGGCACCCTGTCGGCTATACAGTGGAGACAATGAGTGGGGCAACATGCAGTATGTGTGCGTGTGTGTTTGTGTAGTGGAGCTTATGCATGAGCAAGCGATATCTGATCGCTGCTCACTGAAGTGTAGCTCCCCCTTTCAACTGTACACCACTGCATTTTGGAGCTGTCATAGACAGCTCCAGTATGCATTGGAGGACTGGGGCCGTGCCTGCCAACATACTGACTGAATTGGAAGAGGGGGTGACACACCTCCGAAAACTCGGATGATGGCAC
Organism: Neoceratodus forsteri; assembly: GCA_016271365.2. Classification (NCBI taxonomy): domain Eukaryota; kingdom Metazoa; phylum Chordata; order Ceratodontiformes; family Ceratodontidae; genus Neoceratodus; species Neoceratodus forsteri. Next base: position 1,356,503,027 of record CM057452.1, read on the forward strand.
TATGTTTCTTGCACATACGTGCAAGCAAACATAAAAATGTGTATCCACTTCTGCCCTTGCATACAAGTAGCTCCTGTTACTTGTCGAACTGTTTAATGACTATTTTATTATATCTGTCAGCTCACGATCAGCCCTGTAGCATTACAGTAGTCCAGACAGGAACAAACTGCAGAATGTGTTAACGCTTATGTGTGAAGCTTACAAATACATTGAGAGACATCACATGTGATAGTTTAGGTTTTTTAGTGCATTTTCTGCTTTTTTTCTTCCCTGAGACAACAGTTTCAAAAGTTGTACACAACTTGTACTGCATCATCACTCAGCACTAACCAAAACACTGAAGTTCTTGTGAGATTTGTCATTGTGGTGCAATCTACAGGGCTGCCTACACCTTTTTTTTGTTAAAACAAAACTGAATGTACTTTTAGAAAGGGCAACACAAATGACAGTGGTGTCCTATATTTACCAATTGCTCTGCACTTAAGGTTGTGCAGTCGAGTGCTTTGGGGCAGTCACATATTGGAGCAATTCCTCACAAACTAATAAAAAACGCCACACAGTGTGTGCATGCTGTGACAGTACCGAGAGGATTCCTCGGGAGTACAAGCAGTTGGATGCCAACAGTGAAGTATGGACTTGGAACACAGTCTGCTGCCACCAGGAAACTCAGGGAGATGTTGCCATACATCCCCTCATGTGAAAGATGTAACTAATTTCATTGCCGTTAAAAAAAAAAAACAACAACAACAAATGGAAAGAGTGCAGCATTACAGTATTGATCCCTTTCTCCATGCCCACTACAGACAAAGTGCAGATCTGGGAGAGGCACATAACGTACAGCCCACGCTGGCATTTTCTTGGAAGTCTGGTGAAGGCATTACTTTACCGACAGTGCCTCTGCTGGGAACAAGAGGCCATTAGTGATTTGTGGTACTCTGCATTTTTTTTTTTTTTTTATAGCAAGCCCACTCTTGGTCATCTCATTGCTGCAGACTGATTTTTTCATACAGATTAGTGATTGCCACTTTATTTACCTGCTCATTACTTCCAGGTTGAGCTGCAGACAACAACAAAAAAAAAACAATTTTGGTTCTGGTGCTTTTGAAAGGAATGGGAGGGAGAAGACAGGAAATGTTTGGTAACTTTACTTAACGGGACGCGGGTGGTGGACAGGGAGATGGGCATAGGCTTTTTCATCAGGCAATTATGTTGCAGATTTTCAACATTTATTTCACATACATTTAGGGTGCGCTGTTGATAGTGGTCCTTTTAAAAGTGAAAAAACCAAAACAAAACACACACAGTAGCAGAAAGGAAATGGATCATTAACAATCATTTCCTGTTGTGACTGCTTCATTTTTGCCTTTACACTGCCCAGCATGTCTACCGCTTAACTTAATGGCGACTCTATATTCTAACTACAGAATTTCTAAAATAAAGTAATAACTAGTCCCATGCAGATTTATGCTGTCGTCATTCGGCTGGACAAGTATGTTAAAAAGTAGATTAACATAAGGGTTTAAGAAAGCTGCCAATCAATCAGATTGCAGCATTCCTGAGACCCTTATAATAATATTTTTTTTCAATAAACCTTAGAAAGGCACTACCTTGGCACAGACTGCTTCTACCCTTAAAATTGTGTAAAAAAAATCAATACTGTCTAGGCTATATGTGACAACAAATAAAGGTGTTAAGTATTGGGAAAAAAATCACGTCTATTATTTTTTGGTGTTCTCCATCTTAGAATCTGCACATGATGCCATCACATAACTTTTAATGTTTTTGCTCCTTCCACCTCCACTGGGAGGCTGTTCCAGGCAACCACCACTCTTTCTGTGAAGAAGTACATCCTCACACCTCCACTGCATCTACTTCCTTCTGGCTTCACAGCATGACCTCCTACCTCCTTCCATCTTCAGAAATGAAATGGTAGACCAGCCTGCATGACAGCCAGCCCACTCACATCATCTACCTTCCCTTCTCCACCCCCGCTTATTGCCTCCTGAAGCCTTGCCTACCACTTTTCCTGGTGGTTTAAATGTGTCCTCTGCTCCCCAGTACCCAAAATGATTCCCTTCATGCCTCTGTGCATCACTTTGCTGCAGATATTACTTGTGACCACACTTTGGTTGATTGGGTGACCTGTGAAGAATTTCCTAATGGGTGAGTTCCTTGGAGATGGCCGCCAATGTGGGGGGTGCTGCCAACGTACTGGGTTGCTCCGTGGTGGGTGGGATGTTGCTGGTGGTGGAACAAGGCTGGGGGTCATGGACCGCAGGCTGACGCTCCTGCTGCTACTGCTCATCGCACTGCTACTCCTCCTCATGCTCCAGGCAGCACTTCCTGCCAAAACAAAGTGTTCTCTGTTGAGGTGGATGTCACTAGATCTGCCAGTGAACTGGGGATTAAGATACCATGTCCACCACAAACTCCACACTGACCATCTTCTGTTTCTATGTAGTAAACCAAAAAAAATGAAAAACAGAGACACAGATCGAGACAGACAGACAGAACAATACTTCACAAATGAGCAAACATAAAGATTAAGTAAGTAAGTAAATTCTGGATCTTGTCCTAAGCAATGGGGAAAGGATAAAGGGAGCACATTGGGGGAGAGCCTCGGGACTAGTAACTATCAAGCTGTGGGGATCACCATAAGGACATTGCAGGAGGCTAGCCACACAAGGACTAGAAACCTGGATTTCAGAAGGACAGACTTTGGCAAGATGAAGGATAATTCAGAAAGGCTATACAGGGATAGGATGACATAAGGGAAGTGGTGAAACAGTGAGATAAGATAAGGGAAGCCCTGCACCTAGTAGCAAACCATTGTGCCAGGCCCTGCAGCAAGAGCAATAGAAAGAGGAAACCACTGTGGTTCTCGAGGGGAGTAGCAGAGCTAGAAAGAGGAAAAAAGATGGCATTTATGAGGTACAAGGTGACACAAACCAAGGAAGATAGGCAGGAATACTTGGAAAAACAAAGGGAAGCTAAAAGGCAGTAAGGGCAGCAAAGGCCAAAACCGAGGAAACACTAGCTAAACTGGTGAAGGAAGGAGGGAAGGCATTCTTTATATATATTAGCAAGAGAGGAAAAAGACGCCGGCCCATCGGCGCAGCGGTGGGATTTCCACTTGCGACGCCGGCGACCCGGGTTCGGGAACGGACCCGAGTCGTCAGAGGGCTGGCCGCGGGGAGAAGGATTGAGTGTCCTATGGACTGCTCTCCTTCTCCGGGAGGAGGGTCGAGGCAGCGTCCGGAGTGATGGGGACCCCTGGCGGAGGCTGGTGGCACTCACGCTGCCGCGCTTACGTCAGGGAGGAGGCGGGGCGGACGCTGGCGTCATTGCACGTCCCCGCCTCCGGGAGGGAGGAAAACTGAGGAGGAAAAAGAAGGAGGGGGAGGTCCTCCATCTAGGTGAAGCCTCCCGGAGGCTTTCAATGCACCTCTGCCGCCAGCCTCCCCAACCAGATATTGGTTCCACGGCACTGGAGTTGAGGGGTCTCAGTTCATGGCCCCGCCCAGGGGAAAGCCGGGGTGACCGGAGGGGCGGCAAATGGGCAGGCGGTGGAAGCCCGGGGACCGTGACCAGGCTGAAGGAGGACGGAGGACCCCCCAAAAAAAAAAAAAAAAAAAGAGGAAAAAGACGGGGGTGGCAGGGTAGAGCAGAAAGAAACTGACAAGGCAACCATCCTCAATAAATACTTCTGCTCTGTATTCATGGAAGAAGACAATGAGTAAGGTCTCCCTCATTAATGGAAAAAGGCAAACAGGAAGAATGGGTGAACATTAGACTTTTTCAGAGGACAGAAAAAAAAGAGCACTAGAACAGCTTAGAGTGGATAAAGCTATGGGGCCCAATGGGATACACCTGAGTATCCTGTCCAGGAGGATGTGTAATACCTTGCTTGTGTTCTGCACGGGCAGCGGGAGAGGGGCAGCTGAGGGCCATATTGCTGCATTGGCAGTGGGAGAGGAGCAGCTAAAAGCAGAATAGGCAGCCAGGAAAATGTCATAAAGGCATCGGTGGTGAGTTGTAATGAAAGCTTTTGGCTAGGCCAAAGGGGGTTGGAACCAATTAGGTGGCTCCAGACAAGGTGCCAATAGAAGGTGCTGGAGAAACAGGGTGGGATTTTTAAAGTTTGTGACCAGGCTATAAAGCCAAGCCCAGCAGCAAGGCCAGAAGGCCAGGAGGAGCTATAATTCCTTGCTTGTGCCCCACCCTGGCAGTGGAAGAGGGGCAGCTGAGGGCCATATCACCACATCGGGGGCAGGAGAGGAACAACTGAAGGTCAGATAGGCAGCCAGAAAAATGCCATAATGATGTCGATGGCAAGTGGTAATGGGTGTTTTCAGCTTGGCTATAGGGGGTCGGAACCAATTAGGTTGCTCCAGGCAAGGAGCCAATAGGAGGCTCTGGAGAAATAGGGTGAATTTTAAAGCTTGTGACCAGGCTATAAATCCAAGCCTAGTTGCAAGGCCAGAAGTCCAGGAGGATCTGTAATTCCTTGTTTATGCACCACGCCAGTGGCGGAAGAGGGGCAGCTGAGGGCCATGTCACTGCATCTGTGGCAGAAGAGGAGCAGCTGAAGGCTGACTAGGAAGCCAAGAAAATGCCATAAATGCATCGGTGGTGAGTGGCAATGGGCAATTTTGGGCTGGTCAAAGGGGGGATAGGAAACAATCAGGTGCCTCCAGTCAAGGAGCCAATAGGAGGTGCCAGAGAAACAAGGTGGGATTTTTAAAGCTTGCAGCTGGGCTATAAAGCCAAGTTCAGCTGCAAGGCCAGAAGTCCAGGAAGAGTTGTAAATACTTGTGCTCCACCGCCATGGTAGAAGAGGGGCAGCTGAGGGCCATATCGCTGCATTGGAGGCAATAGGAGGCAACAGAGAACAAAGAAACAGGGCAGGATTTTTAAAGGTTGCGGTTGGGCTATAAAGCCAAGCCCAGCTGCAAGGCCAGAAGTCCAGGAAGAGCTGTAATTCCTTGCTTGTGCACCATGCCAGAGGTGATAAAAGGGCAGCTGAGGGCCGTGTTGTCACATCAGCGGTGGCAGAGGAGCAGCTAAAGGCTGGATAGGCAGCCAGGAAAATGTTGTAAAGGCATTAGTGGTGAGTAGTAACAAGTGCTTTCAGCCTGGCCAAAGGGTTTCAGAACCAATCAGGTGGCTCCAGGTGAGGAGCCAATAGGAGGCACCGGAGAAACAGGGCGGGATTTTTAAAACTTGCAGGTGGGCTATAAAGCCAAGCCCTGCTGGTAGGCCAGAAGTCCAGGAGGAGTTGTAATTCCTTGCTTGTATTTTATCCCAGCCACCCACCCGCTCCACACCACCTCCTTATTAAAAGGCCTTATTGGGCTCCTCCCAATTGGCTTGAACAATAGGAAGGGGCAAAAGAGGGATTTGGAAGGGAAGGAGTCAGTGAGAGTAAGTAGAGCTTCAGGAGCAGGAAGCTGACATGCAAGTGAAGCTGGAGCTATAGCTGGGGATACACAATGGCAGCTGGAACTACAGCATTTATAGGTGCTGTTATTGGATTGTACATTGAAAGAATTGTATAGTCACATTAAGTGTAACTGTTAGCATTGCACTGGCTGCATGTGGGGGGTAAGCTTAAGCAACTGAAGTGATTTGTACTGTCTGCTGGCTAACTTGTGGAAACTGTGGGGAGAGTGGGATGGTGGCACGGTGCAATTAGGGAGGGGGGTTCTTAGGATAGAATCACTATATTAAAGAAATTATAAAACAGAAGGGGTACACTTGAAGTCTAAGGAAATAGAGGAAGGCAAGTGTTAGTGTTAACCATTTGGGGTATAACGTGGGTTAGTGAGACAGCGGAGAAGGCAAATGGAGAGTGCTAGGGAAGGACACACTGGGGTGGAGGGGCACTAATAGGGTGGGAGGGTACTGTGCAGCAGTGGGTGGTTCAGGGGCAGCAGAATGCTAGAAGAGCCGATATGGGTATAATAGTGGGCTGCGATGGATGTGGAGTGGCAGTCTGGATAAATATACTGTGGTAGTTGGGAGGTGTTCAATCTGTCACACCTAAGAAGTCTGGAGGAAGAAATCCTGAGGCTTGGTAGAGTGTTGGAGTGGATGGATGGATGGGGGGGTGCTGGTTCAGTAGGGGCTATTCCAGGGAATAAAATGAAGATGTAGCATGGGAGGATCAGAGGTTCAAGGGAGGGGAGGGGGTGCAGGAGCAAAGTGAACAAGGGGCCTAGCATTGGAGGGAAGGCTCAAGTAAGGAGGAAGGAGGCAATGCACAGCAATGCAGAGAGGGCAGGTAATAGATTTGAGGTATTTGCAACATTGGGGGAGGAGTTTGGGGTATGGTCTCATCAGGAAGTGGCAGGAGAGGGAAAGGGAAAGGAATGCATAAAAGACAGCAGTCTATCAGAGAAGTGTGGCTGGGGAAATGGGGGAAGGGCAAAGCTGGAAGGGCAGATAAGGGCAGGGGTATAGGGGAGAGAAGCAGTGCTGGTATCTAGCATGACTGAGATGTAGCAAAGGGTGGAGCCAAGAGTGGATGGAAGGGATAAGGATGATAGTGGGAGAGCAGTGAGGAGGGAGGGAGGGGCGATGCCATGGGTGGTGGGGCGTAGTGGAGAAGGGTAGAGTTAAAAAAGTAGCAGATTCTAGAAATAGGGTACCTAGGTAAGAGGGTGGAGCAGAGATGAGGAATGAGAAGGGGGTGTACTGGTGCTAGGGGATTCCATACTAAAAGGGATCAGGTGGGGCAGCAAGGAAGAAAATCATAGTGACATATGGGTGGAGTCCATACCTAGTTTAACAGCAGGCAGGGCAGTGCAGTCAATTCTTAAGTGCACAAGGAGGGGTAGGAAGAAACCACACCTCATGGTGCACATGGGTACAGTTGAACTGGCAGGGGAGATGGTGGAGGTAGTAATGGAAAGGTTTGAGGAACAGGGTAGGCTGTGCAGGGAAATGAGGGAGTCAGTGGTCTTCTCAGAGATGCTTCCAGTACCCTGTGCAAGTATGGTGAGGAAAGGTAGAATTTGGGATTTCAGCACTTGGCTGGGAGAATGGTGCCGAACCAAGGGGTACATGTTAGTGGGCTGCTGGGACAGATCCTGGGACAATTATGATCGCTATGCAGGGTACAGATTACACCTGAGCAGGGAGGAGAAGGGTATATTAAAGTATGGGACAGAGAGGTACATAACAACAAAGGTGGATTTAAACTAGGTGGGGGGTGGCAAGTGGACAGCCTGTAGGCAGGGGTGTAGCCAGAAATTTCTGTTTTGTACACACTCTCCAACAGTTACACCCCCCCCCATTAAAAAATGTACACATCCTTTCCAAATGGCACCCCCTTCCAAACAAGTCAGATTGTTGTCAGAGGATTCCTTTTATCTCTAAATAGATTATACATGCACCTGTCTCCTAAACAACAGAGGTTTAAACAAAGTCACTCCTCAGTGGCCTACACTAACCCAAATACTACAGATTAGAATGAAAATGTTAACAGAAAGGCATATGGTTTGCAACAGGCACTCAACAAAACTGTACACAAATGTGTACAATGAGTATGCCTGTCTACACCAATGCCTGTAGGCAGGGATCCCAAACAGAGGAGTCAAATGAGCTCACCCCCCAAGTTAGCGGGGAGGGGATCAGGGGATTGACATGAGGGGAGATTAAGGGTGGGATCAGGGAGGGTTAGGGAGACAAACAGGTTGGAGAGTGGTCTCATTGAATGCGAGAAACCTAGGTAGCAAATCAGTTGAGTTACAGGCTCTCATCTCAGTAGGGAGGGTGAACATCGCAGCTATCATGGAATCATGGGCCACCCAGTACCATGACTGGGATATGATGATCCTATGGTATAGAATATTCAGGAAGGATAGGGCCAAGAGAAAAGGGAGGGGCAACAGCAATTTATATAAGTGAGGGGATAAGGTGTAAAGATGAGGAGGGGGATTAGGAAAGGACAGAGGCCCTATGGATGATGTTTCGGACTTGAAAAGTAGGATACTGAGGTTGGGGGTAGTGTAAAGGCTATCAGCTCAAGTGGAGAACCTGGACAGGTAGTTAGCCGAGCAAATTAGAAGGGTTTGTCAGAAGGGGAACACAGTGGTGGTGGAGGACTTCAACCAACCTGGGGTGGATTGGAGCGCCCCAACCACCATGAGTGCAGAGGAGCAGATCATATTAGAGGCATTTCAGGACAGCTTCCTGGTGCAGTTGGTCTGTGAGTCAACTAGGCTGGAAAAGACTCTCCACATGGTACTATCAAATGAGGAGGCTATAAGGGATCTAATGGTGGAGGACCCTCTGGCAGGGAGTGACCACCACTCAGTGAGGTTCACACTCATTATGGGGGGCAGCAGGTGGTACAGGCACCAAGGTGATTGAATTTAAGGGGGATGACTTTAAAAGGATTGGGGAAATTATGGGAAGTCATCTGGAGGGAATACAACCATGCATGAATGTGAGTCAAAAATGGGATATTATTTAGAAAGGGCTGGCAGAGGCCACTGAGTCATATACTAGAATATGAAGTAAGAAGGGAAGGGCAAAGAAGCCCAACTGATTGTCTCAGGAAATCATGGAATGGGTGAGGGCCAAGAGAAAAACATTCAAGAGACTTAAGAAATCAGAAGGCGAAGATGACAAGGATGATTATATGAAGAAGTCCAGGGAGGTGACCAGGCCAGTTAGAGTGGTCAAAGCTTTTAGAGAGCTAAGACTGGCATAGGGTATTAAGGACTAAGAAAGGGACTTCTTCAGATACATCAGAGAGCGAAGGAAAAGCAAGAACCAGATTGTGAGGATTAAGAAGAAGTGGGAGGATCAAGAAGAGGCACTAAATGAATACTTCTGCTCTGTGTTCACGATGGAGATAGAGAAGCAGAAACCTCAAGGGAGGGGAGAAGTGGACTGGGGGAAGGGGTGACTGATATAGTGATTACAGAGGACAGGATTCAGGAAGGTTTAAAGGCAATGAGAGTGGACAAGGCACCAGGACCAGATAGCATTCACTCTCTGGTACTAAGGAACTAGCAGAGATCCTGGCAGGACCACAGGTTGACCTGTTCAATACCTCCCTAGACACAGGATGTGTACCACAAGACTAGAGGATGGCCCATGTGCTGCCCATTCAAAAAAGTGGCAAAAAGAACGAACCATGCAACTAAAGGCCAGTAAGTCTCTCATCAATTGTGGGAAAGTACATGGAGACAATCCTAAAAGAAAGGCTGGTAGCCTTTTTGGAGGGCAATGGACTCCAGGATAGTCAACAGCACAGATTTGTCTTGGGTAAATGCTGCCAGACAAACCAAATTGAGTACTGTACTATGACTGGGTGACCAGGGAATTGGACAAACACCATGTGGTGGATGTCCTGTATTTGGAATTCGGCAAGGCCTTTTATTCTGTGCCGCATAGAAGGCTAGGGGGGGAAGCAGGAACATATAAGGGTGGGAACAAAGATGGTTAGCTGGATCACCAACTGGTTGAATGGAGGGCAGCAAAAGGTGGTAGTGGGAGGGGCAATCCCGTCACCAAGGGAGGTGTTGAGTGGGGTACCACAGGGAATGGTACTGGGACCAGTGCTGTTTGGAATAGTCATAGCTGATATCTCACATGGAATCAGGAGCAAGATCATTTTGTTTGCAGATGATACGAAGATGGGAGCTGTGGTAGAAGACATCAAAGTGTGGAGGGAGCTGTAGGATGACCTGATTAAACTACAGGAGTGGGCAGAAACATGACAACTGAGGTTCAACATCAAGAAATGCAAGGTACTGCACTTCAGAGCTAGGAGCCAGGGGAGTAACTATTAGCTGGGAAAGGTACAGTTGGGAAGCAAGGAGGAGGAAAAGGATCTAGGGGCTCTTATATCAGGGAGTAAGAACAATTCAGCTCTGTTCAGGAAGGCGGCAGCTAAAGCCAACAAGATGGTGGGGTGTACAGCAAGGGGAATCTCCTCCAGAAATAGGGAGGTGATCCTTCCCCTGTACAAATCACTGGTCAGGCCACACCATGAGTACTGTGTGCAGTACTGGTGCCCCATTCCTGAAGAAAGACATTAGATCTTTGAAGGGGGTACAGTGTAGGGTGACTAAAATGATCCAGAGATTGGAGCGAGGGTCCTATGATGACAGGCAGAGTGAACTGAACATGTATACCTTGGAGGAAAGGAGGGATGGGGGATATAATCAAAATCTTTAAAAAACGAGAAAGGATAAACAAGACCAATACAGTAGGGATTTTCCAAATTAAAAGAGGGAGGGACACAAGGGGGCAGATTCAGGATGGAAATCAGGAGGCAATCTTTTCGCAGAATGTGTGGTAGACAAATAATAATAATAAATAAAAATAATAAATACAACTTTATTTTTATGCTGCCTTTCCAAAACCAAGGCACCTCACAATTAATTAAAACGTATCATAGTTCACAACAACATAAATATAATAAAACAGGAGATACAAATAAATTAAATCCATCATTCACTGAATACTTGCTGCCAGAGGTACAGTATGTTTTTCACACTTGTTTGAATCCTTCCACAGTCGCGCACTCCCATAACTGACAGGGTAGAGAATTCCAAAAGGATGTGACCACATGTATAAATGCCCAAGCCCCAGAAGATTTTAAACACACCCTTGGAATATCTAGCAACTCCTCGTCAGTCGAGCAGAGCAATTGCCCAGGGCAATAGGGTACCAGAAGCTCTTTCAGATAGTCCGGGCCCTGCCCGTGTAGGGCTTTATTGGTCAAAAGACTGATTTTAAAGGTAATCCACCACTGTACTAGCAACTAGTGCAGATACTGTAGCACCGGGGAAATATGACAGGACCAGGAGGTTCCCGTCAAAAGCTAGGCCGCGATGTTCTGCACTAGCTGCAAGTGGCAAATTTCCACCCCAGGTAGCCCTAGGTACAGGGAGTTGCAGTAGTCCAGATGCAAGAACACAAAGGTGTGGATCAACGTAGGAAGATCGCTGGATGGAAAAAGGTATTTAACCCTGGAGATGTTCCTCAGGTGGTAAAACGAGGTCTTAACGATGGCCGACAACTGTGTAGGAAGCGTCATCCCCTCGTCAAAAATTACCCAGATTTCGCACCTGCTCAGAGGTCAGGAGTGATAGGCCCCCAAGAAAAAGACCCGAGGGTGAACCTACCCCTGGGACCCCCCATCCTGCGCCCTGGGTCCACAACCAGCACTTTAGTCTTTTCTGAGTTCAACTTCAACCAACTCGAATCCATCCAGTCCTGGATCTCTGTAAGGTAGTTATTGAAGACTGAAAGAGCTCTATCCTGGTTGGGTGGAAAAGAAAGGTAGAGCTGGGTATCATCAGCATAGCAGTGAAACCTCAGTCTGTACCTTCTTACAATGTCTCCGAGGGGCAGCATGTACACTGCTAATAACATGGGGGACAACACAGACTCCTGAGGTACCCCACATGACAGAGGGACTGGGTCTGAGGAATGAACCCCAGACACCACCCTCTGAGTTCTTCCAGTGAGGAAAGATGTAAACCACCTGAGGGCTGTACCCAACAGGCCACAGATGAATCTCAGGCGACTGAGCAGAACCCCATGGTCCACAGTGTCAAACACTGATGAGAGAGCAAGAAGAACCAAGATGGAGCAGTTCTTCCTATCTCTAGCTATCAGGAGATCATTGAGCACCCAAACCAGTGCTGTCTCAGTACAGTGCCTCTTTTGAAAACCGGATTTTAGAGGTTCATAGATGTCATGGACGGTAAGGTGGTTCTCCAGTTGTATGGCCACAACCTTCTTAACCACCTTCCCTAAAAAGGGAAGGTTGGAGATAGGTCTGTAGTTCACATAGCAATCTGGGTCCGAAGAAGCTTTCTTCAGGAGGGGTGTTACCACTGCCTCCTCCAGGAAGCTAGGAAACTCACCTGTTTCCAAGGAGCACCAGACAATCCGTGCTAGGACAGGACTGATGGAATCAATACAACCCAAAACCAAGTAAGTTGGTCCTTGATCCAAACTATAGCACATAGGGCGTGCACCCTGGTCAATCCGCATGACATCCATGAAGTCAGGGTGGTTGAAGGTACTGCAGGAATGCTGAGGGCTAGTGGCCAAGTGCTGGTTCAAAGCAACACCCGTACAGTGTGCCGCTTGGAGCGCTGCCCTGATGTCAGCCACCTTAGTCTCAAAGAATCGAGCAAGTTCATCACACTCTTATTTGCGTAAAAGCTTTCCGAACTTGTAAACAGGCTGGGTTGCACAGTCTGTCCACTATTTGGAAAAGCTGAGCTGGTTGATTCTGAGCTGCTGCAATCTCCCTAGACAGGAACTCTGCCTTCTTACAGGTGTTTGCAGATTGATAGACTTGATAATGGTCCATCAATCTAAGGTGGTAGGCATCAAGGGCAGATCTCTGCCAGCAATGCTCTAACCTTCATCCTAGTCGCGGCATCTCGCTCAAAGTCTTGTCAAACCATGGGGACCGAGGCCAAAGGGAGAGAGGATTAACTTGGACAGGAGCAATGAGATCCAGAGCCGCTGAAATGGCAGTGTTATAGGCCACCATAAGGGCCTCTGGGTAGCTGTTTGCCACTGGAATATTCGACAGATCAAGTACTGCCATTAGGCCTTCAGAGCTAACATCTCGTAAAGGGCAATACCTGACCATCTGCACTGGGGTAGGCCTATGAAGGGGGCACTAAAATTGAACTCCATGGTGTAGTGATCAGGCCATCTGACTGGTTCCACCCCCAAATCTGAGGCTTCGATCCCCAGGAGGAAGACTTAGTCAAGAGAGTGATCATATTTATGGGTAGCCATGGTAACTATCTGTGTAAGTCCCTGAGATGTCATCAACTGGAGGAAGTGTTACCCAAATTGTGAGAGTTCATCATCGATCCAGGCATTAAAGTCCCCCAGGACCATCAACCTGGGCGATTCAAATGCCATGTCAATGATGAAGTGTGCTACTTCCTGAAGGAACCACTTCCCATTTCTGGGAGGATGGTAGATGAGGGCGATCCTACACCTACACCTGCTACCACAGTACACTCAAAAGACTCAGTCTCCTCAACGGGTACACTTTTTTTTTTTTTAATTGTTTAACCAGGAATAGCACACTAAGCTGAAAGCTTGTTTACAGGTGTGACACTTGTGAGACCCAATTCAGTCTTAAAACAGACCACAACCCCGCCCCCCCGTGACACAATCTCGAGCTGTGTATCACCGAGCATCCTGCCAGAGTTGCAGCCTCTAATATGGGGCCAGAGTTCTCGTCCAGCCAGATCTTGGTGATGCAAGCCAGATTCACCAAACTAACAAGATCTGCATTAATTGCAGTCTTGTTTTTAATGGATCTGGCATTGCATAACACCACTCGAGTTGGGTGAACTTCCAGGGAGAACCACCTGCCCACCAAAATTGGTGGTGCCCTTGGGTATGGTAACCAGACATGGAGGACCATGATCTAGGTTCCATTTCGCCCCAGGGCATCTTACGACCCTGATGTGGTGGCCCTGCTCATTCTCCCTCTGCCGTTCGCACCCCCTGACCCCCTTCCCCCCGATGAACAATATGCAGCACTCTACAGTGCTGGTAGGTTGAATACTGCAATAGGGAGACAAAGTGGTGGAGGACAACAAGAGCCATCTAGGTTCTCCTTTAACAGTCCAGTCAATGGCCTGTACTGCACTACAGAGTTACAGGAACTTCCAGAAGTCCTGTGAATTTAATGAAAAGCGTGCTTGGAGTTGTTCAAAGGACATAAGGGTACTAGTATTTGGTAGATAGAGCTCTTGCACAATGTGGATCCCTTTCCCTTCCCATGAGGCCCAAGTCAGGGGTTTGTTGTCCACCCTAATAAGCCAGTTGTGCCAGAGGTCTAAATACCTAAAGGATATCATGGCTCCTTGGTTCGATGTCTTGGCCGCCTTCATAAGGCGGAACCAGGCTCTCCTAGTAGCGTCCATGACTGGGGTGAGTTTGTCTGGGGATATAACAGTGTTAGTTAGGAGTAAGCTAAGAGGGGTGGGCTGACAATTTTGCTTTTTAAATTGTATCCACGGCGGTGAAGTGAGAGGAGTTGGGACAAACCATTTAACTGCTTGAGCAGCTAAGAAAGACCTGCGATATCCCCGAAGCCAGGGAAGCCCTAAGCCCCCCCGAAACCAATGTGCCCGTAGTTTATGAACTCCCCACCTTGGTTTCCATCCTTCTCACAGAAAGAATGAGATTAGTTTATCTAATGTTTGAAATACTTTGTCTGACAAAGTTATGGAAAGGTTATTCAACAGATATGCTACTCAGGGCAGCAGGAGCATGTGAAAGTGCTGCAACCTTCCCTGGAAGGGACAGGTTCAGCCATCGCCAACGTGCTGCTTCACTTGTCAGCTGTGTGCGTAGGGGGGTAAAATTCCTGGATTCTATGTGCCCCCAGACAAAAGGAATGTGTATACCCAAGTATTGTAAGTTATTGGGAGCCCATGACAGTCCCAGCCCCTGCAGACAGTCTTTAGTGCAGGCCCCATTCAAAGGGGTAACACTGGTTTTCTTTTGGTTGACTTGCAATCCTGATATACTGGCAAATGATTGTAAAGTCTCCAGCACCAGGCTAAGAGACTTCTGTGGGCGGGAAAGAGTGAGAAGTAAGTCATCTGCATACACAGTTGCAAGATGAGAACGATCACCCATGAGATACCCTGAATCGTTTTATTGGCCTAGAGTACTCGGATAAGAGGATCCAGACCTAGCAAAAAGAGTAATGGGGATAGCTCGCATCCCTGCCGGATGCTCAGCTGCAAGAGAAAGGGCATGGATATGTCTTTATTGGTAAGTATTCTGGCTACAGGTTCATTATACGAAACATGGATCAATTGTTTAAAGAAAGTGCCGAAACCATACAGTTCAACACCTCATGTAGATAAGGCCACTCAACTGAATCAAAAGCTTTCGAGAAGTCAACTGCTATAGCTGCCATAGGAGTGGGAGACCGAAGGGCTAGCCATTTGATGTTGAGCATGAGGCGGATGTTGTCAGCCACTGCCCTACCTTTGGTGAATCCGGCTTGGGAGGGGTGTACTATGGAGGGTAGGACCTCCATCACACGATTGACGAGTATTTTGGCTACGATCTTAGTGTCTATGGATATTAATGAGATAGGGCGATAGTTTGCACAGTTTAGCGGGTTGTCAGAATTCTTCAGAATGAGAGTAATTAAAGCCTCTCGCATTGTTGGTGGGAGGGAACTGTCGAGTGTGCTTCCTGAAGGGCAGCAAGTAGAGGGGTCCGAATTTCGGAACTTAGTATTTTATATAATTCAGTGGTCATACCATCTGGTTCTGGAGCTCTACCCTTTGCCAGCTGGGATAGAGCCTCATGAATTTCTGCCTCTGTAATAGGGGTATCCAAGGTGCTTTTCATAGCTTCTGGGAGCTGAGGAATATGAGCCATTGAACAAGTGGTCCCTCATATGATCCTTCTCTTGGGGGATCCATGAATGATACAGCTGCTGGTAATATTGTGTCATGCACTCATTAATTTGCTTGAGGTCTGTAACTGTCTCTTCATTGGCAGTCCTAAGGGCATGGATACGGGAAGCGGCTTGCTGCTTCCTCAGTTGATATGCTAATAGTTTCCTGCTCTTATCCCCACCCTTCCTATATGCATGTTTGATCCCATTCATATGCCACTCAACTTGTTGGTGGAGTATAGTGTTTATCTGGTATTTTAACCTGACAATCTCCCGGAGTTTGGTTGCGTCAGGACCCCCGGCAGTAGTTATCTTAAACTGTGATTCCTTGGCTGAGAGTTCCGCTTGGAGCCCAGTAAGCTCCGCCTTTCTCTCCCTGTTTTTCTGAGCCAAAAAAGCTATAATATGCCCCCTTAACACAGCTTTGAAAGCCTCCCAAACCATGGCTGCGGACATTTCCCCTGGCTTATTGTGAGCTAAGTAATCCTGGGCAGTGTCTTCGACCATGTTCTGAAAGGAGGGATCTTTAATTAATAATGGGTTGCAACGCCACCTGGTGCTAGTGCCCCATTGCCCTGCGGGCAGGAGGGTGCAGGAGACAGGAGCGTGGTCCGATACTAGGATGTCCTTGATCTCAGTTGCTGCAATATCCTGGGCTGTGTACCCATTCACAAGCCAGAAGTCAACACGGCTGTAAGTTGTGTGCGCTGTCGAGAAGAAAGAGTAGTCCCTCCCCATGGGGTGGTCTCTCCGCCAGACATCTATCATGCCCCATTCTCTCATCATTTCCAGTAGTATGCCCACTGCCTTAGGATGGGTTTGTGGGGTGGGCTTAGACTTATCCAAGAATATATCCAGGGCCAAATTAAAATCCCCCCCCCATCATAATTGGGCTACTGTGGTAACCCTCGATGAGGGATTCTAATGCACAGTTAAGATCAAGGAATAACTTGGAAGAGTCCGTGTTCGGGCTGTAGATATTTGCTAACACCGCATGTGCCCCCGGGTAGGTGAACCTAGCCCCTATCCTACGACCATGAGTGTCCGTGATTGTTTTATCAACCATCCATGGACATGTCTTTCTGACCAAAATGGCCACTCCCTTGGACTTGTTTTTGGCTGAGCCAGCAATTACTGTCCCTCCCCACACCTTTTTGAGCCATCTCACAGTATTTGCAGTAAGATGCTTCTCTTGGAGCAACACAATGTCCACCTGAAAAGAGTGAATGTGTTTAAGGACAATATTTTGTTTTGTTGGGTGATTCAGCCCCTTCACATTCCAGGATATGAGCTTAAGCTCCATTCTGGAGTACGGCTCTGCCATGCTGAGGTTTTAGAAAAAGAAAGAAGTACTCACCTCAGGGGTCCTAAGAATGTAGAGTAGGATAAGTGGTCAAGGTTTCTGAGGTATGATAAGGTGTTCAGCATAGGAAAGACCAGAGGAGTTTACCAAGTAGTATACAACACAAATGACCTAGTAGCAAAGAAGAAAACACAAACAGGAGTGAATATACCACACTCTAAACCCAATAGGTATTATATAACTTTTAAAGATTCCCACTAAACTATGGCTTGAACAGTAGTATGATAATTACCTATTAACTCCAAATCTCAGATACAATATATCAAAGAGTAACGAGTAATAAGCTAGTGAGTCTTGGTGTATGCACAATGGTACTATTCCCTTGCCAGACGCAAAGATAAGCACTCCGCCATGCTAGCCAAAGACTCGAATGGGGAAGAAAGGGGTAGAACCGTTCAGCTGCTTGCTGCTCAGACCCCAGCCATGCCTAAACAGTATTCCATGACATATACCACCTATAATACGAGATTGGGTGAGGCATCTAAGTCTGGAATAAAAAAATAAAAAAAGAAGGGGGAAATTTCATGCAAGGCTTTTTACTTGCCAGCCACCCTGCCACCCTGCAGCCCTCTCTGCTGACACATGCTCTAAGAGGGATCCTTTGGAACAGAGTCGGTGCCAATTGGTGTGGAGGAAGAGGACCCCCAAATGAAAAATATTCCCACATATCACTGGCAGCAGTGCTGGGAAGTCCTTGCACATATAGCTTCTCAAGCGGGGTGGCTACCCTTTGCAGCTCCCAAACCCCCCATGCCTTGCTTTAACTTCTACAAATATATGCCCCCCTTTACAAAACACCCAATATACAGCGTTGGGGGGGGGGGAAGAGGGAGAAACTGATCTCCCTTCACTCTTAAGATATAATATCAAATAAAGTCATTTATATCCTTCAGTCCAGTGGGGGAGCTTTACCATTCGAGAGGGGTACCATGTTTGTGCCCTGCAGACCCTTTGACAGAACTTCCGCAAAAGACAATGTCCCTGGTTTAATGGGGAGCGCAGCACTAGTTATGAGTTCTTCTGTATCTGGCAGATAATCAGCCCAGGATCCCATTTCTGCTGCTTCCATTATACTCTCATCTGGTATATCTTCTGGGCCAGGTTGCACCTTGTGAAGGGATTCATCCTTGGTTAGCTTGGCAGGAGGTGCCATTTCTCGCCCTCCTGCAGAGTCCAAGTCACTATTGGACCGGTGCCTTATCTGGGTCACAAAACCAGTGTCCTGAGGAGGTTTTATGGAGGAGGAATCACCAGGGACCCTTGAATGGTTGGCTACTCTTCCAGGGCTCTCCATTGCAGCTTGCCAAAATCGAGGAGGGCTGGGGGGTCCATTTCCTGGGGGAATCGTCCAACTTCTATTTTGGTCCCTCTGGATGCTGCTGCCTTTAACTGGGTTCCTACTGTCCTTGGTGGGGCACCAAAGCTTCCTGGGAGAGGGAGTTTTTATAGGCAAGCATGGCCAGTTCTTAGAGATCCAAATTTAAACCTCTCAGGGAGATTCTGCCACTATTTCCTTCCCCTTCTTTTGACACAGCCAGGTAAGCAAGCTGATGAAATCCATATTTGAAGCCGTGTTGGGCCAGTACCTTTTTAACAGGTGCAAAGGCCTTCCTCTGAGCTGCCACCTCAGCAGAGAAATCACTGTAAAAAGAAAATTTTGCCCCATGCCACATCACCTCCTCCAATTCCCTAGCTGCTCACAATACTCGCTCTTTCATGGAATATCTTAGAAAGTATTTGTATTTCTTGAAACTTGGCTTCCCAGCCAAATGCCCTTTGGGGTAACCCTTGCCTCAGTGTTTGCGCACAGAGGTTCTTTGTCTTTTAAATAGGTTTTTATTTTAATGGGTTCACCACAATATATCCAAGGCCCACTGCCTTAAGGGTAGCTGGTCCATTCCACTGGGGTGTCAAACAGAGGAGGCATACTGATGAGTCCTGGTAGGATGAAACACGTGTCTATGTCTTCTGTTAGCACCCTTTGCAAACTCTGTGAGAGGCCTTTCGGCACCATGCAATTCTGCTTAAAGTTGGACCAGCATAACATTCTGTGGTGATTTGCATATGCAGCCCATGATGCTTTGCATTGTGGGGGCATGTGTGATTTTGTATATCTTAGAAAGTAGGCAACTATGGGTCGTGGCACAGGATTCTTTGGTTGGGGGTCCCCAGGAACCTGATGCACCCTTTCAACATCTAGTGGCCCATGCCACCTATCCCCCAGCATCTTCAGAATCTCCTCATTTAAGAAATGCTCCACATTCATCCCTTCCGATCCCTCAGGAATGCCCCAAATCCTTATGTTGTTCCATCTGCTGTGGTTTTCTTGGTCCTCAGCCCTCTGCCATAAAGTGGATAAATTGCTCTCATGGTCCTGGAGACGTTGCAGGTTTTTGGCTTGGCTTGACTCTAGGCTTTCAGTCTTCTGCTCCACCACATTAACTTTGTCATTAAGAACCTGCACCTCAGCCACAGTCCCAGCAAGGGTAGTCGATAAAGAGTCGACTCTAGAAAGCAGTGTCTCCAGCAGAGACGTTATATGCTGTAGGGAGGAATAAACATCAGGTAGGTGTGCAGAGGGCTCTGAGGCCATGGCAGGCAAGCCCCATATAGCTTGTAATGGTAGAGTCTTCGGGGAAAGGCGTACAGGTATGGCTCATTGCAGCTTACTTTCCTCCACGTCTTAGGGCTATTAGAGCTGAGTCTGGGTGTTTCCTAACAGCGGGAGAGAGCAAGTCAGGCACCAACCAGTATTGCAGTGTTGGCATTAATCTCCCTGAATGCAGAAGGTGCACGGCCTATCTGTGGCCTGATTGAGTCACGTCTGGGACCGCTGTCTTTAGACCGCTAACCGTACCCTGAGCGCAGATATCACCTCACCGGACCGACTCTTGCAGCTTTAGAGACGTATTGGGGTTCTTTTAAATTAAATTGGTTTTGGATGCCAGATTATTTCCCACAAAAAGGCTTAGCTGGGGCTCGAGCTATGATATTAAGTGGCCATATCTTCCGGCATCCAAGCCACCCCCCTGCTCCGACACAATTTTTGTTGCAATCCTCTTTAACATCTCCATCCTGTCTATGTCTTTTTAGAGATGGAGCCTCCTGGGGGTGGGGGTTGGGTGGGTGGGTCTGGGTGGGGGGCTTGCGGAGGCTGTTTTTGTTTGTACTTTTTAGATTGTACTTATTGTCCTATGTTTGACCCTACTTGTGCTGTATTTGCTACTTCTATCTTGTCTCCGCAAGTGGATGTATTAAAATGTTCAATAAAATGTTAATTGCAAAAAAAAAAAAGAGATGGAGCCTCCAGAATTGAACCCAGTACTCCAGATAAGGCCTTACTAGGGAGTTGTACAATGGAACCACCACTTCCCTCCTTTTATTTGTTATACCCCTCACTATGCAACCTAACATTCTGTTAGCCTTTCCAACTGCTTTGTCGCACTGTTTAGCCACTTTAAGGCTGTCTTGCATGACTGTCCCTGGATACCGTTCCTCTGTGGTGGTTTCCAGTGTTAGCCCATCTAGTTCATACTGAGCCCTAGGATTCCCTCTCCCTGGGTGCATAATCTTGCACTTTTTTGCATTGAAATCCAACTGTCATTCCTTGGACCATTTTTCCAGCCTCTTAAGGTCACTCCTCATTTTTTCTATACCTTTCTGTAAATCTACCCTGTTACATAGCTTTGTATCATTCATGAGCAAGCTAACCCTCCCTTCTAGAACCTCTGCAATTTTGCTTATGAAGACACCGAAGAGCACTGATCCCTTGGGTACGCCACTTGTTACTCATCCCTCCTGTGAGCTAATCCCACAAAACATATCTGATTGTGTAACTTAAGCAAATGAAGAAATACATGCATTCCTTAGTGAGACTTAAGCTCATGGCCCTTTGTTTACAAGACTAGTGCTCTAAGCACTGAGCTACAGTATCGACTTCCTAAGCAAAAATAATAAATTAATTCCCTACTAGCTAGTGAATCATCCCCACCCAATCACTGGCTGTATACCTAAAATAAATACCTGTTACTCAATGATGGTGTCTTGTATTCCTCATTGGCAGTAGAAAATCATCGAATGCCATTTTAAAATGGTAGCATTCATGTAGAGTGCATATTATTGAGCACTACACTTTTGAGTGACTCAATAATACCACTCTCACTCAGAGCGAGTGGTGAAAAAGATTGCTACATGCTGTATTGTGAGTATAGCAAGGAGTTCCACTCATTAGTACAGGATGTAGTATCCTGTGTGGCTGATTCCTGCTGAGCTGCTCGCATAGCATAGTGGTGTGTGCCACCTCTTGCGATGCTAGTAGAACTGAGTTCGGGTCTGGCTTCAAGCGGAATCTTTTTTTATTTTTAGTTCAATAACTTGCCCCATGGGCCCCCCCCCCCTTGAGTTGATTATTTTAGTTTGGGAGGGTGCGGGGGACACTGGTGGCATAGCCCCCCGCATAAATAAATGCTTTGGGCCAGATTCTGAAAGCCCTGCATCCGATGCAAAGTGCTTGCACCAAACAGATATGGTACAAGGTGCACCTTGCATCCAGGGCTGCCTCCACGCAATTCACAAAGGTTTCCTGCATCGACTGCAGGCTGCCTGCCCCAGACAGGGCTAACACCAGCCCTGCACTGCCCTACGACATGGCGCAAGGTGAACTGCACTGACGCATGCTGCAGCTTGCTATTCACAGACAGCACCCAGTGGGAGAAATTCTAAGTGCCCTTCGACCAGCCAGGGCTGGCGTAAGAGGACTTAGACATCATTCCCCTTAATGAGCTGTGGTAGCACAGGTGCTGCTGGTCCCACCTCTACAACCCTGATGTACCCCACATGCACCCCATATGGAGCAGACCCCATAAGGTGTCCCTTGGCAATACAGGGCAGCATCCCCCTTCAGATCCCTGTCGTGGCTCTCCCCAACTATGCACTGGACCCCTAGGTGTCCCCACCATGCAGACGCATGGCATATGCCCATGCACTGCAGGTCTTGTATCCCTCATCCAAATGGGTAGTGCCCACCCCATCCCCAGACAGAGCAGGGGACCGGCACAGCCCTCCACATGCCTCCATGGCCAGTCCCTAAATAAATGGACCATGCAGTGCATGGTCCAAGGGGTTTGTGATGAACCCTCCCATGCACCTTGCAGTTGCTGTATGGCTGGGGTTGTCACAAGCATTGGGTCTTAGGAGCCAGGACCCCTCCTGTACCAGAATGTGGTGCAGGGTCCCTGGCGCGTGGGGCATTGGTGCACACTGCTGTTTGCTGCAGCTTGCACTGAACACAGCTCCATTTGAGAATCGGGCCCTTTGTGTCTGTGGATTTTAAGTATTGTAGTCACCATCACTATTTGCGATGGTTGCAACAATATTGGGGGCTCTCTTGAGCAGGCACTCTTTTGTGGTCATCTTATGTGATGGGCAGTCGGTGAGACCCGCCTTTATCACATAAATCTTTCTGAAACTACTCATAGTCTTGCAATACACCAGCTGTTCTGTGAGCCAATTCTAGATGCCCACCACCCTTTTCCTTATTCATGCTCCTCTTTTGTTAAATCTATATGTCTCACTAGACGAGTTAAAAAAAAAGCTTTTTCTGGTAGCATCGAAGCAAAAATCAGAATTTTGCTTCTGCAAATGTTTTCAAATCCATTTCAAATATGTTTGCTAAAATTTGGCCTGCCCTGCACCCTTCAGTAAATTTCTGTTCCCTGGTGTCTAGCCCCTCCCCCGGTGGGTCACTGATCACCGCCTGCCTTGTAATAAATTAATTCTCTGCTGACTAGTCATTCATCCCCCCACCCAATCACTGACTGCATATGTAAACAAATTCTGGCAGAGCCACTATGGCTGCAAATGCCATTAACTTGATAAGGGAGCTTCATGGGGTTAAACCGAAACATGAATTGTATTTAGTAAGGCCTACAATACCATTCCCTGTATGACTTGCAAATAAGCTGGGCAGCCTGGGAGTGGGTCGCAATGTGGTAAACTGGGTTAGGAATTGGTTGAATGATAGAAGATGGAGATTCATGGTAAAGGTGCTCAGTCAAAGTAAAGATAGTGACCAGCAGGGTGCCACAGGGATCAGTCCTGAGCCCAGTCCTATTTTATGTCTTCGTAAATGAAATTACAGAGGGTCTGGAGGGGAAAATGTGCCTATTTTTGAATGACACTAAGATTTGCAACAGGATAGCCCCTCTGGGAAGAGTGGAAAAAATGAGGAGCGACCAAGGAACACTAGAGGAATGGTCCAAAATATTGCAGCTGAGATTTGATGCAAAAAAGTGCAAAATCATGCATCTGGGTTAGAGGAACTGAGGATCGGATTGGGGGGAGCTGATGGTCATCAAAATGGAAAGGGATTTTGGTGTAATCATATTGGATGACCTAATGTTAGCTAAACAATGTACCAAAACTGTGAGGAGAACCAGTGGAATGGTGTGGTGCATAGGGAGAGGTATTACCAGCAGAAGGAAGGAGGTGGTGATGCCACTATGTAGATCACTGGTGAGGCCTTATTTGGAATATGGTGCCGCATTTCTGTCATGCAGCTTTAAATCATAAATGCATTAAATGGTTCTATTTTAGATTTCTATACCTTTCCCCTACTGCTGTCACTGGTTAGCCTTATGGAAAGTAACCAGAACATATCTTGGCTAGCATGATGATTCACCTACACAAGCTGATTCTCAGTTTACAGCACTGTCTTTTTAAAATGTTAACTTCTTGTTGAAAATATGCCATAATCTTTCCATCCAAGTTATTACTAGAAATACTGTAGCTAGCTTGACTTGAGGAAGGGTTAAGAGAATGCCTGACCATCAGTAGTTTTAAAACTATGTTACAATTGTATTTATTTTCATTGGCCTTTCCAGATTGATTTTAAAAATGTATATTGCTATCTGTTTTAATACTGCTGTCTATTCTACTATTTTGTCTTACATTGTGTACAGCGCCTTGATTCCAAAAGGTGCTATACAAATAAAGATTTGATTTGATTGATTTGATTTGAAGGGTGAACATGATCAGGACGACTTAGCAATTGAGATGCATATGCAGCAAATAAGTCCAGATGTGCTAACATATCCTACAACTGTTAAGCGTTACAGTCTGCATAATACAGAAGACTTACAGTGACGAATCTTCTTATGGTTTGGTTGGTTTGGGTTCTGATGTATCTGCACAATTGCTTGCTGTTGCTTTTGTCTGCAGTTCCATTTTTGTCTTGATATGGTTACGTTTGCATTTATGTTTATTTTAAAATGTTTAATATTCTGACCATGTGGTTATGTCACGAACCGTAACTGATCTCCAGCCTTAACCGCCCCCCCACCATGGTCCAGCACTGTTACCAAGGTCCTCATATGTGTATCCAATGCATGTTTGAAATCTGTAACCATTTTGGTACCCATTACCTCTTCTGAAAGGCTATTCCATGTTTCTCCCATCCTATCTCTAAAGAAGTATGTCATTGTATCCCCTCTAAGTCTTCCCCCTTCTAGCTACATATCTTGCCCCCTTGTCCATGAACATCTTTTTCTTAGTAAAATTTAACCTTTCTGTACCTTATTGATATGTTTGAAGTATCTGAATGCTTTTATCATGTCTCATCTTTCCCTCCTTTCCTCTATAAAATACATACTTAACTTCCTGAGTCTTTACCCCATAGGCAACAGTTCCATCATCTTTCATCTAGAGTGCAAGTTTAAAATTCCTGGCTTTCCCCATTCTTACATGCAAGATGTCTTGTACAGCTGGTGCCAAGAGAATTACTCCACACAGATAAAAGGGATACAGCTTCATCCCCAAATTATGCAAACTGGACATGCCACTGTATCATTAATTTTAAATAACACAAATGTCGTTTCACATTCTTACTGTGAGGGAAACAAGAAAGATCAACCAGCATGGTTAGCAAATGCATTAATTGTCACCTGTGAATGAGTGGGGAGGATTTTTTTCCCTAACATTCCTGGTAGTTTTATGCCCTCTGGAACCTGCTATTCAGGTTTTTTTTATTGCATCTTGACCCAGACAATCTTCCAAGAGTGCACTTTGCTCTATTGTTTAATAGCCCAGCTGGATGCCAGTGTCTTGTTACATTGTCTTTTTGTTTCAAATTAACCACAGAAAATACAGCATGGCAGTCAGAGGAGTCACACTTTGAGTCTTAGGGTATATATAGCATAATTAATAAGTTTCTTAAATATTAGTACTTTATCCAGCTGTGTTCTGGTGTGTGTGTGTGTGTGTGTGTGTGTGTATGAGCATGTCACTATTTAAAGTAGTTTTGTCTGCACTTCTGTTGCTATCCCTCAGTCCCTTTCAGTTTTTTACCAGTACCAAGTAGCAGAAATAGAGCAGCACTTTATAGTTTGTTACAGCAGACCATGAATGAAATAATATGTGCAGAACTGGAATGGTTTATATAAACTGGTCTGGAAACAACATGGAACACATCTATTTAAAAAACAAATCTGTGATTGCTTCTCAACAATGCTACTTAACACTCCACCCCTTCCCCACTGCATGGCACAGGACATATCAGTTTATCTCGGCAGCAGTTATTGCTGCCTGCAATCTAAATAGAAACTGTGTCCCTTTGCCTGAAATCCTGCTCCCCCATTTTGACCAACAAGTTATGGACTTTTGATTCAATTGTTTATGTCTTGCATGGAGGACAGTACATGTAGACAAATCTAATAATTTTGCAGCTGTGTTCTGGTGAGTGTGTGTGTGTGTGTGTACTTTTAATTCAATTGCTTGTGTCTTGTGTATAAGACAGTGTTTGTAGACAAATCTAACCATTTTGCAGCTGTGTTCTGCTGTGTGTGCATGTGTGTGTGTCTCTTCTGTAGAAGGCAGTGCTTGACTGCTTGTAAATAAATCTAATAATTTTGCAGCTGTGGTCGTCCATTGGCTAAGTAGGCATTGCGATTGTTTGTGTTTATGTGATGTTCTTAGTATTTGGTTACTTTATTGATGTCCCCTATGGAGGGACTCAGAATGTGCAGGATAGTTTTCTAGCAAATTGTAACAAATCGCAGAGGCACAAGACTTAGACTTCGGGTGGAATTTTCCTTTAACTTCTCTCAAGCCAGACGAAAGCCCCATAAAGCAGTATGGAGGAGGTTTCAACTTTCCAAAAAAGCCAGTATTGAGAAGGGCTCATCTTAAGCACTGAAACTTAAACAAAGGAAAGGCCCATAAAACACTATGAAGAAGGTTTCAACTTGCAGAAAAAGGCAATACTGAGTAGGGCTTAAGTAGCTTTTCAAGCCAGAGGAAAAGTAATGCCCTTCAGCTGCCGTACACACATAGGCAGCATAGTAATGAGGCGTTAGTGGAGGACACTATTTTTAACACTCTACAAAGTTGTTTGGAAGGTAATTATGCAGGTAGTCCTTTTCTCAAAGCAATACATCTGCAGGACTACACACACTGCAGTGATAAAAAAATGCCTCTTGTCTAGTGCCCTTGCTTGCTGGTCCTCTATCACCACCCAATGCATAATAAATTAATTCCCTGGAGGCTAGTGGTCCCTTCTCCCACCTGATCACCAGCCCCATATTTTTAAAATATCCCAGGTGGCTAGCTGTCCTTCCCCCCTCCTGATCACCTACCTGACCAGGACATCATGCCCTGGTGTCCAGTGTAGCCCCATAATGATTATCCATATAGCAAGAAATCAATCAATCAATCAATAAATAACACCCCATTCTCCCCGTCCCACACATGAATGGATGACTGGTACAGTTCTCCTCTCTTCTCCACTATTGGCTGCCAACAGAGTTGTCATGAGTGAGTGAATGAGTGAGTGAGTGAGTGAGTGAGTGAGTGAGTGAGTGCTTGTACAGCTAGACCATCAGAGAATGAAATTCTAATTCACAAACTGGGGATTGGGGATAGGGAAATGGGTTCATTAGACCCACAGCGAGAAGTGTTATATTGTTTTATCTATGAGGGGGGATTGGGATGTGGGGGGTTACATTGGACACCAGGGCATGATGTCCTGGTCAGGTGGGTGATCAGGTAGTGGGAAAGATTGCTAGCCACCAGGGAATTAATTTATTAGAAATCGTGCTGTGATTGGCCACTGGCAGGGGGGCACTAGACACCAAATATTGTTTTTTTAGGTATGCAGCCAGTGATTGGGTGCGGGATTGACAGCTAACCACCAGGGAATTTACTTATTATACATTGGATGGTGATTAGAGACTGGGGGATGAGGGTGCTAGACACCACAGGGAATCTGGGAAAGTATTTCTTAAGTGGAACAAAGATGAAAATTCACCCAACACCAGTCAGAAGATTTCTGATCTGCCACAGGTGAAAGTTTAGAAACTTTGACTGAAAGTTGCGATAGTTCTGCTAAGGTGTAAATCACATCTTTTGCCCACCACTATGTCTCACACCATAACTGAAGATTATGGTTACATGGAATGCCTTATTTCATATCTGGCTGGTCATGAATCACAGTTTGAACTTAAATGGCAGAGCTGGGGTTTTTATATACTGTATCATGAGAAGAGGCTGCTTTTGTATCATGGCAGTTTGGAGGAGCCCAGTTTCAGCAATGTCTCTTAACTGACCCTTGCTGCTGGGCCCATTGTGTTGGTGCAGCATGGATCTCAGGATATAACAGGGGTACAATTACTAAGGCCACACTCACTTACTGAAACTTAATAGCTGGCATATTGTTGAGATGTATTCTGGTTATTACCAGTACTATAATACTACCTTAATCATTGATATTTAATGATTTTATTTATTGTATGATGCTATGTAAGTATGTTATTGATGGTGTCACTTGAACCAGACTCTGAAGAATAAAGATTGTTAAAAAAAGAAGTTTGTGTAGTCCTTCCTATGGTCACTATAAGCTAAGCACAGATCACCTTTTAATCTTCTATGCTTGAGGGAGTACACGTTTAGCTGTATGTTCATATGTTAGGTCAACTACAGCTAAAACATTTGTAGGTGCTTTCCTTTGTACACCCCTCAGACATCCAATACTACTCTTTAAATACCACACCCAAAACTATCAACAGTAGTCCAGGTGAGGTGTAAGCAATAAACTGTATGGTGACACAGTGACCTCTGAAACCCTTCTTCTTATATTGTGACTAATGCAATAGAGTATGTTATTGCCATTTTTGGCCACTTTTCTGCAACGATCCCCAGATGTTAACTTGTTTGTTATACAGTAGGTATACAGCTAACTTTTTACATTCACTCTCCTGCATTTTCTTTCCCTTTAAGAAATACTTGGCCCTTTTGTTTTTTTGGTCCAAAGTGCATCACATAGCATTTGTTCCATTAAAGGAGAGTTTATTCAAGTTTTGCCCATTTTGTTCCAATTGTGTTATTTCTTTCAGGAACTGTTCTATTGAATAATGTTCTCCATAATTGCTCCAACCTTAGTGTCATCTGAAAATTTATAAAACCATGGCTGTGATGAATGCTGCATAAATGACACATATACAGTATATTAAACAAATGGGGTTGCCAAATAAAGCTAACCAGAGATGTCAGGATTTCCCACAGGAATAGGCAGGGGATGGAGTTATGGGGAGGGGGTGGGGGGGACAGGCATAGACAGGTGGGGGTGGAGTCTCAGCAAGTGAGGTCACTGGGGGGATAGCTCCCAGGAGGTGAGGTCACTGTGGGGGTAGCCAAGTACAGGGAAAGAAAGGATTTGATTTTGTTAGGAGCAGGGCTAACAGGGATCCTGATTGGGGACCTAAGGGGGTATTAAAGGTGTGTGCAGATAGCTGCTCTTCCTTCTTTCTTTCCTGCTGATACAGATAACGTAAGGTGAATCGGCCTCGGTCTGGGTGGCTTCTCCCCTATGGTGCAAATTTATTGTTATGCCATGGTATGAATAAGTACTGGTGGGGATAATTGTGGGTTTGTATGCTAAGAATTAACCACAAAAATAGATAACGGTCAAAAGTGCCAGAGCTTTGTTTGAGTGATGACTAAAACGGGCCTCCAGCAGATGAAGGTCTGATTTGGGAAAAACGTTACTGGCACACAGTGGGATATTGATTTGGAGTAGAATCCTTAAAAAAACATGTAATAATACATCAAGTCTGATGGTTGGGAAGCTGAGGTTACAAGCCAAAAGTCAGACTGTTGGGGTATTAGGCATTGGCGTGTAGCCTGGATAATACACCCCGTTCTGCTGGAGGCTCTATTTTAAGAAGGATGTTTTGCTGGCCTGCCCATGTTTTGCTTTGCTTGTGTATGCTGCAGATCCATGGCCCACCGCTGCAAGTAGAAGTGAGGGCAGGGTCACTGTTATAAGAAGGACAGAGTTGGCTTGCCCGCTGGTAGGACCACTGTCTGCCATGGTGAGAAAGAGAGTGGGCAGGTTCAGCCACCAGGCTGCAATGGAGCGGGTGAGGTGCTGGTGTTGCCTCAGATGGCGGGCAAGGTTGGTGCTGATTTTGGCTGTGGAGTGGTGCCATAGCCACTGGTGGCATGGCCTGTCCCCATACGCCAGGAGCACATTGCGGAACTAGGCTTTTCGCCCAGAGGTTACGCCTCCTCATACACATGGCTGGCTTCTGGGAGCTCAATGTTGTCAGAGGTCTGTAAGGGAGCAGTTTTTGACTAGGTGCCTGGCTGAACAAGCAACCAGATGACTTAGAAAAGGAAAGGCCAATGCCCTAGAAGGCTACGCTTGGGGAAGAGTGTCAGTTTTGTTTTCAGCAGTGTGAAGGGAGAGGGTGCAGAGACAGAGAGACAGATGGATTCCAGTTTTAAGACTAAGGGGGCATTGAACTGCAGAAAGGAGTAATAAAAAAAATGAGCTTGGTAGCTTACTGTGCACCAGCGAAGGATGGGAAGAAGAGCAGGTGATGGGTGAAATCACTGCCACATCACCACACTCCACCAGAATCTGGTTTGCTGCCTAGGAAGGCTGTCAGAATACAAAAAAAATGGAAAATAAGTGAAGAGATCAGGGGGAGTTTTAATTTTAAGCATTATCAAAACAGCAGGAGGGGAGCGCAAGCTCGTGAATGAGGCAAATGATGAGTGGCGGGATTTCTTGGAGCAGGGCTTACAAGGCATGAAATGAGGTTGGTCAAAGATGCTGGGTCACATGGGTGGTAGCATAGGCCATGTCCAATCATTAACAGCCATGGAGTTACCTTTCTGTTATAACTTGGAGGAACAGGGATTTCAGTGGGGCAAAGGGGCAACAAAAAAAAGAAAGAAAAACAAATATGTATCAAAAAGGGGAAGTGGGGCAATGCAGGATGGAAATCTAACAAAACAAGACGCAGCATGGAAACAAAAACAGGATCAGTGAAAAGGGGTTTCAAGACCATCAGCTTGGGGTGGGGGGAAGGGAGTAGATCAGGGGTTCACATTCAGCAAGCACGAGGGCAGCCAGCTGGCGGATCTGGGCCTAGATTGGGGACAATCACCAGTTGGTCAGTTCCATAGGGGGAACCCGGTAGACTCCAGTTTGCATGGGAGCCCTGCTTCAGGGGAGAGACAAAAAACAACAACAGCAAAAAAAAAATATTTTAACTGATAAATAATTCTAATGGAGGGACAGTATTCAGTGATAAGCGGGCAAAAGGGGTGTGAAGGGGCCAGTAAGGCTCTGAGCAAGGCAAAAATGGTCAATATGAGGTCTGTGGTCCAGAGAGTGGGGCTAACATAGTTTAAGTGGCTTAATTACATTTCAGGGCCTAAGTAAGGTTATAAACCATGAGTAGAGCTGCCTTAATGCAGCTGGCTAGAGGCTCAGGCACAGGCATGATGGGTAAAGGGTCTTTAACACAGTCTATACTTTTGTCCTTCCAGTTAGAAGTTTTGGCCAGTTTTCCTAGCAGATTGCACTGTCTAATCTAAGGGGATGGCGCCAAAGAAGTCCGCAGCTCAGTGTTCAAGTGCCCAAATGAAGGAGGAGGCCATGCAACTGATAGCAAAGATGACAGGCTCATTGAAGCAGCGAGGCAGTGGGAGGAGGAGGAGAGCATGAAGAAGAGGAAAGATCTGCCTTGTCTTAGAAAGACAAGCAGGGGAAAGAGACCACCAGCACCAGAACCAGTGCCGGAACCGGAACCATTGCCAGAGCCAGAAGGGCTAGATGGTAACAATGGTAAGGGTAAAATTAACCTGACAGGCGAAGGTGACTTAAACGAGTATAAGGAGGGGCTTATAAATGATATGGGGGAGGCTGGCACAGAGAAAATGGAGAATGCTTGGCTGAGATAAAGAGTGGGAAAGCTGGAATGGGTAAGGATACCACAACAAGTACCAACAGCCAGGTGGCATGGGGGGGGGGGGTACTGAGTATGATGTTGGGTGATCATGGGCCTCAGACCTTAAAGGAAAATATTTGGAAAGGGGAGTGTGTGGATCTGTTTGCACTGGTGGACAAGGATACCACCAAGAAGTATGAACAGAAGCAAATGGTAGGTAAGTCAGAGATGGCAGTGGCCTTGGCTGCTGTGGGAACATGACTGAAGAGGGAACCTACAACGGCAAAAAAATTGAAATGGGACAGGCTGAGTTTACTGATCTTTTGTGCCATTATGCTGGAGAAGAATCAGAATTGGCTATACCTCTTCTGACATACTTAACCATCATAAGGGATGTCTGTAAAGTGAAGCATGGTTAGGGGTGGTTGAAATATGATGAAACCTTTTGACAATGAATGGCAGCAAAAGGGATCTGAGATGGGATTGCACCCATTCAGAATTGTGGGTAAGAACCCTGTGTGGTCTGAATATGGGGGTGAGGGGGGCTAGCAAGAATGCAGGGGCTGGGTCAGGTGTTAAAACTTGATGGGCATACAATAAGGCCTCCTGCACATGGGCAAACTGTATGTCCAGGCACATGTGTTCAAAATAGGCCATCCAGCATCCAGTGACCTGCAGCAGGTTGACAGGTGATAGGCAAGGGTACCAACACCAAGGTGAGCAGCCTTTTCTGGAGGGAGTGGCGCCATTTTCAGGGGATCTGAAGAAGGTGGCAAGCAGGATGCAGGACTTATAACGGGGGATATGGAGGAAAATAAATCAACAGGGTAAAAGGGGACAGGGAGGAGTTTTGCATTGGCATGCATGCCCATTCATCCACAAATAATGTGCACATGGTCACAAGGTTATCCGGATATGGCTGGGGGGCTGTTATTAAAGCAGTGTTTCACAACTGGTTTTAGATTGGGTTACGAGGGAAAAAGGAGGACCATGCGGGCTAAGAATTTGGTCTCAGTAAAAAACAGTGAGAGGGTGGTGCTACAGAATATACAAAAGGAGTTCACTGCTGGCAGGGTGGAATGGCCTTTCCAGCTTCCCACTTTTCCTAACTTGAACGTGTCCTCATTAGGCCTAGTCCCAATGAAATGGGAGGGTGAATACCGTATAATCCACCACCTGTCCTACCTGGAGGGTGAGTCAGTGAATGATGGCATACCCAAGGAATGGAGTGCGGTGTCTTACGTGACTTTGAACCAGGCTGTGGACATCATCAAATCATCGGGGGGATGATGTGGTTAGCAATGACCAACATAGAGTCTACATTCAGACTCCTTCTGGTACACTCTGAAGACAGGGACCTCCTGGGTTTCCAATTTCAGGGAAGTAACTACTTTGACAAGGCCATGCTTATGGGCTGCTCTATAGCCTGTTTGACTTTTGAGCAATTTAGCACTTGGATACATTGGGTTTTTGGGAGCCGGTACGAGCACAAAGCTATGGTGCATTATTTAAATGACTTTCTGATATAAGGGATGAGTGGGCTGGACATGTCCAAGAAATTAAAGGGGTTTCAGGAGTTATGCTCAGCCATGGGTATCCCATTAGTGCCAGACAAAGATGGAAGAGCAGGCAAAGAGATTGGAATTCCTGGGCATTGAGGTCAGCAATCCTTATCCTAATGTAGTTAATTCTAAAGGGGATAAAAATCAACATACCTTTTAGAGCAAAACACATAGAAGGATCCAAAATGACATTGCTGACAGTCTTTCCAGTTTCCAGTTGGACAGATTCAGGTCACTGGCTCCAGAGGCGGCGACAGAGAGAACAATGGTGGTTGCTCATCTGTGGGCGGTGGCTAACACATTACAAAGGCCTACAAAGGGGCATGGGCAGCCTTTCAAAAGTTTCATTTGGGTCAGGGCTTTGTGGTGAGTAAGCTAGTTACACAATGACAAATAATGCAGTACATGGTACAACAACTAGAGGGGAGGATGTCACACATGACCATGCAGGTACAATAGCGGGGATCAGTTTGGCATGCATTGAGCAGCAAGGGATGTGCAGAACCAAACAAATGTATGGTGGTACAACGCATGCTTGTGGGCTGGCACAGGACACAGTGAACTCCCACCGATCAGCACAAGCCCATAGCAGGAGCCCTGCAGGTAAAAATCCTGGGGTCATTACAGAAAGTATGTCTTTCAGCAATGGAAGCCTGTTTATTCAAGGTGGTGTTTGCAATAATGGCAAAAGGTGCATTTGGGGTGGGTGAGTTAGTAGCTCAGAATAAGAAACCTGGGTGGGGGACTAGACTGGGGGGCAATGGCTTGAGGTACAGAATTAATCTCAACCTGGTTAGGCAAGTCCAGGACAGACCAGGTGAGCAAAGGTGTAGTTATCACCTTGAAGAGCCATCCAGCTCAACCAGAGTGCACAGTTGCCACCATGAGCCAGCACAAACAAGTATAGCCTTGAGGCCCTGACCCACTTTTCATGCATGGGGATGGGGAACTGGTGATCTGATACCTAACAGAGGCAGTTTTAAAGAAATGTTTGGCATTCCTAGGCAAGGACACCAGCCTATTCTCAACACACTCATTCAGAATTGGTGTGCTTCAGAAAGGGCAACTGGGGGGTGCCCCAGTGGAGGAAATCAAGGAGTAGGGCTGTTGGAGGTCTAATTATTACAAGCAATATGTCAGAGAACTGGTGTAACATGTATCATTTCTTTTGTATCTATAGGTGGGTGCCAGCAGGCTCAAGTATGGCTGATAGAACACTCATTTATATACTGGGTGGATAGATACACAGCCGTCAGACCAGGAGGGAGGCAACTACACAAGGATGTCAACCGGACACATGGAATGGAGTCCAGGGCATTAGGTGGGCACAGTTGCTGCCAGTTGTGGAGGAGCTCAGGACGCAAGGGAAAAAAAAACAGATTTATTAATAATCCACTTGGAGGGTAATGACTTAGGTGAAGGATTTCCGAGGTGTTAAAGGTTGGTGGCCAGGGGTGATAATTGGCTGGTCAGTGATAATATCAAGATGCATTTGGCGCCATGCCAGGGACATTAAAGCTACCAAGGGGAGCACGCAGGTGGTTTAAACACAAGATGATCCCACTGATATGAGTGGTTGGGGGCATCTATATTAGTCACAGGGCTATAACTTATTTGTTCCCAGGTTATTATACGGAAGATGGTGTGCATCTGTCAGTAGTGGGGAGGGCATTCTTTATCAGCAATATAACTGAAGCTATAGAGGGGTGGGAGGCACAGCAAGGTGCCTGTTTAGTTTTGGGGGGAAGCCCACCATTCCTTCACAACTTGGAGGTGGGTTAATGGAGGAAGAAAATATAAGGGTAGGAAGGAGGTAAATGGGAGGGAACATAATCAAGAGGATGAGTGGAAGTGGGCTACTGGGAGGAGTAGGCACAGGCCTCAGTCAGCTGCACCTGACCATGGTGAGAACAGGAAGGGATAATACCAACAGAGAGATTCAGGAGGGTGTCATGGTTGGAGGCACCTGACTCAGAGCAGAAAAGGGACTGAAGGCCAGGTGGGGCATTGGGGTCATGCGCCTGGGCCCCAAGAACAAAGACGACAAGGAGCATGGATGTCTGCAAGAGGTTTATGAAATGGCTTGGACTGCATCATGATGATATATATTTGAAATACAACAAAGCTGTTGTTTATGAGTGCTGATAAGAATCAAGGATTTGTAATGTTTATTTCTGGATCAATAAATGATAGCCTTTAGAGCACCCAATATAAATTGTGAGCATATTCATTCCTGGGGGGAATACATCTGACAAATGGGGTTGCCAATTAAAGGCAACTAGAGTTGTCAGGGGTTCCCCACAGGAATAGGCAGGGGATGGAGCTAACGGGAGGGTGCGTGAGGGCAGGCATAGTCAGGCCGAGGGGGGCGGAGTCTCAGCAAGTGAGGTCACTGGAGGGATTGCTCCCAGCACATGAGGTCACAGGGTGGGGCAGGTACAGGGAAGCAAGGAATTGATTGGGCTAGGACAGGGCTAACAAGAGTTCTGATTGGCGTCCTAAGTAGGTATTTAAGGTGAGTGCATATAGCTGTTTTTCATTCCTTTCTGCTGAGACTCAGTATTGTTCCCACCCACCTTCCCTGTGTTGTGGGGTCTGGCAAGATAGGTTTATGAGGTCAACATGGGCTGCTGAGTGGGGGTGGCAGGAGTCATAATTTTTTCAGGAGGAGTGTTCTTGCCACACACAGAGGGGAGGAAGAAACAATAAGGGTAGGGAGGAGGGAAAGAGGAGGGAACATAATCAAAAGGGGAAGGGGAAGCAGGCTTGGAAGAGGGGTTGTCATGAGCTGGGGTCAACTGCACCTGGCTGTGGCAGGAACAGGCAGGGGTAACACCAACGCAGATATTCAGGATGGGGTCATGGTTGGATGCACCTGACCCAGAGCACAAAAAGGGCTGAACGCCAGTTGGGGCATCGGGGTCATGCACCTGGGTCTAGGAAAACAAAGATGACAAGAAGCAAGGAGGACTGCAAGAGGTTTTTGAAAGGGTTTGGAATGCATCATGATGATATGTATTTGAAGTGCAATAAAAGCGCTGTTTATGAGTGCTAATATGATTTCACGGATTTGTAATGTTTATTTCTGGTTCAATAAATGATAGCATTTAGATCACCCAATATAAATTGTGAGTGTATTCATTCCTGAGGGGAATACATCTGACAATGTGGATTCTGGCACTGATCCCCAGGGCACACCACTGATCACAATACCCCAATCAGATTTTAATCCTCTAAGGCAGACTCTCTGTTTCCTAGCCTCCAACCAAGATGCATGCCAGCTGACAATATTATTATTTCATTTTATGGCTACCTGTTTGTCTTTTGATCCTTTATGTGGAACTGTGTCAATAGCCTTAGAAAAGTCCAAGTATACCACATTCACTATAAGTCCAAAGTCCAGGACTCTACATATTGGCTCATAAGATTGTAAGAGGTTTGTCTGGCATGGTCTGTTTGCCCAAAAACCATGGTGTGATGGATCATTCAAACCTCTGTTTTCCATGTGTCTGTCTGTTTCCTCCTTAATAAAATCATTGAGAATGTTGCTAAAAATTGCAATTGAACTAACCAGTCTATAATTTCTAAAGTCATTCCATACTCCTTCTTTAAATATAGGAGCAATATTTGCCTCTCTCTATGATAAAATCATGTGGTATTCTCCCAAGGATTTTGTAAAAAGTATTGTTATACCTTTAGATCTGGCCAGCTCTTTTAGAAGCCTGGGTGTAAAACTTCCAGTCCAAGTGACTTATCTGGTTTTAGTTCCTTACATTTGTCTTTGATCTATGTTTCCAGCATGACTGTGTTCTTTGTATCCCTTTTTATTCAACTTAACTTACTAATATTCTCTTTTGGTATGAAGACACTTGGGAAAAACTCATTGAAAACATCTACCATATCCTTATCATTTGTTATCTGGTTATTTCCATTTTTATTGTCACTTCTCATTGCTGTCCTTTTTTAAGACTCTTTATATATTTGTAAAAACATTTGTTATTATCTAAAGTCTTTTTGGCCAGTCTGAACTCCTTCTGCCTTTTTGATTTGTTAATATGGATGCCCTTATTTGATCCCTATATATCTGCAATTTAGCAACCTTATATGCCCTCTTTTTCCTTCTAATCAAGCTCTGTATTTCCTATTACACCACATTGGGTGTTTACCTTGCTTATTATATTTAGCTCTTTCTGGAATATTTATTTTAATTAAAATTTGGTAACCAAGAAGAGCACACTGAGCAGAGGCTTGTTTCCAGGTGTGACCTAGGGACATGGGTGCAAATTACATACAGAGGAAACTTTTACATTCATAAAAAGGTACCATTAGCAGGTTACAAGTACCAATAGCAGTTTAGGCAGTGCAACATGCTTGTTAATTACACTGAAGAGTTAGAATTTCTGAAGCATACATATAATAAAGTATATGATGTATTTGGTAGGTAAAAACATAATAGAAGAAAGGTGTAAAAAGTAAAAAAAAATAGAGTAGGCTTATGGGGTGGATACTGCAAGGGAAGAATAGGGAAGGTGATAGGAAAAGAGTGGGAGGCAGCAGAGGTGTGAATGGGGAGAGGGGACAGGTGCATAGGGGTAGGGAGATAAGCAAACTTGACATTTAAGATCAGGGAGGGATGTGGATTTATGGAGGTAAGTGGGCAGTTGACTCCAACGAAGAGTTAGGTGGAAAGAGAAAGCAGAGACTCTGACTGCTGAGTGATGGTGGGGAATTGAGAAGAAGTGGAGGTGCCAGGACATAAGAGAGTAGAATGAGTTGGCAGCATTGGAGAGGAGAGAGTAGATGTCTGGAGGGACATGGTTTAACCAAAATGTTGCAGTAATTGTTAATAAGTGAATGCATCATCTGCGGGACAGGGGGAGAATTTAGATAGGAAAGTGTGCAGTGATGAGTATATGGTGGGAAGTTTGTGGTGAACCTGCAAAAAGAGTTGAGTAAGGTGTCAAGCTTGGAGAGTGAGGTGGCTGAGACTGCAGCATAGATAGTGTACCTGTAGTTGAAAATTTTGGAGACAGTTTCGTGTTCTATGTCTCTGCGAATGTGTAGGGGGATGGCTTCTTTTTTGCGAAAGAGCACACCTAATTTGGGGTGCATTTTTGAGCAAAGGGAGTCAATATGGACAATAAAGTTGAAATGTTCGTCAAACGAGGCCAAGGTATTTGTAGGAGGCGTAGGAGGTGATTATATCAAGAGTGGAGCTATCCAATGTGGTAAATCAAGGGGTGGAAGGGAATTTGGCCGGTTTTTGGGGGGAGCTGAAGATCATTGATTTGGTTTCATTAGTGTTTGCTATTAGGCTGTTGCCATGGAACCATGACAGCACACAGTTGAAGTCAGACTGGAGCAGGAGCTGGACTGAGTCAGTGGTAGGAAAAGAGACATAGAGGATGGTGTCATCCATGCAGAGGTGTATGTTAGATTGTGAACATATAGTGGGGAGGTCATTTACATGAATATAAGAACATGAGAAAAGTGACAGCAGCAGGGGACCTTTTGGTCCACCTAGTCTACCCTTTTTTCTTGCTACCCTTTCTTGCTATCTAGTATAAATACTGAAAAGAAGATGGAACTGAGGATGGAACCCTGCTGAACTCCTAGTAGGATGGGGAGGTGAGACGGGGAGTTTCCTATTAGGACAGACTGATGCTGTTCACAAAGGTAAGACTTGAATGAGTGGATGGTGGAGGATGCAAGGCCAGAAGAGTGTAGTTTCCAGAGGAGAAGCAGGTGAGAGACAGAATGAAAGGCCTTGGCAAGGTCAATAAATATGCAGCTGTGAGGTGGTCTTCATCCATTGCAGTGAGGATTGAGTCTATAGCATGGATTAGGGAGGACATAGTTCAATGTTTTTTTCCCTGAAACTGGACTGAGGAAGTTAATTGAGGAGAAGAAGTCTGCTAGTTCGGAGAGAAATAGAGATTCCTGGAGTTTAGCCAGGGATGAGAGCAGTGAAATGGGGCTGTAGTTACATGAGGATAAGGGGTTGCCTCCATTGGGTAATGCATTTATGTTAGCCAGTTTCCATGGTTGTGGGACTGTGCTGGTGAGGAAAGAGAGGTTGATGATGTGAGAGAGAGCAGTGGCTATGGCTGGGACAGAGAAATGAAGGAGCTTGAGGTGGATGCCATTAGGGCTAGACTTTTGTGGGTTTAGAGTGCCATGGGTGTGAAAAACTTCATGTGGGCTGGTGGAGGGAGGCTAATCCCATGGGAGGGGGAGGGCAATAGGGAGGCGCAGTACTGGTGGGGAGTGCACAGGACATGAAGAATTTGTTTAAAGTATCAGCAGCAGTGCCTGGGTCAGAAACTAAGGACATCCTGTCTCCTTCTGCTTTAAATATATCCAACTGACACATATGCTCCTCCATTATTTCGGATTGGGCCTATGGGACCAGAATAAGGCTGGGCCTATACTACCATCAATTTCCAGCTTATCCTCTTGCCATCTAATTTTTTTTTTTTTTTTTACCATCTTCTCAGGGATGGCACAGATGAACCGAGAGGTTCCCCTCAACATATTTTGGACCAGGTGTTGCCGCCTGTTTGCCCAACACGTTCATGGTCCAAAATCTGGTCCCAGCTCTATTAAGATGTAAAATGGTTCAGATATCGCATTCTAAAATTCTATGTTATTCATAATTTGTACTATACCCCAGTCAAGCTCCACAAAATGGGGAAGCTTTCCTCCAACCTGTGTTCAAGGTGTTGGGAACACCCTGATGCACTATTCCATATACTATGGGAGTGTGAGAAAGCCTCACCATTATGGGGCACTATAAAATCCAAATTGGATCCTATGCTAAGTCTCTTGGATGCCTTTAGTCCAGAAATTTGCATATTGGTAGGCTATGGTGATTCCTTGATTGGCAACCAATGTAAGCACATGGCCATGATATCATGTGCCAAAAAAGTAATTTTGAGACATTGTCTAGACCAGAGTGTTCCCTCCCTCACAGACTGGTTCAGAGAGATACTATTCACTCTCCAGGCAGAAAACACCATTGCCCACAAATTGCAAAAAGGTAGCACTACTACGAAAGGGTATGGGCGCCTCTGTTTACCTTGCTTACTATCTGATAGGTTGGATCTAACAAGCACTATGCTCAATTATGACTGATGTAAAGATAATACCATGTAACTGTTGCACTTAACAATTTTAAAATAAATCATTTTGTTTAAAAGCAAAGAAACCTACATACCGGGGGGGAGGGCAGAATGGGGATGGGAGGGCAGTAAGGGGAAGGAGGGAAGAAAGGAAAGGAGGTTAGATAAGATCATGTCTGTTAACAGTCAATTAAGTATGTTATAGGCCGGCAGTTATGTATGTATCTTCCAATATCAAGATCTATAAATATAAGATAACATATTTGTTCTTTATCTGTACTACCATAATACTCTGTACTAAGATATGAAACTTCCTCTTTGATATGTATGGAAAAGGAAAAAGAAAAAAACTTTCCTTCTAATAACGTTTACTGATTTTGAAAAAAAAAAAAGAGACTCAGGATCTGATTAGCTTAAGTGAGAGGCAAGTTGCCTGGCAGGAGGGATTGATAAGGGATTTAACTGTGCTCCAGAAGGATGAGGGGTCAGGAAGTTCGAATGGTTTGACCAGAAGTATTATGATTTGGCTTTGTGTTTGCATTAGCACAGTTGCTTTTGAGCTTGGAATAATGAGGAACGTCAGAGATGGCTTTAGAGTATTTCAGTAGTGACCATGCTTTGTCGCAAGCTTTGCAAAGGGAGAGGATACTGGGGGAGATCCAGGGAACGTGGTGACTCCTTATTCTAGTGGTGTGGAGCAGGGCGTGAAGGTCTCAGGATGGAGGAGAAGTGTATGAGAGCTTTGTTTACATCTGGGGCTGAGAGGACCAGTCAGCTGAGTTTAGATCAGCCAGGAGAATTTGGGGGGTTGGGGGTAGTTTTTGAGTACAGCGATAGTTGAGATATTTGGGAGGGATTTGGAAAGGTGAACCTTCCTGATGCAATACATGAAGCAGTGATCACTGATAGCATTGGTTAGGACTCCAGCAGCAGATATACAATGGGAGTGAGAGGAGAGCATCCATTCAAGGTGGATATGATTGGGGGCAATGTGGGTTGTTGTGGGTTGGTTCATTTAGCAGATGAGAGAGATTAAGTGGCTTGACAGAAGTTCTTGTGTGAAAGGAGATGGGGGAGAGTCAATCAATGTTGAAATTCCCTATCATGAGTAATGCACCATCGAAAGAGATGGATACTATTGAGCTGAGGGACAAGAAGAGGGATTCAGGAGCTAGTTTAGGGTCTGTGTATAGAGTGCAGATGTATATTGGGACTGTATACGGGAAGGTGAGTCGAACAAGGAGGGTCTCATAGGATTTGGGGACTGTGTTTCAGAAAGAGATGGAGCAGAGGAGACAGCTGCAGACATACATAACAACACTGCCACACCTCTTGCCATGGTCCTGTTGATAAAGATAGAAGTTCGGTAAGGCAAGTTGAGATACAGGGGTGCGAGAGGAGAGTCAAAACTCTGTGACACAGAGAACATCTAAAAGGTGCTGAGTGCGTCAGACATTTAGGGTTTCAATTTGTGTGTAGGAAAATCTGAGTGTTTATGTGGAAAATGTGAAGACCCTTTTGGGAGGGGGTCTGGGGGAGGAGAGGACATGGTTAAGTTCAACATCACCTGAGTTCAACAGGAGAAGAAGGTGAGGAGAGAGCATGAGGTGCTTCTTAGGATAAAACTGTAAGGAGGGGGTACTGGGGTGCAGAAGATACAAGATGGGGGCAGCAGGCTAGGGATGGTAGGGTCCATTTAGAGTAAGGGCATGGGGATGTGGGGAGGAAAGAAAAGTAGTTGAGGAAGAAAGCTGGGAAGAGTCAGGGTGAATGAGACTGATATTTGGTGTTATATACAGTGAGGAGGGCTGTACAAATATATTGTAGCAACATTTAGTTGGAGTAGCTGAGAAAGAGCAAATAGGCCCACAAGGAGGTAAAATCACACATGAACACTTACCCTATAAAGGCTAGGCTAGGCTAGCCAAGGGTGGGACGGGGGGACAGGTGGGGCAGCTGCTGCAATTGCATGGCAGTAGGACCAAACTGCAAGGATTGAACAGCCTAGCACACTTGTGTGTCATCTAAAGCAGGTTCGGGCTGTGCACTGCAGCTTACCTTTTTTCCTGTGGCTATGGGGCTGTTTGGAGCTCTGGCAAGCAATCCTGAGATACATCACACAGTATTTTTGTTCTGAATATCATTTATTTCACATGTTCCAATATTTCTCCCTGCAAATCACTTTCCCAGTCCCACTTTCTAAGGAAGTTCCTCATTTCAATGCAATTAACCCTGTTATAACATTTACATTTAGTTACAACTCTTTGTGATAGCTATCTACCCGGTATCCCGTGATATTGGTACTAGGGAAAGGGTGCCTACAATAACAGTGACCCCTTCCTCAGTGCATTATAGGGACAGCCACAGGACAGTAGGGTGGCCGGATAGGGAGTGGGCGAGTATAGAGACAGGATGTCGTTATACGTATGCACGCAGGGGGGATCAGGCATGTTCAGCAAGGACCAGGAAGGGATGTGAGGGGTGGTCCATAGTGGGTTGCTGATCCGACCCAGTGGCGTTGTGTGTGGGTTGCCGGCATTGGTCTGCAGGGTACTGGGTTCGGGTCCTGGCACGGGTGCATTTTTGTTGTGCCCGGCCCAGACCTTTTTTTTTTTTTTTAATGTTTTCATTTGACATGCACCCCCTGGAGTTGAGAACCCTGTAGTAGGGGGGTGCAGGGGGGGCAGCCCCCACAGAAAACATTAAAAAATGAGTCCCCAGCACTGTTTTGCTGTGCACCGGGGTGTCAGAGTGTTGAAAAAAAAAATGTAGCACTTTGACTTTGCAATAATGGCGATCACCTTTAGGCTTTCGTTGCTATTACCCATCTATCCTCTTTACAAAACAACACCATGCTGTGGTTGTCCCCTCGCATCAGTTTCCTCACTATGCACTTTTTTATTTAATTCTCTATGTTGTTAAGATCCAGATCCAATATGCTGTTTCCTCTTGTTCTTGTTTTTACTTATTGTTCAATGAGATACTTTGGCAATCATTAATCATTTTTGTCCTTGGGAGTATCTATGCTGTTAGCCACAACAATGATTGATAAATTGAAGTCCCCTAGCATTATTACTCTACTTAAAACCTCTAGTGTTTCCAGGACCTCCATAAATGTCATATTCTCCTCAGAAGTTTATGCCGGGGATCTGTAACAAAACCCAGTTAATACAGTAGTTTTCCTTTGTTTTTTTGATTTATTTTCACCCATAATTATTCTATTCTTCCCCATTTTTATGTTTGCTTGTGAGCATGCACAAGAAACATTATGTGGCAGCTTAGGAGAGAAACAGGTTGTGGAGGTGTGGCACTGTGGCAGCCAATGGAGGAGTTGCATTTGAGGGCTTGGCACTAGTGGACCAATGGAGGCACAGTGTGCTGATGACAGTGGCATCCAAAAATGCCACCAAGTTGTAACAT
Source organism: Neoceratodus forsteri (assembly GCA_016271365.2). NCBI lineage: Eukaryota > Metazoa > Chordata > Ceratodontiformes > Ceratodontidae > Neoceratodus > Neoceratodus forsteri. Next base: position 1,356,546,160 of record CM057452.1, read on the forward strand.
TTTTGCCACAGCAATCAGAGACTGCCTCATCATTGCAGCATCAGCCATTCCACTGCAATGAGGGAGTGACCCGGGCATTGCAGGGCAGAATGTTATCTAGTATAATATTGGTTGTATACGCAGTGACAAGCTGCCGCCATGATCACAAACAATATTATGCAGCCCTCACTGCTGAAGGCTGCCCAATCCTCCTTGGCAGCATGCACCCCCCCCCAAAACAGTCTTTGTTTGCCAACGGAGGCCCTGATCCCTGTGGATTCAGTCCCCCATCCCAGTTTAATTTGCCAATGGGGGAGCCCACTCCCCATTGGCATAATGTCCCCCCCCAAAAAAGTTGGTTTGTGCCAATGGTGGTGCCCAATCCCATTCAGCTCTTTCCCTCCCTCGGTATGTGCTGACAGGGGTGCCCAGTCCCCGACTGGCTACAGCCGCTCTCCAACAAAAACACTCAAGTGGCACACTGGGAGCCTACCCAAGCATTCCAAAAGTCCCTGTTAAAGAAAAAAACATCCTGCAATGGTTTTTTTTTTACCTGAAAATCAGAAAACAGTCCCTCGTTGAGTTCAGTGGCCCCGCCCTCCCAATCCACGCCCACTCTCTGTGCACCCTGCCTCCCTATACCCCCACCCCATACTTACCTCCAGAGCCCAGTGCGACGATCTTCAGTGGCCGGGATCACGTCTGCACCCTTCAAAGCTGACCGCAAACTGAAGAAATGCCGATAAGCTGTATAATGGCATAAATGTTTTTTTTTTCAACTTTGGTGCATATCTCAGGCCTTTTGGGGAATTTTGGCACTAATCTTTCAACATGAGGTTATTGGGACCCCTCCTCATGAATTTAGCCACTGTCATGGCATTATTCAGTACTGAAAGATGATTTTGTGGTCACTGAGCAGAATCACCTTTTAGGACCGAGTAACGAAAAAACAGTGCCAGTGTTCATGAGGTGGCCTCTCAAAAAGTCTATGTTGCAAATTTGGTGTAAAAAATTCAAGAAATTACTGTTTTACAAGTGTGCATTGCGCAATTGCTATGCACGCTTATAAATCTGAGAATCTGCAATATTTTCACTCCAGATTTTCAACATTGCCATTTTTCTGCACCTCATGAACAGTACAGTGGTCATTTTTCACATCCTGACCGACATGTGTTTTCGCACTTGCAGTGCAGAATAGCGCAGTTGCTGTTGGAAATCAGTGTTCGGGACACATTAAGAAAATCACAGTGACACTGTTCATGAGCAGAAGTTCTAAAATGCCTATGATGAAAATATGGTGGCGAAAGTCCATAAAATGACTGTGTTATGCACATATGTTGCACAGTTTCCATATATGCTCGGATGTGCAAGCATTTTTAATATTCCCACTACAGATTTTCAACATTGCCATCTCTTCACACCTCCATGAGGATGGTACAGCTGTCATTCTTCACATCCTGCCTGATCTGTGTATTCATACATGTGGCACAGAATGGCACTGTCGCTGTTGGAACTCAAAGTTCGGGGCACATTGACAAAATCACACTGCCACTCTTCTAAGAAGAGGTCCCAATTGCTTTTGTGAAGTGGCGTCACTAAAAGGCCATGTTGAAAACTTGTAGTGCAAATACCAACAAACACCCAAGGCATTAGGGTTTCTAACCGTAATGTCCCATCCTGTACAGACTGACAGGCATCGGGGTGTGCCTTCAGACTGCCGACTGTACTGCTCATGCCATCTCACCCCCAGCCCCCCAGCCACTGATGGGCATTGAAGTGTACCTTGGACTTTTCAGCCCCAGACTTCACCCTATTCTCCTATGCTGCACCCATTTCAGCATATGTTCTTATGGAATGGGGTGACTGTAAGGCCAAACACCCCACGGCACACCTCAACACATGTCAGTGTCTGCAGAACTGAGTGAGGTGACATGGCATGACCGTCATGGGCGACGACCCAAACACTTACACCAATGCCTGTCCATCTTTACAGGATGGAGGTGGGGTTGGCGTGAAGTTCAATACTTCACTGCCATTCCTATTCTGCATCTGTCTAACTCCTGCATTTCCATTGCTAATACCAGCAAGCAAACATTCAGCATTGACAAATGCTTGCTATTAATTCTGTCTGTTATGTGTCTATGTTTGTTTCTTATATACTGCCACATCATTCATTTTTTTCAAATCTTATCTTTATAGAAAAGGTTATAACCATCAATATTTCTTTCTCATTTATCCTATTGCCACCATATGGTGGTAATTGCACAAATAAGAATATTTTCTTTTTAGAGCAGCAATTCAGATTGATTTATTTTATTTCTAAGTCTTCTTGCATTAATTATTAACCTTCAAGTTTTCTGTACCCTTTTTTTTGTAACATTTGGCTTAATGCTAAATACTCTGGCAGGTATTTTATTACCACAGCCATTCCCCCTCACATTTAGTTTAAACAGTTCTTTATTGCACTGTTTAGTTTCCTGGCTACCATCCTTGTTCCATTTCTATTTAAGTGAAGGCTGTCATTTGAGAAAAGTGTTCCATCCTTATCAGATTCATCCTAGTTTCTATAACAATAAAAACTTTCCCCTCATACACCAGCTCTTTATCCAACCATTTAGGTTTCTTCATAAATTGCTTTTTGCTTGTCCTGCACTTGAAACCTGTAGTATTTCAAAAACATATATATGTTATTTCTTTTTGTTTTAATAAAGCACCACATTCCTCAAAATCTCTCTGAACATGTCTCTCTTCTATTCCTTACATCATTTATACCCAAGTAGAGAACAGCAATTGGTTATTTTGTTCCTTTTACATTGCTTCTAAGTTATGTGTTCATACTCCTGTGAGACTCCTGACTATTGTATTCTCCTTTCTGCCTCCAGATGTGAATTTGACAGTATATTTAGGGATGAAATCCCCCATTACTACTGTTTTCTTAGCACAGCCCCAACTGAGTCATTGTGTAGACATACCATGATGATTCAGATTGTTAGCTCTTCATGTTATTTATGAGCTTGGCCTTGCATCCAGTATTATTTAATTCACTGCTGGTATATTTTCTTAATTCTCATTTCTTAGATTTTCCATCTCATTTGCTATTTCCAGTTGTTTTTCCTAACTATAGCTATTGTATTTCTGATTGTAAGTTATGTAACACCTTAATGTATTTGTGGTTGGTAATGGACCAAGCTCTCCCCTTTTCTTTTCATTATTGCCCCTCTCTACCGTTTACTGCCCTGTAGTTCACTCCTTTCAATATCTGAATCTTTTACAAGTTTGTTTCCCCTCTCTTTTCACATTTGGTTTACTATACCTGTATTTTGCTGTTCGACAAAGATGGTGCCATCAAAGTCTATGTTTCTATACAGACACAAGGCAATTATAGTTGGGGGTTGCAGGAAGTAGGCTGTATGTTAACTAGAATCTGCAGCTTATCCAGTAGGTAGGGAAATGGGCAGACTGGGTGGGCCAAGTGGTCCTTATCTGCCATCAAAGTTTATGTTTCTATGTATCAGTTTTATCAAAGAGGACACCTGTGTAGTAAACAAGTAGATCTATGTTGCTGATTTCAACTTGAAGAACATGTTTCTATTTTGCAATCTTTAATTCTTTTTCAAACCCCATTACATATAAACATTTAATACAAGTATACTTGTAGTTTAATGTATCTTTTGTGTATCTGTTGAATTTGTAGTATTCTGCCCATGTTTCCTCATTTACTACTCTTTCTACCATGATTTTATTCTCAGCTAAAAGATCTATTTTACCTCTCTCCTTGGTCCTGGCTGTTTCTGCTGCCATGGCAGAAACACACAATGTGTATTTTCCTCCGTGTGTGTCGCCTCCTCTTGCATTCAGTTTTGCTTGCTAGTGGCAGAGTACTTATAGCTTGCCAAACTGGAAGTGAGTTCTCATTAGTGCTATCTATGTACTTTTGCACACCTCAGAATTTAAAATGCCCACAGAAGGATAGTACAGCTGTTCAGGTACCACCTGCACTACCTTAGCAGTTAGCATTCAGAGAGGAGTTCTGACTCCAAAATATTTCTAATATCTCCCTCTGGAATTCCCTCATTGCTCTGAGGGAACTACACTGTCCAGGTGTCTCAGCGCCCATTGCAATGTAACTGACACACCACTGTCCCACACGCAGTCCTTTCATTGTTTGCTTTCTATTTTATATTTGCACACTGTGGATATTTTGGGTAAGGGTTTTCACACACACACAGACTTAAGGTTCCCATCTGATAAAACAAAAACTGGTTCTGTCACTTCTCCCAATCTATGTCCTGCATCTAAAGTTAAAAGTTATAACATGGATAACAAAATACACTGATCTGTTTGACCAATAGCGTCCAGAACTGTTCAGTACTTGAACAATAATCACACAGGTATGGAAAGTGCCTTACAAGTCTTGGAACTATATTGTATTAAAATCCTTAGTAACTATGGCAGTTGTGGGGAAAAAAGGATCAACTACTGTAAAAACATGAGTGACTTTACTACCAGCCAATTTGACCTCTATAATGGTGCAAACCTAGCTGTTTTATGCGATAACTGATTTACTACTGATGCAGATTTATTTAGTCTTAATTTAGTGATTATTTTTATGCCTGTGTTTTATTGTTATTATTATCATTATTATTATATAGGTGCTATTTTATAAATGCAGTAGCATACATGTAGGATTGTGGTTATCTAATGATTACTGGACCCCTACCCTCTGGTTGATGGGCAGTCAGCTGATGTCTTTTGCCTGTAACTCACAGAGCAGCGGGGTAATTAACCAATAGCCATGCATTCTGTCATGTGTCTTTGCTTATATTGGCAGCCAGGTTAATACTGTCTACAATACAACAATCCTACAAAATCATTGGGAGATTCTTTCAAAGTGAACAATTAAAAATGGCATGGTATGGTATATGATACTAACTAGTGTGTGATTCTGCAGTTAGTAAAAGGAACCAAATATATTATTATAGCATAAATGATATTCCATTAAGAAAAAATAAAGCTCAAAAGGATCTAAGAGTCAAAATAACATGAGGGGTTTAACAACAATAAACAGCATTATGCAGCCTTCAAAAAAGCAAATAATGTCTTGAATTTAATTAGGAGGCATTTTGCCACAAGAAATGCAGATGTCATATTGCTATTATGTTGATCTTATACTAGGCCTCACATTGCCTACTGTTCACTGTTTTGGGGTGAGACAGGTGAGGGAAACAGAAATTGAGAAAGCAATGAAAATGCAAGTGGAAATTGAGATTTTGGAATATAACAAAAGGCTTAAAATTGCACAGTATGAACAGAACTAGATTAGGCTTAATTTTGCTTCAAAATGTGATAAAAATAGATATGATCAATCATCTTAAATAGGAACCAAAGAGTCACCAATATGTGACTAGAGGATGTAGTAAGCAATTTGCTATGAAAAAAATGTAAATAAAATAGAACTAATATCCCAAACAAATACTTTACAAGCAAGTTATTAACCTTATGGCATGCTTTGCCTCAATAAATAATTTATAGTGAACGTGTGCTTAAAGACCAGGTTAGATATATTTATGTATAACATAACTTTTGTAATCATTTCCATTGATAAGGGGAGGACAGCGTAATATGGACTTTGTATTTTTTCTGTCTCATCATACTACAGTATGCGCTGCTTGTAATAGACTAGTTTGACTTATGGTAGGAGTCTTCATCCATTACATGCAGCATCCAGTACATCAATTTGTACAAAAGTAGCTGCAAAAGCCAAAAAAGAAAATGTAGCCACAAAAAAATGCATCAGCTGAGGGTTAGGTTAATACAGTACAGTATGAACAGCCACAAACAGCACATGACTTTGTGATATATTTCTTGCTTGCAAAATCTTAAATGCAAACCAAATAAAATAATGAAATGTTCTGTGCTAAAATGATACAGTATGCTAAATGTAATGCACTGTATCTGATTGTGTCTTACTGCTCTTCCTCCGCATTTTCTTTTGGCTGCCCCTCTTCTTCTTCTTGTGCCTCTTCCATTACTCCAGTGATTGCTTCCTCTATGTCGTCAATGTCAGCTGGCTGCTGCTTGTTGTCTAGGTAGAATTAGTTCTACTTTCTTTGCTAAAGTCAAGCATGTACACCTACCAGAGAGCACCTTGAAAGATGCCAAATCAGTACAGCACAGCACAGCACAGCAAGGACTAAATGAAACAAAAAAATGTGTGCTACTAAACTGGGAGACAGATTAAATAGTGGCAATTGATTTTTAAATGATTTCTAGCTCTAAAATCAAATTGGTTACAACTGCGGCTGGTGATTAACATTTCTTTAACGTGTTACGTCTAGAGATGCAGCAAATTTAAATTTCACCAGCGAAGTTCCCCAAAAGTGGGCACTTTGCATTGTCACTCCACGAGGCCAATGCAAATGTCTCACTTTGCCTTGTGATTCTGACTTTGCATTGTCATTCCACCTTAATGCAAAGTAAGGAGAAGTGACAACAATATTGGCAGCTCGTCGCACATATAGTCACCAGAATTATTGTGAATCCCGAAAATGCTCTTGTCTTGTGTCCAGAAAACTCCCCCAGTGCTAACTGTGACAAAGTGAAATGAGAGCACAAGAAATGCAAACTCTCCCAGAATTAATGGTGCACTCAGATGTCATGCATACAGTAGTCATACACAGTCATAGATTCATAGATTCATAGATTGATACAAGTTCAGAAGGCACATGCCCATTTATGAACTCGCCACCAGCTAAATTAGCAGTGGAAGGAAAATTTCTTGTCACCCATATATTTATCAAGGTTTCTCTTAAATTGTTCTATATTTTCGCTGTTTATAATATTACTAGGCAATGTATTCTAGATTGAAGGAATTCTCTGTGTAAAAAATCTAGATCGTTTATTGGTTTTACATAAGGATGATTTTAGTTTTGAATTGTGGGATCTAGTGGGATTACTTATTGAAAACTTTTCCAATCCTATTGTGTTTAACAAGTAATCATTATTGTATGCATTGTAAGTATAGATTAAGTCACCTCTTAGTATTCTGTACTTCAAAGAGTAAAGCTCTAAAGATTTTAATCTAGAACCATAATCAAGTTTGGACATATTAACAATCCTTTTAGTTATTCTTCGTTGAACTCTTTCTGTCATGTTTAAATAGACAATGGAAGTTGGAGCACAAAATGAAACACAATAGTCCAAATGTGGATGAATGTGGCTTATGTATAGGGGCAAGATGACAGATGATTACCTACTTTTGATATGTCTCAATATACGACCTATAATCTTGTGACATTTTTTAACAGTTTTATTGGTATGGATGTTAAATTTTAAGTTATCAGTTATAGTTATACCTAAATCTCTTTCCTCTGTTGTGATTGTTAATTTCATATTTTGAATAAAATATGGGTGTCTCATTATTGTTCCCTATATGAATTACTTTACACTTTGCTGGGTTAAATTTCATTTTATTGTTTACTGCCCATGATGTTAATTTATTTAGATTATCTTGAAGAGTGTTTGCTGATGCAGTGGTGTTCACAATACAGCCCAAAATGCAATCATCTGCATATTTATTTATCCAGACTTCTTTTGTTGTTTGCATACTTGCTATCAATATATTAAAAAGTAAAGGCCCAAGAACAGATCCCTGTGGTACTCCACTGGTGACAGGGCTCCAGTTGGATTTATGCCCTTGTACAACCACCCTTAGATGTCTATTGTATAACCATGCTGATAGCCACTTAATTAAGTACATGTCCAAATTTATATTATGAAGCTGTTTGATAAAAATTTTATGGGAAACAGTGTGTTGAATACTTTTTCAAAATCCAAGAATATGATGTCCACTGGAAGGTCCTTTTTTAAGGCATCACTAACAGGTTCAACAAAACTAATAAGGTTTGTTTGACATGACCTACCAGTAGTAAAGCCATGCTAGGAAATGTCAATACAATTGGAAATTTTAAGATGATTGGACATTTTAACATGTATTAACCATTCAATAATTTTACTGACAAGTGATGTAAGGCTGATAGGTCCTATAATTAGATATTAACTGTTTATTACCTCCCTTATGTATAGGGGTTATATTTGCTTCTCTCCAAGACTGAAGAACTTTCCCATTATTTACAGGCATATTGAACAAATAGGTAAATGGTCCAGCAAGTTCCTTTGATGCCTCTTTTAAGAACTTGGGGTGAATACAGTCAGCACCTGGAGATGTATTGCACTTAATTTTATTAATGGCCTCTAATGTGTCTTGTTCAAGGAAGAATAATTTAATATTTGATGATTGTAATGTATCTTGATGAGTAAAATCCATTGGATTAAATATGCTTGTAAAATAATGATTAAATTTAGTAGCCATTTCTTTTTCATTAGTTATTAATTCATCATTTACCTTTAGTGGTCCAATTCCTGTACATGTTTGTTTTAATGAACCTATATAGTTATAAATCTGTTTTTTTTTGTCTTTGATGTCTTTGGCTAAATTTATTTCCATTTTTTGTTTTGATTTTTTAATTATTTGCTTAGTTTTTTTGGCAAGTATCTTAAACTTGCCCCAATCAGAAGCCTTTTTAGAATTATTGTATTTTTTATAGGCATGAAGTTTCTTTCTTATTATACACTTTATATCTGTAGACCACCAGATGGAAACTCTTCATTTGCTATTATTATCATATCAAGTCACCAGAATTAATGTGCATCCCCAAAATGCTACTGTTTTGTGTCCAGAAAATTCCCCAGTGCTGACTAACTGAAATGAGAGCATAACAAGAAATGCAAAGTCTCCCAGAATTAATGGCACACTCAGTCATGTGCACAGTGGTCACACACAATCACCAGAATTAATTTGCATCCCCAAAATGCTACTGTCTTGTGTCCAGAAAATTCTCCAGTGCTGATTAAGTGAAATGAGAGGGTAACAAAAAATGCAGTCTCCCAGAATTAATGGTGCACTTTGTCATGCACGCAGTGATCACACACAGTCACCAGAATTAATGTGCAACACCAAAATGCTACTGTCTTGTGTTCAGAAAATTCCCCAGTGCTGACAAACTGAAATGAGAGGGTAAAATCAAATGCAAAGTCTCCCAGAATTAATGGCACACTCAGTCATGTGTGCAGTGGTCACACACAGTCACCAGAATTAATGTGCATCCCCAAAATGCTATTGTTTTATGTCCAGAACATTCTCCAGTGCTGACGAAGTGGATTGATAAGGTAACATAAAATGCAGTCTCCCAGAATTAATGGTGCACTTTGTCATGCACGCAGTGATCACACACAGTCACCAGAATTAATGTGCAACACCAAAATGCTACTGTCTTGTGTTCAGAAAATTCCCCAGTGCTGACAAACTGAAATGAGAGGGTAAAATCAAATGCAAAGTCTCCCAGAATTAATGGCACACTCAGTCATGTGTGCAGTGGTCACACACAGTCACCAGAATTATTTAGCATCCCCAAAATGCTACTGTCTTGTGTCCAGAAAATTCCCCAGTGCTGATTAAGTGAAATAATAGAGCAACAAAAAATGCGAAGTCTCCCAGAATTAATGGTGCACTATGTCCCGCACACAGTGGTCATACACAGTCACCAGAATTAATGTGCATCCCCAAAATGCTATTGTCTTGAGTCCCGAAAATTCCCCAGAACTGACAAAGTGAAATGAGAGTATAACAAGAAATGCAAAGTTTCCCAGAATTAATGGTGTACTGCAAATGCACAGACAAATTAAGACTGTGATGTGCACTCAGGAGATACAGACGCAAAGGCACAACACCTAACCAGTGCTTACGAGTCACAAATCCAAATCTGGAAAAGAATACCTTTTGCCGGTTGGGGAGGTAGTGTATGGCAGTAACAGTCCACTACCAGTAAAGATACCACAAAACAATATAAAAAATTCTTGCAAGTGCGGTAGATAGCAGGCTCACACTGCTACAATTACTCTGTGGCACAATAAAAGGTGTCTGATTTAATGGCATGCATTGCACACACACACACACACACACACGCGCACACTCACACACACACTACAAGTAATGCCTAGCAAATTGAAAACCTTTAGTAATATAACAACATGTTTTAAACAAACTGAAATTATACACTCTTACACCACAACAATCAGCAAAAAAAAAGAAAGAATTACTAAAAATATTACTGTGTGTACATTAACACAGTTATACAACAAAAATATTACCAAAACAGAAAGACTGCCTTTTTCTCTCAGTTAATCTACTACACCACAGATATGCCTCTCCCAAAAAGCACACTTCACAGTACGCAGACTGACGTTCTAAATTAACGTTCAAAATCCACACACATACAATAAACATTCGATGATATGTGCACTGGAAGGTTTCCTACAATCGACGTACTAAATTATGAGCAAAAATGCATTTCTCAAAAAGGCTTTATTAACAGCTTTTAGAGGATTTGAATCGCAGAGTTCTTAGAAGAAACTGCCTCCATTTTCCACTACACACACTACACAGAACTGAGGTTGTGCAGAACATTCTAGAGCCCATGTGACCTGCAATCCCATGAAGCACTGCAAAATTCACCTTTGGAGCTCAAAAACAAGGTGAAGTGATGCGAAGTACATTGATTTCAATGTACTTTACCTTAAAATTGGTGGAGAAAAGGTCTGAGGGAGGCGGAATAATGCAAAGACATTGTTTTCAATGAACTTCACATTCCCCATTATAACGCAACGTACTCCGCTTTGCTTTGCGGGTACTTCATGGATTCCGAGTTATTCCGCTAATCACTTCGCGGAGTGAATTTCAGCCACTTCGCCCACTACTAGTTAAGTCATCAGTTTGTGTGTTGTGATGTGTGCCCTGACGGCCACTACAAGTGGAGTTACAGGTTCATTTAAACAGGAACTATTTACATAGCTAGCATAGCATTTGGTTTTTGCCTTTTGTGAATCATCCGGTAGACGTGGACGACCGGTTAAAATGCATCTGGTTAATTTGGTGCCTGCTGTATTATGAATCATATTATGAATCTTTATTACAGCATACAAACATATGAAAATGACAGCAGATACAGGCCAAGAGGTCTATCACATCTGCTCAGTTATGTAACACACAGGTTCGAGTTCTGCAGCTGCCCCACCACCCCTTGTTGCCTTCTGTTACCCCCTTAACTTCCCACTGACTAGTATCTTGACCTTGACCCTATCCCACTCACTTTTAAAGCTCTTTACTTTTTCTTCTGGAAGCTTTTTCTATCCCCTACCACCCTCTCCATGAAGTAAGTCCTTCTCATTTTTCTCCTGAAACTACTGTCACTAACTTCAGGCTGTGCCGCCTTGTAATCCCTTCTCCCTTAAATCAAAACATGCACTCTGTACTAACCTCTGTACTAACCCTGTTGATGCCCTTTGAGCACTTGAAGGTTTCGATCATATCATCCTTTTCCCTTTTCTCCACCAATGAGTACATGTTGAGGTCCCCCAGCCTATCCTCGTAAGATTCCCCTTCCATACCTCTGATAATTTTAGTCATCATCTGTTGGACCCCCTCCAAAACCCTGATGTTCTTCTTTAATTATGGGTTCCAGAACTGTACACATTACTCCAACTGTGGCCTCTCCAGTGATCTGTACAGTGGCAGAATGACTTCCTTTCTCCTAGAGGCGATTCCGCTAACAGTGCACCCCAGCATTTTATTGGCTTTTGCTGCTGCTTTCCGACATTGAGATGAGTGGTTTATATTCTTTGTGCCCATTACCCCTAAATCCTTTTCCTCCTTAGAGACCGACAGCTGAACCCCTCCCAGATGGTAACTGTACCCTGGATTCATGGCTCCAAAGTGCATGACCTTGCACTTCTTGATGTTGAAATCCAGATGTCAAGTGTCTGACTACTGCTGAAGCCTTAACAAATCTTCCTGGAGGTCTTTTCCTCCCGATACCCCATCCACCACTGCACCTATTTTAGTGTTATCTGTGAAAAGAATGATTCTGCTCTTAACTCCAACTGTTACATCAGCTATGAAGATGTTAAACAGCACCTGCCCCAGCACCAAAACTTGTTTCACCACACTGGTGTCTGCCCTAGGAGATGAGAGTTCCTCTCTACAAACACCCTCTGATGTCTATTCCCCAACCAGTTACCGACTCACTTAAGCAGTTTCTCCCCTGCCCCCAGGTTCCTCAATGTACCAGTTATGTGACCTCGATCAAGTGCTTTTGTCTCCCAATCAAAAAAGTGAACCAGGTTTGTTCGACATGATCTCCCGGAAACAAACTCGTATGCTGCTTGTTGTCCATAACACCGTTCACCTCCAAGAAGGTTACCAACCATTCCTTTAGAATAGTCTCCATGAGCTTTCCCACAGTGTATGTCAGACTGACTGGTCAATAGTTACCAGGCTTATCCTTGGGACCACTCTTATGAAGGGCTACCACATGTGCATTCCTCCAGTATAGAGGCACACACACCTGTCTGCAGGGAGGTATTTGTTTTTATATTTGCTTTACTTTTTTCCCCCACTACTAGTTGTGATTGCTTCATGCTGGTCACAGTGCTCCCAATACCTCCACCTCCTACTAAGCCCCTCACTCACCTGGTCAACCCTGGTATACCCCCATGGGGTGGGGTCATGGTACCACAGGAGACACTGGTGCCATGAAATCATAACTGGTTAGGAGAGCCTTGGCCAGGAGGATAATCAAGGTCCGGGGGCAGGGCATCAAAGAGATAGCCAGCATGGGGGGGGATTTTGTATCCCTGTAGGCTGGAGCGGAGATGTGCAATGATGCCAGTATCTGTCCTGCCCCAGAGAGTCTTTGACCTTGTGTTGAAGCAGGGTGACAAACCCAGCCTCTGCTAGGTGTTGCTCCTGCATCGAGCGCAGAGCCCCCATCCTTCCAGAGAAGGAGAGCAGTCCTAAGGATGCTCAATCCTTCTCCCCTTGGCTGGCCTTTCGATGACTCGGGTTCATTCCTAAACCTGGTTCACCAGCATCACAAGCGGAAATCCAATCACTGCGCTAGTGAGCCAACCTAGTAGGAAGGTATTGAACAAGTCTGCCATTGGTGCCTCCAGAACCTCAGCCAACTCCCTCAGGACTCTATGGTCCAGCCCATCTAGCCCAGAAGCCTTGTCCATGTTCAATGACTTAAGGTACTCAAGCACTCTGCTCGCAGGGATCTCCGCATCCATTATCCTATCTTCTCCCTAGTCAGCTTTGCCCTGCTCCTGCAGTAATGGCCTATCTCACTCCCTGGTAAAATCAAAACAGAAATACTGACTGAGCACCCCTGCCTGTTCAATCCCCTACTCTACCCAACCTTCATCCTTCCCAATCCTGGTAATTTGCTCCTTACAGCTCATTTATTCTCTCTTATGTACTTGAAGAAGGCCTTGTCCCCCTCCTTAATCCCCTGTGCAAGTCTTTGCTTCTTTGAAGCCTTGGCTGCCCTCTCAACCCTGCTCACCTCTCTAGTTTTCCTTGCATACTCCTCCCTCTCCTCCTCTCTTATGGATCACTTCCATCTTCTGAAGGCAGTCTTTTTCTCCCTCACTCTTATCTGTGCGTTCTTTAACCACCAACTTGGCTTCTTGGTCCCTGCCTTCATACTGCCTTTCTTTGTGCAGGTATCTGTGGCCACTAACAGACCTTCCTTCAGGGTGGCACATTTCTGGATGGTATCCATGTCCCGGGTGATGCAAGCCAAATGCCCTATGAGGATGTCAGCCATCCTGCAGATGTCAGCCCTTTTGAAGTCCACTGTCTTGGTTTTTGTAGCTGTCTCCTCCCTACCCATATCCAGGAAGAACCACACTGTTCTGCATTTGCTACATGCTGGGGGTCCTCAGTCCTTATGTCCTGTATGTGGTCTCTGTTGATCTGCAAAGATCCAAAATGTCCCCCTTCCTGTTTGGTTCCTCCACCTTTTGTGACAGGAATACATCACGAAAGGCATCCAGAATTACCTGTTTCCTAGTGCTTATGGCAGATATGGTTCTCCAATCCACCCCTGGTAGATTGAAATCCCTGAAACCACAGTACCACCCCTTCCACATTGTTTCCATAACTGACCTGCCAGTTCTCTATCAATATCTTCTGACTGTGAGAGCGATCTATACACAACCCCTAGTCTGGGCATGTTACCAATATTTTTCTGCATTTGAACCCATAAGGTTTCCAGCCTCCTCTTACCAACTTCCTACACACTGCTAACTATCCCTTCCCTAACAAATAAAGCAACCCCTCCACCCTTCCCTTTTGTCCTCTCCCTGCAATACAGTCTGTATCCCAGAAACATGATATCCCAATCATGATGATGGTTGGCCCATGTCTTCATGATGGCAGCTATATCCACCTTCCCTTCTGCCATTAATGCTTGGAGCTCATGTATTTTGTTCCTCAAGCTCCTGGCATTTAGTGACAATACTCTCCATCAGGATCCCTTGCTTACCCCCAATACTCCCCTCCCTTCCACCTCCTCTGCTTTTTGATCACCTCCCTTCCCCTCCTAACTAGCTAGGGGGAGGTGTATGGCCTCCCCCTCCTTGTGACTCCAACTGCTGCCCAATGCTAAGTGCCCCCCCAAGTCAGTTTAAATTATATTTGGCTGTAATGAACTCCCCCAGTTTCTGATTCAGGACACAGGAACTTTCCTTGCTTAGGTGAAGCCTATCTGGTGAGTACAGGTTCTTGTTATCCCATGTTGCCCCCAACCCCCCACCAAAACAAACCCCACAGTTCTACACCATTTTGCCAGGCATGCATTAAATTCCATGACCCTCTGTTCCTGGCTGTGTTTGCCTTGGGTACTGGTAGAAACTCAAAGAATGCAACTGTTGCTCCTCAGTGCTGCTCAACCTGCCCAACTCCCTGAATCTTTTTTGCACTTCATCCACTTTGCTGCCTTCCAGACATTAGTGCTCAAGTGCACCACTACTGTATATAGGACTTCACCCCATTTTCACACACATTTAGTGATGATCTGTCCCACTGATGTCATACCTCACCTGGCATGTATTCCTCCCAAATAGAACTCCTTCTGGCTCCTTTGCACCCCCACCTGATACCCTTCACAGTTGAGTAGCAAAGTATGATGATTCACTGTTCTGGTCCCTAATGCCCACCCCAATTTTTCTCATCCTTTTTCTGCCTCTTACCCTGCTGTTCCACCCCTTTAGCATTGTTATCATCCCCCGTTGTCTCTGTTTCCTTCACTGTGCTCCCCCAAGGACTGCCTTTTTTTCTCTCACTGGCATAGAGTTTCTGTACTCCCTCCTGTCTACCAGGATCTGTGTGCCCCACTCTCTCTCCTAGATCCTTGTATCCAAATCCAATGGACTTTCCTTCTACATCATGCTCACCTCCTGGGTGGCCCCATGTGAGTCTTCATTTCCCATGCCCCTGTTCCCTCCTGCTCTGCCTATTTCTCCTTCCCTCTTGATGTCTTATTAAGTTATGTTGCACTCCTGACCCAAAACCAAGTCATATCACCAACTGGCCCAATCTCATCACCACTGCCCACCCCTCTCCTCTGCCATCCCAACCCCCCATTTGACCAATATTACCACTGTCATTCAACCTCTACCCACCATCTGCTTTCTCACCTTCCCTGATGCCACCTCCACTCCACCCCCCTTTGCCTCTGCTATCCTGCTTGTATCTGCTGACACACTGACCTTGCCATTATTCTGGCTGTTAACCCCTGGGGTGTTTCTCCATCCCCGTATGTTTACCTCCCCTTTGAATTCCTCTCCTCTCCTCTAGATTAGCCAGCACTGAGAACCTGTTGCTCTCCTCTCCTCTCTCACCTCACCTTAGATCTCCCCTAATCCGTTGTACTTAGTGTTCCAGTTCTGTTCCCTCTCATGTCTTTGTCTTACCCTTTTTTTACCATTATCCATCCCTCTGCCCCTGCCCCTTCCTCTAGTGGTTCATGAGGGAATGGTGGTGCTGGCCCAATTGCTTCCCCTTCCTGCTCCATTCTGAGCCTGAAGATGGTGCCATTTGAGTATGCCTTCCTATGGTTCCTTGTTCCCAGCTGGCACCACCAACCACTTTCCTCTCTTCTGAACAGTTCCCTCCTCACCCTTGCAGTTTCACTCCTTAGCTGCAAAAACTGCTTACACACCAAGCAGCCACTGCCATCCATGCAATCTTTATGAATATGGCAGCTCTTCATCCATTGCAGCTAACTATCTTTCCTAAATCCCCTCCTGCACTGTTCCTGCTCATCCTCCCTACAACCCATTGCCCATCCCAACTCCTATCTCCACCCCTGAAACCTGCTTGCCCCATTGCCTGGTACACGCTAACCTGCAAGATGTCCTTAATACTTAACCTACATTAGTTCCAGTCCTCCAATCTAGTACTATATGCTAACAAGATACTACTTATCTATATATATATATATATATAATATATATATATATATATATATATATATATATATATATATATTTATAAAATGGTGTGTTAAAATGATAGAAATGCCACTAACATGATTGGACACACTAAATCACGTGACCGTGCATTATTTCCCAATGACCGCACACCTCCCAGCGCGACCGCACGCCTGAACTACTTCCCACTAAGACCAAAACCTCATCACAAAGCCACAGCAGTATCACTCCACAAGTGTAAACAATAGCATCACTCACACAGAGACTACTCAAAGAAAAGCATCACATCACTGCCTCACTCTAACAGAAATACAAATATCTGACAGAAAAATTTTAAAAAATGGCAGAATTACCACATACCTCAAAGGAGCTGACATCAATCCTCACCAAAGATGACTGGTACAATGATGATCTCTTCAAAGAACTTGAACAGGACTTACCTGAGCAGCCACTTCAGAATCCAGCACAGCAAACAGTGAGTAGACATGCAGCCTTCACCCTGAAGAAATAGATAACATAGAAGAAAACAAAGCTGAAAAATACTAAAAAGCAAACTGTCTGGGCAACAAAAGTATTTACAGACTGGGTAACAGAAAAGCAAATAGACCTCGATTTTAAAAACAGTAACACCAGATAAATTAAACACAACCTGAGAGAATTTTATGCCAAGGTTAGAAACCTTGTGGCGAATAGTATATGCGGTCAAGTTTTACATTGGTTTGGAGCAGGGACTCAACAGGCATTTAAATTCACTGGCTCTATCACAACAAATGAATCTTGTCACAGACACAGATTTTCAATCTGCAAACAATGTTTTGTCTCCGTCATAAAAAATACAGAAAAGAATGCAGAGACTGCACTCAACACCACGAATGCCTCACAGAATCAGACTTCAAAAGTTAAAGCACTCTCCAGCACTATCACCAAACACAGCTGCAGGACTAGTCAGAAAGGTCTGGTCTAACCTACAAATATTCATGGCTCGTGAGGGAAGGGAAGGACAAAGAGAACTAAAAAGAGACTCTTTCTATGTAAAAACTGATGAAAATGGGTTACAGTGCATAACCCTAAAATACAACCCAGACAGCAAAAATCATAAGAGCAGAGAGTTAAACCAAACCTTTAAGAGGCTTTGTTTTTGCACAGCCAAATGATCCTCTCTGCCCTGTACTTTCTTTCAAAAAGTACCTCACTAAATGCCCACCTGAAACCACAGCTTTTTTCCTACACCCCAAAAGAGCCTCACAGGACATATTAGACAAACAGAAAATCTGGTACACTAAAGAGCCCATGGGAATTAATTACTTATCTTCCCTCATGCCTCGCCTGTCTATTGAAGCAGGACTCTCTCAAAGATATACAAATCACTGCCTAAGATCAACTATTGTTCAGCTGCTCTCCTCAGCAGGTCTGGAATCACGTCAGATCATGGCTATAACAGGCCAGAAATCAGAAATCAGTTTAAAATCTTACTGGGCACCCACAATACAAGATAGAAAAAACTGGTCAAACATATTGGCTGGCACAAGCTCATCAGACTGCCAACCATCACCACAAAACACAACTTTGCCCCAAACCGCGAGATTCCTACCATTACAGCAGCTGAACCACCGCAGAGAGCTCTGTACACTACCGCGCAGCAGCATCAACAGCAACCCGCCTTCCCCGAGATACCTGAAGTAAAAACAGGGCTTTCAGCGACCACATCAACCAGCTCCCTCACACCAACAGAGGACAAAGAAGCTCACCCCATCCACAGTGAAACAGACCACGCAGAAGAAGAAAATTTCCTCACAGAGTACGAAGCGGATTTCCCTGCTGAAAACTCACCCGGAAGCTCCGTAGAAATAACAGTGCAGCCCCAAACCGCAGCCGTCCTCCAACGATCCGCATCCACTTGCACCATATATGCAAAACGTCACGGTGCATGGGAACCTACAATTCAACATATACTACAAATAAAAAGGAAAACGAAGAACCACTTCAACCTACTACTATTAAAGTCCCACGTAAAAGTTCAGCAGTTGTTAGCCTTGTATAAAAGTTCAGCAGTTGTTAGCCTTGTATAACATAAGCACTTCCTGTTCAACAGACGTTTTCTTCCCAAAATGAACCAGTCTTAAAGTCACAGTACTCATTAATCTTCAACTGTTTAAACAGCATATTCTAAATGTACAACTGTTCTATTCACTTACAGTTTCATCCAGTTAAATGTTTATTCATTAAAAATACTTCAAATTAAACAGCCTATTCTGAACTATTTTTCTCCACATAAAACTATTTTGTCACAACAGGGCCATTTATAAGATAGATACACCACTCTTGGGTGTGCGATGGCGACTCTGATATCACATGCGCCTTGGGTGGTTGAACGATTCGCCTTGGCCCTCATAAGGCCACAACGCACAATTGCCAAGGCATGCGATATCAGAGCGCTAACACACACCCAAGAGTGGTATATCTATTACATATATATACAGTATATATATATATATATATATATATGTGTGTAATAGATAACCCATTCTGAGGTGTGTGGTCATGCTCTGATATAAGCACGCCTTTGCGTGCATCAACTACCCAAGGCGTGCATATATCAGAGCAAGACCACACACTGTAGAGTGGGTTGTCTATCTTATAAAATGCCAAAATTGTTTTTTAGGGGGTAAAAGTGCAGGTGTGTGGTTGCGCTCTGATAAACGCACAGTCATATGATAGGATCCAACAAATCAGCAGACATACTTTTTCCTATCCATTATATATATATATAATATATATATATAGACAGTATTGAGCATTTGTTTCTGTTACATTATGGTCCAAGCCGTTCCACGTAAGTTCCTGTCAGGGGAGTCCTCTTCACCACCAATCAGGAGGTAGCAGCCTCACTATAACTGGAGATTAGCTCAAGAAGGGTTGGTGTGTGCCTACCCCTGTCTCTCATGAGACTATCAACCTCCTCTCAGGAAATAGCAGCAGTCCCTTACTACTTAGCCCATTTTTGTTCACTCGGGTAAATAAAAAGATACAAGTTGAAGTTCACTTCCCTCCATACAGTGCTCCTGCCATCCTCTGCTGTGCCCTGATTGCTCCTCCTCCACTCTCCAAATCCTGTGACCTCCTCAGCTCCCCGGGTCCCTCAGATCCACCAATTGGGCCTCCTCAGTTCTCCGAGTCCCATGAACTCTGTAGCTCTCCAGGTTCTGAAGATCCACCAGCAGCAATTAAAATTGTAAGCTAAAAAAAATTAAACTCAGGCTGCAGGTAAATTGTTAAATTAAACTCAGCCAGCAGGTAAACTGTGACTAACAACTACCCTAGCCAGTTACCAAGCTTAATAGTACTGCAGCTGCAACTAGATAGTATCCATACTTCTACCCCCTCTCCAATTCTGACTTTGTGTAGCACAACACAAGCCCAGCAGCAATTTAACAGGTCTCTTTCGTTTGTTTAAGTTTGCTGCCTTATGCCCTGCTCCCCATAGGTGACCTCTCCATCATGGTCTCTTATGAGACCATCAACCCCCTCTCAGGAAATAGCATCAGTCCCTTACTACCTGGCTCATTTGTTCCCACACTGGTAAATAAAAATAAACAAGTTAAAGGTTACTTCCCTCCATACAGTGCTCCTGACATCCTCTTATGTACCCCAATTGCTCCTCAACAGCTCTCCGCGCCCCGTGACCTCCTCAGATCCCCGGCAGCAATTACAATTGCAAGCTAGACAATGCTTTTTTTATTTAGTTTTTGTTTACCAGGTAGGTGCACTAGCCAAGTTTGACTATTTTCAGGCATGGCCTGGGAGAGTACAGAGACATAGTAAAACAATACAGACAACAGTTTAAGCAGGTACAATTCCAAGGTAGCAAAGCATAGTACCAAAAGTACAAAAAAATTAGTGCTAACAAGGGTGCAAAAAATAGATGCAACCTGTAATACAAATACAATTTCATACAATTTCACATTCGTGTAGAGCCTGAAAATAAAGCAGGTGAACATGCAGCAAGATAGTAGCAAGGAGAAAAGTACAATTCATTTAAAAATACAGAAATCCAGATAGTTACCTAGCAGTATAACATTGTAGAAAAAAGAGCATAGGTAGGTAGGGAGAAATTTCAGGACAGAGACAGGTAGAGATAGTTAAGCCAGACAGAGAAAGATAAAGAAGAAGAGGATAGGTAGGAGTGGAGGCGACAGGGGCAGAAAAGAAGATTGAGGTGGAGAGTGGAAAGAAGAGAAAAGGAGAGAAATAGCAAGGAGAAGTAGAGGCCCTAAGAAATAAATAAGTACAAGTCAGGAACAAAAGGTACAAAGACGGAAGTCAGGTAGGGCAGCAAGCGCAGGTGTCATAACTAAGGAGTAGGCAAGAGTATATGCTAAGTCAGGTGGGGTCGAAACAAGCACAGGAGTCAGTACTCAATAGATAACCTCTAAGTTCACTCTTTAATTTTTTATGGGTCTCAGCCTGCCTGAGCGCCAAGGGAAGAAATAGGCTGTTGGTTAACTAGGATCTGCGGCCTACCCTGTAGGTAGGGAAATGGGCAGACTAGATGGGCCAAGCAGTCCTTATCTGCCATCAAAGTCTATGTTTCTATGTTTCTATGAAGAGTATTCCAAATCTTGGGTGCCATATGCCTGAAAGTTCTAGTCTCTTTAGAGGTATGACATCTAGGGACTTTTAGAAGCAACTTGTCCACTGACCAAAGCCCAAGAGTAGAGGTTAAAGGAGTGAGAAGTATGTCCAGAGATTTTGATGCATTTAGCCTCAGGATAGATTCAGTCGGGGAGCCCAGATAGTACTGACTAGATGCAGAGGGGGAGAACCACCCAAGGTCAGCATATAGCTGGCAACGGTGCTTCAGTCTTGTGGCCAAGGATGTGTATTGGCATGTGTTATTGTGAGCAACATCCCACTTCAGAAAGGATGTTTTCTGAGAAGCCGCAAGGACAGGAACACAGTAGGTGAGGGAAGGAATTAGGATTCCCTGGCAATGGCAAGTTTGGCACATGGAGTTAGCATGTAGCTTGTCTTGTAAGGAGCCCCCAGTTTATTATTTAATGCGTTGCAGGTGGATTTGATATGTAGGTTGAAGTCCCGGGATTGGTTCAGCATAATCCCAAGATAATTGAAGGATGGCATGGATTCAAGTACGGTTCCTCTTAGGTCATGTACAGTCAGGGTTGAAGGACCAGTTCGGAGCTTAGCAGCCGAGCCTAGAAGTATGACCTTCGTTTTCTTGGCATTGAGGACCAATTTATTGTTGTGGAGTCAGTTTTGAATGTTGTTAAAATCAGAGGAGAAGGCAGAATTTAGGTTATCAATTTTGGTATCTCTAGTATATATGACAAGATCATCAGCATATAATAGGGATGAGCAGTTTACAAGGGCACCAGGAACATTGTTAATAAATAATGAGAAAAGAAGTGGCCCCAGTATAGAGCCTTGGGGTACTCCAACCTTTATTGATGCACAGTCAGATAGCGAAGAGTGAAATTTCACTCTTTGAGATCTACCAGACAGGTAGCTGTTAAACCAGTCTACAGTCAGAAAGCAGAAACCTATGTTAAGCAGCCCAGCCAGGAGTAAGGGGTGGTCAACCACATTAAAAGCCTTGGTTAGGTCAATAAAGATGGCACCAGTAAGGTACCCCTCATCCATATTCACAAGTACATCAGAGGTAAGTTTTAGCAAGGCCGTCAAGGTGCTATGGTTCTTTCTGAAACCTTCTCTCAGGGCTGCATGTAAATTGTTAATTAAAACTCAGGCTGTATGTAAAATGTAACTAACATCTACTCACCTGGCTAACAAGTGCAGTAGTACTGTTGCTGCCCCTAGACTGCACCCCATACTCCCCCTCTTTGAGCTCCAACTGTGTTGTAATAGAAACACCCACTAAATTTACTAAGGGGACAGTGTCAGTGGCTCAGTAGGTAGCACACTCACCTCTGAGGCTGGGAGATCAGAGGGCTGTGGGTTCAGTTCCCACATCTGGCACTTGAGTTACTATCCCATTACTGACAATGTAGTGCAGCATGAGAGGGGTGCTGCACTTCTGAGGTGCCATCTTTCAGATAAGATGTTAAACCAAGGTCCCATCTGCCTAGATTGATGGTAGTTCAGGTGGATGTAAAAGATCCCATGGCACTTATCAAAAAGAGTAGGGGTAATTTGCTTCTTTATTGAAATAAGTCATGAACAAAAACATAAAAAAAAAACAAAGGCATATGCAAATAAGCAATAAGAAAAAAAAACAGTTGTTACACAGTTTCTCAAATTAAAAGAAAGAAACCTAATTTGTCATTTAAATTTTATCATATGCAGAAACCCCTTCCACCAAAATCGAACTTTCCTAATCTCATGGATCTGAGCATCTTTGTGATAAACTTTATTCAATTCACAAATAACATACTGGCTAAAACCTATAAAGGTCGTTTTTTTCTGATACAATACCCACTGGCATCTCACCTGCCATAAACAAAACCTTAGGCATGCTAAAAAAATCTGTAATGTAGAGGTATGAAATTCAGCTAGACATGGGGGAAAGGATCCCAGCACTAGTAAATCATAAGTTATATATTTTAACCATGGGAAATGCCAAATAGTAGCCAAATACACCCATAATCTAGAAGCAAAAGAACAATGTAAAAAAAAATGTTCCATGGTTTCCTCCTGAGCTGTACACTCTAAATAGGGACAAAACCGTTCTTTTTTCATCTTATACTTAGCTGTTCCTCTAACTTGAAGATGACCATACATAATTAACCATTATGCTTTCCCACATGTATGGGGTAAACGGGGGTTATTTAATTGCTCTAACACAAGGTGATTCATATTGCTAGGCAATTTTTAAAGCAGGGAAAGAGGTAGATTTGAGAAATAATATTAGAATAAAGTTTTTGGGGAGTTAATAATTTGAGTTTTAGACAATTGCCACACATATAATTCCAACTATCGGCTTTGAAGAAGAGGGAGTGCAAAAGCAGCATGAGGTTTTGGAGCAGTTCCAATCCATTTAGATAGATAATTAGATAGCAAAATTTCAACCAGCTAAATTCTGGGACAACAGGGGCTAAGATACAATTCCAAAGGGAAAATGAGAGAAAAAGGGAATTACAGAAAACTACAGGATCTATCATCCCTACCCCTCCTTTAGCTTTATCCAAATAAGTATAGCATCTTTTAATAGGGTTTAACCTATTTCCCCAAAAGAACTGAAAGCTAATGCTATATAATTTAACTTCTAAGTTAATCGGGACAGGATACAAAAATGCCAAATATTGCAGACAGGGTAATAAAAATTGTTTGAAAATCTGAACTTTCTTCAGTTTAGAGAACTTATAATGTTTCCACCTCTGGACTTTCCCATCAACTTTTTGTAATACTGCAAACCAATTCTGCTCTGGCAAATTTTGTGAACCAAAAAGAATCCCTAAAATGAAAATGGGTGCTGAGGAAAATGAAATATTTCTATGTACAAAGGGAGTTAATGTATTTGCTCCTATTAATAACCCTTTAGATTTTTGAAAATTAATTTTGGCATTAGATAAAGTCGCATATCTATAAAATAACTGAAAAAATACTTCAAGCTGATTCTGCTGTTTAAAAAATAAACAGATATCATCTGCATAAACTTGGATGTTCATAAAAAGAGTAGAGAAAGGAATGTTGGGACCCTCCCAACCATAAACTGACAGTAAATTTCTAATAAGGGGCTCTAAGGAGCAAATATATAACAAAGGGCTCAGAGGGCAACCTGGCCTAACACCGGCCTTCAACGTCCAACCTTTCCCGATTTTCCCTTTAATAACTGGGCAGATTATGGAATTAGAATATAAATTTTGTAATATTTTTAGAATACTAGAAGGCATTCCTAAAAGGCTAAGTTTGGAATAGGAAGGATGACTAACCCTATCAAAGGCTTTTCTAAGTCTAATGATAATAAAATGCCATTCTGTTTGCTATAAGTTAACATTTCAATCAAATCTCTAATATAACATAGTACAGATTGTATTCTTCTTTGAGGGACTCCACAATACTGTACTGGAGATATCACCAAACTAGCCCAAGATTTAAGTCTATTATTAAGTAACATTGCAAAAATGTTATAATCTGAATTCAACAGAGTGATAGGTCTCCAGTTTTTAAAGTCACTTTTGTCTCCTGTTTTTTTAAAAATATAAATTTGTAACCTTTTGTAAATGCTGGATGAATCTTACCTCCAGAAAGAAAGGAATTAAAAACTCCACCTAAACATGATGCTAATTCTTTTACAAAGGTTTTATAAAAGGCATTAGATAGCCCATCCACCCCAGGTGACACATTTAACTTTAGTTTAGAAATAACATCTATGATTTCTTGTGTTGAAAAAGGGTTAGAAATATATGCTGTCATTGAGGCATCAATGACAGGGCCTGTCACATCCTTCAAAAAATCTTGAAAGGCATCAGATTGAAATTCGATCTGAGGGCCCAGAGTTTGGAAATGTCGAAAGAGAATAGAGCAAATGTCAGAAGGGGCGGAATAATGATTTGAGTTGCTGACTAAATATTCCAAATTAGTATTATCCCGTACAGTTTTACACAGACTAAAAGGATCTCCTATCACCATTTTAGAAGTGTAGTTGTTTATTAAGGCCTGCAGGGATCTGGCTCGATCATATTGAAACTTCCTCATCTGTAATTTTATATGTTTAATGAAAGGAGATAGGTCTTCCGAAGAAGTATTAGCTCTTGTTAATAGCGACTGTAATTTAGATCATAATGTCAGATAATTGAGAAATTGCTCATTCTGCATTTTTTGCCCATAGGTTTTAAACCATTCCATACACTCCAATTTGGTTTCTTCCCACCAAATCCCTAAATCTGAATATAAACATTGTACAGACAAACGGGCAGTAAGAATTTTCACTATGGAATGTCTAACAAAGTCTTTTTGTAAAGATAATGTATTTAGCCTCTATCTACTTTTATAGGGCTTATAATTAACAGGGAGTTCCACTACTGTTTTTATGAGGAGATGATCTGAAAATTCAAAGGGTTATCTCGAAAACTGAGAAATATGAATATTTTTTGAAGAAAAAAGGTAGTCAATACAGGTACCATTACTTCCTTTATAAAACGTACTTTTAGAGGGGTTCGATTCTAAGTTGTTGCAAACCCTAAGATCTGCCTCCTTAATGATAGATTGTAAACAGTTAGAATCACAGTATATTTTTTTACCAAGTGGTCGCTTATCAATAAGAACACAATTAAAATCTCCACCCCATAGGACTGGCCTAGTGGTAATTAGAAAAGGTTGTATAGTTTTCATGCAAGTAATTCTAGCTGTTTTAACTTGCGGATTATAAACATTAATTAATCTATATAAAACAGACTCAAGAAAACAGTCCACAATCAAAACCCTGCCCGGAATGCAATCAATTAACTTATGCAGTTTAAACTGGAAGGAAGAAAAAAGAATGCCAATACCGTCTGCTTTATCTTGTCCAAAGGACCAAAAAGAAGGGCCCCAGGGCCAATCTTTTTTAAAGGCAGTAATATGTTCTTTAGAGAACATCCAGGTTTCTTGTAAAAAACAGATAGATATTCTAGAATCATGTAACATATGGAAGATAGCCTTTCATTTAACTCCATTCAAAATACTGTGTACATTCAAGGAAGCCCACAGAAAGCCCATATGAGTGCAAGAAAATGTGAATTATTTTATTTTTTTCTTCTTTTCTTTTCCTTTTCCTTATAAGGACCCTGAGAGGGTTCCATGGGATCTTGGGTAGAAATTTGGGAATCCGAGTCTGCAACATCCATTTCTGTATCCCCCCAAGAAGATAGAAGGGAGAAAGGATTAGTAGTTTCCACTGAGTCCAGAGATGTACCTGGGACCATTTTAAATTCCTTGTGGACCTTCTAGGGTAGAGAGGAAGAAGTTGATTTGGGGGTGGGTCTATACTTTGAACTGAATTCTCAAGCAGAACAAATAGATTTTACATTCGGGACAAGCGAAGAATCATGTAGAAGTACTACCAGACTGCACAGGCCGCAAGGGTGTTGGGAGGGGAGGGAGGGGCCGAATCTGGTGTAGAAGGAGGGACAGGTTTCTTTGTATCAAGAGAGGGTTCCCCAAGGGGTGTAGAAGAAGAGTGTGAGAGTAGGCCTTCCTGAGCTTTCTGAATCAACTGTTCAGTACAATTCCCAGATAATTTGTTCCTGGCTTCCCAAGGGCAAGTGTTAAACGATGGGAACTACCTTCACATAAATCACATTTAGTAGGGTTAGAACATTGAATAAATGTGTCCAATTTCACTGCAATTATCACATCTGGGACTATCACAGACATTTGACAAATGAGTTAGTGACCACATCTATGAGCCCTTGGCTGGCCACTATAAAAAGAAAACACCCCTATCTCTGCCTAACAAAAAGGAATTAGGATATGAAAAACGTTCTCATTTTGCCTTAACTTGACCTTATATTTCCACCCCTGTCCAAAAGCCCTCTGAATCCAGAATAGGCTCTGGTCCCCTGGATATCACACTTATTAGATAACCAATATGTAATATCATCAACTAACACCCTTCATTTTGAACATGATGGTAACAAATTTAATAGCAGGCTGAGAGAGGAATAATCAGAAGCGAGGACCAAAGTGGAGAAAACTTAACCTGATTATATCTAATCCAGAATAACTCTAATAAGGCAGCAGATCTAAAACTAACATCATAATTATCCTCTCCCGAAATATTAATAATGGTAAATACATCTCTGGGAGAGAAATGCAAAGACTCCTTAATTAATTTTCTCCCAACATAGTTTCTATCAGGCCTATCGACCATTCCCCTTTGTATCTAATGCGAACCATTCCGTCTAGGGTGATTCACATTTAGTTTTGCAAATAACTCAGATAATAAAGGTCTTTTATCAGATACAGGAATATTAGTTTCAGAAGAAACATTACTGTCTTTAGCATGAGAAATCCTGTGAACTGAGTCAGCAGTATCTGAGCCCCCATTTTCAACTTGTTGAATAGTCTTTCTGGGTTCCACCTAGGGAATGAGAATTTAAGTCAAATGAGGAATCCATGTCAAATCAGCAGCCCATTCTCCTGAAGGATTCTGTTTCCACCCTGCTGCCATTAATGCTGATGCAGGAGTCCATGAACTAGCATGGCTAGAAGAAGAAGGTGAAACAGCAGGGTTTGGCTTAATGGGCTGAGGGACAGCGATTTTAGGATGCAGCAATAGAACGTTTGCTTCCCCACATTACGTTCCCCAAAAGAGAAAGTAGTAGCTTCTTCCTGATTATTAGGCTGCCTTTGATAAGTTACAGGAACAGCTAAGGAAGAAAAGACAAACCCCGCTTGTTTTGTAAGTTTTGGAGCTTCACCAACAACATAAAGCTCCCTTTCCATTTTTTCTCTGTCTCTGTTACCACTTGCCTCTCTCCCTGATCCCAACAAATCACCTGAACAGCCAGAAACGGGCGTCGCTTCAGAATTAGGCAAGGATACCCCCGACTGACCTGTTTCAGTGCCTGAGTTGGAAATTCTTCGTTCTTTGTGCTGTACAGCACTCACACTCGCAGCCGAAACGCTGCTATCCTGCTGGAACACTTCAGTGTGTGCAAGCGCGACATCATGCTGAGGCAGTGCAGTCCTTAAAGGGGCAACAGAATCTGATGTCTCCAGACAAGCAAGCAGCTGTGCAGGCTGCAAATTCAACGTTGTGGCTTTTTCTGACTCTGTAAGGCTTACTGATACCAGTGGCTCTTCTGAGGAGGATAAAGCAGCCATGTAGAACTCTGCATCATCTAAATCTGTTGAAGGAAATTGAACCTGCGAAACAACATTATCCACGGTCTCCTTCACATCTGCAGACTGATCTTGCTGTGGCTCCTCTACAGCGTCCATCTTGGAAGACTGACCAGCACTCCTGCTGGAGGCCATGCACCAGCAGAGTAGGGGAATTTCCCCAGTGTCCTGACCAAATTTCCCTCATTCACTAAAAATACCATCAACAGCTTAATCTGATTCAAGGTCAGTTGGCATTCATCTGTATCCCCCTCCCCCGGGTCGTGCCTGAAAATAGGCAGGATTTGTCTAATGCACTTACCCGGTCAACAAAAACTAACTAAACGGCAACTCTCTAGAATAATAAAAAGCTTAAAATACTAGATGTACACCAATTATGTTTTAACTTTTGTTTTCCAGTTATTTGTTACTTGTTTAATTTTCCCCTGCTGTTGGTCTGCTAAGTAGAAACATATACTTTGACCTCTTGGCCCACCTAGTCTGCCCATTTTCCTACCTACTGGATAAGCTTCAGATCCTAGTTAGCCAACAGCCTATTTCTTCCTACCCCCCACACAAATTACTTTATGTCCGTCCCATGCATTCTTGAATTCTCAAGTAGTTTTAGACCCCACAACCTCCTCAGGAAGGAGGTTCCATGTGTCCGCCACCCTCTCTATGAAAAAATACTTCCTCACATTGCCCCTGAGCCGTCCCCCCTCTATCTTCAAATTGTGTCCCCTTGTTCTTGCACAGCTCTCTTTCTGAAAGATGCTACCTTCTTGGACATTGTTGTAGGTAGTGCAACACTTAAATTCATGTAGTTTTCCAAAATGTATCTGACTCTCCCCTGCTAACCACACAAGTTGTGGTCTGTGATATCACTGTCTGTTGTCATGGTGAGCACTATGATGTCTTAAAGGTGCAGTGAGGTTAACAGGGGACTGGCAAATGTTTTAAAATGTTTTCTATGCAGACTTTTTAGATGAACTACCAAGATGTGCTGCAAATCTAGTAAAGGAACATTGAAACTGAAGAAAGTTCTCTAATGAATTGTAAGAACTGAAACATCTTATTTATAACAGTACATGCTGAAGTGTAAAGTTGCTCTTTAAGATTGAACAGTAACAGATTTTGAGTCAATATTCAGCACTCCACTTTTACTGAAGATACAGGCTTGCAGAGTCTAGGCAGTTCTCCTTTAATTGTTGATTTGTCTGCTGACAACAAAACTGCCACATGGCTTTGCTTTTAATGCCACCCTGCCCCTACCCCTCCCACACCAACTTGACAAGGCCTATGACTACCACTTTCTACCTTTCTTACCACTCCGTCCACCTCACCCCCTGTCCCCACCCCTCCCACACCAGTTTGACAAGGCCTATGGCTGCTCCCTCTTACCTTTCTTCCCTGCCCACCTCACCCCCCGTCCCTAACCCCACCCCACACATACACACATGCACACCATCTTGACAGGGCATTAGGCTGCCATCTCCTATCTCCTATCTTTCTTTCTTTCTTTCTTTCTTTCTTTCTTTCTTTCTTACTTTCTCCTATCTTTACCCTTCACCCCATCACCCTTATCATCTATACTTTCCTACTATTGGATGGACAAAACTGCGTATAAATTCATTTATATTTGCTCACTTTATTTTACTGTTTTAGCAACATTGTACTTTTACCCCTTTGTATGTTTTGTCTCTAGTCTAGGGGTGGCATGGGCTTAGAGGGTGATGGACACTAGGCCATGGGGTAGGGGAAAGGGAGCATTACCAGGGCTGTAGGTGCATGCGCTCCTACTCCTGGAGCCCCTGGGAGAAAACCGGAGGAAGAAAATGTCAGTAGCAGGCTGAAGACTGACTTCCCGCAGGCTCCACTTCCTGGCTGTGCACAAGGAAAGCTCTGGCTGTTCTAGGTGATGGGCCTGGAGGGCCAGTCAGATGGGGGCTGACCAGAGGAGCATAAAGAAAATAACAAATAAGAAAAGCCAAAAAAAATGCAAGATATATAGAGGCAGCTTCTTGGCAATAGCTCTGAAGGTCCAGAGGAAAGCGTTTCTCAGTCTTCTGAAAGTGAGAGAAATAAGAGTTGTTTAGTGTACTGTTCCTCTATTTAGTGAAATTGTTTTTTTATCATTTAACATTTTATTGTATTTTTCCCATTACAACCAGCTACATGAAAGTACACAGATTCCAGGTACAACAATGAAGTCCTAAGGTATTATGGATACAAATCCTTACCAGGCTTTATAGAACATTAGAAAGAATTCAGCCTAGTTACATAAAAACTATATCCTAAGAAACGGGAAAGAGAACTATATCTTGTAAAATGAGAAGATTTAGGTTACATTCAGGCTGGCCTTCCTAATATCCATATGTTCAGCAACATTTGCTAGAATATAACTTATAAGGGCAGTGCAACATATTTTTATTAATACTTGTGCATAGTGCACTATTGTTGGGTACACAAACGTGCCATCACTCTGGCAAACCAGTGTAGAGATTTATCAAATATCAGAAGGCAACAGTGAAGAAGTAAAAGGGGGGAAAACATAGTGTGAAACAGAAAGTGGTGATACCAATCAAAGGCAATTGGTTAAGATCATTGTGGCCAAATACATTGTCAGTCAGGCTGTTGGGGGATTTTGCAATGGTGGAGGTGTTACTGAGCAGATATGGGAGTTCAGATATGCTTCCCACTTCCTATAATATCTGCTGAGCCCTCCCTTGGCTACCACTGTGAGCCTCTCAAAGATAGACAACCTGGCCATGGCTGCTCGCCACTGTGATGGTAGCAGGGGTACGGGCTGCCTCCATTTCTGTAGAATAGTCCTTTTAGCCTCCATAAGGGCATCTAAGATCCAAGCCTTGCTAGGTGAAGGAAGAAGATGTAATGTTGAAGTGTCTCCCAACAAGAGAGAGTAGTGTTGAAGACAGAGTGGTTTTCCTGCTATCCTGGAGCAGTCATCTAGGACCTGCATCCAGAAGTTCTGTAGATTCGGGCAGGTTCACAATATGTGGAGTAGATGAGCAGGGGAGGTGAGCAGGGGAAGAGTGACATCTCCAGCAATGATCATGAGGCATAATCCTGAGGCTGTGTAGAACTGACGGGGTCCTATACCATCAAAGGATAATTTTAAGCTGTATTAACTGACTCTTAGAATCTTCATAAGCAGTGTGGGCAGCTCTGAGGCATTCTGACCATTGCTGTGGGGATATGGGATGTAGAAGCTCACACTCCCAGGCGGCTCTGTTAGATAGAGTAGTGTCAGGTTGCGCATCTCTGAGAGTTTTGTAAAGGGTACCGATGAGGCCCTGACCTTTGCTAGGTTGGTGAAGAACGCTCAGGCAGTGCCATGTAGACTGGGTTGGTGAGTGTTTAAGGAGGGGGTTAAAGCACTCCTTAACTGCAGGAATTTCCAAAAGTCTGAGGTGAGTAGCCCATATTGACCCCAAATCTGTTCAAAGGACATTAGGGTTTGGGTATTTGGAAGGAGATCTCCCACAACTCGAATACCTTTGGTGGCCCATGAGGTCCATTTGAGCGGCTTGCAATCTACTGTCATGAGCTGGTTATTCCATATCGGGACATAAAGGATGGGGGAGAGGTATTCTGAACCCGGAACCCCAGTGAGTGCCATCGCTCTACGCCACGCTGTGCACGTTTCTACCATAGCGGGTGTAAGGTGGCATTCCATCGGCTTTTTTCTAGATCACAGGGAGTAAAGAGGGTTAACTGTTGACAAAGTAGCTTCTAAACTGACCCATTGGGGAGGAGGGGTGGGGCGGGGAATAAATCTAGTCGTAGCCTGGGCCATTCTGAAGACAAAGTGGTAGCCCATAAACCAGGGTGACCCAAGTCCACCCTTGGTCCAATGGGACCGTAACTTCATCTGTCCCCATCTCTGGGCTTTACCTTCCCACAGAAAAAGTGAAATTAGTTTGTCTAGGGCTTTGAATGTTTTTTGAGAAAGCGGGATTGAAAGGTTATTTTGCAGATTGGAAACTCTGGAGAAAATAAACATCCTAATAGCTTCTATCTTGCCCTTCAGAGTTAAGTGCATTTTTCCCCATTGTTGGATTTCAGCCATTAGGGAAGTCAAGAGGGGGGAGAAGTTAGCTGACTCTAAATTTTTCCAAGATGTAGTAATGTTTACACCTAGGTAGGGGAATCCTTGTGGGGCCCAGGTGATGTCAGTGCCTGGTACATTTCCCATTCAGGGGAGAGAGAGTGGTTTTCTTTTGATTCATAGTTAGCCCTGAGAGAAAGGCAGATTCTTGCAGAACTGTAAGAGCTGTAGAGATGTAGGACTGGGGATTGGAGAGTGTAAGAAGCATATCATCCGCATACGCATTGACTAAGTAGGATGAGCCCTTTACAGGGATGTCAGTGATGCTAGGGGTGTTTATAAATTTTCTGATCAATGGGTCCAGTGCTATGAGGAAAAGCAAAGGAGAAAGGGGACAGCCCTGTCTGGTTCTCCTTTGTAGGAGAATGGGGTGGGAAGTGTCCCTGTTGGTGATGATTTTAGCTGTTGATAGATGGTATAAAGTGGATGCCCAGGCACAGACGTGGGGCTCAAATCCATACAGTCCAAGGACTTTGTGGAGATACGCCTATCCCAGGGAGTCAAACACCTTGGCAAAATCAATCACCAGGGCAGCCATTGGGGCTTTAGACTGGAGTGCTAGCCATTTAAGGTCCAAGACCAGTCGCAGGTTATCAGCACTCGACTTCCCTTTTGAGAAAACAGTCTGGGAGGGCAGGATCAGGTTAGGCAGGATTACAGATAGCCTGTTAGCCAGGACTTTAGCCAGTATCTTGGTGTTTACCACTAACAGCGAGACAGGCCAGAAGTTTGCACAGAGTAAGATATCTGAGGATTTTTTAGGAATTAGGTTTATTAGGGCTTTGCGCATGTTAGGGGGGAGCAAACTGTCTTTCTGAGCTTCCTGCAATGCCCATAATAATGGAGTGGTGATTTCATCTTGCAATATTTGTTGGGGCTCTACTGACATCCCATCCGGCCCAGGAGCTTTCCCCTTCGCCATCTGGGATAGGGCAATGTGCAATTTGTCCTCAGTGATTGGGGCATCCAGGTCACGGCACCATTCTGCTGAGAGTTAAGGGAGTGAAAATCCCTGACAAAAAGCCTTCAGTCGCTGAGAGAGTTCATCGTCTGAAAGTGTGTTCTGGGATTGATAAGGCTCCTGGTAGAAACTATACATCTCTTCTTTAATGGCCTTGGGTGCCATTATTGTCTTGCCCTCTCTGTTCTTAAGGGCCATAATCCTGGAGGAAGTCTGTTGCTTCCATAGCCAGTAAGCTACTAGATCCCTCCCCCTTGTCACCACCCTCCCATGATCTATGTTTAGCTCGAATTAGTTGCCACTCAGCCTTTCTGTTCAACAGCACATTGATCTTAAATTTTAAGCCTGTGATACTGGCCAAAAGAGGAGAGTTAAGTGAGTTCCTGGGAGAAGCTTTAAACTGTTTCTCCAGGCCCGTAAGCTCGTTCTGCATCTCTTGTATTTGTTTTACTTGTTCCTTATTTTTGGCTGCTGAGTAGGAAATGATTCTCCTTCTTATAATGGCTTTAAAAACCTCCCAGATGGTGGTTGCCTGAGTCTCTTCAAGGGTGTTAATAGGAAAGTAAGATTGTGCCTCTTTCTTTATGTAATCTCAGAAAGTAGAGGGTTGCATCTCCATCTTGTGGAGGGAGGGCTTTGGCCCGGTGGGGAAAACATGATTGTTACTGGAGCATGGTCTGACAATACTGTGTTACCAATGGTCGTGTCCCTCACTCCTGGCATGGCTATGTGGTTAGCCAGCCAAAAGTCCAACCTACTGTGGTACCATGCACATTAGAGTAAACGGTGTAGTCTCTCTCTCCCGTGTGGATGGTTAATCCTCCAGGGGTCTCCTAAGGCCCACTCCAACATCAAGGTATTGAGAGTTGCTAGCACTTTAGGGTGGGATTGTGGTGTGGGGAGGGATTTGTCTATGAAGACATCTAACATCAAGTTATGATCCCCTCCTAAAAGGATTGAGACTTCTGCCTCGCCCTCTGTCATTTCCGAAAAGGCTTGGCTCAACTCAGTGTAAATTTCGCCTGAGTCAGTATTGTGTCCATACACATTGGCCACTATGACTTTACCACCCAGGTAAGAAAACTTGACTGCTAGCTCGCTCCCTTGGGAGTCTGAGCATTGAGCTTCGACTGCACAGGGTCCCAACTTCCAAAGGAGGATTGCAACCCCCCTGGATTTAGTAGTGGCACTGCTGGCCAGCACAGTCCCCACCCATAGTTTCTTTAGCCATTGCACTGTCTGATTGGTAAGGTGCGTCTCCTGAAGCAAGGCTATGTCGGCTCCCATAGAGTTTAAAAATTACAGGACCTTGGTGCATTTTGCTGGATGATTCATCCCCTTCACATTCCAGGAGACTCACCGCCATCCCCTCAGTGCAACAGAAGTTGTTGCCATTGTTGTTTACCACCAGAGAGTTAGATAAAGAAGAGTGTACTCACCCCACAGGCAGCAGTAGGAAGAGGTAGCAAAGAGAAGAAGGGCAGCTCATTACTGCTTTAATGGTAAGCCGCACATAGCTGGTAGTCACAGAGAGGAAGTACTGAGAAGAGGTTGAAAATAGTAGGTGTTCTTGCCTTATTTGTTTGCCCTGTTTTTATAAAACCTGATCAGGGTAAGAAAAAAGAAGATAATTTATCATATCAGTATATAATTAACAATGTCAAACTGATCAAACAGTAACTGAATACTACAACTGTGCTCAATTAGTAAATACATTACAGTAACTTAGTTGTTGGTTCTGAGGCGTATGTGTGAGAAGAGGCACATAAGCCCTTACAGCCACACTGCTGCAGTCACCGAGGTCACACCTGACATGGATGCCCTGTCCCAGCCCAACTCAATACGTCAGGTCTTGAGGCCAGATCTGGAGAGGCTAGGCATGTCTAGTGGCCGCATCCCACCCTATCATAGGGGACGATGGAGTCTGCCCCATGATAGTAGGCAGGGATCGCCTATGAGGGAAGAGAGGAGGAAAAAGGGGAGTGGGGGAGGGAAAACCTCTGTTAGCCACCCATTTCACCTGAGAATACTTCATTAGTAGGGGACAATATCTTTTCTGGAAGTTACTGGGGTTGTCAACTATATGTTATGGTTTTCAGCAGTCCTATCAGATATATGATATGGTACCCTCCTTAGACATCCTCTGAGTGCTGCCATACCTGACCTATGAGACCCAGGAGATCCTGCTTCCCATGTTTATAAGGGCAAGGCCAGTCTAGCATGCTGGGAAGGAGTTAATCCCCTTTTGCATCTCTTTTGCAGCAAAAAGAATGGGGATCAAGGGGAAGGGAGCCATAGTGGAGACTAACGAGTTTGCTGGTTACTCATAGGAGGGGAATTAGGGGGCATGCACTATGGGGGAGGTCAAAGAAGAAAAACTACGCTGAATGGGTTAAATGCCTGCAGCATGTGGACAGAGCCTCACAAGGCTTTGTCTGCAGCTCCAGGAAGCCAGTTCACCTTTTCTTAAGGAGTAAATGGTATGCAGGAGTTTAAATGTGAGTAGAGCACAAAAACCCTGGCACAATATATCAGTTGGGGGGTGAGGATATAGCATGCACCAAGCAGGAAAGAGATCTTGGGGTTGTCATCTCTGATGACCTCAAGGTAGGGAAACAGTGTGACAAGGCAGCAGGTAAAGCAAATAG
The DNA here is from genome assembly GCA_016271365.2 of Neoceratodus forsteri. Taxonomy (NCBI): domain Eukaryota; kingdom Metazoa; phylum Chordata; order Ceratodontiformes; family Ceratodontidae; genus Neoceratodus; species Neoceratodus forsteri. Next base: position 1,356,582,050 of record CM057452.1, read on the forward strand.
GATGCTGGGATGTATAGGCAGGGGCATCACCAGCAGGAAATGGGAGGTCATAATTCCGTTATACAAGACACTAGTGAGGCCCCACCTGGAGTACAGTGTACAGTTCTGGAGACCATACCTACGTAAGGACATAGACAGGGTAGAGAAGGTTCAGAGGAGGGCAACAAAGATGGTGCATGGGTTGCATCACAAGTCCTATGAAGACAGGTTGAAGGAACTGAACATGTACTCCCTGGAGGAGAGGAGGGAGAGGGGATATGATAGAGACATACAAGTATCTTACAGGAGGAACAGGGTGCAGGAAAACACTATTTTAAGCGAAAAAGATGTTTCAGGACTAGAGGGCATGGGATGAAGTTGGAGGAGGACGATTCAGAGGAAACATGAGAAAGAATTCTTCACAGAACGGGTGGTGGACAAGTGGAACACCCTGCCAGAGGAAGTGGTGGGGCTGAAACAATCACGGGATTTAAGAATGCATGGGATAGATATAAAGGAATTCTAGAGGTCAGGGGTAAGGGGAAATAGACTTCTAGGAAAACAAACTGAACTTACAAGCTCAAATGGGCAGACTGGGTGGGCCATAGGCCCTTATCTGCCGACACTGTCTATGTATCTATGTATCTATGTATAGGGTGGTTCATATATAGTTACACAATTAACTGCTGTATTTCGTCATGGCATCCCCAGTTTTATCAGTTGAATCTGCTCCACCATTGTCAGTATGCGAGGCTAGAAATTCTGCAAATGTTCTAAGCCCCAGTTTTAGAAAACCAGCAGTTGCCGCAGCTGCTTCCTCACATTGCTCCATCTTGGTCGCCCAGTCCAAGGGAGCAAGATCTTCCATGGGGTCAGTGGCTTCATCCTCGGGAGTGGTCCAGATGTTCACCGTTATCCCTTGTAGGCTTGTTGGCTCTTGGGAGCTTAGCAGGTGGGGAGGCTGTGGTATTGCCTGGTATCAATAAACAGGGGCTTCTTGAATGCTGCCGTTGTCTAGCTGGCAGAGGATTTGCAGCTGTGTCCTTGTGTTCAAATTGCAGGTTAGCACTGGGTGCCTCCGTGGTTGAGAAAGGTGCAAAAGTGATCTGGCATTGCTGATCTCCCATAGCTTACAGGGTCCCTGAATGTTTATGTGTGGGGGAACCCTTATTGAGTGGAGCAGTCTGACTATTATTGGTGACCCCAGGGGACCCAGATCCTTTTTTGATAGTTTCCTGTTCCATGTGACTCCTAGGATCCCAAAGGTATCTGGGAGAGGTAGTTCTCTGCAACACATTTGGCCAGTGATTCTGGAGCTAGGTCTCGGCATCACTAGGTGACTTGGCCACAAAGGATTGCCCATTTTTGGACAGGTACAGTGCAGTGAGACCCTTAAAATGATATTGTATTGAATTACCAATCAGCAACTTTTTCAGGGGGTTAAATGTGCTATGCTTAGCTTCCACTTCCTGGGTGAAGTCCCAATAGAAAGAGAAGGTATTGCCTCTCCAGACCAGGTCCCCAAGGTCTCTTGATGCATGAAGCAAGTGCTCCTTAACTGAGAAGTGTAATAGATAAGCAAAATAGTCCAATATCCCCTAATATTGTTTGGGTTACTGGGGACATAATGTGAACGTTCTATTCCCACTGGCTCTTTCCAGCACTCGCCCAGTAATTGAGGGATCCATTTGTTTAAAAATCTTTCCATGTTTGGGCCTTCTGCTCCCTCCAGCACCCCTAGGATCCATACGTTGTTTCTCCTGCTGCGATTTTCCTGGTCCTTCGCCCTGTACCACAGTCAAGACAGTTTAGCCTCATGGTCCTGCAGCTTTTGTAGCATCTTAGTATGCTGTTGTTCCAGGTCTTCTGCCTGCTGCTGTAGGACATTGTGCTTATTCTCCAGGTGGCGAACATCAGCAACATTGCCTGCTAAGGAGTCGCCAATAGTGTCCACCCTGATTAATAGTGCTTCCAGCATTTTCGTAATGTTTGCTAAGGCCTCTCCTATCTGGGCCTGACCAGTTGTTAATGATGTGAGCTGACCAGGAGAATCCGCTTTTTTGATAGCCAAGGGCTCCATCCTGCTGCTATGTTCTGTGAGCAATTAGCAGACTGTTCAGGTGACGTTACCCATATAGGCAGTGGGATCTCCTCCATATCAGCAAAATCCTTTGATTGCTGCCCTGCAGTTAGTGGGTGGGGGCACAATGGTCCGATCAGGACGGGCACAACAAAAACTCATAATCTGCACTCGGGTCTTTACAGCCTAGTGGTAGAGACGGCTTTGATATCTGCACGGTGCATGTCAAACAGTAAGGGCGTGGCTTTGCCAGAAAAGCTCTTCTACAGTGGCAAAAGAGGTGGGAGAGGTATGTCCATAGCAAAATGTAGCTTTTCAGTCCAACATCTTAGTGATTTGCATTCAATTAGCCGTCACGCTGGGGCAGAGAGAAGAGATTATGCTGCCATCTTTTTCGAGTCCAAGCCACGCCCCCTATTTACTGAACTTGTAAAAGTAATTTTAATAAACTTATAAACTGTGAGAAGCATTCTCCTTGGTAATAACTAGTTGAATGTGCACCATCAACTTCCAGTCTCACTCCAGCCTCCCAGTTTTGGCGTCTTACTGGTAAATAGCCAAACTAAAGTTAAGATTTTAAATATTTTTTTTTGCAATGCTGCATTGTAATTGATTATTGTTAAATTGTAACTTGTGTATTTCTGTAATGTAATGAGATTTGAAATATTTAAATAATTGAGAGTCTTTTTTAAATATTGATTCATATGGTTTTTAATTTGTTTGCTGATAAAACTTCTCATGCTGCAATGGTTTACAAAAACCTTATGGACAAGTACAGTATTAGATAATGCTAATAAAGCAAACCTGGCAAGCATTAAAGTATGACCAATATAATCAGTTACATGAATTTTCCCAGCGTTCCTCCTGATGAAGAGTCTGGTGAGCCTTAAAAGGCTGGGGATCCTACCTTGCTGAACTGTGCTTTATGGGCGTGATTCTAGAAAAATGGTGCAAGTTGCCGGCTAAGGTGATTTGTGCCAAACACAGCTACGGCATGCACCCTGTGCCCTATTCTAGAAGGAGCAGGGTCCCTGTGTCTAAGTCCTGTGACTTGAAACATACAGCCAGGTATGCCGAACAGAGGGTGTACCTGGTGAGGACACCGCAAGCCACAACAGCTATCCCACAAGGTACAAGTGCCCCCCTCCATGCCCGATCCCTGGCAGAGCCCCACAGACTAGAGGCCCCTACCCATTGTCATGCCATCAAGGTTCCCCTAACCCTCTCCAGATCCCCATGCAACTGTATACTGTACAGTATGTACAGTACATGCATTCTAATGTCCCATACATAAATAGTACTAGACCTGGTAGTCTAGTGGCCCCCCACACCCACACCTAGCTGTGCCAGTCCACCCCACACACCCCTGACCCATCCCCAGCCGGTGACTGGCACAGCTCACTTTTCACCTCCACAGCCAGCCACCGACTGAGCTCTGTAGGAGCACTTTCTGTATAATCGTGCTCACTGTATTGTATGCAATTATACAGTAAGCAGTCCTATGGAGTTCAGTCAGTAGCTGGCCATTGGAGGTGAGAGGTCGTCTGTGCCAGTCACCCGCTGGGGATGGGTCAGGGGTGTGTGGGGTGGACTGGCACAGCAGCTGGTGGGGCCACTAGACTACAAGGTTTATGGGCCCTTATTTCCGTACCAGTTGCAGCACTGTGCCTTGGGGTCTGGGGCATGGGTGGGGGGACAGAGCTGCTCTGCAGGGCTTTTGCAGAGGGTTCTGTGGTATGGGGTGTGTGGGAAGCCCTGTGGGGCATGTACTGTATGGGAGATCGGGGGCAGGGGGTGTGAGATGCCCAGTGGGGCATCTACAGGGGTGTTCTGGGCATAAGGAGATGGCGCATGGATTGGATGATGCTCTGCTGGTGGGTCTACAGAACCCGCAGAGGGCATACACACAGTCATGCCAGCTAAATGCTGGTCTAACTTACATTGATGGTTCTCCTCTGGGGGATCTTGTAGAATCCTGACATTGAAGACTTAGTTGCTGCCCTTCTAGAATAGGGAGCAACTAGTGCCGTAAACCCCCTAGCACCATGTCGCAGGGGGTTTAGGGTATTAGTGCTGGCAAAAGTCCACTTTGTCACAAGTGGCCTATGGCATGTCACAGACCACTTTGTAGAATACCGTATGTTGCAACTCCTGGCGTAACTTGCTACTTGAGTTATTTCTTGTGGCGCAAGTCAGGTTATGCCAGGTGTAACTCTTCTAGAATCAGACCCTGTAAGTTAATGGTACACACTAGTCTGTGAGTACATCCTTTTTCTTTTTTTGACTCTCCTTGCTCACATAGCCTCCACCCCCTCTGCCAGCACTCAGTGCCTTAGTGAATGGTGTGATCTGTGTGGAGTGTAGAAATGCCACAGGCCACTTCCCTGGTCCATTCAACATACCGCTGTGTGCAGGGGTAGGTGATTAGGTGTGATAGGGCATGTGCCCTTTCCATGAATGTTGCATGGATCTGTGACCCCCCTTTTCAGATGCATGGATAAACAACTTAAGGAAGCTTTTATGCCAGGGATACATGGCACACTGGATAGTCTCATATTGGTGCATACAACCCATGTTGATGATTTAGGAGGTATGGTTTTAAGTTACTGCATTTTATAATGCTGTGCTCCCTCTCTGGCCCCTCCCTTGGTCAGATGGCCTCTTCCTCCCACCTGGTTCCTCCCTCCCCTGTTGCCCTGCTTGCCCCCTCCTTGTCCCCATCATTTCCCACCTCTGCTGCTCTGCCCCTCTTTCCTGCCCTCCTTCTCTCTACCTCTCCTAGCCCCCTCCCAGTTCTCCTTTTCTCCTGTGTCTCCTGATACTACCCTTCATGCTCTCTTTACGCTGAACCCCACTGAAGGCTCCGTGCCACATGGCCTGGATCCTAGGCTCCTCTGTCTCTCTCTCTCTCTCTCTCTCTCTCTACTCCCACAATTGCCTACCCACTATCCCTTATACTAAACTCTCCTTTGCTACTCCCACAGTTCCCTTAGTTTATAGACATGCAGTTCTCCTCCCCCTTCCAAGGGGGGGGCAACTCCTCCACACCTGAGAACTATTGTCCTACCTTTCTCCACCCTACATTAGCCAGATTACAAGAACACACAATCCTTAACCAGCTCTCTTCCTTCTTCTCTGGCTCAGATTTCTTCACACCCTACCAGTCTGGATTTAGGAAATCCCACTCCACCACCACTTCTCTATTGAGGCTAGCAGAGACCATCTTCATTGGCTTTGACAAAGGACACATTACCGCAGCTATCTTTGTCAAGCTGGCCAAAGCCTTTGACACTGTCTCACATCCTCTCCTCCTACACAGCCTCTCAGCTGCTGGTCTCTCCCCCTCTGCCATGGCTTGGTTCATTGTCTATCTGTCTGGCAGGTTGCAGTCAGTCAGAATTGCTGCAGTTACCTCCTCTCCCTTGCCTATAACCAGTGGAGTCTCTCAGGGTTCAGTGTTAGGCCTTATTCTGTTCTCCATCTTTTTAAACGACCTTCCCCAGGTTTGCTCTGCATCCAGTATTCACATGTATACTGATGATACAGTACTATTACATCTGGCAAATCAGTCTCTGAATATCACTACCAGGTTCCAGTCTGACTTCAATAAAGTCCAACTCTAGTTTAGTTCTCATCATCTTTTTCTAAATGCCAAGAAGACCATCTCTATGTCCTTTGGCACAAGGCAGAGACTCACAAGGCTAAGTCACCTTCCCACCTTTCACACCCTTGATGGGACTGTACTCGAGGACTCCTTATTCAGGTATCATGGTGTCTGGCTGGATAGGTACCTGAACTTCTCAGTACACATTGATGCCATTCTGAAAAAACTTAGGCCCAAGCTTGGGGCCCTTTTCAGAAATTGCAGCTGCATCCCGCTTGTTGCCAGGCCAGAGCTTGTACGGAAGATGATCATGGCTATATCTGACTACTGCGACATAGTCTATGGTGCTGCCCCACAGTCCTCCCTAGCCAGACTGAACCCTCTACACAATTCCTTCTGTCACTTTGCTCTTGATTCCCCTCACTTCACTGATCACTGTGATCTCTACTGCTCTCTAAACTTCCTTACTCTCCATAATCAACTTGAGCTACATGGTGCTAAGTTCATCACTAAATTCTGGCTTGGCTCTCTCCCATCCTACCTCTCCTCTTCCCTTGGTACCCTTCCACCTTCCCTTTACTCCCTGAGATCCCATGTTGACATGAGCTCCCTCTCAATCCCCAGAAGATCTACATCCACTGGCCAAAAAGCCTTCTTCTACCATCTGCCTAAAATGTGGAATGCTCCTACTCCTCCTCAAATCTGCCACTCCTCCTCCCTGAGTTATCTTATGTCTACATTGCACAATTTCCTAACACCTAGCTGCACTTATCCTTGGCCCCTCCTGCCTACAAAGTCTCTCTCTCTCTCTCTCTCTCTCTCTCTCTCCCTCTCACTACAGCTCCATCCTTATTTGTTCTTATTGGCCCATAACAGCCTAGCTCTTTCAATGTGTCATTGTTTACTTATGTTTCCTCCCTTTGTTGTTAGTGAATCACCTTGAATCCCTTGTAATTATATTATTATGTATTGTTTACCATGTATCCTATGTTTTATGTCTCTGTAATGATATTGTTTATAATGATCTAGTATGTGTTGAATACCATGTATCCCATGTTTTTTGCCACTGTAATGATGTTGTATGTATTTACCTTCTGTACGTCTTTTGGATGAGATGTTAAACCAAGGTCCTATCTGCCTGGATTGGTGGTAGTTCAGGGGGATGTTAAATATCCCATGGTACTTATTAAAAAGAGTAGGGGAATTTCCCCGGTGTCATGGCCAAATTTCCCTCATTCACTAAAACATACCACCAACAGCTTAATCTGGTTCAAGGTCAGTAAGCATTCATCTGTATCCCCCTTCCCCAGGTTGTGCCTGAAAATAGGCAGGATTTGTCTAGTGCACTTACCCGGTCAACAAAAATAAAATAAATATCCCACTCCCTTTCCCCCCAGGACATACCATGAGATGAGCATTGAGTTGCTCAGTGTATCCGTCCTGCTGAAACTATTCAATAAATAAATAAAACTTCACAATGTATCCATTTCTGAAATGTTCTGGAAATATTTCTAATATCTGTATGTTTGTAGTTCTTAATAGAAATGGCGTTTAACGAGCATACCCAGAGTCAATGTGCCTTGAAACGTAAAAAAAGCTGGAAGAAATTGGCTTTAAAGTTTACAATTTACAGTGGCAATGCCACAAATGACTAATTAGTAAATCTTCTAGAAAATTCATAGAGCCATAATGGATGCTGCCAGTAGAATTCCACCTGTATAATTTAGCTTTGGCAAAGCACTAACCATCACAGTTTATTTAGCATTCTTGAACTGTTTGCACTCATGTTGTTAATTTCTGAGAGACTATTTTGCATCACCCCATGTTTTCTTGTCTCTATATGTCTCCAGATGGACTCAGTGGATTTGCTTCTTACACTGATTTCCTCATTGTTCTTCACAGACACCATCTCTTAAAATGAGTACCATCTACTTTTGTTCCTGTCAGACCAATCCTTTTTGAATAACTAGAATTTCTTGTTCTTGGTGCCCATGTTACTTTCCTCCTATTCTGTTTTTTTGTGAGTGACTCTGTCCTGGAACTTCAAGTGCACTAGTCTTTAAGATCAGTCAGTTTTGCTGAAAGTGATTATCATATCACCTGTTCTCAAGTGAGAATTGTCCCTCTGTGATTTCTTATTCCATCTGGTGATCTAACATTCTTGTGTAACTGATCTCGGTTGCATTGCTCTCGGTGAACTCTGTCATCTAAATAATGCTATTGGTGATAACTGCAGTGGCAGCCTCCACTTTCCTTTAGTTTAAGTCCTCCTTACTACCCCTTCCATTAACATGACCATACCCCTTAACTCTTGGTAGAACTTCAGTCCATCTTGACTGGAATGTGGATCAGATTCATTTGACTGGCACTGTAGTCAGGCGAGTTATCTTACCTATGCTAGTTTCATGTTCCTGTAATGACAATCCAGGACTTCTGCTACTGTTGTGCCCAGCATCACATTCCATTATGACTAAAAATGTCAGGATACTTCTGTCACAATGGCCTCCATCACAACTAGTTGTAATGTGTGATGTCTTTTCTTTTTCAGATGCTAACAATAAACAGCATATGCATATCCAGTATTGTTAAAAAATCAGAATGTGGCATTGTACAGAAACAATATTGCACATGTATGTACCCCCAAAAGTCATTTTGTCTGTGAGCTCTATTGGTTATTTGGCAAATTGCAAGAGGACAAGCAAGTGCAAAGTCATGGCTTTGACTATTCTTGATGGTTCTTCACTAAATATATTGTTTAATACAAGAGCACCTGATGCTGAGCACTACTGAACTTTAATAGATAATATGGAACCCCCTGTGAGTGCTACCTTCTTACTACTCAACCCAGCCTTTTTCTTTCTACTCTGTGGCAAGTCCACTGTATGTCTAGGCAAACTTAATGGATATGGCTTCCACAAAATTATGTCACGATAGCCAGATTAGCAATCATTAATATTACCTTATAGAAATAGAGTCATGCTCTGCCTTTTGCTACTTGATTGGATATGACTGCCACCAAGTGATCACCAAACGACCATCACTCATGAAATTCAACTTTAATCACTAATGTTATTTTGTAGTTTATGGCTGCTTATATCATAGTCATTCTATAAGACAGAAATTAGAAAGTTAACACACATACGCATACTCCTTTTTAAGATCTATGAGCCTGTCAAAATGGTTGACATCATGTTCTCCAGATTTAAAGTTATAATGGCTTAATGTTGTGCAGTTTACACACTTGTGAAATTGCATTTAAAATGTTAATATGTTTTACTGCCTATAATCTAGCCCTGTTTAAATTTATAGTTTCCAAGCTCAGTGCACTTACAGTACTGTACCACAGAGGTAAATGGTTTCAAACATACCAAATGTGGTTTGATCTGGATAAGTATTTAAAAAATTGAGTAAGGTAAGTGATATTTAGAATTGTCAAACTCTTAAATTTTTTATGTAATTTTTATGACATTTTGCAGAAGGGGAATACAGATGTATTCTGATTTCAGCCTTCAGAAGTCATATTTTTCCCTGAAAGAGAAGTAGTAGTAATTTTACGTCTTTCATATCCAATCCCAGAGGCTCTGGGCACTGTGTGACATAGCTTCAGATAAGATAAACAATGAACTGAATGGAACATTGAAGTGTGATTTTGTTTTACTAAACCTATTTTCCTAATACTACATATTAATTGTTTTAATTTACCATTTACCTCTGACTGCATTGTTGAAATATTCAAACCTCATTGTCTTAATTGGATTTATTGTTTATATTACAGGAACATTTAAAGAGGAAGATGGAAAGCTATGCTTCAGTTTTAAGTTTATACCAGACCAGTGTAAAAATGAGACTGCCACTTGTATATTTATAAACCAAGCAAATGGACAAAAAACAAAGGACCTGAACATCACCTTTATTCAGGGTAAGAATGTAAAAGGTTTATGCTAGTATTATCCTTAAAATCTGTAGTATTTTACTGTTTTCTTTGTGTGTCATATGAGAACATGTACAAGCTTTATTCATTGTGTTTTCCCTTGTCAGACCAGCAGTGGTGTCCTGATGCTACCAAGTGTAGTCTTTAATAACATAATCCATTAGCTAATCCATTGCATTATCTGAATAACATTTTTTTATATTTGCATAGCATCCTTTTATGATCTAATTTTTAAAAGAATATTACTAGAAAGAAAGGGTAGAGAGAAATTGTGCTTATAACGTGGTCGACCGTATCAGGTTCCTTCTTACCTAGTCATGTCAATCACCTCCTTTGATAAACTGGCACAAAGGGACAAAACAATCACTATTTGTTGGTTACAGTAATTGTTGTGTATTTACTTTTATTATGCATCACCGAGACCTGGCTGGATAATAATGCAGGACCAATACTGGAGGCCGCAATTCTAGCTGGGTATATGGTGATACATCACCCAAGGTTGGTCCATGGTGGGGGGGGGGGAGATGCGGTCTGTTTTAAGACCAAATTGGCTCTCACTAGTGTTCCAGTTGAGGAAACCATCTCCTTTGAATGTGCTGTTGTAGCAGGTGTGGGCTATCGAATAGCTGTCATCTACCGTCCACCAGGAGATGAGAAGCAGTTCCTTAAGGAAGTAGCGGACTTCGTTGTCAACCTAGCCTTTGCGTCTCCCAGGCTGATGGTCCTGGGTGACTTTAATGCATGGGTTGATGATGAACTCTTGCAATTTGGACAACACTTCCACCAGTTAATGGACTCACTGGGCCTAACACAGGTGGTTACCACTGCTACACATAAAGGTGGCCATTCTCTTGATTTGATCTTCCTCCTGGGGATTGAGGCCACTGACATGGGGGTGGAACCAGTCAGTTGGTCAGATCACTACACTGTGAGATTCAATTTTGGTGCCCCACCTTCTAGGCCGACCTCTGTGGAGATGGTCAATACCACCCTTTGTGGAATATTTCTTCCAATGGCCTTGCTGCGGTTCTTGACCTATCACAATTTCCTGTGCATTGCAATGATCCAGAGATGCTGGTTATGGTTTATAATACCACCATTACCTCTGCCCTGGATTCTATTGCTCCAGTTCATGTGTATCCTCTCTCTCTTTGACCTCGTGTCCCATGGTTTGATGGGGCCTTGAGGGAGTTGTGGTGACTTGGACTCATGTTAGAACGTTGTTGGTGGAAGTCTGGCCTGGATGCTGATCACCTTAGACTGTTAGAACACTACCAATTCTATCAGTCAGAAATCTCTCATAAGAAGGCAGAGTTTCTGTCCGGGGAAATTTCTGCTGCTCAGAACTGACCAGCTCAGCTATTCAGAACTGTGGACAGATTGTGCAACCCAATTTGTCTACAGCTCCATAGAGCATTTTCACAATTACAGTGTGATGAGATTGCTCAGTTCTTTGCTGATAAGGTGGCAGACATTAGGTCAGACATCTGTTTGACAAGCTCTACGCGGGTTGCAAGTGGCCAGGATCGGGTCACTGTCCCCTAGTTTTCCTGGAGTACCTTCAACCACCCGGAAATCGTGGATGTTATGCGGATTGTCCAAGGGCTGCGTCCTACCTGCTGTAGTTTAGATCCAGACCCTGCTTCCCTAATTTTAGGATGTGGGGAGTCCATTCTACTGGTTCTAGCACAGATAGTCTGGTGCTCCCTTGACTCGGGTGAATATCCCTATTCCTTGAAAGAGGCAGTGGTGACACCCTTGTTGAAGAAAGCATCTTTGGACCCAGACTGTCTTGTCAACTACAGACCTATCGCAAACCTTCCCTTTGTAGGGAAAGTGATCGAGAAGGTGATAGCAGCCCAGTTGGAGAACCATTTGACCATCCATATCATCTATGAACCTCTCCAATCAGGTTTCCAAAAGAGGCACTGTACCGAGACTGCGCTGGTTCGGGTGATCAATGATCTCCTGATGGCGAGAGACCAGAGAAAATGGTCCATCTTGGTACTATTACATCTGTCATCAGCATTTGACACTGCTGACCAAGGGGTACTACTTGAGTGCCTGAAATGTATGTGTGGACTCTCTGGGATTGTTCTCAGATGGTTCACTTCTTACCTCACCAGAAGAGCTCAGATTGTGGTGTCAGGGTTTTTTTCCTCTGATCTCATCTCTCTATTTTGTGGGGTTCCTCAGGGCTCTATATTGTCTCCCATGTTGTTTGTGGTGTACATGCTTCCCCTTGGAGACATTGTGAGATGGTATGGGCTTGGGTTTCACTGTTATGCAGATAGTAACCCAGCTGTACCTGTCCTTTGCACCTGACCAGGAAGGAGCTATCTCAGTATTTAACAGCTGCCTGAAGGAAATTCAGGATTGGATGAGGTCCAGTTGGCTGAGGTTGAACTTTGGGAAGTCAGAGGTGCTGGTATTGGATCTGGATCACCAGATAGGGGGACCTATGGCTGGCACAGGTCTCTGAATGGGTGCGAGATCTGGGGGTGATACTAGATGCGGGGCTGAGTCTTCGATCCCAGGTGTCAGGGGTGGTACAATCATCATTTTATCATCTAAGAAACATTGCCGGAATCAAGCACCTCATTCTGTCCGGCGATCTGCCAACTTTGATCCATGCCTTTGTGACCTCACACCTGGACTACTGCAACTTGCGTTACCTTGTGCTTCTGGGGGTTGATATCCACTGCCTGCAGCTAGTGCAGAATTCCGCAGCCCAAGTACTGATGGATACTCCTAGATCTTCCCATATTACTCCGGTGCTGCGGGAACTGCACTGGCTGCCAGTTCAGTGGCGGATCACCTTCAAAGTAGGATTACTGACTTTTAAAGCCCTGCATGATCTGGGCCCTGATTACCTGAAAGAACTCCTGATCCCTTACCACCCTGTGAGATCGCCCTGCTCAACCGACTAGGAGTTGCTAGAGATTCCAAGGGTAATATTAAAATCTGCTGGGGCCCGTGCTTTTATGTTTGCGGCCCCCTCCCTTTGGAATTCTCTAACCCATCTGACTAGGGAGTGTTCAACCGTGGGGAGTTTTAAACAAGCTCTCAAATCCTTTTTATGGGAAAGGGCTTATGGTGTGACTATATATTAATTGTTTGTATGTATTTTATAATATCTCTTTGTATCACTGTCCCTGTACTTTGTATTGTATCTTATTTTATTGGAATGTGCCTTGAAATTTGAGAGGCACAATATAAATAAAATATTATTACATTATTATTATTATTATGTATTGTCAACACTCAGGGCATCATGAAAATAGTGTTTCAATATGGAGAACAATGGATGGGCAACCATGCAGAACCAGTGTGTTTTGCCACAGAGGGGTATGACTCCCAGTGACCTCAAGAGCAAAGCTTGAGAGGTCCTTTGGATACAGTACCATGTGGTAACAGAACACACTTGTTCTGCATGGTGTTGCCCATCCGCTACTTTTTTATATTTTTTATATTTTGTATGCAATACTAAGAAAGAAAAAAACATTAATTCAGTAGTATGCAATCCCACTCCTGATCATGGTAAAGCAGTTGGAAGGGGGCCACTGATGTGCTAATTCAGCAGGAGTGAGAAAAGAGAGAAACAAAATAATGATAAAGTAATTTTGCAATCCAATCATGCTCTTGAAATTGAGGAGTGTGTGTGTGTGGGGGAGAGTAGATGCAAGAGTTGAGGGGTTGAGCTGGGTGGGAAAGCACCTGGAGCTGGAAGTATAACATTAACAAAGAAAACTAATGATATCTGAGAAGCCATGAGTGATGCCATAGATCAAACTGCTCGAGGGGAAAATATCGGAGATATTTTTGATGGGGGCATTGTATGTTCCATTTATGCAATGGGCCACATTTTTTTATCTGTGTAATTTTCATTTTTTAAAAGTAGGTATGTCTTTATTTATTTCTTTTTGTTTTCTGATGACTGAGCATTGTGTGCCATAAAACTGAACTTTTGCATCAGGACGCGGTGCTGTTGTGCTGCCGGGGAGAGTGGTAATAGTAAAAAAAAGAGTTGGTTGCTCTTTTGTCTGCTGGGGTTTGAAGAGAGTGAATGTTCTGTGTGAGGCTAAAAGTTGTTTTTTATATTTGAAGTGAAAGAACGTGGGGCGGGGGAGACAATAAAAATAATTCAGTGTGTTTTTTTCTGGTATTTCTGACCTTTAGGAGAAATGGTAATTAATATTGAGTGAAGCTGAAAGTTATTTTTTTTAATAAGTTACAGTGAAAGAACAGGGGAGAAAACTAAACTGTTCTGTGTGCTGCTGGAGAGAAATGAAACTGCCAGTGGGAGCTGGAATGCAAGTGAGCAGGTGCATTCTGATTGTGCTGCTCTTGCTGCCAGCTCCCACCAATCAAAACCTTTGTGAGCAGTTGTGGTGAAGTGCAGATAGTGCCTGGTTATTACCTACAGTGAAGATAAATGACCTACAGTGAGGATAAATGTGATAGTCTCACTGTAGATCTGACCAGCCAAAAATACTGCTTTTATCTGCTACTTTTTATCCTCACCCCATTGCATAAATAGGGGATATGTGATGGGCTGCTGTGGGATACACCACTTATTAGAACTCGCAGTGTGTGACCTTGATTGTACTCATGAGTAGTGGAGCCTCGAGTGAGGTCCCGAGGTCACACTCTGTGAGTTCAAATAAATGGTGTATCCCACAGTAGCCCATCACATGTGCGATTTATGCAATGGGCTGTGTTTGCAGTTTTTTTTTAATTTGTTTATGTTTTAGATAGGGTCTATTTGTGATTATGTTTGTTGTGGTGGAATTTTACTTTGGCAGTGATTAGGCGATGTGTACATTTTGATTGGTTGTTTTTGAAAATGGATGTGGTTGTGGGCTTTCACTGGGCGGTTGGAGTGTGGGGAATGTATTTGGATTGGTGGAGGGCATTATGCAATGTTTGTGGGTGGGGTTTGATTTTTATGCCTCAGTTTTGGTTCAGTTGGTGTGGAGGCATCAAAAGGGACTGTTGGCCTGCAGATTCAACATTCAGAATATCAATCAGTTTTACAGCAGGGAAGGTGAGATACAGTAGCTTGAGAAAGAAGTGCGGTGGCAGTAGAGATACGGATGGGTCATTTGTGGTTTGAGAAGGAGCGGATTTGGTCTGTGGAATTGGGGCATGAAGAGCCCAAAGATGCTTTATTTGGGAATTTGCTTTTTTGTGTGAATGAGAGGGACTTGGACTAGTGAGGAAGCGAGTGAATGAGCCAGCAGCTAGTCGTGGAAAAGGAGTCTGGAAAATAGAAATAAAAAGTTTAGCAGAAGATGTGGGTGAAAGGAATAGAAAAGGTATTGCTGTTTTTATTGCTTGGAGCTGGGGAACTGTTTGGAGGCACAGAGGAGCAAGGACGAGTGTGGTGGGAATGATTATTTTTTGAACAGCTGTGTTACAGTTTGAATGGATCGTGACAGGAATGGTATAGGGGGAGGCAGTTGCTGATGGTCTAGTTCCAGTGGGAGGGGAATGATTGATGGCAGGGTGTGGGATAGATGGTGGTTGATTGATGGCAGGGTGTGGGATAAATATTAGAATCACTGTTTATCTCACATCAGTAAGAATAAATTAATTTATTCCACTGTTTATCTGCCCATATACATTGCATAAATATATATATATATATATATATATATATATATATGTAACCCACTGTTAGGTGTGCAGTCATGCTCTGATATACGCATGCCTTGGTGTGTGTTGTTACGCATGAGGCCATAGGCTGAGTTCGTCAACCACCCAAGACTTGCGTATATTAGAGAGTTACTGCACACCTAACAGTGGGTTATCTCTCATAAATTGGCAAAATTGTTTTGTAAGGGGTAAAAGTGCAGGTGTGCGGCCATGCTCTGATATATGTGTAACCCCTAGGTGGTGCTTTCCAAAGGGCTACTACCCCTCCCTGCTTGGCTAGTAGCAGATTAAGGGGCCTGGGTAATGAAATGGGTGCCTCCACCCGGAGGTCAGGGTTGTTAGGGGTCTAGCTAACCTGGGCTCAGCCCAATGGGACACTGTAACCCCCCTCTTTCCCTTCTAGTTGCCTGAACAATGAACAATAATTACTTTCACAATGACCTTTATTCACCAGGTAATTACCCATACTGTTTGCACTTACCACCAGGGCTGGATCCTCTAGCTTGATCCTGGTGACCCCCTGTAAAACAAGGTTAAGCACAGCAAATATCAACAGTTCAATACTTTTGGCACAAATGGGAACCACAGTCAGGTTAAATGCAAACCAAGTTAAATCTGATTTATTCAGGGGACTTGAACAAGGATGGGGCATAATCAGACTGATTTGCTTAAAAGCTATTTTAATCAGATAGTTATGCATGCAGTTCAGAGTCCCTACACAGTCACACATTCTGGGTACACAGTCACACATTCTGGGTACCCAGGTAGAAAATCGGTGGATAGCTAGGAACGTTGCAGCTGGTTGGGGCCCTGTGATGGAAGAAAGCAAAATGCACAACACACACTATTTGTAATCCAAGGCTGGAGGGCTCAGTTCATGAAAGAAAAGGCAACAAGACAATCAGATGACAACACTTTTAGATTTAGCTGTCGTTGCAGGGCGCTACCCTGATGCTTACTCATGATACCCAATACTGGACACAGGCAAGATGAAATCGAGACTGCAGGCTGTTGCGCTGGAGTGCACGGAGAAGCAGGGCCCACATGAATCACCGGGGCATCATTCCTGTTTAAGACATTGAGCAAGAGGCTGATCCCCAGGCTGTTCTCTCATTGATGATTTTCTCTGCATAGCAGGTATTCTGGCTGGGCCAGTGTAGCAGGGCCCAGGCAAACAGAAATGGATACAGATTCAGTCCATGGAGCTGGATGCAGTCTCCAGCAAGAAAACACAGTTCAGACACACAGTGAGGAACCAAATCACAACCCACTATAAGCAAACAGCACAATCACATGTAAGAAAATTCCACTGTACCAGACAAATGGCTCTCCGGTAGCAATTACAGAGTCTCCGCACAATCCAGGAGTTCAGAAGTAGCTGGAAGTCCTGACAGGCTGATCGCCTTCAGCAAATCTTTGGTCTTCCTCAGGTTAAAGCCTGGTCACAATTCGGTGGCTTAATTTGCTCTCCAAATTCAGATTCAGTCTGAAAAAAAAAACACAAGTTCCCTCTCAGGAACAGCAGGCAAGCATGCAGGCCAAACTCAGGCCTTTCCACAGTTCTCCCACGTGAATCCACTATGTACTGCTGCTCGAACTATCTCGAGCTGTTACTTCTTCACTTCCCAGCTCAGATCTAACTAAAACTGCAAGCAGTATGGGACTTTCCCCAAAATCCAAAAGATTCAGTTGGCTGATCTGTCTGTCAGTCACAACAAGGGTTCCCCCTGTAGGTTATTTTAGGCACCAAAAGCCCAAAATTACAATTCCTTCAAGTTTTGTCCCCACTAAGCCCCTGTAAGCAGGCTCCATTTTAGAATCCCAAATGTACTGATTGGCCCATTTTGACAGTCCAGGACCAAGATGATGGAAACAAACAGAACTGTCCATGCTGCAAAGAAGGCAGGTTAGAACAAACTGCAATATTATTACTACCCTAACAAATGATCAGCAAACAAGTACATCTTCTAACAGAGCTCCCTTTTAGATTAATTATGACTGCAATCCAGTCAGCTCTTAAAGAGACAGTACACAGAGGCTATACAGGCACTGTCTGGCAATATATTTAAACTGCTAAAACACAGAACACCAGCCTAGCAGTGAGCATTTAGGCAAGCTCAAAGAAGATTTTTTGGGAACCCCCATTTGTAAGGAGGTTACACCCTTCCCTGCCTGGAGAAAACTTGGCATCCACGTCGTCTATACCATCATGCATCAGTTAACATAAACTTAGTACTTTACTATACATGTTCACTACACTTTATAATACTGCATCCATAAGGACAACACTTATGCATGTTTCATACAGGTAATACTGATTCCACTATTTATTTTATTTATTTAGTTTTTGTTGACTGGGTAAGTGCACTTGACAAATCCTGCCTATTTTCAGGCATGACCCAGGGGTGGGGGATACAGATGAATGCCAACTGACCTTAAACCAGATGAAGCTGTTGGTGGTATTCTTAGTGAATGAGGGAAATTTGGCAAGGACACCGGGGAAATTCCCCTACTCTGATGGGTGGGGGACCCTTCCCATGAGGCATCTGACTCCACCTCAGTATGTCTCAACCGTTGGAGAGGACGGAGGTGTGGAGTGCTGGACTGCAGGACCAGAGCAAGATTGCAGAGATATCCCTACCAGTCGCTAGCGTTTCAGAATGTACTGAAAATGACATACCTGTGAAGGAGATGTCTTCAGTGGAGAACATCGACACCCAGGAAGAACCAGATGGTGACCAAATTCTTATACCAGAAGAGGAGAAAAGGAACGACCAGAGAATGGTCAAACAGCTTCTAAGAGTACAGTAAAAAGGAGCAGCGTCTCATGCAATTACAGCCCCTATGGAAACAGATGCGACGACTCAGTACACCGTAGAGGACCTATTTCCTTTTCGCTCATCTTTCCACATGGTCCCCTGAGCAAGCGCTAGAGAAAGCAGGCTGGATTAGGACTCCGACTGCATGGATACCAGATCCTAATTTTCCCTTGCCTGGGAATCGATTGGTGAACCAGATGAACCGTTTGGATGCAGTGAGTGCAGCAGGAGAACACTTTTCAGATGACGGACCAAACTGCGCATCACTTCCGCTGTTAGTTCCTGATTCTCAGCATGGAGATTTGCGAAACCGACGGAGGAATCAAATTACATTTCAAACCCCTGCAGACATGGATATCGCTTCATCGCTGAAACAGAACATTGAGCTACCACCACAGTCGGAAGGTCAGTACTTTCAAGCAGACATGAACGTTGTTACTGCTTTGCAGAACTCAGTTGTTGCTCCTTCTGCTGTTAAGCCTGCTAGTAAACCAGCCAGCTACGCTTCTCTTTTAAACAGTCAAGGTCCCACTGGGAAAAGATTTGTAGCCCGTATACATTACAAGGGGATATGGACCTTCCTCCAGACCGGACTTTGTAGGAAAGACTTTAATAATACAATCTTTAAGATTAAACCTCAGATGTGTATGCTCTGATACACTCTTCAGGAGACTCTAATTTTGATGTTTCTTTCCGTACTGCTGCATTGCTAGATAAATTCTGGTCTGCTTACTATAATGCTCGTGCAGACCCTGTCTGGAAGCATTTTGTGATTATTCCCATTACTAGGCCTACCGCAAAAGTCATTACTGTCCTTTTTAGGAATGAAGGAGTAAATGTTTTAGATATATTGTATTGGTTGGAACAGCGTTGCTCAGTTACTGGCACACCACATGCTTTAATTGATGTAAATGGTTTTTGGACGGGAGGGTGGAAATTTACTGTGCAACTTAAAATTAATGAGTTTGGTATTCAGCATCTGCCTAATTGTTTTTTTCTAGGTCGAGACCGTGGTATATTGTTTTACCCAGGACAACCGAGATCATGCTATAGATGTGGCTCATTGTCCCATCTGAGCTCTGATTGTGATAAACTGAAATGTACTTATGGTGTGATAGGTCATACTGTGTTGGCTTGTACAGTTCCTCCCACTTGTAATTTATGCAGTGATACTTCACATGTATTTTCAGCCTGCCCATGGGCGCACATAACACTGCAGGCTATGCAGAACATGATGCTTATATTGCTAAATCTCTGTTATAGGGACCTCCCCCAGGATTTACTACCACCTGTTACAAATAACGGAAAAATTCCTTCTTTCACTACCTCCATTGTAAATGCCCCTGTTTTGCCTGAACCTCCTGCAACTTCTGAATCTCCTAACCTTCCTGAACCCTCTGCATCCCTTATTTCCCATGACCCACTGATATTTCTGGAATTATAGACCAATCCTCTGTAGAAGAATTAGCGGTGTTTCTAGTACTCCAAAAGATGATGAAGAGCATGGAGAAACTTCTCCCCCCACCAGTGGCTTGGAGACTTCACTCTGCCAAACAGGTAGACGCTGTATCCATCCCACTATCTAACCCATATGAACCCTACAAAGTTGGGGTGAGGCCATGGAGGAAGAAGATGGAGACGTTGAGAATTTATCTCTTCCTATTCTTTCCATGTCGGCCTCCGCATCATTACCTTTGACTGAAAGTTCTGGGGCTATTTTGAAAAAGAAGTCTGCTAGAGTGAGAAAAAAGAAATGAGAGGGTTATTTCTACAGAGCTTTCTTCCTTTTCGTGGTTTTTCTCATGTCAGCCATACGTCTTGCAAGTTTGAATGTAAATAGTATTCGTTCCAACTATAAACGAATGGCAACTTTTTCGGCACTACGTAGTCTGGCCTATGATGTTTATTTTTTACAAGATATTCGGTTGTATACCACAGAAGACATCACAATAGCTTCCAGGGAATGGGGTTTAGGACCGTCATATTGGTCATTAGGACAAGACCTCTGTTCTGGTGTTGGTTTTTGTTTTACTACTTCTAACTTCATTTTACAAAAGAGTGTGGATTTAGTACCGGGCAGAGTTTTTTTACTAGATCTTATATGGCAGGGGTTTCCTTATAGGCTCATAAATATTTATGCACCACAGCAGAAAGCAGTTAAGATTCAGCTTTTGCGCCAAATTAAACCTTTTCTGTGCACAAATCGCATAATTCTATGGGGTGGAGATTTTAATACTAGTTTAGAAATCCCTTCCAGTAGGAAAACTTATTGTGACACCCATGCTTTACATAATCTTATTACAGAATTAAAATTAGTGGATGTCTTCGCCCAGTCCCCGAGGCCTACCTTTAGGAAAGGGACCTTGCACTCACGGATTGATTATTGGTTAGTTTACGCAAACCACTGGCATAGTCAAAGGTTTTACAATACCTATGGCAACTTCTGACCATCTTTTGATAGAATACAAATCCAATTGGAAGATGCGTTATCACAGGGCCCTGGGGTGTGGAGAGTTAACTCATCTTTATTGTTACTTCCTGTTTTTATTCAAGGTTTTACGGAGTTAATCACGGACCGTACTACAGTAATTTCTATCTATGATTCCATTATTGATTGGTGGACTGATACTAAATTATATGTGATCTCATATTTTAAATCATATGCCCGGTCCTTAGCTGATGAAAGACATCATACCTCCCAACGCCTACGAGCGAATTATTGACATTATTTACTGACTCTCATTTATATGGTTTGGATCATTCTGCCCGTATACAAGAAGTCAAAACCGCATTAGCTAAAGTGCAGTATGATAGGCAAAATCCATACTTTTCAACAAAATTCAAAACGACTGGAACTCAGAGTCAATTTAACCCCTTGGGTCGATGCTGGGAAAGCTGGTGGTAAACAAATACATCAATTATTGGATGAACAAGGCCAAGTTGTCAAAGGGCAAGAAGAACTTATGACATATGTCACAAAATTTATACAGCGTACATTTGACACCTCAGAGGTTGTTACCACAGATATGACAATGATATTACAAATATTAAATATGCCTACATTAACAACATCACAACAAGAAGGACTTATAAAGCCTTTCTCTTGTGAAGAAGTGAAAGATGTTATTTTAGGTCTTGGATAAAGTAGCCCTGGTTCTGATGGTTTGTCAGCAGAGATTTATAAGTTTTTATGGAGACTTATACCATGTCAGTTGGTAGCTGTCTTTAATGGTTTTTTACAGGCGGATCGACTGACAGATCAGATGTACGAAGGTTTAATGCTTTTTTTATATAAAAAAGGAGATAGACAGGATTTGAGGAATTGGAGGCCTATTACATTGTTAAATACAGACTACAAAATTTTCGCCAAGTTGTTAGGGAATAGGATTTCTAAATATTTGCCTTCTCTGCTTTCCCCATTTCAGTATTGTTCAATCTCTGGTAGATCCATTCATGATGCCTTAATACTGATCAGAGAACTATTTTCTCAGGGTTGTCATGGTTCCTTAAAGGATATTTATTTAATTTTGATCTGTCAAAAGCTTTTGATAGCATTTTCAGGAATTTATTTGGTTAACCTTAAATGTTTTGGTTTTCCGCTAATTTTTATAAATTGGATTATTTTATGTTATTCTTTGGCCTATGTTAAGCCAGTATATTAATGGGAGACTAGGACCCCTTGTTATATCATCGAGAGGAGTGCGGCAAGGATGCCCTCTGAGTCCTTTATTATTTGTGATAGCTTTGGACCCTATTATTCGACTACTTCATCAATCTCCAAGATTTTCAGGTCTTTCAGGCATTCATTCTAAAATAATTTGTTATGCAGATGATCTTTGTGTTTTAGTACCTAACATTGCAGAAGGTCATTTGTTAACTGATGTATTACCAGTTTTTTATCAGTTATTGGGTCCAGTTTGAATTTGCAGAAAAGTGTGTGTTTTGACCTAACCTTTCTACTGATACGGTGGTTTCTATTCAAGGAATCAAGGTAGTAGATTCCCCACATAAGTTATTAGGAGTGTATTTTGGAGTTCCAGATGCAGCTAAATATAATTGGTAAATTGCTCTGAATACCGGTAGAGAAAAAGTTAGTAAATGGCATAGATGGTCTTTGGGGAAAAAGAAACGTATTTTTTTGATTAAAACTTGTTTATTGCCCCTATTTTTGCATATAGCGCATATTTTTCCAATACCTAAATGTCATTTTGTACCTCTTTTGGCTCTCTTTTTTTCATGCTTCTGGGGAAGCCGCCTTAATCCTATTCAACGGAATGTTCTATTACAACCCTATCGAAAAGGAGGGGTCTCTATGATTCATCCAGTTGTATTTTTTATACAATTTTTTCACAACCAACTTAAAACCATTGGTCCAGACTCTATTCAAACTTGGCTTCCTTTCGTATATATGTCTATTAAAGATATTTTCCTGAATGGAACAGTGGGAAATTTTACACAAAATAAAAAGGAAATATGTCCTGTCGATAGACTGGGAATGGTATTTGATATGCTAAAAATATGGAACATTTCGACCCTTATGATTAAAAATTGTCTCGAAACAATTGTATTTAGAGATAGTAGAATCCCATTTTAATGTGAATGTATTTCCCAGTTTTACACCTGTAGAGCAACTACAGATTGGTAAGCATATATGGATCCCCGTATCCCAGTATCAATGTGGGATATTACATGGTTAAGTGCCATGGTAAAATCAATGCAAGAGGAACCAAAAACATAAACAGCTAGTGGATAGAAATTGTTTCCGGGAATCATGTAGGAACTCACGGAAACAATGACTCATTATATTTTCTTGCCCTTTTATTTTGCATTTTGGTTTTATGGAACGCCATTTTTGGGATAAGGTCTGGTGTCAATGGGATCAAAGAGCCTTATTCTTTGGTTTATTTCAGAATCCTGGTCCAGATGTAATTCCAGTACCTTGAATATTATAGCAGTTGTGATTCTATATTGGGTATGGCAGGTCAGATGTGGTTTTTGTTTCAGCAGCGACGTTTCACTTCTGAAGACTTATTCAAAGGATTCTACTGTATCTGGAACGCTTGAAAGAAGGAGAAAGGAAAATATTGAAGAGAAATATATGGGAACGATATTGGGACTTTTTTTGATTCACCTCTATTGTATTTAGTTTTCTTTCAGACCTGCTTATGTTTTCAGTTTTCCTGATGTATGCATCTATGTAATTTTTTTCCCTTGATTATTGTATATTTGATTTTGCTTTTAATAAACATACCCCTACTCTTTTCAATAAGTGCCATGGGATCTTTAACATCCACCTGAACTACCACCAATCCAGGCAGATGGGACCTCAGTTTAACATCTCATTTGAAAGACGGACTATGATTAACATACTTGTGACTTCACAATACTGATTTATGTTATTACTTCCTGTACATTAAACAATGTAGGAGGGAAGAACCATCAACCTGCAATTGGCTGTCAAGCTCAGTTTGAGTAATGAGCTCTGAGAAATATAAACACCTTTGTGAACCACATTGAGAGGCAAATCCACTGGCCTCCTGGGAGAATCATAACTGAAGAGCAATACTGGCTTAACAGCTCGGCCAGTCTTTCTGCGAGGAACAGCCACAGTCTCTGTACTTTCAGCACTAGCTTTGGAGCTTTCATCAATCATAAGGGGTGCCTCTGCATGGATGGGATTGTCCAAACTGGGAGCACTGTCAGCTCCTTGCTCTGTAGGCTCTGTCTCCAAAACACTTGGCTCATTTAGAGAAGGTTCTGGCACAACTTGGCTTTGTGGCACTGAAGGGGGGCTGTCAGCACTCTCATGTTGCTGTCCAAGTTCTGGTGTGGCACCAGGGAGACTCAGACCATCAGTGCCTTCTTCTGGCAATTCACACAGTTCCACAAAACGCAGAGTCTGCAACCTCAGATGTGATGCTTTGCACCTCACTTTCAGAGAGCATTGGCTCCAAGGATGAAGCTAAGGGGTTAGGCAGTCCAGAAGGCCCAACTTCATCCCCACAATTAATCATAGGGTTACCTCAAAACAGCTGACTCAATTCATAGGAGGGGTAATAGGCATTGTCACACTCACTATTGTCAGAGGTGGACTGACAGTCACTATCATTCTGGGCCTGCTGCAGGGGAAACCTTAACTCTGTAACTACTGGGGTAGGTTGACTCTGTCTCCTTTTTGTAGCAGCATGAGTCACCGGCCCAGAGGAGGAAATACCTGCTGGCTCAGCTTCAATAATAACTTGGCCAATAGGCAGCAAGTGGCTACGGTGCATGGTCTTGTCAGCTTTGGAGTTTTTCTCTGGGCCTACCTTATATACTGGTAGATCATCCAACTTTCCAACTACTACATGAGGAATATGATATAACCTATCAGCAATTTTGTGCTTGCCATGTAATCCTAAATTGTGCAACAACACACGGTCTCCAGGCTGTAGCACTTGAGCCTTTACTTTCTTTTCGTGCCTCTCTTTGTTGGCGAGATTTCTTTTAACAGCCATTGTCTGGACCAGTTGATATGCATGGTTCAACTGAGCTTTCAGTTTCGGTACATACTGCAAGTAGTTTTCAGCTTGGATCCCATCTGGAGAGACCCCAAACAGACATCAACTGGCAGGTGGACCTCTCTCCCAAGCATGATGTGGTAGGGGGAGAACCCAGTAGTGTCCTTTTTGGTGCAATTGTACATGTGTACCAAGGTGCTAATCTCCTGGCTCCACTTATCCTTGTCTTTTGGGTGGAGGGTGCCCAGCATGTCTAGAAGGGTGCGGTTAAAATGTTCTGGTTGAGG
Organism: Neoceratodus forsteri; assembly: GCA_016271365.2. Taxonomy (NCBI): domain Eukaryota; kingdom Metazoa; phylum Chordata; order Ceratodontiformes; family Ceratodontidae; genus Neoceratodus; species Neoceratodus forsteri. The sequence continues at coordinate 1,356,606,908 of CM057452.1, forward strand.
GTCCCCCTGTGGGTGATAGAGATGGTTCTTGACTTCCGTAATCCCACAGAAAAAGCATTTCTTTGATTAGCAGACTTTCAAAGTCTCTGCTTTGGTCAGAGTGGATCCACTGGAGGACACCATAGTGGACAGAGAAATTTTCCACCAGCACCTTGGCCACGGTAGAGGCCTTTTGATTTTTAGTTGGAAAAGCTTGTGCATACCATGTGAAATGATCCATAACCACTAACACATTGCCAATATTCCACTGATCAGGTTCTAAACACAACAAGTCTATGCAGACCAGTTCCATGGGGGTGCTGGTAATAATATTAACAAGGGGGGGCAGCCCTCTGAGGCAGGGCTTTCCTTTGCAGGCAATGACTGCAGGTCATTACATGGTACTCAACATCGGCCCCCATCTTGGGCCAGTAGAATTGAGATTGTACAGGGTCGAGAGTTCTGTCAATACTGAGGTGCCCCATGTCATTATGGAGGGACCTCAGTACCAACTCTTTAAAGGCCGTGGGCAAGACCAATTGCTGCTTGTCTACTGTGATCCACTGTCTCTCTGTATAACAGCTGATAGTGTAACTTCAACCTGGGGCATTCTTTAAACAATAGAGCAGTTCTCAAGTCAGGGGAATGCAACTGGGACACATCTTTCCCCGCACACAGGGCATCAAGTGCTGGCTGAATCATAGGATCTTGGAATTGAGCCCACTGGATGCTGTCATTGTTTAACTGAGGGAGTGCACTAATATCTAGAGCAAAGAAATGGTAATAGACAGCAGGTATGCAGGTATCAGGAAAGCCCAAGCAATCTGCTAAACAGTTCACTGTGTCCTTAGACATCTGTTCATCTCTATCAAACTTTTGGCACAATGCTCAGATGTCAGGTTCAGACAACCTGACCCTATCACTCTTAGACGCTGGTCTTTGTGACAGGGAGTCAGCATCTGTATGGTTCAGTCCTGGCCTGTATTCAACAGAGTAATCATAGGTTGATAAAGCAGAGAGCTGCCGGTGCCCAGTAGCGTCCACTTAGCTGATGTCTGTACACAGCTTAATGGGTTATTGTTGGTCTCCACCAATATCTTTGCCCCATAGACGTACTCTTGAAACTGGTAAACAATGGCCCATTTTAGGGCAAGGAACTCCAGCTTGTTCTTGGGATAGTTTCATTCTCACGGGGTCAAGCTCCTGCTAGTAACAGTCACTGGTCTCAAACCATCCTCATGGTCTTGATACAGCACAGCTCCTAGGTTCTGCAGAGTAGCATCCATATGCAGCACATAGGGCTTGGTAGAGTCAGCATAGGTGAGGATGGGGGTGTGGGTGAGCTGGTATCTGACTTTGTGGAAGGCTACTTAACATTTGGGTGTCCAGCGGGACCCAGAAGATTTACCTATTTGGAAGTATACTTTCTAGGGGTCTTTGACAGCCCCTTTCTTGTATTTACTGTTGGTAGGGGTAACCCTGGGTGAGATTCAGGAGAGGGCGAATCACCTTAGAATAGTCTTTTATGAACCTGCGATAGTAGCCACAGAACCCTAGGAAATGTAGTTCTTTCAAGTTATTGGGCTGTGGCCAAGTAGTCAGTGACTCAACCTTACTGGGATCAGTCTCTATCATTTCTACAGATACTATGTGCCCCACATACTTCACAGATATTTGAAAAAACTGGCACTTGTCAATGGACAGCTTGAGGCCGAAGTCTTCCAATCGGTCTAGGACTTTAAACAGTCAGGCCTCGTGCTCCTCTAGTGTGTGTCCAAACACAATTACATCATCTAGGTACACTAGCCATTCCAGCAAGTGCATATCTCCCACTGCACATTCCATCAGTCACTGAAAGATGGCCGGGGCACCTGAAATCCCCTGTGGCATTCTCAGCAATTTGTAGAACCCCAAAGGACAGAAAAAGGCAGTTTTCTCATAGTCCTTCATGGCCATCAGAATCTGGTACTACCCACTGCGAAGATCCAATACTGAGAACCATTTGCTCCCATTCAAGCAATCCAGGACATCTTGTATACGGGGCATGGTGTATTGATCTGGGATGGTCCACCGGTTCAGGGTTCGATAATCAACACACATCCTAACTGACCCATTCTTCTTATGCACAACTGCTACGGAAGAGGCATATGAGATCCTTGATTCCTGTATCACGCCAGAAGTGAGCATTTCCTGTAGGTGTCTCCTCACATCATCTATGTCTGCTGGGGCTAAGTGTCAGGATCTCTCTCGAAATAGCCTGTCATCATGGAGGCATATTTGATGCACTGCACCCTGGACACACCCCATGTCCCATTCTTTTAATGAAAACACTTGGTCTCTATGGGCGAGCTTCTTGCTAATCTTAGCCTTCCATTTAGCTGGCAGTGGAGAATCACAAAAGTCAAATAAGTCAGGTGTCACTCTCTCCTTTTGGCCAGAGTACCTGTTTTTGGGTAATACTGCAGTGTCTACGCAGTGTACTGAAGCTAGAGCACACCCTTTGTTCAACCGGACCTCCTGATTTGACACATTTCGAATCTGGACCATCACTCATCATGCATGGGCATGGGCAGGCAAGATGCTGGCTTTAACCAATAATCCTGTTGGCAACTTTCCATCATCTGGTGCATCCAACATTAATATTTTGTTCTTTACATTTCTCTTTAGGCGGACTTCTCCATGGATTGTGCACTGGGCGTTGAGGGCCAATACCGAGGAGGCAGGTTCCTTTTTCCACACTATATCCACTGGCTCATCTAGGTCCTCTTACATAGAAAGATAGAAACATAGAAGTTGACAGTAGATAAGGACCGCAAGACCCATCCAGTCTTCCCATTTCTTTTTCTACCTTATGAATGTGCCATAGGCCTTTGCACTGTCAATGGCCTAACTAGTCATACTCATCTGTATTGCTCCCTTATGCCTATCCAATGCCTGTTTGAAGCCCTGCACTGTATTCATATCCACCACTTCCTGAGGTAGGCCATTCCATGCATCCACCACCCTTTCTTTGAAAAAGAACTTCCTCACATTACCCCTTAATCAGCCTCCTGCTATTCTCCTGCTGTGTCCTCTTGTCCTGCTATTTTTCATATGTTGAAAAATGTTAGACTCTTTCACTTTGTTAATGCCCTTAAGCTGTTTAAATATTTCAATCATATCACCTCTCTCCCTTCTTTGCTGTAGGGTATACATATTGAGCTCAGTTAATCTGTCCTCATATGTTTTCTGATGCAGTTCCTGCACCATTTTGGTTGCTCTTATTTGGACTGCCTCAATTTGGTTAATGTCCTTGTGAAGGTGGGGCCTCCAGTACTGCACGCAGTACTTCAGATGGGGCCTAATCAGTGGCTTGTAAAGAGGGATTATTATCTCCGTCTTCTGACTTGTGATACCCCTACTAATACACTCCAACATCCTTCTAGCCTTACCTATTGATTTGAAGGTCTACTTGGATGATTTCAGGTCATCGATGATGATGACGCCCAAGTCTCTTTCTTCCCTTGTGACTGCTAGCAACTTCCCTCCCAGCCTATAGGTGGCTTCAGGGTTTCACTTCCCTATGAGCATGATCTTGCACTTCTTTGTGTTAAACGGTCTGACCACTACACTAAGAGGTTCAAATTTTGCACCTCCCTTAGAAGGCCTTCCCTTGTGGAGATGGTCAGGTACCGCCCATTACAGAATATTACTTCACAAGGCCTAGCAGCGGTCCTTGACCAATCATCCCCCATGTTGGTGAGCAGTAATCCAGAGATGCTGGTGGCAGCCTATAATGAGGCCATTACGGCTGCCATGGCTCTTATTGCTCCTGTTCGTGAGCGCCCCTTATCCCTTCACCCTAGGTCCCCTTGGTTTGATGGGATACTGAGGGAGATGCGGAGACAAGGGTGAAGGTTAGAGCATTGTTGGTGCAAATCTGCCCTTGAAGCCAACTGCCTTAGATTGATGGAATATTATTCTATCTATCAATCTGCAATCACCCATAAGAAGGCAGAATTCCTGTCCAAGGAGACTGCAGTTGCTCAAAATTGATGACTGGCTCAGCTGTTTTGAACTATTGACAGACTGTGAAACCCAGCCTGTCTGCAAGTTCGAAAAGCCTTTTCGCAATTAGAGTACGAGGAGCTTGCTCATTACTTTGCAACTAAAGTAGCCGACATCAGGGCGGGCTTATATCCGGCAACCCCTAAGGGTGATGTTGTAGAAGAGTGTGAGTTCACGGTGACTCAGTTCTCTTGGAGTTCCTTTTGTCGACCTGAGTTTGTGGATATTATGAGGATCATCCATAGTGTGCATCCCACAAACTGTAGTTTGAACCCTGGACTGACTTCCCTAATTTTGGGTTGTTCTGATATCATCGGTCCAGTCCTGGTGCAAATAGTCTGGTGCTCCTTGGAGTCAGGTGAGTTTCCTAGCTCCCTGAAAGAGTTGGTGGTGACACCTCTCTTGAAGAAAGCTACCTTGGACCCTGACTGTTTATCAAACTACAGACCTATCTCTAACCTTCCCTTTATTGGGAAGGTTATTGAGAAGATAGTGGCAGCTCAATTGGAGGACCATTTAACCATCCATAATATCTACAAATCCTTCCAGTCTGGTTTCCATAAAAGACACAGCACCGAGACTGCGCTGGTTTGGGTGCTTAATGATCTTCTAAGGGTGAGGGATCAGAAGAGACATTCTGTTCTGATTCTCCATCAGCTTTTGACACTGTGGATCACATGGTGTTGACAGCTCGCCTGAGGCAAATTTGTGGAATGTCGGGAATCGTTTTACAATGGTTCACCTCATTCCTCACTGAGCGATCACAAAGAGTTGTGTTGGGGATTTTTTCCTCTGGCCCAACCTCTTTGTTGTGTGGAGTGTCTTAGGGTTCCGTGCTGTCACCCATGTTATTTGCAGTGTATATGCTGCCCCTCGGAGACATTATATGACGGTATGGGCTGAGGTTACACTACTATGCAGATGATACCCAGCTATACCTGTCTTTTGCACCCGACCAGGATGGAGCTCTTGCGGTGTTTAACAACTTTCTGGATAAAAACCAAGGTTGGATGGATTCTAGTTGGTTAAAGTTGAACTTAGAGAAGACAGAGGTTTTGGTTGTGGACCCAGGTGATCAGATAGAGAGGTCGCATGATGGCACACCTTCTGGAGTTTTTCTTGGCAGCATGTCACTTCCGACCTCTGAATGGGTATGTAGCCTTGTGATTGTCCTAGATGACAGGCTGATCCTTCAATCTCAAGTGCTGGCTGTTGTCAGGACTTCCATATACCATCTTAGGAATATTGCCAGGATTAGGCACCTTGTTCCATCTGACTCTTTGCCAATGTTGGTCCACGCCTTTGTGTCCTCATGCTTGGACTACTGCAGCACCCTCTACCTTGGGCTTTTTGGGGTTGAAATCCGTTGCCTACAGCTGGTGCAGAACACTGCAGCCCGGGTTCTGACTGAGATAAGTAGGTCCTGTCGTATTACCCCGATGCTGCGCGAACTGCTCTGGCTCCCTATACTATGGCGGATGACCTTTAAAGTAATTTTATTGACTTCTAAAGCACTTCACGATCAGGGCTCGACCTATCTGAAAGAACTTCTGGTGCCTTATTGCCATGGCCGATTGCTCCACTCAGCCGATGAGGGGTCGTTAGAGATTCCAAGAGTGAGTTTAAAATCTTCAGGCAGCAGATCATTTTCTCATGCTGCACCCACTCTCTGGAATTCTCTACCATGCCGGTTACTGGAGTGTACCTCCGTGGAGGTATTTAAGAAGGACCTGAAAAAATACTTACGGCAAATGGCCTTCCTGGATAATTAAGTTAATTTTATTGTGCCTATATTTTTTTATAACTTATTATCTGATTTTAATATCTGAAGTTATTATGGTATATTTTTTTTATATGTATAGTAGATTTGTATTTGAAATTATGGTTTTAAAATGTTCAGTGCCTTGATATACTGAAAGGTGCTTTATAAATAAAATTATTATTATTATTTATTATTAAACCCCAGTTGCCACTCTTCCAACCATTTTGCTAGTTTATCCAGACCTCCTCTCATTCTTCCCACCCCATCTGGATCATCTACTTTGTTGCAGATCTTGGTGTCATCTGCAAACAGACAAACCTTACCCTTCAGTCCATCTGCAATGTCACTGATGAAGAAGACTGGCCCCAGGACTGATCCCTGAGGTACCCCACTTGTGACTTGCATCTCTTCTGACTGTATACCGTTTACCACCACTCTGTTTTCTGCCCGTCAACCAGTTTGCCACCCAATTAACCAACATCTGGCCCACCCTGAGCCTACACAGCTTATTAATCAATCTTCTACGTGGAACAGTATCGAAAGCTTTGCTGAAGTCAAGGTAGCAACATCAACTGTTCCCCCTTGGTCCACTACTCTGGTTACCCAGTCAAAGAGATCTATGAGATTAGTTTGATAGGGCCTTCCTTTTGTAAACCCATGCTGTCTTGGATCCTGTGCTTCTATTGATTCTAGGTGTTGCACTATCCTTTCCTTAAGGAGTGTCTCCATAATCTTGTCCACTACTGAAGTAAGACAGACTAGTATGTAGTTCCCTGCCTCATCTCTGCTACCACTCTTATGGAACAGGATCACATGAGCCATTCTCCAGTCCTCTGGGACCTTTCTTGTGCTCAGAGACTCATTAAACAGTTCTGATAATGGCTCTGCTAGTTTTATCCTTAGCTCCTTTAGTACCTGTTATGTATGCCACCAGGTCCCATTGCCTTGTCCACCCTGAGCTTATCGAACTCGTGTAGGACCCTTTCTTTTGTGAATGGAATTCATTGGGTTTCTGTTGTAAGTCATGTGCCCCTTTTGCTAAGGCTGGAATTCTTAGGGCCCATCCAGTCAGTTGCCCTTATTTCTCATTGCAGAGTTGTGCTAGTCTCCCAAACATGTGGGTGTTTGTTCCAATTAACAGGGTGTTTGTTCCAACCATACAGTCTGGTGGGGGGACATATTAGGGCCATTGTCTCTCCTTGCTCCTCTATACCAGTTACAGTTGCAGAAAAAGACAACCAGATGTGGACATATCCTAGGCAGGGATAAAACTTGTCGCTCAGCCCCCACACACTTAGGCTTTCCAGGGATTGTAATGGCACATCAGATAAGTGTTTGTCATACCAGTCCTGAAATACAATGGTCACTTGCAACCGACTGTCATGCACAGCATGAGTAGGAATACCATTCACAACCACAGTAGTCTTCATTAAAGGACCCACTATTTTGGACCAGTCAGGAGGGACAACAGCAGGGGCCTAGACAGATGATTTAGCCAGAGAGGGGTTTGAGTTAGGATGGCTGAAGCCTTCACTGAGGTCATTTCATGCACCCCTTGACCACTGACTCATTTTCCAAAGCTCTCCTTGAAGCCAGTTCACCTCTTTCTGTAAGTCCTTCTGAGACTGGCATTCCCTTTTCCTATGGCCATCCTTGCTGCAGTTGTAACAAATAACAGGTTCTTGGGGCATCCTTGGGGGAAAACACAGGAGGGGATGCTGGAGCATCGATAGGAGATTGTGATCTGACTTTTGTTGGTTGTGTACCATGTCTTAAAAGTTCCTTTAGGGTGGTAGTCAATTCCTTGAGCTCAGCCGAGAAGCCACCCTCGGTAGAGGATGCCTGAGGGTGTACCTCCACCCCCATAACAGTCACATTCTGACAGGGGCCAGGGTCTCTGTAAGCAGGGGATACATCAGCGAACGCACCCATTTGTATTTTTCTGACTTTCTTCAGCAACTCCTCCCCCACCATTTAGCCCATGGTGGGACACTCATAGTAGTCTTCCAGTGCCATGATCACTTGGGCTGCACTCACCCCATAATTACAATCTCCCCTCTTCACCTTGTACCTCCCGGAGTTCTTTCATCAAGTCACAGTAGTCAGGTGAGTTACCTCTCCCATCCTAGAGCCTTAACTGGATGATCTGCAGTTTAGAATGCTTGGCATGTTGCAGTATGTGCCCCAATCTCACAAGGTTCAAATCACTGGCGGCTACCTCACCTGTTTGGTACGCTTTCTGCAGAGCTCTTTCTAGAACAGTAACATACATAGACAAACTTTTCCCCTTCCATTGTTCAGTGCCTTGGGATTTCCACATCAAAGTCTCCTCTGACTCAATGCTCCAAGAATTGCCTTCAAGTATAGATAGGTACTTCTGAGCAGATGCATCAGGGTTTGTGGACCTCAAAAATGTAATGGCTTCAAGGGTGGGGCCCCCTCACACTTTCTATGATTCTTTTCTGCTTCTCAGACTCTGCACACTGCCACTCGGGTACCAAGGGGGCAAAATAGTTGATTCAGGTCTCCCAGTCATCCCCCCGGGGGGGGTTGGGAGGGTGCCTGAGAAGATTCTTAGCCTTCAGGAGGAGTTCTGAGTAATGGTGGGTACAGATATAGGGGCCAGCATTTGTATGGGCACAGAAGGTGGGGCAGTAAGGTGCTGGAGTGGGAGGGGGTGTTGGGAAAGGAACACCCACAAGTGGCAGGAATAGTTTCTTAAAGTCCTCTATGGTTTTCCCTTCCTCCAGCAACAACTTAGCAAATTTCTCTTCAAAAGTCTCAGATAATGGTGGGAGCTGATCCTCTCCAGGGTCTTTACTATCTTTTTTTATCACTCTCCAGGTGGCTAAGACCCCTTCTGAGGCAATAGTCTGTGGCACTTTAGAGCTGTCCATGAGGTCACTACATTCTACCAAGGCTATGAAAGTTTGGGCAATCAAATTGGCCTGTCGACCCACCACCACAGGGTTTTATAAACATTCAGCTTTGGAGAGTGCTCCCTCTACAGTGTCCTTACTGGTACCCCGGGGAATATCCATTATAAGCAGAGCATTTTGGGGGTCAATCTCTTGCTCAGAACACCACCCCACCAACTGATGTAGTCATTTCTACTGGTGTAGCCGTTAATCTTAAACAATGTTTTGCCATTAGAAGGCAAAAACATCCCAGCAGTGAGCATCCAAGATATAACCCCTAGCTGGCAATATCCCAAGGGCTACTCCCTCTGCCTGCTTGGCTAGTAGCAGGTTAACGGGCCTGGGTAATGAAATGGGTGCCTCCACCTGGAGGTCAGGGTTGTTATTGGTCAAGCTAACCTGGGTATAGCCCTCCAGGACACTGTAACCCTCTTTCTTTCCCATCTAGTGGCCTAAACAATATACAATAATTACTTTCACAATGACCCTTCACCAAGCAATTACCCAGAGTGTTTGCTCTTACCACCAGGGCTGGTTCCTCTAGCTTGACCCTGGAAACCCCCTGTAAAACAAGGTTAAGCACAGCAAATATCAACAGTACAATACTTTTGGCACAATCTGGAACCACAGTCAGGTTAAATGCAAGCAATGTTAAATCTTATTTATTCTGGGGACTTGAACAAGGGAGGGGCATAATCAGGTTGATTTGCTTAAAAGCTACTGTATATTAATCAGATAGGTTTGCATGCAGTTCAGAGTCCCTACACAGTCACACACTCTGGGTACCCAGGTTGGAAAACGGTGGGCTAGCCAGGAACGTTGCATCTGGTTGGGGCCTTGTGATGGAAGAAAGCAACATGCACAACACATAATATTTGTAATCTGGAGCCAGAGGGCTCAGTTCATGAAAGAAATGGCAACAAAACAATCAGATGACAACACTTTTAGATTTAGCTGTTGTTGCAGAGGGCTACCCTGATGTTTACTCACCATATCCAATACTGGACACAGGCAAGATGAAATTGAGACTGCAGGCTGTTGAGCTGGAGTGCCCAGAGAAGCAGGGCCCACATGAATTACTGAGGTGTCATTTCTGTTCAAGGCATTGAGCAGGGGGCTGATCCCCAAGCCAGTCTCTCATTGATGACTTTCTCTGAGTAGCAGGTATTCTGGCTGGACCAGTGTAGCAGGGCCCAGGCAAATGTAAATGGATACAGATTCAGTCCATGGAGCTGAATACAGCCTCCAGCAAGCAAAACACAGTTCAGACACACAGTGGGGAACCAAATCACGACCCATTATATGCACACAGCACATTCACATGTAAGGAAATTCCACTATGCCGGGCTAATTGCTCTCCGGTCACAATTACAGAGTATCTGCACAATGCAGGAGTTCAGAGATAGCTGGAAGTCCTGACAGGCTGATCGCCTTCAGCAAATCTTCGATATTCTTCAGGTTAAAGCCTGGTCACAATTCAGTGGCTTAATTCGCTCTCCAAAGTCAGATGCAGTCCGAAAAAAAAGCACAAGTTCCCTCTCAGGAACCGGCCAAACTCAGGCCTTTCCCAGTTCTCCCACGCGAATCCACTATGGATTGCTGCTCAAACTGTATTGAGCTGTTACTTCTTCACTTCCCAACTCAGATCTAAGCAAACCTGCAAGCAGTGTGGAACTTTCCCCAAGATCCAAAAGGTTTGGTTGGCTGATCTGTCTGTCAGTCACAGCAAGGGTTCCCCCTCCAGGTTATTTTAGGTGTGAAAAGCCCAAAACTACAATTCCTACAAGTTGTGGCCCCACTAAGCCCCTGTAAGCAGGCTCCATTTTAGAGTCCCAAATGTACTGATTGGCCCATTTTGACAGTCCAGGACCAAGATGTTGGAAACAAACAGAACTGTCCAAGCTGCAAAGAAGGCAGGTTAGAACAAACTGCAGTATTATTACTATTCTATCAAATGCTCAGCAAAAAAGTACATCTACTAACAAAGCTCCTTTTTAGATTAATTATGACTGCAATCCAGGCAGCTCTTAAAGAGGCAGTACACAGAAGCTATACAGGCACCCTCTGGCAATACACTTAAACTGCTAAAACGCAGAACACCAGCCTGGCAGTAAGCATTTAGGCAAGCTCAAAGACTTTTTGGGACCCCCCATTTGTAGGGGGGTTAGAAATGTGCAGTCATGTGATCTGTTTTATACACTCAGAACTTTGGATTTGGATATTGATTTTCTCCCCATTTTATAAATATATATATATATATATATATATATATATATATATATACACACTATATATATGTAATAGATGACCCACTCTCAGGTGTGTGGTCATGCTCTGATAAACGCATACCTTGGTGTGCGTTGTTATGCAGGAGGCCACAGGCCAAGTGCGCCAACCACCCGAGGCATGCATATATCAGAGCGTGACTGCACACCTCAGAGTGGTTTATCTGTCTTATAAAATGTCAAAATTGTTTTGGAGATGGGTAAAAGTGCAGGTGTGTAGTCGCGCTCTGATATACGCACAGTCATCTGATGCTCACTGTCCAATAAATCCCAAGCAATTACCCTTCCCATTTTGTAAATATATATAGATACATAGATACATAGACAGTGTCGGCAGATAAGGGCCTATGGCCCACCCAGTCTGCCCATTTGAGCTTGTAAGTTCAGTTCGTTTTCCTAGAAGTCTGTTTCCCCTTACCCCTGACCTCTAGAATTCCTTTATGTCTATCCCATGCATTCTTAAATCCCGTGATTGTTTCAGCCCCCACCACTTCCTCTGGCAGGGTGTTCCACTTGTCCACCACCCGTTCTGTGAAGAAATTCTTTCTCATGTTTCCTCTGAATCGTCCTCCCTCCAACTTCATCCCATGCCCTCTAGTTCTGGAACATCTTTTTGCTTAAAAATAGTGTTTTCCAGCACCCTGTTCCTCCCTGTAAGATACTTGTATGTCTCTATTATATCCCTCTCTCCTCCTCTCCTCCAGGGAGTACATGTTCAGTTCCTTCAGCCTGTCTTCATAGGACTTGTGATGCAATCCATGCACCATCTTTGTTGCCCTCCTCTGAACCTTCTCTACCCTGTCTATGTCCTACGTAGGTATGGTCTCCAGAACTGTACACTGTACTCCAGGTGGGGCCTCACTAGTGTCTTGTATAACGGAATTATGACCTCCCTTTTCCTGCTGGTGATGCCCCTGCCTATACATCCCAGCATCCTATTTGCTTTACCTGCTGCCTTGTCACACTGATTCCCTACCTTTGAGGTCATCATGGAGATGACAACCCCAAGATCCTTTCCTGCTTGGCATGCTATATCCACCCCAACTGATATATTGTGCCAGGTTTTTGTGCCCTATGCATTATCTTGCACTTTTGCATTGAATTTCAACTGCCAAACCCTTGACCATTCTTCAAGTTTCTGCAGGTCCTTCTCATTCTGTCTACACCTCTGGTGTGTCTACTCTGTTACAGAGCTTTGTGTCATCAGCGAACAGTGAAATTCTGCCTTCTAGATCCTGCGCAATGTCACTGATGAAGGTGTTGAATAGGACCGTCCCAGCACTGATCCCTGTGGTACCCCACTGGTCATTCTTCCCTCTGTGGAGTGACAGCCATTTACCACCACCCTCTGTGTCCTGCCACCCAGCCAGTTACCTACCCACCACACTACTGTCCTGCCCACACCCATTTCCCCAGTTTGTGTAATAGGCTTCTATGTGCACAGTGTCAAAGGCCTTGCTGAAGTCCAGATAGGCCATGTCCACTGCCCTCCCTGATCCACCTCCCTAGTCACCCAGTCAAAAATTCAATGAGGTTGGTCTGACATGACCTCCCCTGGTGAAACCATGCTGCCTTGGGTCCTGTAGTCCATTGACAACCAGATGTTCACAATCTCTCCTTCAGTAGTGCTTCCATGATCTTTCCCACTACCGAGGTGAGGCTGACTGGTCTGTAGTTCCTGCTTCCTCTTTGTTCCCACTTTTGTATAAGGGGACTACATCTGCTGTCCTCCAGTCTTTGGGTACCTCCCCTGTTTCCAGTGAATGGCTAAACAGGATAGCCAGAGGTTCAGCCACCACCTCTCTTAGTTCTTTAAGGACCCTGGGGTGCACCCCATCTGGCCCCATTGCTTTATCAACTCATTACTTCCAGTTCCTTCAGGACCCTTTCTCGTGTAAAGGGACTTGAGTCCATTTCTGCACCATTCTCACCCCTTGTACTCCATTCAGACCCATTACCCCCCTCTTCCTCAGTAAAGACTGAGCAGAAATACCTGTTCAGTATGTCAGCTTTACTGTTGTCATCCTCCACGCGGCTCCCATCCTCCCCCTTCAGTCTCACTATCCCTCCCTTTGTCTTTCTTTTTTCACTTATGTACCTGTAAAAGGTTTTGTCCCCTTTACCCACTGATTTTGCAATGTGTTCTTCTGTCTGAGCTTTGGCTTTCCTTACTGACTTCCCTGCCTCTCTTTGTTTCTCCTGGTACTTCTCCTATCCCCTTCTGCCTGTGTCTTTTGTATTGCCTGAATGCAATCTTTTGGCTTTCACTTTCTTTGCTACCTCTTTGGAAAACCATAATGGTCTCCTCTTCTTTTCCTCTTGCTAACCTGCTTAATGCATAATTCTGTTGTTCTTATAATCCCCATTTTAAATACTGCCCACTGTTCCTCAACCCCTGATTCCTATCCCATTCCCTTAATGCCTCTTTCAAGTATCTCCCATTTTCCCAAAGTCTGCCTCCTAAAATCCAGGATCGTGTTTTTGTGTGGTTTGGTTCTGCTCTTTCTGTGATTTCAAACCACAATGACTGGTGGTCACTGTTACCCAGGTGCTCCCCACTGTTACCCCCATCACACTGTCCCTGTTTGTGAGCAGAAGGTCCAGTATTGCCTTCTGCCGAGTTGGTTCCATGACCAGTTGCTTGAGGAAGGCACCATTATATATATATATATATATATATATATATATATACATGCCAAAAACTCTGTTAATGCATCAGTTAGGGTTCATAGCATAGTGAAAAATGCATGGAAATGTGGTGTTAAGGTTACCGCCCTTATCACTGAACCCCTCCCCCACACTCCACTCACCAACAGGCATGGGGATGTGCATTGGGGTCGGTGGCCTAACTCTCACCCCATTCCAGGTGTAAAGAAGCTGAGGCAGTGCAGTACAGGAGAATGGGATGAGAGTTAGGCATGATTACGCCAATGCACACCCGTTGCCTGTTGGTGTGAGGAGGGTGGGGGGTGGTAGGGGTTGTAACCCTAACATCACATTGTCATGCTTTTGTTGCTGTGTTATGAACCCTGATTTATTAATGGAGTTTTTTGCCATGAATTTCCCTTCATTTTCAGAAAGTGTAATGTAACTGATAAGTGGTATGTGTTAGTGGGAGCGCAGGCCCCCTGGGGCCTGTGCTCCCACTTACACATAACTTCAGGGCCATACAGCAGCCCTACAGGGCAAGGAAACCTTGTAACACTAATTTGCTAATATCTCATCAACCATAGCAGCTAGGAAAAAAATGCCATTGTGCTGTTATAATCATAACAGCGAGTTCTCCATGCAAGATAACATCAACCAAATCTCTAACATGTATCGTATACATGATATGGGCATTGAAATACACTGAAAATGCACCCTTGGAACCCTTGTGACACTAATTTGCCAATATCTCCATAGCAAGCAGGAAAACAATTCCACCACTGGTGTAATCTATGATTTCTATACTTGTTTCTGCAGGTAGCAAAAATTCTGTGTCTCGCTTCGTTTTTGAGATACAGGTGCCAAAAGGTATCATGGATGCTGCAGTGTTATCCTTTGATAAATTTCTCAACTTCAGAATGGGTCCTTTGAATGTTTTGTCACCAAATCACTAAAAAGCACATCTGTGGGACCAGGGATTGCCACCCTGCAAATTTCAGCCCAAAAGCTCCAACTGTTCTGTTCCAGGAGGATGGCAAGGATTTGTAGTTTTCTTGGTAAAGCTATTTTGCAAATTGTGAAAGTTTCACAAAAAAGAGCACAAAACCTTAGCATTTGTGAAAGTGTTGCAAACGTTTTCCCCTTGATTTGCTAAAATACTGGGGCGCCTAATTTTAAAATGGCATTTCAGGGGGGTTTATTCCCCCAAAAATGATAGGGCTGGCATCCTCAGGGCCTGACTAGGTAAACCCAACAGCCACTGTTCACCTAGAGGGACTCAAACTGAAAACAAGATGGCTGCAGCACTGAAGTAAAAGTGCCATTTGCAAAAGGAAAATTGTACTTGCAATACTTTGATGAGACACAGAAATGTTCCCCCTTTGACTATAATAGGAATTTTTTTTTTTTTATAACTTTTGAACGGTTTAATATTTGTACGCCAAATCTTCAAAAAGCACATAACTAACCCAGACTACATCTTCCACAAATATTTCAGATCAAATGGACAAATCATGTAGACTGTGGGTGCGAGCAAAGAGACATGCAAAAAGTCCGGATTTGTTTTGTGTTTTTTGGCATTCTGCGGCTCAGCAACTGTACATCCGACCATAACACAACACCATATCCAGAGATCTATGGTGCCAGATTGCACATACAAACTGTCAGGGCAAATTTGTCTCATTAGTGGCAAAAGAGGCAGGTAATTTGAGGTTTAACATTAAAGTGCTTACTCAACCCTAACTATAGTGTCACTGCTATGGCACTAAGATATATATATATATATATATATATATATATATATATATATATATATAGGTACGGTAGTGCCACTATAGTAGGGTTGAGGAGCCATTCACATGTTAAACCCCAAATTTTGCACCTAATAATTTTGCAACCATTTAATGGATTTGCCTGAAATGCAGAATACATGATTAAGACCCATAAGCCTTGGGATTCGGAGGTTTCGCACTGGTCGGATACAATAGCCGCGGAGTTATTAAGCGGATTCGCGATGCATTTATGCTTTTTCTGGAATTCTACGGTCGTGTTTATAGGTCGCACCATTTGTGCAACTGGCCCAAAATCTTCAGAGAATGTGCCGCCAGGGTCTTCAATGTGCCTTTTGAAGATTTCGTGAAAAAATATTAAACAGTTCAAAAGTTATTCAAAAAACAATTTCCCATTATAAGGCAATGGGAAAAGTTAAAAAGTTCGACAGTGTTGCAAATGCACTTTTTACTGTCG
This sequence comes from Neoceratodus forsteri, assembly GCA_016271365.2. Classification (NCBI taxonomy): domain Eukaryota; kingdom Metazoa; phylum Chordata; order Ceratodontiformes; family Ceratodontidae; genus Neoceratodus; species Neoceratodus forsteri. The sequence goes on from CM057452.1 coordinate 1,356,622,792, forward strand.
CAAATGGCCCTTTTACTGTTGCAAATCCACCATTTTGTTTTCAGTCAGTGATCAGAAAAACGCTTGGCTTTTAAAATTGAGACCCTCTATCAACCTAATTCTTTTTATATTCACCTAGTCGGGCCCTGAGGATGATAGCCATGTCTTTATTTTTGGGTAAAACACCCCAGAAATATGTTTTTTTTTTTAGATTTTTGGAAAAAGTACTTTCGCAAAGTACTTTCGTGCTCAGGAAAGTGTCGCAAATGTTTGCGAAAGCTTTCGGAAATTGCAACAGTAATTTTCTAGTCTGTGGGAAAATGACAGCAATTCTTTGGCACTGCACTGCAAAAGAACGGTTGGGAGTTAAGGGCTGAAATTTGAAGGGAACACAAACGACATCTCACAGATGTGCCTTTCAGTGCTGTATTGAAAAAATATTACATGGCAGCAAAGTTGCGGCACTCTAAATTTGACAGTTTTTCCCATAGGATAACATTACGGCACCCTGCTGCAAAATAACAGTTTGGTCTTTTTTCCTGAAGTTTGGAGGGAGGACAGCCAACAGCCCACAGATATGCCTTTCAGTAGTTTGGTGAAAAATATCACACGGCGGAAAAGTTACGGCACTCCAAAGTTGATGGTTTTTCCCATAGGATAACATTACGGCACCCGACGCATTACAGAAATCCTTTGGATCCCTGCTGCAAAATTACGGTTTGGTCTTTTTTCCTGAAATTTGGAAGAAAGACAGCCAACAGCCTACAGATGTGCCTTTCAGTGGTTTGGTGAAAAATATTACAGGGAGGCAAAGTTATGGCAGTCCGAACTTCTCTTTTTCCCCATAGGATAACATTACGGCATTCGCAAGGCCAGGGCCCAGACCGGAACGCAAAGTAGATAATGGACTTTTCATCAGAAAATTGTTAGCCCCCTAATAGGGGCTAAATATAAAACTAGCCAGGACAGTCATAAATCATACAACTTTTACATTTTTTTTCTGCGTTGTACGGTTCCTGAGATATAACCTATTTAGCATTCCAAGTCCTCATTTTCTGCTCCAATACCCATTATTATGCATACATTCTTTGTATTCACTGTCTTTCTCTATTCAGCTTTTGGGGAAAACCAGCCTGTGCACTTACATTACTGTTACCATTGTCCTTTCTTCTTGCGGTTCCATGCCCATTTCACTTACCGTTGACGTCTACGCCACCATGTGCGTCATCCTTTGCGTTTTCATTTGCACTTGTGTTTCTGTTATTTTTTGCCATTTGTGTCTACCGTACTGTTTCTCTTTCTGTTTCACTTTGTGTCACCATGCCCATTGACATTTCCATTTGCAGGCACCATGTTACTATGTGACAAGACATCACGTGGCACACCGTTCCTGTCTACGCCACCGTGCTCGTTACCCTTTCTGTTCTCATTCACGCTTGTGTTACCTTGTGTTCCACTGTTAGCGCTTCTGTTTGCGTTGCTGTTCCTGTTACTATGCCACAAGACATCATGTGGTGGGAGTGTGGGGCCCTTTGGGCCCCGCACTCCCGCTGCCGCATTACGTGCCAGGAGCATGGGGCCCTATGTGCGTTAGTAACAGGAGCAGCAATGCAAACAGAAATGCTAACAGTGGCACACATGGTAACACAAGCGCGAATGAGAACAGAAAGGGTAACGCACACGGTGGCGTAGACAGGAACGGTGTGCCACATGATGTCTTGTCACATAGTAACATGATGCCTGTAAATGGAAATGCAAATGGGCATGGTGACGCAAAGTGAAACAGAAAGAGAAACAGTACGGTACACACAAATGGCAAAAGTAACAGAAACGCTAAGCGCAAATGAAAACACAAAGGATGATGACGTAGGAGATAAGTGCATTGGATCATCAGCCCTAACTCTCACCCCAAGACATGTGTAAAGCAGCAGAAGTATAGGAGAATGGGTGAGAGTTAGACCCACGATCTCAATGCACACCCAATGCCGGTTGGGGTGGGTGGGGTGCAAGGGGTTTTCAACCCTAACAGCTAATTTCCTCACTTTTGTCATGAAACAACCCTAACTAATGCATTAAATGGAGTTTTTGCCTCTAATTTCCTTTCTTTTGAGAATGATAATGAGAATAGTGAATGTAATGCAGCGGCGGGCGGTGGGGCCTCTGGGCCTGCGTGTTCCTACATGATGTCTTGTGGCATACTAACAGGGACAGCAATGCAAACAGAAATGCTAACAGTGGTGCACATGGTAACACAAGCACAATGAGAACAGAAAGGTGAAGTCTACATGGTGGCATAGATGGGAATGGTCTGCCACGTGATGTGTTGTCACATAGTAACATGGTGCCTGCAAACAGAAATGTCAATGGGCATGGTGATGTAAAGTGAAACAGAAAGATAAACAGTACTGTAGACAGAAATGGCAAAAAATAACAGAAACGCAAGCGCAAATGAAAATGCAAAGGATAACGCACATGGTGGCGCAGACGTCAACGGTAAGTGAAACGGGTACGGATCTGCAAACGGAAAAGGCAACAGTAACAGTAATGTAAGCGCACAGGCTGGTTTTCCCCAAAACCTGCATAGAAAAAGACAGTGAGTACAAATAATGCATGCATAATAATGAGTATCGGCGCAGAAAATGAGATCTTGGAATACTAAATACATTATATCTCAGGAACAGTACGACGTAGAAAAAAAATTTAAAAGTCATATTATTTACAACTGTCCTGGCTAATTTGGATCTAAGAAATTTTCTGACGAAAAGTCCGTATCTTGCACTGTTTCCGAGATATGGGCCCTGAAAGGCGCGGCGAACACCATAATGTTATCCTATAGAAAAAAAGAAAAGTTCAGAGCGCCATAACTTTGCCTCCCTTTAATGTTTTTTCACCAAACCACTGAAAGGCACATCTGTGTGCTGTTGGCTGTCTTCCCTCCAAATTTCAGGAAAAAAGACCAAACCGTAATTTTGCAGCAGGGATCCAAAGGATTTCTGTAATGCGTCGGGTGCCGTAATGTTATCCTATGGGAAAAACCATCAACTTTGGAGTGCCATAACTTTTCCGCCGTGTGATATTTTTCACCAAACTACTGAAAGGCATATCTGTGGGCTGTTGGCTGTCCTCCCTCCAAACTTCAGGAAAAAAGACCAAACCGTTATTTTGCAGCAGGGTGCCAAAGGATTTCTGTAATGCGTTGGGTACTGTAATGTTATCCTATGGGAAAAAAATGTCAACTTTGGAGTGCCATAACTTTGCCGCTGTGTAATATATTTTTAATACAACACTGAAATGCACATCTGTGAGATGCCGGCTCCATTCCCTTCAAATTTCAGCCCAAAACTCCCAACAGTTCTTTTGCAGCGGAGTGCCAAAGAATCGCTGTCACTGTCCCACAGATGGAAAACTACTGTTGCAATTTGCGAAAGCTTTCGCAAAAAAGTTTGATACTTTCATGAGCACGAAAGTAATTTGTGAAAGTACTTTTTCCAGAAATTTGAAAAACATGTTTCTGGGGTGTTTTACCACAAAATAAAGACATGGCAAGCATCCTCAGGGTCCAACTAGGTGAATACAAAAAGAATTAGGTTGCTAGAGGGTCCCAAATTTAAATGCCAACCATTTTTCTGATCACCAACTGAAAACAAAATGGCTGATTTGTGAAAGTAACAGGCCCATTTGCGAAAGTAAAAATGCATTTGCGAAAGTGTTGAACGTTTTGTTAACTTTTCCCATTGACTTAGAATGGGAAACTGTTTTTTGAATAACTTTTGAACCGTTTAATATTTTTTCACAAAATCTTCAAAAGGCACATCGGGGACCCTGGAGGCACGTTCCCTGAAGATTTCGGACCAGTCACGCAAACCGTATGACCTGTAGGCACGACCGTAGAATTCCAGAAAAAAACATAAACGCGTGTACAGATCACACTTAATAACTCTACAGCCATATATCCAACTACGAAACTTGGCAGATCCCAAGGCCTATGGTTCTTGATCATGTATTCCAAATTTCAGCCAAATCTGTCAAACAGTTGCAAAGTTATTAAATTGCAAAGTTTTGGGGTTTAACATAGAAATGGCTCTCAACTCCTAACTATGGTAGCACTACTGTGCTACCATAATATATATATATATATATATATATATATATATAAAGAGGCAGAAAACTCTGTTTAATGCATTAGTTAGGGTTGTTCCATAGCGACAAAGTGAGAATTAGTGTTAGGGTTGAAAACCCACCGGATTACCCCCAGCCACACACACACACACACACACACACACACACACACACACACAAATGCAAGTATGGGGGAGGACCAAGTCAACACAATCAATGACAGACATCCAGCAGCAGGTGACAGAATTAACAAACAATTGTCCAAATGTACTACGAGATATCCCCACCCACCTGACCAGGTACTGCATGCTCAGTGGAAATCAACAGCAAAACTGAGGCCATGTACACCAAACGTACACATCCCTGATTCTAGCTGCACACAACGTCCCACACTTAGTAGTTGCATGACCTTACCTACCGATGCCCCACACCAGACCACACCACTTGTGGTGGGCCACCTGAGCAATAGAGTTCAGCAAAACCAAGGAGTTGTACAGGTATAATATCTCTGATTATAACAAGGGTTTGAGAAATGCAGCTTTCTAATTGACTGTAAACACTGTAACAGCCTTGTGTTTAGTTTTATTAACATACATGTAGAGCCAACCATATGATGAACATGGTTTAATGTTGTTTAAAAACAGTTTTATTATGATAGCAATAAGCCACTCCGGGTATTATGTTAATGGTCAGTTTATCACTGTCTAGCGACATGTGGCACTCGCTATGCCTCATTCAACATTAAACCCCTACAGGGTGATTAACAGACCATTTAACAAAACTGTTGGTCATGCCTTATTGCTTAATTGTCTTTATGAGTAGATACTCTCCCTCTGCTAGGCACTGCAGCAGCTTTGCAACACAGTGTCCCACCCAGTTACACCATGCACTGTCTAGTTACTGGAGAATGGCTGTGAATATGAACTCATGAAGATGAACAGTGTAACTTGATCATTACAGTCATCAAAACCCTAGTGTGATTATAACTGACTGAGTCAGTGATAGAGGATAATACCTGCTGTCCTAGTACACTTACCCCATTGTGAGTTAAATCAATACTAAAAGACATTCTGTTTATATCTACACCATACCTACTTGATTCCTGTTGTACCACAATTAACATAGTTATCACTTTGACAGCATCAGTGACAGAAGTGTGGCAAACCCAAACAGTAGGCATACAGCCTGAGTATGAAACAACTGTTAAATAAATCACACTGTGTCCATAGTGGCATAGATCACTCATTGCAACAATAGTAAATGTATTACTATTTGAATAAGTTAGTCATCACAGATGCAATGAGATTGTCTTTATCAGGTACAACATACTCAGTAACGTGCCTACAGCAAAATTCATCCTATACATCTCCGATACAGGTACATCATTGTTGGCTCAGTAGTGTTATGATATTTAGAAGTTGCTTGGCCTGATCCATGCAATTACAATGTTTCTTACAAAGAATACTTACTGCATCTTTAATATTGAAACACACTGAAGGTCTATGTATGTACATCAGCAGTACACCTTCATCAGTAAGAATGCATGTGATACTGGCAGTACGAATTTCACAGCGTTGAACAGGCAATGCTTTTCCATACGTTTACATCAGCCTCTCTATGTTGAGTAAACCATTGCAGTAAATGTACTAATATGTAAATCACCTACTAAATGTATCACTATGTTTATCTTGAGCATGCTAGTGTCTTGTAGTTAATTTATGTGCTTCTCTTAATTAATGTATACTCACTAGTGTTAAAACCTTTCTACAACTGTCATCATGCACCTTCAGCATTTATATTGAATAACGGCACAGTACCAGTTGTGGTGTGGTGTGGGCATCGGTAGGTAAGGCCATGCAACTACTAAGTGTGGTACGCTGTGTGCAGCTGCAATCAGGAATGTGTACATTTGGTACATGGCCTCAGTTTTGCTGTTGATCTCCACTGAGCATGCAGTACCTGGTCAGGTGGGTGGGGATGTCTCGTAGTACATTTAGACAATTGTTTGTTATTTCTGTCACCTGCTGCTGGATGTCTGTCATTGGTTGTGTTGACTTGGTCCTCCCCCATACTTGAATGTGTCTGTGTGTGTGTGTGGTGCAGGGGGGGTGAATTCAGAGTTAGGGTTTTCAACCCTAACAGCGAATTTCCTCACTTTTGTCACTGTGGAACAACCCTAACTAATGCATTAAACGGAGTTTTTTGCCTCTAATATATATATATATATATTATGGTGGCATAGTAGTGCCGCTGCAGTTAGGGTTGAGTACCCCATTTAAGGTTAAATCTGAAATTTGTCAGCTTAATAACTTTGCCGCCATATGATGGAAGTGCCTGAAATTTCGAATGCATGATCTGGCTCCAAAGATCTCTGGATCTGCCAAGTTTCATAACAGTCGGATGTGCAGTTGCGGAGCTATAGAACACCGAAAAATGCACAAATTATGCATTTTTATGCATTCTTTGCTCGCGCCTACAGGTTGCACGGTTTGTGCGACTGGTCCGAATCCCTCAGGACACATGAAGCCAGGGTCCCCAATGTGCCTTTCAAAGATTTCGTGAAAAAACCTAGACGGTTCAAAAATTATTCAAAAAACAATTTTCCAGTTATAATCAATGGGACAAGTTAACAAAAAGTTTGAAAGTGCCACAAATGCAGTTTTTAGTGTCACAAATTGCCCTTATAGTGTCGCAAATCTGCCATCTTGTGTTCAGTTGGTGGTCACAGAAATGCTTGCCATTTACATTTGGGACCCTTTAGGGACAAAATTCTTGCTGTGTTCACCTAGTCGAGTCCTGAGGATGCTAGCCATGTCTTTTTAGGGGGGTTAAACACTCCAGATATATGTTTTTTAAATTTTTATAAACAGTAATGTTGCAGAGTAGTGTCACACATTCAATACTTTCGTGATTTTTTTTTTGCGAGACAGTCGCCGTCCACGACACTAGCTTTACGACCTCTGTGCCTAAAACAATAGGAAATATTTGTCACTCTGCTGCAAAAGAACGGTTTGGTCTTTTAGGCTGAAATTTGGAGGGAAGAAAGCCGTGATCCCACAGATGTGCCTTTTCATGGTTTGATGACAAAATATTAGAGGCTGCAAAGTTATGGCATTCTGAAATTGACAATTTTTCCCATAAACTAACATTATGGCATCTCCCGCACTGCTCGGGGCCCGTATCTCAAAAGTTCTTCAAGATACGGATTTTTAATCAGAAAAATGCTTAGTCCCCCCACTAGGGGGTTGAGTGCAAAACTAGCCTGGAAAGTCATAAATAATATGAGATTTTACATTTTATTCTACATCGTACGGTTTCTGAGATATAATGAATTTAGTATTTCAAGCGTTCATTTTCTGCTCCGAGGGCCATTATTATGCATACATTCTTTGTATTCACTGTGTTTCTGAATGCAACTTTTTGGGAAACAAAAGTGTGTGCATTTGCGTTACTGTTACCATTAGTATTTCCGCTTGCGTTTCTGTTACCTTTTGCGCTAGCGTTTTCCTTTATGTCACCATGTGCGTTACCTTTTGAATTTGCGTTTGCGCTAGTGTTTGTGTTACTGTTACCCTTTGCATTTCCATTTCTGTTTTTGTTTTCTTTTCCTTCTGCATCACCGTGTGTGTTACCATTTGCATTTGCTTGCACGCTTCCATTTGCATTTGTGTTTCCTTTGGTGTCATCGTTGGTATTACCATAAGCGTTGCATTTCCAATTGCATTACTGTGACCGTGTGCATTACCATTTGTGTTTGTGTATGCACTTGTGTTTTGCATTTCCATTTCTGTTACTCTTCCTTTTGGCATCATTGTTAGTGTTACCATAACCGTTTCTGTTTCCAGTTGCATTACTGTTACTGTTTGCATGTTCTTGCCGTTTGAGGTTGCATTTCTGTTGGCCTTAGCGCATGTGTTTTTAGTATTGTTTCCTTTGTCTATTGTGTTACTGTTTCCTCCTATGTCACAGTTGCCTTTAGCATTTGCATTTCTGTTTGTGTTTGTGTTACTGTTTGTATTTTCATTACCGTTTGCATTTCCGTTGGTGTTAGCGTTTGTGTTACTGTTTTCATTAACGTTTGCATTTCTTTTGCCATTAGCGTTACCGTTTGGGTTACCATTTCTGTTTTCATTAATGTTTGCACTTGTGTCTCTCTTACTGTTTGCATTATCATTTACATTTGCATCACTTTGTGCATTACCATTTGTACTTGTGCTTGCATTATCGTTAGTGTTACTGTGTGACAAAAAATCACATCTTTTGGGCCCTGCAATCCCACCACCACATTCCATTCACTATTTATAGTGTACATTATCAAAAAGAAGGGAAATTCATGACAAAAAACTCTGTTTAGTGCATCAGTTAGGGTTGTTCCACAATGACAAAAGTGAGGAATTTCAGTGTTAGGGTTGCCACCCCTTGCACCCTACACCCACCCTGTCCCCACCAACAGGCATCGGGGTGTGCATTGGGGTTGTCAGTCCTAACTCTCACCCCATTCTCCTATATTGCACTGCCTCAGATTATTTACATATGGAATGGGATGAGAGATAGGGCCAATGACCCCAATGCACACCTCAATGCCTGTTGGTGGGACGTGGTGGGTGTGGGTACATGAACCCCACACTGAATTTCCTCACATGTCACTGTGAAACAACCATAACTGATGCATTAAATGGATTGTTGCTATGAATATATATATATATATATATATATATATATAGTTTTTGTAGTCCGATCACACTCTTACAAGTTGTGGAATGGGTGGGTGGGTAGCAAGTGATGAGAAGTGTGAGAGCCCCAGTGGTTGGGGATATTATTAAAAAGCAAATTAGCATATCAGACTGTGCTCTTGTTGGAATTTCTGGGAAGGGGGTCACTGATGCTCTGTTTCGGGGGGAGAGAGAAAAACAAGAGGATGATGGATAGGTGGCTGAGCAGCAGAGGTTAGGAGTGAGTTGGAAGGGGACTACTGATAGGCCATTTTGGTAGTAGGAAGAAAAGTGAAAAGCAAGTGATGAGACAATAGTAATAATAATAATAAAGTTATTCTGAAATTGGCCACTCTGCTGCAAGTTATAGAGTGGATAAGTAGGTTTGTGCAAGAGCTGAGAGGTTGAGGTTGGTAGAATAGCACCAGCGGTTGGGATAATAATAACAAAAGAAAAAATAAACAGTGTTTCCACACTCCTGTAAGTTGTGAAGGGGTTGGTTTAATGGAGGTGGGGGCAAGAAAGGGCAAGTGGTGATGGCTTGGGGAAGGTGAAAGAGTGTGACTGGTTGGGAGGTTAATACTACAAGAAAAGAAAAAAATCTATACCTTTAAAACATTTCAGCTGTTCAACACCAAGGCTGCCTTCCGTGTTTCATCTACAGTAGGAAAAGCTAGATGAGCAGTGAAGTAATAGGAATATGTTGAAGTCAGTTTTGTCATATTTGCTGGCCCCAAGGGTTCAGCAGAATACCACGCAGTACAAGTGATCATCATAGGGACATAAATCAATGTACAAGCACAAAACCAGTCAAGATGAAATCAATCAATCGTTCAGCCATTGGAGTGCACCCTGCTGTCACTGAACTGAGGAGTCTCCCATTGATAATCCAGTATTGGGGGAGGGAGGGCTAGTGTAGATGGTCAAACACAAAAATACCTGAGTAGAACTACAGGGCCTGAATGAATATAGGTGCAACCACAGCAGAAGATAGATAGGCATATCAGTCCTCTTTTCCTATCTACACATCTAAGTTTGCTGCCGAGTATGGCAATATTGGCAATATATTGGCAACATGGCAATATTGACAGGGTTCCTACACCACCCCCCCAACTATGTACTCCTTAGTTCTCCACCCCAATATAACCTGTCATTCACCCTATATAAGTTCACACCCCATCTTAGCATGAACGTTCTCATCCAGCAAGACAAAACAATTCTGATGGTACCCTGGACCAAAAAGATACATAAGATGCAATTTCTCCCACCCCCTAGCATGCGGTCCAGACTATGCCTATTTCTCCTATCCAGCAACATTGAGTTAAACCCTGGTCCCTGTTAGGGAACTGAATCTAAGCCTCTAACCTTGTGCCCCATCTGGTCAAATAATAAAAGGGCTTAAGGTAGCTCATATGAATATTCAAAGTGTTAGGCGTAAAATGACACAACTCGAATCATGGGTCCAGCATTATACACTAGATGTCCTGTGTATAACGGAATCCTGGTTAAACCCTACTATCCTACTCCACAAAATGTCACTCTCTAGATTCTCCACTTATTGTGGGGACCAGCCCAACTAGCGAGGAGGGGGAGTGTTAATCTATTCTAAGGTCTGGCTGGTAGTCGGTGAATTGGCTGGTTTACAAATCAACCTGGATATAGATCACCTATTCATGTCAATCACCCTCAGCCAGGTAAAACAAATAATTGTAGACTGCATTTACCTACCCCCTAAACTAGCTTCCTCTACCTTCACCAAACTCTTAGCTATCCTCGACACTCTTTCACCCCACAATACTATACTATGTGGTGATTTTAATCTTTATTGGATCGGTCCCAACAAGGTTCAGTACCAGTCAGCTCTCTCAGCTGCAAAACTGGAGCAACTAGTAGACCAACCTACTAGGCTCAATATGAAGTCAAGCAACCACAGCCTTTTGGACTGGATTACAACCAACAACAAGTCCCACATCAAGGCAGTCGGAATCCTTCCTGACTCACTAAGCCATCACTCCACTACTTTCTGTGTCTGGAAAAATAGCTTTCCACATCCCCCACCAAAAATGATTAAATCTAGAGACCTCTTCAGCTTCAATTTGGAAGTGTTCCTGGAGAGTCTAGCAGCTGCAGATTGGACCCCCATTACTTCCCTACCTGACGTGGACCAGGCAATAAACTATCTCATTGACACCTTTACCGCAAACCTTAACTTATACACCCCTTTCAAGTTAAGAAGAGTCAAAGGCACCTACTCCCCTTGTCTTTCACATGAATTAAGGAACCTAATGCATTTCTGAGACAAGGACTGGAATGTATTCAAAAGTTCAGGTCTCCACTCAGATTGGATAATCTACCACCAACTGAAGAACACATGTAAATCTAACATAAACAAATCAAAGACAGCCTATCTTCAATCCATGCAAGAGACCCACCTCACCAACCTCAAAGTTTTTGGACACAAATCAATGCCCTGCTTTAGGGCAATGAGCAGGGCACTCCCCTTACTATGCTTCTAAAAGGCTCCCTATTATCCTCACCCTTAGAGATAGCCACAGGTATAAATCTTATTTTCACAGACCTGGACATATACAAGAAGGACCTACCCTCTGTTGTCCACCCTGCTCCACATTGCTCTACCCACAATACCCTGCACCCTCTCTTTCACCTAAAACACCTTCATGGGAAGAAGTCCTCAAACTCTTAATGGGTTTTAACTCCAACAGCTCACCAGGATATGACTTCCTACTACCATAATTCCTCAGGATAGGCGTCTCCACACTAGCACATCCAACTGCACAGTTAATCAACAGATCCTTCCTGGATCAATCCATCTCTGACAAATGTAAAACTGCAATTGTTGTCCCTGTGCACAAAAGCAGGCCAACCAACCTTGTTGAAAACTACAGACCGAAATCCATATTATGCTGTATTGCCAAAATCCAGGAAAAAATGTTATATAACCAACTGTACTCCTATCTTGAATGCACCAACACTCTAACTGTATATCAACACGGATTTCAGAAACCACATGGGGTGGATACTGCCCTTCTGATGATCACCTCTGACATCTGTCAGGCCATGTACAGGGGTTGTGCCACCAGGGCCATCTTCATTGAGCTCACCAAGGCCTTTGATCTTGTAAACCACCCTCTCCTCATCTCCAAGCTCCACTCCCTGGGCCTTGACTCACACTCCCTAAACTGCTTCTCCAATTACCTATTCAACTGGTCTCAGCACACCAAATGGGCAGGTGCCATCTCCTCCCTATCCCAAATTATGGACAGGGTCCCCCGGGGTCAATCCTAGGGCCATTATTGTTCTCCATTTACACCAATGAACTGCTGTTAAACTGTGGTGGGGCATCAATTCAGCTCTACACAGATGACGCTATACTGTATAGATCCTGTAGAGATGTCTCCTCCATTAAGAGTGAGCTGAAAAAAGACTTCCAGCAACTGAATTCTGGTTCAAGAACAACTTGTTGGTGTTGAACTCAAAAAAGACAAAAACTATGTTGTTCGGGCATACCTCCTTTAATATGATGTCCCAGCCTCCTCTGGAAGTTTTCATCTCCTCGGGAGTGCCATTAGAAGGAGTGCCCTCCTTTAACTATCTGGGCATGTCTCTTGATGAGCAGCTATCCCTCAATCTGCATGTGTCCAATGTTATCAAGTCTATCAACCAAAAACTTGACCTCCTATACTGTACTGCCCCCTATCTCACACCACATGCTTGGAAGACTGTTGCCTCAGCCATTCTTCTTCCTAGGCTATTTTATGGTGCCACAATTACTCACTCTATCGAAACATCTATACTGTCCAAACAAAAATAGGCCTACCATAGAACTGCACGCTTTGAGGCCAATGTCCCTGCCCAGACCCATCACTGTGAAATACTCAACATCCTAAACTGGCTGTCCTTTAAGGCTAAAATTGATCTCCTTGTATTAAGAACTGTTTTCAAACTTATGCACCTTCCCGCCCCACCCATCCTCGCTAACCTACTCTCCCTTAAATCTTTCCCTAGGGCCCTCAGAACTTCCCACCTCCCTATACTCAGGATACCTAAAACATGTACAGTCACTGGTGAGAGAGCCTTCTCTTCTGCAGCATCTTGTAAATGGAACTACCTCCCTCATAACCTCATAAGAGAATAGTCAAAAAAATGTTCTTTCCACCTCATCTACAATGGCAACTGAGCATAACTCTCCCCTGCTAACCTGTTGCCTTCTCTCCCCTACATCTCCTCCCCCTTTTCTCCCTCATCATTCTTCCAAGACACTATCATCCCCTTACCCCTTCTTCTGATTCCCACCATCTCACTTGTTATACTGTATTTTATATATATGCTGTACTATATGTTTATATACTTGTCCCTCATCACTGTGTACTTTGAAGTGGCAACTTACTGTTATTGACTGCCTGCTGTTATGATGTGCTATGTAAAGAAAGTGTCTGTGCACACTTTCTGCATGATTATTGTTATTCTGTATTGCACTGTCCCTTCCCACTGTAAACCCTTCCCCCTTTTCCTTCCTGAAAAAGGGACTCTTCAGTCTCAGTGGGCTTATCCAGTCACCAAAATTCAAATAAATAAATAAATAAATAAAATAAACAGTAGGTGTCATCCAGATGTGCTCTGTATCAAAAAGTTAATATTAGAAGGGTACAGAGGGGCCATGAGGGGAGCCTTCCATTACACATCTAATAATCACAACCCCCTGAGAAAGTATTCAACATGGAGCTAAAGCAGTAATTTAAACCTGAGATGAAAAAAAAGTAACATTGCATCAAACAATATAGCAATACAGAAATTAGTGCAACAATAAGGAACTACTCATCTGGTGCTGCACCTTATCCCAGAACTGCATCAATGTGACTATGTCCTTGGGATTTATAGATTGTCATGTAAAACATTTTTTTTTTTGTTGTAGCAATGATTTCTTTCATGTTCCCCCAATTCCACATTTTGGCTGGGATTTCAAAAATGACAGCTGTCACATTAATGAGGCATTGTAAGATAATGGCTACATATTCATCTTGTGCTGCACCTTATACTAGAATGGTTTTGATGTGTATTAGTCCCCATGATTTATACATTGTCATGTAATATAAGCAGTCATTTTTGTTGTAGGGATAATTCCTTTGGTCTTCCCTCAATACCCTTCCTTCCATGTCATAAATTAATTATGTTAGTTTTCAAAGAATTGCATGTTGAGACAGGACTGCATTTGAATCCTTTGTGAATTTATGGACTCACATTTTTCTTTTTCTGTATATTTCTGTGTGTGTGTGTGTGTGTGTGTTTGTTTCAAAATTCAAAATTACTGCTAAAAACAGTACTTCCCTCAGTGCAATGCAAATATTATCCCAGGTGTATCCTGCTTCCTTCTTAAGTAACATTTATAAAAGCATAACCATGAATTAGCTTGCATAGCTAAGGGATCTGTACAGCTGGCAGTATGGGTTTTATTACCTGAATATATAAATAAGTTTAGATTTATGCAAATAGGCAGCTGGAAATGGAGACTGCTGGTTTAGATCCAACAAGGGACACTATTATGTAACCTTGAGCGAGTCAATTAACCTCTCAGTACTAAGTGCTACAGTCTTCCTGGCTAAAAATTAAATCTTTCATCCCAGCTTGGCTAAAATAAATGTTGCTATTAATTTTTATACTGCCATTCACTACCAGAGAGGAGCCACGCAAGTGAACCTTTTCTATTCACTCTCACGTAAATATTCTATGGGATGCATAGAAATGTATAAATATTAAATACATGCAGGTGCAATAGGAGAAACAGGAACTGCTAAGTTTGTGCAGTACAAAGAAAAGCTGCAGATGTTGATTTGTTTTTAACAAAAATATAAGAAACGTTTGTGAAAGGCACTAGAAGCACCTTGGGTATTGAAGTGAACTTCTCCCTGAACTGGTGGGGTGATAGCTGTGAATGGATAAATTCTCTAAAATGCCAGTACCATCACAGAGTGAGCACAGCAGCGAGAATGCAAGCTGAAGAAGAGCTAATAAATGAGTGTGGTTTGTAAGGTGTTGAGCACTTGGAAGCCGACCATGTTGAGAAGTGAGTTACAGAGTGTATGCTGTGATGATAGCGACTGAAGATGAGAGACTGTTAAAACAGCAACTCATTTTCAACTATATCATCAAGGGCTACCCTGCAAGGGTACCAACCCTAAAGTGAAAGCAACTGTAAGGAGAGTGACCAGAAGGTGACAGTAGTGAAGGGAAGGTGAGGGATACTGGAAGGGTCTGTTGGGGACTGCTATATCCACTCCAGCCAAGCTAGCCCTGTGGCATGGTGGTGAGGGTGGCTAGCTCTGGCTAAGCAGGTGTGGGGTTCTGTACAGCAGCTGTCTCTCTCTCTCTCTCTCTCTCTTCATGGAGCATGGGATGCCTTAGGGAAACAGTAGAAAATATTAACAAGCAGGTGAAATGTTGCAGAGGTGGCGCTGCATGCCCACACAGTCACCACAATACCAGTAGCTTGCAAAAACTCCCCTTGGCTCCGACAGTTGCTGCACTGCCTCACAGTCACACTCCCTTCTGTCCAAGATCAATTTCATACCCTGATACTTGGGAGACTGGGCTGCCTTTCTCTTTCACTGTTACTACTACTGCAGGGCTCCTGGTGGCTGACATAAAAGCACAGTTGGGGGGGCACTGGCAATGGCAGTGTCTCCCATGTGCCTCTCCTTCTATGCACACTGACAGTGTTTCAGAGCTCTGTCCAACTTTTCATATACTGCACTGTATGTATACAAAATAAGGCCTCTACTACACACAGTGAGAAGCAACAGAAGGTCAACAGGCAAAAACACCATGCAGTGACTGCATAGCTAAGACAAAGTGGGTATTGCCAAAGATGGGGATCAATGCATTACTTTGGGGACTTACTCTGCAGGGGTGGAGGGAGGGAAAGGGAATCACATTTCATTTGGGGAAGACTGAAAGCTACATGGGGGGATGGAATGGGAATTGCATTTCATTTGGGGCATGCTGAAAGCTACAGTTGTGAACTTGGTCTGCTGACACTGTGAACCAGTATTTCTGTCCATCAGGACAACATGAGTGGATTGCTTTGCAGAGGTGGAGGCTACTGTGACACAATCCAACATGTTGGTAGCTCAGAAAGAATGCTGTGTCCTTTTTCTCATATGATCATAAAAGGATTGTAGTGCATCATCAACTGCACCTCTAAAAAGGAGGTAAGGAGTCACGTGATGCTGTGCAGGGCATAGGACATGCTCATCGGAACTCTGCTCTCTCTCTGACCCAAACTTCTATAAACACCCATTTATTCAGATTATTTCTTCAATATTACCATAATTTAAGTAATCAGGAGTGCAGAGGTGGTGTTTGGGTATTACCTGCAGTTGGACATCCCTGCAACATGTCTATGCAGCAATTGGCTGAGGAGGCCATGCAAGAGTCAGAAGCTAAGTGCCCTCACAGTATTTCCTCTCCCCAAAGTCCTCCGGAGGAGCTCTCACCCTCTCACATCTACTCAGAGTTAGCAACTATCGAAGAGGCTTTGCTGAAGCTAATTGAAGATGTAGCAGACTTCAAACCAGTGCTTACCCAGCTAGCCCATGGGGTTACAGATGCAAAAGCCAGAGTAGCCTCTATAGAAAGAAAACAGTATAAGATGGAGCCTGAGTTGGTGGAGATAAAAAGGACTTTAAATAAATTGGAAGATCGCTTTGATGATCTGGAGGAGAGAAATAGGAGGAACAATCTGGTGCTGATAGGTCTGCCTGAAGGGGAAGAGGGCCCTAATACAATACAATACAATACAGTTTTTACAACGTTTCTTGAAGAAAACTGTGGGTCCCTCCCTGAATGATCCAGAGTTTATTATAGAAAAAGCACACAGATCACTGAGGGCAAAACCCACTTTGGCTGACCCGGCTAGGCCTATTATCTGAAGGAACTGAACATGTACTCCCTGGAGGAGAGGAGGGAGAGGGGAATATGATAGAGACATGCAAGTATCTTACAGGGAGGAACAAGGTGCAGGAAAACACTATTTTTAAGTGAAAAAGATGTTCCAGGACTAGAGGGCATGGGATGAAATTGGAGGGAGGACAATTCAGAGGAAACATGAGAAAGAATTTCTTCACAGAACGGGTGGTGGACAAGTGGAACACCCTGCCAGAGGAAGTGGTGGGGGCTGGAAACAATCACGGGATTTAAGAATGCATGGGATAGACATAAAGGAATTCTGGAGGTCAGGGGAAAGGGGCAACAGACTTCTAGGAAAACAAACTGAACTTACAAGCTCAAATGGGCAGATTGGGTGGGCCACAGGCCCTTATCTGCCAACACTGTCTATGTATCTATGTATCTATAAATTATTAAACTACCTAGACCGGGAATTCATTCATAAGGAAGACAGAAAATTATCAGCTATTCTGTGGGAAGGAATAAAATTGAGTTCCAGATTTAATGGTGAAAACCCGCCAGCTACAAGCTTAATTTCGCCCCATTACTTCCAAGCTGTGGGCAGCTGGCATAAAGCATCGCATGTTATACCCAGTTCATCTGGAAGTTCCTTTAAAAGAAGGAGCCAAACGTTTTGATACCATAGAAGATGCTATAAAGACTCTGAGGAAAAATTATCCTGACTTATTTCCCAAGTGAGAAAGTTCTAACTTAGCTGTATGAGGACCTAAAACGTCAGCTCCAAAGAACATTCGAGAAGGACAGAGTACCACCACACAGTCTTATTACTTCTAGGCAGACCTGCTCTATTAAATGTTTGTTAGAGGGGAACATGTAATTCTATAACAGTAGGGGCAAAACTTATTTATAGGGGCACTATCGTATACTTACTGGTCAATCTTAATTATTTGTTTTTTTATTTACTTTCTGGGTGACTTACGAAGATGCTGCAATGGATGCCATAGTTCGGTTTGTCCACTAAATGGTGCCAAATACTTCTTGTTAAAAGACAAGTGCTTGTTGCCAAATTTCTCAATCTTAGTTGCCTACTTTTTCAGCACCATATTTATTTCAGCGTTTCCCTCTCTCAATTCTGGGTTCTGTGGCGGTTCTTCTTCCAAGTTGTGTACTGGGTGTGCTTTGAAACAACTGAGAAGCTGCATGGGATATACCATATTGGACTAGATATCTGTAACTAATGTCTCTCTCTTGCTTACATCTGAGAGAAGTTTTCCTTACTTTTACATTGGTGTTGCTTTGTGTTTAATTATTTTAGTTTTTAATTCAGGAAGGGGGTTTTCAAAACTGCTTATCTTGTCGGCATCTTCAGAAGGGCTGAAATAACTGCATATTTGATTTTCCTTTGTGGCTTACTGGACTGATTACTAGAATTCTGTGACAATCTGCATCAATATATTTTGCAGTATTTGCTGGTGGTGGTTGTGTGATTTAAAATAGCAAAGGCTGCAATTTGTAATTGGATGGCAGACATAGCCTGAGGTGGGGGAAATTGTCTTCACAAGTCAGAGAGACCTGCATCACAGCCAGTTGTTCTAGCTTGACCATTTCAGCATTGATCAATTACTATAAACTACTGGTGTGATTCTGTGTCAGACAGAAGTCCATTTTCTTCCAAGTTGTGTACTGGGTGTGCTTTGAAACAACTGAGAAGCTGCATGGGATATACTATATTGGACTAGATATCTGTAACTAATGTCTCTCTCTTGCTTACATCTGAGAGAAGTTTTCCTTACTTTTACATTGGTATTGCTTTGTGTTTAATTATTTTAGTATTTAATTCAGGAAGGGGGTTTTCAAAACTGCTTATCTTGTCAGCATCTTCAGAAGGGCTGAAATAACTGCATATTTGATTTTCCTTTGTGGCTAACAAACCACCAGGCTGTTTTGGGGCTGGAGAGGTTTACCTGTGTCTGACTTGGATGTCTGGATTTTTCTCTGTTTGATTAGCAGGGTATTTTCTCTGTCAAATTATTGTGTAGGGCATCTTGCTGACAGGAAGGCACTCATTGCAAGTGGGTGAGAGATTTTAGCTGATTGTTTTGTGAGGGCACAGTTTAGGGCTCAACCCCTTCCCACCCTCACCCCACCCACCCCTGGAAATAGTTCCTTTATACCTGAGGTTCTGACATTATTTCCTCAAGTGTGCAAGGTGCATATCACTGTCATATCCTCTCTAACACACTGCACTGACAATATAAACATACACATTATATAATATATATATATATTTCTATATAACAAACCAATCACACATGCGCGCGCACACACACACACACACAAAAACAAACAAAAAAGTAGATAAACATGTGGGGAGTAGTGCAGTGTAATGGCTATGGTGCAGCAGTCTTCCAGGAGTCTTTCTGGAGGCTGAGAAGCTGCCCTATTTGCAGACAGCTCTCTGCCCTGAGGGAGGAAGTTTCCCATCTTCAGGCTGCACTGGACAGTAGTAAGGAAACCTTCCCCCAGGCCACACTGGACAGTAGGAAGGGAACCTCCCCCATCCAGGGAGCACCAGCGCCACCACCACTACCTCAGAGGTTGCGAAGAAAGCACAGCAGTTGGACCACAGTAGGGTCAGGGAGGGTGAGGATGGTGGAACAGAGGCACACTCAGTCAACTGTTCCACTCCACAATCCATACATCATTCTTGGGGAGCATAGCTCCCCTATGGATGCACCCGCAGAGCAGACTGATGACAACTGTCACATGGGAGGCCCACAGAAAGGATGCAGAGGACACCAAAGGGAAAGGAAGCAGCTCCTGGTGGGGGACTCAATTATTAGGGGGATAGAACTGGGGGGAGCTAGGAAAACTGAAGTAAGGTACCTGCCTGGTGCCATGGCTTGGAGGAACAGGAAGCGCATCCTCAGGATCATGAGAACAGCTGCAAGGGAGTCTGAGCTGGACCTAATTGTCCACCTAGGGACAAATGACTTGGCTCATCATGAGATTAGAGCAGTGCAGGAGGACATAGCAGAGTTGTGGAGGGGCCTAAGACAAGTAGCACACACAGTATCCTTCTCAGAGGTGCTGCCTGTCAATGGCATGGGGAGGAGAGGGTAATTAGCACCAAGTAGTTTAATGAATGGTTGAAAAAATGGTATGGAGCACAGGGGTTTGGCTTCATTGGGGACTGGGGTTCCACCTGGAGGGACACCAGCCTATACTGGTAGGATGGTCTGCATCTGTCCAGGAATGGAACAAGTCTTTTGAGCAATCGGTTTAAATGCTTCATTGGCAAGCTTTTAAACTAGTCAAAGGGGGAGGCACTGATAAGCAGCAGGAAAATCCCAGCCTCTCCCTACAAAACAGGGTACTAAATGAGAAAAAGACCAAGGTAGAAAGGTTAGTGGGGGATGCTGCAACAGAAGGTAAAGCCATCAAAAATGGAGAGCAATGAGTACCAATGCCCGTAGTCTGGGTAACAAGCTTCCTGAATTACTGGCTTTGATGGAGGAGGAACATCTGGATATCGTGGCAGTCACAGAAACATGGTACACACAAAACCATGACTGGGACATAAACATACCAGGATATACTATCTACAGGAGGGACAGGGAGGGTAAAAGAGGAGGAGGAGTAGCTCTTTACATAAGGGAAGGAATAAAAGCAACAGAACAAAAGGGTAAACAGGGAGGAGAAGAAGCACTGTGGGTAAATTTGGAGACAGGCAATGGCACCACAATCTGCACAGGGGTTGTCTACAGACCCCCTTCTCAGGGGGAGAAAGTGGACAAGAAAATGATAGAAAGCCTACTTAGAATGGCAGAAAAAGGGGAGATGTTGCTGTTGGGTGATCTCAATATGCCAGATGTTAACTGGAGTGCAGTTGTAGCAGCCACTTCGAAGAGTGGGGTTATTCTAGATGCTCTACAGGGGGCATGCCTTAGACAACTAGTATTGGAGCCCACTTGTGAGAGAGAGCAATATTAGACCTGATTCTCTCAAATGGAGATGGAGAGAGGATCACAGATGTAGAAGTGGGTAGCCATCTGGGAACTAGTGACCATTGAACAGTATGGTTCACAATAAACACAACAATAGAGTCAAGCCATACAAAGGCAAAAGTACTGGACTTTAGGAGGACTGACTTTGCCAAAATGGGTGAGTGCTAAGGAATGCACTAGCAAATGGGCAGGAAGGAGGGGTGGAAGAACAATGGGAATAATAAAACTGCCATCACAGAGGTAACAAGCCTTTGTGTGAAGCAAATAAACAAAACAAAACAATGTAAGAAACCACTATGGTTCTCAAAGGAAGTGGCAGTGAAGGTTCAAGAGAAAAAGAAAGCATTCAGAAAGTACAAGGAATCGCAGAAGGAGCAGGAGAGAGAACTGTATCAGTTAAAGCAAAAGGAGGCTGGGAAGGCAGTCAGAACAGCAAAGGCCCAAACCGTGGAAAAGATAGCCAACTCAGTTAAGAAGGGGGATAAAACCTTTTATAGGTACATCAGGGAGCGAAGGAAGACCAAGGGAGGGATAGTGAGAGTTAATAAAGGGAAGGGAGGGTGGGCAGAGGAGACTGTGAAAAGGCAGAGATACTAAACAAATATTTTGCTCAGAATTTACAAATGAAGAGGGGAGGTACCTAAACAAACAGTAGAAACACTCTGGATACAGAAGTTGATACCAGCCCATTTATAGAAGAAAGGGTTCTGAAAGAACTCTTAAAACTGAAGGTGGACAAAGCAATGGGGCCTGATGTGATTCATCCCAGAATTCTAAAAGAACTAAGGGTAGAACTAGTGACACCACTGACTACCCTTTTTAACAAATCATGGGAGGATGGGGTGGTACCCGAGGACTGGAGGAGAGCAGATGTGATTCTCCTTCACAAAAGTGGGAGCAAGGCAGAAGCAGGAAACTACAGACCTGTTAGTTTAACCTCAGTGATAGGGAAAATGATGGAATCACTTCTGAAGGAAAGAATTGTCGAGTATCTAGAGGCCAGAGGGACACAGGACCCAAGGCATCATGGATTCACAGTGGGAAGGTCATGCCAGACGAATCTGATAGATTTCTTTGACTGGGTGACCAAAGTAGTAGATCAGGGAGGGGCTGTGGACATGGCCTACCTAGACTTTAGCAAGGCATTTGACACAGTCTCACACAAAAGATTAATACACAAGTTAGCCAGCCTGGGAGTGGGTCCCAAGATGACAGCCTGGGTAAAGAATTGGCTGGAGAATAGGACACAGAGAGTAATAGTAAATGGAGTCCACTCAGAAGAAAGGGACGGTTACTAGTGGGGTACCGCAGGGTTTAGTATTAGGACCAGTCCTCTTCAATGTCTTTAAAAGCAACATTGCAGAGGGACTGGAAGGAAAAGTATCTCTCTTCACAGATGACACAAGGATCTGCTACAGAGTTGATGCACAGGGAGTGGTGGAAAGGATGAGAAGGGACTTGGCAAGGTTAGAGGAATGGTCAAATGTATGGCAGCTTAGATTCAATGCTAAGAAGTGCAAGGTAATGCACCTGGGAAACAAAAACCCAGGGGAAGAGCACACAATGGGGGGTGAGATACTAACAACAACAAAAATGGAAAGGGACCTGAGGGTAGTCATATCAGATGACCTAAAGGTGGGCAAGCAATGTGAGAGGGCAGCAAGAAGGGCTGGGGGGATACTGGGATGCATAGGGAGAGGCATCACTAGTAGAAAACAGGAAGTTATTATCCCTCTGTACAGACAGCTGGTGAGACCCCATCTGGAGTACTGTGAGCGGTTCTGGAGACCCATTCTCCGCAAAGACATAGACAGGATGGAAGCTGTCCAGAGGAGAGCAACTAAAATGGTACAGGGTCTGCACTGGAAGACATATGAAGAGAGACGAAAGGAGCTTAATATGTATAGCCTCGAGGAAAGGAGGGAGAGGAGGACATGATAGAAATGTTCAAGTACCTCAAGGGAATCAACAAAGTCCAAGAGGGTAGCATCTTTCAAAAAAAGAGGTGTGCAAGAACAAGAGGGCACAATTTGAAGATAGAGGGGAGCGGCTCAGAGGTAATTTAAGGAAGTATTTTTTCACAGAGAGGGTTGTGGATGCATGGAACGGCCTTCCGGAGGAGGTTGTGGAGTCAAAATCAGTGGTGGAATTCAAGCATGCATGGGACAGTGATAAGGCCATTCTAGGGGGTTGGGGTAGGAAGAAGTAGGCTGCTGGTTAACTAGGATCTGCAGCTTATTCAATAGGTAGGGAATGGGCAGACTCGGTGGACCAAGCGGTCCTTATCGGCTGTCAAATTCTATGTTTCTATGTTTCTGTTTCTGGACTTATCTTTTTTTTTTTTTTTTTAAATTTAAGTTTTATTGAGTTTTGTATATAAAAAGAAAAAACAAGGTACATATAGTGAAGGTTGTCTGATCATACAATACCCAAGTCCTGGATATAGCACATGTAAATGTGTACAATCACACTGAAATAGGCAGGGACAATAAAAACAACCACAACATCACCAATCCCCCACCCCAGCCCACCCCCTCATCGCCCTGGAGAGTTTCCATACCTAAAGGAGATGTAGGGTCACTAAGGAGGAGGACTAAGATTGGGAGCCTGATTACACTGCATATAACAGTGCAACAACAGTTACCTAAGGGACTACGTATATCAGGGTTAATTTAGATAGAGCGCATTTAATTTGCCCCATTTCCGATTGAAAGAAGCCAGATTATTATTTTTTTTTAATTTATTTATTTAGCTTTTGTTGACCGGGTAAGGGCACTAGACAAATCCTGCCTATTTTCAGGCACGACCCGGGGGGAAGGGGATACAGATGAATTGCAACTGACCTTGAACCAGATTTAGCTGTTGGTGGTATTTTTAGTGAATGAGTGAAATTTGGCCAGGACACCAGGGAAATTCCCCTACTCTTTTCGATAAGTGCCATGGGATCTTTAACATCCACCTGAACTACCAACAATCCAGGCAGATGGGACCTTGGTTTAACATCTCATCCGAAAGACGGCACCTCAGAAATGCAGCACCCCACTCATGCTGCATTACAGTGTCAGTACTGGGATATTAACCCAAGTGCCAGATGTGGGAACTGAACCCACAGCCCTCTGATCTCCCTGCCTCAGAGGCGAGTGTGCTACCTACTGAGCCACTGACACTGACACTATGTCTGGAGCTAGCTATAAGTTTCTCGGTATTGAAACAGTGGGACATCTCCTTAAGCCATTCCTGATAGGTAATGATATCCTGATCCATCCAGTGCCTGAGGACCAGCTTTTTGATAACTATTGAGATTAGAGCCATGTGGTATCTGCGTTCCTTCACCATAATGTTAGAGTGAACTCCCAAGATACATTTTTCTAAGGTGAATAGATCCTTGATCCCCAAAAGTGGAACTAAACTGTCTCGTACTGTATTCCATAATGGTGCTACTCTATTGCAGTCCCAAAGGATATGCAACAAGTTCCCTTCAGCGGCTCCACATCTCAAACATATATTCGACTTAAGCTTGCCAAATTTGACCAACTTAACTGGAGTATAGTAGAGATTATTTAAAATATAATATTGGATCAATCTATGATTATCTTGGGATAAGTAATGGTACATGTCCTTCCAGATTGATTCCCATGATAGGGGAGAGCTCAAGTTGGGGAGTGACCAGATTGTGGAACCCTCCAGGGAATTAGGAAAAAGGTCGACTAACAATTTATTGTATATGTTGGATATACCTCTGGGCTTACCGGCCGCATCTTGTGTTTTCTCTAAGAATGGCCTTATTTTGGAAGGGAAGTAAACAGGCCCCAAAATTTTGCTTATAAGGTGTCTCAATTGAAAAACTTTGAAGATATACTTCTGGGGGATGTTAAGGGATGTTAAGATTCTGTCCAACTTGAGAAGTGAGCCTTGCTCATACAGAGACTCCACCGGTAGATTATGTATTTGTGGGAGCCACTCAGAGGTTAGCCAACTACCTCCAATTTTGATATTGGGATTTAGCATGAGAGGTTGTGCTGAATCCTTGGTCAGGGAGATGTTGAAAAAATTCAAACATTGAGAAAGAATTTTAATAGAGAGACCGATAGCGGAGTCTTGAATGGCTGGGGGTAGCGTGGAGAAAGGGTGCCAAAAAATGCGGGGGGGGGCATAAGTTGAACTGATCCAATAGACTTAATTCAAGCTGTAGCCAGATTGGATGAGGGCAGTTAGACTGCGCAGTGGACCACTTACCTACTCTGTTTAGGTGACTAGCCCAGTAATATAGTAAGAAATTTGGTAGACGAAGACCACCCTTGTCTCTAGGTGCACTAAGTTTAAGAAAGGCTCTACGAGGTTGTTTCCCATTCTAAATAAAGTTGGATAGCAGTGAGTTTACTTGACTGAAGAATTGTCTGGGTAGCCATATATTAAGGAGATTCAGGGGGTAGAATAACTGGGGTAGGATGTTCATTTTGATGATGCTGATTCACCCCCATATGGTTAGTGGCAATTTTTGCCGTCGGTCCAAATCCCTCTGAATTCTCATTAATGTGTCATCTAAATTAAGTTTCTTGACCATTTCCACCTCTCGGGCCACATGTATACCCAAGTATTTAAATGAGACTGAGGACCATTTCATACCGAACCGTGTGAAACCTAATTTAAAGGTAGAAGAATTTAGCGGAAAAATAACTGATTTAGAAGCATTCAACCTATAGTTAGAAACCTGGCCAAAATGGTCAATAATTTGTAGTACTTGTGTTAGGGATGATTCAGGGTTGGTAAGGTGTAGCAGGATGTCGTCTGCAAAAACCAATACAGTCAGGGGAAATTGAGCTATGGTACAACCCATGACTCGTGATGAATTTTTAATACTAGTAAGTAGAGGTTCTAGGTATAGGTTGAAGAGGCAGGGGGAAAGGGGACAACCTTGACATGTGCCAGCACATAAAGGAAATCTGGAAGAAAAAAAAACATTACAGTAGACTTTTGCCAAGGGAGATTTGTAGATTGCCATAATTTTATGAATAAATGTGTCAGGGAAGCCAATTCTCTTCAGAGTGGCCCACAAAAAATCCCAATTCACTCAGTCAAAGGCTTTTTCTGCATCAAAAGCAACTAGGGCCATGGGATCTAGTGAAGTGTGGGCCGCTTGAAAGACGTGAGCTAAGGTTCTCAAATGATCAGCTGATGATCTACCCTGGACAAAGCCAGCCTGTTCTGGGCTCAGAAAGTGCTACCAAATCTTTTTAATTCTGAGCTATAGAATTTTAGATAAGATTTTGATATCATAATTTAAGAGCGATATTGTACAGTAGTTGGCTGCATCTATTAAGGGTTTATCAGGTTTGGGGATTAAAATTATTATGACTTCTAAGAGAGAGGGGTCTATCAATTCAGCAGAGAACATATATTCGTATAGCTTAAGAAATAGAGGGGATAGCTCTTTGCAAAAAACTTTATAAAAATTTGAGGGAAAAACCATCGGGCCCAGGGGCTTTTTCTAATGGTAACTCGTTGATTGCATCTTCTACTTCACCTAGAGTGATGGGAGCTGACAGAATATCACAGTGGTGTAACTGGAGGGAAGGGAGTTTGATTCCATTTAGGAAGTGCACTATCCACTGGGGATGGGATGGAGTAGAGCTCTAACTATAAATGTCAGTATAGAAGGACTCAAAAATTTGGGCAATATCCCTCGGTAGCGTCTTAGTGGTGCCGTCCTGAGATTTGAGATCCGGGATTATACGGGAACTCTCCATCTCTTTCAGCCTAAGAGCTATCATTCTACCTGGTCTTTCACCCTGATCAATATATCTGGTCCTAGTCTTAAACAAAGCATATTCAGCTTTTTCCCGTGTCAGGTCATTGTATTCGTTCCTGAGTTTAATAAGAGCAGTTAGGTTTGCTGGGGACTTGGAAAGAAGAAGATTGTCTTCGGCTGCCCTCAGATGACTAGATAGCGAATTAATTTTGGACTCCCTTACCTTTTTCCTAGTGGCAGCAATCTTGATGAGTTCCCCTCTAATGAAACATTTAAGGGAACACCACAGTATATCATCTTGGTGGACAGATCCTTGGTTCAGGTCTAAGTACGAAAGGATCATGTCCTTGATTTGGGAAACTGTATGGTCGTCCTTCAGGATTTGCGTATTAAGTTTCCATGACGTGTCTTTTTGTCCCTGAATACCAAGGGAAATCTTGACCCACACCAGGGAGTGGTCTGAGATAACTATTGGTTCTATACCTACTTGGTGGGTACAGCTCATTAAAGAACAGCTAATTAAAATATAGTCAATTCTTGACCAAGTTTGGTGTACCTGGGAGTAAGAGGAATACAGTCGGTTATCAGGGTTAAGGAGACGCCAGGGATCACACAGTCCCAGTAAGTGTGTGAAATCAGAAAGGGCATGTTGGGCAGGGGACATCAGTTTTATTGGTCTATAAGTTTTATCTAAATCGCTGGAGGGAGCTATATTTCAGTCGGCCCCAAGGATGAGAAGGGAAGGCAGAAATCTGCTCAGGTTGTCTGCTAGGGACATTAAGAAGGACGGGTCACCACCTACTAGGGCGTAAATCGCCCCTAGTACCACACTACTATAATCAAGCTGGCCCTTGACCAATACATATCTACCCTCTTGGTCGGTAATACTATCATCTGCTACAAATCTGACATGATGTTTAATTATTATTGCTACCCCCCTACTAGCTTGCAAGCCGGAAGCAGTGAAAATTTGGGTGAACCCTAGCCTGCATAGTCTCCTAGTCTCTGAGGCAGCCAAGTGGGTTTCCTGCATGAAAACTATGTCCACATTCAGAAGGGAGCAATTCAGAAACACCTGCTGTCTTTTAGGAGGGTCATTGATGCCTCTAACATTCCAACTTGCAAGTTTAATCATTCTCGCCACCATACTGATTAATACAAGATTGAGCAGGACATAGGAACTTCAGTCCCTCCAGTGCAGATAATATCATGAGGATTACACCAAGTTTGCCCATCGTTAATAATTCCATAGGGACTGAAACTCTCTGAGGTTCCCTCCCTCCCCAAAACCCCTAATAAGATAACCTTTAGTAACTGACCGAGTCACCAACATACTTAAATGTGACTGAATGATGTGAGTTCTCAATCTAGAGAGAAAATTCCTAGTGGTGACTAGACCAGAAATTAAAACATACCCCCTTCCCCTGCCCAATTGTCATGTACTATGAGTAAAACTGAGATCCCCCCAAAACTATTTACAAACCATCCCTTTAGAATCAGTAAAACATGGACGTACCATCTATGTGTCCTGTATAGGGATCGGTCCCCGGGACTAGCAGACCCACTCCTAACTATAGCCATTCCCTGCTTGGTACCCCCATTGACATAGTGCAATAAACAAGGCAAAGGCATGATAGGGCAGAAAAGAAACCAGGGTACTGCTGCCCCCCCCCGTTCAGGCTACGAGACAGCTTCCTCGAGGCTCACCAGTCCCATCCCCCCCCAGCAAGAGGTAATTACTAAACAGAACCACTAAACCCTAACCAACATTCAGTATTCAATCTTCAAAGATTCAAAACTCACAACTTCAAGACATTAAACAATCCTACCAGAACTTGGAACAAATCACCGTGGTGGGAAAAGTTTACGCCAGCTGACCACTGCAGTGGTCGCTCCAGTCAGTTTGTGTCGAAATCAGGAGCAGAAAAAACAAAGCTCCATGCAAATGAGCAGGCATTTGCCTAGCAGGAAGAAGAAGAAGGGGAAGGGAAACTGGTAGGGACCCCACTGGTTCGTCGGCAAGCTAACCGCCATAAACCAAAAGCAGAAAAAGGGGGCCTATCCCACCTCCTCGGCCATGAGGCAGAGGCTCCAGATGTCCAAAACACAGGCCGCAACCAGGCCTAGACGAGCAGCTCTGCCTCAACTGCCATGGAGGGCCATCAACCCCGCCACCCAACCAACCAAATCCCAGCTTGTAAAAAAACAGTAATGCACGCATTCAAACAGCACAAAATCGCTCAACAGAGGTAAGCAGACTTTAACCTAGCTTTAACATGCACCAGTCAGCCAGATTTAAACAAATCAGGAAGTCTCTGGGAAAGTTCTCTTTTGGCTTGTTCCGGATTCTCAAAAGAGTGCCATGCATTGTCGAGTTGAACTTGCAGCCTGGCTGGGTAGTTCATGCGGAATCTAAACCCGGCAGCTATCAGCTTGGTCACTATCGGGTGGAATTCTCGTCTCCTCTGTCGGGTTTCTAATGGTAGATCTTGAGTGATTCTCAGAGTATGATTCTCCCACAGGACCGCTTGCAGGCTTTTAACTTTGCTCAGAATGTGTTGCCTTTCAAGGTAGCTAAGCAGTTTGATTATTATGGGTCTGGAAGAGGAACTGGGCGGAAGTTTAGGCTTCAAAGATCTATGAGCTTGCTCAATATGATAAGAGGGATTGATAGGCGAGGGACCAACAATCTTGGTCAGGAGCTTTTGCACGAATGACAGGATATCTGGACCTTCCTCCGCCTCTGGTAGACCCAGGATCAGTATATTGTTCCTCCTGCTACATCCCACAAGGTCTTCTGTCTTTAGTTTCAGTTTAGTGATTTGCTGCTTAAGCATAACAATTTCAGGTTCACATTTGGCCTTCCATGTCTCCAAGGAGCTGTTTAGAGCCTCAGAGTAGCCTACTTGGGTAGTTAGTGAAGCAAGGTCATTGTGCATGGACTTCAGCTCGGAAGAGATATCTTGCAGAGTTTCTCAAAACGGAATACGCTCCTGGAGGAAATGATCCTCTGTGAGCGGGTTGGAAGAGGTACTAGAGAGGCCAGATTTAGCACCCGAACCCATAGGCAGGATTCTTGACTTTTTGGCCACTTTCTCCGGAGTACTCAGCGGCGTGTGCCTGGCCCCGATGGTCTCCATCTCGGCCTCCATAATTTTTGCCGTACCTTGGCGTAATTAATTTGAAAAACCACTCGAATGCCAATAAAAAGTGTTGCTGACCTATAGAGAACTATGGTAGGCAAGAAAGCTTAGAAAAAAGTATTCTCGAAGTCGGTATATAGTTGTTTTAGCTGTTGGAGAGGGGAGAGCTGTGGATTATGCTGCCATTAGGAGCGCTGCCCCCACGTGACCTCTCTGGACTCATCCTTTTGTAATTTATTCATCCTATTGTGTTTCTGTCCTATGGGGAGAGATATATATTTCTGTGTCTCTATGGATTATCCGTGGCATCGAACAGCACTCCCTTGGGAGGGAAGTGAATTTAATAGAGGGGAATCTCAGCTGTGACTGTTAGTCCCATGCAGCTTTGCTGTTCTTTTTTTACCGTTTCTTGATTAGTCCCTCCTTTACCAGACTAGCTAGTCATTCTGGCATAATTTACAATATGTATAGTCATTTTGGAAGAGCGTTTCACAGTTTATCTGGTAGCTTGGGACATAGGTTCAAACTGAGTTCGTAGTAGGCAATTAAATATTCTTTGGGTGCCGCCTTTACTTTGGGAACGGCACAGTTCCTTAAAGGAACTAAGTCCCTATCAGGATCCCAAGCTTTGTTTATATTAGTACTTAATGTTCTGGAGTCTCCCTTTTGCCATATATAAATGTTAGAACTCCAGTCAAAGCCAGATTATACAAAAGTCAGCGATTACCTTCGCTGAATAGTATAGGTCCATTTTTTTATGCTTATTTCTGGGAGTCCAGTTTCCTAATTAATGTTGGGTGTGACATATAACAACCCTTCTGTTATACCACTTTATTTAGGTGGGGAGAATATACAGGGATAGGAAGATGGTGGGTCTGCCACGAGCTACTTCCATACCCTTTTCTCATTCAGAGGCTGGGGAGGGGGTAGAGTGGCACTCTCTCCTTTGTGAGTATCATAGACCATGAGGCAAGGTGGAGGCTTAGGGCCTGGGTAATGCGATTTGTATATAGTTCAACATTTCTGAGTGTTAGCTTAATTATAGTGTGTTTGAGGGATAATTTTCAGGTAGTCTGTCTGTTTTATGGGGGAGGGGGGTGGCAGCAGAACAGCCTTTCAATCTTTTTTTATCACATGGCCCAATCAAGTATTAATCTATGCTCAGCGGCTTGAATATTCTTTCGTCGAATATTAAGGGGGGAAGATTGTAGACGTGGGGGGATAGATGGAGGCAGACACCCATAAAATGAACTCAAAATAGCTTTTATTCAGCAAACAGAACTCAATGAAAATAAAGAATCAAACTCTACAGTGACCAAAAAATAAAGAGAGATAACTGAAATATGCAGTAACAGACAAAATTATAGCATTTGACCACTAGGAGGAGCTAGGGTCTGAGGAGGAGTCAGACCATCTGTTCCCTACTCCTTCACTTCCAAAGCTCAACTAAGCCCTCTATATATATGGATGGGTCAGGTGGTGTTATGAAGTTCCACCCCCTTTTGAAAATTTAAACTTTATTTTGTTAAATGCACTTTATTGTTTACTACTAAGCATCCTATATGCAGTTTAATTTAAACATCTTTCATTTTTCAGTGCTAGAACCATATTTAAATCATTCTATGGTGTAATATGTTTGTTGAGGGTGGCTCCTTGCTGTCTTGGTTCCTCCCACATGTCTTCAGCCCAATATAGATGGAAACACAGAGGCCAGCTGGCTCTATAGAAGGCTGGGACAGGAGAGGATCAGGCAGCAACAGGGCCACTCCCCAAACTGCAACTACCAGGAAATGCCTAAGTAAAAATACTAAAAACACCACAGGTACTTTATTTTAACATTTCTTTCTTTCTAAACATTAATACCTCACTACATTTCTCTCTAAGCATTTTAAATTCAGAAATATTGATTGTTTCCAAGTCAGATATACAGCAGGGTTAAACAATGTTTAAAACCTAAACAGCAGCCCAAGGCAAACCTTTCCCTGATAAAACATTGTTCTGAATTGCTTTCTTTGCTGGATTCATGTCATAGTAACCAGAAAACTATTCCTCCATTGGACTGCAAACAGTAGTAATTTATTCAGTATTTCATTGCCTGAATGCACTAGCTGCAATGCTGAACTTTTCTTTACTAAAAGCCCTGCCTAACCTGTGCTGTTCAAAACACAGAAAAGTTTTTCCTAGTCAGGCAGATAGTAACACTTTCCTCAGTTGTGTTTAAACAGCAGCCTGTTTGCTTATTGCAAGTTACCACAAGGGACTTATTATTTTACAGACCCTGCCTAACCTGTGTTACTAACACACAGAAAAACCTAAAGAGGTAGTCTAGAAGCTAAATCTCTGGTTTTTTACCCTGTTTCTTAGCCCTTTTATTATTTTAGTGAGTGCAACTTGCGTGCTCTAATTCACACATATGCACATTCATGCAGGAACGCAAATTACTTCGGGGAAGGATTGCAATGGGGGTTTCCTGGAATAGCCTAGAAAAACAGAGGCAGTAAAGAGCAAGAGAGCCATCTGAGAGGTGGCCTGCCTGTAAGATGGGGGAGAAAAACACAGAAAGAAGAAAAGGGATAGTAAAGGATAGGGACATGCTGTTGCAACAGACTTTCTAACTAACAGATAGGATGTTCCAGGAATACTCCCTACTACAAAGATAATAATAAGAAATATATTATTTTAAATCATCTTGCCAAGTATGACCCTTCAATAGTGTTTCTCCAAGAAATGCACATCCTTCCAGAAGAGTTAAAGTTCTTTAAAAAGAGCTGGGTAGGCCAAGCTTTTGGAGCGGGATTCAGTTCTAGTAAGTGTGAGGTGCCTTGTTGCTTGCCAAAAACTACCCTTTACTCCAGTGGAGTCTATTAGTGATCCTGAGGGGAGGTTTATTTTTGTTGTTAGCAGATGGGGCAGTCTTGATATAGTATTGGGATCAGTTTATGCCCTAATGTGGAAACTCCTTCCTTTTTTACTCGATTAGCAATGGTTCTGGCTCCCTTTTTGCAATTCCCCATTATAATTGGAGGAGACTGGAATTTAGTTCAAGCAAATAATCTGGACCGTACTTATCTTAGGGGAGTGGGACTGTCTTCAACTCAAAAAGCTTTAGGGGAATTCATCTCCTCTTTGGGTCTTATAGACCCTTGGAGATTACTTAATCCATCAGGAAAAGAGTTTACTTTTTTTCCCCCAGTACACAAAAGTTAGTCTTGTATTGATTACTTTTTAGTAAGTCATCAGCTAATTTCATACATGACTGATTCCAAAATACTAGCTCGAGTAATTTCTGACCACTCCCTAATATTTGTCCAGATGGACATACCCAACTTCCCTATCAGGTCGCACATGTGGTCATTAAATAACAAACTACTAAAGGATAAACTACTCATTTCAAAATTCCAATATTTTTTGCAGGATTCCATTAAGGTTAACTATAAATCAATCCCTGCTGTGGAGCGGGTCTGGGCAGCTTTAAAGGCTACCTGGAGGGGGGGAACTTATATGTATTGCTACAGTACAAAAAGAGAAAAAGGTCAGCCAGATGAATAACTGTCTGCAGAGAATTAAGAGTTTGGAAAATAAAGGGGTGGACAAACTTTCATCTTCAGAAGACCAAGAACTTACTAGGCTAAGAGCACACTACACGAGCATATTACTGGAGAGGGCGGAGAGGTCAGCTTCACTTTTAAAGGCTTCTTATATTGGCCTATGTAGAAAAGCAGGAAAATTACTTGCTTGGCAATTAAAGCAACAGTCAACATCAAAATGGATCACAGCTATTAGACATACCCAATCAGGATCCTTGGTGGTTAGTCCACCGAAGATACTAACTTTATTCAGAGAGTACTATAAGGCATTGTACTCTCTGGATCTGTTGCTGGGGGTTCATTTTGAGAAAATGTTAGTATTTTTGGAGAGAGCTGATTTACCCACCTTATCCAGTGATAGCCAGACCTGTTTAGTAGCCCCAATCACCAGGGAGGAAATTTCAGCAATGATAGATTCTTTAAAACCAGACAAGGCACCAGGCCCAGATGGGTTTACAGGCCTATTCTATAAAACCTTTAAAAAAAATCTTATCCCTCTGTTGCTATAGCTGTATAGGTACTGAAGCTCCTTCCCAGTTCTTGACCAGTCACTATCTGAAGCGAGAATAATCCTCTTACCTAAGCAGGGGAAGGATCCGTCGGTGATTAGCAATTATAGGCCTATTTCTTTGCTAAACACTGATGTCAAAATATATGCAAAAATTCTGGCCAACAGGTTGGGGGGAGTATGGAAATGTCTACTAAGCCCTGAACAAGCAGGGTTTGTGGCTGGGCATACTTCAGTGGATCATTTTAGGAAATTGTTCCACCTGATTTCTGCATCCAGGGACCCTGAGCTGGAAGTGGCCTTGGTGTCCCTAGATGCAGAAAAAGCATTTGATAGGGTGGAGTGGAAATACATGTTTGAGGTCCTCTCACAATTTGGCATACGTAACCCTTTATTGATCAAATTCGGGTTTTGTATAGCTGTCCGTCAGCACGATTGCAATGCAATAATCACATTTCGGATGTCTTCCCACTTCGTCGAGGTACCCGACAGGGTTGCCATCTTTCCCCCTATTTACTTAATCTATACATAGAACCCTTAGCTAGAGTTCTCAATTTGGAACGGGGATAAGAGGTATCTGATTGGAACACCTGAAATTTAAATTATCCCTGTTTGCTGATGATTTGCTTTTTCATATTTCAGGCAGTAGACAGTCCATTCCCTGCACCCTCCAAATTATTTATCAGTTCAGTGAATTTTCAGGTTATAAACTTAATAAAAATAAAACTACGATATATTCCTTATCTCCTCTCCTTACGAGAGACCTAATTGAAAATATGGGCCTCCAACGGGAGAAAGAATACCTAACTTACCTGGGTATCAAAATCTCTAAACACATTTCTACTCTTAAGGATCTCAATTTATTTTTTTGAAATTTAAATTTTATTCAATTTTCAAACATAACAAAGTACAACATGGTGAAAGACAAGGTAAAACATGAAGGAACAAGCACCAACTACCTCAACCTCCCCCCCTGTACCCCCTTCCCCCGGGAGGATGCCGCCACCAAAAGGAAGAAAAGAAAAGGAAAGGGAAGCAGAGGAGACAAAGAGAAGAAAGAGGGGAAGAGAGAAGCATCCAAGGTGAGTCGTAGGTTGAGATCATGACCCCCGTAAAAGAAAGAAAAGGGAGAGGGAGAATGAAGACCCCTTATGGGGTCTTAATGAAGATACAGGGAGTAGAGTTTACCCCATTTTTTATGAAAGGCAGGCAAGTCATGTCTGGTACTGGCAATCAACTTTTCGATTTAAAACTAAGTGACATTTCGCCACCCATTCCTGGTAGGTAATATCAGATTGGTCAACCCAGTGATGAAGGACTCAGCTTTTAACAGCCATCGAAATGAGGGCCATGTGATATTTCCTTTCATTAACCTTGATAGAGGAATAGATGCCCAAGACACAAATTTCAGGGTGAATAGGTCCTGTAGGCCTAAAAGTGGACTTAAGTTGTCTCGGATGTGTTGCCACAAAGGAGCTACTTTAACACAGGCCCAAAAAATATGTAAATATTCCCCGACCAGTACCACATCTGATACACTTGGGGAACTAATTTTCCTAACTTGACTAAATTTACTGGGGTATAGTACATGTTGTTGACTATATTAAACTGTGTAAGTTTATTCCTATCTAAAGAAAGAAAACGTGTAAATCTGCCCAAACCTGAGCCCAAGAATGGGGCACCACCAACAGCGTATCCCATACCTTGGAACCGGGTGTGGTATCCGGAGCTTTGCTGAGAAGTAGATGTGAATAAAGTTTAGCAATGGAGGGGGTTCATGACTGGGACTTAAGCTAATCTAAAAGAGGATGTATACCAGACGTCCTTTTCACCAGTCCAAAACTTAACTATGAGATGTCTCAGCTGGAATACTTAAATATGGCTTGAGAGGGATGTTCAATTTGGCCATCAGGTCTCGAAGAGCCAATAGAGTCCTGAAGGAAGAGGTCCCACCACACAGTCTCGAATTTATGTAGCTAGGAGGGGCAGCCAGCGTGAACCTAGCTTAATATATTGGGGTTAAGAACTAGTGGTTGGGTGGGGTCTTTGGTATTTTGTATTCTAACCGAGGTACAATACTGATTGAAGACCTTAATTGAGTTCCCACTTCAGATTCACCTAATGGGGTGGGAAGAGTTGAGGGTTTACAGAAAAATGCAGAATGAGGGTTTATATTATGGGACTTCAACAAATTAACCTCCAGCTGCAACCAAAAAGGCTGGTAAGTGTTTGGAGAAGGGGAGAGCCATTTGCCCATTTTTGACAGGTGGCTAGCCCAATAATAAAATTCAAAGTTGGGCAAGCGAAGACCACCATTGGCTTTGGGTAAACATAACTTGAAGAAAGCTCTCCTCGGTTGTTTATCTTTCCAGATAAACTTGGTGACCAAGGTGTGAATTTTCCGGAAAAAAGCCTTAGGTAGCCAAATATTTAGCAGACTTAGGGGATAGAATATACGTGGGAGTATATTCATTTTGATTATACTTATTCTACTACCTAAAGATAAGGGGAAGGTTAGACCATCTGGCGAGGTCGCCTTGGATTTTGTCTAACAAGTCGTCAAGGTTGAGTTTCCTAACTATATTAGTATTGCAGGCTAGATAAATACCCAGGTATTTAAGGTAGTCGGGTGTCCATTTCATCCCAAAATGAACAACATCCGCATGGAATAAGAGGGAGTTCAACGGAAATATTTTGGATCTGGACAAATTCAACTTGTAGTTGGAAACTTCCCCGCGAATTGATTGATAATTTTCAGAACTTCCTGGATAGAGCTGACTGGATCCGATAGGTGTAACAGAATATCGTCAGCAAATACCGACATAGTAAGTATTTGTTGGTCAACAAGACAACCAGTAATAGTAGGTGAGGATCTAATACGGACTAGCAGATGTTCCAGGTAAAGATTAAATAAATAGGGTGAGAGAGGGCATCCCTGATGGGTACCAGAGTATAAAGGGAATTTGGAAGAGAACACCCCATTGCAATACACTCTTGCAGAGGGAGAGTTATAGATCGCTTGGATCCACTGAATAAATTGTGTTGGAAAACCCATCTTATTCAAAGTAGCCCATAAAAATTCCCAGCTAACTCGATCGAATGCCTTTTCAGCATCTAAGGCTACTAAGGCCATGGGAGATTGAGAGTTTTAATGACAAAAATGTGTGAGAGAGTTCTTATGTGGTCAGATGCCGATTTCCCTGGACAAAGCCTACCTGTTCTGTGCTTAGGAGTGTTTGCCAAACTTGTTTAATTCGCAAAGACAGAATTTTGGTCAGGATTTTAATGTCGTAGTTAAATAACGAAATTGGCCTGTAGTTGGCGGGATCTAGAGTTGATTTATTAGGTTTAGGTATAAGGATTATAACTGCTTCCAGAAGTGAGGCATCCAAGGGGCCTGAAGTAAGGATATAATTAAATAGCTTTAACAGAACAGGGGCGAGATCACTGCCCAAAGCTTTGTAGAAATTTGAGAGAACCCATCTGGGCCAGGGGTTTGTCCAGGGTGAGACCTGATAGCATCTGTGATTTTCTAAGGTAATGGGAGCCGTAGTATTTTCCACTGACTAGGATGAAGTTTAGTCAAGGGGTGTTCTCAAGAAAAGCCATTATACGGGGAGCTGCGGAGAGGTACTGGTCCCGTATAGGTGCTTGTAGAAAGATTCAAAACCCAGCTATGTCCCTCAGATTGGTTTTTGATAGAGCCATCATTTGCAGTGATTCCTGGGATTAGTCTCGAACTCTCTACTTCTTTAAGTTTAAGAGCCAGCAATCTACCTGGCTTATCGCCCTGATCAAGGTATTTCGTTTTAGTTTTCAGGATGGAATATTCGGTTTTCTCCCTCATTAAACCTTCATACTCATCTTTAAGCCTGTAAAGATTTTTAAGCCTCTCATGGGAAAATGAAGCAGAAAGGTTCTCCTCAGCAGATTTGATCTGGATAGCTAAGGAGTTGATTCTTTCTAGCCTTAGTTTTTCCTTTTAGATGCTTCCTTGATAAACTCACCCCTAAGGAAACATTTTAGGGGCACCACACCAAGTCAAATCTGGAAACTGAATCTGGTTAACTTCTAGGAAGGATGAAGATCAGAGCCTTGAAAGTGAGACCACTCTGATCATCTTTCAAGTCTGGTTATTAAGTTTCCAGGTAGTGTCTCGCTGACCTGGAGGCCCTGGTGCCAGCTTAACCCAAGTCATAGCATGGTCTGCAAATAACAATTGGCTCGATATTGGTAGTGGAGACATTAGACAGAAGGCTGGTGCTCACCAAGATGTAGTCTATACGTGACCAGGAATTATGGGCTGGGGAATAGAAGGTATAGGATCTAGTGGAGGGTTCAAAAGTCTCCATGGATCAGCCAATCCCAACAATGAACAAAAATCTGCTAGGGCTAGCTGAGCGTGACGAGTTCTGGTATCATTGTTAGACTGATCCAGT
This sequence comes from Neoceratodus forsteri, assembly GCA_016271365.2. Taxonomy (NCBI): domain Eukaryota; kingdom Metazoa; phylum Chordata; order Ceratodontiformes; family Ceratodontidae; genus Neoceratodus; species Neoceratodus forsteri. The sequence continues at coordinate 1,356,660,958 of CM057452.1, forward strand.
GCTTGTACAGGAGAGATATTCCAATCCCCCAACACAAAAACTAGATGGTAAGAAGGTAGTTGAGGTCGGCCAGACCCATCAGAAATATGGCGTCCCCCACTGGGCCATATATGGAGCCTAGGACAACCTCGGTGTTGTAGAGCAGTCCACAGACAAGGACGTACTGCCATTTGTATCTTGAACACATTTCTTCAACAGAAAAGGGATATTATGCTTAATTAGGATGGCCACCTCTTTGCTATTAGTGGATTGGCCAGCAGCAAAACCTGTGAGAAATCTTTCAGTTTCAGTAGCTTGGTTTCATGTGTCGTAATGTGGGTTTCTTGAGGAAAGTATGTCAACCTCCATTAAAGAACTATTAAGTAAATTTGACCTTTCTTGGACGCCTCTCTCAACCCCGTCACGCTCCAAGTAGCAAACTTAATGTGATTTAATGTCATTGTCCCAAGAAAGTGCGAACAAGAGTAACATTGAAAATTGGCATCCCAGGGAAGTCGATTAGCAGCTGACAAGCCTCCCCAGAACCATTTACCCGATCAGCCAAAATGACTGTGAAAAGACCTCCTAATGATTTCAACACACAATGAGACATAAAACCAGATAAACAAACTCCAAGTCGGCAGAATCTTAAGCCGGGGTAACCATAACACTAAAGTTGACATGCCAGTATTGTAAACCCCAAACCCTCCTTCCTTGAACCCCTTTATAAATCCCACATAACTATATACAGTTTCTCCAAACAGCAGGTGGCAGAATAACATTTTTAAGTTTGTAACAAAATCCAGGAAACCACCCCTGCAGTGCCATGGCCTACTCCTTGATAAACTAGACAGATACCGGAGGGCTATGTACAGCAACCAAATGGACCACTTGACCAACCAGTGGTACTGACAGATAAAATCTAAAAGGAAGAGAGGCCATGGCAGCCCTTCCCCCCATTACAGTCGTGAGGCAGGATCAGAGCGCAGATTTTGCCTCGAGCCCCCCCTCCCCAACAACTAAAGCCATCATTACCCCCAGTAAAAAAGAGCACAGTAACTGACACAAAACTGGTAAAGAGAAAGGGTAAGTCGAGTAAACTCACAACAACCACATCAGAAAAGGGATCCCAAGATCAGTGGCAGCAGGTCCGAATAACCGAAGAGCAAAAGGGATGGATTTACCTTACCGAGAGACCCCCTGGACGAAATGGCTCAAAGAAAATCCTTCGCGAGGCACCGGCATTGAGAAGGGCTGAACGGGAGGAAGCACAGGGCGGAAACAACCGGGACGGACCTAATTGGTCCGAACGATAATCATTCCTCCCGGAAACACAACCCTGCACTGAAGTTCCGGACCGCAGCCCTAAGCCAGCACACGAGGAGCCTCAAGAAATCGGGCCTGCACAACCCCCTAGGCCACGCGGCCTACACCAGACCCCGCTGCCAGTCCTCCCAAGTCGGGCGAGACCCCGCCAGGCCAGGTAAGCCCAAGCCTAGGCAGGACTCAAACGGAGAGTGAAAAAGGGCTAAATTAGAACCAAAACCTAAGCAGGCTACTATTGTATCAAAAGCAGGTTACAAAGCCTGAAAGATGAATAACAGCATTAGGTTCAATTAAACAGATTAGGGAGTCTCTTGGTGAGGTCCGCCAGGGCATGGTCGGGGTCTTCGTAAGATTGTCCGACGCCATCTAAGGTGACCACTAGCTTTGATGGGTATACCATTTTGAAACGGATTTCAGCCGCAATAAGTTTTTTAACAACTGGATGAAAAGCGGCCCTTCTTTTGCAGACTTCGTATGGCAAATCCTGGGAGATTCTCAATTTAGCCTGGTTCCATTGGAGAGAGTCTATTTCCTTGGCCTTGGTCAGGACGTGTTGCCGCTCAAGGTAACTCAAAAATTTAATTATGAGCGGGCGATGGGGAGAGTTCGGAGGGGGTCTAGGTTTTAAAGATCTGTGAGCCCGCTCTATATGATAGATCTGGTTAATCGGGGAAGGACCGACCACTTTATTCAAAAAGAGCTGAACGAACTTGATCACATCGGTTCCTTCCTCGGCCTCCGGGATCCCCAGAATGAGGATGTTATTTCGCCTGCTCCGACCCTCTAGATCTTCTGTTTTGGCTTGGAGTCTCTGTAATTGTTGTTTTAACTTGGTAATCTCCGGGTCGGTTTTATTTTTCCAGCAGTCCAGAGATGAGACGTTGGTTTCCAGGTCCCCTACTTGCAGTGAAAGGTCAGAGAAGTCCCTTCTGATAGATTTGATTTCCGAAGATATCTCCTGCAGAGTTTCTCTGAAGGGTAATATTTCTTGCAGGAAACGGTTTTCAGTCAGCAGGGTACTTGAAGGAGTCGAAGCAGCCTGTTTGGAGGGACCAGAGGGGTTGGTATTCCTGGCTTTCTTAGAGGCCTTCTCAGGCGTCGTTGGTGGAGTGTGTCTCACACTGGCTGACTTCATGTCAGCTTCCATCATTATAGCACCACTGTAGCAGCTTTAAGCGCCCTAAAAATAAGCTTGAGGATGCTAATTGGTAACAGCAAGCCTTTAGGGTTGCTAATATAGAGAAGGTTGTTGTATTTCTTGATAAAGAAGGTTGTTTTGGAAGCTGAAGGAAGAGAGCCAAGTAGAGAGCTGCTCTCAGCCACACTGCATCACGTGACTCCTAAGGATCTCAATTTAGACCCACTGTTAAAATCAACTAAAGAAGATCTGGTGAGGTGGAACAATTTACCGTTATCCTTCTAGGGGGAGGGCTAACGTCCTCAAAATGTCAATTTTGCCCAGATTTTTTTACCTCCTTAGTAATCTAAACATTTACCTCCCTAAATCATTTTTTTTATTGCTTCAGAGGATTTGTTCAGATTTCCTCTGGAAGGGGAAGGCTTCGTGTAGGGCCTACAGAAAACTTATCCGTCCTAGGGCATTGGGGGCTTCAATTACCTGACTTCTATATTTATTAACTGGCAATTCATGCTAACAGATTTTTACATTGGTTTTCGTCTACGGCCAGTATATTGGAGTGCCCCCCATGGCTGCTCTTAGACAACCAACAGGCTTTTTCTTGTAATATGGCCCTGGGGGCTTTGCTGTTTAATCCATGGTCAAATATTCCATTAAAACTTATGAATTCTCTCCTCGGGTGGGATGTGAGAGTTTTACAGCAATTATGCTCTCTGCTTCAAATCTTTACTACAAAAGACCTGAAGCAACCCTTGCTTAATAACCCAAACTTAAAAATAGACAAGAAAGAAATTAAAACCTTTTTGGGAGGATCCCACAATGAGTTATGCCTAGCTGACTTTGTTTTGGGTAACTTGGTCCTCTCTATTTCTATTCTCAAACAAAGTTTAAGGTGCCTCTAAATAATCGGTTTCGGTTATTTCAAATACGTGAGTGTATTAAACATGTTCTGGGTAAACCTCCATGGTCGGACAACGTGGGGGTAGTATTAAATAATCTCTGGTTAATATCTAAGGGTCAGAAAGTGATAGCTAAATTGTACAAGAGAATCATAAGCCATGTTGTGTTAAAGGTTTCCCCCATTGCCTATTATTGGAAAAACAATCACAATTAGGACTTTCCAGACAAAATATGGGAAAAGATCTGGATGGATAATTATCTTTTAATTAAACAAGACTGATTAAGAAACATTCAGTTCAATATTCTCCACAATTTATATTTTATGCCCACTAAATTATTCCAGATAGGGAGGCTGGCTTCAGCAGAATGTAAAGAATGTGGCTATGAGTTTGCTACATTACATCATAAACTATGGTTGTGCTCTAGAATAGTTAAATTCTGGAACTTGGTCAAAAAGAGGGTGGCATCCTATCTTAAAATTGCCTCATACTTTAATGAGGACACTTGTCTGTTAGGTATGTATTCAGCGATCCCTAACTATTCTCAAAAAGTGCAGTTAGCACTGGTGGCTACGGTCACTAAGTTAGTAATACTTAGACACTGGAAGGTGGAATGGGAACCTTCATTTAGAGAATGGTGGGCAGAATTTCTTACCGCTGTAAACACAGAAAGATGTGTAGCCTGGTTCTCCCACTCTGGCGAGAAGTTCCAGGAATGGCTGGGGTGAACTTTTTTCAATTCTTAAGGACAAATTTGGTTACTGAACCATCACCCACCAGTCCCTTTCCCCATTCTCTCCATTAAGGCCTACGATCCCTCTGGTATATGATTACTTTAGATGTTTACTGTGAAGACACCCTTTGTCTAGGGATAGTTATATTTCTAGGCTCTTGTAGGGTGGCATAGTAACTTCCAATGTGTTTCTTTTAACCATTTTTTTCTTATATATAGGTTTTCCTTTACCTTACTTTCCTTGTTCCCTTCCTTTTACTACATTTCGTGTTGGATTGGTTAAGGGCTGTGCCATGAACATCTACTTGTACTACTCAAAGGACCCTTACATGGGCCTATATGGCTTATATAATATCAGTTATAGATGTATTTAGGTTACTGTAAACGGGCTGCTGCTGGATGGGTGGGGTTCTTTTTTTTTGTTCTTTCCTGTAGGGGTGGGAAGGGCTTGTTTTGGTTATATTTTGGGTTTTTTTTCCTTTCTTTCTGTTTTTCATCTTTTTTTATTTTGTTGCAATATGAACAAGTCTGTGATTGCCTAGCCAAGATAGAATGTTGTTTTGTGATTTTTTTTATTTCATGAGCTATGTTAACTTATTTTTGTTCTAAAAAATAAAGTTATTTACCAAAAAAAAAAAAGGAGGTAAACAACAGAGCAATATTTTCCACAAAATATGACAAGAAGATTCTGGAAATCAGAAACATCTTTAGTAGACATTGGTACATATTCAGTGAGTATCCAAAAAATAGTGGCATCTTTCAAGAAAGCCTATCAATTGCTGTAAAAAAAGTGCCCATAATCAAAGATAAACGGGTACATACAGTACATGGGGAGAAAGAGCCTTCACCGGACAGCTTTTGCTGGGTACACTGTGGCTGGGAATGGTTTTGTTTGGTCCTTGTTTAGTTTCTAGACACAATGGAAACAAAAAAGACAAAACATATATGCACAAACCCCATACTGATAGCAGTATGCTAATAAACAACACATCAGTTGTGAGGCCATGGTGTGATAGATGTGGAAAACTACCACTCCACTTCCCTGCCTAGTTCCCTGGCCAAAATACATAAAAGGCTAGTTTATAACTAATAACAGGAGTATCTGCAACAATGTCAACTTCTAGTAGACAGGCAGTATGGTTTTAGGAGCCATTATTATGGGTATTTATTGATCTGTTTGTCTACTGACATACTAGGGGGTTATGGACAAAGGACACTTGACAGGTGCTGTATTTAGAGATCTCACCAAAGCCTTTGATTTGGTGAATCACAGCATCCCATTAAATTAAAAACTTCTTGGTCCTGATAATATATCCTGTCAGTGACTCTGTTATTACCTGGCAAATTGTTATTTTGTTTTATTTAGTTTAACTTTGGTAAGCGGGTAAGTGCACTGGCAACAGATATTTGTTTCAGGCATGACTTGGGTGTAATTGCATCAAAAGAGTAAACAACATGTCCCTGTGACAAAATATATTTAAGGGAAGACATTAAGACCTTTGATGGTTAGGATAGAAGAGCACAAAAGCAATATCAGATAGCAAACTAACTCCACATTATCAGAACACTTCAGAAAAGAGTGACACATGGGACCTACTCTCTGCTCCTGGGATTTCAAGGCACCAGCCCCACAGCTAGAAGTGGAGATTTGGATGGAAGGCACAGATATAACATGGATATAAGACTAAATAGTTTAAAAGGAAGATCCAAGCATGATCTAGAATGTCCAGGTTGGTGCTCAGTAGCCTACCTGATAAATGTAACAAAAACAACAAGCATTTGTCAGTGCCGAATGTTGTTGTTGTGCTGGCATTGGCATTGGCAGTGCCAGAGCTAGAGATGCATAATAGGAATGGCAGTGAAGTTTTGAAGTGATGCCAACCCCACCCCCACCCTGCAGAGAGTTACATTGGGGTGTGCCTTTGTGTCGTCAGCTATAACACTCATGCCATTGTACCTTACCCTACCCTGTAGACACTGACAAGTGTCGGGGTACGGTTTGGGGTCTTTGTGCATTATACTTACCCCATTCCATAAGGAAATATGGTGACATAGGTGCAGTAAAGAGGTGTGGGATGAACTTTGTGGCTGAACAGTGCAAGACATACCACGATGACTGTCAGTAGCTGCAGGGTGGGGGGGGTGGAATGGTGTGAGTATTACATCCGATGATCCTAAGTGACACCCCTGACAAATGTCAGTCTGTACTGGGTGGAGTGCTGTAGTTGGAAACCCTAACACTGTAGGCGTGTGGTGGTAGTTTCACTCTCTATGTTCAACATAGGCTGCTTGTCAGGCCACCTCATGAAAAGTGGCACAATCACTTTGTTAGCTGAAAGGTGGTTTTGCACAGCAACTGTGCCATTTGGTGACAGAGGGATTGAAACATATTTTTGGGCAGGATGTGGAGAATGACAACTGTATTGTTCATGAGGAGGCATAAAAAAAATGGCAACGTTAAAAATCTGGAATGACAATATGAAATATTGGTGAAGCAATGAGCATGCATACAAACTGCACAACAAATGTCTGTAACCCAATTATTTTTGGGAGTTTGTTAGCCACATTTTAACATAGGCATTTTGGGACCTCCCCTTGTGAACAATGGTGCTGCAATTTTGTTAATCTGTCCCACAAGTTGATTTCCCACAGCGACCACACTCTTGTGCGCCACAGGTGCAGAAACACATTTTGGGCAGGATGTGAAAAATGACAGCTGTAATGTCCATAAGGAGGTGTGAAAAAATGCCAGTGTTGAAAATCTGGCATGGAAATATTGCAGATTTGCAAAGTTACAAGGGTGCATGGAAACTGCGCGACACACGCTTGCAACACAGTCATTTTATGGACTTTCGGCACCAAATTTTCAACATAGGCATTTTAGGACCTCTGCTCATGAACAGTGTCATCGTCACTTCCTCATACTGTCCTGAAAAGTGATTTCGCACAGTGACCACACTATTCTGCGCCAGATGTGCGAAAACACATTTTGGCCAGGATATGTAAAATGACAGCTGTACTGTTCATCAGAAGGTGTGGAAAAATGCCAATTTTGCAAACCTGGAGTGAAAATATTACAAATTCATGAAGTTATGAGCGTGCATGAAAACAGCACAATGCACGCTCATAAAACAGCCATTTTTTTATTTCTCCCACCAAATTTGCAACATAGACTTTTTGAAAGCCCCACTCATGAACAGTGGCACTGTCGTTTCATTAATCGGTCCTGAAAAGTGATTCTGCGCAGTGACTGTGAAATCACCTTTGAGGGCTGATTAATGCCATGACAGTGCCAGAATTCATGAGGAGGGGTCACAAAAACCCCATGTTGAAAATTTGGTGCCAAAATTCCAAAACATGCCTGAGATATGCATCAAAGTTGAAAAAATCCTATTTAAGCCATTATACAGCTTACCAGCATTTCCTCAGTTCACAGTCAGCTTTGAAGAATGCAGACGTGTTCCCGGTCCACCGAAGGTGATCGCGCCCGGACTCTGGAGGTACGTATGGGGTGAGGAGGTGGGGAGGCAGCGTGTGCAGTGGGTGGGTGCAGGTTGTGGGAGGCAGGCAGGGAGACCGTGAGGGACAGTTTTCTTTTTTACAGGCTAAAAAAATAAAATAAACATCTGTTGACGTTTTTTTTATTTGCAGGGGCTTTGGCATGCTGGGTTGGGCTCCCAGTGTGCCACCTAAGTGTTTTCTGGGGGGGGGTGCTATAGCCAATGGGGGATTGGTCACCCCCATCAGCACACTACGAAAGCATGGAGGGCAAGAGCCAAGGGGGATTGGGCAACCCCTCAGCACATAACAAATGGGGAGGGATGCATCATGCTGGCAGAGAGTGGGCTCTCCTGTTGGCATGTACATTCAGCCAGGGTATGCCAACAGGGGGATGGGGCACCCCCGAAGTCAGCAGTATGCTGCCACGTTAATTTTCTTTTTTCACCACAGGGAAAGCACGTCGGAAGGTCAGCTGCATATGATGAGCTTAGCTTGCATTGAAGTGGATCTTTCATTTGATCTCATTGCCACTTTAGGTATGCACAATGTGGCACCAGCACGCAGGCTGATTGGGGAATGAGGGACACACCTGCTGATATGTGCCCTGCATTCGCCCAACAGTGACCACACCTCCAAATCTGCACTACCGCAAGATGTTGGCTGCACAAGCGCGCCAACACAAAAATGGGGTGCACTGAAGAGATTCAGACATACTAGAAATATAATAAGTTACACAATATATTGTGATCCATAACAATTCCAACTGCCTACCCTGTCTCTTCTACCAAAGGGTCTTGATCAAGGGAAGTGGTCAGATGACCAAAACTCTTCTCCTTAAATTGTTCATATTCTTAAAAAGACAAAACACCAGTTTGTGTTAAACATGAAATGCTTTTAAGTAAGGCATACATTAACACTGTGACTCAACACTTACATAAGCTTAAACATGACATACTTCAATACAAATGTTAGTTAAATTGAATTGTAGTAACAATTGCTGTTGTAGTAATTCTGCTCAAAGTGGTACACAAAGTAACTGAAGTCAGGTTAGTAATGGCTTTTTAGACAGATAATACTAAACACAATGGTGTGACCAGGCAGAATTCTGTTTATTGCATGATCCAAGGGTTGACATGAATAACGCAGACCAGTTGCCTAGAGCAGATGCCTGCTGCTCCAGCTCTACCCCCGTCTGGTATTATCTGTCTGGAGTGCCATTACTGACCTGGCTTTGGTTACCTTGATCATTGTCTGGGGCTGGCCATCCCATTTGGAATGTGCACTGGCCATGTATGGGTTGTGCCCATATCTAGTTGGGAAGTGTTTGCAAAGAGGCACACATCCAGGATTCATTCTAAATGTGAATGGTAATCATAATATGTTCTTTGTCTAATGCATTAAAACACTGACATACTATACAGGTAAAAGTATATTTCTAAGCTTACTCATAGCAAATCAGGAAAAATGTAAACTCAGATTATGATTGTTTGTCTCCATTGTTTTGTATGGTATCCAGTGAACAGGGCAACTGAGACTGCGTGGCCACAATAACGGTGACTCAATCTCAGTGCCTGTGTTTTGGGCTACTGCACAGGATACCTGGGATCTAGGAGGAAGGACAAAGGAGGGCAACAGGAATCACACCGCATGAGGGACTGAAGAGGAAGAAAGGTGAGTAGGAGGCTTTGTGGTGGGAGGTGGCCGAGCCGTCCATGTGGCAAAGTGGTGTGGGTGGTGAGTTGCTCCTGGGAGGCTGCAGAGTTCGGGTTAGGGCAGAGCAGTCATTTTTGTGATGCATAGCTTTTTTTATTTTTCTAAGTTTTACAACCCACCCCACCCAGAAATGTGAATCTTTAGTTAGCTAGGTGCAGGGGGTGAAGCAAACATTTCAGTGCTGTTGCCACCATTGTTGTCACCACAAGTTTCTTTATTTTCGGTGAAATACACGCACCCTAAAGGTGATCACCCTTCCATGATCACCATTATGACACAGAATCACTGTTTACTGCTATTAAACTGGCTGACTTAAATCCAACACATCAGAGCCACTTTCATGCTGTATGATCTTGGAGCAAGCCACTAAATGTATGCTTCACTGTGTCTCAATTCTCCCGGTGGAAGAGGGGTAAACCATTTGGAATATTTCTTATGACCATGGTGCCTACTGTACTAAAACTGGCTGACTGTGAAAGGGGAGCTTGACAAAGTAAATTTTCAGATTTATCCTGGTGGTGTTGTGGGTGGATACAGGTGCAAATCAACTGAAATAACATAGAAACATAAAATATGATGACAGATGAGAACTGTTCATCCCATTGGAACCACTCCTGTGTGCCACCTAGCGGGGGCTCCTATCATCATCTCCACTCACAAATGAAGCATTGGAACCACACCCATGTGCCACCTAGCTGGAGATCCTATCAACATCTCCACTCCCAAACAAAGCATTGGAACCACACATGTGTGCTACCAAGCTGGAGCTCCTATCATCTCCACTCACAAATGAAGCATTGGAACCACACCCAAGTGCTGCATAGCTGGATCTCCTATCATCATCTCCACTCACAAATGAAGCATTGGAACCACAGCCATGTACCACCTAGCTAGATCTCCTATCATCATCTCCACTAACAAATGAAGCATTGGAAACAAACCCATGTGCCATCCAGCTGGAGAGCCTATCATCATGTCCACTCACAAACAAAACATTGGAACCACACTTGTGTGCCACCTCGGTGGAGCTCCTATCATTATCCCCACTCACAAATGAAGCATTGCTAGCTGGAGCTCCTATCATAATGTCCACTCACAAACAAAGCAATGGAACCAAACCTGTGTGCCACCTAGCTGGAGTTCCTATCATCATCTCCACTCAAAAACAAAGCATTGGAATCACACCCATGTGCCGACTGGCTGGAGCTCCTATCATCATCTCCACTCACAAATGAAGTATTGGAACCACCCCTGTGTGCTGCCTACCTGAAGCGCCTATCATCATTTCCACTCACAAATGAAGCATTGGAACCACAGCAGTGTGCCATCTAGCTGGAGATCCTATCATCATCTCCACTCACAAATGAAGCATTGGAACTACCCCATGTGCCACCTAGCTGGAGCTCCTATCATTATCTCCACTCACAAATGAAGCACTGGAACCACAGCAGTGTGCCACCTTGCTGGAGATCTTAGCATCATCTCCACTCACAAATGAAGCATTGGAACCACACCAGTGTGCCGCCTAGCTGGAGCTCCTATCATCATCTCTACTCAGTAATGAAGCATTGGAACCACACCATGTGCTGCTTAACTGGAGCTTCTACCATCATGTCCACTCACAAATGAAGGTACACTGAACCCAGATCTTCCTTTCTGCGCTAGGCCCTACAGCCCTCTTTTCCTGCAGCCTACTCTGAACTTGGTGACTATTAAACCTTCTCATCCTGTTTTCTATCTGTTTTACCTAGCTTAATTATTTTGAAGCATATCTGAATGACAGCCTGCTTATTATCTGTTTAGAGAGATTTTTTTGTTTCCATTTTCAAATTATACTGCATAGTCACAAGAGCGCAACAACTCAATTAATTTACTGCTGCTGGCAACTGTCACTGTTCACCTCTTCTCACAGTTAGATTACCTCTGTCACTGCCACTTATCTTCTCCTTACTATAGATTAGTATATCTTGTTCTATTTTTGCTCCACTGATCCATACAATATGCCCACCCTTCCTTCACCACTTCCCCTCCTTCTAAGTCTTCTATCAATTTTGTCTACCTCAGCTCCACCCTCCTCAGTCCAGTAAACTTTTCTCACCTTCCCCTCTGCTCTCCTATCCCCTACCTTTATCCTTGACATACCTCCTACACCCCCTCAAGCATTCTGTTATCACTTCCCTCACCTCCCCCTTGTTACTCTGTTCTCAACCCCTAGTCATCTAGCTTTTCTTCACCATCTTAGTTTTACCTCACCTACCCCCCCACCCCACATGAATACTTCCAAAATCCTCAGCCCGTCACAAATGCCATAAACTCCATTCACTCATAATAGCACTCCTCTTACTTGCATCAGGAAATGTTCATTCCAGTCCTGGTCTTGCCACACACATCCCCACCAGTTGTAATCCTTCCACTAATGTACCAACATTCCCTACTCCCTCTACCCACCCAAAGGGCCTGAAAATTCTCCACTTTAACATCTGCAGTCTTGTGTCGAAAATTTACCTTTTTACATCCTATGGTAATCTCTCACATCTGATATACTAATTTTAATGGAAACTTGGTTAAATGCTAAAATACCTGATCTCACCATTAATATCCCAGGTTATTCCATAATCAGGTAAGATAGGACTGGCAGGAGTGGTGGCGTAACCATGTATATCCTGGCCTCTCTTCAGTTCTCAACCAAACTATCATCCTCAATACCCTCCACCTATGAAGAACTTGTAGTAAACATTACCTTGCCTTTTTCCTCCCCTATCTTCATAGCTGGCATCTACTGTCAACCTGGTTCAAGTCATCTGCTACTTTGGATCTCATTACCTCCACAACCTCTCTACATAAAGGCAAGCTATACATCCTGGGTGATGTAAACCAAAACTGGCTATCACCAAACAACTGTCAGGATACAAAATGACATCATGGCCCTCAATCTCTCCCAACTCATCCTAAAACCCACCCGCCTAAATAATAAAACTCTTAACCACTCCCTGATAGACTGGGCTCTCACCTTTCACCCCCATCAAGTTGATTAAATCAAGCATCCTCCCAGATGCCCTCAGTGATCATCACCCAATCTTCTTAGTTAGGAACGTCCAAAGACCTCAACTGGCTCACAAAATTCTGCAAGTCCACTCCTTCAGCTTCTTGGACCTTAATCCCTTTCTTAATGAACTGGCCAGCTCCAATTGATCCCTTATTGCCTTTGCCCATTCCATTGACAAAGCCCTTGCTTATTTTAAAGATAAATTTCTAACTATATTAAACTCCTACACTCCTTTCTCAACACACTAGAGTTCATGGCAGCCATCATCCCTGGGTCTCTCCTGAGACACTAACCTGTCTCAGGGAGTGGGGCAAAGATTTGAGGAAACATAAGGCCTTTCAGCTTCCTCTAGACCATGCCAGGTATCACATGTTAAGAAATGCCTGCACAAAAGCTACCAGACTTGCCAAGTCTAAATATTTTAAATGATCTTTTATTAAAAACATCAATTCCCCCTCCAAATTCTGGAAAGTGTTCCACGCCCAGTTCTATCGCCTTTCACATCCACCTCCTCCGTGCTTAAAATAAACAACTCATTGGTCTCCGGACCATGTGCAGTGGCTCAAGAGTTTAACTCCTATTATACCTTCTGCTCCACAGCACGTCTAAAGTCACTCACCTCTAACCTCCCCCACCTCATACTCCCTCACCCAGTGCTCAACTCTCCATGCCCATCCTTCCTTCTCTTTTTCTGCAGTCTCCCCAGAAGAAATGCTAATGACCCTTCTCTCTCCTAATACTTCCAAAGGCTCATTGCTGGATGATCTTGACCCTAAACTCCTCTACCTTTTGGCTTCTGTTATAGCTTACCCTCTGTCTCTCCTTGATCTTAAATCTCTCCTTCTCATCCTCATCTCTCCCTTCATCCTGAAAACATTTATTTATTTATTTATTTGCTTTTGGTAACCGGGTAAGTGCACTAGGCATAGCAATGTCTATTTTCAGGCACAACACAGGAGGATACAGGATTACAGAGATAACAAAACAGTTTGTGGATAACAACAAAATGGGTGGAAGAACAATGGCTACAGGTTGGTACAGTATCAAACAATTTTGCAGTACATACGAGTCAAAAATAGATAACAATAAGTAAAACATAAACAGTAAAACAGGATAACAAGTGCAGGTTCACCCATCTTAAGGATACAGACTGGGAAAGATAGCTTTGCTAGGCACAGATATGAAGTCCAACTGGGAGAACAAGTTAGAACACAAATAGACAATCAGCTTTAATTGAGACCAGGGGACTAGAGGTCCTGGATGGTGGTGGAAGGACACTTCAGAGGGAGAGACCCAGGGAGTGAGTGCTTTTTTTTTGTTAGGGAAGGAAGAGCAGGGGAAAGGGGGCATAAGAGACAGAGAAAAGGGAGGGTGGGTGGAGAGAGAGAGAGAGTAGCAGTGGTGATGGGAGACATGGGTAAGGTGGAAAAGGAGAGTTGGGAAGAGAAAGCAGAGGAAAAAATGTGGAGGTGAGACAGCAAGGGGAGGAGGTAAGAGGTTCTATGGAGGTTGGAAGCAGGTACAGGGGGTAGAGCCAAGTAGATGTTCATGGTGCGTCCTCTTGAAAGTGACATGGGATGGAGCAAGATGAATTGCTTGTGGAAGAGAGTTCCAGAGGTGCTTGTTCAGTGTATTGAAGTTCATAGGAGACAGTTTGTGTATTCAACATAGAGGCAAGGGACTGGGGAAGACAAGATCTGGTAATGCTGTCAGTGAGAGATCCGAGTGACTGGAGCTGATGGGCAGAGGGGGAGAGCCATTTTAGGTCAGCATAGAGCTGGCAGTGGTGTTTGTAGTGAGGGGACACAGAGGCATATCTACAAATGTTATTATAGGTGGTGTCACACTTGAAAAGAGAGGTTTTTGATGCCCCAAGGTGGGTGACTGAGCCATAGGATAGTGCCGGAAGAACAATACCCTGTGCAATAGCGAGCCTGGCTGATGGGGTAAGGGTGTAGCTAGTTCAATAGGCACCACCAAGTTTAGCATTTATGACTTTACAGGTAGTAATGATGTGCTGATCAAAGCCAGAGATTCATCAAGCAGAATGCCCAGGTATTTGAAGGAGCTAGTGTTGACCAGTAGTGAGCTATCAGAGCAGGAGATTTTGAAGGAGTTTTGGTTTGTTCTGAGTCTGGCTGGGGAGCCAAAGAGCATTGCATGCATCTTATCTACATTTAGAATAAGGTTGTTTTCAATGAGCCAGGACTGGAACTTCATAAAGTATGAGGAGAGAGAGCAGTTTATGTCCGAGGTGTTCCTTGCACTGGAATAGAGAACAAGGTCATCCACATATAGCAGAGACAAGCAGTCAGGGGAGAGAGAGGGGAGATCATTTACAAAGAGAAAGAAAAGTAGGGGGCCCAGAATAGATCCCTGAGGAACACCAATATTAGTGGTACAGAGATCGGACAGGACAGAGTTGTAATTTACGGCCTGTCTCCTGTCTGACAGGTAGCTATTGAACCATGCCACTGCCTCTGTGGAGAAACCAAGGCACAAGAGCTTTTTGAGAAGAAGGGTGTGGTTTACCAGATCAAACACCTTAGTTAGGTCAATAAAGATTGTGCCGGTGGTGAGGCCTTTGTCCATTGTGGTATAGATATCATTTGTAAACTTTAGAAGAGCGGTGACAGTGCTGTGGCCATTGGAGAAGCCATGCTGGAAACTGGAGAAGACTGTGTTTTTGTAGAAAAGAGATGGTTTGAGTGGCTACTAGTTTTTCCAGTACTTTGCTAAGTACTGAGAGAATGGCTATGGGCTGTAGTTTGCCTTATTTGTGGAGTCCCCCTTTTTAAGTATGGGAGTGACTTTTGCTATTTTCCAGATGTCAGGGACATAGCTGTGGCAAAGTGATAGGTTGAGAATCCTGGCTATGGGTGAGGCAATCATGGGGCCACCAAGTTTCAAGAGCTTGGGCACAAGACCATCTGAGCCGATAGTGGTATTATTGGGGATGCCTAATAGTATTTTTAGGACTTCCTGTCTAGTGATAATTTGAAAATGGAAAGGGGGTAGTTATATTGGGATCCACTATCTGTGGGAATTGAGGACTACATGGAGGTGGTGGTAAGGAGGAAGACAGATATTTTGATAGGTCAGAGAATTGCAGATTAAATGAGTTAGCAATGGTGGCTGGATTGTTGCAATGCACACCATTTACAAACATATCATTAGAGATTTTGTTTTGTTTGGCTCCAAGGAGAGTCTTGATAGTGACCCATAACTTTCTGGAGTCACCTGCCACATTTATCAAAAAGCCTTTGCAGAATGAGCACTTAGCATGGAAGATGTTTCTTTTACATGAGTTTCTCTGAGTTCTGTAGTCATTATAGTCATATGGGAGGTCCGAGACCTAGAAACACAACAAGCTCTTATCCCTAGCTCTGATTTTGGTGAGTAGGACCTTGTTGAGCTATTTGGTGTGGGTACCACTTACATGATGTGTGGTGAGGAGAGCATGGGTATTTTGGATAGACCCAAACAGGGTAAGGAAGTGGTCCAGGGCTATTTGGGCATCAGTGGCTGAGTAGATGTGGCTCCAGTCGAGCATAGTGAGATCACTCTGAAACTGTGCTATATCAATGTTGGCTAGGTTTTGAAAAGTTATGAGTCATGGTGGGGGTGCAGGTTGTCTAATAGAGTGCCAGACACAATATATTGGTGTGTGGTCACTTATGACATCAGCAAGGGTACCTGCCGAGAGTATTCAGTCAAAGCGATTGGTCAGAGCCTAGTCAATTAGAGTACTGGGTCTTGGGGGAGGTATAATCCAAGTGGGGTCAGTGATAAGTTGGTGGAGGGTGTGTCCTTGTACTGTTGTGTGGAGGGATTTATTTTGTTTCCCAGTCCAATTGAGGTTAAGATCTCCAAGGATAAGGATTTTGTTGTGACCCAATGCTGCATCAACGTGTGACAGGAGCTCCTCGAGACCAGAGGTGCCACCTAGTGGTGGGTTGTAAGCACATACAATGTGAAGTTTTTGGGAGCCAAGCTGGAGGGTGGCAAGGATGGATTCATGGTGTGAGAGGTCAGGTGTGGTGATGTTAGAGTGATTAAGGTGTGTTTTGTAAAACATGGTTACTCCACCACCCCATTTAGAGGTGGGCCTGTCTCGCCTGGTAAGGTGATAGGTAGTAAGTATGTGGAGTCAGGGTAGAGGGTTTGAGCCAAGTCTTGAACATACAAATGATGTATGGGTCATATTGTAAGACCCAGGCTTCTAGTTTAGTTCAGTTATGGAGGAAGCTTCTCATATTCATGTGAGCAAGGTGAAGACCCTTTATTTCCTTCCATGATGAATCCGAGTGTGATAGTGGAGTGAGAGGGCCAGGGCTGGGTTCAATATCCCCAGAAAGTATTAATGCAAGCAGGAGGAGATACCATAGTTTGTGATGGATGATTGGTGAAGACAGAGTTGAGAGACAGAGAAGGCCCTTTTTTTAAGCAGAAGGCTACGTGATAGAGGTAATTGTGAGGGATAAGTAGGGGTGAGTTATCCTTGGAAGTATTGGGATGTATTAACATATTGAAGAAAAATAAGTTGTTTAGGTTTGTGGTGAAAACCTCTGATGGGGGTGGAGGTACCAACCGATTGGGTACCATAGGAAGAGACCTAGTATGAGACCAGGCAGCAGTAATGAGTGTAGTGTAGGGACCATTTGATATAATGTGGGTTGGTGAAGAGTGTCACAGGATAAATAAGCTAGGATAGGTGAATAGGCAGTTTAGGACAGGCTGTCAGTAGGTGGTAGGAGAAGAAAGGTATAGTTTAAGCTGGCTTGTAGCTGAAAATAGTCTGTCATATGATCAACTACTAGGAGAGTGTGATAGGTTTATCAGACTCCCTCTATGGGCAAGTGCCTATAGGCTGCAAATGGTAAAATGGGGAGTTAGTAAACAAAAGTCAGGTGACCCATCCAGAGATGTATAAGACAAGCTGCACAAGGGTGGGAGTGGTGGGGGTGGTGGGAAGCTGCCACGCAGCGGCTGTGGGAGGAAAGCACTGCGTTCAGCAGAGAGAGATGAGGTTACCACTGTGCAGCACAGGGGAATTTGCAGGCAAGGCCAAAATTGCAGGTAAGCCAACTCCTAATTGAATAGAAAAGCTCAGCAGGGGATACTGATCTGATATTAAGACACTGTGCCGCTGAGTACAGTGTTTACTGTTAATCCGGTGCAAGCATAAATTTGAAATTAATTTGGTTTAGGTTAGGGGATAGTGAGATACCCTCTGGTGCATGTCTGAAAGTGAATTAAATTAACAAATGCTGCATAGGAGATAATGCTCACAGCTGGTTGTAGGCTAAACATGCTGTGGTCCTCCCTCTCCCAAAGGGTGGCAACCCCTCCTCCCTGCAAATTTTTACCCATCTCAGCTTCTCTGGCCACAGTGATGCCATCCTGAAAAAATTGCACCCTAAGCTTGATGCCTTATTCAGGAACCATAGTTGCATCCCTCCTACAGTGTGACATGAACTAGTCCAGAAGATGATCCTCCCAATTTTTGACTACTGTGATGTAGTCTATGGTGCCACTCCCAAATCCTCGCTAATCAGACTGGACACTGCAATTAACTGCTTCTATCGATTTGCCCTTGATGCTCCATCATGCACTCATCACTATGACCTCTACCACACCATTTCCCTTCCCCTGCTTGCCAACAGGTGTCTCACTCATTGTGCCAAACTCACTTCTAAATTTTGGTTAGGAGAACTTCCCTCCTACCTCTCATGTTTGCTCTCTCTTGGTCTACCCCCTCCTTTTCCCTCAGCTCTTCTGTCACTCACAGTTTGTTGGTCCCCCATCATATCACTCTCTTCAGTCAGGCTTTACCCATCTTTTCTCACAAATCTGGAACTCCCTTCCCCTCCAAATATGGCACTCCCTTGCCTCTGCCCTACATAACTCTCTCATCTAACTGCTCCTGTTTTAACCATCCTTAACTGTCCTACTATGCCTCTGCTCTTCTCTATGAGTCAGATCACCTATTAAACCTTCCACCACCCAGCCTGTGTATCAGCATGCTCTCCTCCCCTTTCATCACTATGTACCATGTTCCTCAGATATGCCACTTGTAATTAAATGCATATTTCACAGGTATTACATATTTAATTTTATGTTATGTTATAAATGCGACTGAATGATTATTTATGATATTTTGTTAACTGTCTTGTTACAATGTAATTGAATGTTTAATTTCTTGTATGTTTTAAAAGTTAAACTGTATGTCTGATTCTTCATCTAATAGTACCCCCCAACCCCGATCACACCAGGAGATGAGAAACTTGTTGTTCAGTGTGCCTTCCTGGTAAAACACTTCAGTAAATAATTAATAAATCCAGTCTGCCAAATTAGGTGAAGTCCCAGTGAGATCTGAACATGGATCACTGGATTCAAACTCCAGAGTACTATGCCAGCCCGGTGCACTGAGGATTAAGGCACTGGATGCCACACCTCACTCCACGCTGGTGACCCAAGTGCAGAAATGGACTTGGACTACCAGGGGTTGGCAGAGGAGGAGAAGGATTAAGCATCCTATGGACTGGTATCCCTCTCCAGGGTGGAGGAACTCCAATCATTGGCATGCTTCTGATCCCTAGCAGAAGGTGGGGTTGGTGTGCCAATGCTGTACACAAGGGGGTTGAGCTGGGGAAAATACTGGGAAAAGCATGCACAGATATGTGTGTGCTCTCTCACACTGGCATCATTGCATGCCTCACTCAGGAAGGAGGATGGAACAGGGAAAAGATGGTGACCTGGGCATTGCGGCTTAATGGTATTTATTGGGGGTGCCTGGCTTTGGGGGCATCACCACAAGACAGGATCCAGACCTGGTGGGTGAGAAAGGGGTTCCCCACCATGGGGGCAAGCCACAGGGGTAAATGATGAGGGCCCTATTGGAGCCTGGGCAGACTGAGCGGTGGCCAGACCAGGGGATGCGAGGACATAGAAGCCAACCAGGGAGCCAGATAGGAGAAAAAGCTCTAACTAAAAAAAAAAAACAACTCAAAAGTGCTGACCATTACACTGTGGTACCACCCAATTATGCAAACTAAACAAATTAAGATATTAGTGGTATTTTACTGAACCGGTGTAATTTTGCTAAGGCAATAGGAAATTCCTTACTTTTCATTAAAAATCCCATAGCATCATTAATGTCCACCTGAGTAAATGTCAGAAAAGACAGGTGGGTATACATTCTCATCTGAGGCATGGTGCCTTGACAGTAAGTGCTAAACTGAACTGTGTGCAGTATTAGATGATAGGATATTGGATATTATACCATGGACCTTGGACAACAGTCAGTCAGAATGGCAGGCTGGCACCTTACCACCATTGTAATTATACCGATAATCATCGTAAAAGATGCCAGTCAGCGCATGTGTAAAAAAAGACAATCTGACCCCGAAATAGCAGAACCCTGACCTCCATCTTGTTTCCCCGCTAAGCAGGCATCACAAAAGAGCACCTCCAGACATCAAAAAAACCCCAACAATCTCACTGTATGACTCGCACCAGAAAAGAAACATTAACAAAATTCCCCTGACGGAAAAAAATTTCCTGACTTGAGATGCAGACAGAAACTCAGAAGCTGTACCATGGCAAGAAGTAACGACTTGCAACATGCCACAAACAGTACAGAGTACTATTTCTTTAGCAGTCTATCAAATACAGATAGATGAAATGGAAAATGTAAAAAAAAACACTTTTACTATTTTGTATAAAAAAAGTTATAGTCGCAATAAGCCACTTGGGGATCTGGGTTATAGAGGATTTACCATGGCTGGCACGGATTTACCCACTCAGCTGCATCTCATGGGCAAACCACTTCAGCTGTGGTAAATCCCCCAAAAACCCATTCCCCCTTATGGCGTATTGCTTAAAAAATGTCCCACCCCCCATGTCCACAGATTACCTAATTTACCGGATTGTTTAGTGTGGTATTTTCAAGCTCCAGATCATTCCTCCAAATGGGAGGAGCTAACCTGTTGTTGATTGGCTTTTAAATAGTTTGTTCAGCTTGAGTAAAGGAGAGTCTGAGATCAGCACAGTTAATTATGGTTCCTAAACTGAACTGTGTGCAGCATTAGCCAATCAGGCAATTAGACAACTTTAGCACTGCCCAGTACTACTTAATTTATCTGACAATTTGTTGTGGTATTTGAAAGAGCCTACTGAGTCCTCCAATTAGGAGCTCAGCCATGCAGAAAGCAGTGAGAATGTAACTCTGTGCAGCAGTGTTATTCATTAGCAGTCCATGGTACAAGGGCCAGAGAGCATATGGATGGCACACAGGGATATTCAAACGGAGGTGACAATTGGCAGGAGACACTGCACCCCAGGTGTGTCACTCATATGTTTTGTACAACATTACAGTATGAGCTGGATTTTTAAAGCCCTGAGAAGACATCTTGCATCAAAAACTGTGGCACAATCCCACAATTCTTACAGAATAGAATTGGGCATAGGATCCCTAGCTCACCCAGAGTTTGTCACATCCCTGGAACGGTACAATCTGTGTCACTCTCAGGGATTATTGAACATCTAGCCCTACGTACAGTATTTAAATGATAGTGTAGCAGTGGTAATGCATCTCTGTTTAATATAACCAGTTATATGTGGTAAAAGTGTTGAGCCCAAGAATGAAATTAGAGGACAACACTAAAAGAGGAAGGGACAGAAAAAAACATTGTAATAAAAGTGGAAATTTGTTTAAAAAAAGAAAGGCACAATCTGAAGGGTGAGGCACTGGATGCCTTATCTCGTGCTACACCAGTGAACCATGTTTGGGAATGAGCATCAGCTACCAGGGGTCAGAAGGGGAGGAGAAGGATTGAGCATCCAAGGGACTGTTCTCCTTCTCTGGGGAGGGGGGCCACTAGCAGTTGGTGTCGACTGGCACCTAACATTGGCTGGGGGACGGCACACTGATGCTTAGAGAAAGGAGGAGAGCAGGCAGGCACATGAAGAAGCACATTCAGACATGTGTGTGCTCTCTCCATTGAGTGTTATTGCACACCTCCTCTTCTAAGGGGAGAAAAAGGGGAAAAGAGTCCTGGGCATGGAATGATGACAGACGATCCCCGCAGGCACTGCTCCTGTGAATAGCGGTAACCTCTGCACTGGATCTGTTCCAGGGGATTGAGGGATCCCTGCTGCCCCACTATGGGGGCAAGCCATGGAGGACAGTGGAAAGTAGGCTATGAGCAGGAGATGGGGCTGGAGGATCAGGCATGAAGATGTGTCTCCTAGGAAGAGAGAAAGAAATTAACTGCAACAAAAAAAAAGGCACCAAATGCTGGGGCTTGATTTCAGGTGCAGACTGGGAGCACAAGGAAGTCAGTGACTTGCTCAGGTCCACATAGTATTCAATTGGGGGCTAATAGGATTCAAAACTAGGTCTTCTGTTTTTCAGGTAAGTGCTCCTAACCACTGTGTCATACTGCATACTACAGTGGTAGTTACAACTGTGGCTAACTTGTGCAGGTAGAAACTGTTACCTTACATGACAACAGTTAAAAGGTAGTCAAACTTAAGTGGTCCTAAAAATACCATTTAAGTTTAAACCACAGGTGCACCTGTTGGGGTTGGATAAGATGTAAATGAGTGTATTGTGTTGAGTGTAAACTGTCAAAAATTGTCATACTGAACTAGTGAAGCCTAGCTCTGACATTAAATAAGAAAAAAATTAAAACAGAGAGGAACCATAATGCAATGGTAGCCAAATACAGGGACTTTAGGATAACAATCCACTGTTCTAGGCTTTGGAGAGTGGGTCACTATTCAATATATAACAAGCTTGAGTAACTCCATGCATAGCTAGTTGCTGCACATGGTGAAATACCCCTGTGTTGCAGACATATGAGCTTTAATCCAGAATCAATTCCCTCATCCACCCTCACAGAGGCCCATTGGACAAAGGGGTTGTGGAGGTGGGAATGTGTAACGGTGTAAGATGCAGCCTTTCAGCATGGTACCCTTTGGCAGTGACTGCAAGCCATTTTCTGCCACCATAAGAGGCACAGGCAACAGACTGAACAGAGGAGGCTATAAGCCATTTATGAAGAAGGAAAAGACAGGGGTTGAATCACCCAGCACAGGAGGTGGGAAGAAGAAATTAGCCAGTAGAGTACTGATAGTTGGAGACTATACATTAAGAGTTGTGTTGAAGGGAGTAGGAGAAGGTGGAGGCCAGACGAATGCCAGAAGCATTCATCTGGACAGGAAAAGGAGACCTATAGATGGGATGGGGGCTGCTTCATGCTCTGGTACATTTAGGTATCAACAACCTGCCACATCGAAGTCTGGAAAAGTTAAATCAAATTTCCATAAGCTAGTAGTAGCAATAAAGAACATATTTATTAAAGAAGACAACCATTGAGTCAAACAATATTTTCTGTGGTGTTCTGCACAGTTCTAAAATATTATACTTAAAATTTATGGAAGCTGCAAAAAATACAAGACAGTAAAATACATTAACTCAGCAAACAGCAATGTGTACACAAAAGAGTTTATGTATAGTAAATTATTAAATCACACAGAAAGGTTTAGTGGAATTTATTTGTGTGACAAACCACTATTGGGTTGCCTGAGAGGTTAGTTCACATGACTAGCCTTTTCAGAGGTCTTACCAATGTGGGGAAAAGGGTGACAGAGAGAAAGACAATATGAAAATGATTCCTCTGTCTGAATCCTGTCAGTAACTGCCTCCAAGGTATGGATGAAGCTTTGTCTAACTTGCCTAGAGAGTAGCTATCCAACTGACTATTATATCAGCATCGTACTCACCACTCCTTTCTTACCTCTTCCTACCCCTATGCACTGCTGTATATTCTCTCCTGTCTTATAGTTACGACCCTACATACATATGGGGACTGCAGTCCTTTTTTATGTTACCCCCTCGTGTAAGGTTAACTGTGTGTCTATTCAATTTATTATCTATGTATAACTTTATCTGGGGGCAGTGCCCGATTTGTATAATGTACCAACCAGCACTGAATGTAAAAACTATGTATATATGTGAAAACAGGTCCTCCTTGTAAATGAGTTCTGCTCAACGGTGATCGCCTGTATAAATAAAGACTTTGATTGATTGAACTGATGAACTGAAAATATGTTTGAGTGACAGCTCCATGGTGTTGAGTGAAGGGGTTCATTTGGCATGTTGGCAACCCGGGTTCATGCCTGGGTACCAGGATCAGAGACTGACAAGAAGGGGTTCTAGAGCATCTATTGGATGCTTCCCTGCCAAGGGGGTGGGCTGATCCTTGGCACCTGGCAGTGGATTTGGAGACATGCACATGGTGCAACTGTTTGGCACACCTCCATACTTCTCCACCTCAGGGACCTGTGATAGGCTCAATGTGGGAGGTGGGAGAGTCAAAAATAGAATAAACAGTTGCTCTGCATCCTGAAAGGCAGCAGCTTGCTCCACCATTGCTGTGAAGCCCTGGGAGAGCCTTGAGCTGCACCCTCACCTCCACTGGTGAGGGTGGTACATGTATGTACCTATGGGTGTGCACTAGTCTCCCCTCTCAGTCATGACCATGGAAGGGGGGTCTCCTGATGAAGGGATATACCGGGTTGCTGGGAAGAAAGGTGCAATGATGGGCACTGGATGACACCATGGAGGGAAACAAGACAGCAGCAAAAAAAGAGGGATACAACCTTTTATAGGTATATTAGGGAGCAAAGAAAGACTAGCACAGGGATACTGAGGCTGAATAAAGAGGAAGGTGGTTGGGCAGAGATCGACAGTGAAAAACAGGGATACTGAATGAATACTTCTGCTCAGTATTCACAAAGGAAGAGCAGGGGGAGATACCTAATCCAGTCAATAGAAGTACTCTGGATAGGGGGGTTGGTATTAATCCTTTCCCAGAAGAAAAGGTTCTGAAAGAACTCCTAAAACTGAAGGTGGATAAAGCAATGGGGCCTGATGGGATTCAACCAAGAAATATAAAAGAACCAAGGGAAGAACTAGTAACACCACTGACTACCATTTTTAATAAATCATGGGAGGATGGGGTTATACCTGAGGACTGGAGGAGGGCAGATGTGATTCCTCTTCACAAAAGTGGGAGCAAGACAGAGTCAGGAAACTACAAACCTGTCAGTTTGACCTCAGTGGTAGGGAAAATGATGGAATCACTTGTGAAGGAAAGAATTATTGAGTACCTAGAGGCCAGTGGGGCACGGGACCCAAGGCAGCATGGATTCACAGCAGGAACATCATGTCAGACTTATCTAATTGATTTCTTTGACTGGGTGACCAAAGTAGTAGATCAGGAAGGGGCTGTAGACTTGGCGTACATAGACTTTAGCAAGGCATGTGACACAGTCCAGCACAAAAGATTAATAAACAAATCAGCCAGCATGGGAGTGGGTCCCAGGGTGGTAGCCTGGGTAAAACACTGGCTGGATAACAGGAAACAGAGGGTAATAGTAAATGGAGTCCACAGTGAAGAAAGAGGAGTTAATAGTGGGGTACCACAGGGTACAGTACTGGGGCCAGTCCTTTTTAATGTCTTTATAAGTGACATTGCAGAAGGACTGGAAGGAAAAGTATGTCTCTTTGCTGATGACACAAAGATCTGCAACAGGGTTGATATGCAAGGTGGGGTGGAAAGGATGAAAAGGGACTTGGCAAGGCTGGAGGATTGCTCAAATGTATGGCAGCCTAGATTTAATGCAAAGAAGTGCAAAGTAATGCACCTGGGAAACCAAAACCCAGGGGAAGAGTACACATTGGGGGGTGAGATATTGACAACAACAGAAATGGAAAGGGACCTGACGGTAGTCATATCAGATGACCTAAGTGTAGGCCAGCAATATGAGAAGGCGGTAAGAAGGGCTAGGGGGAAACTGGGATGCATAGGGAGAGGCATCACCAGTAGATAATAAGAAGTTGTTATACCTTTGTAAAGACAGTTGGCAAGATAACATCAGGCTTACTGTGTACAGTTCTGTAGACCCCATCTCCGCAATGACATAGACAGGGTGAAGGCTGTCCAGAGGAGGGCAACCGAAATGGTGCAGGGTCTGCACCAGAAGACACATGAAGAAAGACTAAAGGAGCTTAATATGTATAGCCTCAAGGAAAGGAGGGAGAGGGGGGACAAGAAAGAAACTTTCAAATACCTCAAGGGAATCAACAAAGTCCAAGAGGGTAGCATCTTTCAGAAAAAGAGATGTGAAAGAACAAGGGGGCACAATTTGAAGATAGAGGGAGATGGCTCAGAGGTAATGTGAGGAAATATTTCTTCACAGAGAGGGTTGTAGATGCATGGCACAGCCTTCCTGAGGAGGTCTTAGAGTCAGAAACAGTGGGGGAATTCAAGAAAACCTGGGACAGACATAAGGCAATTCTAGTGGGGGGGTAGGAGGAAGTAGGCTGTTGGTTTACTAGGATCTGCAGCTTATCCGTTAGATAGGGAAATGGGCAGACTAGGTGGGCCAAGCAGTCCTTATCTGCCCAGATTCTATGTTTCTATGTTTAATAAATAGGCTTGGCTGCCCGAATGAGGGGTCTGCTGAATTGGCAGGGGGAGGAAAAAGAGAATAATACAAAAATTAAAAATATGTTTAAAGGGGTGATGTCAAGATGAGGTGTACAGACCTTTGAGAAACTTGGGAGGACTTCAGGAACAGATGGGCATTCAAAGGAAATTGACTTCACCTCATGAGTGATGGAATAAGCCTACTAGTGCGGAAGATGGAAGTCTTCATGGACTGTCACTTAAACCAGTGGGAGAGACAGGAGATAGGAATTCACTTGAAATGAGGAGGATAAGTTGTATCTAGCTGGGACTCCTTGAGAAACAAGAAGGGGACAAGGCAGTGCTAGGCATAGCACTGAGAGCGAAGAGATTAGGGGAGGAACTGAGTCATGATTATCAACAAGTAAGATGAACAATTAGAGTGGTGTAAAGGGAGGTGTTGAAAATAGTTGGGGTAGCAGTCGTAAAATAAGAAGAAACCACATGTAATGGTGTTTTTCTTCAAAGTAGATTCACATGTGCAGCCATTTCCTGGATTTATTATGCCAAGCCACATCAGAGGGGGGTATAAAAATATAGAATTTAATGACATATAAGGACTGCTAGCCCATTCAGTCTGCTCATTTTTTTTTTTTTTTTATATTTCTATTTCTCCTCCCAGAGCCACATGCACTATGCTTCCTTGGTAGTCACCAAGGCATCTTGTCCCCTTCTCACATCATGTACACCCCCATCCAACCATGGTTGTTCCCCCCAGACAGGGATGAAGTGGGGCCATACACCCTGAATCTTCAATGTTTCATCAGGCTACTATGAGGCAGAGGTTGGGGATAAGTGCCAGTGCTCTGTCTCCCCAGCACACACAGGCTGATTTACCATTTTTCTATGGAGTCTGACTCATGCCCAGACAGCAAGGCACAAGCACTGACATCCATCATGCTCCTCCCTCTGTTTTATGGCTAGTGCTGGCTGCACCTGTGGAAGAACCACGGTTAGATAGGAGTGTACCAGAGGTAAGAGGAGGACAGTATAGAGTAGTGGGTTAAGGCTCTGAGCTACAGATCTGGAGAACTGGGTTTGAATCCCACAGCTCCCTAGGTACATATTGTGTGAACCTGAGCAAGTTACTTAACTTCCTTGTGCTCCCAGGTCACATCTGGAAACAAGCTTTGGTTCAGTGTACTACTCCTAGTTAAACAATGTTCCCTTTCCCTTCCACCAGAGGCCAGTCTTGCACTGAGTCTTGTCCCCCCTTTGGGTGCTCAAACCTCCCCCCCCCCCAAGACAGCCCTCCAGCTTCCCAGGCTCATTCCCGAACCCAGGTCACCAGCATCACGAGCGGTAGCACTACCACTGCGTTGACAGGCCAGCACTAGTCTGCCCATTTCTCCCAACTACACAATTACTGCAGACTGTGCCTGAGCTACAGCTCTTTATCCCTTACCCTTTATTTCCTCTACTCTATGATTCCCTTGTGCTTATCCCATGCATTGTTGAACAGCACCATTTTGCCCTTACCAATTCTGCTGTAAGGTGATTCCAGGAATCTGCCATTCTTTCTGTGAAGAAGTACTTCCTCACATCTCTCGTGAATCTACTCACCTCCAGCTTCATAGCATGTTACATTGTTCTTGAGCACCTTTTCTTCTTCACCTTTTCTTCTCATAAACACCCTCTTGCAAATTTCATTTCTTTTTATGTTTGCTCACTCATGCCCAACAAACATATTGCGGTAATAGCATATTTGGAGGTGCTGTCACTGTTGGGTGAATGCAGGGCATGCATCAGTAGGTACATCCATCATTCCCCAATAAGCCTGCATGCCAGTGCCACACCATGCATACATAATGTGGTGAGCACATCCAAGGAAAGGTCTGCTGCAATGTGAGCAAAGCTCGTCATACACAGTGGACATCCCAACATGCTTTTCCTGGTGAGAAAAAAAAAAATTAACATGGCAGAACACTGCCTGTCATAATGCAACTTCGTGGGTGCCCAATCTCCCTATTGGCATGTCCTGCTCCAATGTATGTGCTGACGGGGCACCCACTTCCCATCAGCATAATGCACCCCCCTATTTGTTATGTGCTGAGGGGGGTGCCCAATCCCCCATAGGCTACAGCATTCCCCCCAAAGAAAAACACTTAGGTGGCATGCTGGGAGCAAACCCCAGTGTACTAAAACCCCTGAAAAATAAAAACCGTCATGCTATGTTTTTTTTCTTTTATCCCCTTGAAAAAGGAAAACATGCCCTCACCGTCTCCCTGCTCCCCTCCTGCAACCCACGCCCACCTTCTCTGCACCTTGCCTCCCCACACCCCTCTCACCCCATACTTACCTCTGGAGTCTGGCGCGATGATCTTCAGTGGACTGGGAATGCGTCTGCACTCTTCAAAGCCAAATGCGAACTGAAGAAATGCTGGTAAGCTGTATAATGGTATGAATAAGATTTTTTCAACTTTGTTGCATATTTCGGGCATTTTTCAGAATTCTTGCACCAAACTTTCAACATGGGGTTATTAGGACCCCTCCTCATGAATTCACTTACTGTCATGGTGTTATTCAGTCCCGAAAGGTGATTTTGTGGTCACTGTGCGGAATCACCTTTCGAGACCCTGTAATGATACAACAGTACCTCTGTTCATGAGGGAGGCTCTCAAAAAGCCTATGTTGCAAATGTGGTGAAAAAAATTCCCAAAATGGCTGTTTTTCAAACGTGTGTTGCACTGTTTTTCAAATTTGTAATATTTTCACTCCAGATTTTCAAAAGTGGCATTTTAAACACCTCCTGATGAACAGTACAACTGTCATTTTACATATCCTGGCCGAAATGTGTTTTCGAATGTCTGGCGCAGAATGACATGGTTGCTGTCTGAAATCAGTTTTTGAGACAGTTTGAGGAAATGACAATGGCACTGTTCATGAGCAGAGAACCTAAAATGCCTATGTTAAAAATTTGGTTCCAAAAGTCCATAAAATGACTGTGTTACAAGCGTATGTTGCACAGTTTCCACACACCCTTGTAACTTCACAAATTTGCAGTATTTCCATGCCAGATTTTCAACACTGCCATTTTGTCACACCTCCTTATGAACAGTACAGCTGTCATTTTTCACATCCTGCAAAAAATGTGTTTCTGCACCTGTGGCACACAATGGTGTGGTCGCTGTGAAAAATCAACTTTTGGGACAGATTAACAAAATCACAGCACCACTGTTCATGAGGGGAGGTCCCAAAATGCCTACGTTAATAAGCATTTGTCAATGCTGAATGTTGTCTCGCTGGCATTGGCATTGGTAGTTCCAGAGTTAGAGACGCATAATAGGAATGGCAGTGAAGTATGAAGTGACACCAACCTCACCCTCACCTTTTAGAGACCAACAGGCATTGGGGTGTGACTTTGGGCCATCAGCTATAACACTCATGCCATTGTACCACACCCTACTCTGAAGACACTGACAAGTGTTGTGGTGTGCTTTGGGATCTTTGGGCATTATACTTACCCCATTCCATAAGGAAATACGCTGAGGTGGGCGCAGCATAGGAAAATGGGGTGAACTTTGTGGCCGAACAGTGCAAGGCACACCATGATGCCTGTCACTGGCTGCAGGGTGGGGGTTGGGATGGAATGGCATGATCAGTACAGCCGATGAGCCCAAGTCACACCCCTGACACCTTGTCAGTTTCTACAGTGTGGGGAACTACAGTTGGAAACCCTAACACCATAGACTTGTGTTGGTATTTTCACTCCAGATTGTCAATATGGGCTTTTTGTGAGCCCACTTCATGAAAAGCGGCACAATCAGTGTGTTAGCTGAAAGGTGGTTTTGCACAGCAGCTATGCCATTTGGCGACATAGGGATGAAAACAATTTTGGGCAGGATGTGGAAAATGACAACTGTATTGTTCATGAGGAGTCGTAAAAAGTGGCAATGTTGAAAATCTGGAGTGAAAATATGAAAAATTAGTGAAGTAATGAGCATGCATAGAAACTGCACTTATTTTAGACAATGTGATTCAAAAACCACAAACCTGTGAAGCACACCCCAGCACAAACCACCATGTGCAAAATTAGCTCAGAAGGAGATTCTGCCCCTAACATCACATCACAAAAACAATTATTTGGCTGTACGTGACTGCAGGCTGTGTTCATATATCCTTTAAGCTTTGTTTAAGTAGTAGCCGTTCTGTGGCCCCTGTATTTATATGGCATTCAAAATGGACATTAGTATTTCATGAGACATTCTGTTTCACTAACACTAATGAAATGCAAGTTTAGTACCAGCAAAACATGTTACTATTTCATAGCTATGGTGGAAAGGTTTACAAAGTATGTGAAGAAGTACTGTTTTAGTAGTATCTAATCATCTAATCTTCTGTGCCCATGACTGACACAGTTTTGCATTTATTACAGTTTCATTGTTGCCCTTTTTTGTACACTCTACTGTTTTTGCTCGGCTCCATCTCATATAGTTAATTGCTTTTTGTTTTATGGTGACATGGATCTATAACATCTCACGTATTAAACCACATAAGTATCGGGACTTGTTTTTTTTAGTTTTTGTGGTATTATGTAATGCATTACTTTACCTTGATACTTGCATTGTTACTGTGCACTGTTTTTTCCTTTTAACCCAGGTCACATCTGGAAACAAGCCTTGACTCAGTGTGTTTTTCCCTGAAACCAAATTAAAAATGAGTCAAAAAATAAATACGTACATACATACATACATAAAGGGGTAGCAGCTGTGTCATAGCCACTGTGAATGCAGCACACAATACAACACCCAGTACATACTCAGATGTCCATGAGTGTCAACAATTTGGTGTTATGATATGCAAACCCCATTTACACTTCCTAACATTTAGTGACCATAATTGTCATTGAACCAGAGTCACAAGGGTGACTGTATGCCCCAACAACTAAGTTAGCACTTTCTGGATAGCCACTAGATGTGTAGGTGTAACTGGAGACCTGTTTGAACCCTGGGGGAGGGGGGTTTAACTTTTTAATTATGTCCAGAGTTACAATCAAAGTAAAGACATACACTTAAAAGAATATGATGTTTTATAATGCAAATATTTAATATAAAAATAGAGTATTTCAGAATTCTGTACTTTTATTAGTCATGAAGAAACATGCAGACTGCTAATCAATTCAATTGCTTTTTTTCAATTAATAGAGTCAGAAGTATCATGCATGAATCCTATGGGTACAAATGGTGCTGTGATTGCAAAGCCTTGTGAAGGAGATCAGATAGGGAGCATCACCCTCCAGTGTACAAATAAGAATTGGAATACCATATCAAAACAGTGTGTAGCTGCACAATTAAAAGCTGCACTTGATACAATTGTGGTAAGTACAAACTTGAAAATTAGAAAAAAATTATTGATCCAGTATTTGTAGGGTTGAATTGAGATTTGTGGTAATGACTCTAGCCATGTTTACAAAAAATTGCTGGAAGTGTTGCCACACTGAATTTTTATACTGGACAAAACTTGCTGGGAACTACAGTTATATTGTATGTGAAAACAATTCTAGGTGCAGAAACTTTGTTCGTTTTGATTCTGTGGAGATCTTGTTATTCTAACATCAGATACTAAAAAAATGTAGACATCAATGTTTTACTTTGAGGTAAGCAGATAGCCAAAACATGCAAAAAATTTACATCTTCTACTCCTTGTTCAAGAAATAATTCCTAGAGTAAATTACATTTATTTTCACAAAATATTGCACAGTGGTAGACATCCATATTAAGCAAGGAACACACGATGTTTGAACTCCAAATTTCTTTGTGAAAAAATGATATTTTCCTAGATTAATTGCATATCTATTATATCATGTATAGGAAAGCAAGCTTAGCACTGAAACATGACACCTTCTATAGTTTAATGGGGAACTAGATGAACTACGTAATAAAAGGTTATGAGATTGATTCATACACTAGTTATAAATTTTACAACCATTAACTAGGAGCGGACCAAATCCTGGAGCTCCAAACTGAGCCAATCCAAACATATCCAACTCAGATGAGTCTCATAATAGAGCTGTGAGTGAAGAGTGTCATGGGTAGGGGTTGGAAAAGTGATCAAATTTTCAGTGCAAAATGTATAAATTTCTTGGAATTCATGAAGTGTGAATTCGTTGTGTTCATGAAACTTTGCCTGGGGAAGTGGCTTTTCCTATTTTGAGAATTAACCAAAATTTGCTTGTGAAGTGCCAATTGCAATGAAAACATTTTAAATTGGTTGAAGTGGAAGTTGCTAAGGCCAGAAGAAACTTTGCGAAGCTTCAACAATGTGAATTTCTGCCACTTTGTAGCCACTTTACTGGCAAAGTGTAAATCTGCAGCACCACTATTCGTGCATCACTCATTCTATTTTATAATTTGGACATGCATAAACTAGGGTACAAATGATACACATACATTTGTTCTGCACCATTCATAACAAGGTGATGGAAGGTGGGAAGTAAAGTCAGTACTAGTGCACAGGTATTCAATACTATACAAAGCAGACTAATGTAAAATGATAAAAAAGGAACAACAGCAAGTAGATAAGAAACTAATGGCTGCCTGAGGAACACAGTGTGTGTGTGTTTTATGGTTGAACTTTTTATTGCATATTCTAAGGTACTAGCACAGATATATATGCACAAGTGAGCAAGTGAGGATTACCTGGAGCACAATCATGGCTATACATCCATACTGTTAAGGATATGATTCCATAATTCCTCCTAAACCCCATCCATTACAATAAAACTGACATTTCTGAGTGTGTAGATGGTGCAGTCTAAAAAGAATAGGAGGAAAGAGAATTGGGACTAATCTTCTCTCGCTGCCCAACATTGTTTAGTTGGATGGCTAGCCAAGGCATCTTGCACCCTAAAACAAAAATAAACATCACAAAGAAACATAGTTCTGTTACTCTATACCTCAGAAACTATTTACACACAAGGCATGTTCTTTCAACTTGGGCCTTATGTCGATCCCTAATGCCTCTGTGTATATCACCTGGCAGGTGAGGATGGAGGAAGCCTACCTAAGTTATTTGCTCAGCCTATCTCAGTGTGTGGGGTATTATAAATGAAAAAAAGTTTTCCAACAAGCTTCATATGCTGGGAAAGCATCGTTTGCTATATGGCAGAGTCTATCTTGAGAGGCAGACTTTAGTTGTGAGGACATTATTTCTCGTATTGAGAGGACTGTGGGCATCCTCCACTTGCACAGGATTAACCATTTGGTTTGCATTGCCAGCTGTGTCAGCAACCTGTGTTCTAAGGATGTTAGGTGTGGGGCTATGGATTTTATTCCTTGTACCCAGAGCTGTGGGAGGAAGGGAATGCATTGCTGGGTGACTTGGGCTCCTATTCAGTGAACTTGGTCCCATAGGGGCTGTATTTTGAGGCAGGACAATATAATGTGTGGCAAAATCCCTTCTTGTGCACAGCATCTCCAGTATAGATTTGAATTTGGTGAGCCCACCGCATATAGAACTGCAGGGATCCATTGCCATAAGTGTAGTATTTTGGATCAGTCTGCCCTTAGTGCCCGTAAAGGATTTCTGTGCATATCTCCGGCATTTGGACCATTGTTATTCTGTGATTGGCTGTTGCCATGCCTTCTCCCATTTGACCCTGTCCTTGTCTGACTGGCTAGGTATGGAGGCTCTCAAAGTTGAATATATCATACTGGCCATCTGGCTGGGACTTGCAAGCCAGACAGATAATTGGGAGGAGGTGCCTTTGCTAGGCATTCTTCTAAGGAAAGATTGAAGTGCGCTTATTATCTGTACTGTAAATACCTTCAAAAGTCACTGGCTGGAAGACCCCACTTTGTCTTTAAGTTTTGAAAGGTCTCTATGTCCTAAGTACCCTTCACTAGGGGTTCTTGTATTGTTTGTATGCCTGAGGACATCCATCCCTTCCAGATGATCTTGTGTCCCCCAAAGAGAAGATTTTTATTTCCCCACAGGGTTGCCTGTGGTGATAATAACCACTATTGAGTGCTTTCAAAAAAGGGAGACTCAGTAATGATGCCATGTTCACAGAGCTACTGGTCAGGGAGGGCAACAGGATGGGGGTAGCAAATATAGTGACAGGATGTTGCTATATGTACACATGCAGGGGGGGAGTGAGCACTCCGTGTGATGGGCTGAAGGGGAGGGAGGGTTTTATGAGGTGTACTGCAGCGATGGGCTGCCAAGATGTCTCTGTGGTATGGTGGGTTGGTGGCAGGCTAAGGTTGCGAGGGTGCCGGGTTCTGTTCCAGGAGTGCATTTGTTTTGTTGTGCCTGGCCATTCATTTGGTTTGTCCACTATTGCACCCCCCCCAACATGCACTACCCTGGAGTTGAGAATCCTTTAGTAGGGGAATGCGGTGGCTGTTGCCCCTTTCTAAAAAACACAAAACAAGTCACTGGCACCGTTTTCTGTGCACCACGAGTGTTACATTGCTGAAATAGATTTTCGGCAATATACACTCACCTTAACAGTGATCGCCTGTCCGCAATCACCATTATGAAATAGAACCCCCCCACAGTGGGGTGAGTTTCCAAGGGGTTAGGTCCACTCCCAACTTGAGCTGCAGCTTAGACCACATCTGAATTGAGTGGCCTATTGTGGGGTGTTCCTTGTGGGGCTTGGCTGGGCCATTGTAGAGCAATAGTGTTAGGGATTGTGATTAACTCACCTCCCACTCTATAGACACCCATTGTTTTTTTTTTCTACTTGGGGTCTAAAAAAGTGAATGGTTTGTACACTTTAGAAAGCCCATTTATAACCTTCTACCATGGGCATACACTAGCCTTTCTCTATCCAGAGGGGTCGGAGTTTATTCCAGCTGTACCGAGGGGGCTTGCCTTCCCATAAGAAATTGCTGATTGACTTATCTATCTTCTGACACCAAGCCAGGGGGAGGGCTATTGGCAGATGTGACAATAGATAAAATATTTTTAAGGGCTATTATCCTTTTAATCCAGGCTATTTTCCCTGCCAGTGTCAACTGTAACTTTCTCCACCTATTCACATCCATGGTGATGTCAGCCACCAGGGGAAGCATATTGTATTCCCATAGTCTGTTGATGTCAGAGATGAATTTTATCCCCAGGTATATAATTCCCCCTCCTGTCCATCTAAGTCCAGTGCCACCTTCTGCAGCTAGCAGGCATTTGGACTTGAGTGGCAGTACCTCGGTTTTTGATTGGTTCACTTTTAGACCTGTGTAAGCTGCAAATGTGTGCAGCATTGTTATGAGTGGGTGCATGACCTCCTCTAAGTTGAATACCATAATAAAAACATCATCAGCATACATGAGAGTGGTGTATTCTTCTGCCCCAATCATAATGCCTTATATTTGGATGTTCTGCCCGATGGATGCCACCAGAGACTCTACTGCAAGGATGAAAAGGGGAAGGGAGAAGGGGCAGCCCTTTTTAGTATGAATGAGGATGACAAGGTTGCATTTGTTAGTAGCCTTGCTGTTTGGTGATTGTAAATTGCCTCTACCCATGTTCTGAAATAAGAACCTACCCACACATGCCACAGCACCATATGTAAGTAGTCCCACTGGGGGGGATGCTTTTTCAAAGTCTATTGCCACTGCTGCTGCAGCCGTGGGGAGTTGAGTGGCCCTATGCATTAATTTAATTAGGGTTCTGCTGTGGCTGAGCTCTATGTACCCTGTACAAATCCCACCTGAGCAGGGTGGATCAGATGTGGGAGGAGGGGACTGAGCCCTATGGAGTAGAGCTTTGGTGTAGATTTTGCTGTCTACATTTAGTAGGGATATAGGCTTGTAGCTGCTGGGTAAGGTAGAGTATTTCCCCTTTTTGGGGAGGACTGTAATTATTGCCTCCTGCATGGTAGGGGGGAAGATACCCTCTGTTTCTACTTCCGTGTATACTTGCTCTAGGATGGGGATTACTGTAGGGGCTAACAATTGCCAGATTTCCTCCAGAAACCCATCCCCTCCTGGGGCCTTACCTGGTTTGAGGGACATGAGAGACTGTTGCACCTCTGCCCTGAAGAGAGGTTCATCTAGTCCTTCAGTCTGTTGCCTTGTGAGAGTGGACAGGTGGACAATAGTTAGGAATTTTTCAACGACCATTTTATCTACCTTCCTTGAGGAGGTATAAAACTTTTGATAAAAGCTTCTGATGACTGTTTAGAGGGTCTGGGGATGTTTGTACTGTCCCTGTTCCATCTTAGAGCCCAGCTATGTAATGGGCCATCTGCTGTCTCCTCAGTCTGTATGCCAGGACTTTCCCTCCTTTCTCACCCCCTCCCAGTATTTGTGCCTTAGCCTTACTATAGCTACCCCCACTTTGCATGACAGGAGAATATTTATTTCCATCTGTAAGGCTGCTATTTCTTTTCTCATGGGGGAGTAGAGCATTGGATGCTTTTCCCATTTGAATTTGTCTCTGCAGCTTTAAGGGCAATTTCTAGCTGTTTCAGGTTCTCCTCCCTTCTCTTCCTGTGGGCCACCGAGTACCCTATAATTTTACCACTCATGGTGGCTTTAAAAGCCTCCCAGGTGTTCCTGGCCAAGGCATCTGAAGTGGGGTTGTCCTTAAAGAATTCTGTGCTCTCCTGGACTGTCCACATCAATCAA
This sequence comes from Neoceratodus forsteri, assembly GCA_016271365.2. NCBI lineage: Eukaryota > Metazoa > Chordata > Ceratodontiformes > Ceratodontidae > Neoceratodus > Neoceratodus forsteri. The sequence goes on from CM057452.1 coordinate 1,356,697,408, forward strand.
TCAATCAATCAGTCAATCAAAATCTTTATTTATCCAGGCGGGCACCATTGAGCAGGGCTCATTTGCAAGATGGACCTGGTCATACAAAAATCATAGTACAGTAACATGGTAAAACATTCTAAATTCTGCTTCATTGATTAGGGTTGGTTTGAGACTCCATGAGAGTGATAGGGAGGACGTGTTCCCCCTTAGTAAGGTCAGTTGCAAGGGGGCATGGTTGGATATTATCATTGGTAATATAACGGAGTCTACTGCTGTTTGTGTGATTTGGGGGATGTCAGCCAAAGATCTATATGGCTGTATGAATTGTGCACTATAGAATAAAATGAATAGTTCCTGTGTCTGGGTGGGAGAGTCCTCCATATGCCCAACAGGCCTTGATCTTTCATAGGGACAGACAAATATACAAAAATGCCAGCAGAAACAGGCCTCATGGTCTATCGAGTCTGCTCAAGTGCACAGCTAGCACTTTCTAATGCTGCTGCTCCTCCATTCCACCCCATCTTATCAGCTTTTCCCCTTACCCTATCCCAGCCCCTCTTGAAGCTGTCTACCATCTTGCAGGCCACTGCCTCACCCAGCAAGGAGTTCCACTTGTCCACCACTCTTTCTGTGAAAAATGTCTCCTCATCTCTCTCCTGAATCTACCTCCCATGTCAGTTGGTGTCCTCTTGAGTCTCTCCCCTTTCTCCTCTGGAAAATCCTTGCAGTATTAGTCTTGCTTATTCCCTTCAGGTACTTAAAGTTATCAGTCATATCTCCCCTGACCCTCCTCTCTTAAAGAGAGTACATATGCAACTCCTCCAGCCTTTCCTCGTTTGGCTTCCCCTTTGTTCAAACCCTTTGTCCAGGAATTTGAACACATCCTTTAGTTTTGAGTCAGATTTCTGTGTGGAAGAAAGGTCCAGTTGGGGTTCAGGTACTGGTTTCTGTCAGTTGTTAGTGGCTAAGAAAATAGCTGCCACAGCTATGGGGTATGTCATTGTCCATGTCTCCCCACCCTGAGTGCCTGCTTTGGCAAGCAAATCCACTCAATCATTGAATTCATGGTAAGGGTCCGATTTAAAGTGAGCCTTTACCTTGTGGTTGTACAGTTTATGAGTGAACTGTTGTGTCAGAGTGTCTATATACACAAACAGATCCCTGTATTGGACAGATGTGCCATCAGAGAATGTACATGGTCCGGCACCCCTGATTATAGCCCCCCTCGAGTCAGTAACCTGTATGTAGATGCTTGTACTAACCTTAGGGGGAAGACACTTATTGTATATGCATAAGTGTCAGGATCTGTGTTCTATTATGTTCTACTAATGCTTATTATGCTTTATTATGTCTTACTAATATATTTTAGCTATGAGAGATATTTTCACTCTATTTTTACTGTTTTCTGTATAAGTAAGGCAACAGTACCATCTTTAGTAATTATGCACCATTACATGTGCAATTGACCTTGGGATGATGAGCAGTCCCATTGAATTATATTATTTTTTACAAGCTATGCAAGTTTCATACTAGTTAGGGTAGTTACTCAGGCCACCAGTTTTTGGCCAATTATATACATTTTATGTATCTTCTTTAGCCATTGTTGTGTATATTATTGGGGTGTAAGACCATCTGTAGACTGTAACTTCTCTGAGAACAGAGACTGTGTTACTTAGGTAAGGAAAACTGGAAGTTCTTCCAGTGATTACACTGTTGGTTGTAAGCTTGTATTATTAATCTGTAATAAATTCCATTTATAACGTGTACCACTTGTCTGTTGACTCTTCCTTCTGTGCCATTCCAACAAGAACCTGAAAAAGTAATTTATTACTTAGTTACATTTTCACGGCCGTGTGCAGGTTGGAAGGTACAAAGGAAAATTCTCATTAAATGTATTCTGAATGTTGAGTAGTATAGTGCAATTGTCACCTACTTGGACCTCCTTGTGCTTACAGTGGTAACAGTTGTGATGGACCCACAATGTCTTGGTCTCTGTTGTGGTAGACCTACACTGGGCTCTCTTACACTGCCTCTATTACTGATAGCATATCGCCTTGGCATCACCATTCACCCAATGGGGACCGGAAAGTGGTAGGTGATGGCGCTGAGCCTTTTTGATTATTCTTCCAACTGCTTGTTTGTTTGTTTATATACCCCTTATTTGTTATGTCTGATCTTTGCACAGAACTGAGACTCGATATCTCAAACTGCCTCACATCCAATGGCGGATGGACAGATTTCACACTGGATGCAAAATCTGCTGAAAAACTATTGCTACTAATATCTGACCAATTTTTAGAGTCCAAACAGACAAAAAGTACAACCTTAAAGATCTTTTGTTTGTGGCTCTGCATACCGCTGTTGAGAATTTCACAGTGAGGTGTGCCTCCCTTGAATTCCAAAATGTGTCTCTAAAAAAAGAGATTGGCTTGCAGGCACTGGAGTTATAGAAAGAGAAACAGAAACTAGCGGAGGAGTCACAGTCACTCCGTGATGCTAATTTCAGACTGTTGCACTGTACTTCTCAAGACACTGAGTGAGCGATATGTTTACTAAGAGATGATTGTGAACAGTTAAAATGTGACAGGAAACAGCTGGCATATCTGAATGATATTCTGAGTGATACGAGTGAATATCTGAGAGATGAGAATACTGAGTTGAAAGGATTACCAGTGTGTGAGTCATGAGTTAGAGAAAGAATTTAGGGAAAACGTTGAATTGGGCACCATGTATAAAGTGTTGCAGCAGTAGGTTGAGAAAGGTTTTGAGCAAGGCACTGTAAAGGTCTGTCACAAGAAATGCAGACAAAAGATGGTGAAGATGAGCAATCAATGGGATAAGGTTGTGAATATATATGGTTGTGGCATCTAGTGATTGAATTAAACCCTGTTTTATTCACATAATCTGCACTCTATACTATTTATGATGTTCTGATTTTATTACTTAATTGTTTTAACTGTTTGTTAGGCACCCTGGTTATAGAAAGGCACCATATAAAGATTTATTATTATTATCATTATTATTATTGTTATTGCCGGACATGTTCAGGGCAGGAACGGGTTTCACTATATGACCACTGAGCTTGTGTCATCCAGCGATGATAATTTTGACTTTGATGATGAGGCATGCCAAGTCACTCACCAGTTCAGCCCCTGTGGTGGAGTAACTTCTGCTGGCCATCCACAAGATGGTGCTGTCATTAGCACACACAATGTGTCACCATGTCTACACAAACATGGCAGATTCCATGTAAAATGCTAAGATGGTGACCCCCGTGACACAGGTGGGTCTATATCCCGTGGCACTCCTCCACTCACTCCTCTCACCAATGTCACCATGGAAGATGAGTCAGGGATTTGCAGCCTTATTTCAGAAGCTATCAGTAAGATCACCATCCCAGAGGACCAAAAGAGAGCCATCCAGAACCTAATTGAGAAAATGTTCAAAGACACTGTTAATCAGGATCATGTGTACAGGGCAGTCACTGATGTGGCAGCAGAAGCTGCACTTCATGACACCATGGAACATATTGAATTGAATGTGACTATGTACACTTGCAACCCGTACAAGTTGCTCACTCTGTCCAGAAAATTGCACAGAGCATTGGGCAGATGGGGCTAACAGACTATCTCATTCGCCATTTGGAGAAAGTGCACTCCCTTTGTGAGAAGCTCTTCCTCCAACCTGAGTACCAGGTTCAAGTTTTATGGCTGAAGATTGAACCTACCCTCTGGGGCAGGCTCTAATAGACAGTACGTTGCTCTGACACCCTCACTTTTGATGACATTGCTGCAGCCCTTATATCTGCCAATTTCCCAGGTGTCATAGGCACTCACTTGGCCTACAAGGTTAAGCACCGCACAAAAGGAAACCTCATGGCCTACCAGCAATGGTTATAGCTTCCATATAATGCTGGCAAATATCTCGCAAATGAACTTGCAGATGGAGACCAAACTGAGTACGAGGATTTGCATGTCTGGAATTTGACTCTGTCCTTGCGGAAAAAGGTTCAGCTTAATGTTTACACAAGTACTGATATATCTGCAGCTATCTTCACTAAGACTGTATCTGCCTATTAGGTCTACCGCCACACCCTTGCTTCCGGCAAATCCAACAAGGTGGCTGCAGTACAGGTAGCCCATATCTGACATCCCTACCCACTATACAGTGGAGGGAAACAACCAGAAAGATGGCACCCCTTCTGATGACAAGAAATCACAAGGGGAGTGAGCCAGAACCATAGAAACCTAGAAACATAGGCTTTGACTGCAGATAAGGTCTGCTTGGCCAATCTAGTTTGTCCATTTCCCTACTTAGGCTGCTGATCCTAGTTAACCAACAGCTTGTTTCTTCCTACCCCCCACAAGAATTGCCCTATGTTTCTCCCATGCATTCTTGAATTCTCCCACATTTTTAGACTCCACAACCTCCTCAGGAAGGCTGACCCATGCATCCACTACCCTCTCTGTGAAAAAATGCTTCCTCACATTGCCCATGAACTGCCCCCCATCTTTAAATTGTGTCTCCTTGTTCTTGCACATCTCTTTTTTTGAAAGATGCTACCCTCCTGAACTTTGTTGATTCCACTGAAGTACTTAAAAGTTTCTATCATGTCCCCCTTCTCCCTTCTTTCTGCAAGGGTATACATATTAAGCTCCTTAAGTGTCTCCTCATACGGCTTATCTTGCAGACCCTGCACCAATTTAGTTGCCCTCCTCTGGACTGCCTCATCCTGTCTATGTTCTTTTGGAAATGGGGTCTCCAGAACTGGACACAGTACTCCAGATGGGGTCTCACCAACTGTCTGTACAGCAGGATAACAACTTCCTGTTTTCTGCTGGTGGTGCTTCTCCCTATGCATCCCAGTATACCCCCAGCCCTCCCTACTGCCTTCTCACATTGCTTGCTAACCTTAAGGTCATCTGATATGACTGCCCCCAGGTCTCTTTCCTTTTTTGTTGTGGTTACTACCTCCCCCTCATTGTGTATTCTTCCCCTTGGTTCTTGTTTCCCAGGTGCATTATTTTGCACTTCTTTGCATTGAATCCTAGGTGCCATACTTCTTACCATTCCTCCAACCTTGCCAAGTCCCTTCTCATCCCTTCCATGCCTCCTTGTGTATCAGCCATGTTGCAGATCTTTGTGTCATCTGCAAAGAGGTATACTTTTCCTTCCAGTCCCTCTGCAATGTCAGTAATAAAGACATTAAAAAGGACTGGATCCAGCATTGAACCCTGTGGTACCCCACTAGTAACCCCTCTTTCTTGAGAGTGAACTCCATTTACAATTACCTTCTGTGTCTTGTTGTCCAGCCAATATTTTACCCAGGCTACCACCCTGGGACCCACTCCCAGGCTGGTTAATTTGACTATTAATCTTTTATGTGGGATTGTGTCAAATGCCTTGCTAAAGTCTAGGTAGGCTATGTCCACAGTCCCTCCCTGTTCTACTACTTTGGTCACCCAGTCAAAGAAATCTATTAGATTCATCTGACATAACCTTCCCGCTGTGAACCCCTGCTGCCTTGGGTCCTGTGCCCCGCTGGCCTCTAGGTACTCAATAATTCTTTCCTTCAGAAGTGAGTCCATCACTTTCCCTACCACAGAGGTCAAACTGACAGGTCTGTAGCTTTCTGCCTCTGTCTTGGTCCCACTTTTGTGAAGAGGAATCACATTTGCCTTCCTCCAGTCCTCAGGTACCACACCATCCTCCCATGATTTATTAAAAAGAGTAGCCTGTGGTTTCAGTAGTTCCCCCCCTAATTCTTTTAGAATTCTGGGGTGAATTCCATCAGGCCCCATTGCTTTGTCCACCTTCAGTTTTAGGAGTTCTTGCAGAACCCTTTCTTCTGTGAAAGGACTGGGATCGACCCCACCTATCAAGAGTGCTTCTGTTAATTGGATTAGGCACTTCCCCCTCCTCTTTTGTGAATACTGAGCAGAAATATCCATTCAGTATCCCTGCTTTTTCACTGTCCTCCTCTGCCCACCCACCATTCATTCTATTCAGCCTCACTATCCCTGCCTTTGTCTTTCTACATTCGCTGATGTGCCTATAACAGGTTTTATCCCCCTTCTTAACTGAGTTAGCTATCTTTTCCTCAGTTTGGGCCTTTGCTATTCTGACTTCCCTCCCTGCTTTCTTCTGCCTTAACAGGTACAGCTCTCTGTCCTGCTCCTTCTGTGTTTTCTTATACTTCCAGAATGCTATCTTTTTCTCCCTGACCTTCCCAGCCACCTCTTTTGAGAACCATAGTGGCTTTTTCTTTTGTTTTGATTTTTTATTTGCTTCACACAAAGGCTTGTTGCCTCTGTGATGACAGTTCTGATGATTCCCCATTGTTGCTCCACACCTCCTTCTAGCCTGTTTGCTAGTGCTTTTCTGAGGCACTCTCCCATCTTGCCAAAGTCAGCCCTCCTGAAGTCCAGTACCCTCACTTTTGTATAGCTTGAATCTGTAGCTGAGTTTAATGTGAACCACACTGTTTGATGGTCACTTGTTCCCAAATGGCTTTCCACTTCTAGATCTGAGATCCTCTCACTGCCCCCATTATCCTTTCTGAATCACCTGTACCCTGGGATCATCATATCCCAGTCCTGGTACTAGGTGGCACATGTTTCCATGATGGCTGCTATGTCTACCAATTCTACTGCCAAGAAAGCCTGTAACTCTGCAGTTCTGTACCTTAGGCTTCTTGCATTCAGTGGACCACCTTTCAGTGTGTTGCTCCCCTATATTACCATTCCTCTTCCCCCCTTTTGTCCTCTCTGTGCCCCCTCCTCACTACCTTCAACTCTAACTATGGGGGTCAGCACCCTATGCTCCTCTTTCTGGACATTATTTCTAACAATGTGACCCTCACCTCCCCACTTCCTAATTTAAAATCTACCAATGTTGAAATATACCCCTCCATTCCCTGTTTGAGTATGCTCTTACATAGAAACATAGACTTTGATGGCAGATAAGGACCGCTAGGCCTATCTAGTCTGCCCATTTCCCTACCTTCAGGATAGGCCGCAGATCCTAGTTAACCAACAGCCTATTTCTTCCTACCCCCCACAAGAATTACCTTATGTCTGTCCCATGCATTTTTGAATTCTCCTACAGTTTTAGACCCCACAACCTCCTCAGGAAGGCTGTTCCATGCATCCACTACCCTCTATGTGAAATAATACTTCCTCAAATTGCCCCTGAACCGCCCTCCTTCTACCTTTACATTGTGTCCCCTTGTTCTTGCAAATCTCTTTTTCTGAAAAATGCTACCTTCTTGGACTTTGTTGATTCCACTGAGGTACTTAAAAGTTTCTATCATGTCCCCCCTCTCCCTTCTTTCCTCAAGGGTATACATATTAAGCTCCTTTAGTCTCTCCTCATACGGCTTCTCTTGCAGACCCTGCACCATTTTAGTTACCCTCCTCTGGACTGCCTCTATCCTGTCTATGTCCTTGCAGAGATGGGGTCTCCAGAACTGGACACAGTACTACAGATGGGGTCTCACCAACTGTCTGTACAGATGGATAACAACTTCCTGTTTTCTGCTGCTGATGCCTCTCCCTATACATCCTAGTATACCCCCAGCCCTCCCTACTGCCGTCTCACATTGCTTGCTAACCTAAAGGTCATCTGATATGATTACCCCAGGTCCCTTTCCTTTTTTGTTGTTGTTACTACCTCACCCTCATTATGTATTCTTCCACTGGGTTCTTGTTTCCCAGGCGCATTATTTTGCACTTCTTTGCATTGAATCCTAGCTGCCATACTTTTGACGATTCCTCCAACCTTGCCAAGTCCCTTTTTATCCTTTTCACGCCTCCTTGTGTATCAACCCTGTTGCAGATTTTTGTGTCATCTGCAAAAAGGCATACTTTTCCTTCCAGTCCCTCTGCAGTGTCACTGATGAAAACATTAAAAAGGACTGGACCCAATACTGAACCCTGTGGTACCCCACTAGTAACCCCCCTTTCTTCAGAATGGACTCCATTTACAATTACCTTCTGTGTCCTGTTGTCCAGCCAATGTTTTACACAGGCTACCACACTGGGTCCCACTTCCAGGCTGGTTAATTTGACTATTAATCTTTTGTGTGGGACTGTGTCAAATGCCTTGCTAAAGTCTAGGTAGGCCATGTCCACAGCCCCTCCCTTGTCTACTACTTTGGTCACCCAGTGAAAGAAATCTATTAGATTCATCTGACATGACCTTCCCACTGTGAACCCATGCTGTCTGGGGTCCTGTGCTCCACTGGCCTCTAGGTACTGGACTATTCTTTCCTTCAGAAGTGACTCCATCACTTTCCCTGCCACAGAGGTCAGACTGACAGGTCTGTAGCTTCCTGCCTCTGTCTTGGACCCACTTTTGTGAAGGGGAATCACATCTGCCTTCCTCCAGTCCTCGGGTACCACACCATCCTCCCATGATTTATTAAAAAGAGTAGCCAGTGGTTTCACTAGTTCCTCCCTTAATTCTTTTAGAATTCTGGGGTGAATTCCATCAGGATCCATTGCTTTTGTCCACCTTCAGCTTTAGGAGTTTTTGCAGAACCCTTTCTTCTGTGAAAGGACTGGGATCGACCCCCCTATCAAGAGTGCTTCTGTTAATTGGATTAGGAACTTTCCCCTCCTCTTTTGTGAATACTGAGCAGAAATATTTATTCAGTATTCCTGCTTTTTCACTGTCCCCCTCTGCCCACCCACTGTTCACCCTATTCAGCCTCACTATCCCTCCCTTTGTCTTTCTACGCTCGCTGATGTACCTATAAAAGGTTTTATCCCCCTTCTTAACTGAGTTGGCTATCTTTTCCTCAGTTTGGCGCCTTTGCTATTCTGACTTCCCTCCCTGCTTTCTTCTGCCTTAACTGGTACAGCTCTCTGTCTTGCTCCTTTTGTGTTTCCTTATACTTCCGGAATGCTATCTTTTTCTTCCTGACTTTCACAGCCATCTCTTTTGAGAACCATAGTGGCTTTTTCTTTCATTTTGATTTGTTCATTTGCTTCACACAAAGGCTTGTTGCCTCTGTGATGGCAGTTTTGATAATTCCCCATTGTTGCTCCACACCTCCTTCTAGCCTGTTTGCTAGTGCTTTTCTGAGGCACTCTCCCATCTTGCCAGAGTCAGCCCTCCTAAAGTCCAGTACCCTCATTTTTGTATGGCTTGACTCTGTAGCTGAGTTTAACGTGAACCACACTGTTTGATGGTCACTTGTTCCCAGATGGCAACCCACTTCTAGATCTGAGATCCTCTCACTGCCCCCGTTGGATAGTACAATTTCTAAGATTGCTCCCTCACGAGTAGGTTCTGAAACTAACTGTCTAATGCCTGCCACCTGTAGGGCATCAAGAATGGCCCTGCTCTTAGATGTGGCTGCAGCAAATGTGCTCCAGTTAACATCTGCCATATTCAGGTCTCCCATCAACAGTATCTCCCCTTTCTCTGCCATTCTAAGAATGCCTTCTATCATATCCTTGTCCATTCCTTCCCCCTGACATGGGGTTCTATACTCAACCCCTGTGCGGATTGTGGTGTCCTTTCCAGTCTCCAAGGTGACCCACAGTGCCTCCTCTCCTCCCTGTTTACTCTTTTGTTCAGTTGCTTTTATCCCTTCCTTTACATAGAGTGCTACTCTTTCCCCTCTTCTCTCCTGCCTGTCTCTCCTGTATATCATGTACCCTGGTATGTTAACATCCCAGTCATGGTTCTCTGTGTACCATGTTTCTGTGACTGCTATGATATCCAGGCATCCCTCTTCCATTAAGGCCATCAGCTCAGGGAGCTTGTTGCCCAGACTATGGGCATTGGTACTCATTACCCTCCATTTCCTGATGGCCTTACTACCCTTTACCCCATCCCTGTCCTTCTTGCCTTTGTCACTTTCTTCATTTACCCCTGCCCTTCTCCCTATTGACACCTCTATGTTGGTGTTTGCGCACTTACTACCATGATTATTTGGGGGTGCTAGGATTTTCCTGCTCCTTTCCAGTGCCTTCCCCCTTGGCTAGTTTAAAAGCTTGCCAATGAAGCATTTAAACCTATCACCTAGGATCCTGGTTCCCCTCCCGGACTGATGCAGCCCATCTTGCTAGTATAGGCTTGCATCACTCCAGGTGGACCCCCAGTCCCCAATGAAGCCAAATCCCTGAGCTCCACACCAGTTTTTCAACCACTGATTGAATCCCATGGTGTGGAACACTCTAGCCTCTCCTATGCCATAGATAGGTAGCACCTCCGAGAAGGTTACATTGCGTGCTACTTGACTAAGGCCCCTCCCCAATTCCACAAACTCTTCCTGCACTTCTCTAATCCCTTTCTTAGCCAGGTCATTTGTCCCTAGGTGGACAATGACATCCAGCTCCCTCCCCTGTGCAGCTGCTCCGGCAATCCTGAGGATTCGCTTCCTGTCTCTGCAAGCCATGGCGCCAGGCAGGCACCTTACCTCCCTCTCCCCTTCCTCCCCCAGTTCTACCTTCCTAACAATGGAGTCCCCCACCAGGAGTTGTTTCCTTCCCCTGCAGGGTCCCCTGCCACCCTCCTGTGGGTCTCCTTTGTGGAGGTTCCCAGCATTCTCCTTGGTCTCCACTGTGGATGCCTCCATAGAGGAACCACACTTTTTCAGAATGGCATAGGAATTGTGAAGAGGTACAATGGGAGGGATGCACCTCTGTTCCACCACCCTTACCCTCCCTGAGCCCACTGTGGTCCAACTGCTCCTCTTTCTTGGCAACCTCTGAGGCAATGGCAGTGGCACTGGTGGTCCCTGGATGGAGAGAGGTCCCACAAATCCTGGCCATCTCAGCCTGGAGATGAGCAACCTCCTCCCTCAGCCCAGAGAGGTGCCTGCAGATGAGACAACACTGCATCCTCCAGAACATCTCCCAGAAGACTGCTGCTCCACAGCCACTGCACTGCACCACTCAATCATGTCTTATTTCTAGCCCCTTAACTGTTTGCAATCCTTACTCTTTCCTCTGTTTTTCTCTCTCTCCTTACTTTCTGCCTGTGTGCCCTTTAAGCTCCTGATTGTCCTGTTCTGAGACAAGAATATCCTATATTCTGTAGTAGACCACTTACTTGCTCAGAGGCAGACCTCCAGTAGCTAGAGGGGGCCGGAGAGCTACTCTTGCCCTTCTAGGATGGTGGGTCCTTGGTGGTTCTGTGATCATTCACTTCCTGCCCCTAAACAGGAAGTTCCTGTTGTCAGTCAAATTCTGTGCCTATAAAAATAGAACTAGCTTTGGGTGGGGGGGGGTGGAGGGGAGGGAAGGAGGGCAATATAGTCCCAGCAGAGAAGTCCAGTCACACAGCAGTCCTTTCTCCTGGTGTCTTCTGCCAAGCTATTCCCCTCCTTTCTCAAATGTAACCTGTCCTCTGCATATACTATTGCTTGCTTTTTGCGCAAGGTCCTGCCCCAGTCTGACAGGAGTCCATATTTCCTGGTTTGGAACCAGTTCCTCAGCCACCCATTGAACTCCTCTTCCTTTTTTTCTCCTTGTGATTGCACGTGGTACCAATAGCACCTCAAAGAATGCCACCAACACCCCCACCACCTCACACTGCCTTCCCAATTCCTTGACCCTCGTCTATATCACCTCCACTATTTCCCCAGCCAAGTCATTTGTTTTCAAGTGCACCACCACGTTGTTTCATCCTTTCTCTGCTTTCACGCTTGAGAAGTGCTTGCCCTGCCCTGTCTACAGTCAACCCCAGAATTTCCTTGACCCAGATATGACTGCGCCTTCCCCCTTCTTACCCATCTGATCCCTTTCAATAATGAATCCCCCAGCACCAACACCTCCCAATCATTTTGATCCTGATCCCCTTCAGCTGTGATCCCTGTCCACTGCCCTAGATCCTTGCTGCCTCCCTCCTTACCTCCCTCATCTGCACCTTTGTGCTCCTCACATCATAAACCCCTGCTGCCTCACCTCCTGTTACCACCTCTCCCTCCTCCTCTGCCTTACACTTTCTCTCCCATCTCTGTTTCCCATTGTAATTCCTGCCTCATGGACTTTCCCTACCACTCTCCCCCCTCTCACAGCTCTGATAACCCCCCTTCTTCTGCTGATACTGCAAATCTATTGCTTGATAACCCCACAGTGGTGCCCATTTCCTCATTCCTCATTCTTCCCAGATCCTTCCCTCCTCCTACTGCAGCTCTGCTCACCCCATCCTCCTTATATCCCCATCTTTACCTCTCCAGTTCCCTCTCTGCATCTCACCAACCCTCCTTAATGGGATCACTCCTGCCTCAACTCCCCCTTCCCTCACCCTCCTTAGTTCACACCAAAACCACAGTACTTCATCCTCCAATTTCCTTAGCTTGTAGCAAATTGGACAGTCTCCTAGTTTCCATAACAAATTCATCCAAACAGCTGCCCCACATCTATTGCAGCTCACTATCCTCCCTGTTCCTGCCGCCCTCCCTCTATTGTGCCCATCATTCCACCCTCTATTCTGCAACCTCCACCAACCCTTATCCCTTTCCATCCACTTCCACTGCCCCTCATACTCCCCCACAGTCATTTGCACCTGCTCCCCATTATTTTCATGTGGCTTAAGTGTAAACCCACACCTGTCCCACGGTCCTTACTCTTGTACTTATATCCTATAATACTAGTCCAATATCAGTCCTTCTTTAACACCCTGGTCCTCATTTGATGGCCTTTACTCAGTAACACATTAATACAATCCCCTCATCGTACTACATTTATACAGTAACACATTAGTACAATCCCCTCACTGTATTACAGCTCTTATGAACCCTAAATATTTATCACATCCCTGAGTATGCTATATCTGTAGCATAGTAATGCATTGCCACCTTAGTATAAATCAAGTCCAAATATGAGATCACATAGCAAGGCTAACTTTCATATCATAACAATCATTGCAAGAGACCCTGTGGGCTTGGCAAACCTTTCTATCTCCACCCACCTACACCCCTGTGTCTGAACCTTTAACACCTGACTATTAGCTTTAATTGTTAGTTCATGCAGGCAGTTTGTATCTCTACAATCTCTTTCTCAAAGCCTTCAAGCCTAACCCTCAGTGGCTTTTCAGTATTTAAGAACAACTGGTCCCACAACCCACACACAAGCCTGTAATTACCCCTCCTCCTCTCACCAGGCAAACAGCACAGATTTAAATTTTACTTTAAATATCACAGCCAGCAACTGTATCCACAACCAGCACACAGGCCACCAATAGTTACAATATCACAGCCCAAGTAACAGTTGTAACTCGCAGTACTAATTTAAACAGTTGTAACTCACAGTACTAATTTAACGTACAAACTATTGAAATATCACAGTTAAAACAGAAGAAAATAAAACAGCCACTTTCCTAAACACACATCCCTCTTCTGTTCCCAAAGGAATAATTGGGCAAGTCATTTATTTCTTTATTGAATATTGGTAATGAGGTAAGCCCATTGAGACAGTACAGTCCTTTTTTTTAGAGGCGACCCGGGAAGAGTGATATACAGTCAGACCTGGTTTATCCATGCCTCATTAGTCTGTATGTCTGACTTTCCAAAACAGACACAATGCAAATGGATTTTTCTCATGTTAAGTACCTCTTTGCATGCGTCTTTAACTAGTCTAATTAAGTCCTATTCACTGTGATCTCCTTAATCCATTTTTTTATTGAGCTGGGGTGGAGGTGCTAACAGCTTGTTAATTGCAAGCACTCTTAATCCCTTAATCCCCTCTGGCGTGTTACCTCAGCAGTGCAACAGAAAACAAAGCCACAGTAAATCCTCACCTTGAAGTTAAGGTTTTAAACAACCCTGTTCGGCTGATCGGTCTGGTTTTAATTTGAATCATTTAGCTCCCCAATCCTGCTTTAAAAAAGATTTAAAGATTTAAACAATCTCCTTTAAACTGCCCCATTCTACTGAGCCACAGACTCCAATGTTTTGCTCCCCACCTAGCTGTCAAGCGACTCCCGGTCCTGGTTTCTGTTCTCCTCCAATCTGCCCTGTGTCCTGTGACTCCTCTTACTGTTTCTGCTCATTCTTGCCCCCTAGTTCTGCTGTAAAAAAAAAAGATTTTGTTTTAACTTGTCCCCTGTTCTGCTCCCAGTTTTAATTTAAATCCTTCAGTTCCTCGTTCTGCTTAAAACGAGTCTGTCTGTTGGCTGATAGAAAAACAAGTCTGTCCTTTGACTCCTCTTCCCATTCCAGCTCCCTGTTCTGCTTAAAAAAAGATTTAAACTGCCCCATTCTACTGAGCCACAGACTCCAATGTTCTGCTCCTCGGCTAGCTGTCAAGTGACTCCCAGTCCAGGTTTCTGTTCTCCTCAAGTTGTCCTTCTCCTATATAAATAAGGGGTAGAACAGTGAAGTTAGCAGCACTGAAAAAAAAAAGAAGATTTACAGTGTACTGAATTTTACTAAATCATCCCGAGCCTATGGTTCTGCTACCCGTCTTGCTGTCAAGCGGTGCACCCCTTGTTCTGTTCCCGATAAACACTGCTGTTGTGATGAAATTTAAATTCCTCCTATAATGAGATTCTCACTATGCTTTAAACGTAATGCTTATTTTTGCTAAAATATTGGTTCTTTTTTCAGATGTACAATACACATATGTTTTGAACTGTATTTAAAAAGCAAATTGTTTTACAGTAATAAGTCTTTTAAATCTTTAAAAAATATCATTATCTGCTCAATGTCTGGTTAATACATAGATTTTTACTATGTAGAAAATTGGGCTAACACAAAAGCTTACAGATTAACCAGGTCTGACTGTACATCAAATACAGTGGTAATAGACATATTAAGGGAAGTGTACAATCAGCTCTGATTACACCAAAGTCAAGGAAAATGTGTTACAAGATATATACATCACATATTATAAAATAAAACCAGAGGAAATCATAGCATAATAATTGTTTGTACAATGACTGACACAGAGAGAGCATTCTGAAAAACATAGTGTAAATAGCAGCAAGGGCAAAGTGAGGCTTAGTCACTACAGGCAGAGTAGGTTAAATTCAGGTAAGTAGGTTAAAAGAACAAAGAATTACAGAAAGGAAGTAGAAAAATGGTGTTACACCATAGGGGAGATCAATAGAGTTAGGGAGTAGATGTAAGTTCTCGGAAGTATGTACAAAGAGAGGAGGCAGAAGAGTGGAACAATAAACAGGCTCTAAATCTGGGGAAGGAAGACCAGGAGAGAATGGGGTGGGACAGAAAGTTCCAGGAATGGATGGTAGAGTAGGCAAATGATCTATGGGCCACTGCTAACCAAGGTTTGGGCAAAACAAGCAAGGGTAAGGAGGCAGACCTAAGGGCTCGTGGAGGTTGCCAAATCTAAACAAACTCACTAAGGCATGGAGGGGTGCAATTATGGACAAGCTTGTGCATTAAGAAAAGGGGGGAAGATGGAGTTTAGATTCATAGGTTAACCAACCCAAGCAAGAGATGACATCACAGTGGTGATAACGGGAATTGACTCCATGGGTGAATCTGCCTACCCTGTAGTAGGCTTGTTTTAATGCGGGATGGAACTGATGAGTTAACTGCTAGGAGGGCCAGTGCACAGTAGGTAAGGAGGAGAATAATCGAAGCTGTAGTAATCTTAAGATGAGAGGCAGATGCAAGTAAGGGACTGATATGGCAGAGCAAGCCCTGTTTCTGGTTTCTGGTTTTAGTAAGGAGGGTGACATGTGTTTCAAGAGAAAGTGATGTATTGAGGGTTATAACCAAGTATTTAAAAGATAAAACTGAATCAAGGGTATCACGATTATGAGCAAGAATCACAAGGGGAAATAGCTTTGAGAAGAGGAGGGAGGTTGAGAGAACAACATACATTTTGTCTTCTTCATATTCATAACAAGTTGATGTTCAAGAAACCAGTCCTTGAGATCACAAAAATTATGCACAAGCATGGTGTTACTCCACACAATTTCAGCAGAAGAGCGGTATATAAAGGTATCATTTGCATAGAGATGTACAGGGGACCCTCCACAATTGTTAGGTAACTTATTAAGGAAGAAGGAGAACAGGAGTGGGCCAAGTATAGAGGCTGAGGAACTCCATAGGAAACAAGTCAGAGGCTTGAGAGGGAGCCAGCCCACTTGACCCTTTGGGAGCAGTCAGACAGATATCTCTGGACTCATCACAGGGCATTGATGTCAAGGCCAATGAGATGTTGCTGATGGAGCAGGAGACCATGGTTAACCAAGTCAAATGCTTCTGTCAGATCAACAAAGATGGCCCAAGTAGCAAGGCCTTGGTCAATGGCATGGAACAAATCAGAAGTGACTTTAGTTAAGGCAGTAAGCATACTATGATTTTTCCTGAAGCCATGCTAGAATGGAGAGAGTAACTGATGCAGTTCAAGTTATTCCTTGAGGTAGTTGTAATGGATATGTTCCTGAATTTTAGCTAGGGGGCAGAAGATGGAAATAGGCCTGCAGTTCTCAATTGCAGTGTGCAGGCCACCTTTATGTAGAGGAACAACCACAGCAACTTTCCACTTAAATGGGACTGTGTTTGAGAGAATGGACTGATTGAATAGGTCACAGACAGGGCGAGCAAGGGTTGCAGCACCCCACTTAAGAAATCTAGGTTCTATAGTATCAAAGGTGGGTAACACATCAGCTTTCAGGTTAGCAAGTAGACAGGTGACTTCTTTGAGGGTGGTCAGTTTCAAGTGGAAGGCAGGATGGTCTCTGAGATTTGTTACAGGTGGATGGTAAGGAGGTGACATTAGTGAATTGAGAAGTATAGCTATGAAGGTCTGTGGCAAATTCACTGAAACCAGAAGTGATGGAAGGGGGGGTCAGAAAACAGGGTATCCAGGATTATGATATAGCAAAGCACTGCAGTGGACTTGCCCTTAATAGGCGAGCTCACCTGTCTCTAGAATTCCTTAGGGTTGCAGAGGTGTCAATAGGGAGAAGTGCAGGGGAAAAAGGAGAAAATGACAGACAGAGTATGGACAGGGATGGGGCAAAAAGGGGTAAGGCCATCAAGATATTGAGGGTAATGAGTACCAGTGCCCATAGTCTGGGCAACAAGCTCCGTGAACTAGAGGCCTTGATGGAAGAGGGATGACTGTATATCATAGCAGTCACAGAAACATGGTATACAGAGAACCATGACTGGGGTGTTAACATACCAGGGTATACGACCTACAGGAGAGACAGGAAGGGGAGAAGAGGGGGTGGAGTAGCTCTCTATGTAAGGGAAGGGATAAAAACAACTGAACAAAAGAGTAAACAGGGAGGAGATGAGGCACTGTGGGTCACTTTAGAGACTGGAAATGGCACCCCAATCCTCACGGGAGTTGTATACAGACCCTCATGTCAGGGGGAGGGAATGGACAAGGATATGATAGAAGGCATCCTAAGGATGGCAAAGAAAGGTGAGATACTGTTGATGGGGGACCTCAATATGCCATATGTTAACCGGAGCACCTTTGCTGCAGCCACATCCAAAAGCAGGGCCATTCTCGATGCCCTTCAGGTGGCATGCCTTAGACAGCTAGTTTTGGAACCCACTCGTGAGGGAGCAATCTTAGACCTTGTACTCTCAAATGGGGACAGTGAGAGGATCTCAGACCTAGAACTGGGTAGCCATCTGGGAATAAGTGACCACCAAACAGTGTGGTTCATGATAAACTCAGCTGCAGAGTCAAGCCATACAAAAGTGAGGGTTCTGGACTTCAGGAGGGCTGACTTTGGCAAGATGGGAGAGTGCCTTAGAAAAGCACTAGCAAACAGGCTAGAAGGAGGGGTGGAGCAACAATGGGGGAAACATCAAAACTGCCATCTCAGAGGCAACACACCTTTGTGTAAAGCAAATAAACAAATCATAACAAAAGAAAAAGCCACAATGGTTCTCAAAAGAGGTAGCAGTGAAGGTTAGGAAGAAAAGGATAGCATTTAGGAAGTATAAAGAAACACAGAAGGAGCAGGACAGATAATTGAACCAGATAGGGCAGAAGAAAGTAAGGAGGGTAGTCAGAATAGCAAAGGCCCGAACTAAGGAAAAGATAGCCAGCTCAGTTAAGAAGGGAGATAAAACCTTTTATAGGTATATCAGGAGCATAGAAAGACAAAGGGAGGGATAGCGAGGCTAAATAGAATGGATGGTGGGTGGGCAGAGAGGGACAGTGAAAAAGCAGGGATACTGAATGAATACTTCTGCTCAGTATTCACAAAAAAAGAGGAGGGAGAGGTGCCTAATCCAATTAATAGAAGCACTATGGATAGGGTGTCGATCCCAGTCCTTTCGAAGAAGAAAGGGTTCTTAAAGAACTCCTAAAACTAAAGGTGGACAAAGTAATGGGGCCTGATGGAATTCACCCCAGAATTCCAAAAGAATTAAGGAGAGAACTACTGACACCACTGACTACCCTTTTTAACAGATCATGGGAAGATGGTGTCGTACCAGAGGACTGGAGGATGGATGATTCCCCATCACAAAAGTGGGAACAAGACAGAGGCAGAAAACTACAGACCTGTCAGTTTGACATCTGTGGTAGGGAAAGTAATGGAATCACTTCAGAAGGAAAGAACTGTTGAGTACCTAGAAGCCAGTGGGGCACAGGATCCAAGGCAGCATAGGTTCACATTGGGAAAGTCATGTTAGATAAATCTAATTGATTTCTTTGATTGGGTGACCAAAGTAGTAGACCAGGGAGGGGCTGTGTACATGGCCTACCTAGACTTTAGCAAGGCTTTTGACACAGTCCTGCACAAAAGATTAATAATCAAATTAACCAGCCTGGGAGTGGGTCCCAGGGTGGTGGCCTGGGTAAAACATTGGCTGGACAACAGGACACAGAAGGTAATTGTAAATGGAGTCCACTCTGAAGAAAAAGGGGTTACTGGTGGTGTACTGCAGGGTTCAGTACTGGGTCCAGTCCTTTTTAATGTCTTTATAAGTGACATTGCAGAGGGACTGGAAGAAAAAGTATACCTTTTTGCAGATGAGACAAAGATCTGCAACAGGGTTGATACACAAGGATGCATAGAAAGGATGACAATGGATTGAGCAAGGTTGGAGGAATGGTCAGAAGTATGGCATCTTGGATTCATTGCTAAGAAGTGCAAAATAATGCACCTGGGAAACAAAAACCCAGGGGAAGATTACACAATGGGGGGGCAGGTAGTAACAACAACAAAAATGGAAAAGGACCTGGGGTAATCATAACTGATGACCTTAAGGTTAGCAAGCAATGTGGGAAGGCAGTTAGTAGGGCTGGGGGATACTGGGATGTATAGGGAGAGGCATCACCAGCAGAAAACAGGAAGTTGTTATCCCCCTGTACAGACAGTTGGTGAGACTCCATCTGGAGTACTGCATCCTGTTCTGGAGACCCCATCTCCACAAGGACATAGACAGGATGGAGGCAATCCAGAGGAAGGCAACTAAAGTGGTGCAGGGTCTGCAAGAGAAGCCATACGAGCAGAGACTAAAGGAGCTTAATATGTATACCCTTGAGGAAAGAAGGGAGAGGGGGGACATGAAAGAAACTTTTAAGTACCTCAGTGGAATCAACAAAGTTCAAGAGGGAAGCATCTTTCAGAAAAATAGATGGGCAAGAACAAGAGGACACAATTTGAAAATCAATCAATCAATCAAACAATCAATCAAAATCTTTAACCAGGCGATCACTGTTGAGCAAGCTCATTTTCTAGGTGGACCTGGGTTTGTTATCAAGGGACAAGGGACAATATACATGGGATGCAACACACAAGAAAATAGTAATAGTAATAATATAAATAAAGTGAGATACAATAATACAGTATATACAAAGTATCAGCAGGAAGCATTGACGGTAGTATATGTTTGGAACAGAAGATACAGTTAGTTTTGGGTAGGACACAATTTTTCATAAAAGTAGAGAAATATACATACCAGGTGTACCAAACACAAATAAAACCTAATATAAAAAGATATATAGTGATACGGTATGGAGAATTTAGAGCTGTAACCAGGGTCAAAGGAATTTGAAAGGGACAGATATGGGGGTAGAAAAAGGAGAGAGGGAAGAGTCGATTATAGATGTAATCAGTCTTTTAACAGTAGGAATTAGAGTGTGCTTGGACTTATAGGAGCCACTGTTTAGGGTTGATAGGCACAGGACTCCTTATTATGGTGTAGATAAAGAGATTTAAAAGCTGCTAGGCCCATGGGGTGAGTTAATTTTAAAGTGTTTTGCAGCTTGTTCCACAGTTGAGGGAGCACAAAGCTTATGGCTGCTCTGCCAATGCGAGATTTTGCTTTGTAAACATAAAGGTAGATATATGAGGTGCTTCTCAGGGCATACATCCCCAGAGTGCACAAAGGTAAACAGACAGAGATATACTGAGGCCGTTTATTTGAGATAGCTTTGTATGTCCAAACCGCAGCATTTTTTTGCCTTCTGCAAGCAAGGGATGACCTTCCCACTGCCGTATACAATGCACAGTGGTCGGTTGAGTATGGAAGACCCGTGATAAATCTTATGGCTCTGTGATACAGTGTATCGAGTTTGGCCAGGGTACCTGCAGGTCCCTCACTATATTGAAAGTCTGTGTAATCCAATAGGGAAAGAAAGGTAGTTTGAACCAGTTTCAGTTTAGCGTCTCTTGTGAGGAGATTATTAATCCTAAAGAACAGACCAAGTCTTTGTCTAAGTTTCTTTGCCAGTTCTTCTAAGTGATCTGTGAAAGTAAGTCAGTGGTCTAACCAGATCCCCAGGTACTTGAACTTTGGTACGTGATCCAACTGCTCACCTAGAATGGTAGTGATCTGTGGGAGTGTCCCAGCAATTGCAGGATTTATTGCATTTTGAAGGGGCGAGAGGAACATTGCTTTGTTTTCTTTTGCATTTGAGAGCGGTTTCTGGTTTACAAGCTGATGTTGCAGCAGATTAAATTCATTTTGAAGGGCTTTACAGGCCACTTCAGGTGTGGGGCAACTAGCATAAAGTACAGTATCATCCACGAATAGGTGTATTTGTGCTTCTTTGATGGGGGCATCTACGTTGTTAATATAAATGGTGAAGAGCAAGGGACCAATAATGGAAACATGTGGTACACCCCTCAATAGAGGTTTTGGTGGAGAAACTTCTCCTTCTGCCTTTACTTGTTGAAGTCGTCCTGAGAGGTAGTTGGAGAACCATTTAAGGGATAGGGAATCCAAACCAAAGTTCTGGAGGGAAGACAGTCTGTGGTCAACGGTATCGAACACCTTGCTTAGGTCCAAGAAAACTGTGAAAAGTTTTTTTTGTCTAATACAAGCTGCCAGTCATTTGTCACCTTGGCTAGAGCAGAGATTGTACTGTGCTGTGCTCTAAAACCAGATTGCAACAGGTTGAGCAATTTTTCTGATTCCAGGTACTTCTGAAGCTGGGAGTTCACTATTTTCTCCAGCATCTCTGACAGGATTGGAAGTAAGGAGATTGGCCTGTAGTTATTGAGGTCAGTAGGATCTCCTGACTTAAACAAACAGACCATAAGTGCATTTTTCCAAATGGGCGGTAGGTCACCCTGGGACAAGGGTAAGTTGAAGAGATGAGTAATTGGGACTGCTAGGACACGGTAACTGACCTTTAAGAAGTACGGGTCAATGAGGTTGGCCCCAGCACTGTTCCTAGTGTCCAGCAGAAGGTGAAGGATTTTCGACTTCTTTCAGGGAGGTAGGCTGCAGAGAGAAGGATGGACTGGGGATGGGTTTTTCTTGTGTATCCAATCAAGGTTGTTGGAGGAGGATATTCACAGGAGAGGAGTCAAAGGCTAGCACTGCAGTGGCAAAATGATTATTGAGAGCATCATGGATAGACGGTCTGTCGGAGATGACAGTATTGTCGATCAATAATTTAGTAGGTAGGGAATTTACAGTGGTGTGACCTTCAATGTCTTTGATAGTCCTCCAGAATGTGGAGGCATTCCTTGATGAGATCTCCAGCTGGGAGCGGTAGAAATTAGCTTTGGCTTCTCTGACTATTTTGGTGCACAGGTTCCTCACCCTCCGGAAAGAATTCCAGTCATTTATTAAATTAGTTTTCCTAGCAGTTCTTCAGAGTACATCTCTACTCTACAAAGCATCTTTTAGGTCTTCTGTAAACCACCAAAAGGATTTGTTTCTGGCACGAACTTTTACTACGGGAGCATACTTATTGAGAGGCCCTAGCACAATTTCTGAGAAAATATCATAAGCCGTAGTCAGGGACTTGGCTAGATAGAAGTCCTGCCATTGCATGGAGTCTCTTAGGTCTGATATATACCCATGGAGATCAAAGTTGCGTATGCAGCTTTTAAAGAAGCATTTTGGTACAGCTGTGGATTTAAAAGTGGATCTTATACATGCGAGGAAGCATTGGTCACTAATATCAGAGAAAAAGATGCCAGCATGGGAGAAAAAAGACGGGGGGATGGCTCAGAGGCAATGTGAGGAAGTATTTTTTCACAGACAGGGTGGTGAACACATGGAACAACCTTCTTGAGGAGGCTGTGGGGTCTAACACTGTGGGAAAATTCAAGAATGCATGGGACAGACATACAGCAATTTTTGTTGGAGGTAGGAAGAAATAGGCTGTTGGTTAAACAGGATCTGTAGCTTATCCAGTAGGTAGAGAAATGGGCAGACTAGCTGGGCCAAGCGGTCCTTATCTGCCATCAAAGTCTATGTTTCTATGTTCTGCCTGGAGAGACCTATAATACTGATGCTTGGCCTTATTCATTTTGCTCTTACACTGATTCCTGAGCTGCCTGTAGACTTGCCAGTCAGCAGGTAGTCCACAGTGTTTGTAGTTTTGCCAGGCTTTATCTTGAGAGGACATGTGTTTTCTGAACTCCATGATTAGCCAAGGGGCTTTTAACCCTCTTGATCTGTGTTTTTTTCAGTAGAGCATGATTATCAATTATTGCCATGAGGGTAGAGATAAAGTAATCTAGTGCTTGATTAATGTCAGGGAGAGTATTAATGGGTCCCCAACTGATGCATTTAATAATGCACCAAAGTTATGAGGGTTGAAACGGAACATATCTCATACCAGGGAAATAGTAGGAGGGGGTCTAGTAAATTATTTCCCCAGGTTAAAAAGGTAGGAGAATGATCACTAATGCTGTCAGGAGGAAACTGACAGCTTT
The DNA here is from genome assembly GCA_016271365.2 of Neoceratodus forsteri. Taxonomy (NCBI): domain Eukaryota; kingdom Metazoa; phylum Chordata; order Ceratodontiformes; family Ceratodontidae; genus Neoceratodus; species Neoceratodus forsteri. Next base: position 1,356,720,472 of record CM057452.1, read on the forward strand.
AATTTTATGAGTACAGCTAGTGATCACCTAATCAAGCTGGGAGTGGTTACCTGCTTTGTATTAATTCAAGTTGGATCATTTATAAATTGAACCAGGTTGCTATCAGCAAGCGTATCACATGCCTTATCCAATTGGGGATTCATCCAGTCAGTACTGAAGTCACCACAAATCACCAGATCATGATGAGGGAGGTAAGCTAGGGAGGTAATGAGGGGGGAGGCAGATAGTGCCTTCCTTTGGAGCCAGATAAGCGCATCCCACAATTGTATTCTTGATAGAACCAAGGGTTAGCAATAGAAATAAAGATTCTCCTACTGGGGGGCCTGAACTGGGTAAATTAACTTCAGTAGAGATAACCCCTGCAGTGCTGTACGGCTCTTCACATGTGAGTAGAGCGAGCATGAAGTCTTATCCATGGAGGGTTCTAGAACCAAGTAAAAATACCCCCCAAGATGATAGGGACCTCCCACTTGTGATAAGTTATCAAAGTTGTGGGCAGCCTCTAGGAAAAACACTGTACGTCCTCTTTGAGGGCATAGATATGCCCTATTGCTACCTCACCTTGTGGAGTGTTTATCAGTATACCCAATCATTTACCTTGTGTGTCCCCATTAGTTTTAATTGGGGTCCACTGTAGCTGTTTATGAAGAAGTATTGCCACTCCTTTCTTTTTTGTGGGAAGTGATGATTGGAATACCTGCCCCACCAAGTCCCTGTTTACCCTGTCTTTTGTTAGTTTTGCATCCTGCATAAATGCCCCTGAGATTTCAGTTTTTTTTAAATGTGTAAGCACTTTATCTCTTTTAACGAGGTTGTTCAACCCTTTTATATTCCATGTGTGGCAATTTAGTTCAGCCATTATCTATCTAGTGGGGTGAACGTAGTGGAATGTATGCTGAGTAGCAGTGCTCTTCAGCTACATGCTATACATTCGGTAGAAGGGTTGAACAGTCCTGGCCTTCGCTGCCCATTATTTCTCAATCATAGGGAGTGGCCATGGGACTTGTCCTTAGGATATATAATAGGTATCTGACTGACTTGTTTTTGACCCGGGGTTCCAGTTCCTACTTCCCAGTGGACCTTCCTGCAGGATAAACCCATGTCTCTTTGCTTGGAGGGTCCAGACTATGCATTTAAAGTTATTCCCACATCAGACCTTCTAGGCCTCCGGCCTTCTTTGCACCCCCCTTTATGTATACCTTTTCATTGATGCATCAGTGATGTTGTTTTGTCTTTACTCATTCCTCGCCTATGCAAACAACAACCCAAGCAGATAAAACAAACTATGTAACTATTAACATACTGCACCAAAGTGCCAAGCAACAAGTGAAGGATGTTAATGACCTTATGCTCCATGGAGCCATGCAGGCCACATCCTGTGCCTCGTGGCAGTGCGGCTCCCTTCAAGAAGGAGACAATCATGCTAACGGCTAGGTGGAGACCTGATACCCTGTATGGTATCTAATCTGGCACTTGCAGTACTGGTGTCACATGTGTTTTCCTTAGTCTGCTCCCTGCTATGGTGGTCAGAACTGTTCAGCAGCCATCCTCTTGGTTCTTTAGAAATAGTTGGCGGGGGGGACATTTGATTTCAGCCTCAGTGCTAGATTATAACTCACTGAAAGGGCCTTGAGGAGCATGATACCTTCATGCCCCAATTGCCAGGCACCTTTTAAGACTCTCCCCCTTGTCCCCTTTCCATTTCAACTCAGTATGGGGCAAATATTTTGCCAAAGGCTGGTGGCTATTAGCCTAATTCCTTCTTTCCCAGAGACAAGACACTAGTAAGGCCCCACCTGGAGTACAGTGCACAGTTCTGGAGACCTTACCTACATAAGGACATAGACAGAGTAGAGAAGGTTCAGAGGAGGGCAACAAAGATGGTACATGGATTGCATCACAAGTCCTATGAGGACAGGTTGAAGGAACTGAACATATACTCCCTGGAGGAGAGGAGGGGATATGATAGAGACATACAAGTATCTTACAGGGAGGAACAGGGTGCAGGAATACACTATTTTTAAGTGAAAAGATGTTCCAGGACTAGAGGGCATGGGATGGAAGGAGGAAGGACAATTCAGAGGAAACATGAGGAATAATTTCTTCACAGAATGGGTGGTGGACACGTGGAACACCCTGCCAGAGGAAGTGGTGGGAGCTGAAACAATCACAGGATTTAAGAATGCATGGGATAGACATAAAGGAATTCTGGAGGTCAGGGGTAAGGGGCAACAGACTTCTAGGAAAACATAAACTGAACTTACAAGCTCAAATGGGCAGACTGGGTGGGCCATAAGTCCTTATCTGCCGACACTGTCTATGTATCTATGTATGGCAGATGCCATAATACCTGCTCTGAAGTGGAGGGGAGCAAAATCCATTCCTTGGGTTAGCAATTAGAGTTTGGACTTTCAGTGCCGAGTTAGTCTTATGAGTGGCCTATCTATGATCTGGGGGTTGCTGAGCTCAGCGAAGCTCATGTCTGCATCTTGGCTTTAGTTTAGCCTGGGGTTTGTTTGTTTTTTAAGTTAAACACACAGGAACCTTAATACTGAGACTAGCTTTTTCAACTTTGGCTACTATTCTATCAATGTCTTGGTTTCAAGTGGGTGCTCTGGTGGTGCTACCTTGTTAGAGGAGGGGGTTGGAAGTGGGCGAAAGGCACCGCTACATGGTGTACCAGGCATCACTTCCAAGCCCCACCCAAAAGGAGAGAGGCATCTCCATCCATGAGAACCCTGACCTTATTTGCCATAAGGAGACCACACAGCAGCAGGGTCTCAATAGCGTAGAGATCCCCCCACAGCTCTAACAACATATTTAAGATTTAGTCACACACACAGAAATAAACACCACTTATCTAATTTAACATGTCTGTTTTCCATGAGCCCAATCCTTGTTGCTTGCAGTGGATGATTAGGGTGCAATGTCTGTGTCCTTTCCCCCTTCATTGTTGTTTAGAGTTCTGGTCAAATTTGCTGGGGTCCCAGCAAAAGCAGTGGCCTGTTGTTGCTCTGTGCTTAGAAAGTTTTGATCTGTCGCCTAAGTGTGGTGGAGCCATTAGCTTTCTTGATGGCAAGGCTGTGCATGACCAGATGTTTTGGTAGCAGTTTGGGGTTTGTGAATAGCTCCCAGTTTGTGCACTCCTCTCTGCCTTATTATCCTTGATTCTGGCATGGTGGCTTCAACCTTTCTGTGGGATGCTCCCTTTGCTGGTGTGAGGATCTATGGCTTCTCTTCCAGCTGCGACATGGCAAGGTCCAGTTTGCTCCTTCCATCCCTGCCTCCTGGGTTTCAATTTCTTTGCTATTCACAGGAGGCATAGGACTGTGCAGCTTCCCTGCTGAGTTGCCCTGTCACTGAGAGCTTTGAATAGATCCATGGGGTCTCATCTCCCTGTCCATCTCTGCAAATCCTCAAGAGATTCAGGAGTGTCAGACATGAGTTGGGAGCTGTTATGCTGCACTCTTATGCTGGCTGGGTACCTGAGATAGTAAGTCAGTCCCAGCTTCTGCAAGGCATGGTGCAGTTTCAAGTATTCTCTTCACCGCACCGACAGTTCTTTAGAAAAATCTTGACATATTTGTATGGAATGACCCTGCCAGTCCAGGCTTCACAATTCTCTGGAATGAGCTAATATTGCCTGCATTGAATTATAGCTCAAAAATGTTGCAAGTATGGGCCTCGGCCTCTCCCCTCTTTGACATCAAGGCTAGAGTGCGTTGAGCCCTCTCCACATCAAAGCAGATGTCTCCTTTTAATTTCAGGACTGTTGGTGGGACATGCTGCAAGAACTTATTAGTGTCTCACAGTTCTGATTCCCCCCCCCCACCCCAGAAACCCCAGCAGCTGAAGATTGTTTCTCCGGTTACGATTCTCCATGTTGTCCAACTTTATTAGCAGTCCCTGGATGTAGGCGGCCTGGACTGCAGTGTCACTGTAGAGCTCCCAGACTGCAGTCTCATGAGAAGGGACCTATCTTTTTGTTTTCAAAGTCTGCTTTTTAGCTGCTTCAGGACATGAGTTGTTTGGTGAGAGCTGGCTGTTACTTCTGACATTTGCATGATTAATTTGTTGAATATTGCCTCGAACACCATTGGGTCCTATACCTTTCCAATTGCACCAGCCATTCTGCCGCTGTGGCAAGGAGCTGATACGGAGTACTCAGAGTTTTATCTGTCCTATCCAGGCCAATGAGGTCTGTAAGTAATCCTTGTACCTTCTTATTTTATTTATTTATTTATTTTATGTTTGGAAAAGACTTTTGAGCATAAGCTCTTTTACAAAGGTTCCACCTCAGCTGACCTTCTGGAGAATTGCAGAGTTCTTTTTTATCTATATAATGCACCTCCTGTTTGGGGACATCAGATTAATGTCTCTGGGGATCAGCTTGTGTGATCTATGCATTCATCTTTTCCCACCTGTTGTGTGTGTGTTTTAATGGGAGATGACAGGGCAATGGAAATGGTGCTACACTCTGTGTACAACAGATACATAAATATCTTATTTTGAACACTCACCAAGTATTCGTAATGAGGGTCCCAGTTATTTGTTATTTAGCTGCTGGAACTGGCTGTAAGACAATACTTCCTGTTAAATCAGAGGCCACTTTGGAAGCTCACTGAATGCAGGTCATGTGACCCAGCTCTTGCAGAAGCTTCAGGCAGGAAATCAATCTTGAGCTGCTGCAGATAAAGTGTCTACTTCCACCCACTTCTTAAAACTACACACAAAAGAGAAATCTTGATGTTTTTTGTTACCTTTCTAAAATGCAAACTAGAGACGGTGATTGTGTTACACTTTTGTGTGTTAACTTTCAGTGCTTCTCAACAGAAGTACTGGGAGTGTTTTTTTCTCCTAAATACTATGCCTGCTTCTGCTCTACAAGCAAAAGCAATTAATTGCAGCCTGGCTGATAAGCTTTGTTTAGTGAAGTGTTACCGTTGACATCATTTTAATATCCTGTTCTTATTTGTGATTATTTACTGTGAAAGCGCAGTCAACATCCATCCATTTGTTAAATTAGCTGAAAAGCAGAAATCTTGTTCCTTTTCTAAATCTAACGCTAGAGAACAGGGTACAATTTTTACACTTCTCTGTGCTAATTTAACTTTTCAGTGTTTCTCAGGAGAACTGCAAGGAAAGTATTTTTTTTGAGAAAAAATGAAAAAAAAGAATCATGCTAGTAGGCCAGGCCTGTTTCTGCTCTGCAACTGCATGAAATAATCTGTCAGAGCCCTGATGTAAATAGTCCTTATTCTGGCCTATTGATAATGAATATTTCTTTAGATATAGTAGCATAGAAAGGCCATTTAGTCACTCACCAATTTCTTTTTTGCTCATTTCTTTCTCTCCTCGCAGTCCAACCCCCTTCCTCCACCCGCTTCACCTCTGCCTCCATTGGTACTCACCCCTGGCTTTAGGTGCCAGCTGTGAGGGCCAGGATCATCCTGCCAGTCCACAGGGTATTCTGCCTTCCATTTCTCCCAATCCCTGAGTACAGGACTTAGCGTGCAGTGATGCCAATGGCCGAGCGGGCACTCTTCCACACGTGGCATGCCAGAGATCTGCTTCATCTCCAGCCCCGTCTTGTGGGATCAGTGTGCTATACTCCAGCAGCCTCTAGAGTCCAGGCATGCACTGATCTCCAGTCCCACCCCTCCCCAGGAGAGGAGAGTTGTCCACCAGGTGATGTTCAATCCTTTCCCCTCTCAACCAACCCCCAGAGTACCGCTCACACCTCGAACACGGGTCACTGGCATGGCAGGTGGTAAGGCATGATGCCTCATCCCTCCATGCCACGGGGCCAGTGCTCACTCACCAATGGAAATTTCACAAAGTCAAAAAAAAACAGAACATTTCTGTAATCAAGTTGTTCAGTTTTTCCTGTTAAACTCACACACAATAACCTCAATGTTTCACCAACAGTGCTTTTTGGGGAAAGGTTTTTACTATTGTCATCATTTTGCTATCCTTTTTTACCTGTAAGAAGTTATATTATAAATGGTGATCACTTTTTATGCACAGATAACAGCACTTTTATATACACAGATCACCTTTAAAGTCATTTTGTTGACTTTCAAAGCCCTTCACGACCAGGGTCCAGCCTACCTGAAAGACCTCCTGGTCCCTTACTGCCCTGGCTGATCACTCCGCTCGGCCGACATGAGGTTGTTAGAGATCCCAAGAGTGAGTCTGAGATCTTCTGGCAGCAGAGCATTTTCATTTGCTGCACCCACTCTTTGGAACTCTCTACCATGCCGGCTACAGAAGTGCACCTCCGTGGAACTCTTTAAAAAAGAGCTGAAAACTTATTTGTGGAGCATGGCTTTTTTAGATAATTAATTATTTATTAACGCTTTGGATTTTATTATGATATATTTTATCTTGTGGTATGCTGATTTTATGTATATGTTTGCGTATGTAGTGTTTGAATTGTTAAATTGTTCAGCACCTTGACATGTTGAAAGGTGCTATATAAATACAATTATTATTATTATTATTATTATATCTAGTTACAACCTCCTGTGTTGATATTTGAGGCTATAATCAAGAAGTTGTAATTAGCACCTGTAAATCAAGATCCCACTCAGAAAGTTAGTTGGTGCTTACTCTGTAGGCAGGGTAAATATCTCACACAACATGATGTCTGTGTGTGTGTGTGTGTATGTGTATGTGTGTATGTGTGAGCTTATGTCTGTCTATCTCTGACAGAAGTGCTGCACTGATTCAGCTGTGCTGAAACAAGAACAAATGATGACCAATAATTAAATAAAATAATGTGTGTGTGTGTGTGTGTGTGTGTGTGTGTGTGTGTAAAACCAGACTTTTACACAAACCCTCATAGTGGGATGTATTTATAAACACCTCAGTCTTCGCCCTTGGGGTTTATTTAGCATCCTTCACCTCAGGTGTGTGTAAAATTTTGATTAAACATACCAACCCATATATTATTTATATTAGCTGGCAGTATAGCCTAGAGGTTAGAGTAACAAGCTGTGAACAAGCTTGGTAGATTCAGCAGACCAGGCCTGAGTTTGATTCTCACAATCTCCACTTACATACTGTTTGACTCTAAGCAAATCACTTAACTGCCCAGTGCTTCCAGGTTGCCCTGAAAACTGGCACTTCTGCCTAGTGGGCCTTACCCAATTACCAAGACTAAAATAAAAATATATATATATATTATTCTACATATATAACACTTATAAAACAAGGCTACCTGCTTTTATGGTTCTTTTTTACATACTTTAATTTCATTTTCAAGAAGGACCCAAGGCCAAGACCTTACAGAACATTTTTATAAAGTGCCAGGTTAGTCTTTCTCCTTGCAGTAATCCCAAACCCATTGGGAGACCAACATGGCACAGTCAAAATTGTTTGGTTGCGTGACCACCCCAATTTGTCAGGTTCAGGAAAACGAGAGCTGTGTGGGTGCTGTATGGTGTAACAGGCCCCTAACTGAAATAAAAAAAAAAAATACCTTTCTGTTACAATTAAAGCTCATGGAGCCCGAACAGGGAATATCCCTTTCCCTGTTAATACAGTGCAGGGTATATTGCAGTATATCCTTGTTTGTTCTGATGGTGCATGCCTATCTGACTACATGATATGGCCCTGGTGGATAACAGGAGGGGAAAATAATAGCAGTGTTTTGGTTTCTTATAATGAAAAGAAAAGGCCAGCCCCATTGTGTTATAGTACCATTATCCATTACTAGTGCTAACTGCTTTGAAGAACTGAGTTTCAAAATGGACCTTGGTTGCATGGGGACCAGTTTGAAGGGGGGAGTTAAGTATCTCTTGGATGGCTGTTCTGTCTGGAAGTGAGGGCACATGTCCTCCTGTTGGACTGCCATGGCACCTTCACATAAGCTGGGTGCTGGGTGCTGGGTGGCAGCTAAGCAAAGTGGATGTGTGAAAAAAGAAAATGAACAGAATGGATTTTAAAAGAGCAAAAATAGCAGGGAACCTATTTTATTGTGAGAACAGCTACTTGCAAAGCAACAAGGGACAGCAAAATGATGAATGCAGCAAAAACTGCCCCAAATGGAATGACTTGCCAGTCTCTCTAAAAACTGATTGCTCCATGAAGCTCCTCAAAACCCAGCTCTCCTCTCCTTACTTACCCCTGTCCGGAACATGCAGCCTTTTCCTATGATACATTAAAGCAGTATGATTGTATTATATTGTATTGTACTGTTTTGCATTGCATGGTATTGTACTGTACATTGCATTGTAGAAAACAGGAAGTTGTTATCCCTTCGTACAGACAGCTGGTGAGACCCCATCTGGAGTACTGCATGCATTTCTGGAGACCCAATCTCTGCAAAGACATAGACAGGATGGAGGCGGTCCAGAGGAGGTCAACTAAGATGGTGCAGTGTCTGCACCAGAAGATATATGAAGAGAGCCTTAAGGAGCTTAACATGTATAACTTTGAGGAGTGGAGGGAGAGGGGGGACATGATAAAAACTTTCAAGTACCTCAAGGGAATCCAAAATGTCCAAGAGGGTAACATCTTTCAGAAAAAGAGGTTTGCAAGAACAAGGGGGCATAATTTGAAGATTGAGGGTGGACGCCTCAGAGGTAATGTGAGGAAGTATTTTTTCACAGAGAGGTTTGTGGATGGATGGAACAGCCTTCCTGAGAAGGTTGTGGAGTCAAAAGCAGTGGTGGATTTCAAGAATGCATGGGACAGACATAAAGCAATGCTAGGGAGTGGGGGTAGGAAGAAGTAGGCTGTTGGTTAACTAGGATCTGCAGCTTATTCATTAGGTAGGGAATTGAGCAGATTAGGTGGGCCAAGTGGTCCTTATCTGCCATCAAATTCTATGTTTCTGTGTTTCCATGTTTCTATTGAAACTACACTGTACCTAACTCTGTAACACTGGTTTTTGTTGTGCCTAACACTTAACCTTTTGAAAATATGCACTGCCTAAAGGGTTTTATGTGATATAAAAACTAAACTTAATAAACTAAACAAGCCATATCTGAAAAATGCTGTGATGATGTGGGAACTGGGAAGAAGAAATTTTTGGAAATCTTATTTTTGTAGACTATTTGTGAAAGTGTAGTGGTGAGTGGTACACTCAGAACTGGAACCAGTTTCACAGCTTATTTATTATGAAATCATAACATGAGAAGCAATTATTAGCACCTTCGAGTGTTTGTTTAACTAAGGACTATCATAGCTGTGTTTTTGTTCGTCATCCTTGTTGTTTCTGAGAAACAAGATAATAAATACATAAAATAAAAGAAAGGAGTAGATTTATGTGGTTAAGAAATAGGTAATGTACAGTATTCACTGTGTTCTTTATTCAGTGTTTTTGTATTCAGCACTGCAGGAAGAAGGCATGGGGAAAATATGCAGGTTAACTTTATGAAGAAAAATAGTCAGTAAAAGCAGACATAAGAAACTATTTCTATTTTTTTTGGGGGGGGGCTCTTATTTGTACCCAAGTAATGGCAAGTTAAGCTTGATGAAAACAAGCTATTGGAGGTGTTCAGGTTCTAGTGCTGAATGGAACTATTGAAACATAGAATTTGATGGCAGATAGGGACCACTAGGCCCACCTAGTCTGCCCATTTCCCTACCTAATGGATAAGCTGCAGACCCTAGTTAACCAACAGCCTACTTCCTACCACCCCACCACTAGAATTACCTTATGTCTATCCCATGCATTCTTGAATTCCCCTACTATTTTTGACTCCATGACCTCCTCAGGAAGGCTGTTCCATGCATCAACAATACTCTCTATCTTCAAATTGTGCCTCCTTGTTCTTGCACATCTCTTTTTCTGAAAGATGCTACCCTCTTGGACTTTGTTGGTTCCCTTGAGATACTTGAAAGTTACTATCATGCCCCCCCCACTCCTTTCTTCAAGGCTATACATATCAAACTCCGTTAATATTTATTCATATGTCTTCTAGTGCAGACCCTGCACCATTTTGGTTGCTTTTCTCTGGACAGCCTCCCCCCGTCTATGTTTTTGTCAAGATGGGGTCTCCAGAACTGCATGTAGTACTCCAGATGTGGTCTCACCAACAGACTGTACAAAGCAATAACAACTTCCTGTTTTCTACTGGTGGTGCCTCTCCATATGCATCCCAGTATTACCTAAGCCATTCTTACTGCCTTCTCACATTGCTTGCCCACCTTTAGGTCATCTGATATAACTACCCCCCCCAGGTCCCTTTCCATTTTTATAGTTGTTAGTATCTCACCCCCTATTGTGTACTCTTCCCCTTGGTTTTTGTTTCCCAGGTACATTACTTTGCACTTCTTTGCATTGAATCTAAGCTGCCATATATTTGACCATTCCTCCAGCCTTGCCAAGACCCTTCTCATCCTTTCCACCCCACCTTGTGTATAAACCCTGTTGCAGATCTGTGTGCTGTCTGCAAAGACGAGAGACATACTTTTTCTTCCAGTCCCTTTGCAATGTCACTTACAAAGATATTAAAAAGGACCGGACCCAGTACTGAACTCTGCGGTACCCCACTAGTAACCCCCCCTTTCTTCACGATGGACTCCATTTACTCTAACCCTCTGTGTCCTGTTGTCCAGCCAATGATTTACTCAGGCTACCACCTGGGGACCCACTCCAAGGCTGGCTAATTTGTATACTAATCTTATGTGCTGGACTGTGTCAAACTTCTTACTAAAATCTAAATAGGCCATGTCCACAGCACCTCCCTGGTCAACTACTATGGCCACCCAGTCAAAGAAATCTATTAGATTCATCTGACATGACCTTCCTGGTGTAAATCCATGCTGCCTTGGGTCCTGTGTCCCACTGGCCTCTAGGTAATCAACAATTCTTTCCTTCAGAAGTGATTCCATCATTTTCCTTACCACTGAGGTCAAACTAACAGGTCTGTAGGTACCTGCCTCTGCCTTGCTCCCATGTTTGTGAAGGGAAATCACATCCACCCTCCTCTAGTCCTCAGGTACAACACCATCCACCCATGATTTGTTAAAAAGGTTAATCAGTTGTGGTACTAGTTCTCCCCTTAGTTATTTAAAACTTCTGGGGGGAATTCCATCAGGCCCCATTGCTTTATCCACCTTCAGTTTTAAGAGTTCCTTCAGAACCCTTTCTTCTGTGAAAGGACTGATATCAACCCCTCTATCCAGAGTGTTCTATTTACTCGATTAGGTACTTTCCCCTCCTCTTCCTTTGTGAATACTGAGTAGAAGTTGTCATTCAGTATCCCTGCTTTTTCAGTGTCCCTCTCTGCCCAACCACCCTCCTCTTCACTCAGCCTCAGTATCCCTGCTTTAGTCTTTCTTCTCTCCCTAATGTACCTACAAAAGGTTTTATCCCCCATCTTAACTGAGCTGGCTATCTTTTCCTCGGTTTGGGCCTTTGCTATTCTGACTGCCTTTTTGCTTCCTTCCTTTTTTTTTTTTTGCTCCCTCTTTGCTATTCAGGTTGCCTTCCCTGCTTCCTTCTGCTTTAAATGGTACAGTTCTCTGTCCTGCTCCTTCTGTGTTTCCTTATACTTCCTCAATGCTATCTATTTCTCCCTAACCTTCGCTGTCACTTCTTTTGAGAACCATAGTGTTATTTTCTTTCATTTTGATTTGTTTATTTGCTTCACACAAAGGCTTGCTGCCTCTGTGATGGCATTTTTGATGTTTCCCCATTGTTGCTCCACCCCACCTTCGTGCATGTTTTCTAGTGCTTTTCTGAGACACTCTCCCATTTTGACAAAATCATCTCTCTTGAAGTCCAGTACCTTTGCTTTTTATGGTTTAACTCTATAGCTAAGTTTATTGTGAACCACACTGTTTGGTAGCCAATTGTTCCCAGATGTCTACCCACTTCTAGATCTGAAATCCTTTCTCCATCCCCATTTGAGAGTATCATGTCTAAGATTGCTCCCTTCTGAGTGGGTTCCAACACTAGCTGTCTGAGGCTAACCAACATGACCAGCTATGCTAAATGTCCTCTTAGATGGCACAATTATGGGGGGGTCATAGCCAGTTGTACCAAATGACATGATAAATGTATCATCTCTGTCCAGTAGCCTAATTGATCTACCTGAAATAGCTCAAGAAACTGCAAAATAGATTTTCAAGATATTTTCCACAGAAAAGAGACCTGGAGACACTTGAGAGGTGGCCTCACACTTGGAAAATGAGATTTAATGCTACAAAATGCAGTGTTCTCCACTTGGGGCTTAGGAACCCTGATCATGAGTACTTTTTGGGTGGGGAGAAACTGCAGGTTCTGGGAAGGGGAAGGATCTTGGTGAGTTCATAGATGCCAGAATAAATAACACTGAGCAGCGTAGGAGGGCGGCAGCTAAAGTAAAGTAGAATGCTTGGGTGTATTACCCTGGGGATAACCTCGGGGAGATGGGAGATACTTCTTCCTCAGTATAACTGCCTGATTAGACCATACCTGGAGTACTGCATGCAGTTTTGGCACCTGTACTTGAAAAAGGACATTGCCATCCTGGAAAGGATCCAGAGGAGGATGACCAGGATGATGCTAGGTACAAGGAAAGATCCTGTGAGAAGGCTTGAGGAGCTGAACATGTACTCCTTGGAGGAGAGGATAGATGGGGGAAGGTATTATCTAGGTCCTTAGATATCTAAAGGGAGTGAACAGGGTCAGTCTTAATAGGTTTTTCCAGGTCAGAGAGGAAGGGACCACCAAGAGGCATTCCATAAAGTTGGTTGGCTGGAGGCTCAGGGGTGAGACTAGGAGATGTTACTTTGCCAAGAGGGTGGTGGCCCCATGGAATGCACTGCCCATGGAACTGCTGGCTGCTGCTACAGTGGAAGAATACATGAGGGGTTGGGAAAGATATAAGGGAGAGGTAAAGCTGAGAAATGCCAGAAATTTAGGTGTAACTCTGGTGGGGGATGGGGTCGGCTAGGATTATTTGGGACATGGGTCAGCAATATTGTCTTGACTGTATGCTGCTTTTTGAGCAGACTCGATAGACCTTTTGGCCTACACTGCTGGCATCTTAGTATGTTAGTATGTAAAAAGGCTTTGACTGTGTCCTCTTCTGTTACTCTTGATATAATGACAAAACAAGCAGTGCCCACTCACCCCCATCAGCGTTAGTGTCAGTAATGGGTGTTTCGCCGAATCTCCATCAGTGAAGCCAAACTTGCTAGATAGAACTCCCTCACTCCCATGAGCTTCTGTTCCAGTCATTTGTGTCACCTGTCCTTGCATGCAACTAGTCAGCTCATCAGACAGCTCTTTTTTAAAGAAAATTAATCACTCAGTGGTTATCCATAGCCAAGTTAAGGATCTCACATTTGAACCAGGGATTCAACATGGTTGCAAAAATGTGGCTGCCACTCTCCAGAACTTTGTGTGTTAATATGTCCCTAGGAGCCGCTCTTTGCTGAAAATGAGTGGTTTCATGTGCCTTCAGCTGACTCAAGCTGAAGGCTAGTAAAACCACTCATTTTCAGCAATGAGTGGTGATGGGGATATATTAATATAATATCGATCTAGAGTGATCAATAATATAAATATATATAGGTACATCAGCGAGCTTAGAAAGACAAAGGGAGGGATAGTGAGGCTGAATAGAATGAACGGTGGGTGGGCAGAGGGGGACAGTGAAAAAGCAGGGATACTTAATGAATATTTCTGCTCAGTATTTACAAAAGAGGAGGGGGAAGTGCCTAATCAAATTAACAGAAGCACTCCAGTCCTTTCACAGAAAAAAGAGTTCTGCAAGAACTCCTAAAACTGAAGGTGGACAAAGCAATGGGGCCAGATGGAATTCACCCCAGAATTCTAAAAGAATTAAGGGGGGAACTAGTGAAACCACTGGCAACTCTTTTTAATAAATCATGGAAGGATGGTGTAGTACCCGAGGACAGGAGGAAGGTGGATGTGATTCCCCATCACAAAAGTGGGACCAAGACAGAGGCTGGAAACTACAGACCTGTCAGTCTGACCTCAGTGGTAGGGAAAGTGATGGAGTCACTTCTGAAGGAAAGAATGGTTGAGTACCTAGAGACCAGTGGGGCACAGGACCCAAGGCAGCATGGGTTCACAGCGGGAAGGTCATGTCAGATGAATCTAATAGATTTCTTTGACTGGGTGACCAAAGTAGTAGACCAGGGAGGGGCTGTGGACATGGCCTACTTAGACTTTAGCAAGTCATTTGACACAGTCCCACACAAAAGATGAATAGTCAAATTAACCAGACTGGGAGTGGGTTCCAGGGTGGTGGCCTGGGTAAAACATTGGCTGGACAACAGGACACAGAAGGTAATTGTAAATGGAGTCCATGCTGAAGAAAGAGAGGTTACTAGTGGGGTACTGCAGGGTTCAGTATTGGGTCCAGTCATTTTTAATGTCTTCATAAGTGACATTGCAAAGGGACTGGAAGGAAAAGTATGCCTCTCTCTGCAGATGTCACAAAGATCTGCAACAGGGTTGATACACAAGGAGGTGTGGAAAGGATGAGAAGGGACTTTGCAAGGTTGGAGGAATCATCAGAAGTGCAAAATAATGCATCTGGGAAACAAGAACCCAGGGGAAGAATACACAATGGGGGGGGGAGGTAGTAACAACAACAAAAAAGGAAAGTGACCTGGAGGTAATCATATCAGATGACCTTAAGGTTAGCAAGCAATGTGAGAAGGCATTAGGGAGGGCTGGGGGTATACTGGGATGCATAGGGAGAGGCATCAGCAGCAGAAAACAGGAAGTTGTTATCCCTCTGTACAGACAGTTGGTGAGACCCCATCTGGGAGTACTGTGTCCAGTTCTGGAGACCCCATCTCCGCAAGGACAAAGACAGGATAGAGGCAGTCCAGAGGAGGGCAACTAAAATGGTGCAGGGTCTGCAAGAGAAGCTGTATAAGGAGAGACTAAAGGAGCTTAATATGTATACCCTTGAGGAAAGAAGGGAGAGGGGGGACATGATAGAAACTTTTAAGTAACTCAGTGGAATCAACGAAGTCCAAGAGGGTAGCATCTTTTAGAAAAAGAGACGTGTAAGAACAAGGGGACACAATTTAAAGATGGTGGGGGGTTCAGGGGCAATGTGAGGAAGTATTATTTCACAAAGAGGGTAGTGGATGCATGGAACAGCCTTCCTGAGGAGGCTGTGGAGTCTAAAACTGTGGGAGAATTCAAGAATGCATGGAACAGACATAAGGCAATTCTTGTGGGGGGTAGGAAGAAATAGGCTGTTGGTTAACTAGGATCTGTGGCCTATCCTGTAAGTAGGGAAATGGGCAGACTAGATGGGCCAAGCGGTCCTTATCTGCCATCAAAGTCTATGTTTCTATGTTTCATCAGACAGCTCTCTTTGAATGAAAATGAATCACTCGGTGGTTATCCATAGCCAAGTTAAGGATCTCACATTTGAACCAGGGATCCAACCTGGTTGCAAAAATGTGGCTGCCACTCTGCAGCACTTTATGTGTTAATATGTCCGTCGGAGCCACTCTTTGCTGAAAATGAGTGGTTTCATATGCCTTCAGTTGAGCGAGAACAGCAAAGTAAAGCTGAGCTGTTCTGGCTCAAGCTGAAGGCAAGTGAAACCACTCATTTTCAGCAATGAGTGGTGATGGGGATATATTAATATAATATTGATCTAGAGTGATCAATAATATATATATTTTTTAAAACTGTTCTCAGAATGTGCCCATTTCTAGGGCATCTGCACATGAGATGCTCTTCACAGAATAAGAGTGCCTCATGAGCAGGTGAAAGGAGTGCTCCTATTGGTCAGGAGCACTTCCTTGATCTATAATTGCTTACCTTGCATCCAGTTCAACATTCGGCTACTCTGAGAGTACAGCTGCTTTATATGGATTCTCAACTTTCCTGTCCCTATCTCTAAATGGATGCTTTTAGTATGTGTACTGCTGGGATCACCTCACTCAGAGTGGCAGTGGATGCAGAGATGATTGATGCTTCTCTCAAATGGCCCAGTTACTCTCACCATGGTGTCAAACAGTGACCACTCATTGTGGCCTCGGACTTTGTCAGTGTTACACTCCATTACCATGTCATGAAGTGTGCACTTCTGTTCCAGCAGTCTAGAGAATCAGGTATGATGAATTCTGTCTGGTTCTGACATCCTGTGTCAGGTGATGTTGAGATAGACCAAGGCATTCCTGCACTTCTCTTAGTAGGTTAGTTGTTTTTACAGAGCAATACAAATGAGCACAGATGGAGCATGCTGTGGAGACAGCCTTGCTGGCCTTAGTGCTGTGACATAGCATAGAGGTGGCCACTAAATTCAAGGTGTAGGCAAAGTAATAATTGGTGACAAAGTTTCAATCAATATCTGCTTTCACCATATTTTTTCCCATTATTTGTGACCAAAACACAACGTGTAGACTGGTACCAACTGTCCATGACTGTGGCATGTCTTGAAATAATGTTAGGATGTTCAGTGATGTGTGGTCTTTCTCAGTTAGCCCAACATTTAGAAGATCAGACCTAATGTGGCTACCAGAGTGTGGAGGGATGAAATAAGAGCCAGTGACAGAGAAAGAAGGAGGACTCCTCAATCCCAGACATAGGTGTTTGCACAAACCAGTGTGCAGTCAAGGAGAGATACTGTAAGCGTGCATGGAGTTTGTACTGCTCATGATGTCTGAGGTGTAGTGGAAAATTCTACCATCAGCCTCCAAGATTTGTGTGGCAATTACCATTCCCACATTCTTATATATCTTTGGCACTATAGTGCATGGAAATTTAGAACATGATGGGAGCCAGAACCATGGATGCAAGTGCTTCAGAAGTCTATGAAAGCCGGTGACTTCTACAAGTGAAAAGTGTTGCAGATCCAATGTCATCTTTTTGTCTGAGCTGTGTGATCTGCAGATGGGGTGACTGGTATTTCACTCTGGCCTGGAAGGCATTCACTATCGGCACTGATCATGGATGAGGGGATGTTCCAGGCTTGCCAGATGGTGTAGAAATAGCAGGCACTGGTGACTGGCCAGAGTGTTTGGCATGCATGGAGATGTCACTTTGGTGCTGAGGGGAGATAGAGTGGTAGTAGTATGTAAGTAAGTAAGTAAGTAGTATTTTATTTATATTAAGTGCCCTTCCCAAGCTCAGGGCACTTTTACAATAAAAACAATTAAAATCACATTACACACAATAAATCAAACAACCATACAGTATACTTACTCATCATGTACCAGCAAATTCTAAGGCAAAAATGAAAGTTTTTAATAGTTTTTTTAAAACTTTCAACAGTTAGGCATGTTATGTACAGCACAATTGTTTTCATAGGTAAAATGGTTTGTGGCATTATCAGTGCCACCAGCACCACTGGCATCATCATCACCACAAGATGGATCTGAAGGAAACACAGACATAGACAATGGCACTTTAACAACTTGGGGATGTTTTATATTTAGGTGGTTAAATAAAGATGTATTTGTCAACTTACAGAGATCCCTCCGCTAATAGTTATACTGTACAGTATGTATGCTGCCTTTCTGTTGTCTTGTCTTAGTAACACAAAATGCAACCTTACCATGTTCTCACTGCTCCTGACACCACTCTAGAGGCTAGTTTCACCAGAATCACCATGACTTTTTTGGCCCTAACTAGCCTATCTTGTTTGGACTTACATCAGTGGTTTCCCCTGGCACCACTGGTGCCCCTGCACCTGTTCTCTGAGATTGTTTATGCAGCCTGATTAACAAAATGTTAAAAGGTAGCTTGCCTAGTTTTTAGGGAGGAGTCACATACTTCTTTCATGCCACTACAACCTTTAGAGGCTGTGTTTTTTAATCACCTGATGTTCTTGTTTCATGGTTCTCTGGGTACTCCCCATGATTTGTCTCATCACCAAAGCTGTTTAGATTAACCTCCTAAAATGATGCATCAGTGATCAACTATCTTGGTGGAAAATACTCAGACACAGATGAGAGTGTCTCTTCTTGCTGTACACTGATAATGTCTACAGTAATAGAGACTGACTGTGAAACAGTAGGTATCACTGTAGGTTTGAACATAGTACTTGTTTTGCAATTCAACAAATTTTATTACAGTTTCAGAAGGATGTAATAACAACAGAAACACCAAATGACAATTAAAATGGGAAATCAATAAAAACAACACCCAATCTACCCCCCAAAAAACTCTCCCCTTCCCCAAACAGCATCTGAATGAATAACTGTATTGGAGAAAACACTAAAGAGAGAACAAGATAACAGCTCCTAGAAACAGCTGTGAACCAGAAGGGTTACTGAAGGTGAGAGGGAAAACGCGTTTAAATCAGTGAACCTACAACTTGGGCTTCTGTGCGAGGTTAGCATATAACGGTGACCAAATATTCTGAAATCTTGCCTATGTACCACTTTACTTGGCCATAGCCTTTTCTGCTGATACAACAGTTAATAGTGTGTGGTACCATTGTGCATGGTAAGGCTACCAAGTACCCTTCCAATGTTGTAAAATCAGAAGTTTGGTAACTGAATCCACAAATGCCATATAATGCTTGAGGGTAATTAGCGATGCAGCAAAATTAAACTCTGCTGGCGAAGTGAATGTGAAGTGGCCACTTTGCGCTGTGGAGTGTCCAATCGGAAAGGCTCACTTCGCTTTATAATTACTACTTTGCATTGTCATTCCACCTTAATGTGAAATAAGGTGGAATGGCAACAATACTGGCAGCCCCTCAGTGCCCCCCACACATAGTCACCAGAATTAATCTGCATCCCCAAAATGCTGTTGTCTTGTGTCCAGAAAACTCTCCAGTGCTGGTGAAGTGAAATGAGAGCACAACAAGAAATAAAAAGTCTCCCAGAATTAATGGCACAGTCAGTCATGCACACAATGGACGTGGTCACATCACACACAGACACCAGAATTAATGTGCATACCCAAAATGCTACTGTCTTGTGTCCAGAAAATTTCCCCGTGCTGACAAAGTGAAATGAGAGCATAACAAGAAATGCAGTCTACCTGAATTAATGGCACACTCAGTCATGCACACAGTAGTCACACACAGTCATCAGAATTAAATTGCATCCCCAAAATGCTACTGTCTTGTGTCCAGAAAATTCCCCAGTGCTGGTGAAGTAAAATGAGAGGGTAAAAAAAAATGTGAAGACTCCCAGAATTAATGGTGCACTTTGTCATGTGAGCAGTGGCCACACACAATTACCAGAATTCATTTGCATACCCAAAATGCTACTCTCTTGTGTTGAGAAAATTCCCCATTGCTGATGAAGTGAAATGAGAGTGTAACAAGAAATGCAAAGTCTCCCAGAATTAATGGTGTACTGCAAATGCACAGACAGATTAAGATTGTGCTGCACACTCAAGAGATGTGGAGTGAAACACAGAGGCACAACAACACCTAACCAATGCTCACAAGTCACAAATCCAAATCTTGAAAAGAATATCTTTTGCCGGTTGAGAGGGGGGTAGTGAACAGCAATAACAGTCCACTACCAGTAAAGATACCTCAAAGCAGTATAAAAAATTAATGCAGGTGCAGTGGATCGCAGGTTCACACTGCTGCAGTTACTCAGGCATAATAAAAGTTATCTAATTTAATGATACACATTGCACACACACTCACATACACGCTACAAGTATTGCATAGCAAATTGAAAACCTTTAGCAATATAACCAAATATTTTAAACAAACTGAAATTATACACCGCTGCAACACTACAATCAGCAAATAAATATCAAGAATTACTGAAAATATTACTATGTGTAGATTAACACAATTATACAAGAAACATGTAAGCAAAACAGAAAGACTTCCTTTTTCTCCCAGTTAATCTACCTACACCACAAATACACCCCTGTCCCAAAACACACTTCACAGAACACAGACTGACTATTCTAAATTAACATTCAAAATCCAAAACAAACAATAAACACTCAATGATATGAGCATAGGAGGGTTTCCTACAATTGATGCACTACATGTTGAGCAACAAAATGGCTAAAAAAGGCTTTTTAACAGATTTTAGAGGATTTGAATCACAGAGCTCTGAGAGGAAGCTGTGTCCATCTTCCACTATACAAACACACTACACAGAACTGAGGCTGTGCAGAACAGTCTAGATCCCATATGACTTGCAATCCCATGAAGCACTGCAAATTCATCTTGGAGCTCAATAACAAGGCAAAGTGATGCGAAGTACATTGATTTTAATGTACTTCACTTTAAAATTGGTGAAGAAGTGATTTGGGGAAGACAGAATAACATGAAGTCACTGGTTTGAATAGACTTGGCAATCCCCATTATGATGTGAAATACTCCACTTTGTGTTGCAAGGCTCTCATGGATTCCACATTACTCTACGGATCACTCCGTGGAACGAATTTCTGCAACTTGAGCCATCTCTAAGGATAATGGAAGGGATGGCAGGATAATCTCCTAGTAAAGACACCTCTGCTGTAAAACATTTAAATGGTTAAATATATCTACAGTTTATTCTCTAATACATTGTCAAAATCTTTTTTATTCAAGAACATAACCATAACATATGATAAAGAGACCCCTCCATGTCTCCACAAGCATCCCAAACTAGTGATAGCATCTTACCCATTCTATAAAGTCATATAGGAGAAAAATAAAGATCACGTAACAGATTAAACTGCAGTAAATGAAGCCTATCCTGTTTAACAAAACAGTAAATATTCAACCAAATTCCATGCCACAATGATTCAGCTTAGTATATTTTAAAACTGACTTCCAGTAATGGGAAACTGGTGGAAACTGACTCCATGATTTTACACCTAGCTCTGTTTATAATCTACAAATAGGTTTGTCTCTGCCTATTATCACCATAAAGTCCTGAAAATAGATACCCACAAGGGAGTCACCTGGGGAAAGACCTAAGAAATCAGTGATATATGTCCTAAGCTGAATGAGTTTAAAATAATCTTTAGGACCCAAGGAAAATGTAGCCATAATTTGTTTTATCAATAAAATGTTCCCGACCCCGAGTATATCTCCAATAAAAGAACCAACCATACTCTTAGAGAATGTATATAGCAGTGGTTTAGCTGAGATGCATATGTTAGGATTACCAAAAAGATGTTGATAAGTATCTTTTACATGTCACAAAATAAGGACCCTACAAACTTGTCTGTGAGCTGCAAATTCCCTTCCCACTGGGTTACCCTTAAACATTTTCAGTAAATATGAATTAGCAAGGTATACAAGAGAAGCTGGTTGATATATGCTTCTGGAAACGTGCAGCTTCAATATGCTTCCAACTCGTCAAGTCATCCCTGACTTTGGTGGAAATACCCCAATGGAAGTATTTGGTAACTTGATATCTGGTAACTGAAGAATGCGTGCTGTTCTCAGCCAACGCAGTTTGTGATTCAAATGTCTGGAAGTTTTCCCAGCCCATAAAATGTTGGAGTGAAATGAGTGAATACACTTAAACCTTTTATTGGGGAGGAAAATACTAAGCACAGATAAAAGGGAAAGAGGATGAGAAGGACCAACATCTTAATAACATTGACTCTTCCCCAAAGAGACAGTGGGAGATGACGCCACTGATTGAGCTTGCCTTCAAGACCGTTTATTAAAGGATCTAGATTCCATGTTTTTAATTGACTCAGGTCCTTTGTATCATGAAGACCAAGACAGGTAATGGTCTTAGATTCTCAATGAAGGCAAATTTCTGATACCTAGGCTTTAGTACAGAATGGGAAAGAACATAAACCACGGTCTTTTGTTTGTTTAGCTTATAACCAAACAAAGACACTGAAATGTTAAATAATATTGAATAATGTATTTAGCGTGGAATGCTAATTTGTAATATGATGCAACAAATCATCTGTGAATGTGGGTATTTTGTAGGTGACCCCTGCTATGTGGATACCAGATACCTCATGTTCTTGATTGATCATCCAGATTAAAGGCTCACTGTATAAGTTAAATAGATGTGGGGAAAAGGAGCAGCCCTGTCTCATTCCACTGGCCAGTCATATTAACTCTGATATCTCATTGTTGCAAAAAACATAAGTGGTTGGAAACGGTAAAGAGTTCTTATTCTTTGAATGATTTCTTCTGGAATATTATAGGGCCTCAAAATAGAGATGAAGTAAGGCTAAGCTAAGGCCTTTTCTGTGTCCAGGGACACCAACATTGCTTGGAAGTCAGGGTCCCAGGACACAGACTTGAGGTATAAGAATTTCCTAAAATGGTCACTGGCATTTCTGCCTGCAATAAATTTGGTTTGTTCTAGATCAGTTAGTGGGATACACCCTTTGGATAACTGGAGAGCTATTATTTTGGCAAAAAGCTTAACGGTGTTGACCAAATGAGAAATGGTGTGATAGTTTCCCACTTTAAGTGGTCCTTCTCTGGCTTGGCCAGTAAGACTATACACACCTTACAAAGAGACTTTTGCCATATCAGGGATGTGCCCCAATAGTTGAATAATTTTACCAATAATGGAAGTAAAAGGACTTTAAGGGTTTTATATGATAGAGCAGAAAAAAACATCTGAACCAGAAGCTTTATCTAGGGGCAAGGAGTTTATAATTTGGCTGACTACTTACGGTGTTATAGGGCCTATTAGAGAAAGTTGTGCCTGTGTGAGAGAAGGCAATCAGACTTGGTTCAACAAAGCATTCATAGCAAGATCAGATGAGGAAGAGTGAATCAGCTGGTGTGTACAGTTCCTGAAAGTTTGCATGGAATATGCATAACATTTTCTTAGCATTACTGGTGATTAAAGTGGAATTAGGGATTTCTAGGTCTAAGATCCACTTAAAGGGAGGTCAATTTCTTCAACCATAAAGTCAGTAGTTTCCCAATTTTCTCACCTTCTCCAATGTGCATAATGTATCTTTATTTAGTTTTTATTTAAAAGGTAGGTGCACTAGCCAACAGTGTGACTATTTTCAGGCACGACCCAGGACAGTACGGAACATAAGTACAAGTACAGGAGAGTACAAACTGGTAATAGGTGGGCAAAGCAATAAATTTAAACTGCTATGTTTCCTATACTGGGAGTCAACCCCAGGCTGCCTGGGTGAAAACCAGGAATCCTAACTGCTAGACCATATGGGAAGCATATAGGCTTTATGATGGGAATTGGCTCTATCTACCTGGTCTAGCAAATGACTTGCATATTGAGTTCAGATTCTAGCTCATTCTAAATTAAATTTATTGCAGTATGAGGGAGATGAAGAGCCTTCCATAACCAGATTCTGTGCAGCTAACTCTCTAAATGTGCTGTTTTTTTTTTTCCTGATTGAAACCAACCATATTAATTCCCACCCCAGAGGGATTTTAAGGCAGCCAAACATATGTCCATTGAAGAAAACAGGTTCCAATTATCCTTACTAAATTGTTGCATAAATGTCTGAGAGCAAAGTAAGATCCTTCAACAGTAAGACATTAAGTGACCAGGTATGGGGCAGAAGGGTTAGGTGTGGTATAGCATTTTGAGGAGGAGTTGGAAAATGGAATTGTCTGATTTTGCCCAGGCATGAATGTGTCTAGCCAAAATACATGGCAGTAACTGCTTGCGTATCAAGAGGCAGTCTTATCTGGAAAGGGCCTTTTGGGAAGTGAAGTAAAATGTGAACTCCAGTACGGAAGGGTGTCCTCCTAGCAGCACTTCTAGTACTGTACTTTGAATGGTCCTTTAATGTGTTCCCTGGTATCAGCCAACATCCATCTGGTGGTAGTAGAGACAGCAGGCTTTAATAGGGTAAAACATAATTTCTTACAGTGGATACACCCTGACCATTGAGCTGCAAAACACTCACCCTCTCCTGCTGCATGCCACTCTATAACTGCTGCAGCTTTGCTGGGGATGCAGGACCAGCTCTGTTTTCGCATATTATGTGCTCTATATGCCATGATTGCATTCCTCACTGGAAGATGTATTAATTATAAATTATATTATTATGAATGGTATTTACACCACTGCAACAATACTGAACTGATAACTTTGCCACACTTATAGTCAAGCCTGACTAGTAAATTCTCAAAAACAGAAATATTTCTTTCAAAATCTTGAGCATTCCTCTCAAGCTTCTGTCACTGAAATGAGGGACCTGGATAATTTGGTACACTAAAAATGAGGGACACTGAGGGTCACAGACCCTCAAATGAGGAACACATACTCAAACATAGAGATGCAAGCTCAAAGCACCATGGAAGCCTTTGTGTTTACTTGTACAAAGTTAAGTTATAATCATAGAAGCATAGAAGTCTGATGGCCCATCTTGTCTGCCCTATCCCTCTCTCATTTATTGCCCATCTCCCAGGGTCTCCCCTTACCCCCACCTGCCAATCCCATATGTCTCTCCAATTACTTCTTAAATCCCTCCACTCTTACCTCCCCCACCACTTGCTCTGGTATTTCATTCCAGGATACCACCACCTTCCCTGTTAAGACCCACGCCCTAGCATTACCTTTATATCTTCCTCCATCTAATCTTAGACTATGCCCTCTAGTTATAGCCCCCTCCTGCCTTTTAAATATGCTCCTCCTTCACCTTGTTGATTACCTTTATGTAGTTACATGCTTCAGTCATGTCCCCACTCCACCTTCTTGTTTCCATTGGGTTCAGAATAGATCCAATTTCCTCCACCTACACTGGAATGGCTTCTCTTGCAAGTGATGCACCGTCGTGGTTGCTCTTCACTGTACCCTTTCTCTCCCATTAAGGTCCTTACCTAAATATGATTTCCAGAACTGGACCTTGTTCTCCAGGTGCAGCCTCACCATTGATTTATAATGATGCATGATTACCTCCCTCTATCTGCTGGTTATACCCCTCTCAAAGCTTTGATTTGGCATCTCAAAATATGAATTTCTGAAGCAAATCTTAAAGTTGTAGTGCATTCTGCATGTCAGGAGGACCTTTACCATAAGGGGTGGATGAGGAACAAAGTAATTTCATGGATAAAAGAAGGGATGTCCCTCAAAATGACAGACTCTTGAGCGGTATGATCTTGAGCATACAGCTACAAACATAGAAAATTTTCTTTAGTGCACTGCGGTGCTTACACATACAGCAGAAAAGCAGCTATTTGAAACAATAAGAGTCAGATTACTAGTTTCACCATACTAGCAGCAGCTTTGGTGCCCTCACACTAGCTTCAGTGGACATGGATGGAGTCAAACCTGGGTTACTCACAGGAAGATTTCTAATATTAAATTTAACAGGCCTCTGCATTTTCCTATAGAGAAACTCACTACAATTTTGCATCATAAGAGGTTGGTTATAATGGCATTCTCAAATGGGTTTCACTAAAAGCCCACATCCATACTCATTGCTATGACGGGGCTGACAGTGGAAAATGAGTCCATCAATTATATAAGACAAAGCCTGGGGGACAATGAAAAATTCAAGGTTTAAACACACCCTCAGTGTTGGATGCTTCTAGAAATCACGTGAGATTTACTCCTGGGGTTTATGTAGCATCCTGTACATTGGGTGTGTTTAAAATATAGGAAAAAGTTTGGGTTGATGTGTATAATGAGAGTTTTACACAAACTGAGGTGCTGAAAGCCACATTAACACCAAGAGCGAAGTTTGAGGGATTTATCTCGGCATCCAACACCAAAGGGGTGTGCAACATTTGTGTTTATAAACCACCTCATATTTTATTGTATATAATTGTTGAGTTTCATTTTTTCCACTTCAGCAATTCTATAAAATAATTAGAACAGAAGATGTCTCCGTGCAGCCACCATCTGATAGGGTTTCAGAAGGGTCAGTGGCTGGACATGGCTGCTGGAAGAAAGACTTTATTTTTCTTTTCAGTGGTTAGGTTAGGAGGCATCATTTTGGTGGCATCCATTTTTGTTCTTTAAAAAATTACTTACTGCAGAGTCAGATGGTGATCTGGTCTCAGCGGGTTAGGTTGGCTCCGGGAATTGTGGAAGAGCGGTGCCTGTCAGTTGCATGTACACAAAATATAGGAAGCCCAGCATGTGTTTGACATAATGAACACTCTTTTATTGTGGCAAATTACACTACAGGTTTCCCATAAAAAAAAACATTAATTATATCTGCATTATTAACAGTTCTGCAAGCATTATTGTACTGTAGATTGTATTATGAAATCAAGTCACTCATGTCTTTGCAGCAATGCAGAATATGCAAGTCTCTCTCACTCACTATATTTAAGCCTGACTAAATTCTCAGAAAATAAATATATAAATGCAATGTCCACCAATTTGGGGGCTTACCTTTTGCCTGTTTCTCCTGTTCTACTCCTCCTCAAAACACCTCTCGAATGCCTGCCATTTTTACGTCTGCAGTGGGTAGAGCCTGCAGACGTTTTGCATCAGAAAAGGACTTAAGTCATGTTTTCCGTCCACACAACATGATAACAGTTTTAATAGTTTCTTCCGTGGAGAGCTCAATTACTACGCTGACTGCGCAAGGCATAGTAGTTAAAGAGCCCTATTTTTCTTGCTGCTTCATGTCTCCAGAGGTCCCCTCCCCTGGAGAGTATGTTTAACCTGCCTCAACTCCTCCCCACAAGGAGTTTACTGCAGTTGTAAACAAACCCTCCCACAATCTCCCGCTGTGTGCTGTATGCCCCCACCCCCTAGTTTGTTATTGTGAACTGAAATTGAATAACAAAAAAATATTGCCTGTCACACAAAGTCAGGAACAATCAAAATAGAACCAGTTATGGTACAACTTGCCGATGAACAGTAACTGGTGACCATCAGAGGGTGGGGTGGTTGTGCCAAAAGCTTTTTTTTTGTTGTTGTTGTTAATTATAATATCTAACTACACTAGCGTTCTTTGTGCGAAACATCACAGCCTTAGGTGCCAACCAATACAGTGGTGGTGAGGTGCTAAAGAAAAACTAACTACCGCCAGCCACTGAGTTTGAGGGCGTCAACCCCAACCCACACAGTGCTGTCTACCTGCTACCTGATTGACTGTTTCCAGCATGGGTCCGTAATTTCTTTTATGGTGAAATATATGAAGTTACCTTTTGAAAATTGTTTTTCTTAGAAGCAGAAAGTGGTGGAGTACAGTACTTTAGAAAATGCCATGGCTAGCAAACAAAGTGAAATGTATACACTTTTAATGCCAACTGTATGACATTTATTAACAACTCCATTCAACTCTTAAGACTATGATTTGTGTAAAGATATTTTCATATTTCACATTCTGATGTTATTTGTGTTTGTTTGACATTTATAAATTAAATGGCCACTTATGATTTACACAATACGGTCTCCAAAAAAATAAATTGAGGGAGTTTATATATTGTTGCCACAACCCTGTATCCTACATGTAACAGATTTCACAAAATTGCAGTCACTGATTTAGAAAACCTCTAACTCCTGACATTTTGTCAATTTGATTTGTTGCTATTTTGCCAGCAGTTAAGTTAATAGTTTTTACTATCTACGTTATTGTTCTTTAGAAAATATTAGTCCAGTGAGCACTAAATGCCAACACCTTCTAATAAACTGACAGACACTTATGTTGTTATGGTTTACAGAAATTGTAATTAACATGCAAAAAATACAAAAGGTGATTCCACCAGAAAACGAAGGAGAACTAAAAACAATAAGGAGCAATGCTAGTATTTAAAACTTTGGTTGCACATTTACAACAATCAGACAGACATGTAAACGTTATAGTGTGGAAAGCTATAGAAGTGTGGTGTCACCTATGTTTACCACCCCTATTGTTGGCCAGATAAAAGTCCATACCAAACTCTGTAGATAATACTGTAGTTGACACAAATAAATCACATAATAAATTAAATTTATTTATTTAATTAAATTTTTTAAGCCAGTTTATATAAATCAGGAGGACCGACTGAGGTTTCACTATGAAGTCACTAAAAACTAAATAATAAGAGAATGGGAGTTGGCATTATGAGAAATAATAGACACCTTCAAGCATGGTCCTCTCTTCGCAGATTTTAGACCAGTTAGGTTTGCATGGTGCCCTTGACTGAAAGGACTGATACATTGCAATACTGATTTCAATCATATCTTCTTTTCAAACACGGTACTTGATTCAGTGCTTTTCTGTTAATTAAAATGGGTATTGATGTGATAGATTTATGGTTTGCAAAACCATTTAATCTTTTTTAAGCAATTGTATATTTGTTAAAACTTTGAAACTAAATGGCATATACTATATTCTAGATTTAGATCAATTACCATTTGTAGGAGTGGACAGGGAAAGATAATGTCACTACTTAAATTAAAAACCACAGATGATATCTGGGCTTCAATTATATTGAACTTGATATGTGTTGCTGTTGTTGTTACATGAAGCCAACATTGCCTTTTTTCTACAAAAATGATTATATTCCATATACAGTCTGAGCCAGGGCCATGCACTTGAAGAATATTTACATGTATAAATCATTATGGTCAGATGTTGATATCAAAACAAATAGAAAAATCTGGTCGATCGGTTTGCCACTTATATCTTTTTGGGTGTAAATGGTTAACAGAAGGACGTCCAGTCAACACTTCTGGGGTTCCACCCCTGTTTCTTTGAAATAAGACACACTTATCTTATTATTTTGATAATTACAGTGAGAAAGGTTAAAGGTAACCTGACATGGTAAACATAGGAGTTCCAGGAATAAAATAATACGTGATGTCAAATGATCTTTTGTATACATTTCTCCAGAAAAGGGTAATCTGTGAAAGGCAAGTTATGTAGGAGCAGTGCTGTGCCATTATAACAAGGCTGCAAGGTGGCACAGCCATCAGCGAGGATGGGAAGAACCTGAAGCAATAGCTCTTCCATTGTACTGAGGTCAATACTGCCCTACTGCCAAGTCTGGAACAATAAATCCTTGACCCTCAGCTTGCAGACTTACCAGCCTCTCCAGGTCTGAGGCCAACTGTCATTCCTATTTATTCCTGCAGTTCTGGAACCAGATCTTGACCTGGGTCTCTGTGAGTTGGAGGGCGACAGCAAGCCCAGCTCTTTCTGAGCTACTCAGATATCTCTTGAGGTCAAAGTTTGACTGGAGCTGGAAGACCTGATTCCAGGAGAAGACAGTTCTAGTTTTCTTCTTTTTTGAGATCGAAAGTCTTTCATTTTCAGCTCCCTGATTTTTTTTTGATCAGATCTCGAGCTTCCGTATCGGTTTCTAACTCACTCACAAAATCTAAAAGGATAGGGACACCTATTTAAAGCTTGTACTGCACATAATTTCAAGGTACTGTAACTTGGCCATGCATTTATCTGATGTAAATGCTAAGCCCTTATACTTGCTCCATCCATTCTGAATAAAAATATAAGCATTTACTTTTTAGCAGACAAAATACTGTGTCCTAAACATGGATTTCATTCAGCATACTTCTATAATGTGTCCATATAAATGTTAATGTGACCCATCGCAATATTGCTAATGAGTTAAATTTTAGTATGATTTGTGTATGTTGTTCAACATTGGTAAAATCACATTATTGCAGGACTGATGAAGGTACGTTTACAAATCTATGCAACTTTAAGTACATGTATCCCTTCAACCACATCAAAATGACAGACAGCTATGAACTGCACCAGCTATGACTCACTGAATGCAATGAGAGTGAAACAGGATTTATTGATGACAGTCGAGAGGTACAAGCAGTTATTGGCATAATTGCAGCTTTCCATTTGTTTATTTCCCCCTTTAATTGTGTGACAATTTGCTGTGTCTTTGGTGGACCCCTCATTCTTCTACATTTCTGAGAGTGACTCTCCAAGGATTTTTTGGATGGAAAAGGAAACAAAAGATTGATTCTTTTCAGCTGTGGGGAATTTGTCCATGGTCAGTGTCATTCCCTATCTAAGGAGCGTAAAAGTTATGTTTTACATTTCTATATAACCATTGGCAGGCTTCATAAAATATACACAATGTGCTGAGTGACAGCCCTGTGGTTTGGAAAAAGAGGGGTGGGGGCTTGTGGTACAGATGATAGCATACTCAAAGAGATGCTTAAAAGCAGTACTGCACAAATTCAGTAAGTCTTATTGAAAATGTTCAATCTTATTCTCCAGAGTGGACACTTTCCAGAAATGTGGTCAGAAGGACTTGTCACTCCAATTTACAAATGTGTTGATAAACTCCATCCCAACAATTACATAGGTCACTGTGTTGAGAGTCATATAAGCAAACTGTTCTGTACCATCATCAATAATAACAGGATATCACATTTTCTAACCAGCACAAATATTGTACATCGAAGGCAGATTGGATTTCTCCCCAAACACTGAACCTCTCTTCATAGCCTAACACTACAAACACTTATTAAGAAGCATGCATGAACTACCCAAAGAGGGAAGTTGTATGCCTGTTTCATAGACTTTAAAAGAGGCCTTTAACTCAGTCTGGCATCCTGAAGTGTTTTTTTTAACTCCTCTGGTTTGGAATTGAGGGAAAACGTATCATATTGTTAAAGAAATATACTAATCCATAAAATGTACATTTAAGATACTATAAGACAAGCAGACAGAATCCCTTAATGAGGAATGATGAACAGGACATGGATGTTGATCAAGTCTAACTCGATCTGCCTTTTCCCTTGGTTGAAACTCAAGTGCTAGGATTAACATTAAATGACACTCAGCTAAAATGACAGCTTTATGCAGATGAATTTGTCTTATTATACCCCTCTCAACATGGCCCTCAAGAACACCTAAATATTTTATAGGCATACTGCTCTAAATGGGCTCTCCAGGTAAAATTATGGTTTTCCAGAAAAAGTCGCCCCCCCCAAAAAAAACTTAAATTTCATATTAATGGTAATGAAATAGATATCATACTAGTGTATAGTTACTTTGCCCTACCAAAAGGTGCAAATTATTACATATATATATATGTGTGTATGTGTGTGTATTTATATATCCTTCCAGAATTTTCAGAATTCTAGACCAATCATTATCATTTTTTCAGAGAACCCTGAGAACAAAAATGAACATGCTGAATTTCAGGATACTCTATTTAGGATGGTTGCAGTTTAAAGGTGTAAAAATGTGGGTTTAACATAGGCCAACATTTGCAACCCTAATAGTAGCAGCAGCTCCATTAATGTTGGGTCAAAATAATTTTTATGTGAAAACTCCTGATTTTTGACAGCTATAACTATTATGTGATTATTAATGTGGGACACACATCACTAAAGTATTCTTTTTTCACAGTGTGTGCCACATCTGAGATTAACTCAAGAGGTTTCAAATGGTTTATACATAAGACTGCATATGAATAATCATCATTGTATAAAAGTGCTAGTGAGATATCTACATTTAGTAAGAATCACTACCTGGAGACACAGACTTATTTGTGAGACCTTGTTAAGTCCTAATCTTTATACTCTACGAGGCAGACAAGATGTTGTCACTATGATCTTGCACAGCATTTTTAAACTATGATTGCTTTAACATTCACATTCCAACAAGTACCTAAATACAACTGTTATATGCTTTATGACATGAGTGTGTATGTGTTGTGAAATGCAGAGCATTGCTGATAGCAAAAAACCCAAGATACTGAATTATCTCCAAGCGCCACCATGTTGCATTAGGTTGTAAAAGAACACAAACACCATGCTCGTCCTTTTTACGTCTGCAAGGGCCTGCAGATGTTTTGCTTCAGAAGAAAAGCACTCACCAGATCCAGAACTACTCAAACAATCTACACCTCAGCCCATGACACCAGACCTTACTTTCACTGTAGGACCGCCCATGGTGCCACTCACTAGGCTTGGTCTGTCCCCTTTTCCCAGGTCTCATGATGTCTCAGCTGCCATACATCACATAAGCTGGTTTACTTGCTGGCTTTCTGGTTGTGTTTCTGTGGAGACAGATGGAGTAGGTGTGGGAGGGAGCCTAGTCTGGGAAGATGACGTGTGTGTCACTGACGGGGAATTTTCTATTGTCAGCTGTGCAAGGTCTTGGTTTTGTTGCTCCACAGGTGAGTGGAGAGGAGGGTGGTGGGAAGGTGAGGCCCAGTACTAATCAGTTCTGCTTGCTTTGCCTGCCTTGTTAACACTGTGCTGAACAGCTCGGAGGTACTGCTGTTTACTTTGCACCTTGAAATGAACCTGACGGCACCAGAGCTGCAGCCCAGAGGGTGTCACAGCCAGTGCAGATATGCTGTTCTTTACTTGGCACCTTGAAACAAACCTGATGGCACCACAGCTGCAGCCCAGAGGGCATTGCAGCCAGCAGGAGGTCTGAACACACTGTGCACACCTGCACAGGTACATGCACTGAAAGCAGCAGCCGGAACTGGCCACGGCGGCCCATGCATCTCCTTGTAACATGTTGGCTAAAGACATACAAGTGACTCACAGTACTTTATGTGTTGTTTCAAACAGACCTCTCCAATGTCCCTGATTTTGCATTACATATTTCCTGTGTCCTTCCTAAATGTGGCATTATTGCTACAGAAAAGTAAAGATTTGAATTATGAATGTATATGCACCCATATCTCTATCTATGCCTCAGCCTATGGCGCCGGACCTTACTTTCATCATAGGACCACCCATGGGACTGCTCACTAGGCTTGGTCCATCCCCTTTCCCCAGGTCTCATGATGTCTTGACTGTAGTACACCGCATAAGCTGGTTTACTCTCTGGCTGTCTGGTTGTGTTTCTGTAGAGACAGATAGAGTAGGTGCACCAGGGAGCCTGGTCCAGGCAGGCAACTTGCGTGTCACTGATGGGGAATTTTCTCTTATCAGCTGGACAAGGTATCAGTTTTGTTGCTCTACAGATGAGTGTAGAGGGGGTGGTGGGAAGGTGAGGACTGATACTAGTTGGCACTGCTTGCTTTGCCTGCCTTGCTAACTCAATGTCCAAGCAGCTCGGAGGTGCTGCTGTTTATTTTGCAACTTGAAATGAACCTGACAGCACCACAGCTGCAGCTCCAGACAGCATCGCAGCCAGCAGCAGGTCTGAACACATCTAGTAGCATGGGTCATGCACACTAAATTTTTTCCTTATCCGGTCAAATCCTGCAGATGTTTTGGATCTGACCAGAACTTGTTTTGTGTGTCCCAACCATCGGCCCAAGTCTTGTTGTGCTCTGTGTACCTCTGATATAGCCCCAGGTGAATCCAGCTAACTTGGGCCCAACACATTTAAACCTCACCTCCCTGCTGCTTGTTTCAGCACTCTGATACCAAGGAGCTTGCACATGCACAATGTTGCACCTTTGATCTCCTGATAACTCAATTTGAGGTTGAGCGGGAGAATGTTTAGTGGTCTCGGTCTCTCCATTGGCCAGAGTGGGGACAAGTGATCAAAACAAGGGCCATGAGAGCCCTCTCCTTGATTTTTTTTAAAAAGATCCACAGAGTGTTTGTGATTGGGGCTCATGAATATTAATGAGCCATAGCCCCAATCCTCAAAAAATATTAATGAGGGTTCCTCTGCCCTAGGGGAAATAGTGTTGTTGGTGGCTGCTGCAGAGAAATAAAAATGTAAAATAAATAAATGCAGCTGCTGCCAGGAACCTAAAGGGGAAAGTTTTACAATAAATAAATGAATGTCTGAGCTGGTTACACCAGTAATGTTGGGACTCAGAGCAACAGCCTGCTGCAAACAAGGGACACTAAATATTGGCAGCAGCAACAGGCAAACAGACTGAGGGAATTGTTAAAGCTGGGCAGCAACTAAAAGGACACACATGTGGATGCTCAACTGTGGGGCAATAGGCAAATATAATAATTATTCTGGGTGCACTAGGACTTTATTTAGGACTGTGTTAAGCCTTCTTAAGGGACTGAGTGTTTAGCAGCCATTACAGAGCAGAAACAGCCTATCAGAAAGTTGATAGGTTCAAGCCAGGACTTATGGGATTTTCAACAAAGCTCATAGGAAACTTCCAAGTGCTTATGGGGAACTGCATGGACCTAAATTCAGGCACCAAAAAAAACAAAAAAAAAACCAAAAAAACAACAACTGTGCAGCGAGGAGGCTTTGTGAATCATTTGGTTTTCTGATTGACAAACCATCCAGCCAATCAGAGCTAAAACAACCAATAGCCTCAGCCAATAGAGAACCTCAGAATAGCTCTATAAAAGAGAAGAAGAAGAAGAATCAGCATTTATATAGCGCTTTTCATACATCCAAAGCACTTTACAAGAAATGCTAGACTGGCAGTGAAGTGACTGAATGTGTGGGGGTGGCCATATCGCACATTATCACCCACACACAGCCTGGATAATTGCATGAACCAGTCTTATGGGAAGGGGAATGCTGGCCAGTACACTGGGAATGTTCCCTACTCTTTGCGAAGAGTGCCCTGGGTTCTTTTACTTCCACCTGAACACCCACCAGGACAATACCAGGATGGGCAGGAGGGACCTCAGTTTAACATCTCATCCAAAGGACAGCACACTCCAGCAGTAGAGTACCCCCAATACTACACTTGGATGCCAGCAATTTTTAGGTGCAAGTCCAAGCCCGGTGTGGGATGAGAACCCACAACCTTTTGGTCCAGAGGCGGATGTGCTACCAACTGAGCCACACTGACACCTAGACAACAAAAGACAGCATTTAGTAGATTTTTCAGATTTGTGTGGGAGCCCCATCACAGAGGTTGGGGTCTCACACCCTCAGCAATTCAAATAGGCCTGATGATCCAGAATAAGCCTCTTCACAGGAGAGAGGCACTTTGTTCTTCTTTTCCAGAAAATAAATCAGTAGCTGTGTAAGACAAACTGGCTAGCCTGGTGGTTGCCAGAAGATTGCCCTCCTGGGGCAAGACATTTCTGGGTAAACATGGGTAATGCAACTTGAAGCCAAGTCAGCTGAGAGAGAGATGAAACTGACTCAGTAGAGAAAATACTGCTGTCTTCAGGAACCTTAGATGAGGGAAACCCATTCTTTGAAAATGCCTGAGTGAGTAAACTTGTTTCTATTAAGAATAACTAGAGAATAAGTACAATGGCGCAACAAAGCACTAGAAAACCATTTTAAATGGTTGGCTGTCTGCAACCTAAGTTTAATCAAAAGCATAGAAAGGGTAGACACCTATCGAGTCAGTAATCATGGACGATCATGTGATTATATATAAATATGTCTGAAAAGTGTTTGAATTACTATGTCCCTTCAGGACCGGAAGAAGAGTACTCTGGGCCTTGGCACTTTCTGACTTTGCCTGGGAGGTCCAGTATTAGTCTGTTTGGAGCCATATAGGGCAAGTATTGCCAAAAGGGATTTTGTGTTAATTGTCATGATGTGCTGGGGAAGCAGCAAACTCCAGCCATTGCCATGTGTTGGGACTGAGCCACTGAGATTTGTATTTGAAAACTGTACTCTGTTATGGATTTTAAATCAAAAGTGCAGCATTGTGAAAGTATATCAGTCTGATATGGAATGCGAAGAACTGAGTCACCCTACCCTTAGGGAGCAAGTACCCACCAGAAAACCTAAAGCTGAAAGGGACCATGGTGGCCATGTTGGCCCATGGTTGAAGGGTTTAGTTATAAATGAGTGGAATGTTCAAGAAACATAAATGTTTGGAAGGATCAGAAAATATAGATGTGCTAAATGTAATCTAACTGACTGGTTACACCACAAGTGCTTTTGGCCCAGAAAAGGGGCTCAGCCTTTAGAGTGTTAAAGTGTTATTTCCATTATCAAGTTCAAAAAATCTTTGCTGCCAGTTTCAGGGTGTTGGCTGTTGGCTTGCCTACAGTTTAACCTTTGGAGATTGTGCTCACTTGCTAACAGCAGTTAAATTCAGTTTGATTACAGGAGGCTTTCTGTGAGTGAATTCAGTGCCACCCCTGCACCTTTTGACGGAAACTGTAAATATTCAATTGTTCAATATTTCAAGTCCAATCCTTAACTTTCCTAATTAGCTGGGCAATGTATAGCATCAACGATCACCAGACCTGCACCATTCTGGTTTATGGTTACTGGGTACCCAGGATAAGGTTGGAATTGCGGAGTCTTGTTCCAAATGTTGCGGACTGGTACTAGTGTGGAAGTTAATAAATACTGTGCCAACTTATTCATTGCATATTGCAGCTAATTAGATAGCTGGGGCTCTGGTTATGCAGAGGTTGTTGGGAAATGTGATTACTGTGCGATTTAAGATGCAACTGTTGATCTTATCCCAGACCAAATCAAACCAATTGAACTAAATGTAAATAATGTAAATGCATGATCTTTATTCTTCTCTTTACCCATCCTAACTCCTCCCCATGTAAATAAACTGTGTTTATTGTTGTTATACAGATACTCATGTCATGATCATGTCATTAGTGTCCAGCTTCAAAATGGTAAAATGTATTGATTGTGGGGAAATATTACTGAGTCATGTTTGAGGTGGCTTATGGTTAATATGGGTGGGTACAGCATCCCAGAGAGTTGTACCAGGTTAATGCTAACCTACTTAAAGCTGTATCCTGGGTGAAAGCACTACACAAATGTAATATCTTGGATGAGAAACTGCTTAAATTTAGCTTCTGGAACCAAGGCCCCTCAACCTAAAACCTAGGTAGTAGGAAGGAGTTGTAGCCCTTTCAGTAGCGCTGCTCAGGGGTTACATAAATAATATTTTCTTGGGCAGGAAGCCAAGCCATGAAAAACAATAAAGTTTATATATGCATTCATTCATTCATTTAAGTATGTACGTATTTATTTATTTATTTTTTAATTTATTTATTCGGAAACAACCTTTGAGTATGAGCTCTTTTACAATGGTCCGATGTCATAAAACACAAACCAAATTTACAAACAACTAATAACACAATATACAGTATATCAGACTAATTACAGCAAATAGCTGCAAATAAAGTATTATAACAGCTGCGTTCCATGAGTGTAAATCGTGGTGGGGGGATAAGGATTAGAAATTAGGGAGCAGCCTTACATGCAAGACCTTGTCATTAGAAAGAAAGGTGGAGGTGAGGAAGAGGAAAAGCAGTGTGTGTTAGAATACAGCATGAGTCCCTGGAAGAGCAGGTAGGATATGTAGGGAGAAGAGGGATAGAAAGAAGCACCATAGACAGGGAGGTGGTTTGAAAAATGGGAGGAGTCAAAGCAGGAAACTAAAATAGATAACACAGAGGGGGTCAAGGGGGTGAACATTTAAATAGAGTGGCTAAGTCATTAGGAACAGGGAGGTGGGGTGTATGGGGAGATTATGGAAGAAAACAGAGTGGCCAACCCAGGAGAGCAGGTCAGGGGCTTCAGTGGGGGAACATCAGGTGCCTGACAGACAGTCACACAAAAGGTTCCTAACGGTGAACTGCACTTCAGTTTGACTACTTGCCTTATTCTTTGTTTTAGATAACAAATAAGGCACAAATACCTTAGGATTCTAATCAAACTAAGCTGTTACAAAACCTTCCTGATGCCTTTAAGCTATTAGACTTTAAAACACCCTATCACCCTATACTGCAGCTTTACATCTCATTTTGTTTTAATACCATACACACAGACACACACACAGGCACATGCACCTGTACACACACACCGTGTGTGTGTGTGTAATTTTAAGGTTTGTCTGTCAGTGTCGGTATACCATGATATGGGTGCACACGACTGAGCACATACAAAAATGGTGACTCAATTGCAGAGCATGTCATGAGGTCTATGAACAAGGGAGGGTGACTGGATGAGGGGGTTGTGCATATAGTGACAGGATACACTACATGTAGACATGCGTGGGGGGAGCGAGCATGCTCAGCGAGGGGGTTGGACAGTAGGGAGGGTTTTTAAGGGGTGGTGCAATGGTGAGCTGCCGAGCTGGCACGTGGCATGGTGGGTGGGTTCATGGCTGAGATTCACTGGGTGCTGGGTTCTGGTCCAGGTGCAGGTATATTTTGTTGCACCTGGACCCAATTTTTTCTCAGGTATTTGCACCCCCCAACATGCACCCCCCCTTGAGTTGAGAATCATATAGTAGGGAGGTGCTGGGTTCCCAGCCCCCAGGATAACATTTAAAATTATAAGTCCCTGGTGCGATTTTGCTGTGCACTGGGGAGCATATTGCCGAAACTGATTTTCAGAGATGTGATGTCACCCTAATCGTGATCGCCTTTCGGCAGAAGCATCTGTCTTTCTCTAAGTGAACATTAAAGAGCCCTCATATTTTCCCATTTTTCTAAAACTTAATTTTCACCCTGCAGTGAAAAAAAAATCAACACTCTCTGGCTTAGACTTTAGAGAGAGAGAGAGAGAACAAAATATCAAGATTCATGAGTATATGTGTTACAATCATATACGTTTTATCCTGTCTCTGGATTCCTTGATATAACTGCAATACAGACAGTGTCCACATTTATGTGAGCCCTCCATGGAGGAGACATGTTCCAGGGCCAATTCCTCTTCTACATCTATAAAAGTCTGGAAAAACAAGTGCTTAAAGAGGGATGCATCTACTGGCACTGAGTAACATTGGAGACATACCTGGAGGTCCAGAGCATTCCAAGGAGCTTAAGAATATTGCAGAAACTGGCCTATGGAACTGATGAACCATAGTTGCATCCCTTCTACGGCTAGGTATGAGCATGTTCAGAAGACAACACTGCCAATGTTCGACTACTGTGATTGTGCCAGAGTTGCCCCACCCTATAAATAGGATCCTTTTGCCAAGACTACTCCTCTTAACTTAAACCCATCTTTAAGTCTACTGCAGTAGCTTCTTTTACTTTGCTATGGGTCTCTCTTGCACTTTTTCACTCTTTCAAATTAGAAGGGGATGGCCTCCCAGCGTAATTTCCTAATGCTATTCTTTCCCCGCTATGTATATCCTTTTCACTGTCCTTGACAATGCGTTTTTGTGGTTGGTACATTAAAAGTTCTGTTGTGAAACTTAGATTTCATCTTTGTAAAATACCCTAAACACCTCTGTGCAAAGGTAGTGAGATTATAAAAAGATCCTGGTATACAGGGACACCTGTATAGATAGGGCTGCTTTTAAATAACAATGTCTGCTGTTGTATTTTAAGGAGCAAGAAGGTTCTGCTCTGAAAAAGAACTGGGACATGGAGTAAAGCAAATCCTAGTTCAAGAGCCCCCCCCCAATTAATGTAGGAACCTTGCAGCTGTTGGTTAGTATGTATGCCAGCAAGTGTGCAGGATTTAATGTAGCAGCTGCACAGGCAGCATATGGGTTTTAAAAGAGGACTGAATATATTAGAAAATGGCCAGATAATTAAAGGTAAATAAAGAAGTACTCATTCCTTCATGCTCTGCACAGCCGTTCACTTTGCAAGTTCCTGCAAGTGTGCAAGCAGACACAGCTCTCTTGGGGGAACAAGGAGTTAGGTGGTACAAAAGCGCTCTTAGAATGAGCTCCTAAGGCATTCATAACATGGCTGAATTTGGGGGAAACAAGTGAGTGTGTTCTGGTTAGGCCCAAATGAAATAAACTTGCTGTTAGAAAGTACAGGAATACAAGGTCCTCTCTCACTGTGTTCAAGAGATAAAAAAGTTTATAAGCCAGAAAAGAGCTGCAGGTTTTTTAAAACGGTATCCTTTGAATTAAAACAGTTAAAAACATTGTGGTGCTGTTTGTTGCTGCTTACCTGCAGATGATTTGAAATAGGACTGCATCTTAGGGGAAATCAGGACCAGATGGAGGCTAATTTCAGTTATTTTCTTATTTTGCTGGAAAATTCCTTTATGCAAAGCTTTAGAGAACATTTCTTTAAAATAAGATTCACACTACCCTGCTAGTGTGTTCTAAAGATGAAACTCTCTGTGTCTGCGTTGTTGCTTCCCACACAAATCTTCCACATTTGGTGTGAGAAGTGAGATTGGCTGGTTGTCTGTGGTAGCAGGGGCAGAAAAGACTGGGAATCTGGCCAGATATAATTTCAACAACTAAAGCAGAGATTGCAGAAGGAGGACCGGAGAAACAGCAAGAAGCAGTCACCCGCACAGGAATGACCAAGATGGGTGAACTACTATATGCTGGCTTGCCAATGGAAACCTGGAGAACAACCAAGGATGACAGTTCTGAGGAGGAGGAGGAGTAACCAGAGAAGACAAAGAGATCCCATTAACCATGAGAGGAACCCCAGAGAGTATGGCGGATCTATTACATTGGCTGACACTGTGTCAGATGGAAATGGAGTGACAGAGGGATCTCAACTTGCAGGAATGAGAGAGGGAAAGGAGAAGACAAGACCTCAGGTAGACTGACACCATTGAAATGTTTAAACAAATGGGGGTAGGTCACAGAAATGGTACTGAAGTGGTATCCACCAACCCAAAATACATTAAAATCAGAAAATTAGCTAGGTCAGATGACATTGAAGCCTATTTGATGACATTTGTAAGAGTGGCAAAGGCATGTGTATGGCCACTTAGTAGATGGTTCACCTGGCACCATATTTATCTGGAAAGGCACAATTAGCATATGGAAATATGGACTTGTGTTTAAGTGAGGATTATGAATTGGTTAAGCAAGAAATACTTAAATGCTGTAATATCACAAATGAAACATATAGACAGAGATTTTGTGCCTTTAAATATAATACTGCAGGCCCCCCTGAGAGATTTATACCCGATTAAAGGAACGTTGTAATAAATGGGAACAACCTGATGGGAGGTCTCGAACTGATATTATGGAGACATATATCATAGAACAATTTTTACATATTCTGCCCCTGGAAGTGCAGCTCTGGATCAAAGAGCACACCCAGAATCCGCAGAGGTGGCAATCACATTGGTAGAAGACTACCGGCAGCACATCAGTCGGTTAACAAGAGAGGACAGTAAGCACTTGAACCATCTGTCAACAAGAATTCATTCCCACTGGTAAGATCTACTTATGATATTCCTAATAAAAACCATTTAAAAAAAACTGATCCCAGTGGTAGAAACTTTCCTCCTAATATAATATGCCAAAACTGTCAATGTCGGGGGCATATAGCCAGACTCTGCCCTACGAAGAAATCTGAGATGACACAGCTGGCATTGGTTAATGATGGGCCCTTCACTAACAAAGTAACTTCTGCAAATAAAACTGTAATGGGATTGATTGACTCAAGGAGTAAACATGCCCTAATAAGACAGGATTTGGTGAAACCTTTCAATAAATGAACAGAGATACAGGTGGTGTGAGTGCGTGGGGACAGACATCAGTATCCCACCACTAATGTAGACATAGAAGGAAAGACAACACAGGTTCAGACTGGGGTTGTTCCACATTTGCCTGTGCCCATTGTCCTAGGGAATGACTTCTTTGATTTTTCCACATTACTTATAGACAAAAGTATGTTGACGGCTGTAACCACCCATGCCCAGAAAACAAGGAATGTTTATTGGGTGAATTGTTCCTGTTTGAAGGGGATGTGATAGATGCCCTTGGTAAAACCAGACAGACATTAAATGCTGAAAAAAAGCAGCAAGAGTAATGGCGAAAGGAGCAACATGGTATACCAGAGGACATTAAAACTGTATTTGTTAATGAGAAAATAAGTAAAACACAAAAACAGGATGAAACCTTAACCGTTTGTTTAAACAGGTGGGACAAAAAGGAATGTCTGGATGTCCAGAAATTAAACTGAAAAATGATGTTTTATATAGAGTTTGTAGGAAACCTGGAACAGATGAAACTACTGAAAAATTGCTGGTTCACAAATGTTTTAGAAAAGACATTATGGTTTTGGGGCATGATTTACATTGGGCAGGACATGCAGGGAGAGGCAAAACCCTGAGCAGAATTGTGCAAAGAGTCTATTGGCCAGGCATCAATGAAGATATTAGCCAGTACTGTCAGGAATGCCAGGAGTGCCAACTCACTGCCTAGGTAGGGAGAAAAGAAGTAGTACCCCTGGTGCCTATTCATTTAGTGACAACACCTTTTGAGACAATAGGCATGGATATTGTGGGGCCTCTGAACAAGAGTAGTAAAGGCAACCACTTTTTGTTAGTGGTGTGTGATTACGCCACTAAGTATCCCAAAGCCATCCCGATGTGCTCTGTTTCCATCCCTAAGATTGCAGAGGAGTTGGTAAAGTTATTTAGTAGGGTTGGCATCCCAAAGGAGATACTCATGAATAAACGAAGCAATTTCAATGCAGCACTACTAAAAGAACCATATTGTCTTTTAGGGATAGTGGCTGTGTGCACCTCTCCATACCATCCTAAAACAGATGGACTTGTAGAATGATTCAAATGCTCAAAAGGAAGCTAAAGAAGTTTATTAATGATGAAGGGAAAGATTGGGACAAACATCTACCTTCTCTGTTGTTTGCGTATCGTGAGGTTCCACAGGCTTCAACAGGTTACTCTCCTTTCACCTTACTCTATGGTTGGAACCCTCTGGGTCCACTAGAGCCAGTAAAAGGGTGTTGGGAGGAAGGGAAGGACATGAAACATCCAGGGATAGTTTCCTATATGAAGGAACTTAGGAAACACCTCATGGTATATACACAAAAAGCCCCTGAATCAGGTAAACAGGCTCAACAAACACGGAAAAAGGGTATGACCAGGCAGTCTCTAAAACCAAATGATCTGTGGAAGATGATCTGATTTTGTTGTTATTGCCTACATCTATGAATAAATTACTAAGGAAGTGGCAAGGACCCTATACAGTGATACAACAGACAGGTCCTGTGACATACCTGACTGAAACATCGAATAGGAGACTTACCAAAAAGATTTATCATGCAGGTCTTTTGAAAAAATGGCATGCTAAACCTGAGCTAACTACAAGTGTGTTAGTTACTCCAGAGGGAAAAGAAACTGAATTATACCTGGTCTATGATTGGTTAAAGAAAGAACAAGGGTTTCAGGATGTTAGCATGAACCTGGAACTAAAACCAGAGCAAAAACAAGAACTGACACACTTACTGGTAAAGGTAGTGAGATTATAAAATGATCCTGGTATGTTCCTGTATAGATAGAGCTGCATTAAAATAACAATGTCTGTTGTTGTATTTTAAGGAGTAGGAAGGTTCAGCTCCTAAAAAGAACTGGGACATGGGGTAAAGCAAATCCTAGGTCAAAAGCCCCCCCTTCCATTCTTGTAGGCACCTTACAGCTGTTGGTTAGTATGTATGACAGCAACTGTGCTGGATTTAATGTAGAAGCTGCACAGGCAGCATATGGGTTTTAAAAGAGGACTAAATATGTTCGAAAATGGCCAGATAATTTAAGGTAAATAAAGAAGTACTAACTCCTTCATGCTCTGCACAGCCGTTCACTTTGCAAGTTCCTGCAAGTGTGCAAGCAGACACAGCTCTCTTGGGGGAACAAGGAGTTAGGCTCCATAAAAAGCGCTCTTAAAATGAGTTCCTATGGCATTCATAACATGGCTGAATTTGGGGGAAACAATTGAGTGTGTTCTGGCTAGGCCCAAATAAAATAAACTTGCTGTTAGCAAGTACATGAATACAAGGTCCTGTCTCACTGTGTTCAAGAGATAAAAAAGTTTATAAGCACGAAAAGAGCTGCAGGTTTTTTAAAACAGTGTCATTTGAATTAAAACAATTAAAAACATTGTGGTACTGTTTGTCGCTGCTTACCTTCAGATGATTTGAAATGGGACTGCACCTTAGGGGGAATTGGGACCAGATGGAGGCTAATTTCTGTCCTCGAAAGAGGTCATGGACAGTCCATAATACTATCCAGGTGATGTAGTCATGGTTCCCAGAGGAATCTACCTTCCCTGCAAGATCACCAGCCTTTTATTTCCACAGGGACATTTGTGCAATACACCTTGAGCAGCTGCTATCCAAGAGATCTGTGCTTTTGGAACAGTTTGGTAGCCTGAAAATGACTGTGAGTGCAGCATATGTGTGACTTAGTAACTGAAACTGTTCTGATTTTTTCATCTCGCTGCTCTGCTGAAATGAGGGGATTACCCAGGTGTGTGCAAGAGGCCATTTACCTGCATGTAATTTCAGCTCAGGGGTGAGTCAATAATATAGCAGGTTTGCCTCTGTGGGAGTGTTTGCTGCTGCATTTAAATATTGCGCTCACGCATAGCACAAGCGTGAGTGGCGCAAGCGCCACTCGGAGTAGATTTTGCACAGGAATATACTCCCACAAAAGAGAAGAATCTCATTTTAAATAGGTTTTATTGTTTATTTGGTTTTGTACTTTTTGGTCTTAAGTGGTGGGTTTGGTTGTTTTTGGGTGGAAAGGCTTTCTACAAATTTAAGGAGTGATGCCTGTGGAAGACTCAGCTATTTAGATAAGCTTTCACCTGACTCTTTTTTCACTCCCATCCTCAACTTTGCATTTATCAGTTTACATATTTTCTGGATATTTTTATTTAATTTTTGAGTTAGGAT
Organism: Neoceratodus forsteri; assembly: GCA_016271365.2. NCBI lineage: Eukaryota > Metazoa > Chordata > Ceratodontiformes > Ceratodontidae > Neoceratodus > Neoceratodus forsteri. The sequence goes on from CM057452.1 coordinate 1,356,764,653, forward strand.
TTGATTTTTATTAACTTTTTTTTTTAATAAGTATACTTGAAGTGGTAAGATGGTAAACACAACTTTTAAAAGGGCGATTGAAGGGAAGCAAAGGACAAATCCAAAAAAGAATAAAAAAGGTAATTGCTGTGTTTTTACACAGGAATTGGTTATCATGGCTTCGACCCCTAAGGATCTGGTAGAAAGGCCCACACTATCTTACTCACCTCACCCCTTTAATGAATGAGGAATGCAGATCAGATTTAGCTGGAGATAATTTAGAACTTAATGGAAGAAACCAAATTTTGATGGCTAAGAGTTGGGATAAGAACAGTTCGAATAATACAAATCAAGAGATTCTGATTAATTTACTGGAGAACCAATCTAGTGGTATTGATGGGACTAATAGGGAATTTGAGGAATTCAAACAATTATTCTCTTTTGATAATAAGAATAGAACTCCGGATTTGGAAGTAATTAGCAATTTAGAGACTGGTATTAAAGCTGCATCCCAAGGGAAAATCACTGATTTCTTTAAAAAAAACCCTCTCTAAAGTCCCTAATAATATTTTTCAGGACGTTCTAAAAATGAACAGTCCACATATGGTTTCCAACATAGGTAGTTATGATCGTACCACTTTTGGGGAAAAAACTAATATAGCGGATTATTCCCAGGTTTCTAGACAAGATGAGTGGATAGGGGAGGCAGAAGTAAGTCAGCAATGCAAGTCTGGGCAAGGAGACTATATAGATAAAGATGATGGTATTTCATGCTTTCCCTCAGGAATAAAGTTATTTAGTCCATTAGAGATCTCCAGTGAGGTAGGGGACTGCAATATTGACTCCAATGAAATGGTGTATTCATCCCTTAATGATGCACCTGAAGAGTTATTTAAAAAAATGGATAAAGAGGTCCAGGACATCCATTTAGATAAAGATTTTTTGGTTCAGTGTTCGGATACTATATTGAACTATACTATTAAGGCTCTTGCACATCCAGTAATGTCCAATGTTGTCTTATTGGAGGCATATAATGGTATTAAGACAGCCTTGGAAACTCTTTCTTGTTTTTGTGCTGTGAAGTTTGCTGCTTTAGAACAGCAAATTTTACAATTACAGGGGGAAAAGAAAATTCACAGATCTAGGCATAATGTGTCATGTTCTCCCCTAAATGTTCAAGAGCCATCAAAAGGCAAAAAGGGCAAAAAGAGGGGTGGAGCAAGTAAGAAAAAAGGGGGGAAGAAAAAGCCTGGGCCTGTGGGACTTATTCAGACTCTTAAATTAGGTAAACAGAAAGATGAAATAAATACTAGGGATGAAAAGACTAATAAAATTGGGGCTACAGGTACCATTAGGATAAAAGAGATACAGAGAGATACAAGGAAGAATTCTGACCAGAAAAACAAATCTACATTTGTGGATGGGAAATTTATAAAAGATCAAGAAAAAGGGGAGGGTGATTACATTGTGAAACAAAAAACAAATTCTAAGGAAAATTTAATTAAGGTAAATCAGTTAAATAAAGATCTTCACCCAAATTTCATGTTGGCCAATGAGGATAACAACCCCGAGGGGTATGACCTGGAAGTATACAATTTAATTTGTACAGGGAAAGAAGTTGTTTTTAAATTAGATAAGATGTACTTTAAACATTATGAAACTACTGTAACCCTAACCAGCATAATAGCCCATATGTTGAGAGCAAAACTAGGGTTACCAACAGTTGCAGATGCCCTTATTATGGTGACCAGGGATACTTCCAATCTTACTAATTCAGTTTACTTTATGCTCCCTAACATGGATATGGCAAAATTGGTCTGGGCTAAGCAAGGCCTGGTAGACTTTTTGGGATTACTGCTATCAACACCAGTGACCTGGTCAACAATCTGGAAAAAAAATGTTTATAATAGGGCAAAAATAGGAAAAATGTTAACATATGATATATTTAAAACTACTCTTGTAACACTGAATTGGGAGTTTGGAGTTTCCCCTGAAACCTCAATGATCTCTATTTTTGGGCTGGATATATTGGAGGGAGAAACTGCTACCAATTTGCCAACACTTTTGCGGATGATATTATCAACTATTATTAAAACTCATATACTTCCAGAAGAATTTGTGGAGGTGAATAGAGTTTGGAATGATAAAGAGGGTACTCAGATTAACTGTACTATTGTTTCTGTACAATTGTTAGTAGTACTTTCTGAAAATAGACATGTGTTAGATGAGGTGGGTATTTGCACGGTGGAATTGAATGAGTGGGAGACATCAGGCCAATCTAGAGCCATGCAACCTTGACTAAGTTTTTTAGAAATACAAAGTAATAAGTCCACATTAGAGCAGGAATGGGGGTCAGAAAGAAACCCTGGTTATAATGTCCTCAATTGGAATATAGCAGGACTCCATAATAAGTTTGTGGATCTGCAGTGGGCTGCTTTTATTTTGCGACATGAAGTGATTATTTTCCAGGAGACATGGGTTTTAACATCCCTTTCCTGAATGGATATGAAACCAGTTTTGTTCCAGCAATCAAAGGGAAAAAAACATGGGAGGAACAAACGAGGTTTGGTTACAATGATCAAAATTAGGGAAGGATTAAGGGTAATTAAAAGTTACTCTCCAACTCCCGAGATTCTTATGGTAGTGGTCAACTGGGATCTTTGTATGGTTCTGACTGTAAATATTTATATTCCACCAGGTTTTCATACTTATTCAACATATGATTTCTGGTCTAAATTATTGATGGAAATAGATTTAATGATACAGTTAAATTGGATAAATACTGTCCTTTTAGCTGGGGATTTCAATGCTAGGATAGCTGAGTTCGATAATTTATCATTGTTACAAGAATTATATATGACAGATTTGGAAAAAAGAAATACAACTGATACAATTGTAAATGAGGCAGGGAGATGTTTTAGAACTTTTATTACAGAGAATAATCTTTTGATTCTTAATGTGAGATTAGAAGGGGATTGTCGGGGTGACAGTACTTTTTTCTCCCCAGTTGGTAAGAGTGTAATTGTTTTTATATTATGCTCTCCCTTTAGCTATCATTTTTGCAGGAGATTATATGTGGCTATGAGAACAGAAAGTGATCATGCAGCAATTTTGTTGGACTTTAGGACTTCTGATAGTGTCATTCCTCCCTTAAACAAGCCCTTGGTGGATATTGAGATTAGTGGGAAAAAAAAGGTTAAGATTGAATAATGAGTCAATACAAGGAGTTTGGAACCTTTTATACTCTTCTATTTTTGTTGAGTTATTTCAGCAGGTACATATTGTCTCTGAAGATGAAAGGATCAGTGAGTTATTAAATATAGGGTATCAACAAATTAAGACACTGATTTATTCAGCTAATAGTGTTAAGCTTCAGTTAGCATCCTGGTTCGATGAGCATTGCAGGAGAGAGAAAAGAAATTTGATGAGGGCCATCAGGCAGACAAAAAAAAATCAGAGTAAGATGGCGATTATAAATTTAAATAAAATGTGAAGGGAGTATAAGGAATTTCTCCTTCAGAAAAAAAGAGAATTTACTGAAAAACAATGGGGTGCTATGTACCAAGTTATCAAGGAGGGTGATATTAAGCTTTTCTGGGCTTTGGTGTCCAAGGGGACAGCTGATCAGAATTCTAGACCCCCCCAATATATATCCCCAAGGAAACTTGGATATCTTATTATAGTCTATTATTTAATAGACATCTTACCAATGGTGATGATGTGATAGAAAATGTTAACATTGAGGGGGAATACACATTGTTAGTGTTTTCATTTGGAGAGGTGGAAAAAGCCATTATGAATTTATCAAATAATAAAGCACCTGGACCCGATTCGATTCCGGGAGAAGTTTACAAGGGGTATCTGAATTATTGGGTAGTTTTTTTTTCACAAATTTTTTCAATATCTGTTTAAAAGAGAGATTTATTCCATTATCTTGGACAAGAAATATAATAGTTCCAATCCATAAAAAGGGTCAACTTCACCTGCCATCTAATTATCGTCCAATCAGTCTTATTGATATTAGTGGAAACATTTTTGCTAAAATAATATTACATAAATTACAAGATTGGATAACTGCAAACTCCCCTTTATCGATGTTTCAAGCAGGTTTTCTTAAGGATTTTTCTACAATAGATAATATTTACATCCTAGCCCATCTGATAAAAAAATACAGATCATTTTGTAAAATGAAGCAGTATGCTGTGTTTTTAGACTTTTCTGCAGCATTTGATTCAGTTAATAGAGCCAAGTTATGGGAGATTTTATTAAATAGACATGTACCATTACATTTATTAGCCCCCATTATTAGGTTATACTCTCATACAACATCAGCTATTAGATATGATAATAGGGGCAATATTGCTAATTATTTTAGTACAACTTCGGGAGCCAAACAAGGATGTCTTCTGGCTCCCCTTCTTTTTAATTTGTATATTGATGCCCTTCTGACTTATAAAGATATAGATATTCTTGATTCCCCTAAAATTAAGAATATCCCAGTACATTGTCTGGCCTATGCAGACGATTTGATTATTTTTACTTTATCTGCTCAAGGTCTACAAAATAAAATAAATCAATTTTGCTCTAAATGTAAACATTTGAACTTAATAATTAATATGAAAAAAACTAAGCTGCTGATTTTTGCACCCTTACAGGGACATCAAACTAAACCAAGGGTCTATTTAAACAACAAACTTATTGAAGTGGTATCCTCTTATACATATTTGGGGGTGAAGTTTGTTTTGAATGGAAATTGGATAGAGCATTGGAGAGGACAAGTGATAAGGGCAAAATTGATTGTTAAGGCTCTCTTACGTTTTGGTAGGAAATATGCAGGATACTTGGTCTCGCCGGCACTGATAGCCGGTGATGCCAAAATTAATCCTATTCTTTTGTACGGCGCAGAGGTCTGGAACAACAATGTCCCTTTATGGCTGGAGATCCCACTTTCCTTCTATTATAAATCTTTATTGCAGGTTCCACTTGCCACTTCTAATGTTATAGTTAGGGCTGAATTGGGTAGAGTGCCTATTACTACAATAATTGATATACATCTGATGAGTTATTGGGTCAAAATTATTAATCAACAGACTAATATTATGCCTTTACTATGCCTAAGAGAAAAATTATCTTGGTATAAACAGAATTTTAGGTCTCCTTGGGTTAAAAATATTCAACGTATTTTGGGCAGTGTTAATATGCTTCATCTTTGGACAGATTGGGAGAAATCAATATCAATATCTTATGTGTTTAAGAGTATGTTGAAAAGAAAATAGGCTTGCCTATGATAAGCAAATAGAGCTCCTTAGAGTTTAACATCAGGCCAGATGTTAGCTCAAAATAAGATCAATGTATTTATAGAGAAATATCTTACTCTTGGGCTGACCCCGTTAGAAAGGAAAATGATTACTTGGGCAAGATTGGGAATCATCTGTTCTAAATATGCTTTTTTTAATAAGACGACTCCACCCAATTCAGGTTTGGAGTTTTGCAGATGTAATAAGGGTTTTCAAGATCTTCATCATATTACGGTACAGTGCTCTTTATATAAAACCCTGCGGTTTAATCTGTTAGATGATTTTCTCATTAAATATGTGAATGCAAAATATGATATTTTATTTATACTTCTTCACCCTCAGACATTGGAAGAGGCTAATATGGTTTCAAGTTTTTTTTATCAGGTGCTGAAACACAAAGAAAAACATCTCTCTACCTATGACAATTAATTTGTTGATGGATTTTTATGTGTCAAAATTTTAAATGCAGTATTAGATTTAATATTTTCTTCTCTTTTTGTACATAATTTTATGCTTTTAGTATGTTGTAAAGGCTTGACTGCTGAACAATAAAACATTGAGCTTGAACTTGAATGGTTCCCAGAGACCCAATTAAGGATATTCTGGTTATAAATCCCAATCTGTAGCACTGTGGGGAATATAAAAGAACGGATGATAATGTTTTTGTATGTTTTGGTCTGTCTGATCTCCCAACCTAATGTATTAGAAAGGAAAAAATGTTGATGTTATTGGAATGTGGGTGGATCAGCTGACTGTGTGACATCACAAGTAACTTGCATGTAATCCCTCTGATTGTTTTGTTAAGCAGATGAATCTTAGGTAGCAGTAGGAAAAGTACTGCATACTTGTAGCATAGAACATAGTGGAGACACTGATGTTGGAAAGTGTTACTTTTCACTCTGTGGCAACACAACCAAGGTTGGGGGTTGTGTTGAAGCTAAATAGCTTTCTTTAAATTTATTTTGTATGCATTATTTTGTTATTTTCTTATTTTGCTGGAAAATTGCTTTATGCAAAGCTTTAGAGAATTTTTTTTTTAATAAAATTCACACTACCCTGCTAGTGTGGTCTAAAGCTGAAACTCTCTGTGTCTGCGTTGTTGCTTCCCACACAAATCTTCCACATTTGGTGTGAGAAGTGAGACTGGCTGGTTGTCTGTGTTAGCAGGGGGAGAAAAATCTGAGTATCGGACCAGATATCCTTGCAACAACTAAAGCAGAGATGGCAGAATGAGGACCAGAGAAACAACAAGGAGCAGTCACCCATACCAGAATGAACAGGATGAGTGAACCACTATGTGCTGGCTTGCCAGTGGAAACCTGGAGAAGAACCAAGGATGAGAGTTCTGAGGAGGAGGAGGAGGAGGAGGAGGAGTAACCAGAGAAGACAAAGAGAACCCATGAACCACAAGAGGAACACCAAGAGAGTATGGCAGATCTATTATGTTGGCTGACGCTGTGTCAGACGGAAACAGAGTGACAGGGGGATCTCAACCTGCAGGAATGAGAGAGGGAAAGGAGAAGACAAAACCTCAGGTGGACTGATACCATTGAAATGTTCAAACAAATGGGGGCAGGTCAGAGAAATGGTACTGAAAGGGTATCCACCAACCTAAAAGACATTAAAATCAGGAAATTGACTGGATCAGATGATGTTGAGGCCTATTTGACCACATTTGAAAGAGTGGCAAAGGCATGTGTGTGGCCACTAAGTCAGTGGATGGTTCACCTGGCACCATATTTATCTGGAAAGGCACAATTAGCATATGGAAATATGGACTTGTGTTTAAGTAAGGATTATGAACTGGTTAAGTAAGAAATACTTAAATGCTGTAATAACGCAAATAAAATATATAGACAGAGATTTAGTGCCTTTAAATATAATACTGTACCCCCCAAGAGATTTACACCTGATTAAAGGCATTTTGTAATAAATGGGAACAACCTGATGGGAAGTCTTGAACAGATATTATGGAGACATTTATCACAGAACAATTTTTAGATATTCTGCCTCTGGAAGTGCAGCTCTGGATCATAGAGCGCATCCATAATCCGCAGAGGTGGCGATCACGTTGGCAGAAGACTACCTGGCAGCACACCAGTCGGTTAACAAGAGAGGATAGCGAGCACGTGAACCATCTGTCAACAAGAATTCATCCCCACTGGTAAGATCTACTTATGATATTCCTAATAAAAACTATGTAAAAAAAAAAACTAATCACAGTGGTAGAAACTTTCCTCCTAATATAATGTGCCAAAACTGTCAAGTTTGGAGGCATATAGCCAGACTCTGCCCTATGAAAAAATCTAAGATGACACAGCTGGCATTGGTTAATGATGGGCACTTCATTACCAAAGTAACTATTGCAAATAAAACTGTAATGGGATTGATTGACTCGAGGAGTAAACACATCCTAATAAGACAGGACTTGGTGAAACCTTTAAAAAAATGAAAAGAGAAACAGGTGGTGTGAGTGCATGGGGACAGACATCAGTATCCCACCACTAATGTAGACATCACCATAGAAGGAAAGACAACACAGGTTTGGGCTGGGGTTGTTCCACATTTGCCTGTGCCCATTGTCCTAGGGCATGACTTCTCTGACTTTTCCACATTACTTATGGACAAAAGAATGTTGATGGCTGTAACCACCCATGCCCAGAAGAACAAGGAATTTATATTGAGTGAATTGTTTCTATTTGAAGGGGATGCGATAGATGCCCTTGGTAAAACCAGACAGACATTAAATGCTAAAAAGAAGCAGCAAGAGCAATGGCAGAAGAAACAACATGGTATACCAGAGGACATTAAAACTGTATTTGTTAATGAGAAAATAGGTAAAACACAAAAACAGGATGAAACCTTAACCCCTTTTTTCAACAGGTGGGACAAAAAGGAGTGCCTGGAGCTCTAGAAATAAAACTAAAAATGATGCTTTATATAGAGTTTGTAAGAAACCTGGAACAAATGAGACTACTGAACAACTGCTTGTTCCTAAATGTTCTAGAAAAGACATCATGGTTTTGGGGCATGATTTACATTGGGCAGGACATGCAGGGACAGACAAAACCTTAAGCACAGTTGTGCAAAGAGTCTATTGGCCAGGCATCAATGAAGATATTAGCCAGTACTGTCAGGAATGCCAGAAGTGCCAACTCACTGCCTAGGTAGGGAGAAAAGAAGTAGAACCCCTGGTGCCCATTCCTTTAGTGACAACACCTTTTGAGAGAGTAGGCATGGATATTGTGGGGCCTCTGAACAAGATTAGTAAAGGCCATCACTTTCTCTTAGTGGTGTGTGATGACACCACTGAATATCCCAAAGCCATCCAGGTGTGCAGTGTTACCACCCCTAAGATTGCAGAGTAGTTGGTAAAGTTATTTAGTAGGGTTGGCATCATGAAAGAGATACTCACGGATAGAGGAAGCAATTTCAGAGCAGCTCTACTAAAACAACTATATCGTCTTTTAGGGATAGTGGCTGTGAACTCCTCTCCATACCATTCTCAAATAGGCAGTCTTGTAGAATGATTCAGTCAAATGCTCAAAAGGATGCTGAAGAAGTTTATTAATGATGAAGGGAAAGATTGGGACAAATATCTACATTTTCTGTTGTTTGCGTATCGTGAGGTTCCCCAGGCTTCAACAGGTTACTCCCCTTTCACCTTACTCTATGGTAGGAACCCTCTGGGTACACTAGATGTAGCAAAAGAGTGTTGGGAAGAAGAAAAGGACATGAAACATCCAGGGATAGCTTCCTACATGAAGGAATTTAGGAATCACCTCATGGTATATACACAAAGAGCCCATGAAGCAGGTGCACAGGCTCAACAAACACAGAAAAAAAGGGTATGACCAGACAGTCTTTAAAACCAAAAGATTTGTAGAAGATGATCAGGTTTTGTTGTTATTGCCTACATCTATGAATAAATTACTAAGGAAGTGGCAAGGACCCTATAAAGTGATACAATAGATAGTTCCTGTGGCATACCTGATTGAAACACCAGATAGGAGACTTACCTGAAAAACTGATCATGCAAATCTTTTGGAAAAATGACTTGATAAACCTGAGCTAACTACAAGTTTGTTAGTTATTCCAGAGGAAAAAGAAACTGAATTAGACCTGGCCTATGATAGGTTAGAGAAAGAACAAGGGTTTCAGGATGTTAGCATAAGCCCAGATCTAACACCAGAGCAAAAACAAGAACTGACACTTACTGGAAGAATTTCAGACCACATTTACAAGTGTACCTGGACATGCTATAGGGGTGGAACATCAGACACATACAGATGCCCCTCCTATTAGAAAGAAACCCTATAGATTACCACAATGGGTTAGAGAAAAGATTCAAGAAGAGATCAAGAAGTTGCAAATGCTTAGCATCATTGAACCCTCTTAAAGTGCCTGGGGGTGACCTATTGTAGTGGTGCCCAAGAAAGAAGGAGAGATCAGGTTATGTATTAGGTCAGTGTCAGCGGCTCAGTAGGTAGCACACTCGCCTCTGAGGCTGGAAGATCAGAGGGCTGTGGGTTCAGTTCCCACATCTGGCACTTGGTTTAATATCCCAGTACTGACACTAGTGCAGCATGAGAGGGGTGCTGCACTTCTGAAGTGCCATCTTTCAGATGAGACCTCAAACCGAGATCCCATCTGCCTAGATTGGTGGTAGTTCAGGTGGATGTTAAAGATCCCATGGCACTTATCAAAAAGAGTAGGGGTTTTTATTAAACTGAAAAGTAAACCATAAACACAATGTAATACAACTCTCAAAAATCATTACAAAACATGGGGAAACATAAAAAAGTATTATGGTATATATTAAAGAAACAGTTGTTAAATGGTCACAAAAGTACAAAATCCTAAACCTCCATTAACAGGAGATGGGAAAATCAACATAACTTGGAAAGTAAAACACATTTGAACTTGTGATACAGCTCACAAGCTAAATCTAAATTTAAAGAAAAGGAAACACTGACAGTATAACCTATATTTGTAAGTAATTATAGTGTATATTATTAAATTAAAGGCACTTTAAGGTGTACAAAAAGTCACAGCCAAGCCACAGAGTCCCATCTGGATTTAAATAAAGGTGATGAAACATTATGCAGATCATGAAGTCGAAAATTCTTCATAGCAGTATCCACCAAATGGAACAATTCTTCTGTAGAAAAGAGACATTGCTGAATAGTGATCCAGCAGCGGACAAACCAAATATAAAATTTAAAACACACAAGAAATAACCACGTAGTAACCCTATCGTGTTTAGTCCGCAAAAAGTGTAAAATACCTACACACAATATTTCTGTGGTTAATTGAAAAAAAGGAGATGTTGGCCACTTAGTTTGGACAGTACTTCAAAATTCTATAATAAATGGGCATTCAAAAATAAATGTTCCATGGTCTCAATTACATGGGAGCAAGTTTCTCTTGGACAATATCGTTCTGAAATCTGTTAATGTTTCAAATTTCCTCTAACATTAAGTTTTCCATAAATGGACAACCACAACACATCCCACATATTGCGGGGTATCCGAGGGGAAGTCAGCATATTACCAATTGCCAAACGTTGATGTGGAGCATAAATATCAAATGGAATATATCTTGAAAATATTGTTGTATTATAAATACACAATTCTTTCTGAAAATTGGATAAAGGCCTGGAAATTGCCCATAATTTTATTTTCCCAAAACATACTCTCATAGTGGAAGAAAGAGCAGCTATAGACCATTGTCTAGGGATTGGTGCATTCTCTGGCCAAATGGATACCATCTTCCCCACTGAATCCTGAAGCCATGGTGTCCAAAATGTGGGAATTCTATTAATTATAGGCCGTAGATTTGTATACAGAAACACAGTGAAAAAAAAATAACAGGTTGAATCATATTTAAACCTCCCTGGTTACAATCTCGTAGAAGTAAACTATGTTTTATAGGGTTTAATCTGCTACCCCAAATGCATGAAAAAAAAACAACTATAAATCTGTGTTTCCAGACTCAAGGGGAGACTAAAAACTGAGCTTAAATATAAAAACAGGGGTAACAAAAAGGTTTTAACCATATAAACCCTCTTTAAATTGGATAACTGCCACTTATTCCATATGTCTACCTTAGATTGGACTTCCTGCAATTTAATTTTCCAATTGATATAATCTAAATCACCCACTCCAAAATGCACTCCAAGAATCAAACAGGTTTCTCGTACAACTATAATATTTATTACATGCACAACTGAGATATTTAAAACTTGAAGGGATATACAGTTACACTTATAATTTATAACAGCACCCGCACATAAAGAAAATTCATGCAAAACTATTTCTAAGCAATGTGCAGAAGGGATGTCACTAATAATAAAAGAAATATAATCCACATATGCTGTATATTTAATTTCGCAGTCACTACTAGAAAATGAAACACCACGTATATCAGAAGCGTGTAGAGTTCTAATTAACGGGTCCAATGTAAATAAGTACAAAAGTGCACTTAAGGGACAACCTTGATGCACACCCCTTAAAACTGGAAATGTTTTACCCAACCAGCCATTACAGTAAGCTTGGGCTGTAGCCTGAGCATAACACGTCCGTAACCATTGAACAAAGATGCATGAATACCATAGGATTCCAGGCAGTCCCATAAATATGTATGCCTCACATTGTCAAAAGCCTTAGCCTGATCCATACTAAATATTAAACCTGTGAGTTCCCCAGTTGCTCCTTTTTGCATAATTTCGTGGAGAAGAATCACATTGTCAGTAATGCACCTTTCAGGAATTGAACCAGTTTAGGAAGGATGTAATAAAAATTCAGCATGTACTAATAGTTGGTTGTTCAAAATTGTTGTCAAAATTTAAAAATCCGTGTTCAACAATGTAAGAAGTCTCCAATTTGACAAGTCTTCTCAATCCCCTTTTTTCTATTAAAAAAAACACCAAACCTTCATACATACTAGAAGACAAAATTCCCATAAGTAAAGCATCATTCAACATCATAGTAAATTCTAATAATAAAATAGAAAAAATAATTTTGTATAACTCATATGGAAGCCCATCCAAGCCTGGGGCTGAGCGAGACTTCGTTTGAGAGAAGGCAGTGGTGACTTTCAATGGGGTGATGTCTGAAACCAACATCCGTTTATCATGAACAGATAATTGGGGCAACACACACTGAGCCAACCAAGGGACATGTGAAACCAAAACCACAGGTGTTTCAGGTGAACTAAACAAATAATGTACATCGTACTCCACAGCCGAAAGAATATCTTTTGTTTTTGTGCATCTCTGCCCATATTGATTTTTAACTATTGACATGTATTTTTGCTGCCTCTGATAAGCAAAAAAATGAGAAGCATCCATAAAGGCTTTATCCCCTTGAGTCACAAATCGTCTTTCAGTCTCCAAGGATTTAGCTCAATCAAATTGCATTTTGTTCAATCGTTCTGGAAGTGTATGTAAAGTGGAGAGAATAGGAACATCCCCTTGTACTGCTCAAAAGTGTGCATCTAGAAATTGTGCCCTAAGAAGGGCATATTCATCGGTTTTATATTTACCATTAATTTTTACCAATACATGAAAAATAAAGTTGGATATCCTGTTTAGTATCTATCCACCAATCTCAAGAACAATCGTAGAGGCAACAAACTGATTTCCTAGCTTTTAATAAAGCCAGAAAACCATCCTCAACCGTAGGAATAAGCAGTAGGTCTAAATTTAATCTCCAGTAACCTGGACCACGATGCATCTTTTTATGACTGGAAACCATAACCTCTATAATGGCATGATCAAAAGGTGTCACAGGAATAGTTTTAGTATGAATAACATTCAAGGAATCAGAGAGAAATCAAAAATAAATACAAGTAGATTTAGTACCCTGGAAAAATGTTTTAGCAGGTGGAACCTGAGCTGCCATAACATCTTATAAACCAGATTGTGCCAATAGGTCATTAAGACAATGAGCATCACAAAACTTTTTGTTTGTGCAAAGGCCACAATCTTTCTTATATCTACTGCAATTAAAGTCTCCACCCAGAAAAATATGTAGTGATGTAAATAAATATGGCAAAATTAATTTGAAGAGGCCAACTCTGTCAAATTTCATCTGTGGGGCATACACTTTTATGATACGCCCCTGTTATCCATTCGCTTCTAAATCTAACATCAAAACACACCCAGGATAGAGATCTACCAGGTGAATTAATTTAGCCATCGGAGTATTCACAGCAACACCAACACCACTGCATAATACATCAGCCAGGGAACAATATGTAATTCCCCACCTCCAACCCACTATTGCCGTATTCACATCTTCCCTGGAATATAAACGGGTATCCTGGAGGAATACCACATCATACGCTTCGTTTTCAAACAAAGAATAAATCAACCACCTCTTCCTCTCTGACTGAATACTGTTAACATTCAGAGAGGCCACAGAAAGATTATAAGACACAGACATATACAGAAAAAGAAAAAAAGAAAATAAATACAAATGCATAAAATATCCAAATGAACATCATAATTTTCTTAAGCAAGCCAACCTAGAAAACATCATCATTTTTTTTTGTAGATTTCCTCATCCCTAACTTAGTCTTTTTTTTCCCAGTATCTGGTTGCTCCAGGGGCTGGTCAACATCAGAGGCAGCCTCTGGTTGAGATGAGAGAATCGAGGCAGAATCAGACTCTATTCCACCATCATCCAGAAGTATCTGGTAGTTGTATTGTAAAACCAAGGGTTCAACATCTAACACAGGTTTCTCCACACCCTGAGAACGAAGACTATGGCACCTAGTGGAAACCACCATAAAGTCCCCTTCAGGAGGCATAGGTGGGGGCACAGGATCTACCAATATAGGGGTTACAACAGTGGATGGTACAGGAGGCAAAGAGGCTGGCACAGGAGCCGGGTTTACAACAGGCATATCAGCTGCAGTAAAAATCTGTACCTGGGGCTGCTCCTGTACCCAAAATGTTTATGGTGTCGCCCATTTGGGGGGGGGCCATTGTCTCAATGCAGCCTTAACCACAGTATTAATATAAAAATCCTGTATAAAAGAATCCCCATTAGTTTTATTTTGGGCTGCAAAAAGGGCAGTCAATGAAAGCATGAACATCTTCACAAAGAGAACATTTCACTGGGTGATGACAGTCAGTAAAAACTAGTCCCCTTTCACCACACTGCACACACTTCACAATATCACAAGTCCTACTAAGGTGCCTAGGAGAACAACATTTGCAACAATGCCGAGGTTGACCTGTGTAGAATATAAAACCTTTATTCCTACCCAGGTAAAAACAACTCGGCAAAAGCTGTAAGCCATCCTGTCTGTAGTAAATTAATTTTATACATTCACCCTCCACTCCAAAACCCCTCAGAATCCAGTATATAGGCTCAGGGGTACCCTGGAGTGTACATTTGTCTTCTAACCAATATGTAATGTCTTCGACGTTTACTCCCTCATTCCTAAATAATACAGTTATAACTTTAAAGGATTGTTTTGTCAGTGGATTTGTCTGAAAATGAGACCAAGCAGGGTTAGTTTTAAGTAAAGCATATTTCATCCAAAATCTATTTAATAAATCAGGGGTTCGAAAGCTAATATCATGCGTGTTGTCCCCAGGGGAGTGAATAAGAGCATAAACTTCACCCGGAGAAAAACCCAATAACTGTTTAATCAAAACTTTGCCAACATAAAATCGGTCAGGCATATCTTCGGTAGTTCCCAAAAACCTTAAGCATACTGCATTCTGTCATTTAGCCAGTGCCACTGGTTTCTTAAATAGACTAGCAAATGTAGCAGGAGGCACTGGCAAACCATTAGGTTCTTCGTTATGATCAACAATCAACCTAGCCATCCCCATACTGTCTCCTGTGGCCTGAGTCATCATAAGGTGCGAATCAGTAAGGTGGGGGGAGAAAGAAATTAAGCCATCAACGAGAACAGAGTCCTGAGATGCAATGTTTGTATTCTGTAAGGGATCAGGGTTAACCACTTTCGAGGTGACTCCAGAGGCAGGAAGCGCTGTGTCCCATACCAAAATATCAGCAGGCAGGGGATCTTGTTGAACGGAAAACTCCTCCAAAGGAGTATCAGCAGGTGCTGATGGCTCTCCCACCCCAGGAACCCCCACAATTGGGATCTTAGGGTCAGCAACCCAAATGCCAGTTTTAGACCTTATCCAGCCTGCCTGCTGTAAAGCCTGCTGAGGGGACCATGTATCTCCCAAAGAAGACATCTGGGGTGGGGGAAAATCCTCGCTTTGTGTATTAGAATAACTTCTTAACACTTTATTAGTGTTACCTGGAGGGCCCGAGGCGGAATCCAATTCAGGCCACTTGCTTTTCTTTTCCTCCTCCATGGAAAATTGAGCTTGCCGGTAGTCTGCTAAAGTGAGCTCCAAAATCTGACGCTTGATTTCTAGTTGAGTAGCAACAAACAAAGAGGAAGACGCTGACTGGTCCTGAGGCACCGTAGAAAGAACATCCTCTGATAGACTCAAAACTGGATTCACAGGCTCCGCCCGATAAACTGGGCCCTTACTCATTTCTTCATTACCAATGACTCCTGCATCGTGAAACAGGGACGCCAGCTGTGAGGGTATAGGTACGTTAAGCTGGCCATCTCGTGAATGCATTCCAGCCATACCTTTCCCCTTGCAAACCGATTCTTGCAAATGCACAGCAACCATCCGACCTCCACTGCTGTCAGCCGCCATCTTGGTCCCACAGTAAAAGGGATCCCCTGCTCACAGGAAGCAAGAGTAGGGCAATTTCTCTGGTGTCTGTGCCAAATTTCCCTCATTCACTAAAAGTTACCACCAACAACTTAATCTGGTTCAAAGTCAGTTGTTATTCATCTGTATCCCCCTCCCCCGGGTCGTGCCTGAAAATAGGAAGGCTTTGTCTAGTGCACTTACCCGGTCAACAAAAGCTAAATAAATAAATAAAATAAAATATGCCTGGACTTCAAAAGGTTGAACCAGGTATCCAAGTTTGATGCGTACCCTATGCCCCAAGTATATGATAATAATAGATAAAATTGGAAATGTCAAATATATCTCCACTCTGGACTTAACCAAAGGTTACTGACAGATTCTATTAGAAGCTACTGCCAAAGAGAAGACAGCATTTGCTACCCCTATAGATTTGTTTCAGTTCCGGACGATACCATTTGGTCTCCATGGTGCATGGCAACATTTCAGCAATTCATGGATAAGTTTCTGGCACCCCACCATAATTTTTATGTGGCATACCTTGATGACATTGTCATGTTTAGAGCATCATGGCAGAACCATCTGGCTCATTTAAGAGAGGTTTTCACAGCTATAAGAAAGGCAGATTTCACAACAAACTCCTCAAAATGTGCTTTGGCCCAGAAAGAAACAAGATACTTAGGATTTTTACTGGGAAATGGACTTAGTAAGCCTGAAATCAAAAACGTGGAAGCAGTGGCTAATTGCCCAGTACCTGTGACCAAGAAACATGTCCGTTCATTTTTGAGACTAGTGGGATATTCCCGCAGATTTATCCCTAACTTTGCCACCATTGCTACCCCTCTAACAGATCGAACTAAAAATAAATTTGGTAATAAGGTGATTTGATCTCTAGCATGTGAGCAGGCTTTCCAAGAAATCAAAACTGCTCTGTGTTCTTCCTCAGTGTTAAAAACTCCCAACTTTGAGTGCCCCTTTGAGGTACATACTGATGCCTCCGGAACAGGGATTGGCACAGTATTGAGCCAGACTACTGAAGGAGAAGAGCATCCCATAGTGTACATATCACAAAAGTTGCATGATCATGAACAAAAGTATTCTATGGTACAGCAGGAATGCTTAGCGGTCAAATGGGAAATAGAAACATTACGGTTCTATCTATGGGGAGACCAATTCACATTAGTCACAGATCATAATCCATTATATTTTATATCACAAATGAAGGATAAAAACAATTGCATAATGCGATAGTATCTGGCCCTGCAGCCATTCCAGTTCACGGTGAAACATAGGGCAGGTACCGCCCATGTAAATGCAGACTTTTTGTCCATACCTGGTGCCCCACAGAATAATGTATGATTGTATAGTTTTGGATGTACAGTATAGTCTAAAAATGGTAGCCTGTTGATAGACACCTCAGGGTAGAAACACTGAGTAAGAGAACAAGTGTACATATGTAATGATATTTATTGTATATTGTTCTTGTGACAGTATTGGGGACCCTGGGGTGGAGCTTTCTAATGTGGGTAGGTGGGCAGAAGCTCCATTCTACCCAACTAATATTTGGTTAGGTTGTCTTGAAAATCAGTTCAGACTGGTTTTCGCTTATCCATGGGGGTATATGGCAGAGTTGCCCCTCCCTATAAATAGGAAGCTTTTGCCAGGACTACTCCTCTTATCTTAAACCCATCGTTATGTCTACTGCGGTATTTTCTCTTACTTTGCTATGGGTCTCCCTTGCCCTTTTTCATTTTTTCCCATTACGAGGGGGTGGCCTCCCAGCATAATTTCTTAAAGCTATTCTTTCCTTGCTATGTAGATCCTTTTCACTGTCCTTGGCAATGCATTTTTTGTGGTTGGTGCATTAAAAGCTCCGTTGTGGAACTTAGATTCCATCTTTGTAAAATACCCTGAACACCTCTGTGTAAAGGTAGTGATATTATAAAAGGATCCTGGTATACAGGGATGCCTGTATAGATAGGGCTGCCTTAAAATAGCAATGTCTGTTGTTGTAATTTAAGATGCAGGAAGGTTCAGCTCCTAAAAAGAACTGGGACATGGGGTAAAGCAAATCCTTGGTCAAGAGCCCCCCCCCCCGTTTCTTGTAGGCACCTCACAGCTGTTGGTTAGTATGTGAGCCATCAAGTGTGCAGGATTTAATGGAGAAGCTGCACAGGCAGCATATGGGTTTTAACAGAGGACTAAATATGTTAGAAAATGCCCAGATAATTAAAGGTAAATAAAGAAGTACTAACTCTTTCATGCTCTGCACAGCCGTTCACTTTGCAAGTTCCTGCAGGTGTGCAAGCAGTCACAGCTCTCTTGGGGGAACAAGGAGTTAGGCTCCACAAAAAGTGCACTTAAAATGAGCACCTAAGGCATTCATAACATGGCTGAATTTGGGGGAAACAAATGAGTGCGTTCTGGTTAGGCCCAAATGAAATAAACTTGCTGTTAGCAAGTACATGAATACAAGGTCCTCTCTCACTGTGTTCAAGAGATAAAAAAGTTTATAAGCTTGAAAAGAGCTGCAGTTTTTTTAAAACAGTGTCCTTTGAATTAAAACAATTGAAAACATTCTGGTACTGTTTGTTGCTGCTTACTTTCAGATGATTTGAAATGGGACTGCAGCTTAGGGGAAATTGGAGCCAGATGGAGGCTAATTTCAGTCCTCGAAAGAGGTCATGGACAGTCCATAATACTGTCCAAGGGATGTAGTCGTGGTTCCCAGTTCCCAGAGACCCAATTAAGGATATTTTGGCTATAAATCCCAATCTATAGCACTGTGGAGAATATTAAAGAACTGATGATAGTCATATAGTGGTGTTGTATGTTTTGATCTGTCTGATCCCCCATCCTAATATATTATAAAGGACATTTTGATGTTATTAGAATCAGGGGTGGATCAGCTGACTGTGTGACATCACAAGTAACTTGCATATAATCCCTCTGAATGTTTTGTTAAGCAGTTGAGTCTTAGGTAGCAGTAGGGAAAGTACTGCATACCTGCAGCACAAAAGATAGTAGAGACACTGATGTTGGAAAGTGTTATTTTTCACTCTGTAGCAACACAATCAAGGTTGGGGGTTGTGCTGAAGCTGAAAAGTTTTCCTTAAATTTATTTTGTGTGCAATATTTTGTTTATGTTCTTATTTTGCTGGAAATTGCTTTATGCAAAGCTTTAGAGAACATTTTTTTAAAATAGAATTCACACTTCCCTGCTAGTGTGTTCTAAAGCTGAAACTCTCTCTGTGTCTGTGTTGTTGCTTCCCAAACAAATCTTCCATAGTGATGTAGTTTAAAGCTTCACCAAGTGCCCCTGACATAAGTAGAGTTGGCCCAGGAACTTGGCTCACCCCCGGCCCCCGAAGGGCTCATATAAATATGGACATAGTATTGTAATCATATCAAACAATGCCATTCTTTCATAAACCCCACAACAGGTCAAAATAATGAAATGAATTACCTTATTACATGTGCAACGGAAGGTGTGGTATACCTTTTAAATCATCAGTGTGGGAGTTTTTATTTAGGATGCACAACCAGTACTTTTAAAATAAGGGTTGATGAGCATGTAAGAGCTATCCAGAGGCAGGATAAAATGTGTGCAATTGTAAAACATATACTCATGACTCCACAGGTTAAACATGGCATTAAGTTTACAGGGATAGAAAAAGTTAAAAGTGGACCACAGGGTGGAAATATAGAATAAAACATTTGTCAGCGGGAAAGCTGGTGGATCTACAGTCTGGGTGCTATTTCTGATAGGGGCCTAAATGAAAGTAGATATTTGCCAGCATTTCTAAACAAATTGAAAAGAAATAAAAATAGAGAAATAAAAGAAGTGAATGATGTATTAAATCAATGAAACTTTGAAATATGTATACAAATTCGAAAATATGTGCTGACTATACTTTTTTATGTGTTTAAATATGTATACTATTGTGGTATGTATAAGTATTGGAAATTGCTCCACTCTCTATAGCAAATGAGTCTTTTTTTTCTTTAAGCATGTACCTAACAGGACTGTCGTGTCAGCCTGTTAAGCCTGTTTTTAGTAAACCCCTAAGGGTTTCAAACACATGATTGATTAAATATACACATGTGTAATTAAATAGGTTTCATGTTTGTAAATAGCAAATTATTTGCTGGGAGGCACAATCTGATGCAGCCTATTGCTGTCTAGGGGAAACATCATTATGTGAGCGCTGCGTATGTATGCTACATGTCTGCTGCTGGTTATAACATTATTTTTAAGGGATGCTTGAATAAATGAGCTTATGACTTTGTTCTCAGTGTGAGGACCTGTTTTATGTGGGTGCTTTATATATTTTCATTGAAATTTATGTTGCCTGCAACTTTGCTATAGCACCACAAGAGTCCCAATGCTCATGAAGTATTTTCTTTTTTTTTATATTGAAATGTTTCACCAGGAAGACACACTGAGCAACAAGTTGCTTGTCTCTCAGTGCAATACGGGGGGGAGGGGTACAATAGGATTGACATATTAAACATTCAAGTTTACAAGATCAACATTAACATACAGTTCTAAGGCAGGTGCTACAAGCAGTGGTACAACAGTGTTGCAAGCAATAGGTAGAAAGAGTGGTCAATAATACATGCCAGGTTAATAAGTAAACAAGTGCTTGTGTAAAAAGTAAAGAAACTGGGGGGGGGGCAGGAAGGTGGAGGGAGGCAGAAGAGTCATGTTCAAGTTACACTGAAGTTATAAGATCAAAATTAACATACAGTTGCATGGTAGGTTTTGCAAACAGTGTTAAAACAGAGTTGTGCATAATATGTAGAAAAAGTGAAGCAATAAGAAGTGCTGGGTTAATAAGCAACAAGTGCTTACATGTAAGAAAAGGGTAAAAGGAGAGGGAGAGGTGAGGTTGAGGGATGTGGGAGGGGGAGTTGATGAAGGATACAAGCCCCTGGGGGAAGAAGAGGGACCCATACTGAGCATTTGGCATACCTTACATTCTGTGTGAGATCAAGGGAGGCCAGTAGGGGAGCAGTTTGGAGGAAGGGGAGGAAAGCTAGAAATGAGTTAGGTCATGGTGGGGGGGGGGGTACGGTTTATCCAGATGTTATAGGAGGGAATTAGGGAGTGACATGGCAGAAACAGCTAGGCGCAAGGTAATTCTTGAAGGCAGAGCTAATGGAGTACACAGAGAATGAGTGACAGATTTGAGAGGGGAGTGAATTCCAAATTTTTGGGAGCTGTTGAGAGTAAGTGGATTATCCAATTATGGTGGATTTGTGGGGGGATTAAGAGAGTTCAGCACTTGGTTGATCTAAGGGAATGGGAGGTTGCTGATGTTGTTATAAAGGAGTAGGTTAGGTAAGAAGGGAGCTCACCTAACCAGTGCTTGAAAGTGAATTTAGCACAGTGGGAAAGGCACCTATTTGTAAAAGAGGGGAAGGATATGGCACAATAAAGATTGCTGTGGTGGATGCAAGGGAGGGCATCCAGGGCCAAGTGGCAGAAGGAATGGAAGAGGGTGTCTAGTCTGTCCAGGGAGGACTTAGGGACAGCACCATAAACTACAACACAATAGTCAAAAATTGGCAGTATCATCTTCTTGAAAAGATCACGCCTAGTCATGGAGGGATGTAACTATGGTTCCTGAAAAGGGCACCAAGCTTGAGGTGCAGTTTTTTTCTGGATGGCCTCAGTATGTCCAGAGAAGTTTAGGTGTTGTTCCAACCAGACAGCTAAGTACCTGAAGGAGGATGTGTCCTCAAGTAAAGTCCCATCAAGGGTGTGGAAAGTTGGTAGGGAGGGAACCTTAGAGAGTCTCTGTCTTGTGAGGTCATGGAGACAGTCTTCTTGGCATTGAGGAAAAGTTGATGGTTAGCAGACCAGAGCTGAACCTTGTCATAGTCTTGCTGTAAGCTGGTTGTAACCTCAGCAGGACAGAAGCCAGATGTATTCAGGACTGTATCATCAGCATACATATGTATAGTGATAGAGGGGGAGCAAACAGAGAGAAGGTCATTCAGGAAGATGGAATATAGGAGGAACCCTAATGTAGAGCCCTTGAAGATGCCAGTGCTAATTGAGAGGGGGGGTGAAGTGGCATCCAAGATCTTAACTAATTGGGTTCTGCCAATAAGGTATTCATTGAACCACTTTGTGGTGAAGGGAGATAGGCTAGCTGCTGCGAGTGAGTCAAGGAGAAGGGAGTGAAAGACAATGTTAAAGGCCTTGGTGAGGTAGACAAAAATGGCAGAGGTAATTTGTCCATTGTCCATCTCGGTTAGGATGGTGTCTGTGAGCCGCAGGAGAGTGGTGGTGGTTGACTGATTTTTCCTAAAACCATACTGGAAAGGGGTGAAAAAGGAGATGTCAGATAGAAAAAAGGTGAGTTGGGAGAGGACAATGTGTTCTTGAAGCTTGGCAATGGTAGGGAGGAGACAAATTGAACGATAGTTGCCAGGGGATGAGGGGTCACCCCCTTTGGGAAGAGGGAGGACAACAAAGCAAAAGTACAGCTGTGACAAGCTATGATATATAGTGCTCACCAAAAATGAGCTGCCAGCTCATAGCAGAAATATCAAATATCCTAAATGTTGGTGTTACTCGGCTTGCTTCAATAATAGAACAAATCCAATGTAAATTCAAATGCTAGTTGCAAAAGTATAATACTAATATACTTTATTTTTACTGCACCTTTCTAAAAGCAAGGCACCTTAACAGTAAAATAAATCTGGATGCACAAAAAACATAAATTCAATAAATACAGTGTTTTATAAAATTCAATAAAATACCATCAGGTAGGGTAGGCTTGAAGCCACAGGTGGGTCTTGAGGGTCTGTTTAAATCATTCCATGGTCATGCATTTCTGAAGCCGATGGGGTATAGAACTGTGAAGGTCTGGGGCCATGTACATGAATGCATGAGCCCCCGAGGATTTTAAGGAAACCCTTGAAATCTCTAGCAACCCTTCATCAGCCGAGTGGAGTGATCACTTGGAGCAGTGTGGCTCCAGAAGCTCTTTCAGGTAGTTAGGGCCCAGTCCATGTAGTGTTTTATAAGTCAGAAGTCCAACTTTAAAGGTGATCTGCCACTGTACCAGCAACCAGTGCTGTTCACACAGCAGTGTGGAAATATGACAGGTCCTAGGAGTATCCATCAATAATTGGGATGCAGTGCTCTGCACTAGCTGCAGATGGTGGATATCAACCCCAGGTAGCCCAAGATAGAGGGAGTTGAAATAATCATGGCGTGAGGTCACAAAAGCAAGGATCAATGTAGGCGGGTCACCGGACTAAAATGATAGTTTATAGAAGTCCTTCAACATCTGAGCTTCCATTAGCCACCCAGCACTTTGACTCCTCACTAGTCTTCCTCAGGGGTGTGGTCTAGAGTGCCAGGTAAGTCATTTAATTACATGTAGTTCATGAATATTCATGTGTCCATGTCAAAAGGAGGACATTGCATGTTTACATGAAGAGGGGACTAAGGCAGTAGAGAATGAGAGATTTAGGATTAATGAGAGGGGGTAGGCAATGGCCAGAGCATAAAGGGAGAGGAGTTTTTGGTCAAGGCCATCAGGGGAGGCACCTTTGAAGGAGTTGAGGGCATTTAGGGCATTGTTTGGGGTTACAGAAGTGAAAGAGGGGGAGGTTGGATGGTGGTGGAGGGGGCACACCTATAGAAGGTAGGAAGGGTAATGGGTAGGAAAGGAAGGATTTAAGTAGCTCAGCGATGCAGGAGGTATAGTAGAAGTTAAATACCACTGCTATGGTTGGTGGGTCAGACACTAGTGAGCTATTTGCTTTAAGTACCGGGTGGAGTGGGGTGGGATGACAAGGTAAATAGGTGTTGACCACCTTCCAGAACTAAGAAGTGGAATTTTTGTTGGTGATGAAGGAAGATTTGAAATATCCAGACTTGGCTAACCTTGTAGTCCTGGTACAAGCATGTCAGAGCACGCTGTAATTTGTAAGGTCACTAGGATGTTGGGTGGCTTTATGATGCTTCCAGGCCTGATCTATAGCCCTGAGACAGGCCAGAAGTTCAAGGGTTATCCAAGGCAAGTGGATACCACTGACTATGGCTTGTTTTAGTGGTGCAAAAGCATTTCAGTTCACTAGAAGGATTTCTTTGAAGTAGGCAAGGGCCTTATCAACTAAGGGGAAGGAGGTTAGGGGGAACTAGTCAGAATTGGCAAGGTTACTCAGCAAATGTTTAGTGTCAAGAATCTTGAAAGAGCATAGTTTTATGATTTTGTGTGGTGATTAAGTTCTGTGGACTTTCCTAACTATGAATATTGGGTTATGGTCACTGAAAGCATTGGGGAGGACACCAGAGCTGATGACATGGTGAGGGTAGGAGGCAAGGGCCCAAACTAGTAGGGAGTGTTGGAGTGTCTAGTGGTTTGGGTGTGTGGGTTCAGAGATCAGTTGGGAGAGGTTTAGGGCTCCAATTTTTAATTTTTGTAGTTTTAGGTCACAACTAACTTATATTGAAGTCTCCTAGGATGAATAATTCACAGAGTGAGCAAGGGAAGTGATGGAGGTTAGGAGGTCTAAGGCAACTGAAGGATGAACATTTGGGTTGCAGTAAATGATGCCTATGAAGATTGGAAGAGTGAAGGGGAGGGTCACATGGATAGCTAGAGCATCATGGGTCTCAGGATTGGAGGATAAGTGGATGATAGAATATTGGATGGAGGCTAGGACATAAATGGCCACACCACCACCACCCCTGCCAGCACAGTCTTGCCTCAGCAGTGAGTAGCCGGCAATGGAGACTGAGTGGTCAGGGGTAGTGCTCTTTAGCAAAGTTTCTGAGATGATTAGAATGTTTGGCTTTAGAGTGCCCACCATATTCTGAATCTGATCTATTTTTTTTAAACAAATTGCAGGTGTTTAGATGTAGAATCTTTAAGCCCTTTGGGAGGGCTGAGGTAAGAGAGTGAGGGAGGTAGTAGTGGAAGCATAAGAGGAGCAAGGGGCAATAGAGCCTGGGTTGTGGTGGATATCCCCAGCAGAAAGTAACAGGAAGGTGAGTTTCAGAAAGTGAAGCTTAGGGCATTTTGAAGGGTCTGGCAAGGAGGCTAGAATATGTGAGGAGAAGGGAGTGGATGAGTGGGGAAAAAGGGAGTGGAGAACCGCAGTGAAAATGGACACCATTGTCAAAGCTGCATGAGGAACAGTGGCAGAGTGAGACCATATTTAAAATGGGCAGAAGAAGTAGAGGATTGGAGAAAGGAGCTAGTGGGGTTGGGAGATCTATTAAGAATAGATTAGTAGTTAGCAAGTGGTGGTGGTAAGGAGAGGTATATGAGCAGAATAAGGGTGAGAGATGAGAGTAGGGGATGCATTGTTCAAAATGGCAGAGAAAATTGGTGAACAATTGATTTATGAACAGAAGGAATATGTAAGCAGGGAGCGCGGAGGGGGAATGATCAGATGGGTAACCATAGTTTAGGAAGGTATCTATAAGAACAGGTAGAGATCCATTTAGATAAAGATTGTGTCCCTCTAGTGGCAGTAGAATATAGCTTGCTACTGGGGAAAAAAGTGCAGAAAAACAGAGAAATTCATCCAAGCAGAGGCTTAGTGCTGGAAGAATTCAGTCTGGCAGGAGCGTTAGGAGCCAATCTGGGATAAAACATAGACCAAGAACAGCCAGTACTGGAGAAATCTTGCAAGTGCACAACTCAAATCTCAAATACTTGTAGGAAGATCATACCTTGCCATTCTGACATGATAAGAGGACCAGGGTCAGTTGCTCTGTTACCTGACTGCAAAGTCTAGCTACAGACCATTTGAAAAAATGTTGAGCACAGTGAAATGCTGGGCATTCAATTTGTGCCTGTGTTGTCAGCACCTTTTTGTATCACTGGTAAGTAGATTTCTTTTATACTTAACATTGATTGCTTTGGATTTTCCTGGAGGAATGAGTGCCCCCCTCTCACTCCACTTCCTCCTCCTCTTCCTCCTCCCTCCCTCCTCCCCCTCTCTCTCTCTGTACCTGATTGCAGTTCTTTAATTGAGCACCATCTGATGTGTGTGTACATAAGCCTTTTGTTTAATGTTTGGCAGAGCCCTGAAAATTGGAATTAGACAGGAAGGACCACATCCCAGTTCCAAATTTATCGAAGTGCATCTTCTGGTCTTCATACTCTGCATCCTCCCCTCCCCTCCCCATTGTTAACTCCCCTACCACCCCTGCTTCTGTTGCCATTGACCTGGAGGCGCTTCAACCACTTAAGCAACAAAGCACAGCAACTGTTAGAGAAAAAGGAAAGCACCAAAATGGTTGTAGAATATACAACTGGTACTGGGAGCAAACATAGCTCAAAGACTCTGATGGAATGTATATCAATCAATCAATACGTTATTTAACCAGGAGAGCACCATTGAGTATACTCATTTCCAAGCTGGACCTGGGAACAATTCACAGAAACAATAATTTTACATAGAAACAAGACATACATATGTGAATTTACAGTATGACAAAATGCATAACCAACAATGCAGTTATTGTATACAGTAAGACATATGCCTAAAACAGGAAGTGTAAGAATAGTACATATATATATAAATATATATATATATATATATACACACACACACACACACAAACATGTACAGAGTAAAGGTCAGAGCAGAGAGTGCAAAACATGATTAGTGTCCAGCTGACCTCTCCAAGTGGGGGGGGGGGCAGGGAGGAATTATAGAATTGCTAATTGGTAGATTCAAGTTTGATGCACGCTGGGGGAGTAGCTGGAGTAGGTAAAGAAGAAACACTGCTAATGAAGGGGGATAGGGGCAACCTAACATGAAAAAGCTGAGGCCAAGAGGATTTTGCAAGGCATTAATGGAAGCAATTACACTTTTCTATGAAGGAACTCGAGTAAATACTTTTGAAAAAATACAGTGTCACAAGCTGGGCAAGCCTCAGCTGTTTTTTGGAACTTGTTCCAGAGGACTGGGAGGGCATGACTTATTGTCACATGGCCAAGGCATGTTCTGATCTTTGGGATTATAAGTGTAATGTAGGAATGGCTTCTTAATGGATAGATACTGGGAGAGCAGACACGCAGGCAATTAGAGATATACTCTTGAAGCTTGTGGGTAATGGCCCCATAAGTCAACAGGATTGCATTTTTAGCCCACCTATGAGAGAGAGAGTTCCAACATATGGAGGAGCAAAGTGAACAATCATGGGCACAGAAGGAGGACCCTGTAATTAATATAAGTGCACTGTGGTAGAGGACATCCAGTTCAGCGAGTGCCACACTTGCACTTTACTCATATAAGAAGTCAGCACAGTCCAGGAGAAGCATAACGTTTTTCTGGACTAACCATTTTTTATCTTCTGGTGTAAGGAAATGTCTGATGCAATATGGATGACAAAATCTCCATAACATTCCAGTTCTGGATGAAACCCTGATATTGGTGATCCCAATTTTATTATGCAACAAATATTCATGGCTTACCAGTTGCTCCTCATGAAACCTTTCCATCATATAAGAAGTTGAGCTCCACCAGGTGACAGAATCCTGTATCAGAGCATGCTCAGGCAGGTCCTTGTTGTATTGCTGGTGATACAACTCTATAGGTACAGTATCTCAACAGAGTCTATAAACTGTGCACAAATCTTCTTGACTATCTCTACAATGTCATCAACCATGTCCATCTTGCTGAGAAAACTATACACATCAATTGTATGCAATGTGCAAGAAAGTGCATGTGTGTGCATTCTTGTTCATTGACAACCTTCATGATGTTTTCAGCATCTTTAGTCACAATACATCCATACCATCCTTCCTTAGTCATGTGTCAAATACCTCCTCTAGCATTTCAAGCAGATGGCCAGATAAGTGTTTATGGCAATGGTGAACCATAGCATATGCCTTGTGGTACAGTTCATGATGTGCAACCTTGGTAAACAAAAATGCCTAGAAGGCAACTTTAGTTGTGCAAAACTAGAGGAAGGGACTGTGACTTTGAAGAAAGATATGGTCACCCACTGCTGCTGTGTGAACCATAGCTCAGATGTAGAGTTACTAGCATGGAATGCTAGAGGTCCTAGGATTAATTCCTAGTGGTTCACATTTTCCCTTCTTCATGTAATTCATAATCAAAATGTGCCTAGCAGTGTCATCTTTAAAATGGTGCACCCCCCTGACAGCGACACTAATACAACCTACCTCGCTGCCAACAAAATTGACAGTTTGTTGAGTCACGTGATGTCTGCAAGCTGCTAGCAGCCTTCCAGAGGAGCTCTCTTGTTCCTCTCCTGCATCCTGCCCAATCCTCATTTTTCAAATATAATTTTAACTTTGTTTGCCTCTATATTGACACCCAATTACCTGCTGCTATCATCTATAGTCTTTTCACATCGCTATCAGTGGTTTCAACGCTGCAATGGATTCCAACTTGAGGCAGGCCCCTCCACACCATACTCTGCTGGCCTCATTGCAAAAGGCCACTAAGAAGTCAAAGGCACAGGGTAGCCAGTCTGCTCACTCCACCCCGCAAACTTCATCATCTAGCCCCCTTACCAAAGACCATTTTCTGCAGGAGCTGCTTCCCTTTAAGGAAGAACTGGCAGATATTTCATAGGAGCTTAAGTTTTTGCACTCTGATATGGGAGACGTATTTCACAAAATTGGAGATATAAACACCCAAATCTCATCACTGGAAGCCAGGCGGGGTCAGACAGACCCAGAACTTGTCAATTTAAGATGGCAACTCTCCAGACTGCAAACAAAGACAGAGAACCTAGAAGGAAGGAGCCGGAGGAATAATATTCTTATTTTCAGCCTATCGGAATCTGAAGAGGGGCCCAACATCATCTCTTTTGCCCAGAAGCTGCGGGCCAAGGTGGTTGGCCCTCTCCCTTCAATCCAGGCTATCAAGTTGAGCGAGCACACAGGTCTTTGAGGCCACAACCCCCAGAAGGTGCTCCACTTTGACCCATCATCTTAAAGTTTTTAAGCTACTTAGAGAAGCAACATGTGCTCACCAAGGTCTGCAAGCTTCAAGCTATCTTTTGGGAAGACAAGCCCTTGCAGCTCACTTGGGCTATACCCCTAGAGACATGCCAAAAATGGACTGCATTTTGCCCAATAGTATCTAAAGTCATCGTTGCTGGCATAAAATTTAAGATGTCTTATCCAGCTAATTTGCAGATCTACATTAATAATGCCTGGTGCTCTTATGATAGTCCTGAGGTTGCCAAGAAGGACCTAGCCCAGAAGCTCCCTGATCTCTTTTCTGCTACATGAACTCTTCAAATGCTTTACTGTTTATCTGTATCATAAAAGTGCTAGCTGTTGTTATTGTCAGTTTTGTTGATGTGCACTGTTGCCCCAATGCTGTTCCTTTTTCCTGGAGCCAGCTACTTGGGGG
Source organism: Neoceratodus forsteri (assembly GCA_016271365.2). NCBI lineage: Eukaryota > Metazoa > Chordata > Ceratodontiformes > Ceratodontidae > Neoceratodus > Neoceratodus forsteri. Next base: position 1,356,794,008 of record CM057452.1, read on the forward strand.
GGCTCTGGAGGCCTTAGCCGGGGTGTCCCATGTTGTCTGGTTGGTTTTCCCCACTTAATGTCCACAGGGCCTGCTTCTTTTCCTGGCCCTCAAGTGGAGTAATAGACACCCTACATATCCTCAGAATCATTTTAGCTGGAACTCTGATCTGGGTAGCAGTTCCCAGGAGGATAGCTTATCCACGGTACCAGTGTATCTTGATTTTGGTTCTCCCATTGGTCGGAGCATCTATTGGTGGCCTGATTGTGAGGGAGAGGACCATCTTGTGGTACTAGCAGAATAGCTAGTTTATTCAACCATTGTAGCATCCTAGTAATTTAAATATCAAATACTAGCGGGACCATCTAGTGATGCTGTTTCCTCCCCAAGAGATATGCGATTCTGAAAATTAGTCCCATGCTCCTAGAGTCCCTGTATTATCCAGGTAGTGGTATCTTCCATACTCTCACAGGGCCTAGTGACCCAAAATAATGTTGGCTTGGGTTATTAGCAACTTCTTAAGAGCCTTGACTGTACACAGGAATGGAGTGCTAAGCTATTTCTCAACTTAATTTGTCACCACTGATTTCCTGGCTCTTTTGCTGATTGATGCTTCATCAAGACGCAGTGGGGGGGGCTCTCAGGGGGAGTGCTATGGAGCTGTGTACCATCATGAACTACTTCATTGGGGGGGTTGTGTCTGCTCCTGTTCACCTGGTACACTGATCAAATTGGTCTGGTTCCTTGCCTCTGCTCTATCCAGGTGACCAGTAACAGACACACTGGGGGGTTTTCCTCTTCCATACCCATTTCTCTTTATAATTATTTTGTTTACTACCAGTTCTAGGGAAGAGGTTACTGTAAATAGTTTGTTGGGCTCAGATAGACTATTACTAATTAATAGGATCAGGTTTATATGTGACAAACTCAGCCTACTGGTGGTACAAGGGGCAGTGGGAGGGACCGAGGGTACCTGGCTTATTACTAGGAGTCATTCTTTGCAGAGTGCCCAGAACTTATCTGCTGGTTATGATTATCTTAGTTTTGCTATTGCTACCTGTTGGTTTTACACATTCCTGTTGGAGCTTTAGAAAATGGGTTGGGGAAATCCCTAAAGCTGATTGGCTTAGGCCACTCGGTCTGGTATCAGGCAGTAGAGACTGGGAAATAAAAAGTACCAGTGCCACCCAACCACTCAGCTATCGCTGTGCCCACCCTGCTTCTTCATTGTCCCAAAACACCCAGTCAATTTGAAATCACTGCCATTTTTTTTTTGTGGCTTAGCAAGAGACATTGCTGCTCCAGTACCAGTTCCTTAACCATTTGTCACACAAAATCAGCGGGGCTCACTGCTAGCCACAGTACATTTCTTTTAGTGGTATTTTAGTACCTGTGGGTGTGAGAATGAACAACGCTTTCCAGTGAAACGTCTGCATTTGTTCCCATGTCAGCAAGGGACCCTCCCAATCTTTTGCTCACTCACTCGTTCGCTCACAGGCAAACTCTACCACAGTCCCACTGTAATCCTTTGGTCCCACCATCTTTATAAAAACACAGATTCAGCTAATACTAAAGAAAATAAAAAACAAGTTTGAAGTGCCAGTTAATGTAGCACTAGTCTCATGCAAATGTAGCACTAGTCTCATGCAGCTCCTGCTATTCCCCCATCGAGACTTACTTTACCACTGGAGCACAGGGTGGTCCCTATCATTTTGTCGACTTGTACACTTGATTGCTTCCAACAAAAAACAACTGCCACCAACAGACCCACAAGCAAACAAGACATGGACACCCTACATGATAACAGGCACACTCTGGCACAGTTCTTGGAAAATAGTAAAAAAAGTTATTTCATTTTAAATGAGTAGCGCTAGCACGTGGTATGCTCAGTTCTACTTGCATACCACACTACATAAATTCTGTCTCTGGCACTCACCCCAACTCCATGAAAACATTTACATGTCTTTTTTTTTTTAACAAAACAAAACTGATGGCATTACTGCTAACTCCTTCAGTCTGTTTCCCTGATCACGCTCCTGCTAGCTATGGGGGGAGGAAATGATGGTTCTAGAGGCAAGGACGGACTTATCCTAGACAGCAGTAAGCAAGCCACAAAAAAGCTGCATTGCCCTCTACTGGTAAGTATTAGTAAGTATACTAGTAGAGGGACTATTTTACTAACAAAGCAACTTTAAGATAATTTGTAGTCATTTTTTTATTTATTTTTTTATAATTCTTAAATGTAAAAAAACCTTTACATTTAGCCCATTTTCTAAGTGGAATAATACCCTCCATGGTGGGTGGTATGGGCAATACTGGACCTTCCAGGGGCTATAAGGCACACTGCCTGCAGCGTCGGGCCTCATTATGTACCTGGGCGGTCCGGTATTGCTCAATACTGCCCACCCTGTCGAGTATTATTGCTTACATATTGAATGGTTTTAGAGGGGTGAGGGAAAGAGTGTGCCTTAAGGGTTCTGAATGGTTCCCTCAGGATATATTACCTTTGCCTACTTTGTCTGTTGCTAATGGGGAGCACAATGATTGTAATGTGGAATGTCAGGGGTGTTAGAGACCACACTAAGAGTTGTCAGGTGCTGAAGCACTGGGTCCTGTTAAATGCAGGCATAATTTTCTTGAAAGAAACCAATCTTCTAGTTAAGGAGGACACCTGCTTACACAGACGGGGCATGAGACAGGTTTTTGCTTCAGGTGACTCATCTTCGAGTAGAGGGTCAGCTATATTAATAGTGGGCAATGTCCCTTTCCAGGCCAGCCTGACTATTACTGATCCAGGATGCCGATTCATTCTGGTCAAAGGTATCCTTTTTTGTACCGATATGGTAGTGAGTTGCCTCTATGGCCCAGTAGGTGGGATGTACATTTACTCATGGATCTGGCTAACAAGCTTGCCTCCCTACTACCTTCTCCTTTAGTTCTAGGGGGGCACTGGATGTGCATCCCACACAGGATCTGGACAGCTCTTACTTACCTCTGAAGCACCATCCCCTTCCCAAAGAACTTCAAGAGATTTTCTGGATATGCTTGGATTATGTGACCCGTGGCATATTCTTAATCCCTCCCACCGTCTCTACTCATTTTACTCCTCAATTCATCAGTTTTGGTCTAAATTGGATCATATCTTAAATAGTACTCCCCTTCTAGCTGGCCTGTGCCAAGTAGGAATTGAACCAATTGTTATATCTGACCATTAGGTGGCTTTGTTAGTCATCTCCCCTTACCTTGACAGGCAGCAGGATACTACCTGGAAACTGAATACTCAGCTTCTCAAATACAGGTCCACTATCCAAAAAATAAAATCTTTTAGACAATAATGAGCATAACAAAGATTCTGTCCCAAAGACTGATACTGAATGGTGTGCACTCAAATGTTTCCTCCAGGGTGAATTCATTAAAATTGCCTCAAGGAGGAAAATATTATGAGAGGCAGAAGCCTTAGCAATACTAACTCAAGTTAAAGCCATAGAACTTTCTCTTTCCTCCTCTATAACAGCAGATTCATTAAACACTTTACTTTTCCTGTGTAATAAATATGCAGATATTCTAAGTGAGAAGGCAGAATATGCCTTTCTAAAAACTCGCTCTAAATATGCTGATCAAGGCGGAAAGGCAGGCTGGCTTCTCGCTCTTCACCTGCAAAAACTGGAGTGCTCCAGACTGATTTTATCCATTCTTGCCCCAGATGGTTCCACCAAGACCTTACCCTGGGATATAGCATCAGTCTTTGAAAGCTTCTACCAAAACCTCTATGGTAAACCCCCCTCTTCTCCAGACCCCCAAGAAATAGGCAGATATTTGAACTCCATCTTTCTCTTATGTCTTCTAGATCACCATCAGGCTTCTCTCTCAGTTCCTATATATCTCTCTGAAGTGAGGACACTATTAAAGGACTTGCCCTTGACAAGGCACCAGGCCAAGATGGCTTTCCCTCCAATTTCTAAAGAATCTTTTCTAAAGAGTTATCTCCCTTGTTACTAAGATTCTAGAAATGCATGATGAATGCTGACTTCTTAGACCCATCACTCCTGGAGGCCACAATCATCCTCCTTCTCAAACTGGACAAACCAGACATGCTACCATCCCACTACCACCCTATTTCTCTCCTGAACGGTGACATTAAGATGCTATCCAAAATTCTCTCCGCTCACATCAGGAGAGTCTGGACACACTTATTAAGTCCAGAACAGGTAGGATTCATACCTGGAAGGTCCTCGGCAGATCACCTTCAGAAGTTAGACCACATTTTTCAAGTGGCCCACTCCTCTCAGGTTTCTATGGCTCTGATCTCATTAGATGTTGAGAAGGCATTTGACAGAGTCGACTGATGCTTTTTTTGGTCAACTCTGGAAACATGGGCTTCCTCTCCACCTTTCTTCAATGGGTCCAAAGCATATATTCCTCTTCTACCACTAAGATTTATTGCAATAGGGTTTTCTCCTTTCATCTCCCACTTTTCTCTGGTACTAGACAAGGGTGTCCATTATCACCCTTCCTTTTCAACCTATACCTAGACTAAGTTTGCTGGCCAAGGCACCTAGCTTCACCTGAGCTCTTGTCTTCTAGGTTGCTTGAAAGGACAGAGCGAAAAACCTTACCAGAGCAAGGAAATGGATTAAGGCTTCTTTTGGCTAGGCATATTTACTGTGTGTTGTTATTTTTATTTTGTACTTACAGGGATTGTTACTGTTTGTTGCTAACATTTTATTGCTTTATTTTTCTCTGATTCAAATTGTTGTTGATGGGTATACCTTCTGCTGCATTATTACAGGGTGTGCCTACAGGTGTGTGCTTACAGATTACTGATGTAATCTTATGATTCAAATTGTCTTTTGCAAGATATATCTTCGGTTACTGCTCTATTTTTCTCTGTAGCAAAGTGTTTCTTACAGGGTATATCTTCTGTGAAATTATTACAGGTGGTGCTTTACAGGTTTTATAGATTTATCTGTCATTAGGATACGCTTTCATGGCTACTGCATTTGTTGCTGGCTGATTGTTTCTGCTCTTACCTCCTTGTTTCTTTTGTCCGTGGTTCTTCTTTTTTGGCAGTGGAAGGCCACCACCACCACCCTTCCCCAACCAGCCCAAACTACAATCCTTCAATAGGGTAGCACAGTCATGACATTTCCTGTAGCAAAGCAGGAAGAGGCAGACCAGAGGGGTATCCACACAGTGACCTCATATACAGGGGCACTAGTAATTTAACTTATTATAACAAGTTATACAAAACTGAACAAAACACAAAATCAAACATTTGCTTTCATTTTCTTCCTTCTAATTACTCTGACCAGATTATAAATGCAGCAACTTATCTGGAATGGACATCATTAACTGCAGGTTCTGTGGAACACTTTTCAGAAGGGCAGTTTTACAGGATTTAGGATACTGTCCTACATGTTGGACCACTGGAGATCTAGAGGCTCAGCTCCAGGCAGCATGGGCAGAGATTGCAGACCTCAAAATTGCATATTCAAGAGGAACTATGTTATAAGAACCACCCACCATTTCCCCATTATCCAACAGAAGCACCTCGACCACAGAGGGTAGTTGGTCCGGGAGGTTTGCAGGTGGTCAGGAAGGTAAAATTGGTGCCCAATCACTGAATGCTCTCCAACATATCACCTCCACAAACCATATAAAAACTATAAACAGGCATCTGCCTCTATCTCTGAAATAAAACAAAGGGGCAGAGGACACTACAGAGCAAGTCACTGCAGCACAGCAAAACTCACCAAAAACAAAAAACCAAAACAAAAAAAGCAAAAAGGAAATCCAAAAAAACTTCTGATCATAATAGACTCCATGATTCAGGCAGTGGACACATATCTCCAGCCAGGGATAATGGTCAGATGTCTCCCAGGTACATCAGCATGAAGAGACACTGACTGCATTGTTAAAATTGTTCAGGAAGCAGGAGAAAGCATTGACATCCTAATACACTTATGGACTAACCATCTCACCAGCCAGTCAGTTGTGGAGACCAAGGAACACATGACCAGACTGGGTGACAAACTATCATTTATTTTGTCTGGCATCTCTTTCTCTGAGATCCTGCCAGGCTGGAAGAGGGGAACAGATGGACAGAAGGTCAGAGAAGGGGAGATAGGGGAGCTAAATGTGTTGCTGAAGGGCTGGTGCCAGGGAAAAGGAGATAAATTTGTAGGAAACTGGCAACAGTTTGGGGAAGGAAAGTTCTTCAGATTTAGTGGACTGCATCTGACCAAGGAAGGAGTCAGTGCATTGGGGCAGAAGTATGGTGTCTTTGCAGAATATTTAAACTAGCAAATGGGGAGAAGGGTGCAGCACCCTATACGTTGAATGGGAAGAACACCCCTCTCCCTCAGCTAGTGGTCAAACAGGAGTTCAGCATGTGTGTAGTTCATTTGCATCACCAGGTAAGGAAAAAGGTCTGGCTCCCCATACAGTGCACAAGGGAAACACCAGACCTCTTCCAACAACTAACACTCTGAAATCTGGCCAATGGAAAATCATGTACAAAAATGCTCACAGTCTGGGAACCAAGATCCCAGACTGCAGGCAATAATGACAGAGACTGAACTGGACATATTAGCCATCAGTGAGACATGATTTACTAGTAACCACACTTGGGAGACTTCAGTACCTGGTTATGTACTATTCAGAGGAGACCGAGGTGCAAAAAGTGGGGGTGGAGTTCCAGAGTTTTATTTAACTTCAAAAATTGATTAGCGTTTTGCTCATAAAAGTGCTTAAACATTGTGAAAATGCATAGCACTTGTATCACTGTATTTAACAAACATAACACTTATAGAAAACCTTCCTATATAAATACTTTCTGTACAGTTAGCATTGTCCCAAGAAAAAACTGCTAATCAATATTTAAAACCCTGGATTGGCTCTTTATGTCAGTAAAACTATCAAAGCTACAGAAATTCAAAATACACATAAGAAGCCAAAAGAACTGTGGGTCACTCTGGAAACAGGAAATGGCACAGCCATACAAACTGGAGTTGTCTGCAGGCCTCCAGACCGGGGGAGGACATAGACACATTACTGTCAGAAGATAAACAAAACCTGACAGCTAAAGGGGAGATTCTGATAATGGGAGACTTCAACATGCCAGATACAGACTGGTCAATACCAGCAGGAACATCTGACAGAGCTTGACACGTGGTGGGTTCCCTAAAGGGGGAGGGCCTCAAACAACTGGCATATCAACTCACAAGAGACAGGGCTATTCTAGATATAATACTGACTAACAGGGAAAGGATCACAGATCTCCAGGTAGAAGGTCACCTGGGGGCCAGTGACCATCACATGATATGGTTCAGTTTGGCCACTAGAACAAAATCATCCCATTCTGAGGCAAAAATATGGAACTTCAGGGGAGCTGACTTTGATAAGATGGCCAACAGAGTTAAGCTAGCCCTGGCAAAAACGAATACAGGTGAGGAGGTACAGGCAATGTGGTCAAGCATTAAAGATGCAATACTTGAAGCAACATCCTATTGTAGTAGAGAGAAAAGCAAGAGCAAAAGAAGAAGGAAACCACTTTGATTCTCAAAAGCAGTAGCAGAAAAGGTCAGAGCCAAAAGGCTGGCCTTCAGGAAATATAAGGGAATGCAATGGGATGAAGAAAGGGAGGCATAGCAAACTTCCCTAAGGGAAGCAGGGAAGGCAGTAAGGCACACAAAGGCCCAAACTGAGGAAACACTAGCACAAACAGTAAAAGAAGGTGGCATGACTTTCTATAGATACATTAGTGAAAGGAGAAAGTCCAGAGTGGGTATTGCTAAGATCAAAGGGGATATGGGGACATGTGAGGAGGAGAACCATGTAAAAGCATCTATCCTAAATAGATACTTCTACTCAGTATTTACTGAGGAGAAGATAGGGCAGGGCCTACTGCTTAGCACCATGGACACATGGGGGATGGAGGTGTGCACTACTCTCTTCACAAAAGAAAGGGTCCTACAAGAGCTCGATTAGCTTCAGGTGGACAAGGCTATGGGACCTGGTGGCATTCATCCCAGAGTACTAAAGGATCTAAGGGTGGAACTAGTAGAGCCATTACCAGAACTGTTTAGTGAGTCTCTGAGCACAGGAGAGGTCCCAGAAGACTGGAGAAGGGCTCATGTGATCCCACTCCACAACAGTGGTAGCAGTGAGGAGGCAGGGAACTACAGACCAGTCAGTCTTACCTCAGTAGTGGGCAAGATTATGGAGATACTCCTTAAGGAAAGGATTATGCAACACCTGCAATCCATAGGAGCACGGGATCCAAGACAGCATGGGCTTACGAAAGAAGGTCCTGTAAAACTAATCTCATAGATTTCTTTGACTGGGTACCTGAGTGGTGGACCAAGGGGGAGCAGCTGATGTTACCTACCTTGACTTCAGCAAAGCTTTCAATATTATTCCACTTAGAAGATTGATTAATAAGATGGGTAGGCTCAGGGTGGGTCAGAAGTTGGTCAACTTGGTGGCAAACTGGTTGACGGGCAGAAAATAGAGCGGGTGGTTAACAGTATACAGTCAGAAGAGATGCAAGTCACAAGTGGGGTACCACAGGGATCAATCCTGGGGCCAGCCCTCTTCAATATCTTCATCAGTGACATTGTAGATTGACTGGAGGGTAAGGTTTGTCTGTTTGCAGATGACACTAAGATCTGCAATAGAGTAGATGATCCAGATGGTGTGGGCAGAATGAGAAGAGATCTGGATAAACTAGCAAAATGGTCAGAAGAGTCGCAATTGAGGTTTAATGCAAAGAAGTGAAAGATCATGCAAATAGGGAAGAGAAACCATGAAGCCACCTATAGGCTGGGAGTGGTGTTGCTGACAGCCACAATTGAAGAAAGAGACTTGGGCATCACCATCATCGATGACATAAAATCATCCAAGCAGACCACTAAAGCATTAGGTAAGGCTAGAGGGATATTGGTGTGTATTAGTAGGGGTATCACCAGTTGGAAAAGGGAGGTAATAATCCCTGTTTTCAAGACACTGGTTAGGCCCCATCTGGAGTACTGCATGCAGTACTGGAGGCCTTTCCTTCACAAGGACATTAACCAAATTGAGGCAGTCCAGAGAAGGATAATTAAAATGGTGCAGGGACCGAATCAGAAAACATGAGGACAGATTAACGGCGCTCAATATGTATACCCTAGAGCAAAGGAGGGAGAGAGGCTATATGATTGAAACATTCAAATGCCTTAAGGGCATTAACAAGATGAAAGAGTCTAACATGCTTCAATATAAGAAAAATAGCAGGACAAGAGGACACAGCATGAGATTAGAGGGAGGCTGACTAAGGGGTAATGTGAGGAAGTTCTTTTTCACAGAAATGGTGGGGGATGCATGGAATGGCCTACCTCAGGAAGTGGTGGATGTGAATACAGTGCAAGGCTTCAAACAGGCATGGGATAGGCATAAGAGAGCAATACAGATGAGTATGAATAGATAAGCCATTGACAGAGCAAAAGCCGAAGGCACATTCATAAGTTAGAAAAAGAAATGGGCAGACTGGATGGGCCTTTCAGTCCTTATCTGCCATCAACTTCTATGTTTCTATGTAACCCCTTCTCAGACATATTAAATCATCTCCCCAGATACAGAACATCCAGATACAAAACTCTAGATGTACACTTTTGGTGTATATGGACAATATTCTTCTACATTTAGAACAGCCATCAATCTCGCTGGAGACCTCTCTTAATATAATATCCAAATTTGGCTGCCTCTCCAATTATACTAGGTAAGCTAAATCTTAATAAGACAGGAATATTTCCCCTTAATCACTACACACATAAGGCGGATTTCTCTCAATTTGGCATGAAATGGGCTTCTCAGTCACTTAGATACCTGGGGATCCTTTTAACTACCAGTTCCTCTCTCATCAAAAAACTAAACCTGGATGATCTGGTGATCACCATACAACAAGATCTGGTGAGGTGGGAATCCATTCCGATATCCCTATGGAAGCGAGTGAATATTATCAAAATGAATATTCTCCCCATAAATTGTTTACCCGTTAAATATATTGAATATATGGCTCTCTTTGTCCTTTTTTTGACATATACACTCACTTATTTTTAATTTCATATGGTTGAGTAAGCACCCGAGGTGTTTTTATCTCAAGTTGAGCCTTCCCAAGGACTTTGGCAGACTCTGACTTGCAAATTTCTTGCTGTGATATTGGGCCAGCCAACTTGCTAAATGTAGAAGGTGGCTTATGAATAATAGTAATGAATATATTTCCCTATGGTTGCAAATCGAAAACCAACTTCTATGTACACACAATCTATCCATTCCTAGTATTTTCCACCTTTCTTGGAATGCCTTACCTGGCCCTGTTCAAAAATTGTCTATCAGCACTTCGGTCAAGGTGTTCTCCCAAGTTTGATCCTACATTAAGATCTCTCCTCACAAAGATTCTTCCCAACCCATTACAAGCTCAAGAGTAAGACAAAAATGCAGCAGGGCCCATAAACTCTGCTGGTGGACCAGGAAGGTTCAGGAGGTGGTGAAGGGAAAAAAGGCAGCTTATAGGTATTTCAAGTGCTCAAGGACTCAAAGAGATCAAGGGGAGTACGAGCTGATGGCCAGAAGGGCCACTAGGGTGGTGAGGGCAGCTAAGGCAAGGAAGGAGCAGAACCTGGCCAGGAAAATTTGGAGAGGGAACAAGGGATTCTTTAGATACATTGGGGAAAAGTAGAGGGTAAAGGGGCAGATTAGCAGGATTAAAACAGGGGATGGATGGGCACAACACCTGGGGGAGCAGGCTGAGGTACTAAATTAGTATTTTCCCTCAGTTTTCATGAAGAAAAATGGGGGTCTGCATTATACATGGGAGAAGATGGTGAAACTGAGGAGGAGGGATCCTAACCGATTGGCGGGTCTGGGAAGAGGGTGGCCATCACTGGCAGCAGGGGGGAAGGCATAGCAGGGGGACAAGGTTGCGAAGGTGGAAATCATGGCAGAGAGAGTGAGGGAAGCCCTCAGGTACCTTAAGACAGAGAAAGCACTGGGGCCAGATAAATTACATCACAGAGTGCTGAAGGAATTGGTGGATGTCCTCGCTGAACCCCTGGCAGAGCTTTTCAGCATCTCTCCAAGGACAGGGTGGGTGCCCCAGGACTGGAAGGTGTCACATATAGTGCCTATCCACAAGGGGGATCAAGGGAGGTGGCAGAAAACTACAGGCCCGTCAGCCTGACATCGGTGGTGGGCAAGGTGATGGAGGGCATTGTCAAGGAGAGGCTAGGGCGGGATCTAGAAAAGTCGGGTCCCTGGACAATAGGCAGCATGGATTCATCCCGGGGAAATCAAGTCAGACAAACCTTGTGGAGTTCTATGACTGGGTGGCAAGTGTCTTGGACCTGGGTAGACTGGTGGACATCCTCTTTCTTGATTTCAGCAGGGCATTTGACTCTGTTCCTCATGGGGGCCTGTTGAATGAGCTGGTAGAAATGGGAGTGGGGAACCAGATGATCAGATGGATAGGAAATTGGTTCCAAGACTGGATCCAGAGGGTCATGGTTGGTGAGATAGTCTCATCCCCAAGTAGGGTCATTAGTGGGGTCCCTCAAGGATTGGTCCTTGGGCCCATCCTGTTCAATGCCTACATCTCTGACTTAAGGAAGGGTATCAGGAATGACTCAAAACTGGGGGCTGTGATGGATGGGAAGGAGGGGAGGGTGGCCCTACAGGGGGACCTAGAGGCTCTGGAAAGGTGGTATAGAAAGCAGAAGCTGAGGTTTAATGCAGGGAAATGCAAGGTACTGCACCTGGGAGCCAGAAACTCAGGCCAAGTGTACACCCCCCGGGAGGGGAATGCTACAAGTCTCAGTGGCCGAGAGGGACCTGGAGGTGGTGGTGGATGTCAAGATAATCAACTTTGAGACTTGTAGGAGGGCAGTGGCCAAGGCCAACAGGATGCTGGGATGCATCGCTAGGGGGATCACCTCCAGAATGAGGGAAGTAATACTCCCTCTGTATAACTGTTTGGTGAGGTCACACCTCAAGTACTGCATGCAGTTTTGGAGGCCACATTTAAAGAGGAACATTAATCTCCTGGAGAGGGTCTAGAAGAGGGCAACCAAAATGATCTGGGGCTTGGGGGACAGCACTTATGGGGAGAGGCATAAAGAGCTAAATATGTACACATTGGAAGAGAGAAGGGACCGGCAGGTACATGATAGAGGTCCTCAGGTACATGAAGGGGGTAAATGGGGAGGAGCAGTCAGGGTGCTCCGAAGGAAGGAAGGGGGCAACTAGAGGGCATGGATGGAAGCTGGAGGAGGGGGAGATTCAGGGGAGAAAGGAGGAGGTGCTACTTCACTGAGAGGGTGGTGGAGCCATGGAATGTGCTGCCCAGTGGCCTGGTGGAGGCAGAGATGGTGGAAGGGTTCAAGAGGGGGTGGGACAGGTTCAGGGGAAGGATTCTGGAAGCAAAGTCCTGTGCAGTGAGAATACCTGGGACTGGGAAGGAAGAAACCAGACAGGGCAAGGGGGGCAGCAAGGTCAACTCCCAGGGCCGGAGCTGACCAAACGAGCAGACATGAAAGACCGTTAGGCCTATTCTGCTGGCATTTAAGTATGTTAGTATTATTATTTATCCTAATGTCGGGATTGGGGTCTCCTGTCTCACTCCTGGATGGCTACCACAATTAAGAGAGTCCACAGTGGCTGATCTGTACTCCAAAGACTCCCTCCTCTGCTTCCCTGACATTCTCTTGAAATTCAATCTGGCTTGAATGCACATCTTCAAGATCTTCCAACTCAGCCATTTAGTTAGTCAATTATTTGGTGCTACCCCTCCAACTCCTAGGCTATCTCCTATTCTGGCTCAATTAAAGGATCTGGTAACTAAACCACATGGCATCTTACTATTATATTCTTATATCATGTCCATAGGCCATCCTGACTCATTATCGGGTCCAAAATATGAATCTGTTTATTACCTGATATTTTCTCTCAACTGGCCACAGATCTGGAAAGATCTCTACATTTATATCCCTCAAGATCGGCTTCACCTTACCCAATATCATGTCCTGAATGATGTGTATTATGCACAAATCAAACTAGCCAAAATGGGGTGCCTTCCTTCCTCTTTATGTTCAACATGTGGTTACACAGAAGGGAATTTATTGCACATTTTTTGGTACTGTGAAAAAGTTTCCACATTATGGCAATCAATCCAGTCTTAAAACTGCATTGAAAACAAGAATGACTGTTATTCTGATTTATTTCTGATGTTGTATAGTTATACAACACCAGAGGAAATGAATGTGACTTTGAAAGACAACCTGGACAGCCACTGCAGCTGGGTGAACCATAGCTTAGAGTTAGTTATTTGCTAACACAAGGAATCTTAATTTTTGACCATCACCATAATGTGGAAACCTAGAAACACAGAACATGGTAGCAGAAAATGACTGCTTGGCCTCTTTCAGTCTGCCCAGGTGTTCATGCATGTTCTACCTCAGTAGATCCAAACTGGTCTCAAGTGATCCTTCCTGCTTCCTGTGTATGTTCTGGTATGCTGATGTGTCTTTCTCCTGCATGCTTGAAGCCTTCCACTATTCAGGCTTCCACCACTTTAGGAACCAGTTTCATGCTTCTACCACCCATTCATGTACAGACTATTTCCTCACATCCTCTCTGAACTTGCCGTCTTTTAACTTCATTATATGCCCCCCTTGTCTTGGAGCTTGTCTTCATTCAGTAAAGGCTCTGCACCTGTACCCTTTTCACCCCTGTGAGGTACTTGAAGGTCACAAGTCCTAATCATGTAATTTCTTGCTCTCCTGTCGTCCAGGGTGTAAATGGTGCAAATAATCAGTTGCTCCATGTAGGGCTTCCCTTAGAACCCCTGCACCATTGTGATACACCTCCCCTACACTGCTTGTGCCATGTCTATGTCCTTTATCAGGTACAGTTTCCAGAACTGGACAGAGTTCAAGGTGGATGTGTACCAGAGAGAATTACAAAGGCAGCAGCACCTCCTTCCTACTGCTGGAGATGTCCCTTCTTATGCTACTCAACATCCCAATAACCCTGCCCATGGCCTTCACACAATGCTGCCACCTTGAAGTCCTCTGATATAATAACCCAATGGTCCCTTTCCAGCCTAGTGACTGCCTATACATCCTACCCATCCTGTACTCAGCACCTGTGTTCCTATGCTGTAGGTTTATGATTTTCAACTTTTTGGCTTTGAAACCCAGTTGCCATACCTTTCACCATGCCTCTTGTTTCTCTAAATCTCTACACATTTTCTGCACCCCTCCTTAGTGTCTTCCCAATTTCAGATTTTTATATGATCTGCAAGACAACAGGCCTTCCTCTCCAATTCCTCAATTAAGATATTGAAGAGGATTTGTCCGGTTAATGAGCTCTGTGATACCATATTGGCCACTATCCTATTGTTAGAGTGTGTGCTGTTATCCACTATCGTCTGAGTCAATGAACAACTAGTTTTGAATCAAATTTATCACTTTGAACCCAGTTCTAAATTGGTCAATTTTCCAATGCAACTTCTGTACAGCACAGTGTCCGAGTCCTAGCTGAAGTCCAAATAGGCTACATCCACTGCTCCCTCAGTCTATTTCTCTGGTCACCCACTCAAAGAATTCCATAAGATCTGTTTGGCATGACCTTCCGCAATACAGCATTTTCTAGAGACCTATGGGGTACTTAGGAAAAGAAAAGAAAATTATCTAAATTTGTAGCCAGATACATGTCCAGATGGGACAGATTCAGGAGGCAAACACAACCTGCATGAAGGGCCATAAAGGAAAACCAAGGTCATATGAAGGAGGCATCACCAGGATTCTCCATTCGGTTTTGGCATGCTGCACCTTTTAGCTATGATCTCCAGTTAGTCAGAATGGATGACAGATCTTTGCATTTCTGTTTTTTTTTTGTGCTTGGTATTTCATTTAGTATGAACAACTTGCAGTATTATAATAGCACTCGTATCTGCCAGAAACAATAAGGCCTGGTGCTATCGAATCCAAATGTGTTACCATAGTTTTGAAATGTAATTATTCAGTGAAAGCTCATATCTGTGAACAGGTTGTTTAAGTATAAATGTAATCCAGCAAAACTGAATTTATAGTTCACACAACACATTCATTTTTACTTATGATTACTTTTCAGAACCTTCAGTACCCCAACAGCAGCATCCAGTCTCCTGACCAAGTGGTGCCCATTGTCCTGCAGCAACTTGTGAACATATCAAAACAAAATACTACAGATATAACAACAGTTGGAAATATACAAACTGTAGTTCAGATAATACAGACAATTTCAGCTACTAATGTACAGCACGTTAATCAAACAACAATGACGGTAAGTTCAATCTATGTAGTATTTTGGGAAGGTAAATATGCTGTGTCATTTGTACCATGGAAACATAGTAATTTAAGTTTTAAATGGATACAGCATACATCATGTTCAACCCCCGCCAGCTTCATAGCATGGACTGACAAGTGCCATATACAGTGTACACTTGTACTGCTGTAACCTAGAGAGATTTTCTGACCACCTACTTCCTTGGATATCCTTGACAAGCAGCACAGTAGTTTGCCAGGACTATACTGAAGCCTATATTGTAATCAGGTCAGTTAAACCTGCAGGTAGGCTGTTCCATAGGTTCATCATCTTCTGGGGGAAGTGCTTCCTAATAAAAGCCTCATTTTGCCACCTTCGCTCTTCATGGCATGTTCCCACATCCTACCAGATCCCATCTCTCATATCACAGTTTGTCTGATCTTGCAAATTCCTTCCAGTATGGGGAAGACTGAGATCATGTCCTCCCTTTGGATGCTTTTCCTACAGGGTGAAAATGTTATCATAGAATCATGGAAATGGTTACAAGTCCAACGGCCTATGAAGCTATAATAAGACTTGCTACCAATTAGTGGGCAAAATCCCATTTTATTTCTCCTGGGTATTGATCTAATGTTATGGTGCTTTTGCATTCAGATGTGACAAATACATTTACCTTTCTCCAGGCTCAGTCAATTACTGAGTTTTTCCTGAGAAGAAATTAATCAGGAAAGTTTGCCACTTGAGGAATAGAGAGTGGATAATGCCAAAACATTACTATCAAGTTTGGAACATAAACTTCTGTATTCTGCACTTACAAGATGAATGGATTCTACTTGCCACAATCATATTTAGAAATGTATTGTAGCTCAGGGTTACCCAAAATCTTTTTTTTACAAAAGTTGGACAAAACTCAGACAGTGCAATTCTGAATTCATTATAACACAACAAGACGATATGATATTACTTCAAATTATGTAGTCTAACTAGTATTCAATAACCATATTGTACATAAGCAATTGCATAAAGAGGAAGTAAGGTTTGCAGGGCCTCTTGAAGAGCTATGGCTCGATTCTCAAAGATGGCTTAGAGTGACATAAGCTGTGGCAAACAGTAGCTTGTATTAAAGTCCAGCAGGCCACCAACTGAACTGTCACTGAGCATGTACTGTATAATAAAAGGACATGCTCATTTACTGACAGTGCAAGGGGCTGTTGACCATGGAGGAGAACAAAGGGTTATGTTTTGGGATGGGGAGCTGGGTGGTGTGATACTACCTGCCAGGGTGGGGGGGGGTCCATTAGACCACTAGGGAATAAATCTCATACTGTGGATCATGGATAGGTAGGGGGAGTTCTCTAGAGCACCATGGAAAAATGTTTATAATACATTACTGTATGAGGGATCAGAATTGGAGGTTTACAATAAATACATTGGGCAGCTGACCAGAAGGGGGGTGGACTGTAAGCCACCAGGATTTTTTTTTTTAAACTTCAAGCAAGTGATCAGGAGGGTGGAGGGACTGCTAAACAACAGGATATTTTGATTTACACATCAGGCATGTGATCAAGTAGGGGGAGGGACTGCTAGCCAGCAGGTAAGCTTTATTTATGGCAGGACAGGGTTACAGTGGACATCAAGTAAAGTTCTTTTTGTTTCCTTCCAGTGTATTGGGACAAAAGTTTACCCAAAACATTTGGAAATGTTCTAATCTGCCACAGGCAAAGGTTTGGAAACTGCTGCGGAAGTTGTTAAATTTCTTGGAAATTCTGCTAAGGTGGAAAGAACAACTTTTGCCCACCTCTAGTTATTTGCTACTTGCTTCATGTCAGTTGTGTGTGACTGAACTAAGTATTCTTGAACAGCATTACTTGCAGGCTTGACTGATCATTGAATGTTGATTGACAGAAGGGCAAACTGTACAGTGTAGTAGTTGTTTCTCTTGTCTTTTTTTTTTCCCAATTTTGTCTTTTTCCCTGGCAGGACCTCGTCTTTCATTGGCCCTGATCATGGCCCCTGGAAACCTTCACCACCGTCCATGGCTGCAGAGGTCCCTCAGTCACCCCCCGGCTTGTCCTCCGGAAGGCGAGGCTGGTGCCACCTTCTTCGGTGACCACGGAACCAATGTCTGGTTGAGGGACCTGCAGTGATGGTGGTACATCGAGGTCTTCCAGGGAGGGCTTCATGTACATGGTGGTCCTTGCCTGCCTCAATTTTCTGCCATTTTTCCTTACAGAGGCGGGGACGTGCAATGACGCCAGCATCCACCTCACCTCCCAGAGCTGTATGCGTCTGTCGCCTGAGATCCCCTGGCCTCCACCAGGAGTTCTCAGTGTGCCGATCGCTTTCCTCACCTTCCCCAGAGAAGGAGAGCAGTCCTTAGGACACTCCATCCTTCTCCCCCCCTGACCGGCCCTCCGATGATCCGGGTCCATTCCCGAACCCGGGTCGCCGGTCTCGCAAGTGGAAATCCCACCGCTGCACCAACAGACCGGCATTTCTCTTGTTTTTAAAAAGTTTAATAAAATATTCTGAATTTAAAAAAATGAAGTGAGTGTGTATGTCTTGCAGTGTGCAAACCACAAATGCAAATCATCAGGCATCTCACTGAGATAAGATGAGGTGCCTGAACACTAAAAAGTTTGGTACACATTTCCAAACATTTATTTTGGTCGACCAGGGAGCATAAAAAAATGGTTCAAATGTATGCTTTTAATAATTTACACACCCTGGCTCTCATAATTTGGAGAAGTGTCGATCCCAAAACTTGCCAAATCCTACAAACATGACACCCTGACAAAGCATGAAAAATTTTATGGAATCAAAAGTTTTTAAAGTACCAAAATTTGAGTTTAACATGAAAGAGCGAACACAACCCATGCTCAGAAACCAAATTTTTAAAACCCTGTCACTCATGAACCAAAGTAATGGCTACTAAATTTGAAAAAGTAAAGGAACCTGGAACACTGACCATGCTTTCAAAATGTAATACAATGTCATTAAATGGTGCCAAAATGAATAAGTCTCAGTCTCACAACAGCAAATGTTTTTCTTGTGAAAGTAAAATACAATTTTCTTGAGAACTTGCCACCCAGACCAAGAATGCATTTTCAACAAATGCTGCCATACCTATTAAGGTGACCTGGGCTAACAGCAAGTGGTCACCTACCAAAATGGTGACCAAACTTGCGGCAACTGCCCCAACAGCGAGGAAGTAGGGAGGGAGACCGGATGAGGAGGGCTCACAAAAGGTGACAGGATGTCACACGTATATATGCGCATGGGGGGAGCAAGCATGCTGAGTGAGGGCTGGGAGGGTTTGCGAGGGGTGGTGCCATGGATTGCCACTGAGATAGCACTGTGGCATGGTGGGGAGGGTGCTGGCCTGGGGTGGTGGGGATGCAGGGTTCAGGACCGGGCACCAGCATATTTTGTTGTGCCCAGCCTGAGACAGGGTTTTTCTGTATTACACTAATGCATGTCCCCGACATGCACCCCCTGGAATTGAGAATCTAAAATTAGGGGGTGCGGTGGTGTATCCTACCACATAAAAGAGAAAAAAACATATTTTTGCACCACTTTCACTGGTGCTGGAGTTGAACATCACCAAAATTAAATTTCAGTGTTGTACACTAGCCATAAAGACGATCGCTGTTCATCAATCACTATCATGAAATAGAATCATTATTAAGATATAACGATTAGAGTTTAATGTTGAACTCTGCTCAAACCTAATAAACTGTGTTACTGTATCAGTTAGGGTTCAATTTAATGCTATAAAAGTAAGGAAATGCTCCCCAAGCATCAAAAGGACAAGACCACATAAGCAACCATAAACAGCCATAAGCAGGTAAGACATAGAACATACATTTGTTTCCATATGGTACACATACAGGAGCACTGATGCATGTCCTTAATGGATTTGTATCTGTGTCATGCACACTGCAGGACATACTCTATACACTCATTGCTGTCTGCGGACAGAAATCCAAAATGCTCAAACCAAAACATTAGTTCTGTCTGCAGAAGCACAGGCCCCTGCAGACACTGATATAAATGCATGATATACAAATTACAAGAGTTCTTTAATCTACAGAAGCATAGGTAATCCTGCACACTGTAAAATATACACACACTTCGGCTGCCACTGGTATAAGACATATACACATAGCTCTGGCTGCATACTATAAGTGCATGTCCCACAAAATCCATTTCTACCCAAATAGCAACACTACCTCTATCTGCAGAAGTGCAGGCACCTCAGGGATCTGCACTTCTGCAGCTAGATATGTAAGTCATACACTCCAGTGTTGGTGTGCAGAGGTGCAGGACCCTTTGGGTCTGTATGTTTGTTACTCCACATAGAAATTCATGATGATTCCTGCACTACTTTGGCCTACAGAAGTGCAGGCCCCTGTGGGGTCAGTGCTTTTTCAGCCACAGGGGTAAGACATAGACACTGGGATGGATTTTCAAGGTTCTGAGACTGGTACAAGATCCTTGAGTTAAC
Source organism: Neoceratodus forsteri (assembly GCA_016271365.2). Lineage (NCBI taxonomy): Eukaryota > Metazoa > Chordata > Ceratodontiformes > Ceratodontidae > Neoceratodus > Neoceratodus forsteri. The sequence goes on from CM057452.1 coordinate 1,356,813,833, forward strand.
AGAAAGTAATGCAAGGGCAGACATTCTGGGAACCGCAATTTTCAAAGGTGACTTTTGGCAGCACAAGACTCCCTGTTCAAGACCAGGTTGTGACATGCCTGTGGAAGTCACATGGATTTACAGTGGTGGTAGGATGCTTGCATCATGTCCAGACTACCACATACCATGTCAACATTCCAGAAGCCCCCATCAAATGTGCACATATGCTGTTGGAATGAGACCAGCCTGGAGCTGGTGTAATGGCACATGGCCATTCTGATTGCCATGGTGGAGGGAGGTAGTCCATTCCCCCACAGCTGCTGCTAGCAGATGTCTGTAGCTCTCCAGCACCTGGCTAAGTATGCCAGTAGTGTTTGAGACACAGATGGTGACATCCAGGGCTTTCCTCTGCCACCAGTCACACGACTATCCCCCAGGTCCCTGGCACCAAGACAGCAATGGCCTTCAAGTCAGGGGTCCACTAACACTGCCCACCACATAAGGCACCCTGGCCAACCTTCCATGGGTACTACCAGACATTGGATTCAAATCTGGCAAGTATTTATCCTAGCCACCACTGCTGCCTGAAAGGGCAACAGCTTGTGACATTGCCCTCTCGTGTGTCAGTTGTGTGGTACAAAAAATGGCTTGTGGCAAATCTGAAGGGTTTGACACTGGGACGAAAAGTCTGGTGCAGGGTCCCTTGTGCACCCATGTTTGCTGCAGTCATGGCTTTGGAGCACAGTGCGCAAATCAGTAACCCTCCCTCCCTTAGGCAAACCACTCACTACCTCCCTGGGGCTACCTGCCCACTGCAAGCACCAATCAGTAACCCTTCTTTCCTTGGGCAGACTACAAACTGCCTTCTCAGAGTTACTTGCCCATCACAATTAACAATTAGTAACCCTCCATCCTCTGGGGCAGACCACTCACTGCCTCCTTGAAGCTCACCACCCATTGTAGGCAACAATCAGGTACTGACAATAGAATTGTATCAGAGACTGTGCCCTGTGCTACATTTCAATTTGGCACCACTTTATAAAGCCTTTTATGGAGAATTTTAGTCCTGCTTCTCCATTGATTTTCTGTTCTGCTCTTAATTTCTCTAGCAGCCACTATATTCAAATGTTCATGGATAGTAGTCCATAGAAGTCTTGCTGGTTAGTTTTACATAAGTTCATGAACCACTCTGATTGTCTGCTCTGCTCTGCTCCTAATTTCTTTAGAAGGCTATTTATTTTAATGTTTTAGGTAGTAGCTCATAAAAGCCCTGTTGATTTGTTTGATATAACTTCATTAACTGCTCTCCTTTTTTATGGCTGCAGTAGGCAGAGCCTGCAGATGTTTTGCATGTACAAAAGGAGTGATATCATGTTTTCTGTCCGTGGAACTGACTAAAGGTGTAAATGGACTCCTCTGCCTAACCCTCATCCAAGAAATGTTGTCTGCCCTCAAATGAATACGCTTTCATGCTAGTCAATGGTTGCAGGGTACAATTTTCTTTCTTAAATGGACGATACAAGAACTTGAACCTGAGTAGTAGGAGGCAACATTAGTTTTTTGGGGGCAGTAAGATCCACCCCACCTCCACTCGAGAAGCTTCTAAAGATCCACCTCATATTTTTTGATTCATGTGGGAGGGGCATGAGGTGGATCTATCATGTTGGACAAGACACACTAGTTTGGGACCTGAATCAAGCAATAGAACAAGTCTGTGGAGTGATTGAGTTGTGGAGCCATTCCATTTTATTAAGAACTAGGAGAATAGAAGATACATAATGCCTTCAAATTGTCTGAAAAACCCTTGGAACAAATGATTATCAGAGCCACCTGGGGCCTCAGAAGCAAAGAGTAATTAATGATTACCTGAAACTACAGCTCCCATAGAAAACAACAGACACAGTGTTCTTATTCAAGCTGAAAGAGCCACAGGTTTTTCTTAAACATTTATATACTAAAACATAAAGTTCAGCTTTTGGGATTAACAATATTTGTTTACCATATTCAATATATATATATATATATATATATATATATATATATACAAAACATACCTCTCATCCTCTCAGCATTACAAATCATAGCACTGGCCTACAAAAATCATAGCAAATGGCCAGAATGTGGAGCACTTTCTTACTTTAAGGAATAAAATGTCTACAGATACTGGGCCCCATATAGTTAGTGATAAGGAATGTTTCTATTTACTTAGTTAAATGATTTAATAGTTTGTGTGACCAGAAATTGCTCCAACATTAATAATAACACCAGTAAACCTATGTGGAGCAAGGGTAAATCTGAGTGCGAAAATCATAGCGCTATGCAAAATTCATAGCAGTTGAGTGGTATCATTTATAAAATGAAGGAGGAATCCAAATCTAAATCCAAAATTCTGACTGTATAAAACACATCACATGACCATGTACATATCAGAGTGTGAATGCACACCTGCACTTTTACCCCCTTCAAAACAATTTTGACATTTTATAAGATAGATAAACCACTCTGAGGTGTGCGGTCACACTCTGATATATGCACGCCTTGGGTGGTTGACTCACACCGAGGCGTGTGTATATCAAAGCGTGAACACACACCACAGAGTGGTTTATCTAATATATATATATATATATATATATACAGTATACATATATAGATAGACAGATAGATAGTTTGTCTTTTCAGTAGTTTCAAAACTTTGAATGCATTGGTGCTAGTAATGCATTTAGAAATATATTTTTAATAGTCTTTATAGTTAAACATGCAGTTTCATGTGAGGTCACATTTATTTTGGGATGGGGTTCAAATTGTTTTAATCATAGGCACAATACTTGGTAAAAACCGCCCTTTGATGATAAAGTATATTTTTTCTCTTAAGTTTGAGAATTATGTATTATATAAGTGTCACAGTATTATAAATGGGACTCAGGAATGAACAATGGTTAAGTACCTAGATTTGTTTTAAATATAATTGAGTTTATTTGTGGCAAGTAGGTAGGGAATAGTGTTTTGAATGTGGCAGTAGGACAGATTTGTTAGGATAAATATATGCTGTCTTGCAAATAAGAAAAAAATGTAAGGGATACATTTTGCAAAACAGTGATATATATCATAGCATTTTCTTTACTACATTGTTGAAAGAAATAGCTATGGCTCATTTTGTACTGTTAGTAAAAGGAGAGAAGGAAACATTGAACAAGAAAAAAATTAGTGATTTTAAAAGCTATTCTGATCAGAGCTGACATTAAAAAAAATCTCAACTGTATTTTTTATTGTATTTTATCAGGGACACTAGAAACAGAATGTTAACACATCAGTAAGTACTGTTGTCATTTGTCTGTGTTAGGGAAGTTGTGGGTGGAGTTACCTTGCACATGTTTCTACCAGCTACAATTAACAACTACTTATAGAAGCAAAAGGCTGGGAGTTTTTGTCTTTCTACTTTCTTTTTACTGATATTATGAACTAAGCCAGGGAAAAAGTAAGACTGAACAGATCAGAGCTGACATAAAAAAATGTGATGTTCCTAAGGTCTGTTACATGCACTATGCTTTCATTTTCATGGGAGGGACATGAGGTGGATCTATCATGTTGGAACAACTGACTATCTGAGCTGCCATCTCCCTGGACATGCGATTCATCACTCATTTAAAATAACACAAATGTAGTTTCACATTTTTACTATGAAGGAAGCAAGAAGATGAACCAGCATGGTTAACAAATACATTGATTGACACCTGTGAATGAGTGTGGAGGGGGAGTTGTTTCTAACATTCCTGGTGGTTTTATACTCCCTGGAACCTGCTATTCAGGTTTTTTTTATTGCATCTTGTCCAAGGCAATCTTCCCAGAGTCCAGTTTGATCTATTGTTTAATAGATCCAGCTGGAGGCCAGTGTCTTGTTACATTGTCTTTTGTTTCAAATTAAGCACAGACATCATGTCAGCCAAAGGAGACACACTTTGAGTCTTAGGGTATGTACAGCATAATTAATAAATTTTTATACGCATGTTATTACTAGACATATGGTAGTTAGCTTGACTTGAGGAAGGGTTAACATGGCCAGGACCCCTTAGCAATTGAGATGAATATGCAGCAAATAAGTCCAGATGTGCTAACTTATCCTACAACTGTTAAGTGTCACAGTCAACATTTTCTTCTTGAATTGGTTACTTTTGCATTTATGTTTATTTTAAAATATTTAATATTCCAACCATGTGGTTATGTTATGGACCACAACTGATAATCCAGTCTTAACCCCCCCCCCAGTTCCCCAACTTGCATAGAATATAGTACTTGTAGACAAATATAATCATTTTGCCACTGTGTTTTGATGTGTACTGGTGTGTGTGTATGTGTGTGTGTGTGTGTGTGTGTGTGTGTTTGATTCAGTTGCTTGTGTCTTGCATGGAAGATAGTGCTTGTAGATAGTCTAATCATTTCACAGCTGTGTTCTGCTGTGTGTGTGTGTGTGTGTGTGTGTGCATGCGTTTTGTGTGTGTGTGTGTGTCTCTCTCTCTCTCCCTCTCTCTCTCTCTGAGGCTATTCTTGCAACCTAGGAAAGGTACTTCCCCAGACACAGCAGCAGTACATTGCATAACAGATATAAAATGTCAATAAGCAGGCCATGCAACAGATGTGCTGAGCAGTTACTGAAGCAAGAAATGTACAGCTGTCATTTTTTTAATTCAGTTCAAAATGTGTTTTTGCACCTGTGGTACCAAATGGCACAGTTGCTTTGCAAAATCTCCTTTCAGCTAATGAACTGATAGTGTCACTGTTCATGCAGTGGGGTCACAAAAAGCCCATGTTGAAAACTTAGAGTGAAAATACCAAGAAACACCCAGAGCATTAGGGTTTCTGAACACAACACCCTGCACTGTAGGGACTGACAGGTATCAGAGGTGTGACTTGGGATTGTCAACAGTAATGCTCACTCCATTCCACCCCCATCCCCACCCTGCAGCCAATGACAGGTATCAAGGTGTGTCTTTGACTCTTCAGCCCCAAAGTTCACTCCATTCTCTTATACTGTACCCATTTCAGCATATTTTCTTTTGGAATGGGGTGTGTGTAAAGTTTGAAAACCCCAAGGCATGCCTCGGCTCTTGTCTGTGTTTGCAGGGTAGGGTGAGGTAAAATGGCATGAGCATTATGGGCAATGACCCAAAGGCACACCCCAGTACCTGAGCATGTCTGCAGTGTGGGGGTGGGGTTGGCATCACTTAAGTACTTCACTGCCATTCCTATTCTGCCTGTCTATCTGTGTGTCTCTTTCTCTATCTGTATGTCTATGTAATTAGCTATCTTTCTATTAATTGCAAACATCGCTATTTGTACCTATTTCTAAAACAAACCTGCATATCACAATTGCCTGTACTCTGAGCACATACTTATGAAACTGTGCATATTTGTACTCCACTTCTGCATAGATCTCATACTTTCCTAACATTCCCATTATCATAAGCATAACTACCTTGCCCTTATTAAAAGCACCCCCCTCTGAAAGTTAATAACACATTTTCTGTAACAGTCCATCATCATGACACCTGACTTTCTGACATCAACACATTGCTTAAATATAACTTGGACCATCCCATGGACAAAAACCCTGCTTCTCTTAAAAATAAACAAACAAATAAATGAATTATCCCAAGGCTGAACATATGCCAGCCATTACTTTTTCATGTACTGCCACTTTCTGTACCATCATGGGATTTGCATATCTTTCCCTTGATGCTTTGCATTATTGGGATATGTGCAATTGTGTTTTCTTTTAAGTTGGCTGTCTGGCCAATATAATCCTGGATAACACATACATCAGTGGCATTTGCTCTGGGGTTCTTTTGTAAGCTTCCTGGTCCTTCCATTAAAATGTACACCTCCATGTATTTTCCTAATAATGTGTGTGCCTTCCTTAGAACAGAAACCAGAACAAATCTTACTATTTACAAATCATAGTATTGTTTATCCATACCTCCTTAACAATTCCACACAACTTCATTAACTTCATTATGTAGCCATGGTGGATCTGACCAGAATTTGTCTTTACTTGTTGTCCCTATGTTTTTTTTTGCCTTTCCTTATTCCCTGCCTCCATCTGTAACCTGAGAGTGTCTTTCATTTTTGAATTTAGTAACCTCCCTCCTTCCATTCTACTTTATCATTTCTCCCCTCCTTTGTTTCCTCAGTAACCCTCTCTTCCCTCTGGCAGACCACTCACTGACTCCTCGGAGCTCTCCACCCAGTTACAAGCAACAATCAGGTATGGACAATTAAATATGAGCATACTTAGACTGGAGACTGCACCCTGTGCTTCATTTGAATTTGGTGCCACTTCATATCCAAATCTTCTGCTGTTTCTGGGGAATTTTAGAACTGCTTCTCCATCGATTTTCTGCTCTACTCATGCCGCCTCTGCCCCACCATGCTCACGCTTGGCTGATGTTTCTTTTATAAAAAAGTTTTACACATTTGCAGTACATGTGTTGGTCAGGGCCCCTACTTTTCTGTGGCACAATGGGACCAAGTTCTGCGGCAAGACTACCATTTGCCGCAGAACTTCTGTGGTGGTGGTTTGTAATTTCTGGGGAAGTTCTACGGCACTAACAAACTACCATATCACAGTGTCAGCTTGTCATCCTGACTTCACTTTCATGGCAGTGGTTATAGCAATCAGGATGGTGGAAAGGACAGTAACAATAGTTCAAAAAATAACAGACTTATAAAAATAATTTTATGCCTAAAAAAGCAAGACAAATGTCTCTCCCTTAAGGTCCTGGCCTGTTGCATAAATGACATATGCAGAGGGGATCTTATGTGATAAATAAGGTATTTCTATATGCATGCTATCTATCCCACTAATGAGGTTTCCACTGTCTATCGCTTACATATTTGTATGTGCTTTCTACACCACTCATGAGGTTCCCACTGTGTATTACTTATATATTTATATGCAATCTGTAACTCACATACAAGTGTGTGTGTGTATATGTGTGTGTGGTGAGAAAGACAGAGATAATGTGTGTGTGTGTGTGTGTGTGTGTGTGTGTATTTTTTTTTAATTTCCATGAACTTGCATCTTCATTCATCCAGGAAATGGAATAGCAGAGTTATTGCAAAACTCATTCTTCATGTCAACCTGCTTACCCTGGCACACTGCGTAACACTATCAGGCCATGACATGCATGGGAAACAATTGTGAGATAGAGCTCTCAGCCCATCACAATGTGTCCACCATGAGATAGAAAACTGCACCATACCTTCCCAGGCTCTGAGCAATGATGTGTTCCACCAATCCTTGTGCTACCCAGCCAGCTCCCAGAGCTAATCTCTGAACCTGAGTTGCCGGCATGGAAACACAGCATGCTACCCTCTGGCCCAACAGCCATCCCTGCACACAACATTTCTCCATAACATTTTGGTGATTCTATCAACCAATGACAATATGTAATCAATAATCCTGGCAAAAATGCATACAGTGCAATTATTTATTTAACAGGTCTAGCCTTTCAGCAGGTCTACACATTACTATATTCCCCTTTTCTAGGCATAATTACTTTATTTTTCTTAAAAATGACAGTTAAATTAATTTTACCAGTTATTCATTTCAGATGGCATCTCTATACCTTAAAAGCACAAATAGGTTTGTACAAAAGCGAGGTATGGACTTAACAAGTCTGTGCTATTGACAAGGTTTTGTTTAAGTTGGCCCTTGCGCAATAATGTAAGACTGAAAATTGTTTTAGGCTGTAGTGCAGGTTGAGCAAATATCACCATGCATGATGTGATGTGCCGCCATCTCTGGCAGTGGGAGGTGTGGTAGATAAGTGACTGTTCATTTCTGTTGCAGAATGCAGCCATTTCAGTAGCAAATGTATGATGTTATAGCAAAGATAACATCACATTCTGAGCATATAGGGGGTTTTGGATATAAAAAGAGGGGAAGGGAACCAGATTCTATGGATAAACAGAAATATTAGTAAAAAATCACCAAGAAGAATGAATTCTGTGGCACCGCAGAAGTTCTGCAGTAGATTGCAAGTTCTGCACAAAATTCTGCTGCCGCAGAATTCTAGGGGCCTTGGCGTTGGTTAACTGTCTCCCCTTTTTTTCATCTGCAGAATATAGTAGACCACTATTAGAGGGTGGCAATTTTATAATGAATAAAACACAACTAAGAGACAGGTATTTACCAACACCTTCCTGTGGTACACTTTTTGTCTTCTCAACTGAACTACTGTACATTGACCTGCTAGCTGCCTAAACCTGGGGGCATATTAACTCAGTTTCCCAGGCTGGTCTTTGAACAATCCCTAACCTTTCAGTTTGTCTGAGCTCCTAAATTCTCTGTTATAGCGGAGTTCTCTTCTCTCTCTCTCGCTCTCTCTCTCACTCACTCTTTACACCTCTTACAGTCATGCGGCACACTGGATATCTCATAGCCTTACTTTACATTATCACTTTCATTCTTTCTGACCAACTGGTAGCATTAGGAATTATGCCAACCCCTCCTAATCATGCTTCACTGACCCCATTATTGGACTACCCCAAACCTTTATCTACCCTTCTGCCTATTCCTTTTGTATTGAAGAAAGAAACCTTTTGCCTTGGATACTAGTATGCCTGTAACTGCACATTATTACCCAGTCACACACTCACTAAACTAATACAATTATCACTTCTTTTAATTTTGGACAGTGATGCTGAACTGAACTCTAGACCACTGGTCCACAGTAATTTTCCATCCACTCCATCAGCCAAAATCTGTCCCTCCATAAAGGGCCTGAAGATCACCCATATAAATGCCCAGAGACTTCATCTGAAAATGATCAAAATTAAGGCCTGGTTTATGCATCAGAACCATGACCTGCTAAGTATTACAGAGACATGGCTGAAGCCTAGCATTTCACAGTAAGATGTTGCATTGAATGGCTACTCCTGCTTCAAGCAAGACAGGCCAAGAAAGGAGTAGCATTCTAAGTTACGTTAGATCCAGCATTGCAGTTTCTGAAATTTAATATCCCACTATGGATCTTCCCACTGCAGAATGTATTTTCCATACCTTAACCCTGGTTAATGTTAAAAGACTAATCATAGGATCCATCTACCTTCCTCCCAAGTATGCTAATACTGTCCTCCCCCTTATATCTTCCCTTTCTGACCTCCACAGCAGCAATTTATTACTTTGTGATGACTTCAATATTGATTGGTTAAACCAAAATAAAAATAGAGCTCATTCAATTTTAGCTGATTCCAATCTTACCCAACATATATCTGAACCTACCAGGTTGACTACCAGGTCAGGTAACCACTCTCTGCTGGACTGGGTAGTTTCCAACTGCCCACATAGGATGCAATCTGCTGGAGTACTTTCTGATTGTACGGTATCAGCAATCACTCTCCAATTCTCTGCTTATGGAGTAACACATTCCAAAAACTCTCCACCCAAAATCACAGAATCAAGAAAAGTGTCACTCATTGACTTACCAGACTTCCTATAATCCACCTCTAGTGCTAAATGGGGCCCTATTAAACCTTTGACAGATGTTGATCAGGCTTTAGACTATTTTGTTAATGTACTAACTGTGATAATTAATCAACATGCCACCCCCCTCAAACACACACAAAAAGGAGATTCAAAGATTTAAAAGCACCTTGGCTAAGTAAGGGCCTCAGGTATCTCATGCTACTTTGAGAGTCAGTCTGGAAAAACTTTAAAAAGAGTGGCAAACCATCTGATTGGCAGATATTTTACGCAGCTTCATAATTCATGTAAGAGTAAGCTTTGCAGAGCAAAATGCACATATCATGGATGCTTGCAAACCGAACTGCTCAGTGACCCCAAGGTATTCTGGAAGCAAGTCAGTACATTAATTAAAGGCAAATGCCTAGTCTCCCACAACACTCTACAAGCTGGAGGTACTACTCTAACAGACCCACAGTCCGTTGCAGACAGTTTAAAATGCTTCTTTACTGATCTTACCAGCTATACCTTGCACTTTGTCCCCTCTTCCAGTTTTGGCACCTTCTCCCTCCCAAACAGACTGCTTCTATCCCGCCCAGAGTTACATGTCAGATTAGTTACCTGCAAGAAGTGTTGTAGCTGCCTTTAAAGTTAAAAGAAGATAGCTGCCCAGGTTTTGACTTCTTAGAACCACCTTTCTAAAACTGTGAGCTTCACCCCCTTTCTGGCTCCATTTGAGAACTGATAAACAAGTCTCCCATTGCTGGGTGCACGCCAGCTAAATGGAATTTTGCAATGCTCATCCCTCTGCACCAGGGTGGCATATATGCTGTTGAAAACTTCAGACCCATGTTTATCCTCTGCCCCCTAATGAAGATGCAAAAACAATTTCAAAACAACTTCAATTCTACCTGGGATATCATCATCTCCAAACAGATTGTCAGCATAGTTTCAGAAAGAATTATAGCACCCACACAACTCATACCAAAGTAACTACAGATATCCTCAACTCACATCACAATGGGCTTTACACTGGGTCCATATCTGTAGCCCTAACTAAAGCCTATGATCATAGAAACATAGAAACATAGACTTTGACGGCAGATAAGGACCGCTAGGCCCATCTAGTCTGCCCATTTCCCTACCTACAGGATAGGCCGCAGATCCGAGTTAACCAACAGCCTTTATCTTCCTGCCCCCCACAAGAATTGCCTTATGTCTGTCCCATGCATTCTTGAATTCTCCCAGTTTTAGACTCCACAACATCCTCAGGAAGGCTGTTCCATGCATCCACTACCCTCTCTGTGAAATAATACTTCCTCCAATTGCCCCTGAACTGCCCTCCTTCTAGTTTTAAATTGTGTCCCCTTGTTCTTGCAAGTCTCTTTTTTCTGAAAGATGCTACCATCTTGGACTTTGTTGATTCCCTTGAGGTACTTGAAAGTTTCTATCATGTCCCCCCTTTCCCTTCTTTCCTCAAGGGTATACATATTAAGATCCTTTAGTCTCTCCTCATACGGCTTCTCTTGCAGACCCTGCACCATTTTACTTGCCCTCCTCTGGACTGCCTCTATCCTGTCTATGTCCTTGCGGAGATGGGGTCTCCAGAACTGGACACAGTATTCCAGATGGGGTCTCACCAACTGTCTGTACAGAGGGATAACAACTTCCTGTTTTCTGCTGCTGATGCCTCTCCCTATACATCCCAGTATACCCCCGGCCCTCCCTACTGCCTTCTCACATTGCTTGCTAACCTTAAGGTCATCTGATATGATTACCCCCAGGTCCCTTTCCTGTTTTGTTGTTGTTACTACCTCTCCACCCATTGTGTATTCATTCCCTGGGTTCTTGTTTCCCAGGTGCATTATTTTGCTCTTTTTTGCATTGAATCCTAGCTGCCATACGTCTGACCATTCCTCCAACCTTGCCAAGTCCCTTTTCATCCTTTCCATGCCTCCTTCTGTATCAACCCTGTTGCAGATCTTTGCATCATCTGCAAAAAGGCATACTTTTCCTTCCAGTCCCTCTGCAATGTCACTGATGAAGACATTAAAAAGGACTGGACCCGATACTGAACCCTGCGGTACCCCACTAGTAACCACCCTTTCTTCAGAGTGGACTCCATTTACAATTACCTTCTGTGTCCTGTTGTCCAGCCAATGTTTTACCCAGGCTACCACCCTGGGACCCACTCCCAGACTGGTTAATTTGACTATCAATCTTTTGTGTGGGACTGTGTCAAATGCCTTGCTAAAGTCTAGGTAGGCCATGTCAACAGCCCCCCCTGGTCTACTACTTTGGTCACCCAGTCAAAGAAATCTATTAGATTCGTCTGACATGACCTTCCCGCTGTGAACCCATGCTGCCTTGGATCCTGTGCTCCACTGACCTCTAGGTACTCAACTATTCTTTCCTTCAGAAGTGACTCCATCACTTTCCTCACCACAGAGGTCAGATTGACAGGTCTGTAGTTTCCTGCCTCTGTCTTGGTCCCACTTTGTGAAGGGAATCACATCCGCCTTCCTCCAGTCCTCGGTACCACACCATCCTCCCATGATTTATTAAAAAGAGTAGCCAGTGGTTTCACTAGTTCCTTCCTCAATTCTTTTAGAATTCTGGGGTGAATTCCATCAGGACCCATTGCTTTGTCCACCTTCAGTTTTAGGAGTTCTTGCAGAACCCTTTCTTCTGTGAAAGGACTGGGATAGACCCCCCTATCAAGAGTGCTTCTGTTAATTGGATTAGGCACTTCCCCTCCTCTTTTGTGAATACTGAGCAGAAATATTCGTTCAGTATTCCTGCTTTTTCACTGTCCCCCTCTGCCCACCCACCATTCATTCTATTCAGCCTCACTATCCCTCCCTTTGTCTTTCTATGCTCGCTGATGTACCTATAAAAGGTTTTATCCCCCTTCTTAACTGAGTTGGCTATCTTTTCCTCAGTTTGGGCCTTTGCTATTCTGACTTCCCTCCCTGCTTCTTTCTGCCTTAACTGGTACAGCTCTCTGTCCTGCTCCTTCTGTGTTTCCTTATAATTCCGGAATGCTATCTTTTTCTTCCTGACTTTCACAGCCACCTCTCTTGAGAACCATAGTGGCTTTTTCTTTTGTTTTGATTTGTTTATTTGCTTCACACAAAGGCTTGTTGTGTCTGTGATGGCAGTTTTGATAATTCCCCATTGTTGCTCCACACCTCCTTCTAGCCTGTTTGCTAGTGCTTTTCTGAGGCACTCTCCCATCTTGCCAAAGTCAGCCCTCCTAAAGTCCAGTACCCTCACTTTTGTATGGCTTGACTCTGTAGCTGAGTTTAACGTGAACCACACTGTTTGATGGTCACTTGTTCTCAGATGGCAACCTACTTCTAGATCTGAGATCCTCTCACTGCCCCTGTTTGAGAGTACGAGGTCTAAGATTGCTCCCTCACGAGTGGGTTCCGAAACTAGCTGTCTAATGCCTACTACCTGTAGGGTGTCAAGAATGGCCCTGCTCTTGGATGTGGCTGCAGCAAATGTACTCCAGTTAACATATGGCATATTCAGGTCTCCCATCAACAATATCTCCCCTTTCTCTGCCATTCTAAGAATGCCTTCCATCATATCCTTGTCCATTCCTTCCCCCTGACATGGGGGTCTGTACACAACCCCTGTGCGGATTGTGGTGCCCTTTCCAGTCTCTGATCTGGTTAATTACAATCTTCTGTTGCTCAAATTACACTCTATGGCTATGGACTGGCAGTCACTCTTTTTGGTTACAAAATTGCTGTACATCTCCAATCACTCCCAATGAGTAAAATGGTCAGGAGCTTTCTCTTCACTTAAAACTATAACTCATGGTGTACTCCAGGGATCAATCCTGTGGACTCTTTTGTTCTCTCTATTTATAAACAAATTCCCATTGCAGTGTGGTGGGTCCATGGTGCAACCGCTGTATATGCTGATGATGCCATGTTTTATCAGTCTTCTTGTGATATCCTTTGGCTTAATTATAACTTGGAATCTGACTTTCATATTCTCGAGAAATAGTTCTTCAAGAATCACTTAGTCCTGAACACCAAAAAACAAAATCAATGCTGTTTTTCACACTGTTATGAAAGTGACTTCACAAGGCATGCTTCCCATTCATTCTACTTCAGAGGAAACCCTTAAATCAGTTCACTCTTTCAAGCACTTGGGCATCTTGCTTCACCCCTTTCTCTATTTCGAACAGCATGTAACACAGACTAAAAAAACTAAATCAGAGACTTGGTCTGCTCTATCACCATCGTCCTCTTCTCTTTCATGCCTCCTGTGAAATGACTGCCACCTCCTCCCTCCTCTCCATACTTTTCAATGGTGCTACCCCCACTAGTCTCTGCATAGGTCACCATACTTGCCCACATCAGAATGCTACACTACAGCATAGAAAGATTCACTCCTGGAGTCAACTCCCATAGCCACCACTGTACGGATTTAGTGTCATCAGACTGGTCTGACTATGATCAAATATTTCAGTTTTCCTTACTGTGCTTTGTCTATAAACTTACTATCCTTTTTTCTGCCCCCATTTGAGTGATTTACTGATACCTAAACCCTGTCCCCATTTGCTTAGATCTTCCTCTGCCCCACTGCTGATTACTCCATATCCTCCCCTGGAAATTGGCAAATGATCATCTGCCTATTCAGCACCCACTACTTGGAATGCTCTCTCCTTATCTACCCTCTCTCTGTCCTCTTTTACCTTGTTCAACAGGTCCCTCTCTGTGCACCTCTTGCAGCCCAAGTCATGCACCTGCTTTGCCTAATTGTTGATGCACATAGCATGATTCAAGGGAATCTGCTTTACTAGTCTTACCCTTTGAATTTATTTGATACCTATGTTTTATTTGAGTCAAGTATCATATACCATGTACCATCCAGGGTAATTTGTTTGGCATATATACGATCTTTTATTGGTTATTTACCTACTGAACAATCAAACACATGCTTTGATCTACTCTAATTTACTCTGAATGGATTATTTACTTCACTTTGCACTGGACACAATGTACTAGTGTCTTTATGCTGTTTATATGTATAGTATACAGTATGGGCCAGATATTCAAACTGCTCTCTTCTTAGGCACAAGCCCTTGCGCTGCACAAAATAATTGCGCAGGAGTGTGTCCGAGGCGATATTCAGAGGAATTGCGCTATTGAGCAACTCCTTTGAATATCACCCCCCAACCAAAGCCACTGTGCATGGTGCAGTGGAACTTGTGCCACCTCAAGCTGACAGAGTGGACCATTCAACTTGCGGTGGTGCAAGTACCATTGCGCCATGCGCAAAATCCCAATATTCAAATGGTGACATGCAAATGGGGCCATAATTCATGCAAGGCACGGGGGGCAATTTGCATCTGATTATGGCCCCATTTGCATGCCATTAGCATGTAGGTGTGCCGATTCCCGAGGACTTGCACCTGGCACCCTGCCAGGCAGCAGCCATCAGGGACCGAGCCCCCTGCAGCCCGATATCGGGCAAAACAGTGTAGAATCACCCCCACCACCCCCCACTGGCCCAATCGCGGGCATGGTTTAATTCCCCCCCCAACAGCCCGATCGTAGGCATGGTTTAATTCCCCGCCCACAGCCCGATCACGGGCAGCAATGTGGCATCCCACCCCAACATATCCCTGGTGGTCCAGTGGACCAAAAGCCCGATCACGGGCAGTATGTTTAATAAACCCCCCGAATGGATCCCTGGTGGTCCACTGGAGCGAAAGCCCGATTGCGGGCAGTATGTTTAATAAACCCCACGAACGGACCCCTGGTGGCTAGTGTCTCACCCCACCCACCCATGTAGCTCCCACCACCGTTCCTCCCCAGCAGCCGGCGGGCGGCAGCTGAACTCATTCACAAAACTGGACTGTCTTGTACGGTATGGGCTGCACGCCCATTGGCTCTTGCTCTCCACTAATGGGCATGCAGCCCTACTGGGCAGTCCGTTGCCAGGCAGCGGGGTGGCAGGTGGGTGGGATGCTGCCACCCACCGGTTGCTGGGGGGGATTAAACATACTGCCCGCGATCGGGCTTTTGGTCCACTGGACCACCAGGGATGCTCGGGGTTATTAAACATACTGCCCATGATCGGGCTGGTGGTGGGGAGTACACTATGCCTGTGATCGGGCCAGTGGGGGTGGTGAGGTGGATTTACAGTCGGCTGCCTGCGATCGGGCTGCAGGGGGGGCACAGGGACTGGGTTGGGGGCCAGCCACAGGTGGCAGCTGCTGTGTTGTGCCCTGCAATGCAGCAGCTCACCTGTGGGTGGCCCCCGACTTAAGCCTTTTTTTTTGGGCTCAAAGTCGTGCAGGCGCAGGTTGGGGGTTGAGTCTGCACAACTCTGCACAGCCCGGCTGAATATTGGGCTGTGCAGTTTAGGCATGGTTCCTCCCTCCAGTTGAGCATGCATTCATTTGCATTGCACTGTTGCTCAGCCTGTTTTCAGTGGCACAACTGTCTCCTGCTGAATATAGCAGAATGGCGCAATTTCTGACTTTAAGATGCAGAATCTCCTATTACATGGCTAACCCTTTTGAATATCCCACCCTATATGTTTATATTTTTCATTTTTCACATCTGCTTTGAAACTATATATTTGCTGTATATATTTTTATCACATACGTTATAAAATTATTGGCATTTGTTATAATGCTGTGAACCCTTTATCCAAGTTACCCATGAAAAAGGGATTGTATTGTCTCAGTCGGCCTACCTGGTTACCAAAATTCAAATAAATAAATAAAACAACATAAAATCTAAGGGAATCTTTTAAAACCAGACCCACTGACTTCAGTTACAGTTTATAAATGAGATTCAAAGGATCCTGTGCAGCCTGCCTCTCTGCTGCTGCACATATAAATCCACAGTACCTAAACTGCAACACTCTTCTGTTTGCAGACATTCGTGTCTCTGTGGGGCCGGCACTAGGACAGCTACACATATTCATGCATACTATGTGTATCACACACACACACACACACACACACACACACACACACACTCACTCTTTTTTCTGGTTTGAGAGGTGCAGGCCCTTGTGGGACCTGCCTATTTGCAGCTGCAGATACAACTACAGGAAGGTTGCATATCAATGCTTCTGTCTTTGTGTGAGTTGGAACAATTTGTATTTTTTTAACTTGATAATGGGTGTCTTTGCTTGTTTTTGTGGTCTTGTCCTTTAGCTGCTCAAGGGGGAGTTAGCGTTGGAAATCCTAACACCATATTTCCATACTTGTGGGTATTAAGCTGAACCCTAATTGGTGCATTAACTGGTGCAATAACACTTTTATTCAGCAGCATGTGTGTGTATGTGTGAGTGCTTGCATGTACGGCTGTGTGTGCATGTGCTTATGTGTGTGTGTGTGTGTGTGTGTGCGTGTGTGTGTGTGTAAATAAATATGTGTGTTTATATGTGTATTTATTATTGTGCATATACTAAAGCAATACAGAATAAAATAATTCTGCATTCATGGAATTCTGATGGAATTCCATGAAATTGTATGGAATGTTGCCAGAAATGTGTTGATTTTTTAATTGTATTACTTTGTTCATAACTTGAATGTCTTTAGAGCTAGCGGTCTGACAGCAGATTTACTTTTTGTTTGTCTCTCTAATGATGTTCCAAATAGCATGACAGTAGGATGCACAATCCCAAAATTATAGATGATTAAAATCCGTCATTTTCAAATTTTTGAGTGAAATTTTATAACATGTTTTATATCTGTATACTGCATGTACCTTTCAAGCTAGAAATCTGAAACTAGGTTCATATATAACAGTAGGAATCACACCTAAACCTCCAAAAGTTTATAAAATGTAAATGAAGGCATTATAAATTATGACAAAGTAACTAACATGTAATTATTGGCAAAATGCTTAGCTGTCTGTATTACAGCCCCTTTAAAATTGAAAAGTACAACCTGGTACACATACTCATATTTCATATTTGTACAGCTCCTGAAAATGTAGTCATTTGGATAAAACATGTTAAAATTTGATGAAAGAAACTGAAGATTAAATGTTAATTACATGTTTGACCACCTATACCTCAGAAATGTTTCAATCTAGGACTCTGAAATTTGGTGCACATATAACAGTCATTAGCACATGAATTCCTGTTAAATTTGGTATGATTTTGATCCACACTTTGAGAACTAGACCAAAATAACCGAAATGTAAAATGTGGCTAAACTTTGTAATTTTTTTAATTAACTGATGTTGTTGTGACACAGCCAGCCATCTGACATTTTACACTTTTTTCTTGTTGCCTTGTGTTCTAAGGGTGTGCTAAATATCATGACAGTGGGATGCACCTTCATAACTTTATTAGTTTGCCCTGAAATTGTGCTGCATTTGTACTAGGCTGCAATATTCAAAAGTGCAAATGGCCCCAGCACAACATGAGAATGCCAGTGCTAAAAAATAATGTATGTAAGAAGGGCCATGACTACTGGTGCACTAGGATATTCAAAAGAATAGTATATCACAACCTGTAGCACACCACTAAATATTGACACTTAAAAGCATGCAGTAACTCTGGGCAAACATGGTCAAGTGACTCTTGTTGATCCTGGATACATGTAAACACAATGTTCACTTTCCTTGCTAGTCTAGTGGACTTCCCAACCCCAATCCATGATCACAGACACCTGTAAAACAAATCACTTTAACTTGTCCATTTGTCTCTCACAAACCCTTCCAAAATTGTGGACACATGTACGAACAATTACTTTCACTAGTTCATTTGTCCCCCACAAACTCACTCTCAAATCATGTAGACATGTCAAAACAATCACTTTCACTTCTCTATTTGACTCCTACACACTCAGTCCCTGATCACAGATATATTTTTGGACTTTAATCCCCCAAACAGCAATGTAGTCTACCCCCACCCAAACCATGATCCCCCACAAGAATAATTAAATTATCCTTGGTGGTCTAGTGGACCATGACAGCCTCGATCTTCCATAAAGTTCATGTCCCAAATACCTGGTAATCTAATGGACCCTCAACCCCCTCCCTGCATTGTCTTCCACCCCACTCCACCCTTAATCCCATAATACAGCCAGTGATTGGCTCAACCCACTACCCACCTCCATTGCTAGCCATCGACTGTGCTCTAAATGAGTGCATATCGTGCACAGTATACAATCATTCAGAGCTCTGCCAGTGGCTGGCCATGGAAGTGAGTGGTGGGTTGGGACTGTCACTGGCTGTAATATGGGTTTGAGGGGGAAGCAGTGTGGTGGGCACTGTGAGGAAAGGGTGAGGGTCCACTAGACCCCCAGATATTCTGGACATGGACTTAATAGTGAATTGGGGCTGGGGTGGTCCACTGAACCACAAGGGATAATTGAATTATTCTTATGAGGGATCAGGGCTGGGGTGGGGGTAGACTGCCAGATGGGGGATTAAAGTACCAAGATGTGTCTGCAATCAGGGATTGGGTTTGTGGGGGACAACTGGACAAGTGAAAGTGGTTTTTTTTTTACGTGTTGTCATGATTGAGGATCAAAGTTGTTTAGATGGGACCACTAAACTACCAGGGAATGGTACAGCAATGACTCTTACATGGATTCTGGTGGGGGGTACTAGACCACCAGGTATTTTGGGATTTCCAATCACGGAATATAATAGCTAAAGCTGTCACTGGGACCAAAGGGGACAAATTCATGCTGGTTACTGGGAATCAAGGATGGAGCTGTAACTGGGATCACAGGGGAGACTTTCATGATGGATACAGGGGATCAGGAATGAATGTGATTCTGGGATCACAGGAGAGACATTTATGACTGACACTGTGGATTGATGATGGAGATGTTAACGGGTCCACAGGATACTTCCATATACTGTATATTAATGATGATCAGGGTTGGGGGGTCACTAAGCTACCAGGAATGTGACTGTTTCTATGTTCAACATGTGTCAGGGATAGGGGCTTGGGGGCCCACTAGACTTCCAAGGGAACTTAAATATTTACTCCTGTTGCCACTGGTGTTTCAAGATTTTATTGATCTCAGTAGAGTACACCAAGTCTGCTTGCTGACACCCATGGCCTGCAGCTACAAAATGGTTCCCAGGTCTGGCATACAGGAGGAGCTGTGTGCATGTCCCAGCCTGTGACTATGGACCTGTTGTTAAAGTCTGACACACAGGTGGCGCTGTGTGAACCATGAAATAGTGCCAGGCAGACAACTTGGTAATAAATTCAAAGCACGCCATGATGAGACACTATTGTGGCTGTTTGCACACAGATTGCCTGAGTAGGCTCATTTTGCATAGGACCTTTGAATACAGCAAAAGTTATCCCCAGGCTAATATGTTATCCCACAGCAAACGCGTAAGCACTAGGCTAATATGTTTGCACCTGGCTAACATGTCTAATCCATAGCACAGTTCTGTTCTGTTTGGCCTGCAATGTTGTTTGCAGTTGTGGTGCAAAACTTCACTGCAATCACTCATAGGCCACCTACTGCAATTCTGCATTACTCCACCTCTTTGTTCACTGGGCTGATGTTGCAGTTTAGTCCAGTTGTTACATTCAGAGCTGTCTTATTTGCTAGGCTATTTTTACATGGCACTATCAGCCCTGTTTGTACTCTTTCATTTGCACACTGTTTTCAACTGATTTAGTCACTGTGCTATTCCTTTGAATATAGTTCACTAATGGTTCTTGCCTATTTTAGCATACCAGGCAGTGCTATTGTTGCCCCTGGGCTGATTTTTGAATATTGGACCCCAAATATTTTCTAGTGCCTGTAACGTTCCCTGTTAGACCCTGGGACTTAAACTTTAGCCTGTATAAACTCAGCCCTAGAGCTTCTAATGTGAACATTTCATAGGAATGTGTTTCTCCATTTCAGATTTATGCAGTATTGAATCTTTGTACTTTTATCTGTTTTTGACCCAAAATGTTTGCCAAAAGATAGAGTAAAAAATCTACAAATAACAGTAGTTAAGCCTAAAACTTACACATATGTTGGATGTTATGGTGGAATAGGTCTTTTTGACGGTTTGGTTAAAAATGTTGATTAATTTTACATTTATTAGTGATATTTGTTTGCACATGCACAATTTGCCAAAACAATAGCTGAAACATCTGTAGCATTCTAATTTAAAACTTACAGGTTTGTCAGATGTTAAAGAGCCATAAGTCCTCTTGGAAACTGGTGAATAAAGTGAATTCACTTCATAGTTGCTATTGATTTCACACATGATTATCTAACAGAGAAAAAATATCTAAATACCATATTCTATTGAATAGAAGCTGTCTCAAACAAAAGCCACCTTGGAATACAAACTTAGGTCAAAATGATTACTTTTAGTAAAAGCCAACTTTAAATAACATTAGCTAGCAATAGCAGTGCACACTTGGTTAGTTGACCGCCTCTTTAAACTACAGTAGACACAGACAAAGGGCAGTCAATAATCCAAGGATTACACCTGCCCAGTTTAATGATGCCAAAGGTATGACTATTGATCCCAGTCCCAGCCCTCAACCTCAGCCCAAATATTACTCGAGTGACTAGATACACTTTTCTACTGACAGTACTCACAGCCTCCCTCGACTACACCCACCTTATGATAAGCAGGTCACAGTAGGTCATCCCCTACCTCAGGGATGTTGAATATACTTGCCAAGGTACAGCAATGTTCTATGTCCTTAACCAGAAACTCAAGTCCACTGCAGAACTTTTTGAGCCTAGGGTAACAAATGGGGACAGTAGCACCCAGTGTTGGTCCACGCTACTACAATGGGGCTTTAGCCCACCTATTAAACTATTATGAGAGAGCACCAAATTCACTCTCAACTCAGCTTCCTGTTGGGTGCTGCAAAAAACCCTACTGCTCCTTCTCCTTATCTCCAGAAAATATTCACTCAGATCCTGGCCTACTGCAAGGAGCCCCAATCACTAAGGTAAAGCTAGGGACCTTGCATGTTGTAGCCATCAACACTGGCAGCTTACTCCCTAAATTTGAACAATTTGATGCATGGGCTGCACACATTCAAGCTACATACATACTGTACAGACATAGTTGCAAGCAGATAAGGCCCAGTAGTCTATCTTGTCTGCTCAATTGCAGATCCTGAATGAAGTGTCAGGAGCTGCCCCATTGATTCCCCAGTACCTGTACCCTATCTCTGTGCAAATCCCACCTCACCTTGAATCCATCCACTGCATCCATTGCCAACAACTCCCCTGACAGTGCGCTCCAAGGTACCACCACTCTCTCTCTGTTATATAATGTCTCCTCACTTCCTTCACTTAAAGGGACCTGGGGGTAGTCCTATCAGATGACCTAAAAGTGGGCTACAATGTGAGAAGGCAGTAAGGAGGGCTGGGGGACACTGAAATGCATAGTGGGAGGCATCACCAGTAGAAAACAGGAAGTTGTTGGCCCTCTGTACAGACAGTTGGTAAGACCACATCTAGAGTACTGTGTATAGTTTTCTATAGACCCCATCTCTGCCAAGACATAGACAGTGTAGAGGCTGTCCAGAGGAGGGCAACCAAAATGATGCAGGGTCTGCATCAGAAGACATATGAAGAAAGACTAAAGGAACTAAAGATGTATAGTCTCAAGGAAGGAGGGGGGGGGCATGATAGAAACTTTCAAATACCTCAAGGGAACCAACAAAGTCCAAGAGAGTACCATCTTTCAGAAAAAGAAATGTGCAAATACAGTGGGGCACAATTTGACGATAGAAGGGGGACAGCTCAGAGTTAATGTGATGAAGTATTTGTTCACAGAGAGGGTTGTGAATCTATGGAACAGCCTTCTTGAGGAAGTTGTACAGTCAAAAACAGTTGGGGAATTCAAGAATGCATGGGACAGACATATGGCAATTCTAGTGGGGAGGTAGGAGGAAGTAGGCTGTTGGTTAACTAGGATATACAACTTATCCATTGGTTAGGGAAATGGCCAGACTAGGTGGGCCAAGTGGTCCTTATCTGCCTTCAAATTCTATGTTTCTATGTTTCCCCTGAAACTCTCTCCCACCAGTTTAAAGTCATATCTTCTCGTAATACCTTCCATAATTCAATGTAAAAGAAAAATAAACTCTGTTTCCACCCTTCTGAACCCCTTCAGGTATTTGAAGAATTCTATAGAAACATAGAAGTTGATGGCAGATAAGGACCGCAAGGCCCATCCAGTCTGCCCATTTCTTTTTCTACCTTATAAATGTGCCATCAGCCTTTGCTCTAACAGTGGCCTATCTATTCATAGTCATTTGTATTGCTCCTTTATGCCTATCCAATGCCTGTTTGAAGCCCTGCACTGTATTCATAGCCACCACTTCTTGTGGTAAGCCATTCCATGCATCCACCACCCTTTCTGTGAAAAAGAATTTCCTCACATTCCCCCTTAATTGTCCCCCCTCTAATCTCATGCTGTGTCCTCTTGTCCTGCTATTTTTCTTATATTTAAACATGTTAGACTCTTTCACCTTGTTAATGCCCTTAAGGTGTTTGAATGCTGCGATCTAATCACCTCTCTCCCTCCTTTGCTCAAGGGTATACATGTTGAGCTCTGTTAATCTGTCCTCATATGTCTTTTGATGCAGTCCCTGCACCATTTTGGTTGCCCTTCTCTAGACTGCCTCAGTTTGGTTAATGTCCTTGTGAAGGTGTGGCCTCCAATACTGCATGCAGTACTCCAGATGGGGCCTAACCAGCGTCTTGTAAAGAGGGATTATTACCTCCCACTTACAACTTGTGATACCCCTACTAATACACCCTAACACCCCACCTAGCCTTATCTATAGCTTTAGAGGTCTGCTTGGATGATTTCTGGTCATCAGTGATGATGATGCTCAAGTCTGTTTCTTTCTTTGTGACTGCTAGCAACTCCCCTCCCAACCTATAGGTGGCTTCAGGGTTTCTCTTCCCTATGTGCATGATTTTGCACTTCTTTGCATTAAATGCCAGTTGCCACTCTTCTGACCATTTTGCTAGTTTATCCAGATCTCTTCTCATTCTGCCCACCCCATCTGAACCATCTACTCTGTTGCAGATCTTGGTGTTATCTGCAAACAGACAAGCCTTACCCTCTAGTCCATCTGCAAGGTCACTAATGAAGATGTTGAAGAGGACTGGCCCCGAGACTGATCCCTGAGGTACCCCACTTGTGACTTGCATCACTTCTGACTGTATACCATTTACCACCACTTCTGTTTTCTGCCCGACAACCAGTTTGCCACCCAGTTGACCAACTTCTGACCCACCCTGAGCCTACCTAGCTTATTTATCAATCTTCTATGTGGAACAGTGTCAAAAGCTTTGTGAAGTCAAGGTAGGTGACATCAACTGCCCCCTTGGTCCACCACTCTGGTTACCCAGTCAAAGAAATCTATGAGATTAGTTTGACAGGACCTTTCTTTTGTAAACCCATGCTGTCTTGGATCCTGTGCCCCTACGGATTCCAGGTGTTGCACTATCCTTTCCTTAAGGAGTGCCTCCATAACCTTGCCCTCTACCGAGGTAAGACTGACTGGTCTGTAGTTACCTGCCTCCTCCCTGTTACTACTCTTGTGGAGCAGGATCACATGAATCCTTCTCCAGGCTTCTGGGACCTCTCCTGTGCTCAGAGACTCAATAAACAGTTCTGTTAATTGTTCTGCTAGTTCCACCTTTAGCTCCTTAAGTACCCTGGGATGTATGCCATCAGGTCCCATTGCCTTATCCACCCTGAGCTTAGTAAGCTCTTGTAGGACCCTTTCTTTTGTGAAGGGAGTAGTGCTCACCTCCCCCCCCCCTGTGTCCATGATGCTGAGCTGTGGGCCCTGCCCTACCTTCTCTTCAGTAAATACTAAGCAAAAATATCTATTTAGGATAGATGCCTTTACAGGGCCCTCCTACTCACATGCTCCCTTTTCTCCATTAAGCTTAGCAATACCCCCTCTGGACTTTCTCCTTTCACTAATGTATCTATAGAAAGTCTTGTCATATCTTCCTATCTATTCTGTCCTCCAGGAAATATAAGTTCAGTTCCGCCAGTCTTTCCTCATACACCATGACCCCCAGACCATGGATCATCTTAGTTACTCACCTCTGACTCCTTTCCAAGACAGCAACATCTCTCTTTAAATAAGGTCACAAGAACTGTACACAGTACTCTAAATGAGTTCTTACTAAGGAGATGTATAAGGGCATAATGACCTCTCTTCTTCTAGATGTTATCCCTCTTGAGATACACCCCAACAGTTTATTAGTCCTAGCCACTGCTCTCAGGCACTGTTCTGAATTATTAATTTTGAAATCTATGAACAACACAAGATCCTGTTCTTCTGTAGATGTTGCTACCTGAATTCCCCCCACTCATAGATGAATCCAGGGTTCTTATGTTCCAGGACATCAGACTGACCAGTCTGTAGTTACCCAGTTTGCCAAGTGATCCACTCTTGTGTAATGGCACCACAAGTGCTTACCTTGTGTAGTGGCACCACATATGCTAATGCCCCCCACCCTCAATGCACACAAATAGGCCTTGAATCTGAATTAGTATCCATTCTAGAAACCAGGCTCACTACTAAGGTCCATGACTCTCCATTTGTTCTGAAGGGATATGCAGTTCACAGGTAAGACAGACAAGGGAAATAGAGCAAGGGATGTCTCCAGTACAGAAGGACCCACCTCCAGGCACAATAAATCCCCCTAAACAGTATCACAAATTAGTGCAAATGTGCTTCCACAAGAATATTGCCCCCCTCAGCACATAAAGAGGTCTTGAGTCCTTCTGCAGCTATTCTAGGAGAAATGTCCATCACATGAAACCCTGGTCACAGTAGATTTCAACACTGAATGGAACTCAGAATCATACCTAGCACAAAACGACCAAATCAGAAACTTATACCAGACCCAGGTTGTAAATGAACACATTAGATCAAACTACCAATCTGGTACTAGCGCAATAATAGATTGGGTACCCAAAACTCACTCAGAGAGAGTCATCAGTCTCAAAGTTCTAACAGATACCCTGAGTAATCACTTACCAGTCTTCAGTGAATGGTTGGAAAGCATGTCAAACCCTCTCCCTAGCATATAAACAGCAGGGTACTCCGGAAAAGCTGACTAGAGGCCTTCAAATATCACCTAACCTCTGTCGATTGGAGCTAGTTGCACTGTATCCCCAATTTAGACCTTATCTTGGACTTCTTCCTTAATGAGTTCAATACAGCCACAGACAAGTATGCACTCTATAAAAAGTGAATGATTTATGGAAACACATAAGAATGAGTTAGTTAGGTGTGGGATCTAATTAGACACAGGGATCACCTTTAGAGAAGAGCCAGAGCCACAGGACTATCAAAACTATAAAACTGTCAGGAACAGATGCACAAAAGAAATAAGTCTAACCAAGGCACACTATTACAAAACACAACAATTGCAAAGCTGGTTGTGTAATGGAGTAGTGGGTAACAGATGGACCACACACTGAACTTCAGTTTCAACACACAATCTCTGTGTGATGTTTATTCAAAGTACATGAGATAACCTTCAGCAGTGACATATTCCTTCTTTGAAACATCAGTTTGTAACAGCAGACTGTGTATATCCTTCCTGTGCACTTGTCCACATTAAATGATCTAAACTTTTTAGTGAAAATCTTTCATCCCTATGGATGACTTGTTTGCTTGGGTGGTGGAGGCTGAAAAAGATTAAGAAAAACAAGCTACAGACAATGAACCTCAGTGCAGAAGCACTGAAACAAGGGTTACCTCAAAAGGCATTGACAATAAGCCAAGTTTCAAAGAATTACAATATCACACATGCTTCCATAATGCAAAGCATCATGGGATACATGCAAATCACCATGACATTTCAGATTGGCTCAATTTACAGCAGGAATGCATGGTACCCAATTACATGCATTTAACAACACAACCAACTTAATTTCTTTAATACAGTCACCTAGTACTTTTTGTCTTTGTCAAAAACATCTTGAGCCATGGTATTTTCAACATTAACAGGTTTCATATACATAAGGTTTATAAATCAAGGTATTTTATGATATAGTGCTATTGCATACTAAATCCAACAATGATAAACACAACCTGTTGTTTTACATAAGCTCAGAGGTCACCATAAGAACCTCCCTGTACAAAGACCTGAGAGGGAAAAGGAAAATTAAAGAGGACACTATAGCATAGTCAAGAAAGGGGTGGGGGTTCATTGGTGGCTACCCCAATAGACTAGAAATTGTAATGGATAGATTAGTCTAAGAAACAGAAGAATGTCTGCAACAGATTTAAGTAAGGTCAGTCCTTAAGAGTGGCAGGATCTTACTGTTACATATACCCCACCTTAAGAGGGAAGCAGTTATTTCAGACTGCTTACCACCTTCCTGTCCCAGGAAGGGATGGAGCTTCCAACTATCCATCTTCACAGCTCCATCTCAGGATCCCTATTAATGATAACATTCCATCATAAACACAGTGGATATCATCATCATTTACCCTGAGGCATTTACACATTTCTTAACAAAGACTAATGGTACAGTTTGGCAACATTAGCATGTTTAGCCTACAGTATACCAGAGTCAGTACTATTAATAGATTTAGCAGTATCAATACAAGAAGAAGTGCTTTCAACCTCATGGGCTTCTTCATGCTTGCTTGGAGTCTTCAACCTCAGCACACTATCACTAGGCACAGTCTTACCTGGGGTCTCACGTTCAAGTTCCATACTTGCATCTCTGACATCCAACAGGTAACATCCTGAGAACACAGGCAACAAAAGAATATCCTTCAATCAGGGGGGTCCTTCTCCAGCTGAGCCCATGAAAAATCCTCCTCTGATTCTTATCAAAACTCTTCGGTAGGGACCTCTTGAGCACCTGGCACTGGTGATCCACCTCTCTGTGTAGTCGGTCTGCCTGAACCCCACAGTAGTTCCTCATCCCTTTGCATCACTTTGTGTTATCTTCAGGCTTGGCCTTCCTCTGAGCTCCCAGGTCCACTACAAGCAGCAGCTTTTCTTCATATGTCAGCCTTGGCACTGGTCAGAACTTCACATACTTTCTTCTCCTCCTGGTTCTCCTCTGGCAGCTCCCAGTGCATCGGTTCACCTTGGATATCTGGGTGATATCCACCAGAAAAAATTCCCCTTAGACAAGTCCAGACATTTCCAGCAAGTTATCCCACTTCAAACACCAAGTCTGTGGAGGGGTAGTGGGATAACAGATAGACCAGACACCCAACGTCAGTTTCAACACATAGTCTCTGTGTGATGTTCATTTAAAATACAAAAGAAAACATTCAGAAAATGGCATATTCCTTCCTCAATACTTCAGTTTGCAGCAACTGACTATGTATGTCCCATCTCTGCAACTATCAGAACCTACTGATTCCTCACTTATCCAGACTTTTCATCCCTATGCTTGCCTTATTTGCTTGAGGAGTGGGTCTCAGACAAAGAACCTCAGTGCAAAAGCACTGAAACAAGGGTTACCCCAAAGGACATTGAAAATAAGCCAAGTTTCAAAGACACACACCATCACACACACTTCTATAATGTAAAGTATCATGGGATATATGCAAATCACCATGACATTTCAGATCTGCTCAGTTTACAGCAGGAATTCATGGTACAAATTTACACGTATTTAACAACACAGCCAACTTAATTTCTATAATACAGTCACCTAGTACTTTTTACCATTATCAAAAAAAAATCTAGTGCCATGGTATTTTCTGCATTTACAGGTTTCATAAACATAAGGCATATACATCAAGCTATTTAATGTCATAGTGCTATTGCATACTGACTCCAGCAATGATAAACACAGTCTGTTGTTTTATATAAGTTTGGTGATCACCACAATAACCTCCCTGTATGAGGACTGGAAGGGAAAAGGAAAATTAAAGAGGACTCTATAGCATAGTCAAAAGGGGGACATAGGTGGCCAACCTTATAGACTAGAAATTGTAAAGGATAGTTTAGGCTAAGAAACAGAATGGTTGCAACAGATTTAGGAAAGGTTGGTCCTTGACAGTGGCAGGATCTCCCTGTAACAGGAGGGATAGCAGAAAGTTCTGGAACTCCATAAAGGAAGTCATAGGGAGGGAAGATATAGCCTCTACTACAATAATCACCCCCAAGTAATGTAGATAACACAGATTCCAGTGAAATAGTACACCTATTCAACTAATCATTCACTGACCTGAGCCATATCCTGGCCAGTCTGGACCCTATAGATCAACCTACCTCACTTCTCTTGGATGGACCAGTCAAGCCTCTTCCACCGTACCCCACCAACACCTCAGTTTTAAAACTGTTTCAGTATCTGCAACACTCTGCTACATGAAATGAATACTAGGTAAAACAAGAATTGGTAGTGACTCTATTAATATGAAGCGACTAGCCTCTGTGACTGAAGTATTAGCCCTATCAATATCCATGATCATTAACCACTCACTTCAAAATGCACAGTTTCTGAGCACCAGGAAAACAGCTCTTATAACCCCTGTACATAAGGGGAGTAATAAAACTGCCATTTCAAACTACCTGTCCATTTAAATTGTCTCCCAACTATCCAAAGCCCTGAACAAAATAGTAGAAGAAGAAGAAGAATCAGCATTTATATAGTGTGTTTCATACAGTGTATCCCACAGCACTTTACAAGTAATGCTAGATGGGTAGTGAAGTGACTGAAAGTGTAGTGGTGGTCATATCACACATTATCACCCACACACATCGGATAATTGCATGACTGGTTTATTGGAAGGGGAATGTTGGCCAGGACACCAGGAATGTCCCCTACTCTAAAGTGTGCCCTGGGTTTTTTACTTCCACCTGGACATCCAGCAGTACAACACCAGGATGGATAGAAGGGACCTTGGTTTAACATCTCATCCGAAGGATGGTACACCCCAGCAGTACAGCACCCCCTAATACTGCACTCAGATGCCAGTGATTTTTAGATGCAAGTCTAATCCAAGTGAGGTATGAGAACCTACTACCTTCTGGTCCAGAGGCAGATGTGTTACCAACTGAGCCACACTGACACCCTGAGCTGAGCAGCTGATAACCTACCTTATCCAGCATAACATACAGTGCCTGCAACGACATGGATTCAGAACGCAACATAGTACCATCTCTGCTTTAGTAAAGTACACCAACTTCAGGCATCAAGTCCTTGATAATAGCCAACTAGTGGGCCACATCTTTTTACACCTAATGAATGCCTTTGACTTTATTAACTGTTCCTTTCTTCATAACAAGCTCTCAAGGTTAGGACTGTTAAGAAATGCCATTACCTGGTTCAAAGACTACCTGATCAAGCACTCCTAGGGAGTAAAAAAAATAGGATTGTGTATAACTCATGCCATGTCTCTGTGGATTTAGCCAGGGTTCAATCCTTGGAATCCTAGTTTTCAGTATGTTTATCAATGACCTTTCCATGGTATGCCTGGACTCACATATCTTTCTCTATGCAGATGATATACACATGAGGCATCAACCAAAAATAATTGATGATTAACTTCAGTGCAGCTTCTCAGCCCTTGAGCAAAGGTTCTTTTACAATACGTTACTACTAAATAACAAGAAAACCAAGACCATGCTGATCACATGCCACCAAAAAGGAAAAAGCTAAACCCCTTTATTTTCTTCAACAGACAAAGAAAACCCATTGAACAGATCAGCACTTTCAAATATCTAGGTATCTACATAAATGATAATCTCTCTTTTGCACTCCATGTTAACCAAGCTGTAACAATGGTAAATAAAAATCTGGTTGCCCTCTATAGACACAAACCATACATGACCAAGGAGGCTAGATGACTAACAGCAACCTCCTCAATTCTTCCAATGATAGACTATTGACTAGTGGTCTGTGGTGCATCCACAGACTTGATTATACACAGGGTAAAGGTTGCCCTTGACAAAGTATGTCACCTAGTCCTTGGTGCTGACCAATTGGTGAACACATGCATCCTTTACGTAAATTCAGGTTGCCTATCTTCCGACCTATGAATCAAGTACCAAATGAGCCTAACTGCAAAAAAGTCCCTCCTTGGTTTCTCCTCCACCTTTCTTTACTAACATATCTGCCTAGCTCATCACAAACACTCCACATTGCCTACCCTCAGGACAGCCCTCCAGATACCTTTTCTTAGAACCAACCTCGCTAAGTACTCCTTCCCTGTTAGATCACTGGTATAACTAAATGAGCTCCCAACTACTTTACTGAACCTGTCTAGATATGCCCATTTTAAATCTGCCTTGAAAAAGTTCTTTATGTTGAATATAACTTGAAAATGCAATTAATTACCCTTGCGAACCCCCTTTGGGACTACTTAGCCTAACTCCCTCCCCCTTTTTCTTTCCTATGCTTATTTGCTTCTTGGCAGAATGAGGGCTTTTCTTACAAAAAATCTTGTCCAAATCATTGTAGCAGAGTTGTCTTGTCTGTACCTCACCAAATTAATGCTCTGTAATATATAACATGGAATATTTGTACTGTAAATGAGCACTGGCTCAAAAGTGTATCTTCAAGTCACTACTAAATAAAATAAATACAAGCCACAACTTCTAGTTAGGGAGATATCAAGTCAGATTAAACACTATGAGCAGGGCTCTGATATTTATCTCCATAAATATGGTCACTGTTGTAGTTTTTTTCTTAAAAAACATATCTTAGTTGAGACTTGTTTTAGGCATCTGGAAATTAATTACACCAGTAAATATAAACTTGGTAAAAAAATCCAAAATATCTAATATTTTATTTTATTCAATATGTGTTTTGGGATATCAGCAGAGATAACAAGTATCTGTCAATGCTAAATGTTGGCTTGCTGGCATTGAAATTGGTAGTGTAGGCATTAGAGAGATACATAAAAAGGAATGGCAGTGAAGTATTGAACTGACACCAACCCCCTCCTATACCAGGCAGAGACTGACAGGAATTGGGGGTGTGCTTTTGGGTCATCAGCCATAACCAAGGCCTCCTGTTTTCTGTGGCACAGTAGACCTAACTTCTACATCAGGGACTATGAATTTCTGAGGGAACATTAGGCCTACTTCTGCAGTGGTGGTCAAAGTTCTGCAGCACATAAATAAGGTGACTTGTGCACAAATGCAGTTCCAAGACTGTTTTTTTTTAAATTAATAAAATCATATGGTACATGCCTGGCTTAAGCACGCCATAAATTAACAGCAAGAAATCAAGGTGCTTATTATATTATTTACATATCTAGCTAGCATTCCTCCATCATGCTCACATCAGAAGAATAATAGAACAAAATGAAGTCTGTCAGAAAAAATAAAAAAGAACCTATATTAAATGTGAAAGTGTTCTTCATTAGATGGTGTGCTTAAGCCAGGTATGAGCCATGTGATTTTATTAATAAAAGAAAATCAGTTTTGGATCTATACATACCGTATTATATACATCCCATGTGCATACTGAGTTTTGATCATTTTTTATGTTGCCTTGCACACATGTGCAGGCAACATATTGTGGTAGCTTGGAATAGCAGGCTTTTGGAGGTTCAGTTGTTTTGTGGCTAATGGCACCACTGCCTTTTCTGGCTGGGCTCTGTGGCATGAATGAAATAGCACACTGTCTATGACAGCAGTGCAAAAGCGTGGCACCAACTTGAAACGATTTTGCTGCTGCAGTGAGGGAGCTCCTCCTCATCGCAAGGTGTGCCTTGCCTGGTGTAACATTCCAATAAACATGGTGGTGACTGTTTCCATCTGCCTTTTACAGTCCCAAACAAGCCAATGTCTGGGGTGCACAGTCTTCCTATCAGCATGCCCCCTCCCCAGTTAATTTGCAGATGGTGGAACCCAATCTACATCTGCATTCTGTCCCCCTATTTATTTAGCTTGTGTGCCGAAGGAGTGCCCAATCCCCCTTGGCATCATGTACCCCCTTCCCCAAACAATGACACATTTTGAGTGCTGACTGGAGGCTCAGTCCCCATCAACTTCAGCCCCCCTCACAAAAAAACACAGGTGTCACACTGGGAGCCCATCCAGTGTGCCAAAACACACTTGTAAAAACAAAACGTCCAACAATGTCTTTTTTTCACATGTAAAAAGAGAAAATGGTCCCTCATTGTCTCCGGTGCCCTTCCCCCAACCTGTGTGCACCTGCTGCATACCCCACCTCCCTGTGCCTCCTATCACCCCATACGTACCATACGGAGCCCAGCATAACAATTTTCAGTGGAGCAGGAACACATCATCACTATTTGAAACTGACTGAGAACTGAAGAAATGCCGGTAAGCTGTATAATGGTGTCAATGGGTGGGGGGTTCAGCTTAGGTGGATATTGTAACAATGTTTGCAACTTATTGTACCAATTTTTCAATATGGGGTTCTTGGGATACCACCTCATGAATTCAGTAATTTTCTTTTTGTTATTCAGTCCTAAAAGGTGATTTTGCAGTCTTTGTGAGGAATAACGTTTTGGGAGTAATTAATGAAATGACAGTGTCACTGTTCATGAAGTGGGCTCCCAAAAATCCTATGTTGCAAATTTGCTGAAACAAATCCAAAAAGTGACTATGTTATGACCATGCATTTTGCAGTTTCCACGCAGGCTCGTACATTTGAGAATTTTTAATATTTTTACTCCAGATTTTCAACATTGCCATTTTCTGACACCTCCTTATGAACAGTACAGCTGTCACTTTCCACATCCTACCCAAAATGTGTTTCATTACATCCAGCACACAATGGCATGGTCGCTGTGGGAAATCAATGTTCGGGACAGATTAAGAAAATCACAGTTACACTGTTCATGAGTGGAGGTCCCAAAATGCCCATGTTGAAAATTTGGTGACAAACTTCCACAAAATGACTATGTTACCAGTGTGCCTTCTGTTGTTTCCATGCACACTCGTAACTTTGAGAATTTTTAATATTTTCCCTCCAGATTTTTAACATTGTCATTTTTGCACACCTCCTTATGAACAGTACAGCTGTTATTTTTCACATCCTGCCCAAAATGTGGTTTCACACTTCTGGCACTCAATGGCACATTAAGTGTGAGAAATCAATGTTCAGGACAGATTAAGAAAATCAGTGACACTGCTCATGAGAATAGGTCCCAAAATGCCTATGTTAAAAATCTGGTGAACTAATTCCTCAAATGACTGTTACTAGTGTGCATTGCACAGTTTCCTTACATGCTCATAACTTCAAGAATTTTTATTATGTTCACTCATGATTTTCAGCATTGCTATATCTTCACACCTCCTTATAAATGGTAAAGCTGTTAGTTTTCACACCCTGCCCATACTGTACTTTCACACACAATGGTGTGGTCACTGTGAGAAATCAATATTTGGGACAGATTAACAAAATCACAGTGCCACTGTTTGTGAGCAGAGGTCCCAAATGCTTTCATGATGTAGAGTCACAAAAAGGCCAATATGAAAATTTGTATTGCAAATACCAACAAACATCAGGGGTGTTAGAGTCTCTAACCATAATTTCCCACCCTGTACAGACTGACAGACATCAGGGGTGTGCCTTTGGATTGATGGCTGCAATGCTCATGCCATTCCACCCCCACTCTGCAGCTACTGACAGGCATCAAGGTGTGCCTTGGACTCCAGACCCAGAGTTCACCCCATTCTCCTACACTGCACCCATCTCAGCATACTTACTTATGGAATTGGGTGAGCGGAAGGCCCGATGACCTCAAGGCACAACTCATCACTTGTCAGAGTCTGCAAGGTAGGGTGAGGTGAAAAGGCATGAGCATTATGGCTGATGACCCAAAGGTGCTCCTCAATACCTGTCAGTCTCTACAGGGTAGGGTGGGGTGGATTGACATTGGTTCCATATGTCACTGCCATTCCTATTATGCATCTCTCTAACTCCTGCAATACCAATGCCAGTGTCAGCAAGACAACATTCAGCATTGAAAATGCATGTTTACATTTGCAATCATTGCTTATGAAAAATGCTATAATATTGCATATGAAAAGTGTTATATATGAATATAAATTTTTCTTTTTATCTGGTCGGTGGCGGAACAGATAAAATGCATGCTGCAGTGGTGACATGGTTAGTGTATCAACTAGCTAGTATATGATAAATGATGACAGCAGAATTCTGAAAAGCATTTTGCAGAATGCATTTCTTCAGTTTGCACTGAAGAGTCGACATAAACTGCAGAATAACATTGCTCAGTTTATGTAAACTGTGGAACAGTATTCCTCAGTTATGTAAACTGCTGAACAATATACCTCACTTCATATAAATTAGGGAACAGTGTTTCTCTCTTTAAGTAAACTGCAGAACAGTATTCCTCAGTTATGCAACCTGCGGAACAGTATTCCTCTGACTATGTAAACTGTTGTTTTAAACAATTGTTTAAAATGTAATCGATTGTTTTATGAATGATCACATGTCAGGCATTAATTAGGAGGCATGATTTGCAACAGTAGAGGGCACCAAGCTTAGGTGTGAGTTTGTCGGAGGTAGATTCAGTATGAGTGGACAGGTTCAGGGAGTGGGCCAGCTGCACAACATGGTATTTTAAATTATTGACATGTGACAACAGACAGCCATCACTGGTTAAAATGTATTGAATTATGATGAAGTGAATGAGATTACAACTTCTTTTGTTTTATTGAAATGCTGCTTTAAGTAATTGTAAACTCAGTGCAGTTATGTATTATTGTTTCCATCAATAATCTCTACCCTGTTTGGCAACATCTGTAAATTATTCGCTTCTAACTCAATGTGGCTTCAAAAAAAAAAAATGATCTGAAGGATGAGCATGAGGGGGAAATAAATGTAGCCAGCCTTTTTTGGGGGTCAATGGCCATGACCATGATTTTCCTTGCATTTATCATTAGAACAGAACAAAGATTTACACGCTTCAAAATTCACCTGGAGTTTACTTTTCAATGCATCAATTCCTGGGCCACTAGCAATCATCTACATACACGTGGATATGAGGGAATGTAGAAGCAAGGGGTTGGGGGCATTTTGACAAATTGATAACACTATGGGACAAATGAGTTGTGCCTTGGGGAACTCCATATCTATTGAGACGGGAAAAGCGGGACCCAACAATGTAAACAAACTGAACTGAGGGAGAAGGAGTGGCACTGTATGTGAAAAATGACATAAGGGCCACAGAGATCCAGGAGGAACAAAATGGAGGAGAGATACTGTGGGTTAAGCTGGAAAGGAAAATGGGGACAGCCATCCACACAGGTGTGGTCTATAGACCACCAGCCCATGAGGAAGAAACAGATAGGGAGCTGATGCTAGCCATCCAAAGGATGGCAGACAAGGGTGAGGTAGTACTGGTTGGAGACTTCAATATTCCAGATGTGGACTGGAGCATCCCAGCAGCAACATCAACTAGGAGCAGATTTATCCTGACTCCTTCAGGTGCCTTCCTCAAGCAACTGGTCATGGAACCAACTCGGCAGAAGGCAATACTGGACCTTGTGCTCACAAACAGGGACAGTGTGATGGGGGTAACAGTGGGGAGCACCTGGGTAACAGTGACCACCAGTCATTGTGGTTTGAAATCACAGAAAGAGCAGAACCAAACCACACAAAAACACGATCCTGGATTTTAGGGGGGCAGACTTTGGGAAAATGGGGAGATACTTGAAAGAGGCAGTAAGGGGAATGGGACAGGAATCAGGGGTTGAGGAACAGTGGGCAGTATTTAAAATGGGGATTACAAGAACAACAGAATTATGGATTAAGCAGGTTAGCAAGAGGAAAATGAAGAGGAGACTATTATGGTTTTCCAAAGAGATAGCAAAGAAAGTGAAAGCCAAAAAGATTGCATTCAGGCAATACAAAAAGACACAGGCTGAAGGGGATAGGGAGAAGTACCAGGAGAAGCAAAGGGAGGCAGGGAGGTCAGTAAGGGAAGCCAAAGCTCAGACAGAAGAACACATTGCAAAATCAGTGAGTAAAGGGGACAAAACCTTTTACAGGTAAATAAGTGAAAAAAGAAAGACAAAGGGAGGGATAGTGAGACTGAAGGGGGAGGATGGGAGCCGTGGAGGATGACAACAGTAAAGCTGACATATTGAACAGGTATTTCTGCTCAGTCTTTACTGAGGAAGAGGGGGGTAATGGGTCTGAAGGGAGTACAAGGGTGAGAATGGTGCAGAATGGACACAAGTCCCTTTGCACGAGAAAGGGTCCTGAAGGAACTGGAAGTAATAAGAGTTGATAAAGCAATGGGGCCAAACGGTGTGCACCCCAGGGTCCTTAAAGAACTAAGAGAGGTGGTGGCTGAACCTCTGGCTATCCTGTTTAGCCGATCACTGGAAACAGGGGAGGTACCCAAAGACTGGAGGACAGCAGATGTAGTCCCCTTATACAAAAGTGGGAACAAAGAGGAAGCAGGGAACTACAGACCAGTCAGCCTCACCTCGGTAGTGGGGAAGATCATGGAAGCACAACTGAAAGAGAGATTGGTGGAACATCTGGTGAACATCTGTCAATGGACTACAGGACCCAAGGCAGCATGGTTTCACCAGGGAGAGGTCATGTCAGACCAAACTCGCTGAATTTTTTGACTGGTTGACTAGGGAGGTGGATCAAGGGAGGGCAGTGGACATTGCCTATCTTGACTTCAGCAAGGCCTTTGACACTGTGCCACATAGAAGACTATTACACAAACTGGGGAATATGGGTGTGGGCAGGACAGTACTGTGGTGGGTAGGTAACTGGCTGGGTGGCAGGACACAGAGGGTGGTGGTAAATGGCTGTCACTCCACAGAGGGAAGAGTGACCAGTGGGGTACCACAGGATCAGTGCTGGGACCGGTCCTATTCAACATCTTCATCAGTGACATTAGCAGGATCTAGAAGGCAGAATTTCACTGTTTGCTGATGACACAAAGCTCTTTAACAGAGTAGACACACCAGAGGGTGTAGACAGAATGAGAAGCGACCTGCAGAAACTTGAAGAATGGTCAGGGGTTTGGCAGTTGAAATTCAATGCAAAGAAGTGCAAGATAATGCATATGGGGCAC
Source organism: Neoceratodus forsteri (assembly GCA_016271365.2). Classification (NCBI taxonomy): domain Eukaryota; kingdom Metazoa; phylum Chordata; order Ceratodontiformes; family Ceratodontidae; genus Neoceratodus; species Neoceratodus forsteri. The sequence continues at coordinate 1,356,851,268 of CM057452.1, forward strand.
AAAAACCCTAGCACAATATATCAGTTGGGGGGTGAGGATATAGCATGCACCAAGCAGGAAAGGGATCTTGGGGTTATCATCTCTGATGACCTCAAGGTAGAGAAACATTGTGACAAGACAGCAGGTAAAGCAAATAGGATTCTGGGATGTATAGGCAGGGGCGTCACCAGCAGGAAAAGGGAGGTCATAATTCCGCTATACAAGACACTAGTGAGGCCCCACCTGGAGTACAGTGTACAGTTCTGGAGACCATACCGACGTAAGGGACATAGACAGGTAGAGAAGGTTCAGAAGAGGGCAACAAAGATGGTGCATGGATTGCATCACAAGTCCTATGAAGACAGGTTGAAGGAACTGAACATGTACTCCTGGAGGAGAGGAGGGAGAGGGATGGATAGAGACATACAAGTATCTTACAGGAGGAACAGGGTGCAGGAAAACACTATTTTTAAGCAAAAGATGTTCCAGGACTAGAGGGCATGGGATGAAGTTGGAGGAGGACGATTCAGAGGAAACATGAGAAAGAATTTCTCACAGAACGGGTGGTGGACAAGGAAACACCCTGCCAGAGGAAGTGGTGGGGACTGAAACAATCACGGGATTTAAGAATGCATGGGATAGACATAAAGGAATTCTAGAGGTCAGGGGTAAGGGGAAACAGACTTCTAGGAAAACAAATTGAACTTACAAGCTCAAATGGGCAGACTGGGTGGGCCATAGGCCCTTATCTGCCGTCACTGTCTATGTATCTATGTATCTATGTAACATAGATAGCGTAAGTAAGAAATCAATGTATCTACAATGCCGGCATGTCATCCCCCACAGCGACTTTCTCAACAGTGTCAGTAACCCATTAACAACCCTGACACTGATGCATCCCCACAATGACCATTACCGCAATGTCCAATATGGGAGACTGCACCCCCTGCACCCACACTACTTTAAATATCAAACTCTTTGTCACACAGACAGTGGAGTTAGGTATATAACCCCCTTCACCACAAAGTACATGGTTGGGGTTTCACTGTGGGGGGTGCGCTGTGCTAGTTTTGTCATAGAGATGACATACCAGACTGAACCAAGATGTTGCAAACTCTGACAAATGAGTTTGGCTAGTGTGTTTAAAATGAGGGATGGGAGACTGCATCAAAAACCTTGAAGGGATTTGTAAACACAGACACTTGGGAAAATCCCTGATACATCCCAGAAAGAAGGGAAGTGAGAGTGGAGTGATTTGGCCATAAGCCATATTGGAAATTGATGAGGAATGACACATCAGAAAGGAATATTATAAGTTGGAAATGGACAAGCTGCCCCTGAATATTGAAATGGGCAGCTTGAGAGAAATATGCCAGTAATTCCTGGATCAAGGGTCCCCCCACCCTACCCACACACAGACACACACTCATTTGTAGAGGGATGATTTTTGGTATCTTCCAGAACTTGGGCACTGATTAGAAGAGGTTCAAGATGGGTAAAACATGACTGCACTCTCAGAGGATATAGAGATCTGTGATGTCGGAAAACTTCATTACACGATTTTTCTGCAAAGTTTCCTGACTTCATGCTATGCATAATGGCATTTTACAATAATTCTTCACCAGGTAAAATTCCTACTTCACCCAACAATGATTGTATAAAGTTACACTTTACTGATGAAGTGCCACTGTGCATAGTTCTTCATTGAATGGAACTGGCACTTTGTCAGCCGAGTCCCACTAGATATAGTTGTGTATCTCTTTTTTTTTTGAAAGCCATCCAGAAACTCACCTGGACCCAGGTTTTGTTCTTTCTCCTCCCCCTTCAACTTGCCAATACAGTAAAATGAATAGCAATGCCCCTACCACCCTTGTAGCTCCCATACCTCTCTTGCCTTTCCCACACAAGATGATGTTTTTGCAACTTTAAGTTAAACTGTATTTGGTCAGACCTTTAGTATTGACAATCTAGGTTCAGGAATGAGCCTAGATTGTTGGACGGCCAGTGAGGGGAGGAGAGCTAAGCATCCTATATGATGCTTTCCTCCTCTGGCCAAGAAAGTGGGGATCACTATCACCATGCAGCCACCACCTGGATGACCATTGGTGTGGATGCAGACAAAGTGTAGTAGGTGAGTTAGGAAACTGTCAAGTGACTGGACAAGTACTCACACCTTCCATTAACATGCCAGTGTAAGCCAGCATTACTAGGGAGAGGGAGGCAGAATACCAGAAAGCACAGCTGCGCACCATGTTCACATTGAACAGCCCACAGATCCTGCACTCAGCTAGCCTAGGCTCACACCTGATGTCCTTGTTAAAGCATTTCAAAATGAAATGTCTCAGCTGGAGGACCGCCTCTGTGGGGAGGGATACCATGGAGTACCACACCTGTAAACAGGTAAGCCCTGTGAAATGGCATGCATGGTAGGATTGGGGCTGCACAGGGCATGCAGAAGGGCCAAATAGGTGAGTTAAGATGGGAGATAAAGAAAAGAAAAACATGTGACTGTACTACTTGTGAGTATCCTACCTCCCATCCAGTCAGTGTACAGTATCTCTCAAACCTCTCAACTCCCCTACACTGACTCTGTTGTAGGAGCATTTATCCCCCACTCTTCCAGCCCCCGGAGCCCCACCACCTTCCTCCCCCACTCACCCCAGAAGGTAAAGTATCTGACTCCATTGTAATAATGGGGGGGGGGGCATCCAGCTGCTTACAGAATAGACCCAGTGCTCAGAATGCCCAGCTTCAAAGTGAATGAAACCAGTGATATGATCCTACACTGACACTTGAGTGACTGACCATTAAAACGTCTGGTGTTATTATAGCACTATTTCACTGGTTTCAATCACTTAATGTAGGAGGGTATCTGGAACACAAGGTCTGCTCTCTGCAGCAAGGGATGAGTTTCATTATTGGTACAAACCAGTCATATCCATTACCTTTGTGTTTGAATGATGTTGGAGATATAGTGGTGTAGTGGCAGAGGGTTGTAGGGGTTGTGCATCTACTGGGAAGGGTGTTGGGTTGGTGGTACAGTATATGGAGTACACCTACTGACTTGGGAAATGGCACTGTTCAGCAGCCCAGTTTAATAGAATAATACACCATCTTTAACAAGTTTGAGGAAGGAGAGATGTTTACTACCAGGGTGAGGGACAGGGGACTCTCTTTATTGGACTGTGGTTGTCAGGAAGAATGAAATAAGTGAGCAACATGGGTGGTTTTTGATATTCAAAGTATTTTTTTTAAACAGAACTTGAGACATTAAAGTTGGGAGAAGTTGAGAAATGCTTCATCTTAATATGCATAGCATTAGGTTTCAAACTTTGCACATTCTTTGCTGGTGAAACTCTAATGCACTGCACCTCTAAAGGTGTAGCAAGGAATACAAGTCACTGTTACTGGACATCAGGGCTTTGCTTTATAAAGAGGGTAAGGGAAAGAAGGCTCTGAGGGTGTCAAGGGTAGCTATGTGGCAGAAAGCAAATGTTTTCTGTGGAAATACGTTTGCTGGCAGAATACTTTGGGTGTTTTGGGTCTGTGACTCTGGTAGTTCAGCAAGGTAGGGTGTGGTCACATTAATGAAGTGTTAGTTGACCATTTCAGTTACATTTAAGAGGGTACAGCAGAGGGTGACAGCAATGAGCTGTATTGAGTGTTTGCTTGGCAGAGGGAGGACAAAAATGTCATGAACTACCATCTAGAAATCATATAGACTGTTTAACTAGTTTGGAAATTGATCTTCAAGTGACTTACCCTGTTTGCATATACCTGTATATTACAAGGATTGCATCATTGTCTGCACTGCAAGAGGTCTAATAGTAAAGCCACAGCCTTGTGGTGCCCAGGCTGAATCATACACCTTGCTAAGGATGATAAGGTCAGCTGAGGCCCAGAGAGCTAGGAACATTTTACTCTTGTTTGGTGTCAGAGGTGTGTTTGTCTCAGACCCTACAGGAGCTACAGTAAAGTTGTCCAAAGTCTCGCTATTGTTTGAGGGCCACTGATTAGTACTGAAAAAATCAGAAAGGAGAGGTGAGGTCTTAGTCACAAAGGGAGTGGGAGAGAATGGTCTTGGTGGGTGCTATGGATCTGTGCGGTTTTCTAACCTGAATAGAAGGTCAGTAGTTTCTAAATACACCAAGGTGGTTGCCTGATATAACAATCCAGTGAGGGTGGAAGGAGAGGACCCAGACAAAAAATGAAGTCTTTGAGGACCTAGTGCTCATGTGAGATTGTTTTGCTGTAAACTGTGAGAGCTGGAGAGCTTGCAAATTCTGTACAATTTCCTTGGAGGGGCATAGATAGTTTGTGCTAAGGTCAATCATGAGATGATCCACATTTGTGGCAGTCTGAAAGGCAGAGGTTGGGATGACCTCAATAAGATATTAGTTGCTGTACCACTATCAGGGATTACTTCTCTTTACATGTTTCATTCTGTACTTCCATTAATGCATCCCAGCATTGTGTTTGTTTTCTCTATTCTGTTGTGTAATACTACATCACCTGTCTGGCTTAATGTTATTGTACACCATTACCCCTAGATCTTTTTACATAGTTCTGCTGTCCTCTAAAGGGTGTATCTGCCACCCAGATTCCTTATACCCATGTATAGTATCATATGCTGACCCACATTCATCACATTTCCTATTAATCAGCCTGCACCCATAATGAGAGCAGGTCCCTTTACAATACACCTCATCCCCTGCTATGTCAGCTCTTTTTGTCAATTGTTTGCCATCAACAAGCTTCAGTAGCCTTTAGGCCCCCTTCTCCATGTTTTCATTTTTCAAATTTACTATACTTTATTCAAGTTTTTAATTGCATATACAGACATAGGTAGTGCCAGACCAGTGGACTAAAGATAGCTGCACAAAGAGTTGATCACACACCTCAGCAGGTATAAATTGCAACAGGTACACTTGTGTTCTTAGAAACAGAAGTAACAAAAAGATGCAAAAATCATTAGTCAGTATCACAGTACATTTTAATCTGCCACCCCTGCGCCCTTTCCCCTTCCCATGCTAATACCCCCCTCCCCTCCATGGTACGCAAAGTATTTTCACATGATTTGCATAAAGTGATTTAGGCATGTAGACGTGGACAATAACACAATTTCAGTATACTTTATGATATGACATTATATGGTCAGTAGAGTATGTAAGGGGGCCCATACCTTTTGGTAATGTTTCATTCTCCTAGACATTTGAGCTACTATATTCTCTACTTGCAAGGCAAAGAGGACCTCATGGAGCCATTCTGTTAGACATGGGATTTTTTGATCTAACAAGTGGCGAATAATTACTTTTTTGGGCCAAAGTGATACAATAGTTGTATGCTTTTGCTGATTGCCAATTATGAATCCCCCATAATCCTCCAGGATGCAAATTTCTGGATTAAAGACATCTGAGAGGCCCAATAATGGGTCTAGTTTAGAGTTGATGTCCTTCCAAAAAGGGACCACATTGTCACATTCCCAAAGTATATGCAATAAAATGCTAGGGTGTGTCTTGCATCTGGGGCAGAGATTAGAAGAAAGTTTACCCATTTTATACAGTTTGACTGATGTATAATATAAGTCATGAATTATGTAGAACTGTAGGAGATGGTATCTGTCCCATTTTATGTCCTGGTACAAGTGGGACCATATTTTAGACCAGGATTTAACTGTGTGGAATGCAGAGAGCAGTACCTGGTCCCATTAATAGTGTGGATGGCTCCCAGCTTCTTCCACCACTTCCCGTAGAAGGTGGTAGAAGAAGGAGATAAGATAAGATGCATGGGATGTAGAAATAGCAGCTAATTTAGGTCCAGCTAACTTTTAACCCCAGCAGCCTGACCCAAAATGTTAAATAGCATATGAGAATGTTGAATGTATTTAAAACAGTAAGAGACAGGAAAATTGTTTTTAAGACAGACCTCATAAAATGTCAGTAACATTTGATCTTTCAAAAGATTTTCAACTTGGAGTTTGGGACTAAAAGGCCAGAAACGTTCATTTAAAGGTTTGCTCCAAATCTGAAATCAGGGTTTCTAAGTATAAGTTGGGAAACATCATTTATAGTGGAGCTGTGGGTTGTGACAAATAATTGGGCATGCACTTGAAAGGTGGCCTTAAGGGGAGTGCTCAGTAAATGTTTAGGGATACTTTTAAGGGGGGCTTACAGTATATATGTGCACTAAGGTCAAGACCTTGAGAAAAACAGAGTCCTTTCAGTTTTTAGCCAAAAAGAGTAATATAGCAGTGAATAGGGTTTCATCGGGTCTTTCAACCATTACAGAAGCACCGAGCAGGTGGTCGAGAAGTAGTAAAGGAGAAAATTAGGTAATTTTAGACCTCCCCTGTCCTTACTTCACTGCAATTTGGAGAAGGCCTTCCTGGGCACTTTGCCATTCCAAATAAAATGGGACATGACTCCTTGTATTTGTGCAGACCAGGATTTTGGGAGAAAAAGGTTAGTCATTTGCAGAGGGTACAGCAAACGAGGGAGAGCACTCATTTTGATAACATTTATGCACCACCAGAGCAAAAGGGGAAGTAAGGACCATCAATTTAGACCTGTTTTAATTTGCGTAAGAATTTTATCAAGATTGTATTGTTTCATACTGGAACTCGAGACAGAGAGAAAAATACCCAGGTATTTCAATTTGTCCTTAATCCACTGGAGACCCAGTTGGGATACCTCAGATGAGAAATTGTGAGCATTAAGGGGCGTTATCTCTGTTTTGAAAACATTGAGCTTATAATTAGAAAATTTGCCAAACTCTTCAATAATAGCCAGTGTGGCAGGAATTGATTTAGAGGGTGGGACATGTACAAGAGTATACCATCAGCATAAACTGATAGTTTGTACAGATGGGGCCCAACAGGAATCCCCAAAACCCGAGAGGAGGTATTAATATCATGAATAAGCAGCTCTAAATATGTCAAATAAAAACGGGGAGAGAGGCAACCTTGTCTTGTGTCTTGTTGGAGAGTAAAGGGTGTGATAAAAGCCCATTACATAGTACTTGAGCAGTAGAGTGCATGTACAAGGGCTTAATCCAATTACTAAACTGAAAGGAAAAGTGATACTTGGGCTACACATAGAAGAAATAGTCCCAGGGTACCCTATCAAATGCCTTCTCTGCATCCAGTGAAACCAAGGACAATTGAATTAAGGAGTCCCTGGATGCAAAGATAAAGTAGCATGTGATCTGAAGAGTACCTGCCTGCTACAAAGCCAACCTGTTCTGGACTTATAAGACACTGCCATACCTTGGCAACTCTACTGGCCATGATATTAGCTAATAGTTTAAAGTCTACATTAATTAGAGAGATGGGACAGTAATTGGAAACAAGCAATGGGTCCCTCCCAGGTTTGGGGATTACCACTATCGTATCTTCTGCAAGGGAGCAGTCAAACATAGCATGCTACTATAAGTAATTATATGTATTTAATAAAATAGAGACCATCTGCTTTTTGAAGGCTTTGTAAAATGATGCAGTATAACCATCCAGACGTGATGTTTTATTTGTTGGCAAGGTATTTATGGCAGCACATATTTAAGATACAGAGAGGGGTGCATTTAGTAAGGCAATTTGGTGATCCTCTGATGATGGGAGCTGGAGATTGTTTATGAATTGGTCTACCTGTTCAGGAAGAAAAGGAATGTTGGGCCGTGAATGTAGTGCTTGATATTATGCCTGGAAGCAATTTGTTATTTCCCAACGAGAGGTAACAAGAAGTCCTGCAGAATTACGAATGGAGGGGATTATTCTGTCAGTAGTTTGAGTCCAAAGCCATTAAGCCAATAATTTGCCCACTTTGTTTCCCTGGTCAAAGTACTGAATTTTAGATTGGAGAAGAAGATGTTTGGCTTTTTCCATTAACAGGAGGTTTTAGCAATCTCTGAGAATTTCTAAATTATTGAGGTCGTGAGGAGATGAGTTTATGGGAAGTGATAGTTCTGTGCTCCTTATTTCTTAGAGCAAGTCAGAGGTTACTTGTGACTGTGAGGCAATCTTTTTCCTTATAGTAGCCAACCGGATAAGCTCACCCCAGACAGTATATTTCAGAGCCACCCAAAACCACATCCAACCTGGACATAGTAGGGGGGTTTGTATCAATGAATTCAGTAAGAAAAGTGTTAATGTAAGAAGTAAGATTGTCAGTCCTAAGTAACTGGCTATTGAATTGCCACACTTTGTTTCGCGGAATAGGGAGACCCAGGTTCCAATGTAGTACAGTGGGGTGATGGTCAAAAATGACCTTGGGAAGATAATTGCAAGATAATACTGAGGAAAGGTGCTGGGTGTCCAGCAAAAGGTAGTCTACCCTGCAGAATGAATTATGGGGAATGGAGTGGATGGAGAATTCCTTCCAGGAAGGAATGAATGCCCTCCAAGGATCAATTAGACCCACCATATCCATAATTTCTCTGATGGCCAACTGAGCAGGGGAACGAGAGGAGCTATTGGATCTGGTACAGTCCAACACATTACAGTGCTAAGTTCTAGTCCCCCCCCCAGTAGCAAAGGACTAGAAGACCATGAGATCAGCTTGAGCCATAAGAGAAGAGAAAAACTGGTGATCATCTGTTGGTCCATAGATGGACCCAAACACTACTTCAAAGTAACCCAGTAGGGCCTTACGTAGAATAAATCTATCCTGACTGTCTATTATTATATCCAGCAGGCAGTCTACATGCCACTAAGATGACTCCTTCTCCTCTGTGAGTGCTGGGACCCATTCCCCATGCCTGGCCAACCCAGACCCTTTGTAACTGGAGAATCTAGGAGGGTGGCAGATGGGTCTCTTGAAGAAAAGCAAGGTCAACATCCAGCTTATGAAGATGTAACAGTATTTCAGCATGTTTGGCTGGAGATCGGACACCCTTCACATACCGGGAGCAAATTGTATAACAGGACATTATAAAATCTATTTTAGAATCTTCTGGACCATTAAATTGTCCTTCTGCATCTAATAACTTGCTAGTGAAGTGATGTGTACCCAGACCCTAAAACCCCCCTCCCACCCTGAAGTTACCCAAGTCCCCCTGTAGGGCAGGTCCTAAAGAACCAGGGCAAATATGGACCAGAGGACCAGGGCTCTGTATAATATATTGGACCCTGCACACTCCCTTCTCCCCTTTGCATTTTTAGCCCACCACCATTCTGTGTATAACCAAAGATATAGAAGAAATGTATGTGGCTGAGAACCAGTACCCCACCACCACCCCTCCCTTTTCACACTAACCCCCCTTCTACAACCAAGCTTACATTGCTCTGAATGGGCTGATATAAGGCTAGGCTGACCTTGATTTGCAGCCCTGTAATTTTAATAAAAAGGAAAAGAAAAGCTGAGGAAAATGTACGTATCGGTGGTGGATACACCGCTCCCCCTTTTACCATGCATAATGCCCTGTTGAAACTGCAATTAAACCCCATCCAACCCTCCCTTCCACCCCAACTTACAATATGCTAAGGCTGGAACAAACCATGTATCCCTAGATATAAAGCAAGTTATGACCTAATTAATAGATCGACTAGTAACACCTGAAAAAGTGGTGTCCAGGAAACAGCTATTGTGGCCCTAAAACACTGGCCAAAAAGTCTGAACTAATAATGTCCAGGGAATAACTATTGTGACTCAAGAATGTGGCCAAAAGGATTGGAGTTCTTAATAATGCCTAGGTTCAGCGTCTTTGGGTAGTTAAATCTAAAAGAAAAAGCATGAAACACATTACCAGTACCCTTCATACAGGGAATTTTAAGTTTCTTTCTAGACCCTGGCTGATGATAAAACTCAGAGCCTGCAATCAATTTCCAAAATGAAAAACTGGGTAAATAGGGCCCCAGAACCCTGGAGCAGACAATCCTCCCAATTGCAGACTGAGGGCCATGTTTATAATAAGAAAGAGAATGGGAGCCAAAAGATAATTTATATTGCACTGCGACTCTTGGGCAGCTTCTCTAAGGTTCAGTACTTTGTTGCCCTCTTGCGGTTATTCAGCATTACAGCAAACAGTCTCACAGAAGAGTATGCACATTTTTGCCGTGTATCAACTGGAAAGACTAAAAAGGATCTTTGGCTGGCAAAACTTCAGCGGACCCCAAATAAATCCAGGAGCATGGTCTGTAGTGCCAGGAGAGCTTGCTGAGCTGTCTCATAGGTATGCCATTTCCCAGCATAGTACACAACCAGACGTGAAGGGTATTGAACCTTGTATTTTTTCCCAGCAGCTATAAGTTTTGTTACAAGTAGGTGGTATTCTGATCTACATTGCCGGATACTAACTGGTATGTCTTGAGCAAACCACAGCTGCTGACCCTCCCACATGACCTGCTGCAGCTCTTTGACTTTGCACAGGATGTGGGTCTTATCCAGGTAGATTAGGAAATTTTAGTACAAGAGGCCTGGGTGGTTTTCCTGATGCTGGCTTTGGTCTTAGGCAACAGTGGGCCCTCTCTATAACATAAGTAGTGTTGTTGGGAGAGGATCCGGCAATCTTTGTCAGCATTTTCTGCAAATAGAGAATAGGGGTAGACCCATCTGAGTCCTCTGGAAGGACAAAGATGATGATATTATTCCGGTGGCTGCGACCTTCCAAGTCCTCTAATTTGGTTTCCATTTTATGCAGTCTCTCTCACAGGTTGGTAACTTCTGGCTCCATCCTATCTTTCCATCCTTCCAGAGATGAAGTCTGGGCTGCAACATCTGAGATGGCTCAGTTGGTGTCTGATAGTGCCTCACATACTGATTTTAATTCAGACCTAATTTCTTGCAGTGCCATTTTAAATGGCAAAATCTCCATGAACTTTTTTTCCATTAGAGGTATTTGAGCTTGCAGGGCTGCTGAGTTTGCAGACAATTTTGATTAAGCCCCCTACTGATTTTTAGGCCTCTTCAGACCCTTCTCAGGGGTCTGAAGTGTGGTGTGAGCCAGCAGAATCTGGTGCATTTTTGCCTCCATGTCAGAGATAGGCCACAAGATGATGCAATGCTGTTCTGGTGTTTTCTGTTGCTGAGCTCTTTCCACACTTCACCTCAAATGTATCAAGGAGCAATATTAAACTGAGTAGTTCTGAATTAGACAGAGAGACTGAGCAGTTAAACAATGAAATTAGTTGTTTTAAGTAAGTCACAGCTGGAGCAGGTCAGTAGGAGCTGCAAGCTTTACAGCGGCATCACATGAGTCCCCTCCTCCATGTAATTAATGAATATGTCAAAGAGCAGAAGACCCAGTGCTCACTCCTGGGTCACTTTCCCACTTTGTATGGTGACTGTCAACCAGTGTCTGCTCTGCATCTATGGATTCTGTATTATGTTATCTATGTGTATCCCAACCTGTCAGTCACTGGGTTATTGTAAATACTGTTTCCTCAAAAACGAATATAAAAATCTAGTTGACCAAACAAGGCTACTTATTTTAAAGCACTCCAAGAATGTGAATGCATGTCAATTCTGTAAGTGCCTAACACATGCAAAGGGTCAAGCTGGCTGTCACTTTCAGTCTGACGTGTATAGAAGAGGTTAATTTTACCAACCCAAGCACCATAGCAGATGTTTTTTAATGAATTTTCCTTAATCTGCAGTGTATACTGGTGCCCCCCCCCCATAGAAACATAGAATTTGATGGCAGATAAGGACTGCTTGGCCTATCTAGTCTGCCCATTTCCCTGCCTAATGGATAAGCTGCAGATCCTAGTAAACCAACAGCTTACTTCCTCCTACTCCCCACTAGAAATGCCTTATGTCTGTCCCATGCATTCTTGAACTCCACCACTATTTTTGACTCTACGACCTCCTCTGAAAGGCTGTTACACGTATCCACAACCCTCTCTGTGAATAAATACTTCCTCACATTACCTCTGAGCCATTCTCCCTTGATCTTCAAATTGTGACCCTTGTTTTTGCACATCTCTTTTTTCTGAAAGATGCTACCCTCTTGGACTTTGTTGATTCCCTTGAGGTATTTGAAAGTTTCTATCATGTCACTTAGACAACTAGTATTGGAGCCCTCTCGAGAGGGAGCAATCTTAGACCTGGTTCTCTCAAATGGAGATGAAGAGAGGATCACAGATGTAGAAGTGGGTAGCCATCTGGGAACAAGCGACCATCGAACAGTATGGTTCACAATAAACACAGCAATAGAGTCAAGCCATACAAAGACTAAGGTACTGGATTTTAGGAGGGCTGACTTTGCCAAAATGGGTGAGTGCCTAAGGAATGCACTAGCAAATGGGCAGGAAGGAGGGGTGGAAGAACAATGGGGAATAATAAAAACTGCCATCACAGAGGTAACAAGCCTTTGTGTAAAGCAAATAAACAAAATGAAACGAGGTAAGAAACCACTATGGTTCTCAAAGGAAGTGGCAGTGAAGGTTCAAGAGAAAAAGAAAGCATTCAGGAAGTACAAGGAATCACAGAAGGAACAGGACAGAGAACTGTATCAGTTAAAGAAAAAGGAAGCTGGAAAGGCAGTCAGAACAGCAAAGGCCCAAACCGAGGAAAAGATAACCAACTCAGTTAAGAAGGGGGATAAAACCTTTTATAGGTACATCAGGGAGCAAAGGAAGACCAAGGGAGGGATAGTGAGGCTTAATAAAGCAGAGGGAGGGTGGGCAGAGGGTGACTGAAAAGGCAGAGATACTAAACAAATATTTTTGCTCAGTATTTACAAAGGAAGAGGGGGAGGTACCTAAAACAAACAGTAGAAACACTCTGGATACAGAAGTTGATACCAGCCCATTTACAGAAGAAAGAGTTCTGAAAGTGCTCTTAAAACTGAAGGTGGACAAAGCAATAGGGCCTGATGGGATTCATCCCAGAATTCTAAAAGAACTAAGGATAGAACTAGTGACACCACTGACTACCCTCTTTAACAAATCATGGGAGGATGGGGTGGTACCTGAGGACTGGAGGAGGGCAGATGTGATTCTCTCACAAAGGTGGGAGCAAGGCAGAAGCAGGAAACTACAGACCTGTTAGTTTAACTCAGTGGTAGGGAAAATGATGGAATCACTTGAAGGAAAGAATTGTTGCATATCTAGAGGCCAGAGGGCACAGGACTCAAGGCAGCATGGATTCACAGCGGGAAGGTCATGCCAGACAAATCTGATAGATTTCTTTGACTGGGTGACCAAAGTAGTTGATCAGGGAGGGGCTGTGGACATGGCCTACCTAGACTTTAGCAAGACATTTGACACAGTCCCACACAAAAGATTAATTTACAAGTTAGCCAGCCTGGGAATGGGTCCCAAGATGACAGCCTGGGTAAAGAATTGGCTGGAGAATAGGACACAGAGAGTAATAGTAAATGGAGTCCACTCTGAAAAAAGGGGGGTTAGCAGTGTGGTACCACAGGGTTCAGTATTAGACTGGTCCTCTTCAATGTCTTTATAAGCTACATTGCAGAGGACTGGAAGGAAAGTATGTCTCTTGCAGATGACACAAAGTTCTGCAACAGAGTTGATGCACAAGGTGGGGTGGAAAGGATGAGAAGGACTTGGCAAGGTTAGAGGAATGGTCAAATGTATGGCAGCTTAGATTCAGTGCTAAAAGTGAAGGTAATGCACCTGTGAAACAAAACCAGGGAAGAGTACACAATGGGGGGTGAGATACTAACAGCAACAAAAATGGAAAGGGACCTGGGGGTAGTCATATCAGATGACCTAAAGGTGGGCAAGCAATGTGAGAGGGCAGCAAGGAGGGCTGGGTGGATACTGGAATGCATAGGGAGAGGCATCACCAGTAGAAAACAGGAAGTTATTATCCCTCTGTACAGACAGCTGGTGAGACCACATCTGGAGTACTGCGTGCAGTTCTGGAGACCCAATCTCCACAAAGACATAGACAGGAGGGAAGCTGTCCAGAGGAGGGCAACTAAAATGATGCAGGGTCTGCACCAGAAGACATATGAAGAGAGACTTAAGGAGCTTAATATGTATAGCCTCGAGGAAAGGAGGGAGAATGGGGACATGATAGAAACTTTCAAGTACCTCAAGGGAATCAACAAAGTCCAAGAGGGTAGCATCTTTCAAAAAAAGAGGTGTGCAAGAACAAGGGGGCACAATTTGAAGATAGGAGGGGCTCAGAGGTAATTTAAGGAAGTATTTTTTCACAGAGAGGGTTGTGGATGTATGGAACAGCCTTACAGAGGAGGTTGTGGAGTCAAAAACAGTGGTGGAATTCAAGCATGCATGGGACAGTCATAAGGCAATTCTAGGGGGTGGGGGAAGGAAGAAGTAGGCTGCTGGTTAACTAGGATCTGCAGCTTATCCATCAGGTAGGGAAATGGGCAGGCTGGGTGGGCCAAGCGGTCCTTATCTGCCGTCAAATTCTATGTTTCTATGTTTCTATGTCGCCCCCTTCCTCCTTTCCTTGAGGCTGTACATCTTTAGTTCCTTTAGCCTTTCTTCATATGTCTTCTGATGCAGACACTGCATCATTTTGGTTGCCCTCCTCTGGACAGCCTCCACCCTGTCTATGTCTTTGCGGAGATGAGGTCTCCAGAATTGTACACAGTACCCCAGATGTGGTCTTACCAACTGTCTGTACAGAGGACCAACAACTTTCTGTTTTCTACTGGTTATGCCTCTCCCTGCACATCCCAGTATCCCCCAGCCCTTCTTACTGCCTTCTCACATTGCTGGCCCACCTTTTGGTAATCTGATATGATTTAGCCCCAGGTCCCTTTCCATTTTTGTTGTTGTCAGTATCTCACCCCCCATTGTGTACTCTTTCCCTGGGTTTTTGTTTCCCAGGTGCATTACTTTGCACTTCTTCTGCACTGAATCTAATTTGCCATACATTTGACCATTCCTCCAAACTTGACAAGTCCCTTTTCATCATTTCCACCACACCTTGTGTATCAACCCTGTTGCAGATATTTGTGTCACCTGCAAAGATACACACTTTCCCTTCCAGCCCCTCTGCAATGTCGCTTATAAAGACATTAAAAAGGACCGGTCCCAGTCCTGAACCCTGCAGTACCCCATTAGTAAACCTCCTTTCTTCACTGTGGACTCCATTTACTATTACCTGTTGTGTCCTGTTGTCCAACCAGTGTTTTACCCAGGCTACCACCCTAGGACCCACTGCCAGGCTGGCTAATTTGTGTATTAATCTTTTGTGCAGGACTGTGTCAAATGCCTTGGTAAACTCTAGGTAGGCCATGTCCACAGCCCCTTCCTGGTCTACTGCTTTGGTCACCCAGTCAAAGAAATCAATTAGATTTGTCTGACATGACCTTCCCACTGTGAATCCATGCTGTCTTGGGTCCTGTGCCCTACTGGCCTCTAGGTACTCAACAGTTCTTTCCTTCATAAGTAATTCCATAATTTTCCCTACCACTGAGGTCAGATTGACAGGTCTGTAGTTTTCTGCCTCTGTCTTGCTCCCACTTTTGTGAAGAGGAATCATATCTGCCTTCCTCCAGTCCTCAGGTACCACCCCATCCTCCCATAATTTATTAAAAGGGATAGTCAGTGGTGTTACTAGTTCTTCCCTTAGTTCTTTTAAAATCCTGGGGTGACTCCCATCAGTCTCCATTGCTTTATCTACCTTCAGTTTTAAGAGTTCTTTCAGAACACTTCCTTCTGTGAAAGGACTAATTTCAAACCCCCTATACAGAGTGCTTCTATTGACCGAATTAGGTATTTACCTCTGCTTTTCCATTGTGAATACTGAGCAGAAGTATTCATTCAGTATTCCTGCTTTTTCACTGTTGCTCTCTGCCCAACCACCTTCCTCTTTATTCAGCCTCAGAAACCCTGCGCTAGTCTTTCTTTGCTGCCTAATATACCTATAAAAGGTTTTATCCCCCTTCTTAACTGAGATGGCTATCTTTTCCTCGGTTTGGGCCTTTGCTATTCTGACTGCCGTACCTGCTTCTTTCTGCTTTAACTGGTACAATTCTCTGTTCTTCTCCTTCTCTGTTTCCTTATACTTCCTGAATGCTATCTTTTTTCCCTTACCTTCGCCACCACTTCTTTTGAGAACCATAGTGTTTTTTTCTTTCGTTTTGATTTGTTTATTTGCTTCACACATAGACTTGTTGCCTCTGTGATGGTGGTTTTGATGTTTCCCCATTGTTGCTCCACCCCACCTTCTTGCCTATTTGCTAGTACTTTTCTGAGCTACTCTCCCATTCTGACAAAATTGGCCCTCCTGAAGTCCAGTACCTTCACTTTTGTGTGGCTTGACTCTACAGCTGAGTTTATCATGAACCCCACTGTTTGGTGGTCGCTTGTTCCCAGATGGCTTCCCACTTCAAGATCAGAAATCTTCTCTACATCCCCATTTGAGAGCACCAGGTCTAAGATTGCTCTCTCCTGAGTAGGTTCCAAAACTAGCTGTCTGAGGCATGTCCCCTGTAGGGCATTGAGAATGGCCCTGCTCTTGGATGTGGCTGCAGCAAAGGTGCTCCAGTCAACATCTGGCTCATTCAGGTCCCCCATCAGCAATATCTCCCCTTTCTCTGCCATCCCAAGGATGCCTTCTATAATTTCCTTGTCCATTTCCTCTCCCTGAGATGGGGGGTCTGTATACAACCCCTGTGCGGACTGTGGAGCTATTTCCAGTCTCCAGGGTGACCCACAGTGCCTCTTTTCATCCCTGTTTACCCTTTAGTTCTGTTGCTTTGATCTCTTTCCTTACATAGAGAGCTACTCATCCTCCTCTTCTTCCCTTCCTGCCCCTCCTGTAGATTGTGTACCCTGGTATGTTGACATCCCAGTCCTGGTTCTCTGTGCACCATGTTTCTGTGACTGCCACAATATCCATGCATCCCTCTTCCATCAAGGCCACCATTTTAGGGAGCTTTTTACCTAGACTATGGGCATTGGTACTCATTACCCTCCACTTTTTTATGGCTTTATTTCTTTTTTCCCCAGGTCTGTCCCTACTGCCTTTGTCTTTTTCTCCATTTACTCCTGCCCTTCTCTCTATCAACAGCTCTATTTTGGTGTTTAATTCACCAGTTACCCTGATTTTTTTGGGGGGGGGGCTAGGATTTCCCTTCTCCTCTTCAGTGCCTCCCTTTTGGCTAGTTTAAATGCTTGCCACTGAAGCATTTAAACCTATCACCTAGGATCATGGTTGCCCTCCAGGATAGAAGCAGACCATCACACCTGTATAGGCCTGCATCCATCCAGGTGGAGCCCCATTCCCCAATGAAGCCAAATCCCTGAGCTCTGCACTAGCTTTTTAATCAGTCATTGAATCCCATGGTGTAGAGTGCCATGGCCTCATCCATGCCGTAGACAGCTAGCAATTCTGAGAAAGTTACCATGTGTACTACTTGTATAAGACCTGTCCCCAACTCCACAAACTCCTGTTGCACTGCTCTGATCCCATTCTCAGCCAGGTAAGTAATCCCTAGGTGGATAATTACATCCAGCTCCCCTCCCCCTTGCTGCTGCTTCCACGATCCTTAGGATTCATTTCTTGTCCCTCCAAGTCTTGGCGCAAGGCAGGCACCTAACCTCCCTTTCCCCTCCCTCACCCAGTTCTACCCCCCTAACAATTGAGTCCCCCCACCAGAAGTTGTTTCCTTCCCCTGTGGGGACCTGGGCCAGCCGCCTGTGGGTCTCCATTGTGGAAGTTCCCAGCATCCTCCTTGGTCTCCACTGCAGGTGACTCCATAGAGAAACCATGCTTAGCCAGAGTGGCAAATGAATTGTGGAGAGGCATAACTGGAGGGATGCACTTCTGTTCCACCACCCTCACCCTCCTTGAGCCCACCGTGGTCCAACCACTTCCCTTTCTTGGCAACCTTTGAGGTAGTGACAGTGGCCTGGGTGGTTCCTGGGTGGGGGAGCAGGTTTCCCTGAGTTCTTGCCAAGTCAACATGGAGATGAACAACCTCCTCCCTCAGACCAGAGAGGTGCCTGCAAATAAGGAAGCAATGCAGTTTCCAGAATGTCTCCCGAAAGACTACTGCTCCACAGCCAGTGCATTGCACCACTCCCCACATGTCTGTGTCCCTTTCAGTTACAGATGCTTTTTTGGTTTTTGTTCTTGTTTTAGTGTGTGCATGCTTATGAGTGTCTCTACCCCATTCAGTGTGCTGTGCTTTTAAGGATATGAACAGGTGTAGTTGCTAGCAGTTTTGAGGAAGTGATGTCAGAACCCCTGTTATAAAGGAAGTTATGTGGTTGGGGCAGGTGGTGTAACGGGAAGGATGGGTGGGAGTAAACCTATGTTGCTCAGAAACAATCACCTACAACTCTTACCCTCCACCCCAGGGAGTGTTTTCCTTCCTTTCAGACACCTATTTCACAAAGTCTAAGTAGCAGGTCTAGTCACAACTGACTGCAAATATCTTCCAGCTACAGCTCCTCCCAGGCAAATTAAAGTTAAAACTAAGAAAAGTCCACCCCAAAAACAGAGTCAATACTAGTTACTTACACAGGTCCAAAGAGTAATAATTCATTTCAATGTAGTCTAGAAAATAACCTCCTTGATTCAAGGAAGCTGTAGCTACTTTATCACTCTCCCTGTCTTCAATGTGAGAAGGAGACTGCAACACCTCTGAAAAAAACCTTTTCAGCAAAAATAAATAAATAAATAAAATAGGGGCAAACAGTAATTTTGCTTAGCCTAATGATAAAATGTCACAAATATTTAAGCACCACCTGTAATAATTTCACAGAAGATATATCCTGTAAGAAAAACTTTGCCAGAAGATATATCCTGTAAGAAAAACTTTGCTGCAGAGAAAAATAAAGCAGTAACAGAACATATACCTTGCAAAAGACAATTTGAATCAGAAGATTACAGCAGTAATCTGTTAGTACACACCTGTAGGCACACCTTGCAATAATGCAACAGAAGGTATACCCAGCAACAGGAATGTGAATCAGAGAAAAATAAAGCAATAAAACGTTAACAACAAACAGTAACAATCCCTGTGTGTACAAAATAAAAACAATAACACACAGTAAATCTGCCTAGCCAAAAGTCTTAATTCTTTCCCTTACTCTGGTAAGGTTCTTAGTTCTGTCCTTTCAAGTAAGCTAAAAGAAAAGAGCTCAGGTGAAGCTAGGTGCCTTGCCCAGCAAACCTAGCCTTCCACCCCCAACCCTAGCCTTCTACTATCTCATTCTGAATTTGAGTTCTTCTCTGACCGCAAGCCTTAATTCTTCTTTTGAGCAGCAAATATCAGGGATGTATGGTACATAAACATCTGCATTTGATCACAGTAGTCAGGTTGGCAGGCTCACATGAAATTGGTTCCAAACTCCTTAAGTGAGCAGTCAAGGAACTAGCCCTATCAGTTACCAGAGTTATTTACCTGTCTTTTATGTCCAGGGTGGTATCTGACATGTGGAGCTTTCCCATATTTTTTTTATTTAGTTGTTTAACCAGGAGTAGCACACTAAGCTGAAAGCTTTTTTATAGGAGCGACCTGGGAGCACAGGGAAGTTAAGTGACTTGCTCAGGATCACACAGTATGCAAGTGGAAGCTGTGGGATTCAGACCCAAGTCTGGTCTGCTGGATGTCACCAGATTTGCAGCTCAGAGCCTTAAACCACTGTGCTATACTGCTTCCCTAAATATTGTACCTGTCTTCAAGAAAGGAAATGTTGAATACATCAATAATTACAGACCAATCACAATTCTTTCAACGCTAAATACTACCTTTAAGAAAATGGTCTCCTCCTTGCTCACTAAGAACTGTACTGAACAAAGCATTATCTCTTGTCAGTAATAAAGCATAGATTTTGCACAGATCATAGCATCACCACTTCTCTGATGTTCCTCCCAACAAGCATTGATAACGCTATGGATAGAGGTGATCATACAGAAGCTGTATTCATTGACTTTACAAATGCTTTTGACTTGGTTGGGCATTGACTACTCTTTGCCAAACTGTTTAATCTGGAGGTGTCCTCTACTGCTCTACTCTGGTTCAAAAAAACTATTTTGACAGTAGACAGCAAGAAGAAAAGTTTGAGTCCTCCTTCTTGAAACCTGCTACCACCCAGGTCAGTTTTGTGCAAGCTTCCATCCTTGGACCACTCCTTTTTTCCAATACATATTAAAGGCACACAGATCTCTTGCACAAAGGCCACCATCCTCCATGGTGATGATCTTCTACTATTTTTGAGCTCCAGATGCATAATGTGGGCCAGTAATTAATTGTCCATTGACCGTCATGAAGTTAAGAAATGGCTTGCGCCAAATAAATTCCTTCTGAATTCTATTAAATTCCATGCAATGTTATTTGGCTGTGCTTCTAAACTTAAAAATTGTCATGCACCTCGCTTTGTTGTGTGCAGCAATGGTACCACAGATAACAATGGTTCCTTCATTTAATTATCATGGTGTAAGACTTGATCCTCCTTTGTATTCTCTTTTAATGTCGTGGGCTACTGTAAATCAGTAAATTTCAACATATAGCTGATGTAAAAAAGCTGTCATAGTCTCACCCCTTCAACACATCCAGCCATTGCCTATGGTGCTATACTCCCCAAACTTTAACATGGGATAACAATTTTCTCAACCTCTGCCATAACCTGATTATAAAAGTGGGCACAGCATATACAGTAACAACATCATTCTTAAATTGCCCTGTTGTTGAAATGCCATTCCCATCACTGCATGTTATATTCTAGACTTGCATTCGGTCCTGACCAACAGGGACAGGGTCACGGATGTGGAGGTGGGCAGTCCCCTTGGTACCAGTTACCACAAGACAGTGTGCTTTAAGGTAACCACAGTGGAAGAGACAAGCCATCCCAGGATATGACAGTAATCCAGCTGTGGTCTCATCAGTGATCTGTACAGTGGCACAACCACCTCCTTTTTACTGCTGGTGATACCTATGCACCCCAGCACCCCGCTGTCCCTTTACACAGACTGTACACATTGCTTGGTCACCTTTAGGTTTTCTGATATGATTACCCCAAGTCTCCACCCTGCTTTGGGGCTGCCAGTTCTCTACCCCCACACATTCTGTACTCTTCCCCTTGATTTGTGTGCCCCAAGTGCATGATTTTACACTATTTTGTTTTGAATTCTAGCCACCACACCATTCACCACTCCATTAACATATTGATGCATTTTCTCATTTTGTTCATCTCTAGTGAATTGTCTACCCTGTTGCAGATCATTGTGTCATCTGCAAACAGGCAAACCTTTCCTTCCAGCCACTCAACAGTGTCACTTATGAAGGCATTAAAGAGAACCAGTCCCATAATCGACCCTGTGGCATCCCACTGGTCACCTCCATCTCCCCAGATTGTGCACCATTTATTATCACTCTCTGTATCCAGTCACTCAATTAATTTCTAATCCAGTTTACCACTTTTGTGCTCAGTCCCAGGCTGTCCAGCATATGTAACAACTGCTGCACCCCCTTGTCTCGTCTCTATGTAAATATACTTAATTTTATGTAATTTATGGCTCCTTGTGCGGCTCTGGTACTAACTACAGTATTGCATCCTTTTTTTAACTTTCTTGCACCACTTAGGTCAGTTTTGCTGGTTCCCAGCTTTATATTTATTGTATGCAATGCAAACTGTATGTATAACTTGTATGTATTGTTTGTCTTCATCAGTAATCTGTGATATTCAAATGGTTTACTCCTATAGTTAGAGCTGTATATCTCATATGATTGTTGTAGTCTCCTGGCTTGTGCCACTAAATAGGCTTTTTTGCCTACTGCTCTTACCAGATTAACAAAAACTAAATACATAAATATGTCATTTTAAGTATTCGGAATACTCCTATCATGGCACTCTTGCTCTTCACTTCCTAAGATATAATAATATGAGTATGCTTTAGGTCTCCTCCTAACTCCTGCACAATAATCTGCTTTAACAGGGAGCTCCTGTTATTTAGCCTGTAAATCATAAAACAATGTGCCAGTCCCCCCCCCCCCTTCTCTCATCTTTCCTGTCTTCTTCTTTTCTTTCATTTTTTCATGTCAGGGTGGCCAACCTGACATTCTCATTGTTTTTCTGTTCCCTGTTTTCTTATAAACTCCTCCTGCTTGCACATTAAACACTGAAAGCACTTCTCCTCGATCTCCCAAATTGGAGATAATTATTAGAGCAAGTTGTGCTGTTTGTAAAACTCCCGAGTGGGAGCAAATGGGAATAAGCACATATTGTGCTTTAGGTTTAAAAAAACCACTGATGCCCCAGATTACTAAATGGTCCCACTGCTGAGTGCGATTGAGGGCTGGACCCACAGCTTCATGTTGCAGCTCTTATTTCCAGAAGGCAGCTCTGGTGTCTGGAAATGTTCACAGTCACATTGTGTGACCCAGAAACATGTTAAATAATAAAATGAAATATTAAACTGAGTTTCTGCAGCCCCAGAGATGTTGTAACTGGGGTTGACTATACAAATAAAGCATATCTGGGCAAAAAGAGCCAAATAAAAAGCCCCTGCATGTTAAAGCATGAAATAATATGGAAACTTCTCCATTATGCAATGTCACGATTTATGGAAACTCCCCATTAGGTAATGTCATGGCCTATGGAAATTCTCCCACAAAGTGTGATATAATCCTCATGGTATAAATTGGGTTCATCACTATGGAAATGTTAGATAATTGAGTCAGTCTGGTGCTGACTGTGAGCAGGGAAGGATCTATTTGTGGAGTGTGCTGTTTTCACACTGGAATTGAGAAGTGTAAGAGGGTTTACACTTGGGCTATCTTGGCTGAAAATAAAGCTGCAGTCTCTGTTGATGGACGCAGATGGCTGAATTATTGTGTTGAACTAAGCAACTGTTATTTTTATTTCTGTATTATTTTATTTTTATTTTTCAAAAATAATTTGATAAACACACTTGCATATTTTTGATGCTCTTCACCTTTGGATGCTGTGTCTTTTTATCTCGCAACATCACATCTGCTAATTAACTTTTGTTTTCCAGGGCTGGAACATCTCTATCTATTACCTGTCCTTCCCATACAGTGATGACCAGAACCTAGTTCAGGACTTCAGGTGTGCTATAACTGATAACTTTAAAAGGGGAAGGATAATCTCCCTTTAACTGATCTATACACCCCTTGGAGCGGAGGGACAAGAAGCAAATCCTCAGAATCATGGGAGTGGCTGCTCTGGAGGAGGATCTGGACATCATTGTCTATCTAGGAGCAAATGACCTGGCTGGAAATGGGATCAGAGCAGTGCAGTGCAGTGCAGGAGGAGTTTGGGGAATTGGAGAGGGGCCTTGGTCAAGTAGCATGCATAGTAACCTTCTCAGAGGTGCTGCCTGTCTATGGCATGGGTGAGGCTAGGGCACTCTGCTCCAAGGGATTCAATGAATGGTTTACAAATTGATGCAGAGTTCAGGGTTTCAGCTTCATTGTGGACTGTTGGTCCACCTGGAGGAATGTAGGCATGTATTGGTGCAATGGTCTACATTTGTCCAAGAGGAAAACCAGGATCCTAGGTGATTAGTTTAAATGCTTCATTGGTAAGCATTTAAACTAGCCAAGGCTAGAGGCACTGAAAAGGACCATGGAAATCCTAGCCCCTCCCCCACAAAACAGGGTAGTTAGAACAGCAAACACCAAAGTAAAGAAGGTGATAGAGAGTAGGGCAGGGTAAATGGAGAAAAAAAGGCAAAGCCAGTGACAACAGGAATGGGCCTAAAATGGTGAAGGCTATCAAAAAAGGGAGAGTGATGAGTATGAATGCTTGTTGTTTGAGTAACAAGCTCCCTGAACTAATGACTTTGGTGGAAGAGGGACACCTGGATATCATCGCAGTCACAAAAACATGGTACACAGAGAACCATGATGGGGATGTCAACACACCACTGTACACAGTCTTCATGAGGGACATGGAGGGTTAAAAAGGAGCTAGAGTAGCTCACCATGTAAAGGAAGGGATCAAAGCAATGGAATGAATGGGTAATCAGGGCAGAGAGGAGGCACTAATGGTCATCCTGAAGACAGAAAATGACACCACAATTCACTCAGGAGTTGTATACAGAAATCTGTCTCAAGAGGAGGCAATGGATGAGGAAATGACAGAAGGCATCCTTAGAATGGTATAAAAAGGGCAGATAATGTTGATGGGGACCTGAATATGCCAGATGTCAACTGGAGCACTTTTGCTGCAGACACATCCAGGAATAGGGTCATTCTTGATGCCCTACAGGGGGCATACCTCAGATAGTGAGTATTGAAACCTACATCGGAAAGAGCACTCTTAGACTAGGTACTCTAAAATGGAAATGGAGAGAGGATCTAAAATTTAGAATTGGGTAGCCATCTGGGAACAAGTGACCACCAAACAGTGCGGTTCATGATAAGTCCAGCCATACAGTCAAGCCATACATAAGTGAGGGTACTGGACTTTAGGAGGGCTGACTTTGGAAAAATGGGAGCATGTCTCAAAAAAACACAGGCAATCAGGCAAGAAGAAAGGGTAGAGAATCAAAGCGGAAAAAGTCAAAACTGCCATCACAGAGGCAACAAGACTTTGAGTGAAGCAAATAAAACAAAAAGAAGCAAAAAAAAGCTATGGTTCTCAAAAGAGGTGGCAGGGAGGGTTAGGGATAAAAAAGTAGCATTTGAGAAGTACAAGGAAACACAGAAGGAGCAGGACAGAGAAGCATACCAGTTAAAGCAGAAGGAAGCAGGGACAGCAGTCAGAACAGCAAAGGACCAAACCAAGGAAAAGATAGCCAACTCAGTTAATGAGGAGGATAAAACTTTTATAAGTACATTAGGGAGCAAAGAAAGACCACAGGAATGATTATGAAGCTTCATAAAGCGGAGGGGTGGTGTGCAGAGGATGAGAGTGAAAAAGCAGGGATACTGAACAAATACTTCTCTTCAGTGTTCAGAAAAGAAGAGGATGGGGAGATACCTAAACCAAACAGTAGAAGCACTCTGGATGAGGAATAAATACCAGTCCATTCACAGAAGAAAGAGTCCTGAAAGTACTTCTAAAACTGAAGGCGAACAAAGCAATGGGGCCTGGATTCAAACCAGAATTCTAGCAGAACTAAAGGGAGAACGAGTGACACCATTGATTACTTATTTTAACAAATCATGGGAGGATGGTGTGGTACCTGAGGACTGAAGGAGGACAGATGTGATTCCCCTTCACAAAAGTGGGAGCAAGACAGAGGCAAGAAACGTCAGACCTATTAGTTTGACATAAGTGACAGAGAAAATGATGGAATCACTTTTAACATAGAAACATAGAAACATAGAAGTTGACGGCAGATAAGGACCGCAAGGCCCATCCAGTCTGCCCATTTCTTTTTCTACCTTATAAATGTGCCTTCGGCCTTTGCTCTGTCAGTGACCTATCTATTCATAGTCATTTGTATTGCTCCCTTATGCCTATCCCATGCCTGTTTGAAGCCCTGCACTGTATTCATAGCCACCACTTCTGTGGTAAGCCATTCCATGCATCCACCACCTTTCTGTGAAAAAGAATTTCCTCACATTCCCCTTAATCGGCCTCCTCTAATCTCATGCTGTGTCCTCTTGTCCTGCTATTTTTCTTATATTTAAACATGTTAGACTCTTTCACCTTGTTTATGCCCTTAAGGTGTTTGAATGCCTCGATCATATCACCTCTCTCCCTCCTTTGCTCAAGGGTATACATATTGAGCTCCGTTAATCTGTCCTCATATGTCTTCAGATGCAGTCCTTGCACCATTTTGGTTGCCCTTCTCTGGACTGCCTCAATTTGGTTAATGTCCTTGTGAAGGTGTGGCTCCAATACTGCCACGCAGTACTCCAGATGGGGCTTAACCAGTGTCTTGTACAGAGGGATTATTACCTCCCTCTTACGACTTGTGATACCCCTACTAATACACCCTAACACCCCTAGCCTTACCTACTGCTTTAGAGGTCTGCTTGATGATTTTAGGTCATCAGTGATGATGATGCCCAAGTCTCTTTCTTCCTTTGTGACTGCTAGCAACCCCTCCCAGCCTATAGGTGGCTTCAGGGTTTTCTTCCCTATGTGCATGATTTTGCACTTCTTGCATTAAATCCAGTTGCCACTCTTCTGACCATTCTGCTAGTTTATCCAGATCTCTTCTCATTCTGCCCACCCCATCTGCATCATCTACTCTGTTGCAGATCTTGGTGTCATCTTCAACAGACAAGCCTTACCTCTAGTCCATCTGCAAGGTCACTAATGAAGATGTTGAAGAGGACTGGCCCCAGGACTGATCCCTGAGGTACCCCACTTGTGACTTGCATCTCTTCTGACTGTATACCATTCACCACCACTCTCTGTTTTCTGCCCGTCCAACCAGTTTGCCACCCAGTTGACCAACTCTGACCCACCCTGAGCCTACCCAGCTTATTTATCAATCTCTATGTGGAACAGTGTCAAAAGCTTTGCTGAAGTCAAGGTAGGCGACATCAACTGCTCCCCTTGGTCCACCACTCTGGTTACCCAGTCAAAGAAATCTATGAGATTAGTTTGACAGGACCTTCCTTTGTAAACCCATGCTGTCTTGGATCCTGTGCCCCTATGGATTCCAGGTGTTGCACTATCCTTTCCTTAAGGAGTGCCTCATAATCTTGCCCACTACTGAGGTAAGACTGACCGGTCTGTAGTTCCCGCCTCCTCCCTGCTACCACTCTTGTGGAGCGGGATCACATGAGCCCTTCTCCAGTCTTCTGGGACCTCTCCTGTGCTCAGAGACTCACTAAACAATTCTGCTAATGGCTCTGCTAGTTCCTCCTTTAGCTCCTTAAGTACCCTGGGATGTATGCCATCAGGTCCCATTGCCTTATCCACCTGAGCTTAGCAAGCTCTTGTAGGACCCTTTCTTTTGTGAAGGGAGTAGTGCTCACCTCCTCCCCACTGTGTCCATGATGCTGAGCTGTGGGCCCTGTCCTACCTTCTCTTCAGTAAATACTGAGCAAAAGTATCTATTTAGGATAGATGCCTTTACAGGGTCCTCCTCCTCCTCACATGCTCCTTTTCTCCATTGCTTAGCAATACTCCTCTGGACTTTCTCCTTTCACTAATGTATCTATAGAAAGTCTTGTCACCTCTTTTACTGTTCGTGCTAGTGTTTCTCAGTTTGGGACTTTGCCTGCCTTACTGCCTTACCTGCTTCCTTAGGGCAGTTTGGTATGCCTCCCATGTTCATCCCGCTGTGTTCCCTTATATTTCCTGAAGGCCAGCCTTTGGCTCTGACCTTTTCTGCTACTGTATTTGAGAACCAAAGTGGTTTCCTTCTTCTTTGCACTTCCTTTCTGTCTAACACAATGGGATGTTGCTTCAAGTATTGCATCCTTAATGCTTGCCCACTTTGCCTGTACCCCTCACCTGTGTTTCTTTTGCCAGGGCTAGCTTAACTCTGTAGGCCATCTTATCAAAGTCAGCCCTCTGAAGTCCCATATTTTTGCCTTGAATGGGATGATTTAGATGTAGTAGCCAAACTGAACCATACCATGTGATGGTCACTGGCCCCCAGGTGACCTTCTACCTGGAGATCTGTGATCCCTTCTTTGTTAGTCAGTACTAGATCTAGGATAGCCCTGTCTCTTGTGGGTTGCTGTACCAGTTGTTTGAGGCCCTCCCCTGCAGGAATCCACTATGAGTCTAGTTCTGGCAGATGTTCCTGCTGGTATTGACCAATCTGTATCTGGCATGTTGAAGTCTCCCATTATCAGAACCTCCCTTTAGCTGTCATGTTTTGTATATCTTCTAACAGTAATGTATCTATGTCCTCCTCTGGTCTGGGGCCTGTAGACAACCCCAGTTCTTATGGCTGTCCCATTTCCTGTTTCCAGGGTGACCCACAGTTCTTCTGGCTCCTTATGTATTCTGAATTTCTGTAGCTTTGATATTTTCATTAACATACAGGGCCACTCCTCCCCTTTTGCACCTCGGTCTCTGAACAATACATAGCCAGGTACTGAAGTCTCCCAAGTGTGGTTACTGGTAAACCACGTCTCACTAATTGCTACTATGTCCAGTTTAGCCTCTGACATTATTGCCTGCAGGTCTGGGATCTTATTTCCAGGCTGTGAGCATTTGTACATGATTTTCCATTGGCCAGATTTTGGTGTGTTAGTTGTTGAGTGAAGTTTGGCATTACCCTGTGCATCGTATGGGAGACAAACCTTTTTCTTACCTGGTGATGCAAATGAATGGCAAACATGCTGAACTCCTGTTTGACCACTAGCTGAGGGGAGGGTGTTCTTCCCATTCGACGATAGGGTGCTGCACCCTCTCCCATTTGCTAGTTTAAATATTCTGCAAAGACGTCAAACTTCTGCCCCAATGCACTGACTCCCTCTTTAGTCAGATGCAGTCCATCAAATTTAAAGAACTTTCGCTCCCAGAACTGTAGCCAGTTCCCTACAAATCTGTGTCCTTTTTCCTGGCACCAGTCCTTGAGCCACGTGTTTAGCTCCCCTATCTCCCCTTCTCTGACCTTCCGTCCATCTGCTCCCCTCTCCCAGACTGGCAGGATCTCAGAGAAGGAGATGCCGGACGAAATAGATGATAGTTTGTCACCCAGCCTAGTCAGGTGTTCCTTGGTCTCACAACTGACCGGGTTGGCAGATCATTAGTCCTATGTGTACTAGGACATCAATGTTTTCTCCTGCCTTGTGAACAATTTTAGTAATGCGGTCAGTGTCTCTCCATGCTGATGTACCTGGAGACATCTGACCATCACCCTGGCTGGAGATGGGTATCAACTCCCGAATCATGGAGTCTCCTATGATCAGAAGTTTTTGGATTTCCTTTGTGCTTGTTTAGTTTTGGTTCCTGATTTGGGTGAGTTTTGTTGTGCTAGCTCCTGTGTCGAGTGTCCTGCTCTGCAGTGTCTTCTGCCTCTTTATTTGATTTCAGAGATAGAGGCAGATACCTGTTTGTAGTGTTTATATGGTTTTTGGAGGTAATGTGTTGAGAGCAGAGAGTGATGGGGCACCTGATTTGTTCTCCTAACCACCTGCCAACCTCCTGGACCAACTACCTCTGCGGTCGAGGTTTTTCTGTTGGATGCTGGGGAAATGGCGGTGGTTCTTATAATGTATTTCCTCTTCAATATGAAATTTGAGGCGTGCAATCTCTGCCCATGCTGCCTGGAGCTGATCCCCAAGATCTCCAAAGGCCCAGCATGTAGGACAGTGTCCTAAATCCTGTAAGACTGTCCTTCTGAAAATTGTTCCACAGTACCTGCAGTTAATGAAATCCATTCCAAATAAGTTGCTGGGTTTGTAACCTAGTCAGAGTAATTAGAAGGAAAAAGGAAAAAATGCAAGTAATGGTTTAATTGTGCTTTGTTTAACTTGTTATAACAAGTTAAATTACTAGTGCCCTGTAAATGATATCACCTTGTGGAGGCCCCACTGATCCGCCCTTCCTGCTCTGCCACAGGATATGTCACAACTGTGGTACCCTATAAAAGGAGTGTAGCGTGGGGTGGTTGGGGATGGGTGCTGGCCCTTTCCCCGCCTAAAAAGAAGAAACACGGACGAAAGAACAAGGAGGTAAGAGCAGAAACAATCAGTCATCAACAAATGCAGTAACCCTGAAAGCTTATCCTAATGTTAGATAAAACTGTAAAACCTGTAAAGCACCACCTGTAATAATTTCAGAGAAGATATACCTGTAAGAAACACTTTGCTCCAGAGAAAAATAAAGCAGTAACAGAAGATATACCTTGCAAAAGACAATTTGAATCAGAAGATAACAGCAGTAATCTGTTAGCACACCCCTGTAGGCACACCTTATAGAAGAAGGTATACCAGCAACAACAATTTGACTCAGAGAAAAAATAAAGCAATGAAATGTTAGCAACAAACAGTAGCAATCCCTGTGAGTAAAAAATAAAAACACCACCACACAGTAAATCTGCTTAGCCAAACTAAGTCTTAATCCTTTTCCCTTGCTCTGGTAAGTTTCTCTACTCTGCCTTTCAAGCAGTCTTAGAAGGAAAGAGCTCAGGTGAAGCTAGGTGCCTTGGCCAGCAAACCAAGTCTTCTATTGATGGAAAGAATTGTTGAGTACCTAGAGGCCAGTGGGGCACAGGACCCAGGCTGCATGGACTGACAGTGGAAATGTACTGTAATGTCAAATGAATCTAATAGATTTCTTTAACTGGGTGTCCAAAGTAATAGACCAGGGAGGGTCTATGGGCATGGCCTACCTAGACTTTAGAAAGGCATTTGATCCAAAAGATTAAAAAAAAATTTGGCCAGCCTGGTAGTGTGTCCCAGAATGATAGCCTGGGTAAACATCAGTTGGTCAACAGGACACAGATAGTAATAGTAAATGGAGTCCACTCTGAAGAAAGGGAGATTACTTGTGGGTACCACAGGCTGCAGTACTGTTACTGGTCCTCTTTAATGTCTTTATAGGTGACATTGCAGAAGGACAGGAAGGAAAAATATGTCTCTTTGCAGAACATACAAAGATCTGAAAAAAGAGTTGATATACAATTGGGGGGTGAGAAAGGACTTGGCAAGGTTGGAGGAATGGTAGCTTAAATTCAATACAAACAAGTGCAAAGTAATGCACATGGGAAGCAAAAGCCCAGAGTAAGAGTACACAGAGGGGTGGGGGGAGGTACTAACAACAATAAAAATGGAAAAAAACCTGGAGAAGTTATATCAGACATCCTAAAGGTAGGCAAGCAATGTGAGAAGGCAGAAGGATCAGGACTGGGGGATACTGGAATACACAGGGAGAAGCATGACCAGCTGAAAACAAAAAGTAGTTATCCCTCTGTACAGACAGTTGGTAAGATCCTAACTGAAGTACTGCATGCAGTTCTGGTGACCCCATCTCCACAAGGACATAGACAGAATAGAGGCAGTCCAGAGGGCAAGTAAAATAGTTCAGGGTCTGCACCACAAGCCATATGAAGATTGACTAAAGGAGCTTGATATGTATATCCTTAGGGTAAAGAAGGGAGAGGGGGGACATGACAGAAACTTTTTAAAATAACTCCATGGAAACAATAAAGTCCAAGAGGCTAGCATCTTTCAGAAAAGAGATGTAGTTGAACAAGGGGGCACAATTTGAAGATAACGGGGGATGTGAGCAAGGATATTTTCATGGAGAGGGTGGTGGATTCATAGAACAGCCTTCCTGAAGAGGTTGTGCAGTCAAAAACAATGGGGGAATTCAAGAATGCATGGAAGAGAAATAAGTCAGTCCTAGACGGGGGGTAGAAGGAAGTAGGCTATTGGTTACAGTAACTAGGAACTGCAGCTTTTCCAAATGGTATGAAAATGGCAGACTGGGTGGGCCAAGAGGCCCCTATCTGCTGTCAAAGACTTTGTTCCTATGTTTCTAACACATCTTTACATTGCATTTGCTCTCTTAACTGTGATATCACTTCCTGGTTTTAACTGAATGCCAACAATTACCCTACATCTTCTCCCCCAGTTGTGCTGTCAAATGTTGCATCAGAGTGTATGAGAGATGCCCTTCCTGATGCTTAATATTTGCATCAATTTCTTGACTCATACCATTAAGGTGTATGAATCCATCTGTACTGTATCTCTTCTGTGTCCTCTCTTCTTATTAATTTAATATTATCAGCAAACTTTAATAGCCTTCTTCTGACCCCCTATTCCAGGTAATTTATAAATATGTTAAAGAACAGCAGGCCCAACCCACCAACTGGCATTCTCTGGCGAGCAACCTATGAAAAAAACAGAGGTTGTGGCTTAGGTATTGAATACATACTTAAGAGCAATGATCAAGCAATGCCTTCAAGGAAGGTATGTTGCTCTTTAGTTCAAGTTATGTTTATTGTTGACAAACACAATTGTCATCAAAATTAAAAAAAAACATTAATAAGTAAAAAGAAAAAAACTTACAATTATTCAGATATTGTCAAGTAAAAATACAATTAAATATCATACAAAAACATACTTCATCCTATATTACACTCAGACCTAATTTTTCATTCTTTTGAATAGATATTTTTCTATTTTCCAACAGTCTAGCAAATCTTGTCACTTTCTCCCTAATAATCTTTTTTTCTGTGTTCAATAAATAATTAATTTGGTAAAGTGGATCCATTTCCAGGGTGGCAAGAACATCCCCTAGCAGTTGTGACCTTTCCCTATTATATAACGGGCAAAATAAAAGTAGGTGAACTATATCATCTTTACTTTTGTGACAAGCACACAAATCCAAATTTGATTTTCAGTAAAATCTTCTTAAAGTCTGGCTGTCTATATATCTGAATCTAAGTTTAGTAAATGTCTTCCTTAAGACAGGGTTTTCTATTATATATAAATATTTCTTTCTCCCATACACTCTCATATTATTAGTTGAGAGCCAAGCACTTACTTTGTATTCTTGTTTAATGCCATTTCTCTCTGTGTGTAAATATCCATAATTCTGGTTTAACTTCTTGCTTAGTGTCTGTATGTCTGTATCTGGTTTTATCAATCTATCTGCTATGCTCTGAAGGAGTCCATATGGTTTAAGTAGTTCCTGCAGTGCATATAAACCAGGACACTTATATGCTAATTGGTTACAGTATAATACCTCCTCCATGCATACCCTAGGTAATCTTTGACTTTGCATATTGTATACTTTTAACCAGTGTGTACACAATCTTTGTTCAATTTCTTTTCTTATTGGAAACTGTCCAATTTCAAGTCTAACTAGTACAGATGCTGCACTATTGGGTAATCCTAATATATTTTTATAATATTTATTCATACTAAATTCAAGACTATCACTGTCATATTGTCCCCATATTTCGGACCCATAAAGAATTTGTGACTTTATCTTTGCATTAAAGACCTTTAGTGAGCCTTTAATAGACCAGCCTCCATATTTGTAATAAAAAGACTCAATTGTTGGGGTTAATCATTTAATTTTCTGAGTCAAAGTAGACATATGTTCTTGCCACCCCAAATTATATTTAAAAACTAAACCAATATAACAAAGCTGTTCTACATATTCAATCATATTATTTATACAGTACAAATTTGGTATGTTATTCAGTCTCAAATGGTATCTATTAAATATCATAAATTTTGTTTTGTCATAGTTACTAGTTAAGTCAGCTTCAACAGATTTTTCATAAAATGTCATCAAACTTCTTTTGATATCCAAAAAGCTAGTTGCCATTAAAACAGCATCATCAGCATATGCCAGGTAGGGGCATCACCTGGAGCCCAACCTAGACAGGTGTAGCCCTGGGACTTCCAATACTTTGTTTAAGTATAAATTAAAGAGTACAGATGACAAAACACAACCTTGTCTCAGACCAATGTTAGATGGAAATGTGATGGTAGTATCACCTACCTTATTATATCTTACAATAGTATGATTATTACTGTGTAACAATTTAAGCAAACAAATGATTGACTCATCTAACTTATATTTTCTCAAGGTTTCTCATAATGTGTCCTTATTAACTTTATGAAATGCTGATTTGAGGTCAATAAATGAGCAAAATAATGTTTGTTTCTTAATATAAATATGTTTGTGAATCAAGTGTGATAATACAAAACATTGATCTAATGTAGAATGATCTGGTTGAAAACCTGCTTGTCCTTCATTCAGGATTTATTTTTTAGCCAACCATGTCATTATTGTGGTATTAATTATCTTATTGAATAGCTTTTGTGTTGTATCTAAAAGGCTTATGGGTCTATAATTACTTGGATTAGATTTATCACTCTTTTTATAAATTGGTACAATGATATTTTCTTTCCTTGTTAATGGGATCCTTCCTGTTTCATTTATAAAATTGAACAATCTTTTAAGGGTTGGGATCCAAAGTTTTGGGTCGTCTTTTATAATATCAATGGGAATTCCATCCAGTCCCAGAGCTTTATATCTTTTAGCTGTGTCAATAGCTAAGATAATTTCACCTTCAGATATATTATCTTCCAATGATTTCCAATTTCCCTTATATATAGATTCATTCTGAACATCCATGTTATAAAAAAGATTGTTGTAATGACTATACCACAAAGAAGGCTCTATGTGATTCTCTATTGTATAGGGTATATTATCCCAACCATAGGTTAACATTTGCCAGTATTTTATGTTGTCTTTTGCCCATGCAGCCTTTTCAAATTGTTCCTATAATCTTTTTTCTAAAAGACTGTTTCTTTTTTCTAAAGGTTTTTATATTCTCTTCGTAATCTATTTAAGGTGTATTTATTCATTTTGGTCAGGTTTTAAACAGTGAACCTTGCATATTGATTTACCTTCTTTTTTGAGCCTTACACTCCCATCATACCATTTACTGCCAGTTTTTTTCCCTTAAATGTCGTGGCTTTAATTATAATCTTAGAAATCTTTGCCATAGTCATTGTGTATAAATCTAAGAATTGATTACTGGGTGCATGCTGTAAATTAACTGTAGCATCATTCCTTATCCCATTATTTTTTAATAATGATATTGATTTATAGTTTTCAATCAAATCCATTTTTAACTCATCGAATATTTTGATTTTGATTGTTTCTTTTTCCCCTTGATTCATTTCAATTTTGATCTCTAAAGGGTTGTGTTCACTCTCTGAGTGTTTGCCTAAGGAAATATCCACATAGTATTTCACTAGGGTTAAAGTTATCTAACAAAGATCAATTATAGAGACACCCCTCAGCCCCAAGTAAGTAAATTCTCCGAGGGGGTCTCCATTAGAATGTCCATTGATCAAAAGCATATTATTATCCTCCAAACCTAGTACAACTTGTTTTCCTCTTTTACAACTCTTTTTGTCTTTTGTCACCCTACTCATTTTTATTTTTTGTGATCCCAGGGCTGCACAGGCTTCACTAGTGGGCTCCAGGCTGTGTCCCACCTTGGCATTAAAATCCCCTACAATAATTATGCTTGCATGTTGCTCTTTATATAGGTCCATAGAAAACCTGATCACATCACACCCACCCTGGTAGCTAACTACATGGTGATAATCAAGCCTGTTATGTCCTAAGGGACAGACATGATACACCCCAAGATCATGCCCTCTTAAACAAACAATTGACCTGGTCACTTCCAGAATGTTTGCATGTGTCTGTCTGAACAGGTGTTTTGCTGTAAGACTGAAAGGTGACTACTGAGGTTCAAATCTCATGTGGGATGTTAAAGCATTTACCTAGGAGAGAATAAACCTAATTCCATGGTAGATGAAGCTTTGTCTATTTTAAGCTGGAATTTCTAAAGGTATGTGAGCAACATGTTCCACAAAGAAAATTTTACATTGAAAGAAATAATGGACAATGGTATCAGGGTAGGCTACATCAAATTAAAAGACAAAAAAATATGTTAAGGAAGAGAGCAAAACAGATTAATGCCCAGAGTGCTTGATCACAATATTGGGAGCTGAGGAGTAAATATGTAAAGAAAGAATGTTGATCAGCCAAATAAACATACTATGGAGAACTTTTAGACAGCAATAACAACAAAAAAGTCCAGAAAGTTTTGGGTCCAGATGTTCAAATCTTTATGCAGAGCACAAACTGTTTGCACCAGATTTGCACTGGGCTTGCAAAGGTACCATTATTCAAAAGGTCAAATAGCATGGGCAAACTGCATTAGCGGCAGGCAAAGGTGTAATGTATGCAATGTGCAAACAGAGGGGGCATGTGCATGAATACTGGCACTATGCTATATTCAGTGCATTAGCGCTGAGCAAATTGTGTTTGCACAACTTTGTGAGACACTTTGAGCAGTGTAAATTACCATCAAATAAAGGGTAGTCTTAACTTTGGTCAAACAAAGGATGGGGGTGTGGACACAGCTGCAACATGGAACAAGGCTGCATGCAGCCAATGAGGAGGCAATGTGGGTGGTCAGCCACCCTGGGCTACTCCATATGCACAGGCAATCAAACGGTGGAATACAATGCAGTAATATTGCTTGGAAGCCAACCATTGTCTCATTGACAGAACTGAGATGAAACAGCACCTGTAGCAGAAATGGTTTGCAATGTGACAATATGTTGCACATTGTGAATTGGGTATTGTTGTTAATAGTATGTAATTAGTGTTGTCTGTATCACCTCACACACACTTAGTGGATCTTGATGGTTACTCACAATGTGCCTTGGCCCAGTGAGCTTATCCAGACAACAAGGTGATAAAATATAGAATGACACATGGTGAAGTGTGGACTACACAGTACAGGCACAGTTGGTGTTGTTGCATGCAACAGGCAAATTGTAATTCCTGCTATGGTGCATAGCAGATGCTGCAGTAACAAGGTGGTCTGTAGTGTGAGGGACACAAAAATGCCTAAGACTGCTGCACTCCCCCACAGTGACAGGCCCATCTGGCAGGTGTGTTATGACAGTAGACATTACTGTCCTGCTGTCGTGTGCCCCAATGGCTTTGGATACTCACAGTGATATACACATGGCAGGCTGTGTATGCTGTGGTGTCTCTACAGATGTGCAGTCTGTGGCCCGAGTGGGGCATATACCATCAGACAATTACACTGGAGTTGGGGCAGTACCTACAATGTACCATTTGCACTGAGTAGATGCTCCCAGCCTTGTGGGAGCACCCAGTATGTGGTGCAGCCTGACCACCTCTATGCCCTTCCCTTATCACCCTCCTTGACCCCAGTGCTGCTTGTGTGTTCTGGAATGTGTTGGTGTACCCCAATTGGAGGACTGGAGGTGTGTGCTTTATGGACACACCACACTGGTGTCCACTGGGCACTGGGGCATCCAATAATGCCTGACATGGTTGAGACCATTGCTAGATGATGGTAACAAGAGGATGAGCCATCCTTGTGCATGATTCTTCCATGTCTGGTTTCTTTCTATGTTTAATATTTACTGGTTAGGGTCAATAAACCACCACTGGAAAACCCCTTAAAAATTCATAATTCACACTTGTAATTATGGAGTTCCATAAATTATGGTTCTATAGTGTGCAAAGTCATGCAAACTTGTGCAAAGTTGCACAAGCTCACTTTTTGCCCAGCGCTAACCCCCAGTAAATATAACAAGCATTTGTCGATGCCAAATGTTTGCTTGCTGATATTAGAATTGGACATGCAGGAGTTAGACAGATGAAGAATAGGAATGGCAGTGAAGTACTGAACTCATGCCAACCCCACCTCCACCCTGCAGATATGAACAGGCATTGGGATGTGCCTTTGTGTTGTCACCCATAAAGCTCATGGCATCTCACCTCACCCTATCCTGCAGACACCTACAAGTGATGATGTGTGCCACTGGGTGTTCTGCTTTACAGTCACCCCATTCTATAAGAAAATAATGCTGAAATGGGTGCAGTTTAGGAGAATGCAGTGAACTCTGGGCCCGAAGAATCCGAAGCACATCTTAATGCCTGTCACTGGCTTCAGGGTGGGGGTGGAATGGTGTGAGCATTACAGCTGGAAAGCCAAAGGCACAACCCTGACACCTGCCAGTCCATAGTGGGACGTTATGGTTAGAAACCTAATGCCCCAGGCGTTTGTTGATATTT
The DNA here is from genome assembly GCA_016271365.2 of Neoceratodus forsteri. NCBI lineage: Eukaryota > Metazoa > Chordata > Ceratodontiformes > Ceratodontidae > Neoceratodus > Neoceratodus forsteri. Next base: position 1,356,888,628 of record CM057452.1, read on the forward strand.
GCACTACAAATTTTAAACATGGCCTTTTTGAGACCCCAAACTCATGAAAGCATTTGGGACCTCTGCTCATGTACAGCGGCACTGTGATTTTGTTAATCTGTCCCAAACATTGATTTCCCACAGTGACAGTGCCATTCTGTGCCAGATGTGTGAAAACACAGTTCTGGCTGCATTTGAAATATGACAGCTGTACTATTCATTGGGAAGTGTGAAGAGAAGGCAATGTTTAAAATCTGGAGTGAAAATGTAAATAATGCTCAAACTTACAAGCGTATATGGAAACTTCACAATGCATGCTCATAACACAGTCATTTAGTGGAATTATTTCACCAAATTTTCAACATAGACATTTTGTGACCTCTGCTCATGAACGCTGTAACTATGAGGTTCTTAATCTGTCCTGAATGCTGATTTTCAACAGTGACCATGCCATTGTGTGCCAGAATTGCGAAACCACATTTCGGGCAGGATGTGAAAAATTATAGCTGTACTGTACAAAAAGAGGTATGCAAAATTGACAGTGCTGAAAGTCTTGAGTGAAATTATTGCAAAGCCTTGAATTGATGAGTGTGCGTTGATACTGCACAATGCATGCTTATAACATAGTCATTTTATGAACTTTTGTCACCAAATTTTCTAACTAGGCATTTTGGGACCTCCGCTCAAGAACAGTGTGACTGTGATTTTCTTAATTTGTTCCGAACTCTGATTCCACACAGTGACCACAAAATCACCTTTCTGAACTGAATAACCTGACAACAGTCACTGAATTCATTAGATGAGGACCCAAGAACCCCATGTTGAAAATTTGGCACCATAGTTCGCAAAAATTGCTAAGATATCCACATAAGTTAAACATTTATACCATTATACAGCTTACTGACATTTCTTCAGTTTGTGGTTGGCTTTGAAGAGTGCAGACGTATTCCCGCTCCACTGAATATCATCACGCGGGGCTCTGGAGGTAACTATGGGGTGATGGGGTGTGGGGAGGTGGGGTGCACAGAGGGTGGGTGCCAGTTGGGGGAAGGGGGCACTGCTGACAGCGTGGGACCATTTTCTTTTTACAGGTTGTAAAAAAATTAAAAACAATGTGGGAAGGTTTTCTTTTTTTACAGGTACTTTGGCATGCTGGGATGGTCTCCCAGCATGCCACCTGCGTATTTGTTAGGGTGTTGTAGCTGACGGAGATTAGGCACCCCATCAGCACATACAAAATGTTTTTGGGGGCACAGGAACAGAGGGGGATTGGGCCCCCTCTGCACACTACTCATGGTGGGGACATTATGCAGATGGGAACTGGGCCCCCCTGTCAGCAAATTAACTTGGGAGGTGCTGACAGGGGGGTTAGGAACCCTAGTCGGCTTTCATGAGGACTGAGAGAGGCAGACGATGACAGCCAATGCCATGTTTAATTAAAACAAATGGTGACATTATGACAATGGGGATTTGGCTTCCCGGTTGGCAAATGAACTGGGGAAGGGTCATGCCAACAGGGGGATTGGGCACCCCCATTCACTTTCATGGGGATTGTGAGAGGCAGACTGTGACAGCTGCTGCCATGTTTATTTAAAGGGTACACCACACAAGGCAAACTGTGATTCTCCACTAAACTCAGGGACTGCCAGAGCAGCCAAAACAGCTTATTGTTAAATGACAGGGTTCTCCCAGATCACAGCAGTGAGATTCTTTCAAGTTGACAGCACCCTACAATACTGCTGTCATCAACAATGTGGTCCTCTTTGGTGCCACAGAGACCAGCCCCCAAATGGACTGCTGGCATGGGCCACAACTCTGCAGCACCTCTACAACTTGCTTCGACAGCAAGTTGCTGCAACATGTTTCTTGGGGAAGTCTGGGAACTTGGATTTAATGCACACCCTCAGTGTGTGATGTCAAAAAATATAGCTCTCAGGCTTTGCCCTCAGGGTTTATGTGACATCACACACCTCAGGTGTGCATAAAATACTTGTTAACCACATTTCCCCATTCATTATTCTCTATTTTATTACCTCGTTGTATGGTTAAGCTCACTGGGCCAAGGCACATTATCAGGAAACACCCAGAGCCACTACATGTGCAGCTGAGATAATACAGAATATGCTAAATACTGAACAACAACACAAAAATCACAATGTGCAACATACAGTAGTGTCACATTGCAAACCATTTTTGCTGCATGTGCTATTTCATCTCAGTTCTATCAATGACTGGATAGTTGGCTTCTAAGCAATATTATTGCTTTGTATTCCACACTTTGACTGCCTGTGCATATGGAGTGGCCCAAGGTGGTCAACATACCACACTGCCTCTGCATTGGCTGCATACAGCCTTATTCTCTGTTGCTGCTGTGTCCATGCTCCCATCATAGGTTTGTCCATAGTTAAGATTACCTTTTCCTGGGTGGTAATATGAACCATGCAAAGTGTTGCGCAAAGTCTCACAAACACACTTTGCATGGTGCTGATGCAGTTTGCCCATGCAGTTTGGCTTTTTGAATATAAGGGACCCACACACACCCGGCTCAAATCTGGTGCAAGCGGTTTGCTCCTGGCCCAAAGTTTAGAATAGCTGGCCCCAAATCAGGTACTGACAGATCTGTTGAAGACTGAGCTACAGGGATTGGACAACAACTCCAGTAAGCTGCTAAAATATGCAGTTTGAGCCATTGCACCCCCAATCTTTGCCATTTTAACCAATTGCTGGTAACCTTAGAGTTTCCAGTAAACAAATCCAATTCTAAAAATGCCATCTACATCTCCAGCTGCAGACCTATCTCCCTACAACTAGTCATTTCAAAAATATTTAAAGATGAATTACTTATCAACTAAAGGTCTATCTACATGAAAAGAATGCTATAATCGCAAACAAACTGACAGCCTGTGACATGGGTGTCGGTGTTTGAGCACCTACTGTAATGACAAGCCAATCCTCAGTGCATGTCATTGGGGCTAGGTGTGGGGTTGGGTGACCACATGGGGGGTTGGCAAATATAGCAATGGGATGTAGCTATACATATGCACTTGGGGGGGTGAGCATGCACAGCGAGGGCAGGAGGGATTGTGAGGGGGTGATGCTACAGTGGGTTGCTGAGTTGAGCTCATGGTGTGGTGGGAGGATTGCTGGTGTTGGTGGGAAGAGTACTGAGTTCATGTCAGGGCACTGGTGTGTTTCATTTGCGCCAAGCTCAACCTTTTTTAAAATGTTTTTTCACCATTCCGACATGCACCCCACTGGATTTTGGAATCCATAAGTAATGGGATGCTGGGGCGCAGCCCCGTGCATAAAACATTATAAAAACATATCTCCCCAGCACCATGTTGTTGTGTGCTGGGGAGTCAGAGTGCCAGAATGTTTTTTTTTTTTTGCTCTCCAGGTCCCCGACTCGACTCTCCTTTGGGTCAGCTAGGCCTCATCTGTACCTGTACCCCTCCTTCTCCACCTCACATTTGCAGCCATCCCGGGGGGGGGTAGTTTGGGTGTAACCCTGCAACAGATAGGTCCACTTCCTCCAAGGGGAAGACACTAGGGGGGCAATCAGCACACTCTAGGTTGGGAACTGCTGAGGTGGGATCAAGGACCAGGATCCCTTGGCCACAATGGGAACCAGTGGCCATCATCTAGCTGGCTGGGTGACTACCTGGTTTTCCTTCCCTGGGGTGTGGTATGCCACTGATATCAAGAAAAGTACTGACGTCCACCATGCTCCCTCCAAGCTGCAGTCTACTGTAGTGCTGTGTTCTCAACCTCTGCCAGGAGTCAGCACACAACAAGACTCAAAACCACCCTCCTCCCAAAAGAAGAAGAAGAGCAGTCAGCAGATGCTCGAGCCTTCTCCCACTGGCCAGCCCTCCAGTGATCCAGGTCTGTTCCTGATACCTGGATTACTGGTGTCGCAAGTGGAAATCCAGCCACTGCTCCGACAGGCCAGTTTTGAGAATTGATTTTTGGCACTCTGACTTTGTGATAGTGGCGATCATTTTTAGGCTTTTGCCATTAACACACAGAACCAACAAATCAGGCTTTAGAGAGAAACACAGCAGCCAACTTGTTTTATTTAAGGTCATCACTGATGTACAACTTGAAATGGAAAACAGGCTAAGTATGGGGATAATATTTATTGATCTACACAAAGCTTTTGACACCTTGGATCACAGTCTACTACTGCACACATTATCACATATAGTGCTCACATCCAATGCTGTTTATTGGTTCCACAGTTGCATAACTGGCCATAGGTAGACAGTGCATCTGGGGCACTTCCATTCCAGCTTCAAGAGATTAATCTCTGGAGTCCAACAGGGCTCAATACTAGGCCCACTCTTGTTCAATCTATACATGAATGACCTTGTGTTCATAAATCTGGATATAAAATTACACTTATTTACAGACAGCACCATAATATACACAAGGTTAATGACCTACAACACATACAAAACAATCTGAAAGAGGCATTTGATAAGCTGCAACAATTTTTTTATAACAACAAGATGATCCTCAATACCAACAAGTCAAACATCATGCTATTCAAATAGAGGAACAACAGTTTTGAAGATGGCTATTGAAATATTGTCATGAGATGGAACCAGTTCCACCAAGCTGGTATGACAAAAAATACACTGACAACCCCTACAGTGATGCAGTACTTTGACATCCCCTACAACATCATGGCAGGACAACTACACACCAACATACCAGCAAACCCCTTTAAACACCTGTCAATGCTTGGGACTGTGCCCCCCACACCACACTTAATTATTATAATCAACTCCACATCACACATACAGTGGAGAAGTGTGAATGTCTGCAACCAGCAGCACTACCACACCTCCTGACAGCAGAAACTGACACAACAAACCATTCTTGATTGACAGTAGAAACGGACACATGCAACGCTCCCAACTGACAGCAGAAATGGACATGCACCCCTCCTGACTGGCATTAGAAGTGAACACACATCTCTCATTAGCAACAGCAGAAATGGTCACACAATACATTCCTGTCAACACTTACACCTGTAGAGATACAGCACCTATAGCTCAGACTGACATCATTCTATAGTAGCTGATGTAATTGCATCGCTGTTGCAACAGTATACCAATATAACCACCCTGCAATAGGTGGGAGCTGGTAGCACAGGAAATTAGCATTGGGGACTAAGTGCCCACAATAATGGCAACCCAATCTTCAGCATATGTCTCCAGGGCTACCGTAGGGGTAGTGGCTGGATGAGGGGGTTGGCTGGGGGGGTCGGTGAATATAGCAACAGAATGTCACTATACGTACGTATGGGGAGTGAGCATGCACAGTGAGGGTAGGGAAGGAATGTGAGGGGTGGTGCCATGGTGGGTTGCCGAGCTGACGCTGTGGCATGGAGGGCAGGTTGGTGGCATTGGTCGGCAGGGCACTGGGTTCAGGTCTGGGTGCTGGCACATTTTTGTTGTGCCCAGCCCAAACCTTTTTTTTAATGTCATTCCCCCTGACATGCACCCCCTGGAGTTGAGAATCCTTAAGTAAGTGGGTGCTGGGGGCAATGCTTCCCACATAAAACATTAAAAAAACTAATCCCCTGTGCTGTTTTGCTGTATGACGGGGTGTCAGAGTGTTGAAATAAATTTTTGGCACTCTGACTTTGTGATAACAGTGATCGCCTTTAGGCTTTCACCATTATCACATAAACTCATGGAAGTCTCTAAGTACTTGGAAATCTAACTACATGAACATTGCAGCTGGAGCACCCAGAAAAGCAACTTAGTGAAAAAACTCAGGCAGAAAATAGGCATGCTACATAACATGAACAGAGAACAGCCACTAAGACCAAAACTCCAGGGGCTGGATTTTCAAAGGCCACAGAATGACACAGGGTGCTTGTATCAGAAACAACTGACGCAAAGATCAGGATGAATCAAACCTTGCAGAATTTCTGATTTTCAAATGGTGCATGCATCAAAAACAGGTCTGCATGTGCCAGAGTGACTTTCCTCATGCTTGCACCACAAAAATGCCTGCACCATGTCTGAATGGATGCCAGAGTCACCGAAATGATGCACTATCCCCTTAGTTAGGATTTTCAAAGAATACAAGTCCTGTCCTTGTGCTTAAGATCCATGTCACTGTTAGACCAGCTAGAGCTGGTCTAAGGGACACTAGAGCATATAAGGAGACCCAGAGCAGGTGGTTAGACCTGAGTATGCTACTATTAAGGGCCAGTATTAGTTTAGAATATTTTGGGAGCTTAGTCTTTGCTACGGGTGTGTGAAAAAAAAATTAAGCTGGCTGAATTTCCACGAAAGTGTGAATTCCACTTCTGAGAATGTTCAGAAGTCATTTTCACAACTTTCATGGAAATTCTACCTTATAACTGCAGAATAAATTTAAAGACTGTGGGTTTATTTATTAAACTGTGGTGAAAAATTCCACAGAATGGATCACTGTCAGTGGTCATTTCTGAGGCTTTTTCAACCACAGTTTAATTCATTAATCCACCAGCTGCTGATCAGGGTTTCCAGTAAATAAATAAATAAACTCTAATCCCTCCTTTGAACCCTCCTGTTGACTAGTGACTCCCCCACCCACTATTTCCAACTAAAAAATGTCTGATCCCTGGTGTCCAGTGGTTCCCACCCCCCGCCCAGGGATCATGTCTTGTGGGTCTCAGTAAAGAAGAAACAAAATCTCTGATCTCTCTCTGGTGTCTAGTGACCCCCACCAACTGATCATGACACCCCCAAAACATTTTATTTCCCTGGGGTCTAGTGGACCCCCTTCCTATCCTGGATTCCCTTAATCCACAAATAAAACAGCCAACTCATCCCCATCTATTCCCAGTATTCCCCTTTGTCTAGCACACCGTCATCCCCAATCCTTTATAAAAAAATGAAATCCCAATTCCCTGGTGTTTAGTGGATCCCCCAACCCCCACCCCAAAAGCGCGTCCACCACCCCGCACCTGAGAGGGCCACTGGCATAGCTTCCTCTCTCATCCTCTACCATTTGCCTACTGAACTATCAGTGAATGACTGCATGGTTGCACAAGCATGTGCTCATTAACTGACAGTTCACTAAACAGTGGATAGAAAAAATTCTGCAATTTATATGCATTTTTCTGCAGTTAACAAAAACACCCGCAGAACCAGGTGAAAATCCACAGAAAATCCTTGTTTCGCCAATGGCTAAAGTTCTAAAATTTTGTGAAAGTTCTGTGAAAGCAGAATTTGCAACATTCACCCACCCCTAGACTTGGCCATTTCATCTCTCTTTTTTTTTGTACTTAGCGTGCAATATTCTCATCCTTTATGTTATTTTTCACTCAACTTGCAGCCTTTTTTTTTGACTCAGCTTGCACCATTTTTTACAGTTTGTTCCAATTTTTACTCAGTTTGTTTCATTTTCATTCCTTAAGTCATCTTTGACTCAGCTTGCACCATTTATTTTGGTGCAGCCTGTGACATTCTCATTCCTTACACCATTTTGTTGACACAGTGGACCTTTTGCACGAGTTTGGGTGACTTTGTCACAGACAATGCTTTTCTTGCAAAATATGGTACATGTTATTTGGCACATGTAGATTGGACTCAAGCCGATTCTTTGACACAGCTTGCATGGCTCTAAGGGCCCTTTGAAAATCCAGCCCTTAATTAACACAATGATAGTCCTCATCATGGACTATGGGAATATGCTATATTGTAGAGCCTCCATAGCAGACCTTGCAAGACTAGTTGTGCTATACAATCATCTTGCAAGGTTCACACTGGACCCCCAATACACACATACCATTGTGACTTCTATAGAGAATTAAATGGTTGCCCCTGAATTTAAGAAGACATCTACACAATACATGCCTAATGCTAAAGTGCTATAAAGGTAGTCTGTTGGAATATATTCATAAGAATGTAGAAGTAAAGACCCCTAGCTAGGTTTCAGATCAGCATCTTCTACAGAGTTTGAGATCCCCCATTAAAACAAGCATTTGTCAATGTCAAATGATTACTTGTTGATATTACCATTGGATGTGCAAGAGTTAGACAGATGTAGAATAGAAATTTCACTCAGTTTTCAACCTGGGCATTTTTTGTGACCTCTGCTCATGAACACTGTCACTAGGATTTTCTTAATCTGTCCCAAATGTTGATTTCACACAGCAACCGCACCATCATGCACCAGATGTGTGAAAACACATTTCAGGCAGGATTTGAAAAATGATAGCTGTACTGTTCATAAGGAGGTGTGCAAAACTGACAATGTTTAAATTTGGAGTGAAAATATAACAGTCTCAAAGTTATGAGTGTGTGTGTGAAAACTGCACAACACACGCTCATAACATAGTTACTTTATGGACGTTTGTCACCAGATTTTTCAACATAGGCATTTTAGGACCTCCACTCATGAACAGTGTCACTGAAATTTTCTTAATCTGTCCAGAACATGGATTTCCCACAGTGATCATGCTATTCTGCATCAGGAGTGTGAAAACACATTTTAGCTAGCATGTGAAGAATGACAGCTGCACTGTTCATAAGGAGGTATGAAAAAATGCCGATGTTGAAAATCTGGAGTGAAAATATTACAAATTTGGGAAGTTACAGAGTGTCCATGGAAGCTGCGCAATGCAAAGTCATAATGCAGTCTTTTTCTGGGAATGTTTTCCCCAAATGTGCAACATAGGCTTTTTGGCAGCCCCACCTCATGAATACTGACACTGTAATTTCGTTACTCAGTCCCAAAATGTGATTCAGTGCAGCGAATGTGAAATCACCTTTTGGAGCTGAACAGAAAGATGAGAGTCGCTGAATTCATGCGATGAGGTCACAAGAACCCCATGTGGAAATTTGGTGCCAGAATTCATGAAAATGACTGAGATAGCCACGTAAGTTGAAAAACAAATGCCATTACAACTTATTTGCATTTCTTCAGTTTGCGGTCAGTTTTGAAGCATACAGACTTGTTCCTGGTCCACCGAAGATCATCAAGCCAGGCTCCAGAAGTAAGTATGGGGTGGTAGGTGTGGGGAGGTGGGGTGTGCAGAGGGTTGGTGTGGATTGGGGGAGGGGCACCAGACTCCATGAAGGACCTTTTTTCCTTTTTACAGGGAAAAAAATTAAACCCAGTGTGAAAAGGTTTTGTTTTTCACAGGTGGTTTGGTACATTGTTGTGGGCCCCCAGCATGCCACCTGGGTGTTTGTTGGGGGCTGTAGCCAACAGTTATTTTGTACCCTCTTGATACAAAGTGTTTGGTGGGGGCAAGATGCTGAAGTGATGTTGTCATGGTGTAGTGAGTTAATCTGTAGCGGGGTACAGTAGGCAAAGAACCTTTGTCCCAGAGAAGTGAGACAGTGGGGTATATTAAAAATCTGACTAGCAGAGCTTCTGGTGCAATGAAGATTGATAGTGGGAGTAATAAGCTTTTGCACTCCTGAGGGCATTTTGCCTAAGCTTACTTTTTTGGACAGTAAACATGTTTGGTACATGAGTCTACCTTTGAATTGAATCCAGTTAGCCTGAGTGTACTTGTCGCAGGCATGGGACAGACAAGCTGAGCTGATAAGGAGCCGGCATGCTTTGTTGAGTGCAACTATGATGTGGCCAAGAGTTGTTTTTTTTTCAATTGTTTAAGCAGGTGAGACACACTAAGCTGAAAGCTTATTTACAGGTGCAACCTTGGAGCACAGGGATATTAAGTGACTTGCTCTGGGTCACACAGTATATGCAAGTGGAGTCTGTGGAATTCAAACCCAGGTTTCCAGATTTGTAGCTCTGAGCCTTAAACCACTGTGCTATACTGCCTCCCTAGTTCAGTATTTCAGTTTCAGTGGCTGATCCATAGATTGGTAAGCCAGAATCAATAAGCGAGACAAGAGAGCTTTGAATGGCCAGGTTAAGAGCCCCTGGGGTCAGACATTGCTTTTACCTATAATGTAGCCCAATGAGGGAGTTAACAGCCTAAGCAATGTTGTCAATGTGATAGGCATAGGTCATCGTACTGTCAGTAGAAATCCCTAGATATTTAAAGAGCTGAACTAGCTCCAGGGAGAGCCCTCGTTGTTGGTAATAGAAAGAAGGTAAGTTCTGTGCCTATTTTGGGAGCTGGAGAACAGCAGTTTTAGTTGTGTTGTAATCCATAACTAACTTGTGCTTATGGAACCATCTTTCTACTACTATAAAATCACTCTGTAGCCAAGGTTCAAGAACCTTAGGGTCTGGATCACTGGTAAACAGGACAGCACTGTCAGCATATAAAAGGGTGTGATCCTGACAGGAGTAAGGAGGGTTATTGAGGAAAATGCTAAATAAACAACTACAACTGTTTGACCTTTGAACTATCCTACAACAACCTTTTTGACCTCTGCACAGCATGACAACTTTTGAATTGTAGTACAAGAAAACTGAGTCAATGAATTTCCATGTACAAAAAGAGCTAATCACATACAATATCAGTCTTCTCAATACTCAAGAGAATTGCTAAGTTTGGACAGAGTTTCTTTATCAGATCTGCAGCAGGTGGGTGGCATATCTACACAGAATCTGAGAGGCTGAAAGTCAGGAGTACTGACAGGACTCACTTTTTCTGCAAGAGGCTACTGAACCAATAGAACAGCCTACCAGCAGTTACAAAGGACATGAAGACAGTAAAGCTTTCAAATGAAGCCTAGACAAATTATTACTCCTACCCTTACAGTATTTTATTACAGAATGGTGCAAGCCATACATTACAACAAAACAATAATTATAAATTAAATAGCAAACAAATGTAAATCAAGAAACAAAATAGTTGGCCGGCCCGGTGTTGCTGAAGAGTGAGGGGCTGGATGCCACACCTCACGCCACACTGGTGACCCATGTACAGGAACAAACACAGGCTGTTGAGCATGGGTGGGGACAAGGAAGGATCAAGTATACCATGGACTACTCTCATTCCTCAGGGAGGGGGATTCTTCTTAGCTGGTGCAGCAGCACCCTCTGTTGGTAACTGGGGGACTGCAACATCCTGCAGGCAGATGTAGGGGATTGGGCTGTGGCACATGTTCTTCAGGTGCATTCGGGAATGTGCGCATGCTGAGCAGGACATCATTGCATGTCCAATTTCTGGGCAGCAACACCAAAGGGGAAAAAAACAACAACTGTGGATAGGCATAGGTGCCATCCATGCCTGGCCCACACTCCTGCCGTCAGACGTGACTCTGGACCTGCCATTCTCCTAACTCCATGGCATTGTATTGTAGATAGAGTGCCAGGGCAGGTGGCCCTACCTTGGAGGTGCTCAGAGTCGAGGGATCCCCCACAGCAGAGAGGTAGAAGGTGAGTTTCAAACTGGGAGGTAGAGGCTGGTGTGGGTGGTTACTGGAAAGAGTTCCACAAACCCAGGTGAATAAATAGAATGTACAAAAAAAATTACAAACAGAACATCACTGTAACAGCATTTTTAGGCCATTTTTAAAAAATTCTAGAGATGGGGAATTTCTAAGCTGAGGGGGAAATTGTTCCATGAAAAAGGGCCCTCATATTACAAACATTCTCTACCAAAACATATTTGAAACATGGGTAAGGAAAAGTCACTTTATGGCACATCCCTAAAATTGTTTTTGTGAAGAGGAACAATTACACTTTGTGATTAGCAGGGGCTCATTGTTTTGCCCAGTTTGAAAATGGCAAATAAGCAATGAAAAGTGTGCCTGGAAGAGAGGGACAACCAATTCAATTGCTGTAGTAAAACGCAATAATATTCCTCCTATTTTGATTTTAAAATTGAATGCAGTATGTGAAAATAAACAGTATTTAAGTATTAAGGGTTTGAGATGAAAATCATGAGCATGGTGACAAACAGTATCGCTGTATTCAGAACAGAAAGAATGCCTTAGCCAATGATGTGTTTACAGTCCAGACTTGATAGGCAATGTCTGGCATGCTTTAAGCATCTCCAGCATTGGCTGCATTTTAAAATATACTACCAGGGGAGGAGTTATCATCTGGCAGGGGTGGAGCTGGAAAGCACAGAGGAGGAGAAGGATCTGGGGGTGCTTATTACAGGCAGCGTGAACAACTCAGCTCAGTGCAGGAAGGCAGCAGCAAAAGCCAACAGGATGCTAGGATGAATAGCACAGGGAATCTTCTCCAGAAATAGGGCGGTGATCCTTCTCCTGTACAAGTCTCTGGCCAGGCCTCAATTGGAGTACTGTGTGCATTACTGGTGACCATTCCCAAAGAAGAACATCAAATAGTTAGGGGGGTAACATAGGACAACAAAGATAATACAGGGATTGGATGGAAGGTCCTATGAGGATAGATTGGGCAGGCTGAACATGTACTGACTGGAGGAGAGAAGTGATGGGGGAATATGATTGAAATCTTTAAATACTTTAAGTAGATAAATAAGGCTAATACAAAAGGGATGTTCCAGCTTAGAAGAGGGAGATATTTGAGTGGGCATCAGCTGAGATTGAAGGGGGGAGATTCAAGACGGAAATTAAAAGACACTTTTCACTGAAAGGGTGGTGGACAGGTAGAATACCCTGCCCAAGGAGGTGGTGTCCTATAGAACAGTGGGTGACTTTAGGAGGGATTGGGACAGGGTGTGGGGTTAAGATGAAGAGGGGTGTGGAGGCTGGAGCAGCTGCAAGTTGAGGAGTTAGCTGCACATTCAAGAAGACTCAATAGACCGTAAGACCTGCTTCTGCTGGCATTTTCATATGTTTGTACTTTCATAGGCTACAGTTAACTGCAGGAATTCCACAGGAAATTAATAGTTTATTGGGGGGAGCGTAGAAAAAGCAGAAATTCTAACAAATACTTCTGCTCAGTACTTACAAAGAAGGAGGGATGGGAGGCACCAAAATTAGGGGGTAGAAACACACACACTAGGGTGGGTGGACACCTGTCCACTCATGGAGAACAGAGTCCTAAAGAAATTCTTGAAACTAAAAGTGGACAAGGCAATGGGACCAGACGGGATGTATCTCAGAATATTGAAAGAACCCTGGGAGGTACTAGAGGCACCTCTTGACTGCTATGTTTTACAAATCACTATAGGAGAGAGTGGTATGTACTGACTGGAGGATGGCAAATGTGGAACCACTGCATAAAAGTGGGAGCAATATGGAGACTAGAAATTGCCAGCAGGTCAGCATGACTTCTGTGGTGGGGAAAATCATATAATCCGTGTTAAAAGAAAGGAATGTGGTACTCCTAGAGGCTAGTGGTGCAAAACACCTGAGGCAACATGGATTCATAGCAGGGAGATATTATCAAACAAATCTAATACATTTCATTGACTGGGCAACCAGGGTGGGTTATCAGGGAAAGCCAGTGGATATGGCCTAACTAGATTTTAGCAAGGGATCTGACACCGTCCCACACAGGAGGCTAGTAAACAAGTTGAGCAGTCTTGGCATAGGCCTCAAGGTGGTACACTGGGGCCAAAATAGGCTGTCCTGTCAGTATAGTCTAGAGGTTAGAGTAATGAGCTGGGAATGAGCTTGGTAGATCAAGCAGACCAGATCTGGGTTTGATTCTCACAACCTCCACTTGTATACTGTGTGACTGTGCAAGTCACTTAACCGCCCATTGCTCCCAGGTCACCCCTGAAAACAGGCACTTGTGTTTAGTGAGCCTTACCCAGTTACCAGACTGAAATAAATAAAAATGGCTGGGAAACAGGGCACAGATGGAGGTGGTATATGGAGTTCAGTCCCAGGAGAGGGGAGTGACAACTGGGTTGCAATAGGGCTCAAATCTGGGGCCAGTCCTCTTCAATATCTTCATTAGTGACATTGCAGGGTGGCTGAAAGAGAAAGGAAGCTTCTTTGCAGATGACACCAAGATCTGCAATAGGCTAGAAACTCCAGACAGGGTGGAAAAAATGAGAAGAGACCAAGACAAATTTGAAGGCTCATCAAGAGTGTGGCAGCTGAAATTCAATACAAAAAAAACCCCACAAAGTCATACACTTGAGCCACAGGAATCCTGTAGAGGAATGTAAAATGGTGGTGGTGGGAGATACTAACAAAAACAAAACTGGAAAGAGACCAAGGCGATAAACATAATGGATGATCAGAATGTGGCCAAGTAATGTGAAAAGGGAGTGGGGAAGGGATGGGGGGATGTTGCAGTGCATTGGGGGGGGGGCATCACCCATAGAAAACAGGAGGTGATGATCACACAGTACAGGCAATTGGTAAGGCAACATCTGGAATACTGTGTTCAGTTCTGTAGACAGCATTTCCAGAAAGACGATGACAAATTGCAGTCAGCCCAGAGAAGAGCAACAAACATGGAGTAAGGAATGTACCAGAAAACATATGAATAAAGACTGAAATACCTCAATATATATAACCCAGAGTAAAGGAGGGAGAGGAGGGATATTATAGAGACATTCAAGTACCTCAAGGTAATCAACAAGGTTTAGGAATACAATATCTTTCAAAAAAGAGATGTGCATGAACAAGAAGTTATAATATGAGGCTCGGGGCAGACTCAGGAGTAGTGTGAGGATGTATTTTTTCCAAAAAGGGTGGATGCATTGAACAGCCTCCCAGCAGAGGTCGTAGAGGCTAAATGTATTGATGAGTTTAAGAATGCATGGAAAGGCAGAAGGCAACCCTAGTGATAGGCACCTCCAGCCGGCGCCTAGCTCCACAGAGCCGGAGAGACCCTCCAGGAAAGGTATGGCAAAGCCGCACTTTTATGCCCACCCGCCCCTTCCCCTCTTCTACACTTTCTTAAGTAGACACTTTCCCACCAATTTTATTAAAACCACACCCACTGCATCTTGCTGACCTATAGCTTGCCATATATTCCTTAGTGATATCAAACAGTCGATTACCATAATACTTCCCACGCTGTCTATTCTGATGACACAACTAGACTGGGTTACCACCTAGCATCAGGAAAGGCACACTACCCTAGCCATCTAATACTTCGCCTTAGTCGATTCCATAAAAACCTTGTATCTCACTGCTTACCAAACCTCTTATTTCACTGCTAGACTAGACACCCTCCTCTAGTAACTGAGTAGGCACCCATTACGAGCTAAGTATACCACTTTCACAGTCAACGATATAGGCAATTACTGTGAGCAAATCATAAGATATTACCTATAAAACTCTGGTCACCTTCATAATGGGGAACTTTCTTTGAGCCTCCTCGTACTGCTACTATTACTCGAACTAAGTTAAAGATGCAGACATCCACAGGATGCCACGCAGAGTGCAGATGCCATGTTCTTGACCTGCTGCAATTCCACAACAGCCCCTAGAGATTGGATATGTACCTATGACCTCCCATTGACACGATGTTATCCATTTAATATTTACTACGAAGGGACACAGTCGGCCTTGCATTTGATTGGTGCCTGTCTACAACTGCATACAGAAAAAGATGCCACGTTTATCTCTGTTAAAGTATTAATCTTTTCTCTTACAAGAGGACGAAGAACCAAATCTGGATGGCAAATGAGAATTGAACAGAATAAAAAAAAAATAAAAAAGACATCTATAAGAACTTGTACCCTATCTCTGGCGGCAACTATGAAATTACTGCTCCTACTACTAATATGCTCAGGGAATGTGGAACTTAACCCTGGGCCACCAGGGACTATCACTGCACCCTCAAATCTAGCAAAGATTAAAGGACTAAGCCTTCTACATATTAATGCATGCAGTCTATTAAAAAAAATTACATTGCTCCAAGTCTGGGTTAGCCACTCACTACCTGACATTCTGGTAGTGTTTGAGACATGGCTTAGACCTGACACAGCCGACAGAGACATAAACTTACTCAACTACCAAACATTCAGAGCTGATAGACAAACAAGAGGAGGGGGGGTAGTAATATATGTAAAGGCCAACCTATCTGCAATTTGTCTTGACTCTTATTCCATGGCAAAAGAATTTGAGTGCCTATCCCTCAGAATAGCTCTTTCCAACAATACCTCGCTGCAGCTGATCGGCTGTTACAGACCTCCCACAGCTGGCCTCAAGATACTATCCCACTTGGATGACTTGCTCAAACAGGGGAATGAAGAAACCATAATTATGGGCGATTTAAACCTAAACTGGCTTTCTAAGGCAGCTACGCCATTAATATAATTCTGCGACATGCGTGGGCTTACACAGCTCATAAATGCACCTACTAGAATAAACAAAAAGAACCCAAAAAATAGCACACTTCTGGATGTACTATTAGTGAGTAAACCTCAACTCTTCTCACACTCTGGAGTACTGTTCAACGACATTAGTGATCATTGTTCATTGATGCAATTAGGTCAGCATGTAAGATTTCATCCCCACAAAATTCTTGTTGAGGAGATCAAAAAGAACTTCAACATTGATGCTTACCTGGATGATATTAAACACTCCACAAGATGGCAAGAATTCTATCTAGCTTAACACAATGGAGATTGTATTTGGTGTTCTAAATGACATTATCACAGATGCTCTAAACATTCATGCACCAGTCTCTAAATTACGTAATAAAAATAAAACATGTCGATGGTTCAATTCTGACCTTAAATCCACCCTTCTCGAAAGGGACAAGCTTTGGAAAAAGGCCCGAAAAACTAAATTAGCCACTGATTGGGAGCAATTCAGAAAAGAAAGGAATCTCTGTACCGAGAAAGTGCGAGACACAAAAGCTGCATATTACATGGCTGAATTAGACTCCTCATACTGCAACCCTGCCAAGTTTTGAACACTATAAAATATATAATTGGATATGTCCCAAATAACTCACTCCCAGCAAAACTACAATGTGGAAACAGAACCATCAGTGATAGAATAGAAGTTTTGGAAGCCTTCGACAATCCTTTTACAACTGCTGGGCTAGCATTCGACTCCTCTCCAGCCAACCAATTGAGAGTACATCTAGGGATTAAGAACACTGATGCAAGGTGACTGCCTCCACTTTCTCCTTCGCTCCAGCCATGCTGAAGCAAGTCGAAGAACTAATCTCACAGTTGGACATAAAAAAGAGTGCAGGTGCAGACTCCCTTGACCCATACTTCTTAAAAATTGCCATACATGTTTTAGCTGTACCAGTAACACATCTATTTAACCTTTCTCTACAGTCAGGAGTCATCTCATCAATCTGGAAAACCGCTCAAGTGATTCCACTACTGAAAGCCAGGGATCCTACAGACCTTAATAACTACAGACCAATTTCCATTCTGACTGTGCTGTCCAAACTACTCGAAAAAATTGTGAGCACCCAGCTAAGAGAATACCTAGAAGCCAACAATCTTCTAAACCCAGCATAATCTGGTTTCAGAGCAAACCACAGTACCATAGCAGCTCTTGCAAAAGTCACCAATGACTGGCAACTTGAATTGGATAAAAAAAATTGTGTATGTGCTGTCTTCTTAGACCTAAGTAAGGCCTTTGATAAGGTTGACCACGACCTGCTCCTCTCCTCACTGAGGTCAATTGGACTTGACACCAACTCCATTAGATGGTTTAACAACTATCTTACAGGAAGGAACCCAGCAGGTAAAGGCCAAAGGAGATATATCCCCACTTAGACCACTACAAAGAGGAGTACCACAAGGATCTATCCTTGGCCCTATCCTCTTTGCCATATATATCAATAGCATTGACACAAATCTTACCAAAGCCACTGTACACCTGTTTGCTGATGATACAGTACTGTATGTCAGTCACCCTTCTCCTATAACAGCCTGCAAAGAACTACAGGCAGAATTCGACCTACTGCAACTCCAGCTGCTGGAAAAAAAAACTACTATTGAATGCAAAACAAAACTAAGGCAATGTTTTTTTTACCCACAGGTGCAGGCAGGATACTTAATCCCAATCGATCTCCCTAAATTATCCACTGCACTTGGTGAAAATCTCGAATATGTCACAAAATTCAAATACCTGGGGGTATGGCTAGATAGTAGACTAGACTATCTAGAACATCTGGAAGAACTGCTAAAAAAGCTTAGACAAAGACTTGGACTTTACTATAGAATAAGGCACTTCCTTACAAGTGATTCAAAAAAGAAGATGGTCCAGGCCACATTCCTCTCAGTACTAGACTACGCTGACTTCCTATATAGTCGCTGCCCTACGGTATGCTTGAACAAATTAGATACACTATACCACAGAGCTTTGAGGTTTATCACAGACTTACCACACAGTACTCACCACTGCTTGCTATACTCCGCAGTTGATTGGACCTCGCTTCAATATAGAAGGGATAGGAATGCATTACTATGGACTTACAGAGCAATATCACAGCAGCTTCCAAAATATATCTCAAACTGTTTTCTACAAGCCACATCAAGTAATTATGCATTAAGAAGCCTGAACTTCATTACTCTTAAATTGCCTAAGTTCCTCTCTCGACATGGCAAGCATGCTGTTAGTTATGTGTTATCTACTCTATGGAATATGATGCAGAAGACACTGAAAGTGAACAAGCTCTTATCTATCACAGCCTTCCAATATCTATACAACAAGATATTCAAAGGAAAATGTAACTGCTTCCGCCAACATTAGACTAACCTTCCATCCTTCTCACCAGCTGGACATCCATTAAGGTAGCTCCCCAGCACACTACGAGCAGTCACTTCACATTTCATAAACCTTTACTACAATCCATCCTTCTTATTCATTATATACTTAGTTTCCTTACACTGTCAGCTTTTTACTTCCCCAGTCCGACCCCCTTCCTCCCCTCTTGTCCCACTATTGATCCCTCTCTGGCACAGCTTTTTCCACTCCTCCCCTCCATCCTCTTCCCTACCCCTGGCCACAACATCCTGTGTACGCTCCATTCATCCCCCTTGTCACTGCTCTTGCCGGTACTTGCCACTTACAAATCATTCCCTATAGATATATCTTCCAGCTGTCCATACAGCTCATCACCCGAGTTTAAAAATCATCTAGTAAATCCCTGACACATTTAACCTTTCACCAAAAAGTGCTAGTTTTTAAAGTGTCTTCCATTACAAACTGGCTATTTCATGAATCATGTATATATGTAATACATTTCTTGTATTACCTTTTCAATGTATCATGTCATGGAGTTGATGTTTTTGTATTTATTTGCTGTCCTCTCAAAGTTGTGTACTCTCTGCATGTTATATTTCATATAAATTGTATCTTGACCTTACCAGGTCCATCTTGCAAATGAGTATTGCTCAACGATGTTCGCCTGGATAAATAAAGATTTGATTGATTGTTTGATTGATTGATTGATAGGAAAGAGAGGGTAAATTGCTGATCATTTAGGACCTGGAGCTTAAGTATGTAGGGAAATGGGCAGACTAGGCGGGACAGGCAGTCCTTATCTGCAATCAAAATCTATGTTTCTATGTATTTTGCACCAATTTTATGACAGCACCTTGTGACTGAGAATTGGGCATGGCATTTTAAATGTATTTTTATTTTATGATCATTGGCAAGGAAAGGCACATTGAGCCAAAACTTATTTCAAGTGGCGTTGGGAAAGGTTAATTGACCTGCTCGATGTCACAAAGAATTCAGTGAAGCTTATGAGATTCATACCCAGATCTGATAGTTCTCCATGTTCACAGCCTGGTACCCTAATCAATTTCTTGTTAAGAGTTGTGGAGAAGGTTGCCCAGGATGAATAGTAGCCTAGCAAATGAAGAGGCAAGTGGGCCTACCCCACTAATCTTATAACCTGACTCCAGCTGGACTTTGATAACATTCAGCTCTGGTTTTGCTCTAATCAGCTAGCTTTTAGCACCAGGAAAATCATCTCCATGGCCCCTTAGTGCAAGGAAAAAACTCTATAGAATTGTTGATCAACCCTCCTTCTGCACCCTGGATGGGTTCAACATTATGAATGCACCATCCTCTAAATACCTTATCTGGCTTGACAGCCACCTCGACTTTCATGAACTCATAGATGCCATTTGCAAAAAATTGCACTCCAAACATGGAGCATTGTACTGCCATCATGCTTGCATCCCTCTGCTGCTGGTGCACAGAGTTGTTCAGAAAATGATCCTCCCCATATTTGACTATGGTTATACAGTCTAAAGCACTGCTCCTATATTCAGCCTTTTTCCAGACTGGATGCCCTGTTTCAGTCCTGCTGTTTTGCTCTGGACTACCCACCCTGCATTCACCACTGCACTATTTACACCTCCCTGTCCTTTCCCTCCCATGAAAAAAGACACCCAACCCATTTCTCCTCTTTTGTAACCAAAGTCTGGCTTGGCACCCTTCTTACTTATCTCTCATTTATAGTATCCCAGCCTCCCAACTCTTATGCCCTTCACAGCTCCCACTTCTACTCCCTTGCTCTCTCTTCCTCCCAAGACCACCTCATCTGGACATGCTGCTTTCTCATTTTGACTCATTGAGCTCTAAAACTCTCTCACTCTAACCATCTGCTCTACCACTTTCCCTCAGACTTTATTCTCCCTACTGTTTAACTTCACCTCCTTCTCCTCTTCTAACTGCAACTGACCTCCACTACTTGCATCCACTACCATCCCCTGTCCACCTACTCCCCCATTACCTACTTCTTAAACTTAAAACCTCTCTCCCACTAGCTATTCACTCCCCATCTCTACCCTACTCCCTCTCCTCCCTTTCCTACCACACTCCTCTCACCCCTTCAGCCTGCTTTTCCTACTTCTTGCCATTCTCCATTTCTACCATCCTCCAGTATAGGCCAGAAACCAAACATGAGCTGGGTGTGCACCCAGATATTTTTTTTATTTTTATTTTATTGAAATCTAGGATTACAAATACCTTTGAGCAGGAACTGCTCATTTACAAAGGTTCCACGCTGAAGGAATGGGGGTTATACATACATACAAGGTCAACATAATAATACATAGTTACACAATAAAAAGAAGTAAGAGACTGAGGCTAAGGAAATTCCAGTAATTCAAAATGTGCCAAATGTTAGGTAGCATAGCATGACATATCAGCCAAGGGCAATCTTAGACATAAGCACTGCAGGTGAGAGGGAAGGGGGTATGCAGGCAGGAAGGCCATTGTCTGGCCCTTGTGATGTTTGCACGTCATACCATACCCCCTCCTTTCTTTCCTATTCCATTCAACAGTTGTTCTCTGTTCCCCTTTTCTCATCCCTCACCATTGCTCCCCCACTCTGTGTACTATCCCCTACTCCCCACCTCTGTACTCTAACCCCTTCTCTCCTTGCCTTTATAATTGTTTATCTCTCTGATATTAAAAAACATGTCTTCCATGCCTTGCCTTCTGACATCAAAATGTATTCTACCTCACTCGCTCTCTGCCCTTATCTACCCCAACCTCATCCGCTGATGCTTGCTTTTCCTACTCTTGCTATTCCCCACTTTTACCCATCTCCTATTCAAGCCATAAACCATACACAGGCTGGGTGTGCACCCAGCCATTGTCTGGCCTTTGTGGGATTTGCATCCAGAGGGATGATGGTTGGACACTTTGACTCCACCATACCCCCTCCCACTTTTCTCATCCCAGTATATACTAGTTTTCTACTTCCATTTTTTCTTCCCTCTCTAGTGCACCCTCTCCTTTACACTCTGTTACATATTCCATGCCTCTGTGCTCTGTTCTCTACTATCCTTTCCTTTATAATGGTTCATTTATCTGATACTGTGCGGCATGCTTCTCTTACCTTGTATTGTGATATAAACATTTATTTCCTTTCTTTTTGTCTAGCACACATTCTTTCCTGTTGTATGTTGCTGTTTCAATGTTATTTTAATCGGTGTATGATGGTTTATTTTGTGAAACTTTGTTTTGTTGTAAAATAAGTTGTATTTATCCCACTCCGATGCATTGGAAAATGAGCTATTGTATCTCAGAATGTCTTTCCTGGTGAAACTTTATAAATAAATAAGTGCCCTTGTACTTTGCAAGAGGTGTTGAAGATAACATGGAATACTATTTTGTCTGTACAACTTCAAACTCCCCCCCAACATCATGTATACCCATTAACAAACCAGTGAAACAATATTTATTGAAACTGCTTTTCATGCATTCATACAGTAACAGCATAGTGGTTTGATTGAGGAACAGTGGAGATGAAATGCTCCTCTGGCAATGTCACTTTTTTCACGACCCCCATCAGGAAGTAGAGCAAACTATTTTGTAGTTGTGCCATAAAAGTAGCAAAGCTAGGTTACAGTATTAATGGTTTATCACCAGTCATCTTTTTGTAAGCCTGCTTGAAGTTATGCTCTTAAAAGTGTAATAATTTTTATGTGGTTAGGATGCTATGATGATCAGTGCAAAACGCTGCAGCCCAGCTTTTGTCAGGTTCTAGTAGGTCCTGTCACATTATTCCAGTGCTGCACAAACTGCACTGGCTGCCAATTCGGAGACGGATCACGTTTAAAGTCAGATTGCTGACTTTCAAAGCTCTACACAATCTGGGACTAGTCTATCTGAAAGAACTTCTGGTTCCCTATCACCCTAGTTGATCACTGTGCTTGGCTGATGAGGGGTTGATAGAGGGAGAATTTGAAATCTTTGGGTGCTCGGGTTTTTGCATATGTGGCCACCACCCTTTGGAATTCTCTACTCTGTCGGTTGTGGGAGTGCACTTCTGTGGAGGCCTTTAAGAGAGGTTTGAAGACTTTTTTTATGGAAAACTGCATTTTTTGAATATTGATTGTAAAAATTGTTTTGACAAAGTTGTATTTTTTAATGATTTGTATTTCTAATCTGTATTGATGTACGGTGCCTTGGCAACTGAAAGGCACCTTATAAATAAAATTATTATTATTATTATTATTATTTCATGCAAATGTAACATATGAAATAAATTCTGAAGCATTATATCAAATGAACACTACAAATGCAATTTTATATAGACATGCTTTGCATTACCATGTCATTTTATAACAGTAGTTCATAAAAGAGCAGCTACAGTAGCTACTAAAATAAAAAAAGCTTAATCAGGTGGTATATTCAATCATTGCTTGTAATATTATTGCTTCCTAGTGTATTTTTTTACCCTACTTTCTACTTTAACTGGTATACTAAATATTTCATGTAATACAGTACTAACTGTGCTTGTCAGAGAGACTGAATATCATAACTGATGGCACAATTGTTGCTCATAACATCACAATCTGATTTCAGGGTTAGCTCTATGATGCCATAAACAAAGGAACTATGAGGTCATTTAAAGGGTTTTCAGATACTTTTCTAGACATGTTACTATCTTGGAGCATTAACCTGAGAAACCAAAACTTATAATTCTAAAAAAGTATCCCCTAGAAAATTATAATAGTTGATACATTATGTTCATAAAAGTGCATTCTGATGTGAAAAGATACTGTTTAATGAAGTTGTTATTATATCTTTTTTTCTTGTTTCCTTGCAGAACTTCATTGAATCGGTCAATGCAATTCTTGTACCAGGTTCTTTTGACAGCTGGTCACAGCTGAACAGCACAAATGAAAGTCTGGAACTACTGAAGTCGGTGGAAATATTTACTCAATTGCTTTTGACTGAGTCTCCAAAAATCACTATAGACAAACCAAACATTCAGTTGAGAGGCATTAACATGTCAGACAGTAATATAAATGGTTACAAACAGACCTTTTTTGACAATAACACAGTGGAAATCCCAGTAGAACAACTTCAAAAACTTAAGACACAATCACTTGTCCTTAGTATTGGTTACAGAACTCTTTCAAATATCTTATCTTTCAACACTAACATTAGCACTATAAATAATTCTGTTAATGGAATTGTAATGACAACTACAGCAAGCAACGGTTCCATAAATAATATTACACTGACTTTCAGAAAGGAAAATCAAAGTTTGAATTTACTGAACTGTGTTTTTTGGAATTTTACTTATGGAGGCTGGAGCAACTTTGGCTGCAATGGAATCAATAATGATGACAGTGTTATATGCACATGCAATCATTTAACTGCATTTTCAACCCTGATGTCATCAAAATCTGAATTTTCTCATGACATTCAAATGGCTTTAGACTGGATTACATATATTGGTGTAGGCATATCAATGGGGTGCTTAGTTCTCTGCCTACTTATTGAAACATTAGTATGGCAATCAGTGAAAAAAATTAGACGCGCTTATATGAAGCATGTTTGCATCATAAACATTGCCCTGTCTCTCCTAATAGCGGATATTTGGTTTATTATAGGTGCAGCAATTGAACCATCCAACCAAGCCTGCAAAGCTGCAACTTTTTTCATTCACTTTTTCTACCTCTCTTTGTTTTTCTGGATGTTTATCCAGGGCCTTGTGCTTTTATACCTTACAGTAATGATTTTTGATAAAATGAGCAAGTCCAGAATGTTGGCTATAGCATTTCCTTTGGGATATGGATGCCCAATGATTATAGCAATTATCACAATAGCTGTAACAGAATCACATGGAAATTATATAAGAGATAATGCTTGCTGGCTCAACTGGAATACCACTAAAGCACTCCTGGCTTTTGTCATACCTGCACTGATTATCATTGCTATCAATCTTATCATCCTGTTGGTGGTGATCATTAAAACCCTGCGACCCACTATAGGAGAGAAGACCAGAACAGAGGAAAGGAGCATTATACTTCAGGTTGCCAAAAGTGTTGGGATCCTAACACCGTTTTTAGGTCTGACTTGGGGATTTGGAATAGCAATTACTGTTGAAGATTCTTCTGTTGCTTTTCATGTTATATTCACTATACTCAATGCATTCCAGGTATGTATTTCATGTAGAGCATTAGGCACTATAGCATCAAAAGGATTTATCAAACTATAAGCATTTTATTTGTGGCAAATAATAATACATTATTGATTTTATTTCTTACAGAAGATATCATCAAAATACCAATTGTATTGGGTGGTGCTAAGGTTTGAATGACAATACATCCACAAACACACACAGACACACACACACACAGACACACACACACACGTGCTACAGTTGGGGCATTATCAGTTTTGCAATACACATGGGGTGGCTGCTGCTTCTAAAGAGCTTTCTTGATATTGGCATCAGTGATGGCCCGCAACCACAGATCGCATTTATCAATGTTGGTGTCAGTTGTGGTGTCTACCCTAGCTGACAGTAACTAGAATCGCCCCCCCCCAAAAAAAAAACACACGTATGGCATGTTTCCAGCTGTCAGTATATTTTCCTGGTTGCTAAAACAACAGCCACAGAAAGTTACACTGGGAGCAATAGTGATAGAGAAAATAGTCAGGAATTAGAACTCACAATGTGGCTCCTGCAGATAAAAAAAAAGTGGAAGGAGTCTGTTCCCAAGAAGCCTCAGAACAAGTAGAAGGGTTAGGAAGAAGTAGACCCTCTCACCAATTTGAAATACATGTAGTATTATTCAGTATATTTATTTGTGAACACACTCACATGCCCAGTAAGCTTACTTAAAGTGCCATCCAAAGTGCCAGTGTTTCAAGGCCAAATCCTATTTCTCAGGGCAACAGCAGTAATCCTGTAAAAATTCAATAAATGTAACATAAGTATTTAAACTTGAGAGGTAAAAAAGTTAAGTGTAAACAATAATCATTGAAAATCTTATACACCACTATTGGCATGTAAGCCACCATCCAGAGAATTGAAAGGCTCTGCCTGTAGTTATATGGCGGAAGAGCTCCTCCCCCATATCCTACTTAAGCAAACAGAGCCTGCTGCTCTGCTTAGAGCGAGGCACACTCACTGTCATTTTGTTGCTGGTCCGTGGCCGCTCCCTCTCCCCCATGTCTCCTGCCTTTGTTTTCATTGTTTGCTGTTTCCAAGCCTGCCTTCTTGGCCCTTGCCCTGTACTTCCTCCTTCTTACTTTTTTTTTGGGAGGGGGTTCTTGCTCGCTGCCTCGCTCTCCCTCTCTCCTGCCTTTGTTCTTCCTGCTCTGTTTCTTCAAGCAGCCCCGGCTCCATGCCAGTTCATTGCTGCTCCACTCTCCTACTCATCCTTAGCTTCCAGATTCAGTCCTGCTGCTGTCACTGCCAGCTTTGCCCTGACACCAGCTTCAGTTTCCGCCACCTGCAGAGTTTCTAAACATCCAACAGTTGTGACTACTGGCTTTGCCCTGACACCGGCTCACCTGCTGCATTGTTTGCTCTGTATGCTCCTCGTTTCTCTGCAGGCTTGGCCTACTCTACCGGAGGACCACGCAATGTTCTGGTGCAGACGCCAGATCAGCTATCTTTCCTTCATGACTGTTTCTGCTAGTGCAGGTCATTCTACAATTGATTTGGCACTGTCTGCTGCTTGTATTTCATGCTAATTACATTACAAATATAATGGCTGTGGATCCTGCAGCACAGTTTTAGAAGAGCCAGGTTAAAACTGAACATCTCAACAAAGCAATATTCTCTGAAATACTACCAGAACCATGCAGGACACAGACCCATAAATACAATCGAGGCTATGTTCTGTAGACTTGTTGTTTACAATGACTAGGATCTTGTTTCCTGTCATGGCTCTTTGATATCATTGCTGCCTCATTGTCCATAAAACAACCTTTAGGAATGATCAGACTCATTGCCTGCCATTCCATTTCTTTTGAGCCCCACTATGTACCTTTGTATTATTTAGTACTGCTTCATGCTACCTGGCCTGAATTAGTGCACTCCATCGACTACTACTGCTATTACTGACCTACATAAAGGTCCGTTCTTATAACTCATTACCTACGGCTTGCACTATTCCCATTTCTGTCTCCTGCTCTTCACTAGTCTCCTGGAATCTTCTAACTATACCAATCGTGCAAGGTTCACATTCGAATGCTCTCACATCAGTTCAGTGTTCATTCAGCAGCTTCCAACATTGCTATTATTCCACCTGCCTCGCCCAGCATCAGACCTGGAGGTTCATATACTCCTATCTTGTTACTTACTATGCCTCGTACCTGCTTCGCCTTCAGGGCCCAGAGGTTCAACTATTCATGCACCATGTCTACCTGCACCGCATCCCACCTGGAGGTTCATACATCTCTCTGCCTGCCATACCTAGTTGGACCTGGAGGTTTGTAAACTCCTAACTCCTACCTTGCTTTCTACCTTACTTGATGTAGATTTCAAGGTCATGCTCTCCACTGGATTTCAATCATTCATTTAAGCTCCTCTCCTCTTTGGAAGAATTCCCTCATCTGCTACAATTACTTGACAAGTATGACTCCACCTAAGTGGATTGCATATGCTCATTCTGCAGATCTCACTGTTCCTCATAGTTGTCACCCCGGATATGCTTTATACCCTCAATTAATTTATGCTACACAGCTAACTTATGTGGGAACAGCTGTGCACACTAGCCTATCACACAGCTAGCTGCTACTCTACTGACTTACCAGCAGACCTATGAGGGACTGGCTGCCCTTACATGATTACATAGAGCTAGTTGCCATTCTACTTACTATACCAGCTGACCTACGAAGGTCAAGCTGCATGTCCTAACCATGGAACTAGCTGCTAATTCTATTACTTATTGACTTGCCACTTGTAGTGATAGTATAATATGTTGATTATTGTCACTCCATTTTGTATGCTATTTCATGTAATGTATGTCATTTTATACTCCATTTTGTATTGTGTGACTCCATTTTACATGCTGCTTCATTTAATTGGTGTTTTGCTCTTTAGATAGCCTCATTATTATGTTTTGCTTCAGACAGTGTATTTTGCTGACTTGAAGGTCGCATACAAGATGTTGTGAGAATCTCTGGCATTGTTTGGCTCATGATGTTCTGGACACCTGGCCAGTGTTTAGGGCATGATGATCTAACAAATGCCAACTATTTATTATGAGAATAAGTGGTGTTTGTCATGCTGAACTCGTGATGTTCTGGGCACCTGGCCAGTGCTTAGGACATGATGGTTTAGCATTTCTAAATACCAGATAAAACATATAAATGGGACTTTCCAGGCGCCTGGTTAAAGCCTCTCCTGCAGGGTGGCGCGTACGCTGTGGGGCCAGTTCCCGGTTCAGAGACTCCTAGCCAGGCTGACAAGGGCTTCCAGCCATTGGAAGAGGCTTGGATGATGCTTTATTGAATCGGTGATGTATAACCTTTGTATTATATTTGCTATAATAAAGCTTTGGCTTGCTGTACTTATTGTTTTGTTATTGTGTGTATGTGAGTGTGAATGGCAAATAGCTGCTTGGTTTGAGTTGGCAGAACACCACTCTATTTACTTACCAGCAGATCTACGAAGGTCTGGCTGTACTTTCATGTTACCCGGAGCTAGCCGCCTCTCTACTTATCTAATCAGCTGATGGTTAAGCTGTACATCTCACAAAGGCTAGCTGACATATTCCATTACTACCAGCAGACCTACGAAGGTCTGGCTACACATTCATGTTACTTGGAGCTAGCCACCTCTCTACTTACCTCACCAGCTGATGGTTAAGCTGCACATCTCACCAAGGGACTAGCTGCCACGTTCTATTATTTAATACCTGACCAACTCTGTCCATTTACTTGCGTCTTACTACCTTATCTCCTGAACTTATGCGGTCCACCAGCACATACTTACCATTGGGCTTGCCCTTATACTTCTTGAATGCTTTCTAACCTCGCACCAGTGCTTCGGAAAGATTCCAGCTCAGCTCCACAGCCGCATACCTTCTATATCATGACTTAAGCATATATTCTACTCCTATCATTTCTTCACCTGAACTGGGTTCATCAATCAGCAGTCTCATTACAAGCCTTCTGCTGTTCCACGTATTACATAAGCCCTTTACTAGAAGAAGTCTGGAAGTCATACTACTTCTATTTCTATCCCACCTCGCCTGTGTGAAAGCTTGGATTCAATTAATCCTTCCACCTGTCTATCATTTATTAGCCTCAGGAGCTCTCCACTTCTAGTTCTATCCTGAACTTATTGGACATGTTCTACAATGCTCACCTCAGTGCTCCTCTACCTGGGCGCCACATGCTTTCATACTATTACCCGCTTCAGTCATGCAAGACTTGGAAACCTGTTCTCGACCTTTCATCTTGGCTATGAACTGTTCCACTGAATATGTATTGCTTACAATTACTACCTTCACAACTCATTTCATGTTAATCCTCTAATTTATGTATGGATCACCTGCACACACTAGCATACTAAGGCTAGCTGTCACTTTACTTACTTAAATAGTGAACCTATGAAGGCCTGGCTGCTCTTACATATTTACATGGAGCTAGTCGCCACTCTACTTACCTCACCAGCTGTGGGTCAAGCTGTGCATCTTAGTCAAGGACTAGCTGCCACATCCGACTACTTATCAACTGACCAACTTGGTGCATTTACTCGCTATTTACCACCTCATCTTCCAACTTGTGTGGTCCAGTCGCACATCCTCACCTATTAAGCTTGCATTGTTATACTTCCTTAGATGCTTTCTAACTTCACACCAGTACTTCATATTTACTTTTCTCAAATCCTACTGGGATTTCAGCTCAGCTTTACTACTGTATACCTTCGACATCAAGAACTACACATATCCAACTATCTTCATCCTATTAACTGAACAGAGTTTGTCAGTCATCAGCTTCATCTCAAGCCATTCTACTATTCCATGCATTCTTATGCCTTCCATCAGCAGAAGCCTGGAGGCCGGACTACTTCAACACATTCTGCCTGCTGCCCTCAAGCGTTGGAGCCTGGATAAGTACTTTACAATTTCTAATTGTCTTGTTAGCCCTAGGAGCTCCTCATCATAAGTATATTCTGAAACAGTTGGATGAATGCCAGCAATGCTAAGCTCAGTGCAATTATCTGGATGCTTTAGATGTCCCTACAGTACCTGTAGCACTCATGCTAGACTTGGAAGTCTGTTTCTGACCTTCATTTCTTACCACGAATATTACGCAGGATTATCTTTAACCTGTAACTTGGATTAGCCAAAAATTTACCTAGTTAAGATTATGTTCTTTTAGTATGACCAGAAAGACAGGCGGGTTGGCAGCCATGGGTCATTAGAGGTTTCCCCTAAGGGGGGGTTTTCCTCTCCTACTTGCTGCTGGCCATTCTCTCGGAGTTGGAGGACATAATCATGGATATTATAATCTTTTTGGGGGTGTCATATCCTAAACAACTAACCTTCCTTCTTATGGTGGGATACAGAGTAAAGCCACACCATCAATTTATATTGTTACCTCATTTGTTCTGGTATCAGCACTATCGTACTGTCAGTTCATCAAGAACTATAATCACTGACTTATTCATGTCTATCTCCAAGTACTTAAGCACTACTCATTCATACAACTACACTTTGGAAGCATAAGTCTACTTTCTGGTCTGGCCTCTGTATCCAAAACTCAAACTTACATTGAAGATGCAATATGTAACACAAGCACTGAGCTCTGAACTACATATAACAACCTTATTATTTAATAATCTTAACATAAAACAAAGTTGTATGTAATCCGCAAACTAATTATATTCCTATCTGCAATGCCTAATTAAGTTATTCTCATAACCCTTAGGCTGCCAACAGAATTAGAACTTATAGAAATTGTGGATTGCTATATCAGTCCACGTCCCTGCAAGGATTAACAGAAAGGCCTGCACACTTTTTTATAAGAAAGAGTACTTCAATGCACTTGGCTCCCCTGTTTGGTGATCATAAAACTTAAAATTAAAGCTGTAAAGGAAAAATGCAATATATAACATTTACTAACAGTAATCTTTTACAATCTCACCTCTCATATTTTCTTTTTAAGGCCTATAAATATGTTCTTATTTATAAACCTCTTAATATTTCATATATTTACTTGATTGCATCTAAATTTTTTAAAGCTATAATATATGCACACTTAGTTTTGCCATAAAATCATTATCACCAACAAGTAATTTTCATTTGTTTTTACCTTCAAATCCGAGTTATTTATTTTAAACTGCTATTCATCTACACATTTAGTGAAGAGCTTAAACAAATAGCACCTTGAAAGAAACAAAGAATATAGTTGGAGTAGCATAGTAAGCAACTGAAAGTGATATAAAATGTGTGTCCAACCATTCCAAAGAAGCTGCTGAGAGACTTCTGGGGAGGGTCAGTGCTGTTAAGAGGACAGCCATTCCCACACATACAGCATTTCCAAAATACTGTAACAGCACTCACTGGTAACAGAAGCACAGGAATCATAAACCACAATTCAATCCAATTTATTTGTTGTTCAGACTTACACTATTGAATAGCAAAGCAAACTTTATTTATATAGCGCCTTTCTTGAAACCAAGGTGCTTTGCAAGTTAAATCATAAAACATATAAATTAATAAAATTACAGATACATAAATTAATTAAAATCATCTGGGAAGGCAGTCAGAACAAGATAGGTCATAAATTCTGATTTAAATCTCTCGACAGTCAGGAATTCTCTCAACTGATGAGGTAGAGAATTCCACAGGGTAGTGCCACAAAATAAAAAGCATGAACACCAGATGTCTTCAAATGTACCCTGGGAATCTCTAGCAAATAATTAATTGGACTGAACTATTATTTTTGATTTCTGTGCTGCTGTTGCCTATGAATGCTGTTATTGTGGACCTCATACAAAATTGGTGTCGGAGATACCTGGGTATGCGCTGAATATCTACAGTCTCTATCTGTCTATTTGGTTGCTGATTTATTTATTAATTTGTGTGTATGTTTATTTATTGATACATGTATTATATATGTTGTTTTATTTACTAGTTTGGTGCACTAGGCAAGGCATTTGCCTATTTCAAGGCATAACCTGTGAGATCAACAAAACAGACAGTAATCAGAAACATTATACAGGAAGAGGGAAAACATACAGCTTCATATCTAAAGGCATAGAACTGCCCAAAGGAACAATAATACAAACAAAAAATAACTGGGGGGATATAGTACGTGGTTTAGAGCAGTAAAACAAAAGTACAAAAAGTGTCAGCCTGCTGACACAAGTGGTGGCACTACTGCTTGTGGCACATGACTTCCCAGGTTCAGAAAAGAGCCCAGACTGTCAGAGAGATGACCGCAAATGAATGTCCCAGGGACTGCTCTCCTTCTCCTGGCTGGGTGCGATACAGCACTTAGAAAAAATTCTGACCCCTAGTGATAGGTGGGTGTTGGTAAGCCTGAGACCACATGAAGTAAGGGAATTGGTGGAGAGGTAGACATCAGTGTGTCAGACATGGGAGTACATCTGATGTCACCATGATGTTATTGTGTGACCTCTCCTCCAGGGAACCAGAAAAGCCAGAAAAACCCTGCTGGCTGGGCAGATGACAGTGCTCCCTGCAACCATGCCTACTACTTGATCCTGCACACATGGGCCCCATCTTACCTTCTGCCTTCTGGTGTTTGGATATTGATATGTGAGCATTATGGAGCAGAAGGCAGTTTGCCTAAGTGGGCTGAAGTTGAGAGGTTGCCAAGCAGGTGAATCACATTTGGGTAGGACAGCACGGGGTCAGGCCAGGGAAGATATCAGTGGGGTAGAATAAAGAGATGGAAACAGGTGGAGGAGGTCCCAGATAGTGGTGTCAGAAACTAAACATAATGGAACAATTTATATAAATAGTGCAACACAGTACCAATCACAACACAGGTCATAATAATAATGACAAACTCAAAAGGTTATAACCCTGTAAATTCTGATTAGCAATACAATAGCTCAGAGGTGTAATAATAGGCCAAGGCAGAATATGGACAATTACAGACAGAGGCTTTGGAAAGGATGGAGCTTCACCCATACTTGACATCTAGAATAGAAGAGCATAGCTGGACTAAAGCTGGGATGGAATTCCAAAGTTCTGGAGCAGAGTAGGACAGCTCATTTAATTTGCATTTGCCTTGGGGATGGTTAAAGAACAAGGGTCACTGGACCTAAGTGGGTAGGAAATGCTATCTGATATTAGATATGCATAGAGAGACAAGAGAACATGTTTAGCCACCACATTAAAAACAACACCACTGATTACGAGCATACAAAAGGCAGGCAGGGGAAGCCTGCTGGATTTGGATTAAAGAGGGCATTGGAGTGTGTACCTGTTGGTGGCTATGGCAAACCTGCAGGTATAATTATGGGCCACATGATCCATTTAGATGACAGTATTGGAGGTCTAGAAATATTCAGCAATCTGGTAGATCAGTTTGGGGTATTAAAATGCTATTGGCAATGGCATTATGGGCTTTTGAGGAAAGGTTGTCTCTGATTTTAAAACTACATAGACCACACAACTTCTACGGGACCTACACAAACAAAATGATACATTAAACTTGACAAAATTAAGCAAATAACATTTTCATCCCATGTAGGTAGTACTGGGCTACAACAGATCTCCTCAGGGGTGTAGTGAGGCCTGATACCACAGATGGAGGGCCTTATAGCCAGGGCCACTGGAAAATTGCAGAAAAGGTTACCCAAAATTGCAGAACATTTTGCAAAAAATGCAGGAAATTGTGAGGGTTATACTATAGATCCTGAGTGCTTCACAATAAATATTTTAATGTTTTCTGCGTTGCCTATCTTCCAAAATTTAAAAGCATCTGCCTCATACAGTGCTAAATACATTCTATAAAGTGAGCCACCGCAAACCAATATTAAATAAAGCCAGAAGAAATATATTTTTTTGTTTCTGGCTGTTGAACAATGCAGTCTAATCAACAGCTGTTTACAGTGCTTTGCCAGCTATTCACCCACTTTGGTACGAGAAAAAAAAGCAGATAGAGTGGTGAGTTATTAAGTTTTAGTAAAATGTTGTTAAAGTATTTAATGGTCATAATTTGTAATGTAGGTACTGTACACTATTTTTGAAATCACATATTTAAACATTAAATCAAGGAGTTATTGGGGCTGGCAGTATAATCTAGAGGATAGCATAACAAACTGTGAATGAGCTGATGACATCTAGCAGACTTGGGTTTGATTCACATGACCTCTACTTGTATACTGTGCGAGTCTGAGTAAGTTACTTAACCTGCTCAGTGCTTCTGGGTTGTGCCTGAAAACAGGCACTTGTTCCTAGTGGGCCTTACATGGTTACCAAAAGATGTCAAAAAATACCAATACATCTTTACTGCATCATTCAGTAGTCAGGGTACCCTGTAATTTACCTTATTTTTTACTTTGGCTTCATTAATTTTATTTAGTTACATTTTATGTTTCATATGCTTGTTTTTAGACTTTAGTTAGATTTTTATTGTAGTGTTTGCATGTGAGCATCTAGGGGGTAGTTGCTAAGAGTGAGATCACTGTTAGCAACTAGCTTATTCAAGTTTAAAATCAGCAGGGCCATCCAAAAATTCTCATCTGTTTGAATTAAAAACTAGTCTGAATGAAAGTATGCTCACAAGGAAATACTTGTCCTGCCACTTACAAAATTAATTCATAGTTAACACCCCATTTAAGTGCATGGGATAATTTGCACCTTTTATCCCATCTTTTGTTTCCCTCTGTGTGGCAACAAAACATTTTCTGATAGATTGCTTCAACTCCGAACAAATGCTAAGTGTTTAAATGTACTTATGCTTAGCCA
This sequence comes from Neoceratodus forsteri, assembly GCA_016271365.2. Taxonomy (NCBI): domain Eukaryota; kingdom Metazoa; phylum Chordata; order Ceratodontiformes; family Ceratodontidae; genus Neoceratodus; species Neoceratodus forsteri. The sequence goes on from CM057452.1 coordinate 1,356,923,036, forward strand.
GTGATTTTGAAACCAAACAAGATAAGGATTCAAAAGAAATCAGTGTCATATAAACCCCTTACCCTACCTTGCACTGCATTGTTTTGGTCAAACCCAACACTGCATGCAAAATTGCCAATATATTTGAGAGCATTTTATTAAAAAACGTTAATACTTTTTACACAGTTCAATATAAAAACTTAAAAATTGCAAGAAATTGCAGAACAAGTCAGTTTTTGCGGAGAATAGTGAACATTAAGGATTCCGGCAAAATATTGCATGCACAATTTTCCAGTGGTCCTGCTTATAGCCCATGAAAGGTCTTGTATAGCCCAATACCATTCACCATGAAGGGTATTATTGAACTTAGAAATTTTTTTTTATGGAAAATTTTTAAAACAACAAAATGTATGAAACAGAAAATAAAATATACGAAGAATCATGTATGCATAGTTTTTTATGCAAAATAATCACTCCAGTTTCGGAAGTAGCAGTAGAGAATACAGTTGTATATATTAATGTTTCCAGGTTTTAAGTGGTATGCTGTCACTCCCACACTTCATACCACTTAATTTCCCTTCCCATATTGTTGTGTTCCCTATGGTAGTTTACATTTTTCATGTCTTGAAACACTGAAGTGTTCTAGCATAGAGTGCAGTTGGGAGGAGAGTGGCTGAGTGGGCCGAGGTGAGAAACATAGAAACATAGAATTTGACAGCAAATAAGGACTGCTTGGCCTACCTATTCTTCTCATTCCCTACCTAATGGATAAGCTGAAGATCCTAGTTAAGCAACAGCTACTTCTTCCTACCCCCACTAGAAATGCGTTATGTCTGTCCCATGCATTCTTGAATTCCCCACTGTTTTGATTCTATGACTTCTTCAGGAAGGCTGTTCCATGTATCCACAATCCTCTCTCTGAAGAAATATTTCCTCACATTACCTCTGAGCTGTCCCCCCTCTATCTTCAAATTGTGCTCCCTTATTTTTGCACATCTCCTTTTCTGAAAGATGCTACCCTATTGGACTTTGTTGATTCCCTTGAGGTATGTGAAAGTTTCCATCATGTCCCCCCTCTCCCTCCTTTCCTCAAGGTTATACATCTTTAGTTCCTTTAGTCTTTCTTCATATGTCTTCTGATGCAGACCCTGCATCATTTTGGTTGCCCTCCTCTGGACAGCCTCCACCCTGTCTATGTCTTTGCGGAGATGGGGTCTCCAGAACTGTACACAGTACTGCAGATGTGGTCTTACCAACTGTCTGTACAGAGGGCCAACAAATTTTTGTTTTCTACTGGTGATGCCTCTTCCTGCACATTCCAGTATCCCCCAGCCCTCCTTACTGCCTTCTCACATTGCTGGCCCACCTTTAGGTCATCTGATATGACTACCCCAGGTCTCTTTCCATTTTTGTTGTTGTCAGTATCTCACCCCCCATTGTGTACTCTTCCCCTGGGTTTTTGTTTCCCAGGTGCTTTACTTTTGCACTTCTTGGCATTGAATCTAAGCTGCCATACATTTGACCATTACTCCAACCTTGCCAAGTCCCTTTTCATCATTTTCACCTCACCTTGTGTATCAAACCTGTTGCAGATCTTTGTGTCATCTGCAAAGAGACATATTTTCTCTTCCAGTCCCTCTGCAATGTCACTTATAAAGACATTAAAAAGGACTGGGCCCAGTTCTGAACCCTGCAGTATCCCACTAGTAACCCTCCTTTCTTCACTGTGGACTTCATTTACTATTACCCACTGTGTCCTGTTGTCCAACCAGTGTTTTACCCAGGCTACCATCCTGGGACCCACTCCCAGGTTGGCTAATTTGTTTATTAATCTTTTGTGCAGAACTGTGTCAAATGCCTAGCTAAAGTCTAGGTAGGTCATGTCCATAGCCCCTCCCTGGTCTACTGCTTTGGTCACCTAGTCAAAGAAATCAATTAGATTTGTCTGACATGACCTTCCCACAATGAATCCATGCTGCCTTGGGTCCTGTGCCCCACTGACCTCTAGGTACTCAACAATTCTTTCCTTCAGAAATGATTCCATCATTTTCCCTACCACTGAGGTCAAACTGACGGTCTGTTCCTGCCTCTGTCTTGCTCCCATTTTGTGAAGGGAATCACATCCACCCTCCTCCAGTACTCAGGTACCCACCATCCTCCATGATTTATTAAAAAGGGTAGTCAGTGGTGTTACTTGTTCTTCCCTTAGTTCTTTTAGAATTCTGGGGTGAATCCCATCACGCCCCATTGCTTTATCCACCTTCAGTTTTAAGAGTTTTTTCAGAACCCTTTCTTCTGCGAAAGGACTAATATCAACCCCCCATCCAGAGTTCTTCTATTGACCGGATTAGATATTTCCCCCTGCTTTTCCATTGTGAATACTGAACAGAAGTATTCATTCAGTATCCCTGCTTTTTCACTATCGCTCTCTGCCTAACCACCTTCCTCTTTGTTCAGCCTCAGTATACCTGCCTTAGTCTTTCTTTGCTCCCTAATGTACCTATAAAAGGTTTTATCCCCCCTTCTTAACCGAGTTGGCTATCTTTTCCTCAGTTTCGGCCTTTGCTATTCTGTCTGCCTTACCCGCTTCCTTCTGCTTTAACTGGTACAGTTCTCTGTCCTGCTCCTTCTGTGTTTCCTTATACTTCCTGAATGCTATCTTTTTCTCCCTTACCTTTTACACCACTTCTTTTGAGAGCCATAGTGTTTTTTCTTTCATTTTAATTTGTTTATTTGCTTCACACAAAGGCTTGATACCTCTGTGATGGCAGTTTTGATGTTTCCCCATTGTTGTTCCTCCCCACCATCTTTACTGTTTGCTAGTGCTTTTCTGAGGCACTCTCCCATTTTGACAAAATCAGCCCTCCTGAAGTCCAGTACCTTCACTTTTGTGTGGCTTGACTCTACAGCTAAGTTTATCATGAACCACACGGTTTGGTGGTCACTTGTTCCCAGATGGCTACCCACTTCAAAGTCAGAGATCCTCTCTCGATCCCCATTTGAGAGTACCAGATCTAAGATTGCTCTCTCTCCCAAGTGGGTTCCAAAATGAGCTATCTGAGGCATGCCCCCTGTAGGGCATCAAGAATGGCCCTGTTCTTAGATGTGGCTGCAGCAAAGGTCCTCCAGTCAACATCTGGCATATTCAGGTCCCCCATCAGCATTAGCTCCCCTTTCTCTTCCATCCCAAGGATTCCTTCTATCATTTCCTTGTCCATTTTCTCCCCTGAGATGGGGGTCTGCATACAACCCCTGTGCGGACTGTGGAGCCATTTCTAGTCTCCAGGGTGACCCACAGTGCCTCCTCTCCTCCCTCTTTACCCTTTAGTTCTGTTGCTTTGATCCTTTCTCTTACATAGAGAGGTACTACTCCTCCTCCTCTTCTTCCATCCCTGTTACTCCTGTAGATTGTGTACCCTGGTATGTTGACATCCGAGTCATGGTTCTCTGTGTACCATGTTTCTGTGACTGCCACAATGTCCAGGCATCCCTCTTCCATGAAGGCCACCATTTCAGGAAGCTTTTTACCTAGACTATGGGCATTGGTACACATTACCCTCCATTTCTATATGGCTTTATTTCTTTTTGCCCCATCTCAGTCCCTACTGCCTTTGTCTTTTCCTCCATTTACCCCTACACTTCTCCCTATTGACTGCTCATTCTTGGTGTTTACCTCACTAATTACCCTGATTTTTTGGGGGAGGGCTAGGATTTCCCTTCCCCTCTTCAGTGCCTCCCCCCTTTTCTGGTTTAAATGCTTGCCATTGAAGCATTTAAACCTATCACCTAGGATCCTGGTTCCCCTTCAGGATAGATGCAGACCATCATGCCTATATAGGCCTGCATCCCTCCAGGTGGAGCCCCAGTCCACAATGAAGCAAAATCCCTGAGCTCTGCACCAGCTTTTCAACCAGTCATTGAATCCAATGGTGTGGAGTATACTAGCCTCATCCATGCCATAGACAGGTAGCACTTCTAAGAAAGTTACCATGTATGCTACTTGTCTAAGGCCCCTTCCCAACTCCACAAACTTCTATTATGCTGCTCTGATCCCGAGAGAGAGAGAGCTGCCCCTTCAGATGAGAATGATTGAAGGGCAATACAGGTGAGCACAGTCATGAGTGAGAGAGTAAGAGTAGAGAGAGAGAGAGAGAGATAGAGAATGTTACTGGATGCTGTCGGTGACTGGGGGTGAGCCAGGGTGTGTCGGAAACAAAATTCATGGAATTCAGTGTAGCAGTAGCACAGAGTATGCATCTTGATATGGCTACCAATTTGAAAAGAAATAACATGTTTTTTTAGGTGCTATATTGGTAATAACCTTGGCACAGTGTGTGCCACCTTAAAATGAAGGCCAATGTTTAGTTTTGTATGTTTGTGTGTGAGGGTGGGGGGCTAAAATTGGCAAACAAATGCATTTCAAAATTCTGTTGCCGCGTTAATATTTTTGCTGGAAGGGAGGCTGGCACCAGCAATAGTTATTTCCTGGTTGCTGTTGGCATATAAACATAGCCTTGCCAGGGGTCTTAACTAATCCGAGGTCAGGAAATTGTCCTACTTGTTTTCTAACAAAATATCAAAGGCACTGACAAGCCAAAAACCAAAGGACATGATTTGTGTTATATAAATCAGATATTGCTGACTTGATTTTGAGTTATAAATAAATGATACTCTGGAGCTGTCTTTTGGCTGGTCAAGAGTGTCTCCTCATGACTTCTCGGGATTTGAGAACCAAGTAACAAAGCTGAGCAATTTTGAATGCTAAGAAGATAAAATGAGCTTCTCTTCTTAATTAGACAGGAGACATCTCCAGAGCCTCATTTAATTCTTAGTATTCCCTTTTTCCAACTTGTATTCAGTTCTAAAGGGATTACTTGGTGTAATCATTGGAAAAAAGCATATGTTTGATAACTGATACAGATGGAGAACAGGATACTGATCACCTCAATGCTTCAGTTTATTTTTGTGTCAGTGTTTAGGTCATCTTTTGTGTTTGAAAATACATTTTAAATGTCCAGTCACACTAGCTGAACACCATAGTTCTTAGTAAACATGCACTAGAGGTCGAGGCCCCCAGAACTGGAGGCCAATTCATTCTGTCCAGCACACACTGCCTATATAAATATCAGTTCATCTTTGACGTACTGAGGTTGGCTGTGATGCAGTATTGCTATTTACTCATCTGGTAAAGGTGATTATACCTTCAACCTTTAGAGTGTTCAGGAATTCCTCACAAATGGGTTATCCTCCATCCATCCTATTGGTCAATGCACAAAAAATAATTATTTTCTGAACAGCCAGAGACCAAACCATCCAGCTATGTCTCTAGGATTCCATTAAGTATTTCCCCTAGGAGCAAACAAAAAAATACAAGTCACAAGTAAAAACAAATCCCAGAAAAAAAAACACACAAAGACTAAAGTTATCATCAAAAGATCAATCTTTGTTTGTTTTTTGTTTTCTTAAATAAATATAAAGGATAACCAGCATGTGGAAAAACTGTCATGTCAATTACATGGATAGCAGAACACAAAAAACATAGTATAAGCAAACAAGCTGAAAACATGCAAATATATGAATATATCAGTCTATTCATAGCTACTAGGGTACCCACGTATATAAAGTGGAAAAAAAAAAACACTGATGAGTACCCATGCCAGACTCCCAAAGCATGAATCACCAGAGAAACCAAACTATGATTCCAGTCGTACCATGATTTTTTTTTTCAGCAAAGCCAGGGAGGGGCCCTGAGCACTCTATAGGTTGCAGGTATAATCACCTTTATCAGGCGAGTAAATACCATTATTCCCTGCAACCTTTATAGTGCTCAGAACTTTTTCACAATTGGGACTTCATAGCAGTACCCCAACAAGCTCAGGAAAACCCCCAGGATCAGAGGAAAAAAACCCAGAACCTACCCTAGTGCAGCATGAAGAAATTATCGTCCAAAAGAAGTTTTGTCAGCTGAATCCACATCCGGCCTGTAATGACAAATAAAAGTATGGACAGAAGACCAGGTAGCTGCATCACCAATGTTCTGAACTGAATCACTTCCTTTATCCGCACAAGATGGAGACAGGACTCTAGTGGAATGAGCCTGAATACCATGCTGTGGGTCATGCCCCATCACTTGATAAGCCACAATAATGGCCTCTCTGATCCAGTGAGCAATAACCTCCTTTGAGGCCACATACCCCTTCCTCCATCCTGAAAAAGAACACAAACAGCTGATCTGATTGCCGGACGTTCTCTGTCATGCTCAAGTAGCACTTAAGGACCGAAACCATATCAAGAAAATGGGGAGTGTCCCCCTGCGGAGTGGACTCAAACAATGTTGGCAACTGGATAGGATGCTCCAAATGAAGAGCAGAAACCACTTTAGGGACAAAAAAGGGAACAGGAGTCAGGGATAACTTGCCTGCATGAAAACTGAGATAGGGCTACCTAGCAGGAAAGAGAAAGAGCCTGCAGTTCACCCACTTGTCTTGCTAAGCACAGTGCGGTGAGAAACATTGTCCATACAGTCACCAAGTGAGGGGAATGAGGAAAAAAAAGGGGACTTGAAGCCACCCTGCTGGAGCAGAAGTATGGCTGCTGTCTGAAGACCTAGGTTCAGGAAAGGATCTGGGTGTTGGAGGGCCAGCGGGGGGAACAGGGTTGAGTGTACGCTGGACTGATCTCCTGCTCCAGGGGAAGGGGGCTTGTGTACCTGATGCACCGTGGACCCCTAGCAGAGGCTAGGAGCTCAGCAATGATCAGTGCCTGCACATACTAGGGGTAGTGTGGATGCCAGTCATCACTGCACATTCCCACCTGAGGGAAGCAAGCATTTAAAATGCTGGCCCCCGCTAATGAGCCAGGGTCTGATACCATCTCCCTGAGTCCACCTAAAGTCTATATTCGTAGCCACACTCGGGGGGACAAGTCCCGAGCATGCTGGGGGACAAGTAGAAGGAGCCTGGTGAACCTGTTTGTGGGATTAAGGGGTGCTAAACCAAAAACAAAAGGGGGAGCTTTTGAAGAGCCTCCAAGACTAAATTCAATTGCCAAGGTGGACATTTAGGCCTTACTATAGTGGAGGCTAATTACACCACCCTGAGCAAGCAAACCACATCTGGATGTGCCCCAGTCTGACCTATTCTAGAAAGGAGCCACCAGACCAGTGAGATGGCTGAAACCTGAACCCTCTGCAAAGATTAAGCCAATACCTTATCAGCCCCATCATTAAGAAAATCTAACATTTGTGGGAGGCTAGCTACGGAAGGTGACAGATCTTTTGCAGAACACCATTTACAGAAAATCTGCCAATGTCTCTTATAATTCCTGTTGGCAGAGTCCTTTCTAGATAAGAAGAGACAGTCTACCACTCTGGGAGGGTAACCTTCCCCTAACAGTCTTGACCTTTCAGCATCCACACTGTAAGAGTCAGAGCCTGAGGAATGTGGTGAAGGACTGGTCCCTGAAAGAGCAGGTCCAGACATTGGGGTAGCCGCCAAGGATTGTTGTTCAGCATTACTCTGAGTAGAGAGTACCAGACCCCTATTTGCTAGTCCAGGGCTACTACCAATACCATCGATCTTGTGTCTCAGATCTTGGATAGAACCTTGGCAATCATTGAAAATGGTGAGAAAATATAGATCTTTCGAAGGACCTATGTACAGCCTTCATGTTGATCTCCTCTGGCCTGGCATCTAAAGCTCAGGAGTGAAACTGAGGTAGCTGAGCACTGGCAGACAAAGCCATCAGATCCAGCTGAAATGGCTCTCACTTTCAATTGAGTTGATGAAACATCTGAGGGTGTAACTTCCATTCTGCTTAGTCAATTGTCACCTGACTGAGCCAATCCACTTGTGTATTGAGCTTTCCTATCAGATAGGTGGCTGAGAGCATCAGCAAATGCTTTTCCACTCAATGCAGTACCCAGAGCACCTCCTGGAGCATGGCCTTGCTCCTGGTGCTCCCATTTGTTCATGTACTCCATGGAGACCTGGTTGTCCATCCTGATCAGGACTGGCTGCCCCTTAATTTTTGGGGTGAAAAGGATCAATGACCATAGAACAGCCTCTTCTCCAAGATATTGGCTGGCAAATCAGCCTCTACTGGAGATCATGTTCCTTGAGCCACATGCCAGCTCACCATTGCTCCCCAACCACAGAGGCTGGTGCCTGTGGTGTTCATATTCATTAACATATAAGGCAGGGAAAGTGGAACCACTTTCAGGATGGTAATCACTCCACCATTGAAGAGTGGAGAGAATGGCAGGATCTAGACTGAGTATATACTCAAAACTCTGGGTAGGTTGATCCCAGTTGTCCAGAACATACCACTGGATGGGATGCATATGCAGCTGAGCCCAGGGTACCATAGCCAGTTCTGATGCCATCAGATCCAACATGCATAGATACATCCATACTGGCAGGCAAGGCCTGGCCTGTACCTTCTCCACTAGTGCCAGTAGGTTGTCCTCCTTGTCCTCCATGAGAAACACAAGGCCCAGTTCCATGTTGATTTTGGACCAGAGATGTGTTAGCTTCTGGGATATTGAATATGACTATTGCAACAATTGACTATTCAGCCGTGCTGCTGTAGGTACTGGAGCAGCAAGTCCATGTCCCATCGGGCTTGTGCCGATGATCTCTCATGAATTAGCCAGTCATCCAAATAGGGGATCTCGTGCACTCCCCATTTGTGGAGGTCCACTGCCAATACCACCACTGTCTTGGTGAACACCCTGGGGGCTGATGCCAACCCGAATGGCAGGAAAGTGAATGAAAAATTATCCCCATTGATCTGAAATTGGAGGTAGCAGTGATGGCAAGGGCAAAATATCCTTGAGATCTATCTATATTAGGAAGTCCCCCAACTGAATGCCTACCAGCATGAACTGGAGTGTTTGTCTTGAATTTTTCATAGACCACAAACCAATTTAGGAACTTGAGATTGAGTACAGGGTGAACACACTACCATTTCCTGGGGACCAAGAAGAACATAGAGTAATGTCCTGTGTCTCTCTCTGCCATTGGCACAAGGGCAATTGCCTAATTGTCGCTCAGGCATTTGATGGCTTGCAGAGTAACATCCTGTTTGAAAGGGTCCATTGAAAGAGGGAGTTCAGCAGTCTGTGTGGAAGCATCTTTGGAGTAAGTTCTATGGCATATCCTTTGGCTACGACATCCCATACCCATTCGTCTGTAATAGTGTGTGTGCCCACTATGCCGTGAACAGCCAAAGATGACTTCTCACTAGGTGGCTGTCTGCTAGGGCCCCCCATCCCGACTGGGCCTTCTCTGCAAAACTGCCTCTGGCCAACATTGCCGCATGACTTAGTCTGATTGAATGTCGGTTGAAAATGAGCCACAGCAGTGCTGCCTCTCTGATTTTAACCAGCAGGGACATCATCTGGCCCCTGTTGCTTCTGAACCTCTGACAAAAAGGTTGACACGATGGTAGGTATGGCTCCTTCTTTTCCGCCATCTGATTTGTCCAAGCCCAGTATCTGAGGAAAGGGTTGAGGGCCTTGCCAAACAAGTGGCCATAGTTTCATCAACATGGCCGTGGATTCAGCATCCACCTGCCATAGTTTCAGCCACAGATCTTGTCTGGCCTGATTCGTCATGACCATGGCCCTGGAGCCAAAATTCATAATGAAGAAAGAGGCATCCACAATGTACTGTGATGCCTGTATGATGCAGTCGACTTGTTCTACCGGAGGCAAATCTTCTGAGAGGTCGTTGGTGAGCACTTCTGCCCAGTGAAGTAGTGCACAACTGGTATACCATACTACTGTATCCATGGCCAGAGCCATCTTGATGTCCTAGTGGGCTTTTTTCAAGGAATCCTCTACCTATTTGTCAATGTGGTCTTTTAGAGTGGCTATGCTCTCCACTGGGATGATGTACACCGTGTGAGGCCATAAACTGGGGTGTCCACTCTGGGGCCTATATACCAAATTTCCCAACAAGGCTAGGCAAGGGGATACAACTTTTTAGTGGCCCTGTTCTCTGGGATCTGAGCTGGTTCCAATGTATCTTGTTCCTCTGAAAGAATGTCATCCAGTGCTACACAAGTTGGGAAGTAATGATTTTCTGGCTTGGAGCTTACTGTGAGAAGGGAGTTCCGTTGAGGTGTGCAACTGCTTATGGTCCTCTGGAACCTGGAGAACCTCCTAGATCAGACGGATTGACTCAGCAATGTCCTCCTGCGGACAGAGTTTTCCAGCCACCTGGTGGCCATCATGGCCTTCCTCATCATCCTCTTGTGATTCTGATAGGTCTTTTGCCTGCCCTTGCTTCTTTTCATGGGACGCCGGAGCTTAGTCTGATCCTGGGTGCTTTTTACTGACCATCCATCTGGCCCCTTCCAGTTGCAGGCCCTGCAACGTTTCCAGACACTGGAACAATAGACCTGCTTGAGCCACATTCAGGGTCAGCAGTGTTGTTGGCAGGGCATCGCTGTCTTGCACCACTAGGGGACCCACTGTTCTCAGGTTGTCTAAATCTGACAAAGTGCACACTGCACTTAGAGGCTCCCCGTTTGAGAGTCCAGGAGCTTGGTTTCACATTCTATGCAGGCAGGCATGGCTGTATTGAAGTTGAGGTCAGCTGTCCTATGGGGAACAGACATAAAGAACTGAGTCAAAAACAGGTCTTGGTGTTTGTCCTCTAGCATCAGCAATTCAACCCACATCATTCCATCTGGGTTTGCAGTAACATGGTGTGCGGCAGTATTTTGTGTGTGTGTGTGTGTGTGTGTGTGTGTGTGTGTGTGCCCATTTAAGATTGCGGGCACACCTATGATGGCCCTATCATTGCCATCCAATTTACATTGCCACCCACCATCAAAATGACTGAGCTCTCATAAGACCTTGAGACCTTGACTTACTTCCTGGTTGAACTCTCGAGATTATGATCTTGCGAGATCCCACCCGCCCCTGCATCTGAGCCACTGCATCTGAGCCAATTCACATTCCAGAAGCCCCCAATTATGGGGAACAACACTGGCCCCATCCTTCATGAACTCACGGGCAACATTCCTGTGATACAGACTTTGACTTGGGTGCCAGCATTGGCCGCCTCTGTGAAGTGCCTACTAGGTAACCCTGAGTCTCAAGAAAGATGCCATGATGCTGGGGCTTGACATTCAGGATGGGACATGTGTGGGGAAGCTATCCATCTGTCTCCCTAGATGGAGGTCATTAACTATGCTGAACAACAGGATCACTCCGTGCAAAGCATTCTTGCCTCAGGACAAGAGAATGACTGAAGAACCGAAAACACCACCAGAGAGCCTTCATGGACCTGTTGCATGCTGTGGCCTGAGTTATATGCAACTGGATTTTCTGCTTCTGATTGGGGAGGGGAGGGGAGGGTAGTGGGGAGAATCATAGGAGAGGCTTTTACACCAAGACCAGCTTCCAATATCAGGGTGTGTGGAGATGATGTCCCTCTTTATCCTCTCCCCTCATGAAAAGTTTAATCCTCACCCTCCTTGGGGAAGAAATGGGGAGCAGCAACCAAGGTGAGTAGATGCTACAGAAGGGTCTATGTCCCAATGATAGAGGATGTTGGGGATGTTATGAGAAGATCCTGAACCAGGGCAGTGGGAAGGACAGACACTACTTGGGAGTCTATGCTGCCTGGCTACCTGTCCTCCACATCCAGCTCCAATAAATGCTGATAGATACTAATCATGTTGCAAGGTATTCAGAAAGCTATCCCATCTAACAGTCATTGCTAATGCACTTTTACTATGATGTTAGTTACCTTGTGAAAGGGAGCAAGTGAAAAATGTGACAGATCACCAAGGCATGCACAAGGAAACAGGAATCCTAGAGACATACTGTAGCTGGAGGGTTTGGTCTCTGGTTGTCCAAAAAAGATTTATTTTTCATACATCGACCAATAGGGTGGATGAAGGAGAACCCATTTGTGAGGAATTCCTGAGCACTCAAAAGGTTGCAGGGGATAACTTTTGCTTCACTTGCCAGAATAAATTCTTGTTAAAGGTGCACTGTTAAACCTCTTAGGCCTCAAATTGTCACAAAGTTTAAAACACGTTTTATGATTGTTCACATTCATTAGATACTGTTGATGTAGACGGAAGCATGATTCTGATTTCTTTTTTCTTCCAAACTTATAAAACAGACTGCACAATATGCTGGTGTTACCATATCAAAACAGAGAATAATGTATAGCATTTGGTTAATAACCATGCTGTAAACTTTAATTCCTGAATCAACGACGAACTCTTGCAGTTTGGTCAGCACTTCCTCAATGTATGTGTTCTTAGGGTCTCACACAGTTGATTACCTCTGCCACTCACAAACATGGCCATTCACTGGATCTGGTCTTCCTGCTGGGGATGGAAGCCTCTGATGTGGGGGTGGAACCTGTCAGTTGGTCTGACCATCACACTGTGAGATTCAATTTCTGCACCCCCCCTGTGTAGGCCTCCCCCTGTGGAGATGGTCAAGTTCTGCCCTTTACGGGATGTTACTCCTGAAGGCCTAACTGCAGTTCTCGACCTATCAGTACTTCCTGGGATGAGCTCTAATCCTAAAGAGATGGTGCTAGCCTACATTAAGGCTGTTACCGCTGCTTTGGATTTAATTGCTCCCACCAGTGTGCGCCCTCTCTCCCTTTGCCCTCGATCCCCTTAGTTTGATCGGGATCTGAGGGAGAAGCGGCAACTAGGTCGCAGGTTGGAGAGGTACTAACGAAAATCTGGCTTAGATGCTTACCATCTTAGACTCTTAGAGCATTATAAACTATCAGTCAGCAATTTCTCATAAGAAGGCAGTATTCATGTCCAGAGAAATTGCTGCTGCACAGAATCGACCAGCCCAGCTCTTTCGAACCGTGGACAGGCTGTGCAACCCAACCTGTCTGCAGGTTCATAGAGCCTTTTCACAAATACAATGTGAGGAGCTTGCTCAATTTTTTGCAGATAAGGTGGCTGACATCAGGGCCGAGACTCACACAGCACTCGCCATTGGAGTTGCCGTGGTCCAGCCCACGGTTACAAGTACCCAGTTTGTCTGGAGTTTCTTTCAAAGGCCGGAAATCGATTGTGTTATGAGGATTGTCCAGGGTATGCATGCCACAAGCTGTAATTTAGACCTGGGCCCCACTGGCCTGATTATGGGCTGTGGTGAGGTCATCACTCCAGTTCTAGCTAGGATAATCTAGTGCTCCTTACAACTCTGGTGAATATCCCCGCTCCCTAAAAGAAGTGGTGGTGACACCAGTGTTGAAAAAGGCTTCTTTGGACCCAGACTCCCGAGCTAACTACAGACCCATCTCGAACCTCCCCTTTGTGGGGAAGGTTATCGAGAAAGTGGTGGCAGCCCAGCTGGACAACCACTTATCCATCCATAACATCTACGATCCTCTTCAATCAGGTTTTCAAAAGAGACATAACACTGAGACTGTGCTGGTTCGGGTGCTCAATGATCTCCTGATGGCTAGAGACCAGAAAAAACTGTCCATTTTGGTCCTTCTGGATTTGTCAGCAGCATTTGACACCGTAGACCATGGGGTGTTGCTCGAACGCCTGAGTTCCATCTGTGAGCTGTCGGGTTTGGTACACAGATGATTTTCCTCCTTCCTCACAGGTAGAACTCATAGGGTTGTATCTGGGATTTTTTTCTCTGATCCTACTGTTCTGTCCTGTGGGGTGCCTCAGGGCTCTGTGTTGTCCCCCATGTTGTTTGCAGTATACATGCATCCCCTTGGAGATTTTGTAAGATAATATGGGCTGGAGTTTCATTGCTATGCTGATGATACCCAGCTCTATCTGTCTTTTGCACCTGACCAGAATAGAGCACTCTCAGTGTTTAACAACCTTCTCAGTGAGATCCAGGGTTGGATGAGGTCTAGCTGGTTGAAGTTGAACTCTGGGAAGATAGAGGTGATGGTTGTGGATCCCGGCCACCGGATTGAGGGGCTGGGGGGCAAATCAAACCTCAGGTTTATACTTGGGGGATGTGGAGCTCGCTGTCTCTGAATGGGTGTGAGACCTGGGGGTGATCCTTGATGATCAGCTGACATTATGTGCGCAAGTGTCAGTGGTTGTTAAGGTATCCTTTTACCATCTTAGGAATATCACTAGAGTCATGCACCTTGTTCCATCTGGCAACCTGCCTACTTTGATCCACGCCTTTCTGACCTCCCGCTTGGACTACTGCAACTCCCTCTATTTTGGGTTTCCTGGGGTTGATATCCGCTGCTTGCAGCTAATGCAGAACTCTGCGGCCCTGTTGTTATTGGGGACCCCACGTTTTTCCCATATTACACCGGTGCTGCGGGATCTGCACTGGCTGCTGGTTCAGTGGCGGATCTCCTTTAAAGTCGGATTACTGACATATAAAGCCCTACACAGTTTGGGCCCTGATTACCTGAAAGATCTTCTGGTGTCTTACCTTCTGATGCAATCGCTCCACTCAGCCAACGAGGGGTTGCTGGAGATTCCGAGAGTAGTTTTAAAATCTTCCGGCACCCGCACTTTTAGTTTTTTGGTGCCGACCCTCTTGAATTCTCTACCTCATTGGATTAGAGAGTCCACGACAATGGAGGGTTTTAAAAAAGGCCTAAAATTCTTTTCATGGATAAAGGTATTCAGTGATTACACTGATTTTAAATAATGCTGTATATTTTAGCTTGGTTTTTAACTTGTTTTATGATGTTTTTATGATGTTATTTTGTAATGCGCCTTGATTTTAGAAAGGCGCAAAAGAAATAAAGTTTATTATTAATATTATATTACTAAACATTTTGAGAGCATGCCATGACATGATTGTAAACCTCAAAAGCACAGCTCAAGAGGTTTTCAGATGGCATGGCCACCTTGAGATGTGTTTTCTGCGTGGTTGTTAACAAAATACCATATATTATACTTTACAGTGTATGTGCTACCAAGCATGTGTAATCACATACAGAATTACTTTACTGAATTACTTTACAGAACGCTGATTGCTATGAGCATTCCATTTTGTTAGAACATTGTTGTGAGCATTCTGTTTTGTTATACCATTCAGATAACAAACTCAAGAAGGGTTAACAACAGAGTGATGTCATAATGATGGCATAACATATATAACAAGCATTTGTGAATGCCGAACATTCGCTTGCAGGTATTTGCAGTGGTATTTGGCACTTGGACATGGCTTTAAAAAATCAGTGACAAAGAAATACAAGCATTTGTCAATGCCGAATGTTGCTTGCTTCTATGTGCTGTTTAGGTATTTGGAAGTCATTGGAGTGCAAATATTGAAAATTTGTGAACTTATGAGCGTGCGTAGGAACTGCGCAACACACGCTCATAAAACAGTAATTTTTAAGAATTTTTTTACCAAATTTTCAGCATAGCCATTTTAAGACCTCTGCTTATGAACAGTGCCAATGTGATTTTCTTAATGTGTCCCATACTTTGATTTCGCACACCGACTGTGCCATTGTGCGCTACATAGGCGGAAACACATTTTGGGAGGGTGTAAAAAATGACAGCTGTACTGCTCATAAGGAGGTGTGGTAAAATGGCAATGTTGAAAATCTGGAGTGAAAATATTGAAAATTCACGAACTTACGAGCGTGCATAAGAACTGTGCAACGCACACAAGTAAAACAGTCATTTTTAGGAATTTTTTCACCACATTTTCAACACAGCCATTTTAAGACCTCTGCTCATGAACAGTGTCACTGTGATTTTCTTAATGTGTCCCATACATTGATTTCGCACACCGACTGCGCCATTGTGCGCTACATGGGTGGAAACACATTTTGGGTGAGATGTGAAAAATGGCAGCTATACTACTCATAAGAAGGTGTAGTAAAATGGCAATGTTGAAAATCTGGAGTGGAAATATTGAAAATTCGCAAACCCACGAAGGCATGAGGGAACTGTGCAACTATTACTTGTAAAACAATGTCATTTTAGACGTTATCAATTAACATAGCCATTTAAGACATCTGTTAATGAACAGTGTCACTGTGATTTTTAATGTGTCCCATACATTGATTTCAAGACACTGAGTGCGCCATTGTGCGCTACATGGGCCGAAACACATTTTGGGCAGGATGTGAAAAATGACAGCTATACTGCTCATAAGGAGGTGTGATAAAATGGCAATGTTGAAAATTTGGAGTGAAAATATTGAAAATTCGCAAACTTATGAGCCTGCGTAGGAACTGCACAACAAGCGCTCGTAAAACAGTCATCTTTTGGAATTTTTGCACCATATTTTCAACATGGGGTTTTTGGGACCCTTTCTCATGAATGATGTCACTGTCATGGCATTATTCAGGCTCAAAGGGTGATTTCACGCAGTGACTGCAAAATCACCCTTCAGGCCCAATAACGCCATGACAGTGACATCATTCATGAGAAGGGGTCCCAAAAACCCCATGTTGAAAATTTGGTGCAATAATTCCCAAAAATGCTTGAGATATGCAATAAAGTTGAAAACCCCCTATCTAGCCCATTAAACAGCTTACCGGCATTTCCTCAGTTCGCGGTCGGCTTTGAAGAGTGCAGATGTGCTCCCGGTCCACCGATGATCATCGCGCCAAGCTCTGGAGGTAAGTATGGGGTGGGGGTGTGTGTGTGGGGATGCAGGGTGCACAGTGGGTGGGTGCGGGTTGTGGGGGGGCTGAAAGAAGTGCCTTGGGACCGTTTTTAATTTACAGGTTTTTCCAAAAAAAAAAAGATGACGTGGGATGTTTGCCACGCTGGGGTGGGCTCCCAGCATGGCAGAAGGATGGCTGGGGGGGCCATGGAGCTGACGGGGGACTGGGCACCCCAGTCAGCAGATGACTGAGACATTTGCCACGCTGGGGTGGGCTCCCAGCATGGCAGCAAAAGATTTTGGGGGGGCAGCATGGCGCGGGTACTATGTGTATGACAGTGGTGGTTTCTTTGAAGAAGACCACATACACAGCATCGCGTCTGATTGGTGCAGAACTGCCACGACTGCTCAATGGAGCAGTGGATTGCAGAGGAGGAGCACATCTCCAAAGTGTCCTATTCTCCCAAGACGTTCCTTGCCCATGCGCGCAGGTGAACGTAATAATGGATGGGGAAGTGTGCTTAATGAGAAATTAATGGTTGCACAAGGTGTGGGATGCTACCTAAACCCTGAGGGCTAAGCCTGAGGGTTTTATTAAGCATCCTACTCTGAGAGCAACCATTAATTTCAAATTTAAGCACACTTCCCCATCTTTTATTATTTATAATTGCTGGACAGCACTTTTTTTCCAGCCTACCTGTAGTGTCTGTGACTCCCTAACTTAGACACACACACACACACACACACACACACACTTCTGTTTTTTTCTTTTGTATACTTTCAGTTTTTTGTATTTGTTCACTTACAGTCTTTAACAGCTGTTGCTATTATTGTACAGTTCCCAATCGGGCTTGCACTGTGTCTCTGTGTGGAGCGACAAATCCTTTTTTTTTTTAAGAGCAGGATCAACCAGATAACAGAAAAAAAAATGGGCAGGATCAACCTGATAGTTTTAATAGAGAAGAACTCTGCGGAGTTCAAAGATAGTGTGGTGGGTTCTGGCAGCTCCTCGGTATGCAAGAGATGAGCCGCCATTTTTTTTGAGTGTTAAGCTCACCCATGGATGGCTCATTAGCCAATGAGAGCACATCTTTCTTTAATTGACTTGGCTCATGCTCGCCGTTATAACCCGTGGGTTATAATGGCAAATTATAACTGGGTCAGTCAATGAAAAAAATTGCTGACCAGTTATTATAAGGCTATAATCTGCTTTGTAAAATGGGTCAGGATTTTTCTGGGTCCTCATTGGCTGAGAGGTACCTTTACTGTAGCCTTGTTCTTATCAAGGCATAACCTGCCTACCGGTACCTCTTCAGCCACTCAAGATTCACCACACCAGAGAAACCATGCCCCTAAAAATAAAGATCTGTATACCTGAGCTCTCCCCTCTCTGTCTGCCCATCGTCCCCCCGCCCTGCTACACAACATCCGCCACTGCAGCCACATTTAACACTTTACAGCATTATTACAAAAACTCATTTAATTCCTTTCCCCTTATTTAAAATAAGAATTTCACCTCAGTAGGAATCAATGTGGTCAGCATCCGGTGCTCCATGGCTTTCATATAAAGCCCATAACCAGTCCTGTCACAATCCTACACCAGATCTTTCAGACCATTTATTTATTTATTTTACATTCCCAGTTATGCATTCCCGGTTTCCCCTCTAAAGTAACTAAATCACAGTGAACAACCAAAACTGCTAACAGGGGAAGAACCATCACAGAAGTACTAAATATGGAGTCTGGCATGCTTGCTCGCGCTCAGTGAAATAACAGCTACATTTCTTGGTAACATAGTTAGCTGCATTTCTCACACCTACCCCACTCTGCCTCGTACTCCTAAACCCCCTTGGTAAAGTTGATCTCCTCACTAGAGGCTTCCCATAACAGGAGCTGCAACTTTCTTACTTCCTCCATTGAAAGACGCTGTCACCCTTTAACCTAAAGTGGCTGCAAAGGGACTTGCTCACAAACTGGGCTGGCTTGGTCTCTGTAAATAATAACAGCCATTGGAAAATGGGGGAGGCAAAATGACACTTAAACCCCTGGGTATACCCACTCTCTTTGCTAGTAGTTTCCCATTACATGAGCTGCAACTTTCTTACTGACAGATGTGGTCGCTGTTCTGAGCTAAGGCGGTAGCTAAAGAACATGCTTGCAAGCAGTCTGGGTCCCTGTAAAATACTGACAGCCAAAGCAAAATTAAAAAAAACACAATGAAAATCAAATTCATAAATGTAAACTGTGTTGTAAGTCTACGGGGGAGGGGGGAGCCAACATAAGCATTATATGGGGTTGAAGCTCTACTGGTCAGCTTGCCAATCCCAAATACAGGACACTACAGGTAGTATGGGAACTATTGTTCCTATTACCACCGTTAAAATGCAACTTTAAAAAAAAAAATGACATTTATATTTTCTCTCTTTTTTTTAATATTTACTTGGGGGATCAATTTTGTAAGTGTAATAAGACACTTTGAGGTGTGGATTATGGCCTGTTAAGAGCACTTCCCAGGTGCTAAAGGCACTCGGCACAAGCACCTCATGCCTCATAATGCATCTGTGGTGCGCTCTTGTTATCAGGCTATAACCCACACCTCATCATGTCTTATTGCTTGCTGATTTCAGTTAATAATTAGGGCTCTCCATACATTATATGTTTGTTTAAACTTCTTTATCAACTCCCACTGCAGCTTTCCTGCACTTGGGAATGGCCCCATCACAGTCTAGCCACTTATTATGCAGTAGAAGGAGAGGATACACTGCATCATGAGGGGCTGCAGTATTTGGGAAGTGTTCCTAATCTCCAAGAAGTATGAAATAAGAGTAGAACAAGGCTCAGAAACATAGAAAAACAGCAGGACAAGAGGACACAGCATGAGATTAGAGGGAGGCCAATTAAGGGATAATGTGAGGACTTTTTTTCCACAGAAAGGGTGGTGGATGCATGGAATGGCCTACATCAGGAAGTGGTGGATATGAATACAGTGTAGGGCTTCAGACAGGCATGGGATAGGCATAAGGGAGCAATACAGATGAGAATGAATAGATAGGTCATTGACAGAGCAAAGGCCTATGGCACATTCATAAGGTAGAAAAAGAAATGGGCAGACTGGATGGGTCTTGCGGTCCTTATCTGACGTCAACTGCTATGTTTCTATGTTTCTAAAACAAGTCTGGTTACATAGAAACAAAGTGAATTGTTTGCAGATAAGGACCACTAGCCTCATCTAGTCTGCCCATAGCCCTACAATAACATGCAGCCTCTGACCCCACCTGGCCATTAGCTTTTCCCCACACCTTCCCCCCTCTCTAGGATTCTTTTATGCCTGTCCCAGGCATGCTTAAATCCCTCCACAGTGCTCACCCTCACCACCTCCTGTGCTAGCCTGTTCCATGTGACCACCACCCTCTCCATGAATAAATATTTCCTCACATCTCCCCTTAACCTGCCACACTCCAATCATACCCCATAATTCTTGTACTCACCTATGTTGAAAGATATCTCCCCCTGCACATTGTTTATGCCTGCAAACAGCTAGTGTACTGTCTAAAACTAATATTAGATTTTAAAAACAGCCAACCATTACCTTATACTGTATATCTGAAGTACTTGTTCTTTTACCTTTGTTTAATTAGAAAGTTGTTTACCTGATGTTAGTAGGTGTAATGTGTGGAACAGAACTTCACCTGGGAACTGACATATCTTACTATGCTGCCCCACACTACATCATCAGGATTCTGACCTCACTGGCTGTGACACCATTGCTGCTTAGGAACAGCAAGTGAGTGACTGCCAGGTCATTCACCTGTAATGTCACTGTTATTGAGATCATAATGCTGATGATGTAGTGTGGGGCAGTAGAGACAAATATGCCAGCCACCAGCCTACGAGCTGTTCCACACATCCAGCACAAAATGATCACATAGAAGACTTTCTGATGAGCAAAACAAAAAAGAAAAATATTTCAAGAAATAAAAAGTTACAGCTGGCTACTACTTAAAGGGACACTCAATCTGTTTTTCATCATATTATTTCAAGTTAAAAGCCTACATTTTATGATTGCTTACCTTCTCTAAAATTCACTGATGTTGCTGTTTGTTTTGTCTGTCTCCTTGTTTAGTAGAAATGAAATGTTTTCTAATGCATATGTATAAACAAACTTGTTTTGTTTATAGTCCTGGATTTTTTCTTACTGTATACTTCCTGAGCATTAGAAACAGATCTAAACAGTGCAGTCACTCATGAGGCAGTAGCCTCCTAAGCACCCACTGCATCATGAGGGGCTAGACTGAGTTGTGGGTGTTAAGTCCAGGAAAAATGCAGTTGGAGCTGATCAAGGAATATAAACAAACCATTGTTTATGCGGTACACCATTACGGTAGACAGTCTGTTTTTCACTTTTTTAAAGAAAAAAGGGTCAGAATCAAACTACCAGCTACATCAACAATCTTTACTGAATGTTGGCAATCATAAAATGTGTTTTTTAAACTAGGGACAATTTGAGGCCTAAGGGGGTTGACAGTGTCCTTTTAATATTTATATTATATTCCTGTCTGCCTGATTTGGCTCCACTAGCTCTTTAAGGTATTTGAGTGTTTCTCTCATGTTCTCCCACTCCCTGCTGTCCTCCAGTGAGTACATATTGAGGTCCTTTAATCTCTCCTCATATGTTGTCTGGTGCAAGCCCTGTACCATCTTAGTTGCCATTTTCTGGACTGTCTCCTTCCTGTTGATGTCTTACAATGCAGCAGCCTCCAGAACTGTACACAGTACTGCAGTTGATGCTTCACCAGTGTGTTATACAATGGGATCACTACCTCCCACCTTCTGCTAGTGATACTTCTGCTTATGCACCCCAGCATGCCACTGGCCCTCCCTGTGGCCTTTGCACTCTGTTTAGACACCTTTAGGTTGTCTAAAATGATAACCCCCAGGTCTCTTTCTTCCTTGCTGATAGTCAGCAACTCCTCCCCCTCCCCATCCTATAGCTCTCTTCAGGTTTCTCTCATCCCAGGTGCACTGTTTTGCACTTTTTGGAACTGAACCTCAGTTGCCACTTCTCTGACCATTTTTTAAGCTGTCCCAGGCCCCTCCTCATTCTGTCCACCACATCTGGAGTATCCACTCTGTTGCAGATCTTGGTGCAAATAGACAGACCTTTCCCTTCAACCCTACCACAATGTCACTAATGAAGACATTAAACAGGACTGACCCATGTACTGATCCCTGTGGCACCTCACTGGTCACCCCTCTCTCCTACCCAGATTGGATTCCATTTGCCACCACCCTTTGCTTTCTATCAGATAGCCAGTTCCTAACCCAAATCACCTCCTTATGTCCCATGCCCAGACTTCCCATCATGCTCACCAGCTCTCTATGTGGGACGGTGTTGATTTCCTTGTGAAATTGAGGTTGGCAACATTACCCACAACCACTATATATAAAACAAGTAGAATTGTAGAGGGCTTATACTGTTTAAAGAATAACAAAGCTCCAGGTCCAGATTCAATAATGGCTGAAGTTTATAAATATTTTCTGGATTTGTGGACAATTTTTTATCTGATATTTAATAAAATAATACAGGGCAAAGAAGTTCCATATAGTTGTAAGGGAAGTCTGGTGAGTCCTTTATACAAGAAAAAAATGGGACCCTTTAGAACCAGCAATGTACTGTATATGCCAATTAGTCTTCTTGATACATCACAGAATATTTTTTGTCATATAATATTAAATAGGCTCCTGACATGGGTGGAAGAATCTAATATACTGAGTGAATTACAAAATGGCTCCAGGGAAGGAAGATCGAATACATAGATACATAGACAGTGTCGGCAGATAAGGGCCTATGGCCCACCCAGTCTGCCCATTTGAGCTTATAAGTTCAGTTTGTTTTCCTAGAAGTCTGTTTCCCCTTACCCCTGACCTCTAGAATTCCTTTATGTCTATCCCATGCATTCTTAAATCCCGTGATTGTTTCAGCCCCCACCACTTCCTCTGGCAGGGTGTTCCACTTGTCCACCACCCGTTCTGTGAAGAAATTCTTTCTCATGTTTCCTCTGAATCGTCCTCCCTCCAACTTCATCCCATGCCCTCTAGTCCTGGAACATCTTTTTCGCTTAAAAATAGTGTTTTCCTGCACTCTGTTTCTCCCTGTAAGATAATGTCAAGCTTTGTTATGTGCTGTCTCACCTGATATGGAAGTATGTGAAAGTGAAAAAAGAGAAACTTTACTGCTGTTTTGTAGACCTGAAAGCAGCATTTGATTCCATTAGCTGGACAGTTTTATTGTATAAACTGAAATCATATGATATAGACCCCACATTATTGAGTACTAAAATATGACTGCATCAGGATATTCTCAAGATACTAAATGGATGTAGCATTTAAAGTCTGTCTGAAACATAGCAATAACTGTATTTAACACTTTTAGAAAATTCACTACCCAGATGGTGAATGGTTCAAAAAAGGACTATTAAAATTTACAAAAGCAAAAATAAAAGCCAGTATACTCTAAACAGCAGAAATATGGTCTCTGGATAAACAAAACATTTTGGAAGTACAGTTAAATAAATTACACCGATAAATTTTGAAGCCTCCTCAGGCAGTCCTAGCCCCAATGCTTAGAGCTGAATTAGGTCAGCAACCAATAAAAGCGTATATTATAGAGAGGAAGATAAAATAAAGCTTTTTTTGCTACATGAGCATATAATCCCAAGAATGTGTATTGAAGAAGAAGTTGATTATTCAACAAGAGGGATTACATTTCCAGTGATGGAATATATTGCATCACAGATATTCCCCATGGGTTTAGGTGACTTGTTATACCAGATATACTATAGGCCATTTGAGGAGAGAGCGTATCAGGTAAAAAAAAGGGGTAAAGTATATCTTCTGTTCTGTGGATATGGAATTATTGCATACTTATATATATTTTACTTGGTTCAAGAAATTAAAAACTATCCATGGTTTGAAACCATACCTTGCTGTGATGGAAAATCCAGACATAAGAAGAATAATAATTATGAACCGGACATCGTAAATACAGGAAGCTAATTGGCTGAGAGGTTTTTGAAGCCGTGATATCGGGCTACATCATCATGGCTTCAGAACACCTCTGGTCACCAGCCTCCTCACTGACCACGCAGTCTTCTTCATCTCCAGCAGTCTGCAGTGAGTCAGACTTCCAGTTGGCTGCTATTTAAAAAAAAAAAAAAAGAACTCCCACCAGCTGTGCACACAACAGAATTCAGCACAATGCAAGCCGCTGGGAGCAATACTTTCAAAAGCAACATATCCAGCAGTATGCGAGTGGCAGCAATGGATGAATAATTTTTTTTTTCTCTGAAAAGGACAAACGACAGACCAGTGCATTATAGTCCTTCTCACACAAACCACGGCTCCTCCACAAAAAGAAAGCTACTTCCCAGCTACATAGAAAAAACTGCCAGTCTTGTCCCAGACATTCCTAACCATTCTAATAGTAGCTCTTACAATAACAGTCCCAAATGAATCACACCAAGCCTCTACCTTTTTCTCGTTCGTTCATCATTGGCTCGCTTCTGCAACTTCTCTCTCAGCTTACCAGTCCTCAACATCCAATTCCCAGAACATAAATAATAAAAATAAAGTGCACTGTGAATGGAGAACACTTTAAAAAAAGAAAACTGCAATGGTAAGGAGTGGGTCACACAGTCACAAGAGCTCCATTTCCTCTACCACGGCCAACAGCGCCACCTGCTGCCGAGAGCCCTCCAGGAACTATTTTATTTAAAGGTATTCCTCCAATACCCCCAAAACACATTTTTAAAATGTTTCTATTTTTTTTACTTTAAAAAATATTTAAGCCACTTCATAATAGCAATAATGCACTCCAGGGTGTGAAATATCATGGGATATAGTCAGTTCTTGGGTCATTGGATGCACTCGGCCTGCGGCCTCATGCCCAATCACCCAAGGCGTGATGATATCCCATGATATACCACACTATGTTGTGCATTATTGCTTAATTAGATATAGATTAGAACTATATGTCTGTAGATACATACACTTTCAACAGAAATGGACAGGTGCTGAAGACGGTTTATGCAAATGTAAACTGAGTGTTTCAGATGATTTGAAACACATCCTCTTAATGTGTTCCCTTAATAAAAAAACTGGAAAATTTGGTCAGGGCCAATATTGACAAACCTCAATCTCCTCCCTCCCCAGAACAAATGGTATTGTATTTATTTAACTCAAATGAAAAAACTGTTATGAACAGACTTGGTCATTTCTTCTGTCACTGAAATTATAAAAAAACATGTAAAGAGAGGGCCAAGAATATTTTATATATAGAGTAATAGATTGTTTTATTGTAATTTTAGAAAAATGGAAAATTAAATATAAGATAGTGGATATTGATGTGTAATCTGTGTGATTTGTATTGTAATGACTTTGTGTCAAACAAGAAAGAAACATTGATTGATTGAGATACTGTAGGCAACATCCATCACCCCTCACTGATTTATTTCCTTTGTCACTCAGTCTAAAGAATATGTCAGATTCATCTGACATGATCTTCCTGCTGTGAATCCATGTTGCTTCACATCCTAGGAACCGATGAATTCCAAGTGTGCCACTATTCTTTCTTTGAGCAGAGCCTCCCTGATCTTGCCCACTACTGAGGTGATGATGACTGCCCTATAGTTTCCGACATCCTCCTTACTACCACTCTTGTGGAGGGGGGCCACATTTGCCCTCCTACAGTCCTCTGGAATGACTCCTTTGTTGAGTGACTTGGTGAACGAGGCTGCTGGGGCACTGCAAGCTCCCCTTGCAGCTCTATAAATAAACTTGGATGTACTGTATGCCATCTGACTTCATTGCTTTGTCTACCTTGAGTTTTGTGAGCTCCTATAGGACTCTCTTCATTGTGAATATACTAGAGTTTACCTATCCCCCCATTCATGTCTGTTAGTCAGCTGTGATTGTGACCCTCCCTCTCCTCTGTGAACATGGAACAGAAGTATTTCCTCCTTCTACTTATTGATTTATTGAAGAGTTTTAACGGGAAGGCATGCTGAGCAGAGTGCTGCTCGATTTCAGATGTGTCACGGGGGAGAGGGAAAGGTACAATAAATACAGATATACTTAAAGAATGCCTTGTTTCCTTTTCTCACCATCTGCGCTAATCTTTTTTCTGTCTGCGCCTTTGCTCTCCTAGCAGCTTATCCTGCTTCCATTAGATTCTTTAGGTTCACCTCCCTGTCTTCCTCCCTTTGAGACTCCTTTTATTTCCTGAAACTTATCCTTTTGGCCCTTACCTTGCCAGCCATCTCCCTTGAGAACCATAGTGGTATCCTCCTTTTCTTGCCTTTGCTCACCATCTTTATACATTGTTTTTTCACCTCCTGTATGGCTCCCTTCACATGTTCACACTGTTCCTCAACTCCCCCTCCTACCTCCCCCCTTGACAGGGCCTCATTGACACATCGCCCTATACAACCAAAATCCACCCTTCTAAAATCCAAGACTCTTGCTGTAGTGTGAATAGACTGTCCCTGACCCAATGTTAAACAACACTTTGTGGTGGTCACTGGTTCCCAGCTGACCTTCCACCTGGATGTCTGAGATTCTGTCCCCATTGGTCAGTACCTTGTCTAGAATCGTCCCTGCTCTTGTGGGATCTCTCACCAACTGTCTGAAGCCCACATCCTGTAGGGAATCCTGGATGTCCCTGATCCAGATTGAAGTCACTGCTGGTGTGGTCAAATCAACATCTAGAGTATTAAAATCTCCAAGCAGCAATACCTTTCTCTTTGATGCCATCTCCTGAACCTGATCTACTAGATCTCTATCCATCTCCTCCCCTTGTGCTGGTGGCCTGTAGATTACCCCAGTTCTAAATGCTTTGCCATTGCCTGGCTCAAGGGTGATCCAAAGTACTTCCATCTCCTCCTGTCTACCCTGCATCTCTATTGCTGTTATACCCTCTCTCACAATCAGGGTCCACCCCCTTTCTGTTCCCCTTATCTCTCCTGAATAGGGCATAACGTGAGACTTTTATGTTCCAGTCATGGTTTGCTGTAAACAAGGTCTCTGACATTGCCGCTATGTGCAGGTCTGCCTCTACTAACAAGTCCTCCAGGTCTGGGATTTTATTTCCCAGACTTTGGGCATTAGTAAGCATGGCCTTTCATGGTTTGCTGCCTGCCACCCCAATCCTGTGGTCACCCACCTGTTTCATTCCCCCACCCACTTTTCCCTTATTTTGCTGCTTTACTGCCACTGCCTTTCCCTTTGTGTCCTAAACTGATGTTCCTTTCTGCATCCTATATTCGTTTTCCTCATTTCTGACTACTATGTAGTCCTTACTGAGATGTGGTTAACTAGGGCAGTTGATTCAAAAGAAATAGAATTCTATGAATATTATAATTATAGGCAAGATAGACCTTCCAGTGGTGGTGTTTTAGTGTACATTAAGGATTCCTTGGGCCCCTAAAATTTGTTATACTCTGGTACAGTATAACTCAAGGAATTGAAAGTGTACTAGTCCGTATTCAAAGTCTGGACCTGGTTATTTGAGCCATATATTTTCCCCCGCCCCCCATTATTTGAACTCTTCTTTCAGGAAATTTTAAGGCATGTTATACATAGGAACACAATCCTGATTTGACACTTCAATGCAGCTTTGGGGGGGGTGGGGCATGGGGATCCAAGCTTGAGGAATTCATTCAGCAACTACACCTGGAACAAATAATTGAATCCCTCACCAGAAAGGTGTCTTTACTTAGTCCAGGAAATATACTTGATCTAAATGTTGTTACACTGGATCTGACATCAGTGCATAAAGGGGTAGACCCTCCTAATTTGAGTGATCATAACATAATTACCTGTGAGGTGAGGGTAACTACAGATTCTGAAGTAAGGAAAAGCCCTTCCTTTATCCTAAAAAGATGCAACAAAAATACAGTCCCTCGGCTTTATTGGAAAAAATCTGAGCCTTATTCTTGGATTGAAATGCTCTTATATCTGATCTGGAATTAGCAGTAGAATATTTTTCTAAATCGTTTCTCAGGGCCTGCAATGAATGTGCTCCCTTGGTTGACTGCTTCAATAAAATTATTATTGAAGAAAAAAAAATTATGGAAAATTACCATTTTTAAGGGTGAGATCCTTCCAAACACTCAAATTACATTGTTTTCTATTATATCCAAATTATTGGAATGTTTAGTTCATTCTCAATTAATTGGATATCTAGAGCATAATAAGAAATTGACTAATGCTCAATATGGGTTTAGAAAGGGCAGATCCATGGAGTCCACACTCACGGACATTTTTGCTGATTGGTCACCCCCCGGGAGAGGGACGGTCTGTGGGCACGGTCTTCATGGACCCGTCCAAAGCCTTTGATTTAGTAAAACATGGCAGACTTTTGGTTGGTTTGAAAGCAATTGGAGCAAATGACAAACCCCTAATATAGTTTAGATCCTATTTAGAAAACTGTTTTCAACTGGTATCTATGGGAAACTTTAACTCTAGCTTTGCTGCCATTACTAGGGGTGTACCTCATGGGTCCATATTGGGCACCCTGATGTCCCTGGTTTACATGAATAATCTCCCCAGATTTGTCTTCTGCTCCCAAGTAATGTTGTATGCTGATGATACAGTCATAGTTGCAGAGGGACATGAACCCAAAGAAGTGGAGCTTAAACTCCAAGCAGATTTAGAAAGGCTGGAGCAGTGATTCGAGTCCAGGGCACTACTCTTGAGCTTGAAGAAGACTCAATGCATGCTTTTCTGTTAAGAAATGAGAAGCAAAAAAGATTCATCAACAAACTTCACTTGAAATCAAGTATAGAAATGTCCAGACCTTAACTCAAGTGTCGAGTTATAGATATTTGGGAGTGTACTTCAACAAATATTTGAGCTTTGAGACTCACACTGACTCCCTTGTAAAGAAAGTGGGTAGCAAGTTTGGAGCTATGAGATGTGTATCCCATTGTCTAACCAGAGAAGATAGAACCCTGATGGCTAACCAATTACTAGTCTCACTTTTCGATTACGGTAGCCATATCTTTAATAATAGTACAACAAAACAATTAGATAGATTAGATGGGATTTATGTGAACTGGGCGACTCCTTATGAGCTAGTCCCCACAAAGTGACCGACAGCGGGCGACTGTGGGAGGGTCGAGCTCACAGCAGTGGCGAATGCACTTACAGGGCAAACATACTGAACAGCAAAAGCATAATGGTCGACAGCAAGGGGTGTGAGTATCAAATGAGTGAGTAGGAAGAAGAGGGAAGGGGGAGCGGGCACCCATACTGGGTGGCACCGCTTGACTTCTGGGCAAGGAGCCAGCCCATAGCCCATGGCATGATGGCAGTATCAGGAGTTGGTCCATGAGTGGCAGGGCATGGGGCACCCCTACCACGTGGCCATGGCTTGTCACACATGGAAGGTGAAATTGTGTGGCAGCCCATGGAGGTAGTCGTAGTGGCTATGGGTAGCATATTTAGCAATAAAAGTGGCAATGCGGGCATTAGATCCCTATAGTGATGCTGGCTCTGAGGGACCTCTACCACCAAGACGAGCTGCTCAGAGTGGACCACTGTCATCCGCTTCTCTTCTTGGAGGCACTCCAGCAGTCTCCAGATACTGGAGTGGCAGGCACCAAGCCTGGTGTTGAACACTTGATGCCACCCCTCCACCGCATTGTTAGTCTGGCCAGCCCCTGGATGATCGAAGCATGGCAGTTCTACTGCTCAATCAGGAATGTTGATCTACAATGCCCTGAGTGAGCACTATGGCAACCGATCCAGGTGTCTTCAAAGTAGCCCATGAGAGGCTGCAGCAGCTCCTCTTTCTGCACCATGCATGGCCAGGCTTGCATCTCCTGGAATACCACTGGCACATTGCTGGGTAGCATGAATGCCAATGCCAGCAGCATCCAGAGGTGCAGGGCAAGGTCTGGGTCCATGGAGTACTGATGCAGCACCTCTGGGCACTGCTGGATTTTGCGCCAGATGACCTGCATGTAGTGGAAGAAACAGCCCCTTATGCTGGTGTCTGGAAAGGTGCTGGACAGTGCGCGTCAGCTGGCATGCTCAAAATCAATCAGCACAGTGATGGGGGCAAGTGCTAGATGGTGGTTCCGTAGCTGACCCAGTAGGCAAGTGTAGGTCTGGGTCCTCCTGGTGCAGGTGAGGGCATAGACGGCCAGCAGGACTGTGTCTGACTGGATGGCATGGCTGGTGTAGAGCTACCCAAACAGTGTCAGGCATGCCCTGAAGGTGCCATCCATGAACCAGTCTGGGCAGTCCAGCAGCTGCTGCAGACTGCTATTGCTGGCATATATCACCAGCCGGTCCCACTCCTAGCCACTGTCATGGGGCAGAAGCTCTCCCCCTTCCCCCATCATGGTAAATTCGGACAGTATGGCAAGGTCAGTGACTGTGGCCAGTGTGGTGGGCCACCCCCATGCTACATGCTGCACATGCTGCATGGTCCATCGCAGTAGGTGTACCCCTGGTAGTTGACCCACAGTGGCAGCAGGTATCCCCAACATGTTTGCTGTGACCACCTGTGATGTGCTGTCCAGCAAACTATGCACTCTGTCCTGCAGTGACCCCAGCACCCGACATACACCGATGTCTGCTGCATCAGGAGCATGGTTATGCTCCCATAGGGAGACAACTTCAGTGTTGTCCAGGGTGTGCAGATGGGCAAGGCAGCTGTACCGGCGTGCCTTAGCACAGCACCAATACAACTTCACTGGGCAGGCTTTGTCCTTCCTGTAGATGTAGCCATTGTTGAGGCTAGCGGTTTGCCTTGTTGGCTCTGGATATATCTAACTGACATCCTTGTTCCTGGATGGCGGTTCTGCCTCCACCGTGCCCATCTCCCCCATTTGTCTGTCATCCAATTCTACCACCCACTGCTGTCCATTGCTGCCCCTTCCTGTCTGGGCTGTATTTCTGGCAGTCGCTCATCAGCCACCACCCCTCGATCTGTGCCATCCCTGGGTGCTTGTGCTGGTCCTTCACCCTGCTCTGGTGAGTATCCAGTATGCTGTGTTGGGGGGGCCTGGGCTTTGTTGGTGCATTGGCACTGCTGTTGTGCCAGGGTGCACCGTCACTGTACCGTGGGCTTGGGGCTAGTATCTGGTCAATGTCACACAACTGAAATAGTGCAGCATAATATAGAGCGTAGAAATCAGCGCCGAAATATATTAGCGCAAACGCACTAATGCGCATGTCCTAAACAGCTCATGTCAGCACTACTCCATAAAAAACCTTTGATACCACTCCATGCCTAGATTGATGTTTTTAGAGAATGGAAGTTCAGTTTGTCACCAGTCAGAAGGGTGGCAGTCTTGCATCCCTTGATGGGTTTCTTTTCAGAAGGGAACATACTGCTGCTAGCAAAACCTACTGGAAATGCTTGCAATATGATAAAGGACATTGTACTGCACCGATACACCTTGAAGAGAACATTGTCTTAAAACACATTGGGGAACATAATCATGTCCCTGACCCTGCAGCTGTTGCAACTGAGGCGGCTATTGCTGGCATGAAAGACTGTGCTGCAACTACATGTGAGTCAACTCATCAAATTGTTGCATCAGGGATATCTGAGTTAACACCTTCTGTGACTTGCCAGCTTCATGCTATACCACTGCTAAAGCAGACAGTCAGGAGAAACATGTGTGCCACAGCCCAGCCACCCTCAGAGCCTTCAGATGTACTATCATTAGTACTGCCACCAGAATATGCCATTACCGAAGGAAATGAGCCATTTCTAATGTTTGATAAGTGAAAAAAGAAAGGCAAAGGGAGGGATAGTGAGACCAAGAGGAAGGATGGGGGCTGCGTGGAGGATGACAGTAGTAAAGCTGACATATTGAACAGGTATTTCTGCTCAGTCTTTACTGAGGAAGTGGAGCGTAATGGTTCTGAAGGGAGTACAAGGGGTGAGAATGGTGCAGAAATGGTCCTTTACATGAGAAAGGGTCCTGAAGGAACTGGAAGTAATAAGAGTTGATAAAGCAATGGAGCCAGATGGGATGCACTCCAGAGTCCTTAAAGAACTAAGAGAGGTGGTGGCTGAACCTCTGGCTATCCTGTTTAGCCAATCACTGGAAACAGGGGAGATTCCTAAAGATTGGAGGACAGCAGATGTAGTCCCCTTATACAAAAGTGGGAACAAAGAGGAAGCAGGGAAATACAGACCAGTCAGCCTCACCTCGGTAGTGGGAAAGATCATGGAAGCACTACTGAAGGAGAGATTGGTGGAACATCTGGTTGTCAATGGACTACAGGACCCAAGACAGCATGGTTTTACCAGGGGGAGGTCATGTCAGACCAACCTCATTGAATGTTTTGTCTGGGTGACTAGGGAGGTGGATCAGGGGAGGGCAGTGGACATGGCCTATCTGGACTTCAGCAGGGCCTTTGACACTGTGCCACATAGAAGACTAATACACAAACTAGGGAATATGGGTGTGGGCAGGACAGTAGTGTGGCAGGTAGGTAACTGTCTGGGCGGCAGGACACAGAGTGAGGGTGATGATAAATGGCTGTCACTCCACAGAGGGAAGAGTGACCAGTGAGGTACCACAGGGATCAGTGCTGGGACCGGTCCCATTCAACATCTTCATCAGTGACATTGCGTAGGACCTAGAAGGCAGAATTTCACTGTTTGCTGATGACACAAAGCTCTGTAACAGAGTAGACACACCAGAGGGTGTAGACAAAATGAGAAGGGATCTGCAGAAACTTGAAGAATGGTCAGAAGTCTGGCAGTTGAAATTCAATACAAAGAAGTGCAAGATAATGCATATGGGGCACAAAAACCCTGGCACAATGTATCAATTGGGGGGTGAAGATATATCATGCACCAAGCAGGAAAGGAATCTTGGGGTTATCATCTCTGATGACCTCAAGGTAGGGAAACAGTGTGACAAGGCAGCAGGAAAAGCAAATAGGATGCTGGGATGCATAGACAGGGGCATCACCAGCAGGAAAAGGGAGGTCATAATTCCGCTATACAAGTCACTAGTGAGGCCACACCTGGAGTACAGTGTACAGTTCTGGAGACCTTACCTACGTAAGGACATAGACAGGGTAGAGAAGGTTCAGAGGAGGGCAACAAAGATGGTACATGGATTACCTCACAAGTCCTATGAGGACATGTTGAAGGAATTGAATATGTACTCCCCGGAGGAGAGGAGGGAGAGAGGGGACATGATAGAGACATACAAGTATCTTACTGGGAGGAACAGGGTGCAGGACTACACTATTTTTAAATGAAAAAGATGTTCCAGAACTAGAGGGCATGGGATGAAGTTGGAGGGAGGATGATTCAGAGGAAACGTGAGGAAGAATTTCTTCACAAAACGGGTGGTGGACAAGTGGAACACCCTGCCAGAGGAAGTGGTGGGGGCTGAAACAATCACGGGATTTAAGAATGCATGGGATAGACATAAAGGAATTCTGGAGGTCAGGGGTAAGGGGCAACAGATTTCTAGGAAAGCATAAACTGAACTTACAAGCTGAAATGGGCAGACTGGGTGGGCCATAGGCCCTTATCTGCCGACACTGTCTATGTATCTATGTATCTATGATTCTGAAGCTGACAGATTCTTAATTTTCTCTACAAGAAAGTATTTACAGCAGTTAAAATCATTGGCCCATTGGTTTGCTGATGGTACTTTTAAATGTTGCCCTTTGATCTTCTCACAGTTATACACCATTCATGCTGTGAAATATAGCTCTGTCATCCCCCTTGTGTGCATCCTTTTGGCTAATCGCTCTGCTGCATCTTGCAATAAAATATTTGTTGAGTTGAATTGCCTATGTGGGACACTGCAGCCTGAAACAATACTAACTGATTTAGAGCAGACTGCCCTAAAGGGATTCAAGTTTGCCTTTCCGACTACTAAAATGCAAGGTTATTTTTTTCACCTATGTCAAGCATTGTGGAGAAAAATAGAAGATATACCAGCATTATGACAACAGTACACCACAGACCCTGATTTTGGATTACATGTACAATATCTACCTGTCCTTGCATACGTCCCACTGCAAGATGTCATATCAATATTTGATGGAACTATTGCAATATGACTTTTACACCGCAAATGCAGAGCTCGTTTCACCCTTGATTGACAGTTTTAAGGACACCTGGTTAGGTAGGCCACTAGCCAGGGGTGGAAGACAGTGACCAATGTTTGCAACTGTCATGTGGAACTGCAATGATGCTGTGTAACACGATTTTCCCCGAACAATTAATTCTGTTGAGGCTTGGCATCGAAAATTTCATCACTTTGTGGGTGCTCATCATCCTTTGATTTAGAGGTTTCTGGACTTTCTAAGATCAGAGCAGCATTTCAAAACAACAGTCAAGGAGCAAATGATAATGTGTACAGCGGTGCCTGAAACACACAAGAAATACAAAGATACAGCTCGCAGAATCGCAGACATTGTGGCACAGTATGGATCAAGACCCAGACAGGAGTTCTTGAGGGGAGTTGCTTATAACTTCCAATTGCAGGCCTAAGAAAATGTCATACAGCTTGTATGAGTACTAACTCGAATAATTTTACCCAAACGCTCCCCTAGATCCAGTTTGAATGATTAATAACGTTTTGGCAAATATAAGTTACCTTTTCTTCATTTTGCTTTGATTTTGGGATTGGTGTGGGTCTGGGCAAGGATGGACTAGGCAGGGTTCACATGACAACTGAAGGTAAGAACTAAATGTTCCATTCCCAGGGACAACTATAGATGAGACACTGACATGGTATGACTATGCAATCACTCCCTCAGTTTGTCACTTCATTAGAACTCCACTCCACTCAGAATAAGAATAAGGTATGCAACATTTTAATTTTCATAGAACGGATTGAGTTAGCTACCACAACATGCAATACACCATGTGACATTGTGTGGCTATGCTATTAATGCATAGCGCTGTTTTGTATGTGCTTACATTTACCGCCCTAAGAATACCATGCTATTTTGACATTGAATCCTTGGGGCTCTGATGTGTCTGCCACCTGGTGTGTGGCAGTGGGGTCCTGCTTGTGCTCACCCTACTGCCTCTCGCTCTATCCAGGTCACTGTGCTCTGTGTCCCGGCACGGGGGTTTGCTCATGCAGTCCTGCTGTGTGCTTCACTCATGTATTATCATTCGGCTGCACAGTGTGGTCGCTCTTTCGGCACACTTCGTTGTTGCCTTGCCCCCCATTACCATGTCATTGTTTCTGTGCTCTACTCAGCGACTACCAATTAGATATAGTTTACCACAGGATTGCTAGATTTGTTCTTAAATATCATTTTGATGTTCATCTTTGTTTACTCTACAGTGCCCTTGCTTGGAGTCCTCTTCAAAACAAGAGAGAACATAAAAGGGCCATCTTACTGTTTAATAGTTTGAGATCTACAGAACCCAGTAGATTAGTCAATTCAATTGAATGGCTAAACCACAACTATTTCTTGAGGGATAACAGCATGTGCTTAAAGATTCCAAAGGTAAAAAATAGCTTTGGGAAAATGTCATTTAAATATCAGGTGGCGAGGGCTTGGAATAATTTCCCTAGACAGTGGAGGGACTTGTCTTTGCAAAGCTAAAGTTGCATGTCTGTAGTTGTTAATGGAATTATATGTCATAAATAATGTATTTATTGTATCACAACAACTGTTTTGTTATTGTAAGTTATGAGTTTGTAAATTATTGTGTAACTTTATACATTACTATGTACTATAAATGATTTTTGTAATTTTATGTTACCTTTTACCGTACCTGACTTTTGTAACTAACAGGATTGCCATGAAACTGTGGCCTTCGGGCCCTATGTTAAAAAATTGCCTGTATAAATAAAGTTTTATTTATTATATTTTTTATTTAAAACTTTGTTAACCAGTTAAAAAAGCACTGGGCCAAATGGCCCTTTTACAGGCTTGACCCAGATACATAAACACAATTACATTACAGACAGGCACATTAAAACAATACCTAACAACATAGTATACAAACTATACCATTACTTTGCTATAATCCTAGAACAGATTATGTTGTGTATATGTATGTGTGTGGTACTTGTAAATATACCCTTAGGTACACTTACAAACTACCACTGAGTACAAGTGTCTTTTTAAAAATACTTTAAAAGAGTTTAACCCTTGTGATAGTTGTTTTTCTACTACTACATACATATTTGTGTCCTGCTGGTCAGCTGCACTAACCTATAGATGCGGGTAGTATGATATCCCCTTCTCATTTTCTCCACCCCCCCCCCGGCTAGTTGAAATGTTTGGCAATGAAGCATTCAAACCGTTCACTGAGGACTCTGGTGCCATTGCTGGAAAGATGCAGGCCATCGCTCCCATACAGGTCTGCATCTCACTATGTGGTCCCCCACTCTCCAATGAAGCCAAAACCTTGCTCTCCACACCATCTCTTCTGCCGATCCTTGAAGTTCTTTGTACAAAGATCCCTAGCCTCCCTGTTGCCATGAACTGACAGCACCTCTGAGAAGGTAACAGAGTTAGCTACCTGCCCTAGACCCCTCCCTAGTTCCCTGAACTCCTTCTTTACTCTTACAATATCTGCCCTATTCCTTGCTATGACTTTTGTCCACAGATGGACAATGACAAAATGATATATAGAATAATGCATGAGGAAGTGTGGTTAATGAGGATTTTATACACACTCGAGGTGTGTGATGCACCTACGAGGAGATACACTCCTTCACCTGAGGAGTGTATCTGGACATCACACACCAACAATGTGCATAAAATCTGAATTTTCCACAGTTCCCCTTGTTTTATTTTTCATATTTACAGTTTTTTTGGGAGGAGAATTGCAGTTTTCTGTATGAATATTTGTCTGTCAGAATTGGTGGCCATGGTGAAATGGAAGGATGTTGCCATTTTTATGTTTGCTTGCTCGCATGTGCAAGAAGCATTATGCGACAGCTTAGGAGAGAAACGGGTTGTGGAAGTGCAGTACTGCGGCAGCCAAGGGAGACACTGTGTTTGGGGGCATGGCACTGATGGACCAATGGAGGCACAGTGTGCCGATTATACTGGTCTCCAAAAGTGCCACCAAGTACAAACATTTTCACCGCAGCAATCAGGGGCCACCTCGTCACTGCAGCATCAGTCATTCCGCTGCAATGAGGGAATGACCCATCAATGCAGGGCAGTACGTTACCTAGCATAATACTGTTTGTGTACATGGTGGGCGGCTTGCTGCCACATTCACAAACAGTATTATCCAGCCACCAGTGCCTAGGGGGTGCCCAATCCCCCTCGGCAGCATGCACCCTCCACAACAGTCTTTGTTTGCCAATGGGGGCCCCATTCTCTGTTGGCTTCAGTTCCCATCCAAGTTTGATTTGCCAGTGGGGGAGCCCACTCCCTATTGGCATAATCTCCCCCATCCACATTTAATTTGCCGATGGGGATGCCCATCCCCCGTCGGCATAATGTTCCCCCCCCCCACAAACATAGGTTTGTGCCGAGGGGGGTGCCCAACCCCCATCAGCTACAATTGTCCCTCCCCCAACAAAACACTAGGTTGGCACACTGGGAGCCCACCCCAGCATGCCAAATGTCCATGTTAAATGTCCCTGTTAAAAAAAAAAGTCCTGTGTTGTTTTTTTTTCTCCTGTAAAGCAAAAAAAGGTCCCTCATCAAGTCCAGCATCCCCTCCCCAACCCACGCCCACATTTTGCACACCCTGCCTCCCCACACACACCCCTCATCCCATAATAACCTCCAGAGCCCAGCTCAACGATCTTCAGTGGACCGGGAACACATCTGCACTCTTCAAAGCCGACCACGAACTGAGTAAAAGCCGGTAAGCTGAATAATGGCATAAATAGGATTTTTTCAACTTTGATGCATATCTCAGGCATTTTTAAGAATTTTGGAACCAAATTTTCAACATGGGTTTATTGAGACCCCTCCTCATGAATTCAGCCATGGTCATGGTGTTATTCAGTCCCGAAAGGTGATTTCCTGTGCAGAATCATCTTTCAGGACTGATTAACACAATGACAGTGCCAGTGTTTATGAGGTGGGCTCTCAAAAAGCCAGTGTTGCAAATTCAGTGGAAAAAATCCAAGAAATGACTGTTTTACGAGCGTGCGTTGCGCAGTTGCTATGCATGTTCGGAACTTCACAAATTTGCAATATTTTCACTTCAGATTTTCAACATTCACCCTTTTCTGGCCCTCCTTATGAACAGTACAGCTGTCATTTTTCACATCCTGGCTGAAATGTGTTGTCACACTTCCAGTACAGAATAGCGCAGTCGCTGTGGGAAATCAGTGTTCAGACACATTATGAAAATTATAGCGACACTGTTCATTAGCAGACATCCAAAAATACTTATGTTGAAAATTTGGTGATGAAAGTCCATAAAATGAATGTGTTATGAAAGTGTGTTGTGCAGTTTCCACGTACGCTCATAACTTCGTGCATTTGTAATATTTTGACTCCAGATTTTCAACATTGCCATATTTCTGCAACTCCTTATGAACAGTACAGCTGTCATTTTTTTACATCCTGGCTGTAATGTGTTTTTGCACTTCCAGCACAGAATAGCGTGGTTGCTGTGGGAAATCAGTGTTCTGGACACTAAGAAAATCACAGTGACACTGTTCATGAGCAGAGGTCCTCAGATGCCTATGTTGAAAATGTGGTGGCGAAAGTCCATAAAATGACTGTGTTACACGCATGCATTGCACAGTTTCCATGTATGCTCAGAAGTGCAAGCATTTTTAATATTCCCTCCACAGACTTTCAGCATTGCCATGACTTCACACCTCCCTATGGATGGTGCAGCTGTCATTCTTCACATCCTGCCCAATCAGTGTTTTTGTACATGTGGTGCAGAATGGCACTGTCGCTGTTGGAACTCAATGTTCGGGACACACTAACAAAATCACACCACCACTCTTCATGAGAAGAGGTCCCAAATGCTTTCATGAGGTGAGGTCACAAAAAGGCCATGTTGAAAATTTGTAGTGCAAATACCAACAAACGTCTGTGGCATTAGGGTTTCTAACCATAACGTCCTACCCTGTACAGACTGGCAGGCATCAGGGTGTGCCTTTGGATTGCCAACTGTACTGCTCATGCCATCCAACCCCCACCCCCCAGCCACTGACAGGCACCGAGGTGTACCTTGGACTCTTCGGCACCAGACTTCACCCCATTCTCCTATGCTGCACCCATTTCACCATAAGTCCTTATGGAATGAGGTGACTGTAAAGCCAAATACCTTAAGGCACACCTCAACACGTGTCAGTGTCTGCAGAATAGGGTAAGGTGACATGGCATGACCGTCATGAGTGATGACCCAAACACTTACCCCAATGCCTGTCCATCTCTATAGGATGGAGGCGGGGTTGGAGTGAAGTTCAATATTTCACTGCCATTCCTTTTCTGCATCTGTCTAACTCCTGCATTTCCAATGCTAATACCAGCAAGCAAACATTCGGCATTGACAAATGCTTGATTTTTTATGACGCTTAGAATTTATTTGTAGTACCATTTGCAGTTTATTTATTTCATTTATTTATTTACAAGTTTAAACAGGAAGGCATACTGAGCAATGTTGCTCAATTCCAGATGCTACCTAGGGGACAAGTCCCAAGACAATAGTACAATCACAAGGAACAGTAGGTAAACATCACAGTGAGGGGGCCACCTGCCATACAGACAATCGGCAGATAGATACAGGAACATAGGAGGGGGAAAATACATGGGATAATGTTACAAAGAAACACAAAGACACAAAAATACTTGTACATAGTGGGCACTAGCTAAAGCATGAGCTGCTTGATGAGACGTGGGTGCTGAGTAGGCGATTGAGGTGGCAGGGGTTGGGTGAGTGTCTTATATCGACTGGCAAGGCATTCCATAGCTAGGGGATATGGAATTTGAAAGCTGCCTGCCTTTTGGTTGTGTGCATGAAAGGGACATGGAGGAGACTGGGGTCTGTGCTTCTGAGGGAGTAAGCATGGGGAGGTTGTGGGAAGAGGACAGCGGCCAGGTAGGGAGAAGGGTATGGGACCAGAATTTGGATGTGGACCTAGCACAGTGGGTTAATCTGTGGTCTTGGAGGGACAGCAGGGCTAGGGAACTGTATAAGGTGCAGTGGTGGGTTGTTTGTGGGCAGTCCAGGATAAAGTGACAGAAAGAGTGGAAAAGGGTGTCAAGGCTGGTCAAGGCAGAGGAGGGAGCAGTAGTATAGACTATGTCGCCATAGTCAAGTATTGAGAGTATCATCTTTTGAACAATAGCTTTCCAGGCAGGGGAGGGGAGACAGCTTTTGTTCCAATAATGGGCGCCGAGTTTAGGGAGTAGTCTCTTATGTACGGAATCAATGAGAGTGGCGAAATCAAGGTGCTGATCAAGCCAGACGCCTAGGTATCTGAAACTGGTGCAAGCTTCCAGGAGGGTTCCGTCCAGGGTTTGGAAAGGGGGACAAGGGACTTTTCAGCTTATATCTTGCAGCTTCAGACAAGCCTTGAGGTTTTAATTTTGATTATTGCTTCCCATTTTGTTTTTGTGGCTTGGAACCTGGTTTGGGTTACTACGGCATGGAGAAAGGTCTTATTTTGAGTATTTTGCCCATTTTGTTTCTCTGACTCAAAATCAGTCCATTTGTTTTTGTCTTTTTGGTGACCCTAAGGCAAGGAGAGAGCACAAAGAAAGGGAGTTAGTGAGCTTGTCAATTGGTAAGAGATAGTTTGGAGCAGGATTAGTATTTTAGCAAGAAGTTTGTATAAGAGGATATCAATTTGGTGCCTGGATTGAGGGTTTGTGGTACACAATGTCAGAGCCCATCTGAAGGCAGCAAAGGAGATTATTAGGTGACATGTTCCAGGTAGAGAGAAGTGTTGTGGGGGGGTGCTTGGGAAAACTCCATTATTCACACATTGTTATTCACACATGTAAATAATAGGGTTTTCCAGCCAGTGCCCACAGATCATAATCATAGACAACCAGTAAATATATATAGAATAATGTATGGTAAGGTGTGCATAATGAGATTTTACATACATCTGAGTTGTTTATGAAATGTATCCCATAATAAGGGTGTGTGTAAAATTTAGTTATACACACCACCCCATATTTTATTTTATATAATTACTGGGTGCCATTTTTTTGCTGCAGCAATGATATAAAATAAAGCAGGTTCCTGTGATACCAGGGACCTGTTGAGCTTCATCATGGTTTGCGGTGTGAAGCAGCAGCAAAAACTTTTATGTTTTTTCTCCTCCCCTTTAGAAAAAAACATAACGATTTGCAGGAGGTTAGTCCATTTGTTTTTTTGGTTTTTTTTCTGTTTACGAACTCACCGCTGAGTTCCAGGCAGTAGCAATGAAATCTCCATCAGTTGGCAGCCAGTGCTAAAAAAGAGAAGAACCACAGCTAGGTCATGCGCAGAGCTAGGGAAACCCAGCGCCTGTTTGTCGTTATATCCCACGGCTTATAACAGTGAATTAAAACCGTATTTCCCTATGGGAAAAAAACAACACCTGGTTATTATATTACTGTTATAAGCAAGACCTTCTTTTTTAGATGACTGCAATCATATTTAACAAATGACAGGTACTACTATTAACAGTAGATAACATTTAAGCAAGTTACATTTGTGCATGTCAGAAAAATATGGAATTTCATGGATATCAGATCTCACATAAACCCCTTAATGCCTGAATATGATTAGAGTGTACACATTTATGTTCCATCTTCCTTTGGGATTTTCCTCTGCATGCACTTGTGTTTTGACTAAATTGATATTTGTTTTTCTCTTATTCTGTTTCTTCTCCTCCAGTCAGCCCCATCTGCTGAGCACCACAGCACCATCACCCTGACCAGCACTGGGGACCAGCACCCAGCCATCTTCCCCCAAAGCTTCACCACCCTGGCAGAGTCTGGGGGGGGGGTCCCCAAACCCCCACCATGATCTTGGTCCAGTTCCAACCAGAATTCTCACCTGGTTGGGTGTGGGGCCAGCAGGGCCTCGGCACCATCCTGCTGCTGGCTTTTTCTTTCTTACTGGTCCCTTGGAGGCAATGCGTGCTGTGACACACACTGTGCATTTCTCCATGATGTGCATTGATGCCCCCTGACTTGATGACCTGGGCTGCCTTTCTCCACAGCTTTCACTAGCAAAACAGCAACTGCTGGGCTCTACTAGCAGCAAAAGAAAGCAGCTGCATCCCAGGCTGAATGTCAAGGTTTTGTGAGTAAATAAAGCAGTTCCATTGCAGAGCAAATATCAAGCTTCTGTGATTAATAACATTTATACTTTTTTTTTTTTTTTTAATTAAGCTTGAGTAGCAGTGCTTATCCTTTTTTGTCCGTTCGATATAAAGTGCCAGGCTCTGCACACCCTCCTTCCCAGAGTAAGAGAGCATTCTATGGACCCTTAGTCTCTCGCCCCCAGTTGGCCTTCTGATGCCCAAGCGTGCTTCAAAACTTGGTTCATCAGCATTGTAAACAGCAGTTTTACTGCTGCACAAGCAGTCCAGCATTGACTGGCACTTTTCATATTATTAATGTATAATGATTAAGGTTTCCTGTTCTGGTAATATTTTAACAACTCTTGTACTAGATTGGGATGAACTGAAATGAAATTGCACATTAAAAGAACTGAATTTAAAGATGTGCAGGCAGTGTTTAGCAACCAGTGGATACCATTGGTTAGACTTTTATTACTAAATATTCACTGTGGGACCTTAAACTACTCATTCAGCCTCCTAGTGATCAATTCTTCTAGCACAGAAAATGTGTGGAAGCAAGACACATCTGCTGGGCTGTCCAGGGTAAATGCATATTAAACATTTGTAATGCTGGACCAGATGACAATAAGATATTGTATTTCCTTTGGAGTATCCTGTGTAGTGCTGGGTGAAGTTTCTTGTGCTCTTGTGGAACTGAACAATATCACCAACTCTGAGCCAGCACAGTGGTGCTGAGGGCTAAGGCGCCGGATGCCTTAACTTGCACTACGCTGATGGCCCATTTTTGTGAATGAGCATGGGCCTTTGGAGGTTGGCAGGGGGTGTGAGGGTACAGAGCTGGATGGAGCCACTGAGAGGCATCTCTCCTTTCCAGGGAGGGAAGGTGGTATCCCTTGCTCTTGACTGCCTCACTGTGCAGGCCAAGGGGCAGCACAGGCCAAAGAGAACACCAGGCACTAGGCTGACAGGTTGGTGGAAGGGACCATCTCTGTGGCTGTAGTACGCATGCGCACCTCCAAGTGCATGCGTCTCTACTCCTGGAGTCCAATGGTAAGTGGGGAGACAATGGAGAAAAGAATGGAACCTACAGCAGCAGGATGATGCCCGACCCTGTGCAGGCTCTGTTCCCAGGCCAGGCATAAAGTAAGCCTTGGTAATTCCGGGATGTTTAGGCTGGAGGGCCCGTTCAGGTTGAAGGGGACACTTGTAGGAAGGTGATAAATCATCAATTAAAAAAATATCATTAACTTTGGATGTAGACTATTTTTGTGAAATTGCATCACAATCTAGCATATGTTTATGTTTGTTTTTTGCTGTAATTGCACGTTTTTTGTCACAAATTCATCACTTGTCAAAACATGAGTTCTTAAATATAGCACTCTTCCCACAAGAGGTACATTTATATGTATGTAATGTCTTTCTTTCTTTCTTTCTTTCTTTCTTTCTTTCTTTCTTTCTTTCTTTCTTTCTGTCAAGAGTTTCACTGGGAAAAACATACTGTGCCAGCAGCTCATTTCCAGATGTGTCCTGGAGGATGGGGATGTGGCGAGTGCAAAATCAGTTACATCAGTAATGTTACAATTTTTAAATGGTAACAATAATAATTATAGAAGTGCAGCCTTTACTTGCACTTAAAGTGCAGTTGATGCTTTCAAGAGAACTTTAAAAAAACAATATTTCAAAACAGTTCAGCTTGTATTTCATATTAGTTCTGTATTTTTCCTCTTCATTATTTATTATTGAGGTAATTTGCATGAAAATAGGATATTTGCTCTTGAAAAGTATTTGTTTAGCCTAGCTTATTCTGTTTTTTAAGCTGCTGTTGTGTTTATTGAATTTTAAATTGTTGTATTTGCTGTTATTGATATGTTTGAATTATTTATTGTAGTGTACAAGTGCCTTGGTTGCTAGAAAGGCGCTTTCTACAAATAAAAAAAATAAATAAAACAATCTATTCCTGTTGTCTTCAGCTTACCTGAGGTCATAGTGCACTGCTTGTAACATCACAGGTACTTCTATGGAAACTGATTGTGAACTGACAACAGAGGATTATGACTTTAAGTAGGGAGTAAGCTATTGAGACAGATGAACTCTAAAGGAGAAAGATTATGTATTCATGAAATTTCCTCAGTGATAAATAATGAGGAGGAGAAATCTGCAGAATATAAATGGAAAACAAGCTGAGTTGTACCTAAATATTATGTTTTTCAAAGTTTTGTTTGAGGCATCCGCAGCTCTGTATTATTATCAGATGTTCCAAAATTACAAATGTGGGTTCTTAAAGATGCACAATTTAAGGGAATAGCACAATTTTTCCCCAAATTGCACATTTCTAAAGATGGTAATTCTTAAATATGTGCAGTTTCAGCAAATAATGCCATTGGCTGAGCATAAAGGACCGACACTTTTAAAAGAGTGCAAACTCTGCAAAATTGTACTGTTTCACTCAGGTTATGCAAG
Organism: Neoceratodus forsteri; assembly: GCA_016271365.2. Taxonomy (NCBI): domain Eukaryota; kingdom Metazoa; phylum Chordata; order Ceratodontiformes; family Ceratodontidae; genus Neoceratodus; species Neoceratodus forsteri. Next base: position 1,356,967,292 of record CM057452.1, read on the forward strand.
AAGGTGCAGTACATGGTTCTTCTTACCTTACACACATTTATCCACTTATTGGCAACTAGATATGTAGTGGAATTTTAATTCGCAGGCAAAGTGAACCTGAAGTGGTTGCACTATGCAAACTGTCCTTTAAAAACTTGAAATTCGCCTTACTTCACGTTGTCCACTTTGAGTTCACTTTGAGTTACAGTTTTATAAGATGAAGTTATTAAAAAAACAGGCCACTGATCACATGACTGACTATCTCTACAGGTCTGCAGGTCAAATGACTCAGGGATGCAGTTAAATAAGCAGGACGTCAGTGTTCAAAGTGCAAAGTGGGCACAGATGCAGTGTGCAACAGTCAGCATTTGCTTTATATCAGGGTACTGCAGAAAGTCTTGTACCACTAGACTTAAAAAGTGAGTCATACAGGGAACTCACACAAATCTACCATTGCTGATACATTTCACAATGTTTGATCCAATATCACTAGCTATGATGCCAGCTTTTAAGGGCAGGGAGTGCAGCCACTCATCAGTTTCTGTCAGTAGCAAGTCTAGCATGTGTTCTCCTATATGCAACCCTGCTACACTACGCATTGCAAACATGGCATATTGTCTAATGCCATGAAGGTTGCTACCACCACCACTGTCTGACTTATTACACTGCTTTCACATCCCACCATCACAAGCTGACCCAGGTAGCGGTCCCAGAGTGCGGTAATACACAAATAGGAACTACCTGCTCTTTTGCCACTTGTTCACATATCCATGCTTAAGTGAATGTAAGTTGATGCGGAATGTTGAAGGGCATGTCTTACAGAGTTTGTCACTATCCGATATAACTCAGGGACAACACAGATAGAAAAGTATTTCCAGGACCGGCCTTTCCATTTAGGACATGCGCATGCGCATGCTGCAAAGTGCCAGAAGCCCACATTCTCCACAAAGGAAAATGGCAAAAGGTCAAATGCCAGCATTTCCTCTATGGCAGCATTGAGTTCAAGTGGATCTGCATGATTGGGTGGGTGTTTAGTGTTGCGCACAAAAAGGCTGTGCATTGTGGGCTGCATTGTTCATTGCTTTACACGTGGCATGACAAATGCCACTACTCTACTAATTGACATGGATGGGATACCTTGGATGTGTGATGGTGGGTGCACAGATGGCAATCCAATACATGCAGTTATTTTCCTTGTTTTAAGTATAGTGGTTGATGCAGTAGAATTACTACATGGACTGCCACTGCTGCTCTGCCCACTGCTTGAACATGCCAAATCTTCCTCCTCCTCATGCCTGTTGTAATCCTCTGGTGTTATTTCACCACTTTTACTGACAAGGCTATTTACACTAATGGAAGGGGACAACATTCTCACTAAGGGGTAAGGTGGATGAGGGTGAATGCCCAGCTATGGCATTAGTGCCCCTCTGGTGCCACATCCACAGCGCATTGTGGCTGCTCTTTAGATGAGTATTCTGGCCCACAAGTGCCCAAATGACTACCCTTTTTACTGCGCTTCACATGCACTTGGCAAATCTGGCAGATTGCCACTGTCTCATTGTTGCCATCTTATACAAAAAAATCCAAAACTAGGGATGTGGATGCCCTAGTCTTCACATGTCACTGCTGGAGCTGCTGGTGCTGCATGTGCACACTTGGCCTTTGACTGAACATCACAAACTATGACTATTAATTCAGGGTCATCATCAACAGACACAGCTACAGCAGAACTTTGAGGAGGGGGTGATTGACTAAAAGACTTACAAACAGCCACCTTCACTTTCTTTTTTTCCCGGATCCCAAATGAGATTGCTAGCATCGTCATCATAATCAACATCCACTAATTCACTTTGGAGGCTGTCTTCTTATGGAGATATTGCATGTTTAACAGCAGCCTCAATATTCTCAGCCACACTTTTATCATCAGTGTCTGAATGTTGGCATGACCTATCCTCAACATCAGTCGAAACATGAGACTGTGAGTCAACATCATGATCAGAATCATGTTCAGGTACTGTAGGTAGTTTGACAGCAACTGCAGTCAAGTCTGCAGATTCAACAGTGTTTTTCCCACATGATAAGTTTAACAGGGTTGAACTTGTAGCAATGCTTATGTTGTTATCAACCATGCCCTCACTAACTTTACTAACAGCAGGGACAACACCATCTCCAACCAACATTAAAGTGACTGATTTCATTCTGAAAAACATAGTTGGACAAATCCCTTTACTTGCACCAACTACTGCCTTTCCCTTCTGCTGCATACTGCCATGGCCATGGCCACTCTTAGCACTGTTACCATTGGTAGCTCTGATGAACCTGATTCATCTTACAACAACTTCCACTGCTAATAGTCTTCTTGGCAGCAGCACCACAGTCAGAAACTGCTTTCCCTGACAGTCTCTTCATGGGCATTTTTTCAGATGACACAGACAGTTTACAACAACTTGATATTTTGGCACTTTCGGGGGGCTGGAAAGCAAAACACTAAATGCAGCTGCACATGCACAACATAATACATGTTCTTGAATCCCTAACCAATCTTCAAAAAGCTGGCAGTCAAAAAAAACAATACCTTGTATTGATGAGGGGGCTAGATACAGTACCTAGCTACACAGAAGCAGGGACATAAATTGCAAGCACGCTTAGAAATTCAGAGTACTGCTGTCTCGGTGCTGCAGTGAAAAGCATATCATTTGACAGCACGCACACAGATTAAAGGTCAGGCACAGAAACTTTAACTGTTCAGTACAGAATAACACAGACAGTCCTGTAAAAAGACTGAAAAACTGTCCAGCAAACAGAAAATATTTATAAACAATTCAGTGAAGTTGTACTGTGTCTACCTGAACACAAAAATAATAAAACAATAGCTAACAATGATTGGAAAAAAATGCCTTTCTCACAACTCTCCCTCCTACACCACAGATCAGCCCCTCCCCCCCGAAGCACAGTTCTACAGTGTCTCTCAGTACAGAGACTGAATCAACTAAATTAACATGTAATATTCACAAAACATCAATAAATGCTCGATGATATAACCACATCAGGGTTTACTACAATCAATCTAAGAAATTTTGTCATAGAATTCTGTGGCGCAAAGGCATGTTTGGCAAGGCTTTAAAACTGTGGTCTGATTGGGTAGAACAGCTATGTCACTCCCCCACCAGGCTTTAATAGGTAACTCACTCAGGGCCTTCCCAGGATTCATTTCTTTTTCAGCCTGAGGCTGTGTTGGCCATTTGTCCTCTGCTTGCCTGGTTGCCTTGTATCATTCCTTTCAGCCCACTGCCTTCTATCTCACTCCCCCCCGCCTAACTTTTTTACCCTGCCTTGTGTCCCTTTCTCATTTTCCTTCCTGTTTCTCTCTCGGATTCCTCTGCCTATCTCACTGTTTGCTGTATGTGTTCGTTCTCTATCCTGATTGCTCCTTCCTCCCTTATTTCATTCTCAGCTGCTTCGGTGTCCTGTTTTGCCCTGTTCATTTCCTGTTGTTTTGCATTCCATTCCTCCATTTCTCGCTCTGCCACCACCTTTCGAGTGGGCTTCTTCCTTCAGTGCCTCGCTTCTGCAGTCCTTCATTTTTATGTCTGCTGAATCACTCGGTCCCCTTCTCTGGTGCTTCAAGCAGTTAGATAACAGCTCCTGCTTGTCCTGTCATTGCCAATTTGCTCTGTCACAGATTGCATCCATCTGATTGGAACATCTATGACTCCTCCACCACTTCTGCTTGCTTGTTCTTTTCGGTATGCAATCATTACCTGTCTCAATCACTAATCCTTAATGGCAGTATGCTCCTGCAAAATCTGTGCCCTTCTTTACTGGAGCCTACAGTGGCAGTCCAGTGATGGCTGTTGTTTGGCATGCTGCCTTCTGTGCTTACCGGAAGAGAGACACTTTGGTATCTCAGTAGAACCTGCTTGTTGATTACCTGCCCACTGAGAATCTAGCTGCTATGCTGCTGCTGTCCTCCTCCTTCATTTCAGTTTATTTTGTTGCCCTGCCATTTTCTGGGGATACAATGGGCAATTCTGTCAGTTCCAATCTCCTTTTTTCAGTCTTCCTGTGACCTGTACTTGTTTTTCTTACTCGCTTCAGGATCAATTCACTGTCCAATCTGACCTGTATGCAGCTTCTGTATGTGCAATTTCTCTTGTTCTGTGTTGCTCATGTTTACCCTACATGTCTCTTGACCTCAGGATTTCCTCCTTCGCATCGTTCCAGCTCCTCATCGACCTCCCAGATTCCCAACTCCTCCCTTCTCCTCCTGTATTCTTGCCATCTGTTCCTCCATCCTGGTGCAGCCATGCCTCTTGGCACCTTCATGCGATGGCATCCTCTTTCCATGCTCCTTTGGGACTTATGCTACCTCCTTGACCTGCAGCTCCATTGTATTTCTTACCAGCTGCCTTCTCTCGCACTGCCATCCCCATCATTTGGTTGTCTCCGGCCCATGTGGTTCTCGTCCTGGCTATCAAGGAGTCACTCCTGTCAAGACCTTTCAGTCTGCCTCAGCTGGTTTCATCTGGCCTGCCCTGGATATTTCTTTTGGGCATACCTATCATGAACGACATGCAGCCTCATCATCCCACAGCCCTTCTGCCTCATGTATTAGGTTTGAGATTCCAGTTGTCATTCATCGTGCCTTATCTTATACCAGCAGTCAAAGATTCTCTCCAATAATGGCTCTCCTCTATCATCATTCATCATCCATTTTGCTCCCATTGGTCGCTCGATCCAAGCCAACTAAACGCCATGCCTTCCTGTTCATCACCCTTTGCTGCTGGCTGGTTGGCTGCTCTCCACCATCATTTAAGTTCTTCTTCGAGTTCCTTCCTGTCTTCTCTTCCTCATTCTTCTCGTGTTAGCCAGCTGCAGTCCTGCAGTGATCACCATTATCAGTCTGTATTATTCTCAGTCTTCTCGTGAGTACATCTAGCATTCCCCTTGCTCCTCTGATTTCTACATGGACCTACTCTTTCCCATCGCCTGCTTGAGCATACCCCTCTTGGGTCCCTGCTGCCTCATGTTCCTTCTTTGATCTGTGCTTTCCTTTTGGGGTTTCCCCTATCCCGTTGTCATCCTTTCCACTCATCTTACCCTTTAACGACTCTTTCTCTTTAATGACGTATGTTCTTAAATCAAACATCAGACTGGAGGGGAGCTGACCTAGGCCTTGTATCCCTAGAGGTTTCCTCCTTAAAAAGGGTTTTTTCTTCTCCTCCATGCCAGTGGTCATAATATTAGCTTAGGTTAATGTGCTGTCTTAGGTTACTTAGTTAGGTTCCACTGTTGGAAGGAGGCAGACAATGGCCCAGACTTTCCACTCTCCCCTTAGGAAGTCTGCCTTAATCTTTTTGTCAGTTTTCAGTCATCATTCTTGCCTCTTCAATGCTCAACACCCAATAGGGTATTTTTGAGGGGCTTCTTCCTAATATACCTTTTGCCGATGGAATCATCACCGCAGCACCTATGGTGGGGGAACCCTCCTCTATGGTTCCTCATGATGTACCCTAATAGGGTGGTCTAGCCCGTGGATAGAGAGGTGGAAGACCTCAATATATAAATCATATTCACAAAGTAAGTCATGTCACACAAGCATCTTCTCATCCAGTTGCATAAGCACAATCGAATGGAAAGGCTTTAAGCCTGAGGTTTGACTTAGTGGAGCGACTACATCACTCCCCCATGAGGCTTTAATAGGTAGCTCACCCAGGGCCTTTCCAGGATTCATTCCTTTTGTCCCACCATTCACCCCTACTCCTCCAGCAGCATGTCTCTCTTACCCGTGGGATCCTTCCTAAGCTATCTTTAGCAGACTGAATCATCACTGTGGCACCTATGGGGGGGTAACCTTCCTCTAGGTTTCCTCGCGTTGTACGCTAATAGGGTGGTATATCCCATGGACAGAGAGGCAGAAATCCACAACATAAATCATATTCACAAAATAAGTCAAGTCACCCAAGCATCATCTCACCCAGTTATGTAACCACAATCGAATTAAGGTTTTTACAGCATGTGAATCTCAGAGCTCTGAAAGCAAACTGTCTCCAGCTTTCCACAGCACACACACTATGATAAACTGAGGCAGTGAAAGACAATATAAAGCCTATGTGACCATATATCCCATGGTTCACTGCAAAAATTCACCTTAAAGAGCACAAAAACAAAGTGAAGAAACATGAAGACAATAGAAAACAGGGTGAAGTAATGCAAAGTCCAAAGAGAACAATGGGCACTTTATGTTACTTTGAGATGCATTGTTATTTGCTTCACTTTGTGGAGTAGTAAGCAAGATTTGGGTTCTATGTGAAACACTACGCATAGTAAATTTTAGGCACTTCGGCCACCAATACTGGCAACTGTACTGTAGCTCATGATTTACTGTATGATCCTACTGAATGTAACTAATGCAACCCCCTGTGTTGTCCCTATTCTCCATAAAATGCCAATGGTTTGTTATGTCGATAATTCCTATGATTTGTGACTTATCTTGCTATCATTGTAGTTTGTTAATTGCTGCCAGTAACTAATTCCAGGAAGCCACCAAAAATGAACCCATGCTCTCAGTGGGAGTTCCCAGTTACCAAATTTCAATAAATAAATACAGTGCCAAGTTTGAGAAATTCATTGCTGCTTTTTTTTTTTTTTTTAACGGGAGAGACACACTAAGCTGAAAGCTTGTTTACAGGTGCAACCTAGGAGCACATGAAAGTTAAGTGACTTGCTCAAAGTCACACAGTATGAAGTGGTGGCTGTAGGATTTAAACTCATATTTCTAGGTTTGCATATCAGAGCCTTAAACCGCTGTGCTATATTGCCTCCTTCATTCTGTGTAGTTTCCTGAAAATGGAACAAATGAATTTTCCCAATTTTGTCCAACCCTAATCCTGAGTAACTGCATTTCAAAAATGGGTAAAAGCAGGACTTCTTTGGAAATGAGATACTGCAGTCCAGTTGGGCTGTCCTAGGTAACAAAACTATTATGTATTTATGTATGTATGTATGTTCAGTATGTTCAGTCTATCTATCTTTCTATCTATCTATCTATCTATCTGCTTATCTATTAATATGTGATATGCAAAGGGGAGCTGTATGATGCATGGATTATCTATACAAGTGGTGTTTGACCTCGAGTAACCTCCCAAGTGGTGTAAACCATGTATGAGGTGTCTGGGGGGAAACTCCATAAATATGAACAAATCATGTATCACACGGCTCCTCCTGCATATTTTATTTATTCAGTAGGAGAGGAACTTTTGTGAAAGTTTAATGCAGCAATATTTTTTTCATACATTAATTCATTTGAGAAATTGTGAAGGTGTATTTGTTTATTTGGCATATCAAACCTTTGTGTGTCTGCGGTTGCTAAGGCTGTCACTATGAATGCACCATCATGGTGTCATGTTCATGGACTAACTTTATTGCTGTTTAGTTAATGGCTGGTTTGTACTGAGTGTTGTAGCTTAAGATGGCTGTTGTGTTTATCGGGTACAGTTTTAGTGGCCTGGGCTGCACTAGTTATATGACCCTGTATCACCATCATTGTTTTCTTTTTTGTGCTTTTCTTTTCTTAATTTAATATTTATGGAATCTGGTATTTAATTTGCAGTGATCAAGTGGGATTGGAACCAGGAGTGAGTAGGACAGGAAAAGCAGCGAGTGCAACGTGAGAGTGGAGTATCAGTGAGAGACAAGAGTGGTGAATGAATTAAAGAAAACAGAGATGAACGTACTCTATTCTATTTTGTAAATCCTCAGTGTGTTAGAGTACAGCAGCAGTAGACAGAGACCAGGAAAATAAATGTGTGGACAGGTAGGCAGATGGGTGTCAGGGTTGTGGGGAAATTGAAAGTTTCAGAGCTGAGATTGTGGTTTACATTTGAGGTGAAAAAGAGGTTTTAATAAAATTTAAAGACTCTGTTGTAGTAAAGGAAAGAGATGATTTGTGTAGTACAGTGTGAAACAGCATGTAAAATGTTTTTTTTTTTTGGTGAATTTCCATTTGGGTAGTTATAGGGGGCATAGGGTTGTGGGGGATGTTCTACAAGCTGGTGGGGGCTAATATCTCTCTGGCTAGTAGTGGCTACATGAAGGCTTGGATTAGGAACCTGCACTTGAAGGTCAAAGAAAAGACATTGAATTAGGCAGTGGAACATTCAGGAACATGCGACAGATCAAACTGCCTCCAACAAGGGTCTGTGCCAACTTGGGCCTATTCTACTACCTAGGATACCCAGCCACATTCAAGATTTCCAACAACCTATTCATTTGACAGCCCTGAGGTGGCTTAAAACTCTGCTACCACCAGCTGGCCCAAAACAGTCCTCCACCATTTTCTCCCAGGTCAGGGGGACCTCAAGATGATTATGCTCCATAGAATACTCACAAGTGCACTCACCAGGATAAAGGGTGGCCCTCCACCACCAATCCCACTCAGTGATGACATAAAATGTCTACTCCCACCCAAATAGTGGTGGAGAAACAAAAATGGAGAACAGGACCAGGCCACTGAAAGGACCATGCCCTACAATCCTGCTCTTGTAGCAGAAGCAGCATCGCTGATTCCAAGGACTCCTCCTGCTCAGCACCTCTCACACTGGGGCCTAATAAGTTTGTGGCCTTGTTTTCCAAAACAGGGTAACCACCATGCCTGCCAGCTTCCTCCAAAGGCCCAACCACCTCATCTTGGAAGGTTTGATCCTAAGCAGAAGTGGTGGCAGCTGCACCACTCCCAATAGGTGAGGTCCAACAGTGCCAAATAAACTAGATCACATGGTGACTCACATGATTGGCACTAGCTCCTCAACAAGTGACACTTTCACTGATTTACATATATAGCATGTCCTCATACTGTTTTATAGGATTTTAGCTATTGTATGGTACTGGGCAGTGTAAGTAGCATGGTCTCCTCTGATAAAAGTTCTCATCCACTCAGGAATCCAGCACAATTAAGACCACATGATCCCTTAAAGGGGCAATGCAATTGTGTTCCCTCTGTGAATTCTATATATCTCACCTATGCACTGCCCACTTTAATTGTGGTACCAGCTGTCATATTAGCATGGACCTTCCCAAACCCTGCAGCTTACATGGTCTGCCATACTGTAACACCATCTGGAGCAGGTTGCATCCCCCCAGCCGGTACTTCTGAAGAATCCCTGACTGTACTCCTAAAGGTTCACTACCTGAAAGTGAGTCTTCCTGCTCATTCCCAGTTATCCCAGCAAGATCCAAGCAAGGGTGTAGTGTGAAGGAGGGTTCATGGCCAATTTTTTTCAAGATAAGAGAGGAAGAAAGGGAAGAGGGAGGGAATACCAGAATGGAAAATGTTGCTCCACATTCCCCCATACTACTTGAAGGGACCTGCTTATATGATTCCCCTGGTCCAACTAGCCACTCTAACCTAAAGCTATGCTAAGCAGGCCTCTTTCACTCAGTTTACTGTGGTAACATAGACACAGAGAAAGTCATGGCAGATAATGACAGCTTGGCCCACTTTGTTCACCCATTTTCCCTACCTATTGTAATACCACAGACACCACTTGATCTATGGCTTTATCCCCTCTTTCCTAACCACTAAGGTTTCCTTATTCCTATCCAATACATTTTTGAATTATGTTATTGTTTCATCCCTTACCACCTTGACTGTGGTGCTGTTCCATGCATCCAGCACCCTTTCATTGAAGAACTTTCTCACATTTCCCCCCAAGTCTACCTCCCTCAAGCTTCATAGCAGGAACTCTTGTTCTTTAACATCTTTTTATCTGAAACATGCTTCTCTCCTGTACCTTAAATATATACCCTTGAGGTATTTGAAAGTCTCCCTCCTTTCCTCCAGAGTGTACATATTAAGATCCTTCAGTCTCTCCTCATATGGCTTTTGGTATAGATCCTTATGTCATTCCAGAGATGTGGCCTACGGAACTGGATGCAGAATTCCAGATGTGGTCTCTTCAATGAATTGTACAGTGGTATCATTCACCACATCCTTCTTTCTGCTGGTGGTACCCCTTCCTATGCCTCCCAATATCCAACAGGCTCTTCCCACTGCCTTATAACACTGCTTGGCCACTTTCATATCATCAGATATGATTACCCTCCCGGTCCCATTCTTCTACGGTAGCCATCAGCATGTAGTCCCCATTCATGTACTCCATTCCATCCTCGGGGTTTGTGTGCCTCAAGTGCATTATTTTGCACTTTTCTCACAATTAATCTTGGTTGCCACACTCTTTACCACTCTTCAAGCTTATTTAGATCCATCCTTATTTTTTCCAGGCACCCTGGAGTGTCAACCCTGTTTCAGATCTTTGTGTCATGTGACAAAATGCATACCTTCCCTTTCAACCCCTCTGCAGCATCTTTGCAAAAGACATTCGTGTCAGGGGCTCAGAAGGTAGCACACTCACCTCTGAGACTGGGAGTTCAGGGGGGCTGTGGGTTCAGTTCCCAATATCCCAATACTGACACTGTAGTACAGCATGAGAGAGGTGCTGCACTTCTGAGGTGCCATCTTTCAGATAAGACGTTAAACTGAGGTCCCATCTGCCTTGATTGGTGGAAGTTCAGGTGGATGTTAAAGATCCCATGACACTTATCGAAAAGAGTAAGGGAGTTTTTATTGAAAACACATCAAAACACATCAGTATACATGAAGAGTATATAAGAAATAAAGGAAAAAAATGCAAAGGTCACATTTTAAATTCAATCAGTAAATCATTCCACAAATTTTCCTAACTTATTACAAAATCAATATAATATAAAAAGAAAAAGAGAAAAGTTTATACAGTTCTTATGACAAACCTTATCCCATTTGAGTGTATATACACATATTGTTTCCCCCTTTTATTTTTTTTCCTTACTTATATTTAATAAAAATATGCAATCCTCACCATCATTGAAAAACTTTCATGGAAGTAGAAATTTCTTTATCCTTCAAAAAAATCTGATCTCATTGCTTCCATTCTTAATATATAAAAGGTAATATAAGACATAAATTTGTGCTGTAAGATCCACTGACATCTGGCCTGCCACATATAAAATTTTAAACAACAAAAAAAAAATGTTAGTGTGCCCCAATTATAAGAGGTAATAAGGTGAGGGGAAAAACCCTAAAACCAAAGTCTGGTAATCTAACTTTAACAACTATTTATGATTCAATTTTAAACCCATAAAAGCCCATAGACCTTTTACATAGGTACATTTAAGCAAAAAACGATCCGCAGTTTCCACTAAAGCATGGCACTGTTAATATGGGCAATAGGTTTCTCTCATCATCTTATGCTTAGCATTTCCCTTAATATTTAATCTTCCATAAACAGAGAGACACAGAACTTCACACACGTCAAGGAACTCTGAGGTTATTTAACTGTTTAATAACATACTTTTTAAGTGAGGGAGGCCCATTTACAAATTCAGCCTCATCTGGGTAAATCTTCCCAAGAATAGTTTTATATAACTTAACTCCAATATTTTCTCTCACCAATGAGTGAGAAATAGATCATTTAAATAGTTTTTGAGCACAAAGTTTAAAAAATAATGGAACATAAACAGGATTTGGGAGCCTAGGAGGAAGGACTTCCCATAACTCAAAAAAACATTGTAAGGCCTTCGACAGGGTCTCTCATACCTTTCTTTTTTCCATCATGGAGAGGATGGGATTCCCATGAAGGCCTTCTTAGGGGAATCAAAAATTTATATGCAGCCCCTACTGCCAGGGTGTTTTGCAATGGATGCATATCACAAGAAGTTAAATTAGCAAATGGGACTAGGCAAGGATTCCCTCTCTCCCCTATTTTGTTTAACATCTATTTAGAATCCTTGCTTAGGGCACTTAACTTAGATCCTAGGATCCAGGGGATCAAAATCTGGGGGTAAGACCTCAAATTGTCTGTTTTTGTAGACAACATACTTTTAGAGTTACAGGATTCAGCTGAGGGCTTTAGACAGGCAATGGGAATTATACAAAAATACTCAGCAGTTTCAAACTATAAGTTGAACTTCAACAAAACACAAATTCTCCCTCTTACACCACACACTTTTAGAGCAGTCTTCAAGCCACTACAGATCTACTGTCCCCTAAATTAATTAAATACCTGGGTATATGGATTACTCCTAATATCCATCTTTCAGATGAGATATTAAACCGAGGTCCCATCTGCCTGGATTGGTGGTAGTTCAGGTGGATGTTAAAGATCCAATGGCACTTATCGAAAAGAGTAGGGGATTTCCCTGGTGTCCTGGCCAAATTTCCCTCACTCAGTAAAAAATACCACCAGCAGCTTAATCTGGTTCAAGGTCAGTTGGCATTCATCTGTATCCCCTCCCCTGGGTCATGCTTGAAAATAGGCAGGACTTGTCTAGTGAACTTACCCGGTCAACAAAAGCTAAATAAATATAGAGGAAGGAGCGGAAATCAATCTGGAAAAACTCCTAACCATAATCAGAGGAGACATGCTCAGATGGAATAAACTTCCACTTAATTTTACAGCCAGGTTAGGATTGAACCTACTGACTAGGCCGCTGTACCCGATTCATTTAGCACCATATCTTTTCTCTAAGTCCTGGTTTATCAAAATTAAAAAGTTATTATCTGACTTTCTATGGAATTCTAAGCCTGCTAGGAAAAAGCATTCTGTCTTACATCCTCCACAAGACATAGAAGGATTTAAGAAGCTGGATCTCCAATTATATTATGTGACTGGACAGCTAGGGTTAATGGGATGGTGGAATGGATGGGGGGGGGGCGGGATATGTGCCAACCTGGCTTCAAATAGAGAGGCAGATTCTAAAAGATTTTGGAGTTTCCACAGAAGCATTACTTTTTTCCCACCCAGAAAAGCTCCCTAAAAAAGGAAGAAAACTGATTCCAATAGGAAAAACGGTGAATGCTTGGTGGTCCTTTCTAATGAAGGCACAGAAAAGTGGACAAGAGAAATCACGGGATCAACCGATATTGGGCAACCCGAATTTCCAACTAGGAGGACAAATTATTACAAAACAATGGGCCAGACAGCTATGGGGCCTTAAGCTGTGTGATTGTATACATGAGGATAGAGTAATTCTTCCACCACAATCTGAGGGATTGCATTTTTTCTAGAAGATGCAGCTTATTAATTAACTGAACAGGGTGAAAAAGGGATGGTGGATCCCCAGGACAATGGGTTTACTTTGGAGACACTAAATGGGGTAGATCTTGCAAATAAGCCCATCTGGCAGGTTTATAGGGTGCTTTTGAATTTTACTGGCTCAGGCTCCCCAGTTCAAATCCTATACTGGGATAAGATCATGTCTCCCCTAAGGTCTAACTGGAAGATTGTATGGAAGAGCTATAAATATATATCCATACCTAAACTCAAGAATATGCAATTATTTATCTCTTCTAATATGTACTGTACTCCGGCTAAGTTATGTGCGAGAAACCTCAGACAGACAGACCTATGCTTTGGGTGTGGTGAGAAGCAAGGGGATATCTTGCATGTGATGTGGGATTGCTCTAAAATTCAGCTGGTATGGATCAAAATTAAACAAAACATGGACCCCATATTAAACTATTCAGAGCTCATACTACCTATGACCTGTGTGCTTGGGGACATGACTCAGGTTTCAGGGGTTATAGCCAAATACTACCTTTCTTTACTCACTGCCTTCATCAAATCGTTGGTTTTAAAGCACTGAAAAGATAACCTTACTTATACATATGGTCAGTGGGTGGGGGAATCTTATGAGAACCCTGGGAATGATATGGAGGCAGATGTTGGGTGAGGGTAAGATTGGATTATATAATAAAAGGTGGTTGGCTTTGGAAGAAGTTTATTCCATGCAACTTGAAAATACCCAGAGCAGGGGCCTGTCTGTCGGGGTGAGATTATCAGATGAATAATGGTCTGAATTTTGGCTTATTTGTTATGTTTATCTTTTAATAATATGTAACTAATTTTAACTATTCCTATAACTGTATATAGTATTGGAATATAAAGATCTGCTGACTAAGAAGGGGTGGGGGGACTCACTTTCTTTTCTAGGGGATGCAGCTGCATTTTGCTTATCTGACCTTAGCAGTAGTAGCTAAAATAAGCCAAATATATTTTGTAATCTTGGGTTAGATTATTGCCTATCCTATCTTCTGGGTTGGATAATGGTCAGATAATTATTAGAGGTACAGGGCTCTCTATTGCAGCTGTGTATGTACATAGTTCTTGATGTACATAGTATCCACAGCCAGTTTTGGGCTGGGGTGCCAGGGTTATTCCCTGGTATATATGTGTGCAGGTCTTTGTGTGTTTTGTCTGTGATATGTATGGAAAAAATCTAATAAACAAATTTAAAAAAAAAGCCTTTCTAAATTATTCAATTCCCATAAATGTTGTAAAGCCACCAGACTAAAGGGGTCAAAATTAAAATTCTGGGAAAAAATAAAGCATAAAAAAGATTAAGGGATCTACCATATTTAAACCTCTTTTGGTTATAGATAGATAAGTGAAACAGCACTTAACGGGGTTAAGACTACTTCCCCATAACATAGAAAAAAACAGACACATAAGCAAGTTTCTAAAGCCAAGGGGGAACACCATAGCAACATGCAATAGCCCAGGTATAATACATTTTTTTATTATAAGAATTCTTTTTATTTTTGACATACTCCACCCTTTCCACCTCTGTACCTTCAATTCTGCCTTCTTTAATTCAGTTTTCCAGTTCTCTAATTGAGATTCTGGGGTCCAAAAAGTATACTTAATATTTTGCAAGGTTTTGAAGTAACAATAATTCCAGATATATTTATCTGACTGCCTATTACTGGCCCTAAGAAAAGGCCTTTTGATTTCTCTAAATTTAGTTTAGAATTTGAAACCTTCTCATAATCAACAAGGCAGTTTATTACTGCAAAAATTTGATTTACGTTAGATAATAAAACACAAATATCATCCTCATAGGCTTGTACTACCACAGTATCCTCTCTCTGATTTCTTGATATACTAGGGAGGGTTTTGGAGAAATCTAAACTTCTGAGTAAAGGGTCTAGAGTAAATGCATACAGCAAGGGGCTTAAGGGGCAACCCTGTCTTACCCCAGATTTTACTAAAATAGGAAGGGTAGGCCTCCCTTTAATAACTGGGTGAACTGAGACAGACTCGTACATTAATTTGATCCACCTTATGAAACCTAGAGGTACCCCATAATGTTTTAAGACTGCAAATAAAAAAGGCCTAAAAACCCTATCAAAGGCTTTATTCTGATCAAAAGATAAAATACAGCTCTGTGATGGGCATCCATTTGCATATTCAATTATGTCCCTAATAATTATTAAAGCACTCTGAATTCTTCTATCAGGGATCCCTCAAAACCATAGATGATATAACAAATCACCAGATACTTCCCAAAGTCTATTATTAAGCACTTGAGACAAAATTTTAAAGTCAGAATTCAAAATTGTAATGGGTATCCAATTTTTCAGTTTGGATTTATCCTCTCCCTTAAAGAGATATACTAATAAACCAGATGTAAAATTTAATGACATACAGGGAGCTTTTGGAAGGGACAAGAAAACCTTTTCAAGACATATTGCCAAGATATTACTAAAACTTCTATAAAACTCATAAGGTACTCCATCCTGTGCTGGGGATAACTCTAATTTTAAAGAAAGAATAGCTGTAAGAATTTCAGGAGCTAGTATAGGGTCAGCTAGTTTATAAAGTTCCAAATGGGGGGCTAGGGTTTCCCCTTCTCCTCTTCAGTGCCTCCCCCGTTAACATATTTAACCAGTAACATTTGGTAGATAGTAATTTTCTAGACGTCAATCATTTTTCTTATATTTCATCTTTCTTCTTTCAATTGGTCATATATTTCTCTTTCTCTGTCACCTCTTGTTTGCCTAATTTTTGCTGTTAATTTCTGTTTTTGAATCTTGCATTCTTTGTCAAACCATGTGCATTCTGTCTTGTCCTTTAATCTATTGTTGATCCCTTTATACAATCAGCCTTGTATTTTTTTTTTCCAAAAGCTCTACCATGTAGTCCATAATTTGCTGTTTAGTCTTACTATCAAGGAATTTATAGAACTCCTGTACTCCCTTTGAGATCAATATTTGATATACTTCATTTTCCACCCAACCTTCCCATTTAAGTGTTTTGTTGTTCCTAATTTCACTAATATGTTTCTCTGATACATTTCTTGTTTTACACTGTTTTCACCAACATTTAACCCTGTTAAAATTACTGGTAGGTGATCATGTTCTGACTTAGAAAGAATATGTAAGGTATTCCAACAAGTGGGATCCTCATTCCAAAGAACTAAATTAGGTAAAGAGATCCCATTAGATCTAACAAAAATACCTCTCCTCTATCAATCACCTTCTAACCTACCATTCGAGGGGTACAAATTGGCTATGGCCAATAACTTCCAAAGTTGATGACAAGCCTGATTACATGTTAAGTCTTGTGTACTTCTAATAAAATCTCTTTCGAAATTTATATGTCCAAAGAAAGAATCTTCTATTAAACCATCAAAATTTCCAGTTCTGGCATTCATATCACCCACCACCAGAAGATCTATTTTTGAGTATCCTATTAGTACTTCAGATATTATTTCTTCAAAATGGTCTCAAACTCATTTACAGTGAAATTTAGAACCATGAGGTGATATGTAAAAATTAACGAACTTAACCACCTTCCTTAATGTCTTGATCAGGGAGACTATAAAGTTGGTTTCTATACATACATTTTGTTATAACGTACAGATATTTATTCTGATATATGTTGCTAATCTGCTAGAAGACCATCCAAATGTATTGTCCCTAGTTGCAGGGACATAAGAAACCTCATATCCATACCAATTTATTTGATCCTCAGTCTCATGCTAGGTTTCTTGACAACATACTATACCACCCTGATTAAAATAATTTTCATAGTCTTTTTCTCCTATCTTTTTGACAAACCCTGCCAAATTCCATGATATAACTTTAATTCCATCCTTAATCTTTCCTATACTAGATAGTATAGAAATCGCATCCACTAAATCTGAATGATCAAATCTGTCTTGTAAACTTTCTGTACTATTTTCAGTCCTTAATTTATTTTCCATGCTTTTACTTGGAGCCCCATTTTAATTACATTTAAATCAATCAGAAGCATCCCCAAGTTGTCTAATGTATTACTTTTTTTGAAGTTGCTGAGCTATTTGTGATGAATCACTGTTTTAGTCGCACATTGGACACCCAACTTGCCCAATCTTACACTGCTATAATTATCAAACTAATTACATATAGAACCTTTTAACTTGTAAGAATTTTCTCTTTTGAGTCTTGACATACCTAACAGAAAAAGTACCACTGGAGCTTCAGAGATCTCTGGGTCCCCCTGATGGATGTTAAATTGCACCTGATTGAAAAAAGATACCTGCAGTCACTTAAAATGTAATAGATACCCATTCTTCCAAATGTAATTTGCTATAGTAGCAGAAGCAAAAAAAAAAAAAACTTTGATAGTATTAGTACGGCTATCCTCACTTTTCCTAATTTCTTGTATGCCACCCTCTAATATTTCAAGTTCTGCTGATACAAAGATTTGCTGTATTGTATATTGTTTTAGTAATTCACTTGTAAATTCTACCATTCCTCTTTTATAGTAAAACAAAGCAATGGCTTACTTGTTCCTTGAGTCAGTATTGCATGGTTTGCAAGTTATCACTGACTGCTCCAGGTTTCACAGAATGGATTTTCTTATTGTCCACATCTTTTGTTTGTTCCCCTATGTGGGTACCAGAAGCCTCTCTTCCCTGCATGGTTTTGCAAAACTCTTTTATGGCAATCCCTTTTTACAGCATTGTTCATGAAGGGACTGTAACTCATTAAGATTTTCAATATTTTCCCCTAAATCACATTTCAAAAAATCTTGTTCCCTTACCCTTCCTATATTAGTCAAATTATTGTTTGTCAAATCTTCTGGTTTCTCTGGGTCTTCCAAGGGTATAGTTATTATTGTTTTTGTTTGAGTTTGTTCATGCCTATCTTTCTTATACTTTGTTTCTCGCTCTCACTCTTCTTTATACTTATACTATTTTTTCCCTTCCCTAAACCCCTTTCTTGTTTTTCTCCATAATATTCTTTTTAACTTTATATCTTTTTCTCTTATTATGCTTTCTATTTATCTTCCTCTTTTTTCCCATATTTTCTGGGGTAGATAGCATCACCAATTCTAACAAATCTGATCTTATGTTATTACCTGGACTATGTGATTCTAGAAGATTACCAAATCTGTTTATTTTGGTGGAGACATTTTGTCTAGTTTACATATTACCATAACTAATTTTGCATCCGCAACTGTAATGTCATATCTTATATTTTCCATTTCATATTTTAAGGCCACTAACTGCTTCATACAGAGCAAATTGGCTTTATATTGATGTCCTAGTAATTTATCCAAGTCATCACTTAAACAATCCAGTACATATTGTGGTTTTATTCCCCTCATATCCCTGACCCTTGCCTCTACAATCTTAATCATTGTCCTTGTTTCAGTATACTTATGTTGTTCAGTGGTTTCAGGGACTATTCTAATGCCTCTTTTGTTCTCTGTAGTTCTGAAGTAACATCTCTTAACTCAACTTCTGGAACCAACAGGAAGTTCCTTTGTCCCCTACCATCTTTACCATCATTCATAAACATTTTCATCAAATTTACCTCATTATAACTCACTACAGAAATATTTGAATTACTACTAATTTCTGACTTCTCAATATCCCTAGAAAATGACTATTCTCCTATAAGGATACTAACACTGTCCTCCTCACAGAGCAACCAGTGAGACTATTCGAGACCTTTGCTTAATAGATTTTGTTGTGGATTCTGGGATAGCTGAGTAATCTCCTGTGTAGCACCCCCTGAATTCTCTATTTGTCTAGAAGTCTAAGTTAATGATGTTATTTCTAAGCCAGTTTTTTTATTTTTACATATCAAATGATCTGCAATTTTAGACTGTTTAAACGTTCTTAATTTCTTCCCACAGTCAATAAGTGATTGCCCTAGGATAGGTGAAGTAGCCTTCTGCTTCTGCCTTTGAAGCCTAGTGTTAACCATTTTACTCTAAGATTTGGTCTACACTAAATAATTTAACCAGTTTAACAGGTTAGCAGTTCCTTCTCATTTATCTATTCAGTTTACAAAATAATTCTGACGCAGTTAAAGGCTGTTAGATGGAATTGCTACTATAGGTTGGAGACATTAAATAATTTTTTAATTAGCTCATGTAATACAGGAAGATTCATCAAACATAAAACATAAAAAGCTCCCAAATGCTAAGTGCATTCTAATATGCTAAATGAAATATACAAGCAATAAATAAATAGAACAGAAAATTCCACAGGCTTAATCTGTCCAAAAATATAGTGCTCAAAAACCTGGCTCATTCAGATGGATTGGTTGGCTTCAATTTTTGATAGTCTCAGAGCAGGCAAAAGCACCTCCACGACTGTTATCTTGGCCAGTTTGTTTCTTTTTTCAAGCATGCTCATGAAATTAGAATGCTAGACCAAACTTCAATATGGTTCAAGTCACACCTTCTCAGTCTCTTTGGAGTACAGCAATTAAAGTACCAATTACTTTGGGTGATTTGGGCAGCTTGGTTAAATCATTAGGTTCAAATGCTTCCCCCTTCGGTAAAGAATTTCATTCTGAAGATAAGGTAAATAAACACTAAAGGAAAAAGAAAGAAACAGACTAGCTCAGTCCTGTTATGTAAAATAAAATTTGCTTTAGTCCAAAAAATCTTAGAAAACAATCTGCACTCTTTAATAAATGACCAGTGCCATTTACATAAATGCCTGTGTAAAGAAAAAGCTAATATGGGCTTATTTCTAAAAGTTTTAAAACATTTAATCAGCTCTATAGCCTAAATATTCAAATCACCCCACTAAATGGAGGCAGTATAGTGCAGTGGGTAAAGGCTCTGAGATCTGGAGACCTGGGTCTGAATTCTACAGCTGCTTAGGTGCATACTATGTGATCCTAGACAAGTCATTAAAATTCCTTGTACTCCCAGGTCGCATCTGGAAATAAGCGTTGGCTTAGTGTGCTACTCCTGGTTAAACAATATTCCCTTTAACTCCTGGTTAAAACCCATAAAAATATGCTCCTGTACATAGTTTAGTCCCTTATTTCCCCTTATATAGCCTCCAAAGGAAAGTACTGTAGCTCCATTTTCATTGGAGCAAAATGGAGCAAAGTACACAAAAATAGTAGGAAAACATCTACTAATTCAAAACAAAAAAATATGATCTGTTTAATAGACTGCCACTTACTTGCCACTGTCTCCCACTATTCGAGTTCAGGTATAAGAAGTTGACAACGCTCCTTTTTCTACAGCTCAATGCAAGGAGCAACACGTTGCTTCTCTCACTCACTTGCTTATTTGCTTGCTCGCTCGCTCCCTCCTTCTCCCTTCTCCAAGAAGCTCTTCTCAGTGAAGCAAATCAATGACAAATCAGCAGCAAGTAACCAGCAAACAAAGGGTGGAGGCAAACCAAAAAGATTCACAGCACTGATCAAATGGCAGCTCGAAAGGACACAGCTGCAGCACTCCTTGTTCGAATCTATATCCCAATTCAGCACTTGCGTCATAAATACTTCATACGTCAAAAGGATGAGCATATTCTTGAATTAGTCAAGACAAATCGCCTGACCTCCCTTCCCCGACAAACTTGAAATCCTAGTTTATTAAAAATGGACTATGAAAATAAAACACTTAACTAAAACAACTATAGCAACTGTACTAGGAGTAATAGAATACTGTTTGTAAAAACTGTATAAACAGCAGTAAGTGCTAACACATTGTGGCTTAATTACACACATGTCCCTTCTATTTTTCCAGAACAATAAAAATAGTTCAGTTCATCCCATGGGGGAAAACTGTCGATAATGTTATACTGTGGTTGGGCTTCTTTCTTCTCTCTTCTTGGGTGTCGGTCTTCCTTCTTTCCTTCCTATCACCGCTGTGAAAGGTGTTTTGGTCCTCAGTCTCTTGTTCACAGCTCCATCAGCTTTACATATCGCCCCTACAAACAGACACACACAAGAGGGCAGCGAACCATATAAGCTGGATTCGCAATAAGATGCTCTGGTAAGATTGCAAACTCATAGCACCGATGGCATACCTTTTTACGAATTTAAAACCAGCATTGTGATCTTGTTACTGTCGTTTCATTCACAGACAGGCAGTGCGTGTTGTGTCCTCTCAGCTATCAGTCCTCCCAGTTCGTCCATGGACGGCAATTCTATCCAGCTGAGGAAAGCACTAGGGGGTTGCACCTTTTTGGGATGGCACAACTAAACAGTATCATCAAACAGCAGGATCCCAGTGGATCATGCATTCTTCTGAATATTGCAACCTGGGTCAGCAGTCCAAATGGGGGTGGCTGACAATGTGTCTGGTGCATCACTGGAATGGACTGAATACCACCTATGGGGGATGTGCCAGCACATCCCAGATGCGCTACGGCACCAAAGGCAATATTCAGCCAGGAAATGCAAATGGACCCATTATGCATGGAGCAAATGGCCCTTATGCATGCCCATTATGTGTTCATTTTCATGCCTGCACCTGGCAGGATGTGCTCCCAAGCCCCATTGTCCATTGCCATATTGTCAGAATAATCCTGTCCATATTAGTGGATCCCCAGCCCACCTCCTTGATGCCATTCACACAACCCTTTTCCATTTCCATAGTGTAGTGGCCCCCACAATCACTGAACCACAATTGGAAGAAAATATGTCCTCTCTGGTCCAAACACCCACATTGAATAAGAATCCCATGTTGCATTTTTTTCATAGTGTAGCAGACCCCCCCATGCAGTAGGCAGGCCCCCTACCACCTGCACCACTGCACCACCTGTGCCAGTGACTAACACAGCCCTCCACACCCTGTCATGACCAGCCACTGACTAAAGTGTACAGAGCTGTACTGTATATTGGACAAGCTCATTGGTCAAACAATGAGCTTGTACAATGTTCAGTACAGCTCTATACGGTTCAGCTGGTGTCTAGCCATGCCAGGGTGTGGAGAGCTTTGCCAGTTGCTGGCACGAGTGATGCAGGGGTGTGTGAGGAGGTCTGGGCACTGAATCAAATGCCTCACTGAAATCCAGGTACTAGATATCCACTGCATGACACCTGTCTCATTGTCTGGTTACCCAGTCATAGTACTTCACCAGGCTGGCCTGACAGGATCTTCCTGAGACAAACCCATGCTGTCTGCTGTCCTGTAGCCCATTAGCCTCTAGGAGGGAAACCAGCATTGCAATGATGGATGTGAGGCTTACTGATCTGTAGTTCCCTGACTCATCCTTGGGCCCACTCTTGTGGAAGGAAACTACGAATACCATCCTCCAGTCTTGAGGTAAACTCCCTGATTCCAGGGAGGCATTGAACAGGTCTGCCAAAGATTCTGCCAGGACTTCTGTCAGCTCTTTCAGCACTGTGGATGTATGCTATATGGCTCTGGCACATTGCCCACCCTCAGTGCTCGCAAGCCCTCCGGTATTTTGCCCACTGAGATTTCCCTATCTGTCACCTCTCTCCTTGCCCATCATCCCTCCCACTTGGGTACAGCTCCCCCTTTCTCATTAATAAATGCTGAGCAGAAGCAATTGTTTAATGCTTCTGCCTGTTCTCCCCCTGTTTCCACCCACCCGCCATCACTCTTTATCCTTACTATTTGGTCTTTACAACTCCTTTTACTTTGGAAACATGGACTTTGATGGCAGACAATGACTGCTTGGCCCACCCAGTCTGTTCTGTTCTCTGCCCAGCTGGCTGGCTAGCATGGCGGGGAGAGTGGTCAGTTTTGATGTACAGTGTGCATGGTTTGTATCTGGAGTGGTGCGATTGTTTTTGTGCCGCAGGCTGTCTTGTGTTTTTAATTTCACCCCCCTCCGACATGTATCCCCTGAAGTTGAGAATCCTTAAGTAGAGGAGTATGGGGGATAGGGGGCACAGCCCTCCAACATAGATGTATCTCCAGTCACTGCCTTGCAGTTCACTGCAAGTGCACATCACCATAATTCATTTTCAGCGATGTACACTCGCCCAAATGGTGATCACTATTCTGCAATTGCCATTAAGTCCTAAAATCAATCCTTGATATTCCTAAGAAATAAGATAATATATTTCTGAGTAGCCTAGTGGACTTCCCAATCCCTAATGACCCCAAGAAATATGTTAGTATATCCCCATGTAGTCTAGTGAACCCCCTGATCCCTGATGTCCCTGAACACTAGTTCAATATTTTCCCTGGTAGTCTAGCAGATCCCCCTCTCAATTCCTGATGCCCCACCAAACCATCATTGTAGCCTTCCCTGATGATGATGTGGCCATTACCCCACCCCACCCCTGTAGGGAGTGCCACCCCATTCCCCATCCTGTCATTGAGCTAGGGACCAGCACAGCTCTCCTCACTCCACCATGCCTGGCAATCGACTGAGCTAACAATGAGCACCTACTGTATGATAAAATAAGGGCCCTTTTTCACCTTTAAAATAAAATAGATTCAGAGACTCCATTGGCAGATAAGAGCCATTGGGCCCATCCATTTTGCCCATTTAAGTTAGCTCACAAAGTGACCATTGACCCTTATTGGTCATTTGCTTAGCTTTTTCTTCCTGTCTCTATTATTCCTTTGTTTCTATCCCATGCATGTGTAACACCTGCCTCAGTGTGGGCTGCCACAATGTCCTGGGGCAGGCTATTCCATGCATCCATCACTCTTTCCATGAAAAATAAATTTCTAATAATTCCCCTTATGTGGCCACCCTTCAATCTCATGTCTTACCGTCTTGTCCTGGCACTACTGTCGAGATGAAATATGTTGTCCTCTTTCACCTTGTTTATGCTCTTGAGGTACTTGAATATTTCTATTATGTCACCTCTCCTCCTGCTCTGTTTCAGGGGTACAAATTTAGGTTCCTCACTCTCTCTCTCCTTGTAAGGCTTGTGATGTAATCCATTCACCATTTTGGCTACCCTCCTCTGCACTGTCTTCATTTTGTCAATGTATTTTTGAAAGTGTGGTCTCCAGAACTGTACACAGTATTTAAGGTGTGGTCTCATCAGTGATTATGACCCCCAAGTCTCTCTCCCCTCCTTGGTTACTGACAGGAGCCCCCCCATTCTGTAATACACTCTAGGGTCCCTGCTACCCACATGCATGATTTTGCATTTATTTGCATTAAACCTTAGCTGTCATGACCCTGACCATCTCTACAACCATTCCAGGTGTCTTTTCATCCTTTCCACCCCCAACAGGGTATCCACCCTGTTGCATATCTTGGTGTTGATTGCAAACTGGCAAAATTTTCTTTCCAGCCCATCTGCTAAATATGGACCCTTCTCCCTTAACCCTTGGGAACTACTGGAATCTATAAACATACAATTCTCCATATTTTTATTTATTTATTTAGTTTTTGTTGACCAGGTAAGTGCGTAAGATAAATCCTGCTTATTTTCAGGCACAACCCGGGGGAAGGGGATACAGATGAATGCCAACTGACCTTGAACCAGAGTAAACTGTTGGTGGTATTTTTCATGAATGGGGGAAATTTGGCCAGAGCACAGAGGAAATTCCACTGCTCTTTTCGAAAAGTGCCATGGGAATCTTTAACATCCACCTGAACTATCACCAGAACAGGCAGATGGAACCTCGGTTTAATGTCTCATCCAAAAGACAGCACCCCCCTCATGCTGCACTACAGTGTTAGTATTGTGAAATTAACCCAAGTGCCTCATGTGGGGATAGAACCCACAGCCTACTGATCTCCCGGCCTCAGAGGTGAGTGTGCTACCTACTGAGCCACTGACACTACACTATTGAAAGAGTGACAGCCATTTCTCATAGCCTGCTAGTGCCAGAAATATGTTAGAAATGGAAATAAGGAGGATTTGCATAAAATAATTATCTTTCACCTTTGTGCTATCAGCTGTATTAGGGTTCCTGTCTTTTTTTCCTTTTCACATATTTCATTGTTCACAAGATGTAAGCCCAGATTATCCATTGTATCACACTTTTTTAGGATTCTTTCTGCTACCACTGTATTTTCAACCATAATATCTATCTGCCCCCATGATACCATTCATGCCCGAAACTGACTGAGAGTAACTGGTCTATTAAAATCCTCCTTAGTAAAGACACCGAATCAATTGAATTTAATTGTATTGGGGGAAATTATCTTAATCTTCTTGCACTGCAAGGAAGAAACATTTATCCAGACATTAGCAAATCTTGATGAATCAAAGCAAAGCAACTCTTGATGAACCAAAATAAATATCCACAACATTTTTAAAGTCTACACAGAGGACAGTTCTGACTTCTTGAATATCATCCTCCATAATTTTCCACCCCATGCCTGCAGGCATGAGTCTGAAAATCCATCCATTTGTCTCTTCCACATAATCTTAGGTATGGATTAGTCCACTGTGTTAATCTGCTATTGTTTCTTGAACTCTGCCACATACACCACCTGGTTTTTCATTACTGGGAATCAGGATACCATTGTCACCTTTCTTTGGAATGATTGTATCTGTCTTCTGAGCACACACTGGGGACTTAGGATATTTATTAGCATTGGCAAATGAGGTCTAGGAAAAACTTTAAGACTGTTTTCTGAGTATGTCCCACTTAGCAGTCCATTACATTGCTTTTTGAGTAGATTTATCTAAATATTCATTTTTATGTTGGCTTGCGCACACGCACAAGCAACATCTTGTGGTAGTACCATTTCAGTGGTGTGTCAGTGTTGTGGCAAATGCAGGGGAATAATTAGTGGGAGCATCCCCCAGCCACCAACCAGTGAGCATATTGCTAATGACAGCAGTTTCAGAGAGAGCCAGAGAGTTTAAACGAATCTGCCGCTGCAATCAGAGACAGGCTTGTCATTGCAGTGGCAGATTACATGCCTTTCCTGGTAAAACATTTCAATAAATATGGTGGCTCCTGCCATCCACCACACAGTCCCAAGAAAGTCAACATTTGGGTGCCCGATTCCCATGTTAGCATCCCCCCAAGTGTGTCTTTTCTGTTAGTGTGTCATTTCTGGTTAAACAGTTCCCCTTTTCTTTCTGATGCCAGGATGCACACTCCTGGTGTCAGATGCATGCCCCCACTCATCTATATGCCTTGCCAGCATCAGGGTGCCCAATCCCCATGTCAAACACCCCAGAATTGTGGCACAATGGGAGCCCACCCTGATGTGTACATTTTTAATTTTAACCAGTAAATGAAGAAAACCTTTGTTGCAGACTTTTTTCACTGCAAACAAGAAAACAGTCCACCATTATCTCCCTCATCCCCCCTCCCCATCCCCACCCTCACTCTGTGCACCCGCCTCCCCACACTGACCTCTCCCATACTTACCCTACAGAGGTCGGGAGCCACAATCTTCTCTGAACTGGGACACATCTGCACTCTTCAAAGCCAGATTGGAGGCAGTATAGTACAGTGGTTTAAGGTTCTGAGCTACAAACCTGGGGACCGGGGTCTGAATCCTACAGCTCCAACTTGCATACTGTGTGACCCTGAGCAAGTCACTTAACTTTCTTGTGCTCCCAGGTCACACCTGTAAACACACTTTCCACATAGTGCCTCTCTCCTGGTTAAAAAAAAGTAAGAAAAGAAAAAAAGAATTGTGAACTGAAGAAATGACAGTAAGCTTTATAATACAAGGCAATGGGGGGGGGTCAACTTAAGTTGATATCTTAGCCATGTTTTTGAATTTTGGCCTCAAATGTTCAACATGGGATTCTTGGGACCCCACCTCATGACCATGTTACTGTCATTTAGTTTCTCTGTCTCAAAAGGTGATTTTGCAGATGCTGCATGAAATCACCTTTGGACCAATTAACAAAATGACAGTGCCACTGTTCATTAGGTGAGGTCACAAAAATCCCATTTTGCAAATTTTTTGAGAAAAAAATCCCCCCAAAAAATGTCAGTTAGGAGTGTGCATTGCACAGTTTTTCTGCACACTCATAACTTTGCCAAATTTTAATATTTTCTCTCCACACATTCAACATTGCCATTTTTCACACCTCCTTATGAACAGTGTAGCTGTCATTTTTCACATCCTTCCAGAAATGGGTTTTCACACTTGTGGCACAGAATGGCATGGGCACTGTGGGAAATCAACTTTTGGGACAGATAAACAAAATCACAGTGTCACTGTTCATGAGGAGAGGTTCAATATACAAATGTTGAGAATTTGGTGAAAACATTCCAAAAATGATCATGCTACAAGCATGTGTTGAACAGTTTCTATGCACATTTTTAACTTTGCCAGTTTTTCATATTTTCATTCCAAATTTTCAACATTGCCAATTTTTCACACCACCGCACTAACAGTTCAACTGTCATTTTTCATATCCTGCAAGAAATGTGTTTTCACACCTGTGTCACCAAATTGTGCAGTCACTGTGCAAAACCGTCTTTTGGGATTGAGTAATGAAATGATAGTGCCACTGTTCAGGAGGTGGTGTCACACAAATCCCACTTTAAAAATTTGGAGTGAAAATACCAATGAACAGCTGGAGCTTTAGAGTTTCCAACCATAATGCCCCACTCTGTAGAGATTGACAGATGTCAGCAGTGTGACTTGGGATCATTGCCCATGATGCTAATGGCATTCCTCCCCCATCTTGCAGCCAGTGACAGACATTGAGATGTGCCTTGGGATCTTCGGTCCCAACGCTCACACCTTTCTCCTATACTGCACTCATCTCAACTTATTTCCTTATGGAATGGGATGAGTATAAGGCCCAAAGACCCCAAGGCACACCACAACACATGTCAGTGTCTGCAGGGTAGAGTGAAGTGAAATGTCATAAGCATTATGCCCTATGACCCAAAGGCACACCCCCGGTGCCTGTCAGTCTCTGCAGGGTGTGGTTGAGATTGGCATCAGTGCAATACTTCACTGCCATTCCTATTATGCATCTCTCTAACTCCTGCACTACCAATGTCAATGCCAGCAAGCCAACATTCGGCATTGTCAAATGCTTGTTTAAGATGCCTATCTGGAACCTAAGCAATAGCTTTATTGTTTAATCTCTTGCCTAAGGCTCCATCAAATGATGTTATACTTGTCTTGAATCTTTTGGGCTCTTGCTCTTAAAATGATTGTTCACTATCATCCTATAAACCTATTTCTTAGGTGGACTCCCTTGCTTCTTTCTCTTTTCCTTTTTAATTTAATAGCTTTACTTTTGGAATTTTAGGCAGGCAGTATAGTACAGTGGTTAAAGACTCTGAGCTGCAAATCTGAAGACCTGGGTTTGAATATCACAGCCCCCACTTGCATAATGTGTGATCCTGAGCAAGTCACTTAACTTCCTTGTATTCTCAGGTCACACCTGTAAACAAGCTTTCAGTTTAGTGTGCCACTCCTGGTTAAACAATTGAAAAAAAAATTAAAACTTACCAGGCTTTTTTTGAATGATGATAGAACTAAAATATGGCCTTATATTTGCTCCATGTTGTTTCTGATTATCACAGATCAGAGATGAGGATTCCTTAGGAGTCATAAAATATCTGAGTGACTTAACATCATTTGAGTCTTGCACCCTTAAGAGCAATATATTCTCTTGTTTCTATATGATTTTCAGTTATGACTATTTACTCCATAACTATACGCTTTGCTATGCATTGATTTTTCAGAAAACAAATTATTTCCTTATGAAGATATGGGGAAAATAGTGTTGTAAAGGATTTTGAGTGATACCACTAAGTGAACTATCAAAGACTACAGAGGTGGAATACAATGCTGGAGGCAACTCAGTTCTCAAACTCTTGAACTTTCTCCATACATCTTCTCTATTTCCTGTAAACCTGTTATTGTTTGTTGAAAATTCTGCATGACATCATCTGTCTTATTTTTGAAAACCAGTATACTATTATCCTTGGTAGGTTTACCAAGATCTCTTGGTGAATCTCTGGAGTTCTCAGCTTTGAGTAGAAGAATAATGGTGTTATCCAACAAGTTCTCTATAGCACCCTCTTTTTTAAACTGGCCTCCTGTTTTTCACTTTTTCTCACTCCAGTTATTGGTGAATTTAAAACAATTAGTAAATTGGATGATTTTTTCAATGAGTTTTGCTTGGCCAACTGATTGGGGAGTGTTCATATAATTATCTTAGAGCTAATTCTCAATTTTAGTTTTGGATACAAAGGAGTCATAGGATAGATACAAGTCAATAGTTTGCACCAAATAGACTTGCTATATTTAATGGAAAGTAATACTTTCTATATAAATATCTAATTTCTTTTTAAAGGTACAGTATCAATTGTATCGCTTAACACTACTTCAAGTAGACTGTTCTGGTGGCCTGCCATCCTCTGGCTTACCCAGGACCCCCTTTTGTTGATCTTATACTCTTCAGCCCTGAGTTGGTAGCTGTGGGTTCTCTTGGTTCTACTACGAACCCTGTCTTCTAATCCTCGGTACTGTACTTCCATAGTTCATTGTTTCTGAAGACTAAGTATACTAGGCATGCTGTAGGTCACCTCTCAGTCTGCAACACTCTAATGTAAATAATCCCAATTCCAGTATTCTTTTTTCATAGTTGAGATGTTTAAATGTGTATATATTTCTGGTCACAGAAGTAAATGTTCTGCCAGAAGTTAAATCTAATAAGGGGGAATCAAGCAAAGTCAGTTAGTTTCAAATTGTTTTCTCTGGTATAAGATTCTCCTCTTTTATTTATTTGTTTATTTATGTTTCTTCATTTAATTAGGCAGTTTAAGACTTAAGGGGGAAGCATACTTAATATCATCTTTTTTTTTGTCTAGTGTTAACCTGTCCATGATGCCAGTACTCATAACGTGCTTAAATATATTTTTAATTAACCTCAACTGTAATCACTCAATGATAAAATAAATAAATTCTACAAAAATGAAAGGCAAGACCCTACCATAAAGTCCACAATTACATAGCTTCTCAGATGACACCTGGAATAGCAGCAAAGTGGGCATTTTGCCATCCTCTCTGTGGGGACTGGGAGTGTCCAGACAGATAACTCCCAAGTTTTGTATCAGCCTGGTGTGTTGACCTGAATTCAAATGCAAACCAAGACCATGGCAAGCAGTAGTGAAGCTACTGTGCAATCAGCCAAACCATACAGTAAAGTTAAAATTTTATACTGCTGCCTGTCCTCCACAATGTCAGGCATTTTTGAGAAGGAAGCACAGGAATCATCAAACTATTGGTGTGCACAGTACAAAAGCTACTCCTAGAGGAGCCATAATGAGATTATGACTTGAAGAACAGAAGACAAACCATGTAAGGCAGTACTGCTGGATGAATTGTAGTGGGCATCAAAAACTGGGTGGCTGGTTTTGCATATCTCTGAGGCCACAGAAAATAAAGGATTTGGAACTACCAAAAATGGAGAAGTCAGATATCACTGTCAACAAAAGTGAGGTCAAGAAACTCTGAAACAAGATGAAGAGAAATGTGACATAGTACATGAAAACTAAAAGTGTTGGCTCAATTTGGACTCAGTGCAGTATCCTACTCCCATAGTTTGAGATGCTTGGTAAAATTTTAAAGCAATATTCTTAGCTTTTATTTTTCTTGTGGTCCTAGAACAATATTAATTTCTTACTGTATGTAATTTAGTTTTCAATGCTTTATTTGACATTTGCCCATAGTTTTCAGCTGATATGACAAATGGAAATATTTTAAATTCATTTCTTTATTATTTTTATTTTTAGGGATGTTTTATCTTGATTTTTGGAACACTGATCGATGACAAGGTAACATTCTGATTGTTTAGTAGCCTAAAGAATATGTTTCCATTTCATTACTCTTCACCTAATTTGCTTCTTCTTAATGTAGGTTCGGAGAGCCACAGTGCAGCAGCTTTCATTATCAAGATGGCATTCACAGAGAACAATGGTAAATTTCACTTTCTTAACACATTTTGGTATAACAAATGGGAAGCCACTTTAGTAACTTCAGTAGGAAGATTAGAATCGCTAGCTAAGTCACTTTAGCCTTGTTGGTGGTAGTATGGAATGTGAGAAGAAAACTGACATTTCTTATGTTCACAAAAAGACAAAAGCAACTGAGTCCCATATCCCCTTCTAGTCTACTAAGATTTTTGCAGTGGAGAATCAAGAAATTAAAGCCTTGGCTAAATCTGCTACAATAGTCATCACTACAGTACTGAAACTGCCTAGATGTTATTGTGTAGAAGATAAATAGGTGCCACTGGTCATAACTGCATTGTCTCCACCACCAGAGAAGAGTTCACCCATGCTGCAGGAAAAAAAAAAAACATATTACCAACCCCATATATGGTGCAGGCAACATGCCACCACATATTCCAGCACCAGGAAATAGTTCTCCATGATGTTACAGTGCCAAAGCGCCCTCCAGGTAAACATTCTGCTCTACCCCCACACCAACAAAACTAAATATAACCTCATCTTGAGTGGGCATGCCCTAGAAGGGGCAGAAAATCCATGGCTGCAAAGAGCAACATGTGTGAGGGGTGATTTAATTCAAGATTTCCCCTATCACTGTCACCCTTATTGCAGCACCCAATTGCTATTGCAAAATGTAATCAGCAACATGATGGGATATGGAGAGAAAGTAACCCTGCAGTTTCATAATAACAAGTCATGCATGCTCGGTTGTACAAAATGCTGGGACTTAAATCTCAGTCATGTGGAGAAGTTGCTTAGTACTTGTAATTGCCCCTTATTATTACATTCTAACTGGCACAAAATAAAAAACTGGCATTACAAAAAAATGATGATCCAAAACTGAAGGAGAGTTCAGTGGGCCCATGAAAAAGTGACACTTTTTGCAAAGGCAAAGTCAGTTCAGATTGTCTATTCTCCAGTTTTGCAATTTGGCACTTTAATAAAAAAAACATATTTAAAAAAAAATCTGTATTCCTTCCTAGGTGGCCAGAGTTTGCCCTTCATCCACAGCACCATCGCTTGAGTCACTTCCCACAACCCCCCTCCCCCATTTCCACAAAATATTTCAAATATCAGCTTTTGGCAGCATGCCAGGAGACAACCAAATCAGGCACCTTATACCATTTTATGTATTAGTTGTGGAGATGGTTCAGTAACAACCTTTGTGGGAATTGTCCCCAACAGGATTATAGGCAGTGCTGGACCTATTGTGTGTGGAGACTGTGCATACAGTGGGCATGTAGGAGGCAGTTGCAGCCTATAATGTGGTTGTCACTGTGTTTTTTGTCTCTATCATGGCCATTTCAGTCCAGCCCCTGTTAACTCACAAGAGGCCTTTCTGGTTTGATGGGGAATGTAGGGAGTTTAAGATAAAGGGCTGGAGGTTGCAGCAATGCTGGAGGGGGTCCTTACTGATGAAGGACCAAATTTCATTATGTTCACATATCTATCAAAGGGCAATCTTATGGAAAAAGGCAGATTTTCTGTCTAGGGAGATTGCTGAGGCAAGGAAAAGACCAGTTCAGCTTTTCTGTACAGTAGATGGGCTCTTGCACCCAGCCTGCCTCCGTACTGGAAGAGCTAGTCTGAGCATGAGGTGCAGTGAGTTTGCATTCTTCTTTGCCAACAAACTGTCCTCTATCAGAACTGATATCTCCTCCAGTGCTGCTCAAAGAGCTTGAGGGATCAGGCTGATGATGTGCTAGGGCACTCCTCTACTGTGGGATTTGTTTGATCCGGTTGGAGTGGATGAGGTGGTGAAGATAGTCTTGAGGCTGTGACCTACCCATTGTGATCTA
This sequence comes from Neoceratodus forsteri, assembly GCA_016271365.2. Taxonomy (NCBI): domain Eukaryota; kingdom Metazoa; phylum Chordata; order Ceratodontiformes; family Ceratodontidae; genus Neoceratodus; species Neoceratodus forsteri. The sequence goes on from CM057452.1 coordinate 1,357,000,032, forward strand.
GACCATGGCCAAACCCAAGCAGTGTCAATGGCTCAGCATGTAGCACACTTGCCTCTAAGGCCAGGAAATCAGAAGGCTGTGGGTTCTAGTCCCACACCAGGCACTTGGGTTAATATCCCAATACTGACACTGCAGTGCAGCATGATGGGGGTGCAGCACTCCTGAGGTGCTGTCTTTTAGATGAGACATTAAACTGAGGTCCCATCTGCATATTCTGGTGGTAGTTCAGGTGGATGTTAAAGATCCCATGGCACTTCTCAAAAAAAGCAGGGCAATTTCCCTGGTGCAATGACCAAATTTTCCTCCATCCACTAAAATACCACTAACATCTTAATCTGGTTCAAAGTCAGTTGCCATTCATCTGTATCCCCTTCCTCCGGGTCATGCCTGAAAATAGGCAGTATTTGTCTAGTGCACTTACCCGGTCAACAAAAACTAAATAAATAAAAAATAAATAAATAAACTTTTGACTGGATGTGTGGGCCTGACTGGCCATGTAGTAGCTAAGTTTGTCCATTGTTCTTTGAGGACTGGGGTCTTCTAATGGCCTTCAAAGAGGCCTTCATGGGCTGGCCCAGTGGCGCAGATGGTTGAAGCACTGGATGTCTTACATCATGCTATGCCAGTGATCTGGGTTTGGGAGCAACCTTGGGTCATCGGGGTGCCAGCATTGGGAGGATCGTGGAGCAGGATTGAGCATGCTGATGGTAAGCTCTCCTCTCCAAAGGGTGGTGAGGGTGGGTTGGCACCCCCACAAGTTCCAATTCTACTGGGTAGAGGTCCAGTGGTTAGCATAGGTGGAGAGGGGGTGGCAAACAATTGTAGCAGGTAGAAGGGGCTGAGTTGGTACCACTGGATGCTTGTGTGCCTCCAAATGCTTGGACAGCCATGTGCTGGAGCCTTGGAGGGGGGGCAAGGGGAGAAAACCTGTAAACAAAATGTATATATACCTATGTTTCTCCATCACCAGTTGGTAGGAGGAGATGATATGGGCCAAATAGCTATACTGTATTAAAAAAAAGGCCTTGGTCAGGCCCCTTTTGAAGAAACTCTCATTTGACCAAGAGTGTTTAGCCAACTACAGACCAGTCTCAAACCTTCCATTCTTAGGAAAGGCTTTAAAAGAGTGGTGACAATTCAGCTTGAGGTCTGTCTCGCCTCCTTGTCCACTTTTGAGTGCTTCCTGTCAGGATTTTGGCCTAGGCATAGCACCTAGACTGTCCAGGTGAAGGTGCTGAATGATCTCCTACTAGCAAGAGATAAGGAAGTATGTACTATCTTGATTCTCAAGGACCTTTCTGTGTAATATGACACTGTGGATCATGAGGTGTTACTGGACTGGCTGCAGACCTGGCCTGGACTAACCAGTCAAGTCACCTGCTGGTGTAGGTCCTACATCATGGGCAGAGTTCAGAGGGTATTTTCCTCATCTAGTCCAATGCTTCTGCATTGTGGAGTTTCACAGGGACCAGTTCTGCCACCTCTGTTGTTCACAGTTTATATGCTACCATTGGGAGATGTTATCAGGAGGGATGGATGGGTTTTCACTACTATGCTGATGATATCCAGCTATATCTGTCCTGTGCACCTGGAAACCAGATTGTGACCTTGATGTTTAACAACAGCCTGGCTGAGATCCAGGACTGGATGACTCAAAACTAGATATGACTCAGTCCCGACAAGACTGATGTATTTGTGGTGGATCCAGAAATCGATAAGATACAGAAGGATTGGCAAACATATCCAGGGTTAGACTAGACAGTGTTCCCTTGACTGACTCTTTTCAATTTATAGGTCTGGGTGTGGTCCTTAATGGTCTGAGACTAGATGTTCAGGTGTCAGCCATCATCCAAAGTGGTTTGTATCATCTTGGGAACATTACCCAGATCCGAGCCCTGATACCAGCTGATGAACTTGTCACCATAGTATACATCTTTCTCATGTCTAGGTTTGATTACTGAAGTGCTGTTTACCTGGGGATATCTGGGGCAACCTCTGCCACCTGCAGATGTTGAAGAACATGACAGCCTGGCTGCTGATGGGTGCTCTTAGATTTGATTACATCATAACTGTTCTCCATGGGTGATATTGGCGGCCAGTGAGGTGGAGGATTGCCTACAAGGTCAGATTACCGATCTATAATACCCTACATAAACCAGGACAGAATACCTGAAAGACCTCCTGATTTCTCATCATCTGGCTTACCTTCTCTGTTCTTCCAAGGGTTGCCTTCTGGTGGTTCCCAGGGCCAGGCTCCGGATGTCAGGAGACTGGACTTTCTCTGTTGGTGCACCAGCCCTGTGGAATTCACTGCAAGGTTTTTTGAGGGAGACAAATGCAAAAAAAGTCTGCACTCCTAGACAATCATGTATCACCAAGTTAATGCAAAGTAGATATTTATTTGTAGAAAATCAAAATTACAACCACAGGCAAACACTCTTCCAAATGTCCCTGCACTTTTAACCATTAGGCCTTCCTCAAGGGGAAGGCACTTGTATCAAATGAGACACAATTTATATGAAAGGGAGCTCATTATAGCATCACAATTAATTTCAAATATTGAAAGACATCTTCCAATATATCTATATGAAGTTACTACAAGAACCTTAACAAACTCATAAATGTAATATATTCAACATTGTGTACTCATTCAACAAATCTATTGCACAGTGATTATTATTAAATAAGTCCATACCATTTATCTTTATTACTATACATTTACAGTTTTTTCTATTTTTTCTGTATTCAAACATCAAACATAGAAAGTAACAACAGTATTACTCAGTAACACTTACATCCATTAGTATATTCTTATTTAACTAATAAATCCTGAGATTAATATATAAAGACTGGACTAGGAAAGCAATGTGGCACCTGATAAATGTATACATCAATTTAATAAGTTTATAAAGAAAGAATGAAGACAATCATTTGTCAATGCTGAATGTTGTCTCACTGGCATTGGAATAGGTAGTGTCAGAGTTAGAGACACATAATAGGAGTGGCAGTGAAGTATTAAAGTGACACCAACCCCACCCCCACCCTGTAGAGACTGACAGGCATTGGGGTGTGCCTTTGGGTCATCAGCTATAACACTCATGCCATTTTACCTCACCCTACCCTGTAGACACTGACAAGTATAGTGGTGTGCTTTGGGGTCTTTGGGCATTATACTTACCCCATTCGATAAGGAAATACACTGGGGTTGGTGCAGTATAGGAGAATGGGGTGAACTTTGCAGCTGATCATTACAAGGCACACCACGATGTGTGTCACTGGCTGCAGGGTGGAGGTGGAGGTGGAATAGGGAGCATTATAGCCGATGATCAAAAGTCACACCCCTGACAGCTGTCAGTCTGCACAGGGTGGGGTGTTACAGTTGGAAACCCTAACACCATAGGCACATGTTGGTATTTTCACTCCAAATTTTCAACATGGGCTTTTTGTGACCCCACCTCATGAAGAGTGGCACTATCAGTTTGTCAGTTGAAAGGTGGTTTTGCACAGTGGCTATGCCATTTGGCGACAGAGATCCTAAAACACATTTTGGGCAGTATGTTAAAGATGAGAACTGTATTGTTCATGAGGAGGTGTAAAAAATGGCAACATTGAAAATCTGGAGTGAAAATATGAAAAATTGGTGAAGTCATGAGCATGCATTGAAACTGTGCAATACACACCCATAGCCATATTTATTTGAAGACTTTGTTAACCACATTTTCAATATAAGCATTTTGGGTCCTCCCCCTCATGAACAGTGGCACTGTGATTTTGTTAATTTGTCCCAGAAGTTGATTTTCCACAGTGACCATGCCACTGTACCCCACAGGTGCGAAAACACATTTTGGACAGGATGTGAAAAATGACAGCTGTATTGTTCATAAGGAGGTGTGAAAAATGCCAGAGTTGAATTTGTGGCATGAAAATATTGCAGATTTGCGGTTACAAGGGTGCATGGGAACTGTGCTATGTACGCTTGTAGCACAGTCATTTTAACTACTTTTGTCACATTTTCAACATAGGCATTTTAGGACCAGTGTTCATGAATAGTGTCACTGTCATTTCCTCAAACTGTCACAAAAACTGATTTCATGCAGTGACCATGCTATTCTGCGCTGCATGTGCAAAAAACACATTTCTGCCAGGATGTGTAAAATGACAGCTGTACTGTTCATAAGGAGGTATGGAAAAATGGCAATTTTGAAAATCTGGAGTAAAATTATTACAAATTCATGAAGTTATGAGCTTGCGTGGAAACTGTGCAATGCACGCTCATAAAACAGCCATTTTTTTAATTTTTTCCACCAAATTTGCAACATAGGTTTTTGAGAGCCCCCAATGAACAGTGGCACTGTCATTTTGCATTAGAAATCCCAAAAGGTGATTCCACGCAGTGACTGTGAAATCACCCTGTTGGGACCGAATAACACCATGACAGTGACTGAATACATGAGGAGGGGTCCCAATAACCCCATGTTGAAAATTTGGTGAAAAATTTCCAAAAACACCTGAGATATGTACCAAAGTTGAAAAAAAACCTATTTATGCCACTATACAGCTTACTGGCATTTCTTTAGTTTGCGGTCGACTTTGAAGAGTGCAGGCATATTCCTGGTGCAACGAAGATCGTCCTGCTGGACTCTAGAGGTAAGAATGGAGTGAGGGGGGTGTGGGGAGGCAGGGTGTACATAGGGTGGGCACAGGTTGGGGGAAGGGGCAGGGAAACCGCAATGGACCATTTTCTGTTTTACAGGTGAAAAAAAAAAGGGAACATCGCTGGACTTTTTTTTTTTGTCAGGGACATTTAGCACCCTGAGTGGGCTCCCAGCATGCCACCTGATGGTTTTGGGGAGGGCAGGCTGTAGCCAACAGGGGATTAGGCACCCCCATTGGCATATATGAAAAGGGGTACTGTAGCCGATGGGGTCTGGGCCACCCATCGGCAAAGAAAGACTGCTGGGGGGAGCGAATGATGCTGAGGGGGATTGGGCACCCCCTCAGCACACACTTGGGAGGGTCATTATGCCAATGGAGAGTGGGCTTCCCCATTGGCAAATGAAATGGGTTGGGGCATGCAACAGGGGGATTGGGCACCCCTGTAGTTGGGTGGTGGCAGTCAGTGACACCATGTTTACGTCGGGAGGTGTGTTATGGTGCCACTGCAATGAGAAGCTTGCTTCTCATTGCAGCGGACCTTTTCTTTGATCTGGTGGTCATATTCTGAATTGCTTTTGTGGTGCCTGCATGCTGGCTGATTGGGGAATGAGGGATGCATCTACTGATGCATCCCCTGCATTCACCCACAGTGACCGCACCTCCAAATCTGCTACTACTACAATATGTTGACTTGTGCGCAAGTGCGAGCCAACATAAAAAAAATGGATCTTCTAGGAGGAGGGGAGTGGGGTGGGGGATTGGAGAGGGAGGGAAGGAGGAAATAGAAAGCAGAAGATAACTGGAAAAGACTCAAATACTATTATGTACATCATTTCTTTTTCTCTCTCTTTCTTTCTATATTTAAGGGCAACTTCAGGAAAAAAACATGTCAGATTTTTTCTCGTGAAGTTCTTCACTGTCCAGATATTTTTTCTGCACCTGTGATGTGGATTGGCATTGTGTTTGTATGGAGTTACATTTTTGGCTAGGATTGAAACATTTTTTGCAGTGGGAACATAAGACAGGATAATAATATGGCTATGAGGATAATTTTAATACTGTTTTCCTATAACTACTAAATAGTTATACACATCTATGGAGGGTTGGGAGTACAGGGTCCCTTTGCTATCACAGTAAAATAAGGATATTGTTATACCATCTCAAAAATTAAGAAAATAAATTGCAAAAAAAACCAAAAACATTTTTAATGCATTAATTAGTGTTTAATTGATAAAATTAGGGAAACGTGGCATTCAGTTTTTCAGTGCCAGCACCCCACTACCCACCCTGCAAAGATACACAGGCAGGTGGGATGTCTGTCTTTGGGCTGTCAGTCCTAATGCTCAACCCATTCCATTACAAAATTAAGAGTCTTTTTTTCAGTTGTTTTACCAGGTATAGCACACTAAGCTGAAAGCTTTTTTACAGGAGCGACCTGGGAGCACAAGGTGGTTAAGTGACTTGCTCAGGGTCACACAGTATGCAGGTGGAAGCTGTGGGATTTAAACCCAGGTCTGGTTTGCTGGATGTCACCAGATTTGCAGTTCAGAGCCTTAGACCACTGCGCTATACTGCTTCCTAATTACTAAAAACATGGCTATAGCATAGGAGAATCAGGGTGAGTAATAGGGCTGATGGCCTGAAGACAGCACCCTCCACCTGTGGGTCTGTGCATGGTTGGAAATCCTATCAGCACATTTTCCAACTTTTGTTGGTTTAATCCTAACTAATGCATTAACACATTTTTTTTCATTTGTATCCATCTGTCTGTCTATCTATCTACAGTATATTGCAAAAAACTTCCTTAATGCATCACTTGGGCTGAAGCAACAAAAGTAGGGAAATGAGGCATGAGGGTTAACACCCTAACATCCGCTCATGCCCTACCACCCCACCCCACTCCACTCCCACCCACCACAGACCAACAGGTGATGGGTGTGCTTTGGGGTCATCAGGCCTAACTCTCACCCCATTTCATGTGTAACAAAACTCACATAGTACAGTATCTGAGAATGGAGTAAGAATTAGGCCCAAATGACCCCAAGGTACACCCCATCACCTGTCGGTCTGTGGTGTGTGAGGGTGGGATGGGGTAGTAGGGCATGGGAGGTGTTTGGGTGTCAATCCTAATGCCTCATTTCCCTACTTTTGTCACCTCAATCCTAACTAATGCAAGAATAAATTTTTTTTGCAATGAATTTGCTAACTTTTTGAGAAAGTGTAATATAACTTGTAACTGGTCCCCGTGCTCCTTTCAAGCTGCCCATAATGATATGCATATGTAGTAGCACAAGCACTCTGAGCTCAGGATCTATGTGATAATGGCAATAGCATAATGCATATTGCTGAAAAAATATTTTACCAATGTAGTCCCCGCCACACAGCAAAAGGGCATCAGAGACTTACGATTAAAATCTGTGCCCTCCACAACCCCTACTTAAAGATTCTCAACTCCTCGGGGGTGCATGTTGGGAGGGGAGCAAAATCAAAACAAAACATTTCAGGCCTGAAGCATGAAAAGGTACCTGTGCCCAGCCCCAAATCTGGCACCCTGTGCAGCCCAGCCCTGTACCCATCCACCATGCCATGAGAGCAGTTCAGAAGCTCACTGTGGCACCACCACTCCCAATCCCTCCTACCCTTGCTGTGTGTGCTCACTCCCCCTTTGCATGTATACATGTAGCAAAAGGATGTCACTATATTTGTGCACCCCCCATCTGGTTGCCTTTACTCCATAGTTACCACAATGTGAGGCACCATGATTGAGTTGCCATTTCAGTAGGTGCCAAGTCATGGTCACCCAACTCACTGGATATCCTGTGCATGCACTCCCACTTACACATAACTATGGAGCTATACAGCAGCCCTACATGTCAGTTTCAGTGGCTCAGTAGCTCAGAAGGTAGCACACTTGCCTCTGAGGCTGGGAGATCAGAGGGCTGTGGGTTCAGTTCCCACATCTGGCACATTGGTTAATATCCCAGTACTGACACTGTAGTGCAGCATGAGAGGGGTGCTGCACTTCTGAGGTACTGTCTCTCGGATGAGATGTTAAACCAAGGTCCCATCTGCCTGGATTGGTGGTAGTTCAGGTAGATGTTAAAGATCCCAAGGCACTTATCAAAAAGAGTAGGGGAATATCGCTGGTGTCCTGGCAAAATTCCCTCATTCACTAAAAAAAAAAAAAAATACCACCAACAGCTTAATCTGGTTCAAGGTCAGTTCACATTCATCTGTATCCCCCTTCCCTGGGTCATGCCTGAAAATAGGCAGGATTTGTCTAATGCTTTACCCGGTCAACAAAAACTAAATTAAAATAAATATGGCTAAAAAGGAACTCTTGTAACACTAATTTGCCAATATCTCAGTAACCATAGCAGATATGAAAAGAAATCCACTGTTGTAATCATAGCTTTGAAACCTCCAAGTGTGCTTAGTTCACACAATGACAACTAGGCTGCCCAAAGCAAAAACCCATATCTTGAATTATTTCTGAGATATAGGCACTGAAAGGCACAGTGGGTGCTGCAATATTGTCCTATGGGAAATATCTCAGATTTGTAATGTTATAGCTATGGAACCAATGAAAATTTTTGTACCTAAGCAGCACAGTTCTCATCTGTGGCACACACACTTTCTACCTTGCAAAATTCAAGCCACAATACCAAACCGTTTATGTGCAGTGCACTGGAAAAAATTTTAAATTTCTTGTTCGTGATGTGTCAAAAATAAATTTTTTATCAGATTTTGTCCATCTGGTCCTGAAGTTGTGAACAAGGATTTTGATAGCTCATGAAAGGGGATTGGCTCACGAAAAGGGATTTTGACAGTTTGCATAAGGATATTCTGACAGCTGGTGAAAGAGGATTTAAAAAATGAATCTACTTTTACATGCTGACAAAATCCCCTTTCATGAGCTGATCCCCTTTTGTGAGGTGAGAAACTACCTGTTCGACAGCCATCCTTGTTTGTGGGAAAAGGCCATCTGGTCTGGAAAGTGCGATCAAGGATTTTGTCAGCTCATGAACAAGGATCGTCTCACAAAAAGGAGATTTTGACAGCTTATGAAAGGGAATTCAAGCATCATATCCCTTTTGACAAGCTGTCGACATCCCCTATTGCGAGCTGATCCCATTTTGAGAGCTGACAAAATCCGTGTTCGAAAGCCAGTCCTTGCTTGCTAGATAGGGCCATCTGGTCTGGAAAAAGTGATCTAGGATTGTGACAGCTCACAAAAAAGGATCGGCTTGTGAATGGGGATTTTGTCACCTCGTGAAAAGCACCGTCAGCGAGTGAAGACCAAAGATTTTTAAAATTTAAAATGGCCTTTTTTGACAAACATGAAGTAAACAAAGTAAACTAAAGCCATGGGTGTTTACAAGGCCAACAAAACCCATACTTCTAATACCATACAACACACTTGTGGGAGAAGTTACAATATTTTATCTGTAAGGGGAAATGAAAACAAGATGGTGGCTCTTGAAAGGGGACATTTTCCTCATGCATGGTGATTTTATGAATCCCCATTCACGAGGTGACAAAATCATTGATTGTGAGCCCAATCCTCTCTTGCAAACCATACATGCAAGTCAAAGACTGAACTGAGCATGCTCAGAACCTGAAAATTCAAAAATTAAATACCTTTGGAACAGATTAGTATTTTTTCACCCAACCATCTCTGCATTCTTCTTTGTGGCAGTCTCCTTCTACCCTTAAGATTCAGACCCAAATTCCAAATGGGGTAGGCACAGCACAATGGGCAAAAATCAGCAAAAAGTGTAAAAAAAAAACGTTTTGTGGTGCTTTGCTGCATGAAAACCACAAAGCCAATCAAAATGCAACTTGGCAGATCAATAGATCTACTATCTGATAATGAGCATTCTGAATTTTGTGTTAATCCCCATTGAATGGTTGCAAAGTTTTTAGCATACACAATTTTGGGGTTACACAAGCACGCACACATATACAGATCTATGACATGGGCTAAATGAAGATATATTCATCTTCACAAGAGGCAAATGATATCATGATATCTCACAAGTGGCCTTGAGTGAAGCTAAATATGATATATTCAGTCAGCCCATGTCATATTCTGTTTATACAACATATGTTTTGGGCCCCCACAGGACAACCCCCACATCCCACCTTTACACAATCCCCTACATATCTTATTTATCAGGCTGCTCCGTGACCTGCAGTATCAGCAAGTGTTGCTATAGCAATGCTCACTCAGGCTTGCATCCACTTTTCTGTAACTGCTGACTCACTTACTCTTGTCTGTCTAGTATCAGCAGGCAAATGTAAGGAAAATCCACAGATTCCTAACGTTTCACATGCAGAGTACCTTATTTTAAATCCCTTTGAAGTGCATGTGCACCTCTATGTGCATGTGCGACTGTGAACTGGGGCTCCAGGAATTAAGGGGAGAAAGCACAGTAATACCATATCTCCCTCATTACCAAGTAGGTTTGGTGGAAACAGGGGGAGAAAAAAGTAAGAAAAAAAAGAAAGCCTTCTTTCTTTTTTTTTATTAAAAAAAAGCTACTGGGGCCATTTACTGTTCCAGTCTCCAAGCCAAGCAGAAGTGCTCCCTCATTAAAGAGTGCTGCCATGTTTCTCTGATTCTTTTTCAAAGCCACTCACCTCTGCCAATCAGCTGAGATGTTGTGGTAACAACCCAGTGTATCCACAGAAACATATAAACAAAGAATTTGCTGGTAGATAAGGACTGTTTGGCCCACTGAGTCTGCCTTTACCATTTTTACATACTTTGACACCAAATTTTTAAACTGTGCTTTTTGAGACCCAACCTCATGAACAGTTGCAGAGGAATTATGAAAATCCCACCTGAAAGGCATATTTGCAGTCGCTTGTTGAAATCACCTTTCAGGCAAGATATGTACATTTGCTCTGCCCTTTTTCATCAGGTCAGGTCACAAGAAGAGTGTGCTGAAAATTTGTTGTGAAAATATGTAAAAACGACAAAGTTATGTACAACCAGAAGTGAAGTACTCTAAGAAAAAAATCCCATATTTCTGGAAAGCAGACTTTAAGAGTATCAGTCACCACATCAAAACAACTCTCGTACAAGTGGGAGCTTGGGATAGGTGGGAGGAAAATGGGAAAAAATAAAGGAGGGTATAGTAGATATCACAAATCTCTGTGTCAGACAGGTAAGTAAAACAGCAAAAAGAGAAAATCTCTATGGTTCATAAGGGAGGCCACAATAAAGGCCAGGGTGGAAAAAGCAGTGTTCAAGAAATAAAAATAGACACAGAAGGAGGAAGATACAGAAGTGTACCAGGAAAGACAAAAAGAGGCAGGAATTAAAGTTAGGATAGAAAAGGCAAGGACTAAAGAGAATATAGCCCAATCAGTTTAATGAGAGGGGAGAAAAATGTTTGCCTGTATGTGAGCTAAAGGAGGAAGACCAAGGGTGGGATAGTTTGGCTGAGGGATAATGATAGAGAGACAGTGGAGGGGACTCAGGAGAAGGCAGATTTCCCAAATGGCTATATTTGCTCCATGTTCACAGTGGAGGGGGAGACAGAAGGAGGGTGGATCAGGGTGAGGGGGAAAAACTGGGGAAGGGGTAGACACGACTCTATTCAAAGTTGAGTGGGTCTTAAGGAAACTAACAGGACAAAAGGTTGCCAAAGCCATGGGACCTGATATGATTCAGCCTAGAATACTGAGAGAGCTGTGGAAGGAGCTAGCAGAACCGTTAATGAGCCAGTTCAGTAGATTGTTTGAGACGGGGGTGATTCCAGATGACAGGAAGGAACCAAACATAGTCCCCCTCCATAAGAATGAAAGAGGCATAATAGCATGTCATGTTCCATGTCATAATAGCAAATGCAAAACAGCAATCTCTATTATGGTGAGTGTTTTTCACCAAAAAGCAAATCAGTGATATATGCACTACAGTGACCCAACCCCTGGAACTAAATAAAGTATTTTTGTGAGGGGGGTTGTTCCCCAGTACCCACCTGAATTAGGATTCTCGACTCCAGGGGGGTGCATTTCTGGGAGGGGGGCCAAATCCATATTAAAAAAAAATAAGTGCCATAGCTCGCAGCTGCAGCACGATGCAGCCCGCACCCAGTCCCGAACCCAGTACCTGCTCTGGCAGAGGTAGTCTGACACACCACAATACCACATGGCCAGCTTGGCAGCAGTAGATACTCCAGTACCTGAAAACTCCTTCACTGTCCCTCCCCTTCCCCTTGCTATTCTCCCCTTCCATTCACTCTTCCTCATATTAGCTTTCACATACCCTTGCTATTCTGCAGGGTAACCCACCATAAAAGCACCCAAAATGAGTTGCTATATTTCTAATCACTCATTTTGGGTCACTCTTATGATGTGCTACCAAGTAACTACAGTCCAGTCAGGATGACACCAGTGGTGAGAAAGTTGATGGAGAAATGTCTGCAAGAAAGATTTATCAAGTACCTTGATTCAAATTACCTGAAGGATCACAGACAACACAGATTCATGGAAGGGAGATCATTTAAAAAAAACAATTGAATTATTTGACTGACTGACCAGAGAGATAGATCACGGCATGGCAGTGGATGTGGTGTACCTAGACTTTGGTAAAGCATTTAACACCGTGCTGCACAGAAGGGTTCTGACCAAACTGGGAGCCCTGGTGCTGGGACCAGAGGAGGAGAGATGGATGAAAAATTGGCAGGAGGAAAGAAGGCAAACAGTGATTATTGATGGAGTTTCATCAGGGTAGGAAAGGGTGACTAGAGGGGTACCACAAAGGTCAGTACTGTGTCCGATCCTCTTCAATATTTTCATGCTGGATGTTACAGAAGGGCTTGAGGGGAAGGTCAGACTACTGCATGATACACAGCTCTGCAACAGAATAGACACTGCACATGGGGTAGAAAAATGAGATGGAACTTGCACAAACTAGAAGAGTGGTCAAAAGTGTGGCAGTTGAGCTTTAATGGCAAAAAGTCCACAGTTATGCATTTAGGTAGTAGAAATATAAAGGCAGAGTACAGTTTTGGTGTTCAGATTGTGGAAGTGAAAGTGCAGAAGAGGGACCTTGGTTTAATCATATCTAACAATCTCAAGTGGGCAAAGCAATACGAGAAGATAGTGGTGTGTGCCAGTAGAACACCTGGATCCACAGGCAGGGGAATTGCGAGCAGGAAGGATGTTGTGATACCCTTGTACAAACAGCTGGTGAGGCCAAACCTTGAATACAGTGCCCAGTTCTGGAGACCATATCTCAGGAGGTACATGGATAGAGTGGAGAGAGTCCAGAGGAGGGAAAACTAAATTTTGCAAGGACTTAGCTATTTGACATACGAGGAGAGGCTGAAAGACCTCAGCATGTATACTATGGAAAAAAGGAGAGAAGGGGGGAGAGGACAAGATAGAGACCTTTAAGTGCCAAAACGGTATAAACAGCTTCACAGATAGCATTACTTTCCAAAATAAGAGTCTCTCAAGGAAAAGGGGTCACGGCATGAAGCTAGAAGGGAAGATTCAAGGGAACATTAGGAAACACTACTTCACAGAAAGGGTAGTTGATGGGTGGAATGCACTTCCTGAGCAAGTGGGGAGGACCATAACAGTGATGGGATTCAAAGTTGCTTGGCATAGGTATAAGGTAATTCAGGAGAGGGGCAGGGGGATATTACCTGGATCATCTAGGCTGCTTGGGTAACACCAAGATAGAACGCTTGGGCAGACCTGGTGGACCTGGAGGTCCTTACCTGCCAACAATGTCTGTGTTTCTATGTTTCTATCCCTTAAAATTTTGTGACACTTGCTGATAAATTTGGTAATTTTAAACATGTTGAAGGCAAATTCTTAGCATAGCCATTTTTTGCACCACCTCATGAATGCGACAGCTGTCATTTTTCAAATCCTGGGCAGACTGGCTTTGCACACACGTAGCATGGAATGACATTTCATTCAAACAGAATCATGCTTTGGAGGAGATTTGAACATTTTCAGTATCAGGTTCATGAGGTGGAGTAATAAGTTGGCAATGCTGACAATTTAGTTGCAGTTGTCTTACACATGGATATGCAAGACCCTCCGGACCCTGTGCTTCCACAGCAACAACATACACAAATGTATCTATGGAGGAATGGGAGCACAGGGCCCTGCACTCCCACAGGCAAATAAGGATATAATTATACTACCTTAAAAGGTAAAGAAATTCTTTGCAAAAGAAATCCATTAATGCAACATTTAGGGTGCATGCTAAAGTGAAAAAAAGGTTAATGCGATTTTAGGAATTCCATCACTAAAACCTCACCCTACCCCTATAATAAATCAGGGTACAGTCTTCCTTGGGGTTCTCAGCCCTAAAACTCACCCCATCAGATGGTTATAGAATGATGTGCGCTTTAGGACTGACAACCCCAAGGAAGTCTGCACTCTCGATTTGTATTAGGGTTTTAGGGGTGGGTGGAGTTTCAGGGTAGGAAATCCTAAAACTACATTTCCCTACTTTTTTCACTTTATCCTAAATGGTAAATTTTGCATTAATAGATTTTTAATAAAGATATATATTGTAGATAAGGATAGAGATAGAGATAGATGAGAGAGAGAGAGAGAGAGAGAGAGAGAGAGAGAGAGAAAGAGAGAGAGAGACGCCACTGACAGTATAGCTTCAGTTTAAGTGTAACTTATAATATTCATAAAATGGGCATATTAAATATGTTCAGTACACCACCCGCTGTTTAAGTGGCTTCCTGAAAGGTTTGTGTTAGAGGTCATGAACTTGCAGTATGCCATAAAGATGGAACATATCTTCTGTTACCTTTCCAGACTCCCTAAGTGACCACTGCAAAGTTTACTGTGTCCATAAAATTCATCTTCCTAAATCCCCAATGAAGTAGCGAAGGTATATCTAGACACAGATGTTCAGTTCTCTGAACTTGGGCAACCTTCTAGATTCCTTGCAGTCCTCTTTTTTATTGTTCGGTCATCAATGCTCGCCATTCCTACATCACTTTGATTTTGATGTCTTGCTGGGAAAGGCACACCCCCGCAAGGAGGTCTCATTTATTTGGTGTCCATCTGCCTTTGGCCTCATAGAAATCAAATTCCTCCTCAGGGCCTATGACTCAGTCTGGTCCCTCTAGAAGTCTTGAGGATCCTATGAGGACCGGTTGAGATATAATCAATTATAGAATGCCAGCACCAAGTCTTTCAGACAGGCAAAAATCAGGGGCCCAATTCTAGAAGCTTGGTGCAAGTCATCACCATAGGCGACTTGTGCCAAAAGCAGTTGCGACATAGACCCTGTGCCCTATTCTAGAAGGGGGAGGGTCCTTGCTGCTAAGTCCTGCAACTTGCAACAAGTGGAGGCTACACCAAAAGAAGGACATGCCCGTGGAGCATGTCACAAGTTGCAGCCCCCCCAGTGAGTACAAGTGCCCCCACAAAGCTCTGCAGGGCAGCAGTGGCCCCCCCAGCCTCCAATCCCCCAAATCTGGTAGTGCCCCACAGGGCATCTCACTACCCCAGCCCCTCAAGCCCCCAAACAGTACATGCCCCACAGGGCTGCCCACACACCCTGTGCCCCCAACCCCCACACTGCTAATAACCCCACAAGGCAGATGGGGGGCAGTGTAGCGCAGTGGTCTAAGGCTCTGAGCTGCAAATCTGGTGACATCCAGCAGACCAGGCCTGGGTTTGAATCTCACAGCTTCCACTTGCATACTGTGTGACCCTGAGCAAGTCACTTAACCTCCTTGTGCTCCCAGGTCGCTCCTGTAAAAAAGCTTTCAGCTCAGTGTGCTATACCTGGTTAAACAACTAAATAAATAAATAAATAAATAAATAATAAAATAAAATCTGTCAACCCCTCTGACCCATGCCCGAACCCTGAGACACAGTGCCACAATCCATACATCTTCAATATCCCTGATATCCCTGGTAGTCTAGTGGTTCCACCCAGCACTCCAATTCAGATTCGCTCATTTCTCATCTCTCAGTTGGGCGACTGGCACAGCCCACCTCTCACCTCCACAGCCAGCCACTGACTGAGCACTTAAGGAGCGCTTACTGTACATATACACTGAAAATGAATTCATAGCACATGTGTGCAATAAGCACTCATGTGGCACTCAGTCGGCAGCTGGCCAAGGAGGTGAGAGGTGGGCTGTGCCAGTCACCAGCAGGGAATGGGTCAGAGGGGTGAAGGGTGGACTGGCAGTGCTGGTTGGGGGTTGGGGTCCACTAGACTGACAGGGACATTGGAAATTTTATTAATGTGTACACACGATGCTGCTGTGGAGGGACATGGTTTACGGAGTCAGAGAACATGTCCTGGGTGGGATAATCTACCCTGTGGGACATATGAATTTGAGGGATCGAGGGTGTGGGGGACACTGCAGACCTGCAGGGATCTACTCTGTTGGTGTGCTGGGCATGGGGGGCACATGTATTGGGTGCAAGCCCTGTGGCAGATCTGCACAACCCCTTGAGGGTCTAAGTACACTTACTCCAGCTATATGCTGGTGTAACTGTATTTTGATGGATGTCCTCCAGAGGTTATTCTAGAATAGCAGATCATGGACTTTGTTCCTGTCCTTCCAGAATAGGGCTCAACAGATGCCATAAACCTCCTAGTGCCATGTTGCAGGGGGTTTAGGCCATATCTGGTGGCGTATGTGCACTTTGGCATGAGCAGACTGTGACATGTCACAGGCTGCTTTGCAGAATTTCAAATGACGTAACTGCTGGCATAACTTGCTACTTGCATCATTCTTTTTGGCGCAAGTTCGGTTACGTCAGTCATAGCCCTTCTAGAATCCAGCCCCATGTACTTTGCTTTGAACATTTAGAGTAATCTTAATTCTCCGAATCAGTTCTTTAGATTTATGTAGTCTATTTGTAACACATCTCCCATATGTCCACTCCCATCCTTAGTTGCAACAATCTCCTGTGGTCATTTCTGAGCTTGCCTAGTTGGCTGCTGCTTTTGTCATGTAAATCAAAGCTTACACCATCACTGTTTCTCTTGCTTCTACCTCCTCCAACACTGCTGCTCCATCTTCATCCTCATCTACATTTGCTTTTAATTCAGTCACTGCCTCTGACGTCATGTCCACCCTTCTACTCTAAATCCCTTCAAATACCTAAGTCCTGATGGCCCACAACCCACACTCTTAGACCTTTATGCTTCTGCCATTGCTGCCCTCTCTACTTACATTACAACATCTCATTTTGGCTATCTTATGTTGCAGTAAGATGGAAACTTTATATAATCCTTGCTTTCCACAAAGGGGGTGATACATGCATTCCTACTCTGACTAAACTGGAGGAAAAAATGTTTTTCACCAAGCTCTCCAACTTTCTTGTCTCTTTCTCCTTTCTCTCTCACTTTGCAGTCTGGCTTCCATAAAGCTCATTCCACAGTTACCTCCCTGTCACATGTCACCAAATTCATCCTGAAAGGGATGGATTAGGGTTAAATATCAGCTGTAATCTTTATTGACCTGGGCAGGCATCTAACTCTGTCACCCATTCCTTACTTCTTGCCAAATTAAAGGCTGCTGGGCTCTTGTTCACTGCCCTTGAGTTTTCAGTTTCTTCTTTTCAGGACAGAGTCAGTCCAGGTGGTGGACCCTTCTCTTCTCTTCTCCCCTTCAATTCTGATATGCTGAAAGGCTTTATTCTGGACCAAATCCTCATCTCAATTTTCTTAAATATTCCCTTTCTTCAGCATGTGTTTCAGCCAACAGATGGAACAATAGATAGATAGATAGATAGATAGATAGACAGACAGACAGACAGACAGACAGACAGACAGACAGACTGATAGATGGATGTCCAAAGCTAGGGAGGATAGTTTTAAGCACTTATATATTTTTCCATCCTTCCCATCTAGAGTGAGAATGCTGAAATATTCTCACTCTAGGTCCCAATAAGAAATAGGGGATACATGATGGGCAGGAGTGTGATATTGAAAATATTTTCGCTCCTGCAGTGTGAGCTCTGGATACTCTCAAGTGTCACAGGCATGAATGAGAGTATCCAGAGGTCATGATGCAGGAGTGAAAATATTTTCCATAGCACATGATTGCACATCATGTGTCCGATTAATACAATAGTGGTTGGCAGAACTTTTAATTTTTTTGTTCACTTTATCTTGTGGAATAAACAAAGAAGGCACAAGACAAAAAAATACATTTCTGCTAAAAGAAGCTGAAACACTAAGATGCCATTTGGGATGAAGCAGGCTGTATTCATTGGTAGTTGAGGTGTTCATGGACGTGAAAGGCATTGCTCTTTTTTGGCTTCTTGTCAGTATGAAACTGGCTGCTGGTAGCTTGTTTTGGTTCTCTGCAGGAACATAATGTGCTGTTCTAGGGTTAGCAGATGAGTTACAGGTGCAAGTGATATACTGACCAGTTTCCTAGGCTACTGAGGGTTTGGTGGAGTTCCTTCCTGCTTGCTGTGTTAGGGGAACCTGCCTAGAGTGATGATATCTACTTCAGTCGCATCCTGCTGAGTTTTCTGATTGGTCAGGATGTAATAAAGAGATCAGGATAGGGATTGTTTTAGACAGGGTTTCAGCCTGACATCAGCACAGTGATAATATCAGCCTGTGAGATAAGCACAGTATGTATAAATGTAAAATATTATCACACTCTAATAATATTTCTGGTAAAAAATCACAGTGTGATTTTCTACCAGAATTTACATCACTGTGTGTAAGATACATGAATTTATCTACTACTCATTTGTCTCACCCCTATCATACAAAAAAATGCTCTCACTGTAGGTCCTGATTGGTGAAGGCCAGCAACATGAGCAGCCCAGTTCTACTTTTAGAACTGAAATCTTCACCCATTTGCTGTCTTCCACCTATTGGATTCACTTCTGCAGAAACATTTTAACACTACAGTAGAACCCCACAGTTACAGAGCCCAGACTTACGAACCGACTGGTCAATCAAACCCATGCCCACTCCCGCCCAATCAAGCCCCTCCGACGCATTGGCCAATCATTCATGAAAGCTTACCATGGCACATATGAAATGGCAGTGGTAAACTGCAATTTTATATACTATTAATCTTTAGGTTGGGCACAGTTTCCTGACTGAGGCAGTATCCGTGAGGAAGGGAGTTTATCTGCTGCAGCACTAGTATTGGATTTCATATTGGTATATAGGAAAGTCAAAAAGGCATAGCCCATACAAGCTTTCCTCACAATTCAGTGGTGGTCACCTGAGTTGCCAACATCACTTAGGTACTGATCTATACGAACCTTAAAGGCCTCTGCAGTTTCTACTTCCACTACCTCCTGTGGTAATTTATTCCACAGTCTAATTGCTCTATTTTTAAAACCATATTTTCTTATATCCGTCCTACTTTTCTTCTCTCTTAATTGCCTATTATACACTCTCATCTGATATGTTTGCTCTTTAAATTCTAATCTCATCTCTTTTTTCATACTTCCATCTTTTAGAATTTAGTAAAGACATAACTTATCCCCTCTAGTTCTTCTCTTCTCTTCTTTAGGGTCCACAATCCCAACTTCCTCAATCTTCCTTTATAATACAAATCCTTACACACTACAATCAATTTTTGTGCAAGTCCTTTGCGGCCTCTCCACCATTGTAACATCCCCCGCTAAGTGAGGACTCCACACTGTAGAACAATAATCCAATAAGGGCCTGACCAGGGTTATAAACAATAGCATTAGTACCTCTCTACTTCTAGAGTGGAAACCTCTTCTAATGCTACTTACCAAATACATTGCTGTAGTTGATAAATTCCTACACTGAATATTACTCTTTAAATCATTCGGGATATATACTCCCAAATCTTTCTCACAGGTAGAAACCTTAAGTTTTATACCCTTCATGTAATATACCTGGTGAATGTGTTTCCTGCCCAAATGCATTATAACACATTTATCCTCATTAAATTTCATTCCATTTCCCTCTGCCCACTCCTTAATTTGCAAAATGTCTCTCCCAAATGTTAATCTATCTTCAACCCTCTTCCGTGTAGAACCCTCCATTGTTTCTGCAGCACTAGTAAAAACCCCCATTGATTCTGCCTAGAATGAAATGAAAAAATCAAGCATGTGCCTTTACAGAATGTGTGCAAACAGTAGATTTAGACTGGTCACTGAATACATTCCGATTGAGTATCTTGCCTGTGTTACTATAGGAGTTGCAGTTACAAAGGATTGATTTTCTTCTGCGTCTTCTTCTGTAGTGTTCTGACAAAGAGAGATTTTATTATTACTTGTCATGGATTCGACCATTATAGTAACCTGAATACTTAATAATATTAAGCAGCGAAACAATAACATTCTGCTCTACTAAATCAACTGTACTCGGTAACTATAAGCAACCACTACCACTGCTGAATAAAGGAAGTGGGATTAAAACTGCAACATTTAATCACACCACAGTATATTTCAGACTCCCATGGTGTTCGTAACTCTGAGGTCCTACTTTACTTTCATTGTTTCACCTCTGCTACTTTTAACTCTTTTTAGTATAACTGCTTAAAAAATAATGATCAAAACTAAATATCAAATAAGCAACATATTCCAAGTATTCATTTTATGTTGCTGTGTTCCACAATAGCAGCTGCAGTTAATGACTTGATGTACCTCCAGTCACCACCAACTGCTGCTCTGACCTGCTCCACAGTCTCAAATGGGACATCCCCGATCCTCACGGCAATGTTCAGGCCCCTCTATGTTGCTATTTGAAAAGTATCACCTGTTCCAATTTTATGTTGGCTTGTTCCTAATCTGTTTCACTGAATCCTTCCAACAATCTGACATAATGATGCATGCAAAAGTGCTGAATGCATCATCCATCCCATACCACTTAGCCATCCTAAGCAACAAATGGAAAATAGAAAATGGCACCAGAAACAAAGGAAGAATAAAACAAAAAAACACATTAAACCTTAGAATAAAATAAGTTTTGGATAAACATAATATGCCATGTCACCTGGAGAGATATCAGACATGTTTTTCACTCATGCTGATTTACCTTTGGCATCACTTGTGACTCCGTTACTCGTGATAGAAAAAGATTAAAAGGCGCTCTTGAAAAAAATATTTGCTGATATTTCTCATGGGGTAATGCAGTGCAATTTATTATCACAACCTCTATCTATTTGCTGGAACAGTACCTACAGCATGACATTTAATAATGCTTAGTGCTGGTTTCGTGCTAATCAGCTCTCCCTTAATGCCAAAAACCAGTCACCATATTATTTGGAATCCATCATTGACTCAATAGGCTTAGCTGGATCTCAATATTTAATGCCCACAATGGCACTCTTTTAGAGACAGTACCTTGTTTCAAATACCTTGGTGTGGGACTAGACAATCATCTTGATTCTTCAGTCCACATTGATCCTGTCACAAAAACGTCACCTCAATCTTGGTGCCATTTCCAGGAATAAATCAAGTCTCCCTCCTCAGGTTAGGTGTGAGGTCATTCTCAAAATGATTTTTCCCATTGTTTGACTATGTGTATGCAGTGTACAGGGAGCTCTCTAATCTACTGTTGCCAGACTGGATCCTATCTTTCACACCCTATGCTATTTTGTTACTGTTTCCCACCTTTTTACTCCTCTATGTTCCCAGTACCAGCTCCCTTATGTTCCTTCCTTATCTTCACTACACTTATTCCATTGTTCTCCCATCCTCTCCAAATTATGGTATTCATCCTTTCGCTCCTATCTCTCTCATCTCTCTCTCTGGCCTGATCTCTTACATTGTGCCCTCTACTTATACTTTTTGCTCACCTACCTCTGTTTTCTTCACTGTTCCCCACTTCTTCACATCCTCTGAGCTGAGCATCTTCTCCTCTCATCTGCCCAATGGGGGCCAGATATTCAGATTGCACCAGACAGGGGTGCGAGCCTGGGCAGAGCGCAACTTGGTTGAGCCAGGGCATAGTCCAGGCAATATTAAATGGTTCTGCGCCATGGCTCAGCACCATTGAGTATGGCACTGGGGGCACCTACACTGCACATGGTGCAGTGGCACTGCACCAGCACAAGTGGCAGGTGGGGAGCAGGGGGATGCGCCAGCGCAGGTGTGGGTGCGCTAGGCTCATCAACCATGATATTCAGCTCTGGGCATGCAAATGAGGCCATTATGTATACTAGGTGCAAATGGGGCCATTTGCATGTTATTATGGCCCCATTTGCATGCGGTGCACTGATCCCTGGTGACTTGCACCTGGCATTCTACCAGGCTGCAGCCATCGGGGACTGATGCCCCGCTGCCTCTCGGCAGGCACCAAGCCCTGTTGCCCAATCCCAGGCATATGTCAGAAATAAACCTGGTGGTCCAGTGGACCCTATCCCCTGCCTGATCACAGGTAGATTAATATAATGTCCCTGGTGGTCCAGTGGACCCTATCCCTTGCAGGATCATGGGCAGATTTACATATTAACCCTGGTGGTCCAGTGGACCTGATCCCCTACCCAATCATGGGCAGATTAATATAATGTCCCTGGTGGTCTAGTGGACCTTATCCCCTGCCTGATCATGGGCATAAGTAAATAATATTCTTGGTGGTCCAGTGGACCCAAGCCCCTGCCCGATCATAGGCCTAAGAAATTAATATCCCTGGTGGTCCAGTGGACCCGATCCCCTGCCTGATTACAGGCATAAGAAATCAATATCCCTGGTGTTCCAGTGGACCTGAGCCCCTGCCTGATTGTGAGCATAAGAAATTAATATCCCAGGTGGTCCAGTGGACCTGAGCCCCTGCCCGGTCATGGGCATTTGAAAGAACTAACCCTGGTGATCCAGCGGTATCCCCCTACCTGCCAACTAAGCCCCACCACCCTGCACCCCCCAGTCAGCGGCAGATGGCAACTCCCCACCCTCAAGCTGCCCAGCCACTCGCCGACTGACAGCATACAGTATGGCTGTATGATTGTTGGTCCACTGCATGGGCCAATGGGTATGCAGACCATACTGTACTACACAGTCCCGAAATGCAAATAAATCAGTCACATTTTGGCACTGTGTGGTACAGTACGGTCTGCATGCCCATTGACCCATGCAGTGGACCAATAGGCATACAGTCGTACTGTATGCTGTCAGTCAGCAGGCAACCAGGCGGCTTGCAGGCAGGGAGCTGCTGTCTGCCACTGACCAGGGAGTGTAGGGTGGCAGGGCTTAGTGGGTGGGGGATACTGCTGGACCACCAGGGGTTAGTTCTTTCAAATACCTGTGATTGGGCAGGGGCTCAGGTCCACTGGACTACCAGGGATGATATATTATTCTGCCCACAATAAGGGCAAGGGATAGGGTCCACTGGACCACCAGGGGAGTTTATGTGATATCGGCGAATGCCTAAAGGCGATCACCATTATCGCACAGTCAGAGTGAAGAAAACATTTTAGGCACTCGGACAACCCCGACACTACAGGACAATGGTGCCAGGACAGTTTTTTACTACTTTCTGTGGGGGGGGGTTGCACCCCCAACACCCCCCCATGGGGGACTTCACCCCCTGCAACCCCCACTTAAGGATTCTCAACTCCAGGGGGTGGGTGAAAGCAGTAAAAAAATAAAGGTTTGGGCTTGGCACAATAAAGTCGCTCCAGTGTCCATAGCTGAACCCGGTACCTCACCCACCCCAACAACTAGCCAACCCCTGATGCCACGATGCAGCATGGCCAGCAACCACAGAGCCACCTCCTACAGCCTTCCCCTCCCAGCCCATGCTCGCCGTGCTGTCTCCCACCCCCCATATGTGTACGCATAGCGACATCCTGTCATCCAGTTCACTGACAGCCTCATCTGGTCACCCTACCCTCCCATCGCCGTGAGGGTATTGTTCCAGGAAGGAGTCGCCATTACAGACAGTGCCCTTTATCATGTGCCCACCTCATGGTTTACCCCACCAGGGATGTTATATTAATCTTCCCATGATCAGGCAGGGGATCAGGTCCACTAGACCACCAGGGATATTACATTTATATGCCTGCAATCAGGTGAGGGGGCATGATGCCTAGACTGTGTCCTGAGAGGTTGGGTGGCCACCCACAACAGGCAGCTGCTGTGTTGCACCCAGCAATACAGCAGACCGCCTGTGGGTGTCCCCCGACATGTTCCTGTTTTTGGCGGTCACATCTTTGCACCCCTGTGGCACAAAGGCGGGTTTGTGCCTGCATATGTGCCGCACATCCTGGGCTGAATAACAGGATGTGCTGCATACGCATGGACGTGCCCCCCCCCGCACTTACACTGCATACATTACTGGTGTGCCCCGGCGCATCGGGGGTTGTGCAGTGCAACCTACCCCTTTAAATATCTTGCCGGGGTGCATCAGTGGATTGCGCATGGTGCAACCCTTTTGAATATCCCACCCTTTGTGTATATCTCTTCCCTCCTCTCTTTGACTATCCCCCTCCTACCTCTCCTTTTAAAATGCTTCTGCATGACCACTTATGTTCTCATGCCTATGCTCACTTAGTTAGTACCTGCCTCTAGCTCATTTCCTTAGTCAATGATGCCTTCTGTTGAAATTATTGGTTGTTGAAGTGTTGCCCCCTACTGTTGTCAATAGCTTCTCTCTGTTCCTTGTTTGATTATATATACTGTACCACTTATTGATTTGTTGTCTCAACAGCTTGTGCATGTGTTTTCTATATGTCCACTCTTCAGTGTTAAACCAGGAAACATGCTTTGACTCGATGTATCTTTCCAGGTTAATAATTTTCAAAAAAGAAATGTATCTGAATGCTAAGTATTGTGCATTTAAATGGTGCATAATTCTGCTTATATTCAGTTTACAGGTGGAATACCTCTGTTGTGTTATTTAATTAGCATTCGGTATTCAGAATACTGCAATTTTAATTATTGGAATCTTTATTTAGAAGTATTCTGTATAAAGTCAGAATATTTATTACCATGTAAACACACTAGTTTTGTTAAAAATGTACTTGTTATGACACAGCCAAAGATTTTGAATACCACTATACTAATCATTTATCCCCTATACTTACCCATATAGGCACATTATGTGACATATAAAGACAAAAATATGAGTGTGAACCTAACTCAAACTTTGTTATATGTTTATGTTTTAGGCTACTCATACTACTTCATCGGGTGGTCCACTCTCAAGAGCAATCAACAATTTGTATAATAAACCTGGTAAGCAGGACAAGCCTTTGAAGATTCAGTACAATTCTAAAATATTAAAGAATTACTCTGTAGTTAAAGTGGAGATGCTCATGTTGGTTATTTATTACACTATTTGATAGATTTGTTTACTATTAATTTTCTCTTGATTAACCATACGGGATGCAATCTCACTTTTATTGGGGTCTAACTTTTATTTTTTATTCATTTAGTTTTTGATGACCGGGTAAGTGCACTAGACAAATTCTGCCTGTTTTCAGGCATGACCCGGGGGGAAGGGATACAGATGAATGTCAACTGACCTTGAATCAGATTAAGCTGTAGGTGGCATTTTTAGTGATTGTAATTTCCAGGTGAACTGAAGCCAGATTAAAGAGCTAGTGGTAATAAAAATAGCAGACAATAATATAAAACAAATTTTAAGAAGTAATCAGTTATAACTTTTTGTTTCTAGAGTATTTTCTTCCCCACTTGCTCATTAGAAGGTTTTCTATGTGATAATATAGTGATGGGTGAAGGATACAGCTCTCTGCATGGCAGCTGATATATCTAGTTTTATTTTACCCTACTACATGATCAGCAATGCAATCTCACTGATGATGGTACCACAGGGGAATGATCTGGCAGTTACTGAGTGGCTCTGTTTGAACAGTTGTGATGTCAAAGTCAGTGAAGTCACAATGCTGATAATGTAATGGCAGGAACAGAGCTGGATATGTCAGCTGAATGGCAGAGTGCAGTCACACACACTACACCTACTAACATCAGGTAAAGAATATTTTAATTAATCAATGGTGAGATGAAAAATTACCTTGCATATAAAAGGTAAGAGTTGACTGCTTTCAAAAAACTAAGATTACCTTTAAGCAGTACACTAGCTATTTAAGAGATTTACTTAAAGTGACACGGGGTAAGGGTTTCTTGTGGGAAGTAAATATTTCTCATGTGGCCTCCAGATCTGTGCTCTGGACTCAGTGCATCCCACAGGGGTCAGCCATGACCTTTTCTAGAATTAATCAGCAGGATAAGTTGATTCAAAATTGCAGTAGCCCTCAAATTGTTGCACTAGCCCAGAATTATTATTGTACAGTTTTTATTACTTATGCATAAAAAATGCAAGCAAAGAAACAGTCTTGATTATTAAGCATTTATCTTTTCCACCAAAAAGACAGCAATGCAATCACACACACACACACACACCCACCCACCCTGTCTTCATTTATCTGCCCCCCCAGCACCATATCAGAGGATCTCACAACAACAAATGTTCAGTCAAGCACTACTATCTTTGTACAAACAAAAGCCCAACTCATCATGGAGCTGAGTGCACTCTCAACCCACCTACAGGGCTATGAACACAGGCAGTGAAAGACACTCTCAGCCCCCACTCTGTGATCAACCAGAGACCTGGATTTATGGAAGTTTTTAACTCTCAGCTGTCCCTGATTTTCAGGGACATCCCTCACTTTACCTCAACATTTTATTCTATCCCTCCTGACATTGATGTTTCCATGACTATACTGTGGGGGATTATAAGCACAAATGAATGTCAAACATTACAGTTACAGACTTTCTTTACCTTAGAAATTGCATTTTACACTAAGCCCCTTATTCTACCAGCTTACTGAGTGGGTATCACTAATTTTGAAAATGTGTCCCTGATTTTGGTCCTTTGTCACTGATTATTTCAAGTCTTCTCCCTGATTTATGAGGCAGGAGGTTGAGAAGTATGAGCCAGAGGCAGCCTATGATTGCTTTAGGGGTTGGGGCCAGTAATCCTATGGAGCTTGGGAAATAGAAAACTTTATGACATTGTTATTGATGCATAACAGCTACAAACGTATTGACCATAACATGCTCTGCCCACCAATGACAATTTTTTTAAAAAACATTATCATTTCATCAGCCCAAGGGAAACAACATTCAGGCATAAAGCTATACCATCTCTACTTCTGTTTAGGAGAATCTATGCGCCTCAGAAATGCCTATTTTAACTTTTCAAATTATATTAATCAAATCAATCAAATCTTTATTTATGTAGTGTCTTTCCAAAATCAAGTCGCTGCACAGTTAAAATACAATATACAACGTAATATTTGCAGTAAAACAATAAATATATAAATAAATTAAATTTTGCCTGGGAAGGCTAGATGAAACAAATATGTTTTCAGCTCTATTTTAAATCTATCAACAGTCAGGCATTCTTTTTTTTTTTGGCTTGCTGAGCTCTCCCAAGCCTCACTCTTGGGCTCGCCTGGCTCCGGGAGCCAACTCCCTCATACTCGGGGATGTCCCCTCCCCCCAGTGGGGCCACTGAGGTAGAACTGCCTTGATCTAGGGGGGTCAGCACTAGGGCCAGCTTGTTAATTGGGGGGCTGGCATTTTTTATGTAGGTTTTTTCCCTCCTGGAACTGAGGGTGTGCAATGACAGAAGCAGGGGAGGAGAATGCATGACTCCATGTGCGCTCTCCTCCAGGCATCTGCCCTCAGCTCCCCCTAGTTACCATATGGTGCCTTGCCCCTCAGCCTCCACCAGGGGGTGAACAGGTGCCAACACAGTGGATCCCTCCTCCTCGGAGAAGGAGAGCTGTCCTCTAGATGCATAATCCTTCTCCTCCCGTGCCAATCCCTGGTGGCCCATGCCCATTCCCGAACATGTGTGGCTAGCATGGTGCGAGGTGTGGTGTCCAGTTCCTCAACATGCAGTGCCACCTGGCCAGCTGCATCAGGCATTCTCTTAACCAACGAGGTACAGAATTCCTCAGGGTAGGTGTGGCAAAGGAAAAAGCATGGGCACCAGATGTTTTTAAATGAACCCTAGGAATATAACAATAGGAGCACCCAGTATGGGTGGTGACTATCAAGCACACATGAAAGACCATAAGGCCTATTCTGCTGATATTTTATTATGTTAGAATGTATATATATATATATATATATATATATATATATATATATATATATATGTACATGTGTGTGTATGTGTGTGTTATATATATATATATGTATATATAGTTTGTTAATGTTTAACCCCAATATGGTAGCCAGTCAAAATAGCAAATACAAAATAGTGAAAGTCAACATAGCGAATGTCAAAAAAGTGAATGACACAAAGTAGTGAATCATATTTACATTGCTCTGAATATGTAATTCTCACCACCATCAATGAGTGGTGTGGTGTTAGAATATTTAAAATAAGGAGGGTGCTGGGGGCACAGCCCCCACATATGTCACAAATAATCATGCCAAGAGCAATTGTTGAGAGAACTGGTAGGAGTAGCTGTTATGTGCTTTGGCATTTGCTATTTTTACATTCAATATTTTATGTTCACTATTTTGACATGGAACCTTTTGTACTACACATGATCCAAAGCATTGTTTTTTAGGATGAGACAACAGGTCAGGTGTAATATGGTTGGGGCTACATGGATAGCATTAACTGGTGTGTTCCATTAAGATGCTCTGGGGAACCCTACACCTGCCAGTAATGGCAGCTAAGTGTCTATGGGTGGTTATTTCAGAGTATGTTCTGCAGTGGTGTCCATGGAAAGTGGAGCGATAGGAGGTTGGGAGAGGAGAGGGGTCAGCAATTATAAGGCTGGAATAAAACCCACCACCTGCAGGACAGACCCTGTATATCTCTTAGCATTTGGTCATTGAATTGTTGGATACAGACACTTAAAATGCAAAGAAATGAGGGGCACCGGTCTTAATAATATGGGACAAATCTTCATACAATGGCAAGTTCAGAAAGCTGAAGCCCACTGACCTAACACATTCTACATTTGATCACAGTCTGGATACAAGATGAGTTCTAATATTGGAGTGAGGATGACTCACAATGAGTCTTTTGAGGGATCCCCCCTTGTATACTGTCAGATAATTGTGGCTATTAATAAGCTGTTAATCATACAGGCCATCTGAAACACTGAGGGAGATTAGCATGAGGCCTAGATCCTGCTAAATAAGGAGCTTTTTAACTTCATCAACAGCCATGAAAACCTGAACTAGTAAAGATGAACAAGCAGAGGATTAGCTGCACTAGCCCTGGTCTGTTTGAACTAGGCCCTGTGCTAGTAAAACAGTGTTAAAATTGACCTCAGTCCCTCTTAACTCCTGACTTTTCTTTGGCTTGAAAAAGTCTCTATTACCATTTTTTCTGTAATTCAGAAACATAGATAACACTGAAAGGTACATGTATACTTTAAGCTACTGATGCAGATGTAAGAGCAATATCTCCAATTTCTTATGCATCAGGGAGAATGTACATGAACAGCCAGCAGTTATTTTCAAAAGCATTATGTGGTTTACAACAGTATGTCATGACTTGTGGCACCTTGTATCGCTAAATGATCCACATAAGGCTTTGCAGACTGTTGCACTATTTACTAACACACTGTAAATTTAGACGAAACATGTCTGACAATTGGACACTTATGCGCACATTGACCAGCAAATTGTTGGTCTACCTTTGAAGATGTAAGTAAAAGTAAAGAAAATAGGAAGGGTGACTCCACTTTTAAAATCCTGACATCTGTATAAAAAGTTCATAAACATAGGAAATCGTATGCTGATATGTCTCTATGCAACATTCTAAGCTGCATGCCTTACAGTATCTATCTGTAAGGGAGATTCAATAAGATGCAGCGAAGTCTGACGCAATACTCTAGGTGCAGTCTGTAGCCTCTTGGTAAAACCTCTACCTCTGGCTTTTTAGTTTGCTTGTTGGAGTCAGTAAATATTTTCTTTCAGTACAAAGGTTCTGATCTAGTGCTTGTACTTGGACATTACTTTAAATATATATATATATATATATATGTGTGTGTATATATATATATATATGTGTATATATATATATATATATATATATATATATATATATATATATCTATTTAAAATATTTTAATACCTATGGAGAAAATAAAGTCCCAAAAAGTGGCACTTCCTGTCCACCATATTGAAAGCTTGTCTCCTTAGGATTGTTGGCGATCATGCTGTGAAGACTGCATTGGCAGAGGTAAGAATGTCTGCTGGTTTCAGCCATGGCAGATAGGGTGATGTCACAAAACTATGTCCATTTAAGTAGGACTGAGGGGAGTGACAAAATATCTTTGTGCCCTATAGGCAACAATATTAAAACAAGTACCGTGTGATTAAATCACCTCAGTTTTTGATATAGACCCAGCAAGAGACTTATCATATCAACTTAACTATGTAAACTAAGGTCAGTGATTCCATGTGTTAAGTATAAGAAGTATGTCCAAAACGTTAGTGTACCAAAAAAACGTGCACAGCGATACAGTGCTCCTGAAATTTACCAAAACTTGTAGACCAAAGTATTTCAGGCACACACAACCTCATTAGAGGGATGCAGTCATCCCACTGGATTCAAGAGCTTAAAAGTCCATTTTATTTAACAGCAGATGTGCTCCCTGTCTCTAATGAGGTTGTGTGTGCCTGAAACTGTTTGGTCTACATGTCCAAAAACGTGCTTGATGATTTCATCTGTGGCAAATGTTTTCTCTATCTAATTCTCATTACTGAGCATCTTCCTGTAAGATAAGAATTACAATAGGCCTTACAAATCAATAAAACTTAGTCAGCTGTAGAACCACTTCAGCAAAGAATTAAATGCCAGCTACAAAAAAATAGTCATGATGAGTCAATAACGGACCCGGTGCTTACTAACTGGGACAGTGTTCCAGACATCATTGAAGGAAGCCATCTGAAGACCAGTGATCATTGCACACTGTGGTTCATTATCAGGACAGCTGTGAAGTCCAACTACACAATAGTAAGGGTACAGTACTTTGGAAGTGGCAATTTAAAATAGATGGATAATGCCTCCACCTGACAGGGAGAGAGGACTGGAAAGTGAAGGAAAAGTGGGCCAAACTGAAAGAGGGCATTGTGAAGGTAACAACTCTTTACATCAAGATAGTACTCTAAGCAAAAGTAAAAGGAAGAAGAGACCACTACGGTAGTCAAAAGGCCTTGTAGAAAGATGATGGCTAAAAGAGTACCATCAGGAGGTATTATATTTATTTATTTTATTTGTTAACCAGCTAAACTCCACTAGGCACAAGTGCCTGTTTCCAGGGACAGCCCTGGAGCTTTGGTGTGGTTAAGTGACCAGCTCAGAGTCACACAGTATGCAAATGGAGGTTGTGGGAATCAAACCCCAGTCTGCTGAATGTACCAAGCTCATTCACAGCTCATTACTCTAACCTCTAGGATATGCTGTCAGCCAGTAATGAGGCTAGTAATTTTTTCCCAACTATTTTTCCCTCCTGTCATCACTGGCTGGGGCCCCATCAGTCATCCTAACTGTTCCCTTCTTCTGAGACCCTAGCAAACTCTACATTTGATCTCCCCTCTTCACCTATGACACACCTTTGAAGAGTCCTCTGGTCCACACCTCCTGGAGAGGTGCTGCGTTCTGCTCCTCAGCACTACCGCTTCTGATGCTCCTCAGGTGGAGGTGGAGGGTGAGATGAGATCCAGTGGGCAGGCTCCAGCGTTGGAAGTGGGGGCAGGTGACATCTTCCTCCAAGCCAATGGGTGGTTCCCTTGTTCATAAGCATGAGCTCCCCCTGAGCACGGACATGCAATGATGTCCAGTATGGGGTGAGTGTGCTCCCATGCTCCTTCCATGGATGTCCACCGATGCTCCCACCCAACATCAGCATGATCCCCCAGCTGTCACCCCCCAGCCTCTGCTGGGAGTCACTAGCAGTGGGAAATCATCCACTCTCCCCAAGACAGGAGAGCTGTCCTCCAGACGCTCAGTCTTCTCTTCCCTTGTCAACCCCCAATGGCCCAAGATCATTCCCAATCCCGGGTTGCCAGCGTGGTGCGAAGTGTGGCATCCATCAACTCAACCCTCAGCACCATCAGGCCAGCTAATGAGGCCAGTATTATGAGACCCAGAGAGAGTAGGAGAGGGAAGCATATCAGGAGAAACATAGGAAGACTGGGAAAGTAGTAAGCATCACAAAAGCACAAACTGAGAAAGGAATATCACATACAGTATTAAAAGGGAACTAGACTCTTTTTAAGTAAGTGAACGATAAAAGGAAGATAGAGGGAGGGATTGTAGGGCTAACAAAGGAGAGGAATGAACAGAGGTAGATTTAGAAAAGGCAGACATCATGAATAAATACTTCCGTTTTGTGTTCACAATAGAAGGAGAAGGGGAGGGACCACAAAAAGCATGAGGACCTTTGATGGGAGTAAAATAGACACTAGTTCTTGTATGGAGGAGGGAATAAGGAACATACTCACTAACCTGAGGGTGGACAAAGCTATGGAACCAGATGACATGCATCCAATGGTTCTGATGTAACTCAGAGAAGTGTTAGTGGCACCTCTGTCAAACTATATTAGCTTTACTATGTAAACTGGGGTCAGTGATTACATGTGCTAAGTATGAGATGTACAGTATGTCCAGCGAGTTCTTGATGATTTCATCTATGACAAATGTTTGTTCTATCAAACCCATTACTGAACTAATTTCTGTAAAACAAGAATTACAATGGGTTTTACAAATAAAATAAAAAATGGAGTTATGTTTGTGTTTGCTTGCACACATGTGCAAGAAACACATCGAGTCAGCTTCCTTCACAAACAGGTTGTGGAGGCATGGCAGAGTTGTGGCAAATGTCAGCAGTCTGTTCTGGGGTTGGTCTGTTCCATGCTAATAGAGGAGCCTGTTGCAGTTAATGAGCATGCCACTATGTTCAAAGGAACTGACTGCTGCAATCAGGGAGTGCCTCGTCACTGAACAATCAGCTGCGATGCCGGGGTGTTCCTTATTGTAGCGGTCAGTGTAGTAGGATGGTCTACACACACACACACACTGTTTAAGTAAACAGATGTTGTCATTCAGCAGGCAGTTACAGTCAGATGAGAGGAGCTCAGCAGGACAACACACACAACTCACTTTATTTCTCCCATTGTATAATGGTCTTTTTCTGCCCGTCATTGTCCATGTTTCTCTGTTGTTTTTTAGGAAAGGCCAGGAAAACTCTGGACTGGTACCTATGGTACTTTTATCCTCAAACCCACAGATTCAGATGCACATAGCTCTCATGTTTTTCATGCATTACAAATGCCTCTTTTGAGTGTACCTTTTCTTTTGCACCAAGATGCGTACCACATGCACCTTGCCATCTCCGACTCCAGTCTTCTGATTACCACCATCAGAGAGACAAATTCCCCCCATCTCATATCCTCCTCTTCCCCTTTCTCTGTCTTTTTTGAATCACAGCCTATAAGTCTGTCTCAGAATATCTCCTCTCGCCCCACCCCCATACACTTTTGGCCATATAACAAAAGAACATTTTTTTCCTGCTTCTCAGCTATTTCCCCACCCCACATTTGTTGTGTGCTGAGGGGGTGGCCAATTGCCCTCAGCTCATGCACTGCACCCCATATGGCCAACAGGGGTGCCCAATCCCCATCAGTTCCACAAACATCCCCCCAACAAACATCCAGTTGGCATGTTGGGAGCCCACCCCAGTGTGCCAATAGTCCCGCGGTGTCCTTTTTTTGTTAAATCCTGTAAAAATAAAGAAAACGGTCCCTCGCTGAGTCTGGTGTCCTCTTCCCCAACCTGCACCCACCCTTCATGCACCCTACCTCTCCACACACCCCTCACCCCATACTTACCTATGGAGCCCGGTGTGACAATCTTCAGTGGATCTGGAGCACATCTGCACACTTCAAAGCTGACCGCAAACTGAGGAAATTCCGGTAAGCTGCGTAATGGCATAAATGTTTTTTTTCAACTTCTGTGGATATTTCAGCCATTTTTTCACCTTTTGGAACCACATTTTCAACATGGGGTTCTTAGGACCCCTCTTCATGAATTCAGTCACTGTCATGGTGTTATTCGGTCCCAAAAGGTGATTTCATGGTCACTGCATGGAATCACCTTTTAGGACTGATTAATGAAACAACAGTGCCTCGATTCATGAGGTGGGGTCTCAAAAAGCCTATGTTGCAAATCTGGTGAAGAAAT
This sequence comes from Neoceratodus forsteri, assembly GCA_016271365.2. NCBI lineage: Eukaryota > Metazoa > Chordata > Ceratodontiformes > Ceratodontidae > Neoceratodus > Neoceratodus forsteri. The sequence goes on from CM057452.1 coordinate 1,357,033,846, forward strand.
TCCACAAAATTACTATTTTACAAGCATGCATTGCACAGTTTACACGCACACTCGTAACTTTGTGAATTTGTAATATTTTCACACCAGATTTTCAACATTGGCATTTTTCCACACCTTGTTATGAACAGTACAGCTGTCATTTTTCTCAGCCTGGACAAAATGTGTTTTCGCACTCCCAATGCAGAGTAGTGCAGTCACTGTGGGAAATCAGTGTTTGGGACAGATTAAGAAAATCACAGTGACACTCTTCCTTAGCAGAGGACATAAAATGCCTATGTTGAAAATTTGGTGAAGAAAGTCCTTAAACTGACTGTGTAATGAGTGTGCATTGTGCAGTTTCCATGCACCCTAGTAAATTTGTGAATTTGAAATATGTTCACTCCAGATTTTCAACATTGGCATTTTTTTCACACCTCCTTATGAACAGTACCGCTGTCATTTTTCACATCTTGGCCAAAATGTGCTTTCACACTTCTGACACAGAATAGCGCGGTCACTTTGGGAAATCGGTGTTTGGAACAGATTAAGAAAATCACAGTGACACTGTTCATGAGCAGAGGTACGAAAATTCCTATATTGAAAATTTGCTGATGAAAGTCCATAAACTGACTGTGTTACAAGCCTGCATTGCACAGTTGCCACACACCCTCATAACGTCACGAATTTGCAATATTGACACTCCAGATTTTCAACATTGGCATTTTTCCGCACCTTGTTATGAACAGTACAGCTGTCATTTTTCACTTACTGGCCAAAATGTGTTTTCACACTTCCAGTGCAGAATAGCAGGTCACTGTCGGAAATCAGTGTTCAGGACAGATTAAGAACATTCTAGTGACACTGTTCATGAGCAGAAGTCCCAAAATTCCTATGTTGAAAATCTGGTGTACAAAATCCACAAAATAATTACATTGCGGGTGTGCATTGTGCAGTTTCTATGCACGCTTGTGGCTTCACCAGTTTTTTTATATTTTTACTGCAGATGTTCAACATTACCATTTTTTTACACCTCCTCATGAACAGCACAGCTGTCATTTCTCACATCCTGTTCGAAATGTGTTTTTGCACCTATTGCTCTAAATTGTGCAGTCGATGTGCAAAATTACCTTTCAGCTAACAATCTGATAGTGTCACTGTTCATGTGGTGGGGTCACAAATAGCCCATGTTGAAAACTTGGAGTAAAAATACCAAGAAACGCACAGGGCGTTAGGGTTTCCAACCAAAACGAGTGGGCCAAACTGAAACAAGGCATTGTGAAGGTAACACATCTATGTGTCAAGTAAGTAAACAAAAGTAAAAGGAAGAAGATACCAGTATGGCTATCAAAAGAGATGGCAGGAAGATAATGACTAAAAAGAGTAGCATTCAGAAGATATCAGGAGACCCAGACAGAGGAATAGAGGGAAGTGTATCAGGAGAAACAGAGAGGCAGAGAAAGCAGTAAGGAACACAAAGGTACAGTGCAAACTGAGAAAAGAATACCACAGGCAGTATCAAAAGGGGACTAGACATTTTTTAGATAAGTGAGTGATAAAAGGAAGTCAAAGGGAGGGATTGTAGGGCTAAAGAAGGAGAGGGAATGTAAAGAGGTGGATTTTGGAAAGGCAGATACCTTGAACAAATACTTCTGCTCTGTGTTTACAGTAGAAGCTAGATGGGAGGGACCACAAACAGGCAAGAACACCTTTGATGGGAGTAAAATGGACAGTAGTTTTATTTTTTGGAGGAGTGAATGAGGAAAATACTCAATAATCTGAAGGTAAACAAAGCTATGGGCTAAGATGGGATGCATCCAAGGGTTCTGATGGATCTCAGCAAAGTACTAACGGCACTTCTGCTAGACCTATTTAATAGATGGCTGGTGACCAGCATGATCCTGGAGAACCGGAGAAGGGAAAATGTAGTATCATGTTACAAAGTGGTAGCAAGGAAGAGGCGGGCAGTTATAGGCATGTCATACTGGCATTGGTAGTGGGTAAGTTAATGGAAATAATCCTAGAGCAAAGGATTGTGGAATATCTGAAATTCAATGGATTGCAGGATGCAAGGCAACATGGTTTCATAGGTGGAAGGTTAAATCAAGATAATCTGATAGATATTCTTGACTAGAGATTAAGGAGGTGGATCACGGAGGTGCAAAGGTTGTAACATATCTGGATTTCAGCAAAGCCTTTGACACCGTTCCACATAGGAGAATGGTAAACAAGTTGGATATCCTGGGGTGAGCAATGGTAATCTGGGTAACAATCTAGTTAGGGGATTGGAGACAGAGGGTAGTAGTAAATGGAGTTTGCTCTAAGGAATGGAGTGTGACTAGTGTGGTGCCTCAGAGTTTAGTGCTGGGACCAGTCCTCTTTAATGTTGTTATAAGTGATATAGTGTAGAAACTGGAAGTGACATTCTGCCTCTTTGCAGATGACACCAGAGAAACACTCAGTGGGGATGGGGGATGGGAAGGGATCTGAAAAAACTTGAGGAGTGGACAAGCATATGGCAACTGGGTTTAGTGCAAAAAAGTGCAGAATAATACACTTCACCCATAGAAACCCAGGTGCAGAGTTCAAGATGGGTGGGGTATTACTGACCATGATCAAGCAGGATTTAGCCAAGGGTGATTATATCAGATAATTTGAAGGTAGACAGGCAGTGTGACAGGGCTGTGTTAAAGGTGATTGAGATTCTGGGGTACATAGGAAGGGGGAGGTCACCAGCAGAAAGGTGATGGTGATGCCCCTATATAAATCACTGGTAAGACCCCGCCTTAAGTAACTGTGTCCGGTTCTGGAGAACACATCTCAGGAAGGACATAGACAGAGTAGAGGTGGTCCAGAGGAAGGCATCTAAAATGGCGCAGAGTCTGCACAAAAAGCCATATGAGGAGAGACTAAAAGAGCTCAATATGTGCAATACTTCATGAGGAGAGGAGGCAGAGAGGGGATATGATAGAAACCTTTAAATACCTCACGTGTGTTAATACAGTATAAGAAGGGAATGGTTCCATGTCATAACGGTGATTGGCAGAAGGTGATCATTATTATGGCGAGTGTACATTGCCAAAATTCAGTTTTGGTGATGTACACTCCCAAAGAGAAACAAAACAAGTGCAAAGGACTCTTCTTTTTATTGTTCTGTGGGGGGCTGTGACGAAGCACTCCCTTTTATAAAATCCTCAATTTCAGGGTTGGTGCTTATCGGGGGTGCATCATCATAAAACAAACAAACAAAAAAATACTCAAGCTGGGTGCAACAAAACATGCCTGTGCCCGGACCTGAACCCAACATCTTAGCCACCCCTGCTGAGCACCCACCCACCATGCCACAGAGCCAGCTTGGCAGCTCACCATGGCATCACCTCTCACAAACCCTCCCACCCTTCGCTCAGCGTGCTCACTCCACCCCTGCATGCATGTACATATAGCAACATCCTGTTACTATTTGCAAATCCCTCCCCCATCTGGCACCTTCCCTACTCCCTCACCCTGTCAACATGCACCACAAGTGGATCGCCATTTCGATAAGCATCCAATTTGCGAGTACTGCTTTTTACAGGATACCGAAAGGAGTCATTTTTAGGACAAAAAGGTCCTCTAGAACAAGGGGACATGTAGGTTCAAGAGAGATGTGAGGAAGTACTTCACAGAAAGAGTGGTGGATCCTGGAACAGACTTCCAGTAAAGGTGGTAGTGGTGGCAAAAACAGTGGTCAGGTTCAAACCTAACTGGGACTGGCACCAGGGCATTGTACAGGTAAGGAAAGATGGAGAGACAGTGCCATAGATCAATTTGGGTCTGCAGCAAAAAAAAAAAAAGGCAGATTAGGAGGGTCATGTGTCCCTTATCTACTATCAGATTCTGTTTCTATGTTTCATATAGTAACTCAGAATAAGGGAGTAATAAAAGAAATAAAGAGGAGGAGGAGGAGGAGGCGAATGTCAACATTTCTAGCATGACAAAAATCTGGATTGGGTACCCTTCTAAAGTAATAAAGCTATGTAATTCAGAGGCTGTTCAGCAAAATTATTCCAAAAGAATGAAGTCACCAGCCACTCCAGTAGACTCGTACTAAAAATTTTGAAATATAGAAAAATCCACTGCCAATCTGAAACTCGAGAAGAAAACTGTTCATAGAGACATGATTTCTGTTTGCAATCAGGAAACCATAACAGAGAGATGTTTTCATCTATGTATATTATGTGAGCATAAGGAACAGTCTACTTCATGAAATACTAAATGAGTCACACAGATACTCTTCCCTAATGAAGACTAATGGTGAAACGTTGGGTAACATGAGGACTGGAATATGACTTATACCATAATAAAGCCAACTTTTTAGTATGAATCTACTGGAGTGGCTGGTGACTTAACTGTTTGGAAGAATTTCTAGCAACCCAGAAAGAAATCATAAAGGAGGCAGGGAGGACTCATATTCTGTATTGGATAATGAATGGTACGTTGTTCAACCAAAAATCAAGAATGAATTAAAAAAGGCAATAGAGTAGAAATAACATGCAGTCAAGAGCTCATACTACAGAATAGTTTTGAACCTTTAACTTGAGAAACTACAAAGGACAGTAGCATCGATGAACCCTAAATGCACGTTTTAAGGACTGATTGATGCTTTTTCTTAACTTGACAATGAACTGTTTGTACTGCTATGTAGACCATGTGTCGGTGTATGCTTTGCACCTTCGTCATTCCTGAAAATTGGTATCTGTACTCAGTCAGCTTACCTGATTAACAAAAATACCCCACTCCCCCACCGAAGCACATCCAGTACCTACATATGCAATTAAATATAAGCCATTGTCATTGAGTATTATATCATTCAGTGCATAGTAATTAGAGAAAATGTCTAGGAAAACAATATGGTCTCTTGCTTTCCAGGCACAATCATTCAAGATGTCATACAAAGAATTCAAAATGTTCTTACTTACAGTAGGGGACATACTATAGTACACTGCATATAGGAACAAATGGATATACTATGAAAGACCAAAACTCAGTATCCTGAGTTTCAATAGCCTGAAAGTAATTTCCAGAAAGTCAATATAATCCTGACAGTCGGTAATTTCAGTGGCAGTTTTTTTTTTTTCATGCTTCAGGTGGGGGGGGGGTAACACCCTCCTACTTTATTTAACAAACTCTGCCATTGGCAATTACCTAATGATGGGATATTGAGTTTGGGGCAATTGGCATCAAGCTGATCAAAATTGGGATATCGAGTTTTGATCTTTTAAAATACTGCTGGAAAAACTATGTGGGTAGGTGCCATAAAAAATGTATCAATTTTCAATTCAAGTTAACTGACAGGAAAATACTCCTTTAAGCAGGCTTATTTACAAGAAGGTCCTGAACATACAATCAGTATACATATCATAAGCAATACATAATACATGTACAGTGGTATTTGTCGAAAAGTTTCCTAACTTGAAGTACCTTGAGGTACTGTAACACCAAGGTAATTTGCATTTACTGTAATATAACCCTGCCTCATTCTGACTCAGTATACCTAGGTATACTTCAGTACTGCAAAACTTTTTTATGACTACCACTGTATATAACAATATGAATAAGAACATAGTTACAACAATACTTATTAGACAATAATTACAACAACACATATTAAGCTGGTAAAGGGAAGGTAGTACAAAGAATACACAGGGAAGACAGAGATCACAATATCAGTATTATAATATTACAACATGGCTCTGTAAAAAAGGTGCAGAAGAAAACAGAAGTGCTTAGCAACTTGTCTATGATCTGAGGAGGGAAGTTTGAGATGGAGAAGGCAATTTTAGGAGGGCAGTGGAAAGGGGAGCAGAGTGGTTGTCTATGGGAGGAGTGAACTAGATAGGTGAGGGTGTAAGTGTGAGGTAGGGGCAGAAATGAACAGAGGTGTATGTGAGAGGTGAGGGCTAGGAGAGCAGAGTGGAGTGGGAGGTGAGGGCTAGGTAAATACATTGGGGTGGAAAGTATGTGCTAGATGAGGGTGAGAGGAGTGATAGATAAGGGTAAGGGTGGGGAGAATTTGATGCTTAAACAAGGATTGAGAGGGGTAGTCATTTAATGGCATGTACAGGAGCTGTTAAATTTGCTGGTGACTAGTTTTTGGAAATTATTTAGAGGAATTAGGTTTATAGTTTGAGACTAGATTGGGCTTTGTTCCAGGCCCTCAGGAGAGCACAGTTTATGGCCATTTTGCCGAATCATGATTAGGCGCTTGGTACATTGAATATAATGTATGCATTGCAGTTATATCTGCCATAAACTCATGTTACTTGGGGCAGATTAAAGAATACCCCAGAATACTGCCAATTCTAAGATCCCCAAAACAAAAAACATTGGATAAAATGACAATGAATAGCATAAATAAAATAAGGCTTACAATTCATGTGAAAAAGCAGGTTACAAATTCATCAACACACTGGCCAAGTTCAATGGTAAATTTAAACTACTGTGCACCATCAATTATTTTTTTTTTATTTATTAGATCTAGGATTACAAGTACCTTTAACAAAGGTTGCATGTCAAGGATAAACATACAACAAGGTAACAACATTGAATTAACAGTAACACAATTCTTGTATAGCAGTGCTATTGTCTGTCTGTAGAGAGGAGAGAGGGAAGGAGGATGGTAGATGCAGCCAGAGGCATTTGTCAAAAAAAGTGGGAAGGAGAGATGGAGGAGTAGAGGGAGTAGGGTAAGGGGGTAGAATAAGTGTGACAAAAGGAGCATGGAGATACTAAAAGGTGGTAAGAAGACCTGAGTTTTTATGTTGATGCCTCAGGAGTAAGGGGGAAGGAGGCTGGTAGGGGACCAAGTGGCTTTGCAGTAGGCTGGAGCTGTGTAGGTCATGAGCTCGGTGAGGCAGTCACAGGAGCTAGAGGCAGTGAGATGAGCCCAGAGCCTGGTTTTAAACAGACCTAGAGTAGTGGCTGAGGTAATATTGTCGCTGAGGCCATTCAGCCATAGAGGAGCCCTGTAGGCAACGGAGCGTTGGACCTGAGTAGTACGACAGTGAGGGAATTGTAGTTTCTGAGTAATTGAAATCCTTTTGTTCCGATGGTTAGTGGTCTGATGTAAAAAGGCAGAAACACCAGGAGGTTGATTTTTCTCACCATGGCACAGGTGAGATACTTTAACCGGTTGGAGATTTGGAGCCAACTGGTTTGTGCATAGAGAGAACAGGTGTGGGTGAGGTGGTGGGCACCAGTTGTGAGTCGAAAAGCTTTGTTTGTGCAGTTGTTAAGTGACGGAGGGTGGATGTCGAGGCAGAACCATAGATAATGAGGCCATAATCAATAATTGACACCACCGAGCTCTGGACAGCAATCTTCAGGGCCTCTGGGGCGAGATGTTGCCTGTGCTTGTAGAGCAATCCAAGGTGTGTATTGGCAGCTTTGGCCACACTGTCGATGTGAGCAGAGTAGGAGAGCTTGGGGTTGAGCAAAATACCTTGATATTTGAAGGAGGGTACTTGTTCGAGGATGTATCCCTGTTTGGTGGAGATGGCAAGGGGGTGATGCCTGTGATGGTTATGAGAACTACAGAATAGCATGGACTTGGTTTTCCTGTGATTTAGGACCAGTTTATGATTGGGAACCAAGTTTCAATGGCACTGAATCCAGGCTGAAGGCTGAGTTGGAGTGGTGCTGCTTAGTATGGATGATAGCATCCTGCTTCAGTGGATGCCAGCAGATGCTTAAGTGCTGATAAGGTGGTAATTATTGGGTTTTATAGCCCAAAACCTTATAGCTGCATGAGCAGACAGGATAAAAAATGTAACATTTTACAGTTATTGCCTTTAGTTTTGGAAGTGATGATAACTGGTGTTGAAGCCTCGGCTAGCCGATCCCTTCCAGCTTCCTGGTGCCGGTACTCTACCCAACTCCACCCCCCCACTCTCAGAAATTGTGACAAGTAGCCAGGGAGAGTGCCTGGATGAGCCCCATACAAGTCTATGGGGGATATTTTTAAAGTAGGTTTTTAGCCATTTTAAACAGTCTTAGGGAGAAATTCAAGCAGTCGTTTAACTAGTAGGGTCCCTACTAGTTAAGCAACTGCTTGAAAATGGCTAAAAAAATGATTTCTATGAAGCCCCCATAGACTTCTATAGGGCTCACTCCCATGTTCTCCCTGGTCACACATCACAATTTCTGAGAGCGCAGTGGCAGAGATGAACGGAGCACCAGCACCAGGAAGCTGGAAGGGATCGGCTGGCCGAAGCTTTGGTACCAGTTACATTCCCTTCCAAAACAAAAAGTAATACATTTATAATTAAAATGTTGCCATCAGTCAGCTCAGAACAATATAAGGTATTGGGCTATGAAGTCCAATACCTTATATCTGAAATTTCCTTTAACAAAATCACAGTGCTACTGTTCATGAGCAGAAGTCCTAAATGCTTTCATGAGGTAGAGTCACAAAAAGGCCACATTGAAAATTTGTAGTGCAAATACTAACCAACACTTGGGGCATTAGGGTTTCTAACAATAATGTCCCATCCTGTACAGATTGACTAGCATCAGGGGTGTGCCTTTAGATTGCCGGCTATAATGCTCATGCCATTCCAGCCCCACCACCACCCCCACCTGCAGTCAGTGACAGGCATTGAGGTGTGCCTTGGACTCTTCAGCCTCAGAGTTCACCCCGTTCTCCTATACTGCATATATTTCAATGTATTTCCTTATGGAATGGGGTGACTGTAAAGCTGAACACCCCAAGGCACACCTCAACACTTGTCGGTGTCTGCAGAATAGGGTGATGTGAAATGCTGTGAGCATTATGGGCGACAACCCAAAGTCACACCCCAATGCCTGTCCATTTCTGCAGGGTGGGGGTGGGGTTGGCATCACTTCAGTACTTCACTGCCATTCCTATTCTGCATCTGTTTAACTCATGCACTTCCAATGCTAATAGCAAGCAAACATTTGGCTACTGTCAAATGCTTGATTTTAATATGATGTAACTCCTTTGCTTTATTGTAAAATGATACCCCTGTGCATATCCCAAAGTTTTTTTGAATCTCTCAGTGTTTGGCCCACACCACCTCCTGTGGTAAGCTATTAAATGGGTCAACCTCCCTCTCAGTAAAGAAGAATTTCCTAGCATTGCTCTTGAACCTCTCACCCTTCAGCCTCCTGAAATGCCCTCTAGTTTGACTGCTCTCCTTCACCTGGAACAGCTACTGAACCCAAATATTGTTTATACCCTTGATATACTTAAAGATCTCAAACATGTCCTCCCCCTTTGTCATAGGGGGTACTCTTTGAGCTCCCTCAGTCTATCCTCATATGCCATGTGGTGTAGGCCCTGAATCATTTTTGTTGCTCTCCTTTTCACCACCTCAATTCTGTCAATGTCCCTTTGTGAGGTGTGACCTCCAGTACTGTAAATAGTACTCCATGTGGGGGATTACAAGTGCCCTGTAGAGTGGCAGCACCACATCCCTCCTTTGACTTGTGATTCCCCTCCCAGTGCACCGCAGCATGCCACTGGCCTTTAATGCCACCTTTTTGCACAGTTTCCCACCTTCAGGTCTTCTGATATTATTTCTACCAGGTCACATTACTGACCGGTGGATGCAAGCTTCTACACCCTAGGTTGAAATACTCTTTGAGATTGTCTCTTCCTAAGTAAATGACTTAGCACTTTTTGGTTTTAAATTTCAACTGTCAAGTCTCTGACCACTCCTCTAGTTTCCTTAGATCTAAATTCATATTACCTATACCCTCTGGTGAGTCCACTCTGTTGCATACCTTGGTGTGATCAGCAAATAGACACATCTTTTCCTCCACTCTGTGTGCGATGTCAGCTATGAATACATTGAAGAGTAGAGGACCCATCACCGACCCTTGTAGTACACTGCTAGTCACCTCCTACTCAGCTGATACTGTGTCATTTACCTGTAAATTTGTGTTTTTCCTCCCAGCCAGCTGCTCACCCACCCAACCACCTCTAAATCTACCTCTGTGTATTCAGTTTCTTTATTAGCCTTCTGCTTGGGACAGAGTCAAAAGTCTTACTAAAGTTCAGGTAGACCACATCCACCACTGCTCCCTGATCCCCTACCTTTTTAACTCAGTCAAAGAAATCAACCAGGTTCATTTGGCAGGACCTACCTGCTGTGAAACCATGTTGTTTTGGGTCTTGTTGTCCACTAGTTTCCAGATATGCCTTTATCCTCTGTTTGAGTAGTGTCTCCATCTGTTTTCCCTCTACCAATGTGAGGATCACTGGGTGAAAGTTGCCAGCCTCTTCTCTGGCTCCCAGATTTGTGAAGTGGGACCAATGTTGCCTTTTTCCAGGCATCTGGTGCTGTCCCACTCTCCAGAAATTTGGTGCTGCTGGGGGTGCTGTCAGTACACTCCCCAATTCCCTGAGAACTCTCAGGTGAATCTCATCCAGCCCCATGGCTTTGTTCACGTTCAGTTTATTTATGGCTTCCAGGACATGACCCTCTGTGAATGGTTTGTACCAAGCCTTGGTCCCTAGGTGCTACAGCTTTGTTGGTTTGGTCTGTCTACAGCATTCTCTTGAGTGAGCACAGAACAGAAGTACTCATTTAAGACTTCTGCGTTCTCATTGTCCTTTTCTACTAGATTCCCTCCTATAGCTGCTAGTCTTACTATTACCTTCTTGTATTTTCTCTTTTCCCTATTATACAGAACCTAAAGAAGGTTTTATCCCCCCATTTAACTCCTTAAACTATCTTTAATTCAGTCTGGGCCTTAGCCATCCTTATTGCTTTCCCTGCTTCTCTTTGTGCTTCTTTATAATTTTCCTTACCCTCTTTTTTCTTTGATACCTTAAATTTCTTGTAAGCCTTCTTTTTTCCCTTACTGTAGTAGCCACCTCCTTGGAGTACCAGATGGGTTTCCTTTCCATATTTGCCTTACTCACCCTCCATGCGCATTGATCAGGTACCTCTGTGATAGCTTCTTTGAGGCCCTTCCACATGTCTTCCACCCCTTTTCCTTCTCGGTGTCTAAGTACCTCTGCTATGCTGGTTCTCATTTTCTTGAAGTCCACCTTTCTGAAATCCAAAACCCTGATCTTAAAATGACTGGTGCCTCACTTGTGTTCACTTGGAAACCAACCATGTGGTGGTTGCTGTTGCCTAGATGACACCTTACCTCAACCTCCTTTACCCTGTCACTGTTTCAGTAGTTAAAATCAGGTCCAGGACAGCTTTGCCTCTGGTTAGACTATCAACAGGCTGCCCCAGCCCTGCTTCTTGCAGGGCCATTGCAAAGTCCCTGCTTCTTGTTGATGATGCTGTATAAGAACTCTAGTTTATTATTTATTTATTTATAGAATTTTGTTGACCAGGTAAGTTCACTGTGACTAGAAGTCCCTTTTTCAGGGGTGACCCGGGGATAGGGATTCAGTTGGTAACCATCTGAAATGGAACCAGATTAATCTGTTGGTGGTATTTCTAATGAATGGAGGAAATTTGGCCAGGATACTGGTGAAATTCCCCTATGGAGAATGTCTAGTGCGCCTTGCAACCCGGAGAGTGAGGATGTGTGCAAGGAAGGGGAGCAGGTCTCCTCCCCAACCAGCATAATTTTAGAGACCCTTGATGCGAACAAAGTATCTTTCTCTCCAATTATGTCTGGAGAAACTGTTTTAGCCAGCATACTGCACAACGAGGATTTACCGATCGGAATGGAAGTTGGAGTGGAGATGGAAGGTGTGCAGGTCAGCAAAAGCTCAGCACAGCTCACACAAACTCCAGAGTTGGAGAAGAGAGTGGATAAGGAGATAGCTGCAAGTACAGAATGACTAGAGGAGTCAGGTGAGATGAATCGTGAACTGGAGGAGGCAAAAATCCCCGGACGCATGGAGGAAAGTCTCAGAAAGGATTTTGCTTCTACAAGGACAAATGTGAAACAACAAGAATCAAAGCATGTACCAGATACAAGCAAGACAGATGCAGATGCAGAGGGTAGCAGAATGTCTGCATGGAAAACTCTGGGGATGAAGCAAAGGTGGACTGCATCAGGGCACGATGATACAAATGTAAAAGGGAGTACAGGAATTTGCACCCAGGGAAGCGTTAAATGGAGCCAGATGGGTGCAATCTGAAAAAGGTGTAAGGTTACTGGACCCTGAAGACCCAAAAGTGGAACAATATAAAGGTGTTCAGATTACAGCAATGGGCAAAATAGTGCCCCCTATTCAGCACGCAACTCCAGGAATGAAAATGGAAATCAACAAAATGGAGGTCAGCCTGAAACATGAGGTCAAGATCAAACCTATGAGAATCCAGTATCAGTGAGTACAAAAATTCAAGTAAATGCCATATGTGACAAGGAGAATGCTAATACAAATAGCAATGCTGGAAGGGAGGAGTTTGGAACTAAATAGGGGTATATGCCTAATAAAGTACAGAATTTAGAATTGCAACCAGAGTGGGGGAGGGGGGATTGAGGAGAATTTACCAGTGAGTCTGGGAGTGGGAAATCTGCAAGATCCTTTCAAACTCAAATTTTACAAGCCCATGCTAAGGATGGCAGACTTATTTAAACACAGCACCAGAGAACCAGCCCCCAGAAGGAATGCCATCTGGTTATTATACAAGGGAGGCCTGGATACCTCCCCCTTACAGAGTTTATATTGGTCAGAAATTGTTAAAAGACTCTTTAAAATTCTATGCATTACAAGTGTTTGCTTTAATATACACAGACGACTATAACTATGGTATCAGCTTTGAAACTTCTAGATAGATTCTGGGTGAAATAAAATATGTTGAAAGATTCCCCTTTATGGTCCCCCTTTATGGCCAACCCTATTACCAAACCAATGGCCAGGAATATTATGATTATCTTTAAAAATGAAGAGGTAGACATTGCAGACATTTTGTACTAGCTGAAAAAGTGTTGTGAAGTACTGGAACACCCAACACCAATAATGGATAGAGAGCAATTCTGGACAGGAGGGTGGAAGGCGAAATATAAATTGTTTATGGCAAACAGTGGGATTGTACATCTTCCGAGCTGGTTTTTTTTTTGGGAAAGATAGAGGTTCACTTTTTTACCTAGGGCAACCAAAATCGTGCCATAAATGGGGTTCATGCTTACATTTAAGTAATGCATATGACACTCCAAAATGTACACATTGCTTGGATACAGGCCACTTTGCGGCTACTTGTACCAAACAATTTTGATGCAACTTATGTGCAGAAAAAGGCCATTCATATATCAAATGTCCATGGCCCTCAGATAATTCAGAAGAAGGGTCACATGAGGCCTTGGTAATGCAGGCACAAATGAAAGGGTGCAACCAAGCATCAGAAAGTAGAATGCAGGAAATCTTTAAAGAAAATGAAAGAGAGAGAGAGTGAGAGAAACAAAAGGAAAATCCAATGGAGGAAAGTATGGTAAAGGAACAAGATAATCACAGGATAGAAAAGCAGACAACAAAACAGACAACATCAAATGAAGGAATGGAGGAGTCCAATAAAGAAAACCCTCAGGAGCCCTCAGTAGAAGCAATGGTAATAGGGCAATAGGAAGAGACAGTTGAAGAACATTTAACCTTGCAACAGAAGGAAGACAGGAATAAGGAGACACAAAATCAAAAAACAGTGCCTCACCCCCTCCCCAAGGCACAAGAGGTGGAAGACTATAAAAAAAAAGACAAGGGAGAGAACATGCAAGCCTGCAGGACTTAAAGGGAAAGAAAGAAGAGTATTAAAGGGAAAACAGAAAGTACAGGCTAACAGGTACATGGCATTGCTAGTGGAAAGATCAATGGAGGATTCAGAGGAGGAAGGGACAGAATCTGATTCATCCTTGATAGCTTCATCAACAAAGGAAGCATCATCTGGACTAGAAGTTGGCAGCTTGGAGAAAAATAAATGGTCCACAAGGTCTAAACAGTAAAGCAAGGACTAACATTCTTTCCTGCGGATGGCTACCTTCTGAATTCTTACAATAAATGTTAATAGCATTAAGAATGGGGTCAGAAGGTCAGCAATTTTGACAGAAATAATGAGGCAAAAAGCTGATGTATTGTTACAGGACACTAGAATCAAAACATTTCAGGAAATTGCTTTGAGCAACAAAATGTGGACACAAAATATAACTTTTTTGTTCACAAGGGCAGAAAATGTGTGATGGGGTGGGAATTTTATTCTCTAATCTATCCTTGAAGGTAAAACGACTAGTTGACCTACAGCCAGGGAGGACTCTTATTTTAGATGTAACTTATAGTGCCATTAGAATGAGAATGATCAATACTTATGCCCCCACAGTCCAAATCATTGCGGGTAGATTTGTTTAAAATAATCCAGCCTTTTTTTATGCACTGCTAGACAGATTTTTTTGGGAAGGTGATTTTAATTGTGGTCTGCATGAAACAGACAGAGTCCTTAGAACTGCAAAAAGGTTTTGTGACTTGAATGCTTTGAAAAAAATAATGACTTCAGCCAGTTGAAAGATGGGTATAGGTTTGTTCATACAATGGGGGGGGGGGGAGATTTATGTATCACAGAGGCCCCTTACAGACTAGAATTGACTTTTTGTTGGTATCCCAAATAGTAGATATACAAAAATCAGAAGTAAGAGTTTTGGCTTTTTCAAACCATTTGGCAGTAGTATTGGAGTGTAAATGGGAAAATGGGGTGGGTGGTGGTAAAACCCCATGGAAATTCAATGTGTCTCTCCTGGACCAAGGAAAATGGATCAAAAAAAGTGCAAGGTTATGGCAGACAAGAATATCAGTACAATGTATATATGATTCTTTAAGCGAATGGTGGGAGGAAACAAAGAACGAGTTTAAAAACTTTTTTCAGCAAGAGGCAGGAAATGAAGCTCGAGATATGTATTTATATTATTTAAATCAGCAGAAACAATTGCATACACTAATATCCTTGATGGAAATAACCAAAAATTATCATAGTCAGCAGAGAAATACAATAAAAAGAGAAATGTGTAAGTAAGCAATAACACACGATGAGGTGTGGGTTACGTGCTGATAAGAGCACACCCAGGGATGTAGTAAGGCATGAGGCACTTGCACCAAGTGGCTTATGCCCCTGGGCATGCTTTTATCAGCACGTAACCCACACTTCGGATTGTGTTACTGCGCTTATAAAATGGGTTCCTTAAGTAACTATTTAGGGAAAAAATGGAAAAAAAAGGAAACTATTTTAATAGTTTTAGGTTTTAATATCTGAAGTTAAAAAATAGTCCCTCTATCTATGTAGTTTTTGTAATGGTTGATGTGGACTGCATGACCATCCACCCCCCACAGATATGCATAGATACTGGTCAGGTTGTCCCTCTGTATACATTTTTAATTCCTTATCATGGTTTTATTCTCTGTATGGTATTACTCCCATAGTTTCCTGTACATTTCGACAAACTGTTAATGTTGCCCTGTGATGGCAAGCATGTCCTGTAGTGGCCGCCATATATAGGTATATCCAGGTTGACTTTTTTTTTAATTTGTTTTACTGTGTGGTGTGCTTTTGTCTAAATGTTCATCCCATGGTATAGAGCTGTTGGGCTGTGCAAATAACAAATATAAAACTGCAGGGGATTAGGCAACAAGATTAGATGCAGTGAAGCAGCTTGGAGGGAACGTGAAAGCCATCTGTATGAGCAGTTTCTTTTTGAGCAGTCACAGTGTATGAGATGTATTTGTTTTTTATTTTTTTACTTGTGGCAGAAAAGGGTCTGGATGAATTCATTTGAATTTCTTTTCCCTACAGAGACAGAAAGCTACGTGTTGGTTGCTATCTTATGTTATAGCGGTGCAAGGTTTTAGACTAGTGCTGTGCATTGTGTGCCCGCTTCTAAAAACATTTTGCAGCTCGGATAGTGTAGGTGAATGAAATGTCAGTGTTGTGAGGTCACCCAAGGAAGAAAAGTGCTGGTTGGCATTTATACATGCTGATAAGGACACGGCTCAAACGTCCTTTCAGCCAATGAAATTAAGGCATTTATTTTACTCATTTTATAAGAACCAGTATAACAGGGCAAAAACCTTGCAGCAACAGCAAAGATTTGGAACAGAGAGGAAGAAGCAGACTTTTGATCCATACAAAGACAATAGGAAGAAGGTTGAAAATAAAAGGATCTGGGAGCTAGAAGATGAACAGGGTGGAATATGTAAGGGGAAAATAGAAACAATGCAAATAGTGGATAAATATGTGGTAGAGACATTAGGTTCAGCACCTGAAATACAGAACCAGAAAGACTATATACATAAATTAGAAGGAAAATCTCTTGCACATGCACAAGAACAAAACCTGGTGACTGTAATAAAGGAGGAAGAAGTAAGAAATACAATAAAGTTATTAAATAATACTATGGTACCAGGACCGGATGGACTACCATCTGAATTTTATAAAGTTTTTGCAAAGTATATCGTGTCAGATCTAAATAAGGTATATAATGAAATATTACAAAACAAAGAAGTACCTAAATCAATGCTGGAAGCAGAACTGATCCTCATATTCAAAGAAAGGGAAGAAAATAAAGCTCAAAAACTGGAGGCCAATTTGCCTTTTAAACACGGATCTTAAAATTTTAAGCAGAATTTTGGCAAATAGGCTGGAAAACTGTGCTGAAGAACTGATTATTGAAGCACAAGTATGTTCCATACCTCAGAGAGGCGTTCAGGAGAACTTAATAAAACTCAGAGAGGTGTTTTAAAGAAGTCAGAAAGGAATTGAAAAGGGATACGTATTAAGCATTGACCAACAGAAAGCCTTTGATTCTCCTTCACAAGAGTACTTATTCTTATTCTTGCAAAGATATGGTATTCCATGAGTTTTTGTGGAATGGATAAGAGCTTTATATAAGGTGGCTATGGTTACACTGAGAGTGAATGGATGGAAGGGAGAAACCAGTCAGGTAAAGAGAGGTGTCAGACAGGGGTGCCCGATGAGCCCACTGCTATATGTATTTGGGATAGACCTACTACTACGTTCATTAATAGCTGACACTAACATAATTGGAATACAGCTAACACCAGCAGCCCCTCCTCTAAAAGTAATGCGGACGATGTGGTGATAATGGTACAGGAACTCGCAGAAGAAAGAGTAATCATAAAGCAATTAAAGGACTATTCTTCAGCTTCAGGATCATGCATCAACATGTAAAAAAAGTGTTGGATATCAGTTGGGTAATGATGCACACCAAAAGGTGACCTTTGCAGATATACAGATAGTGACAGAACCAATCACAATATTGGGAATAAATTTTAGTGATAGAGATTTAGCTGCTTAAAATTGGACAAAGAAAATTCTGAAAGCAGAACAAGTAACAGCAAAATGGGCATATGGGACATTGTCAAAACAGAAAAGAGTGTTTTTGATGAAAAGTTTATTGGTTCTGGTATTTCTACACATCAGTTAAATTTTCCCTCCTCTGAAGCAGCTAGTAACGAGACTCTATAGTTTATTTTTCAGAGCATTATTAGAGAGCCGACTGAATCCGATAAAAAGAAACATAACCTATAGAAGTATACAGGAAAGAGGACTAAATATGATATACCCTATTGCTTTTTATTACAGTATATTATTGTTCTATAATGTAATCAACCCTTTAAGAAGCCCAGATAAGATTTGGAAGGTAATCCTGGCAGAATGGGCAAAGCCATCTATAGCTGCTTGGAACAAGGGAAAAGCAGATTATTGGGAAGGACACAAAGTATACCGGATGTTGTAAAAGGAATGTTTCAACAAATAATTACATGGAAAGTACAGTATAATACATTAGGATATCAAAGTAAACAAAGTATCTATGAAGAAATCCTGCAAGCACAATGCTCAGAAGATATAGCATTTCCTTATTGTAGACAAAATCAGAGTAAAGAAATGTTCAGACAACTGTTGAATAAAAGGGTCCCAATATTTGCATGGGATGTCCTATGGCTAACTACACATGGGAAGTTGAATGTCAAAGGTAATAATAAGCACAAATCAGTACAGGAACGATACTGTTCAAGGACAAGTTGTCAACAAATATTAGAAACACATGCACATCTACACTTAGAATGTGAATATGTACAACAATTTTGGGATATAGTAGCCAAAAAATGGGAATTGCGGCAATTTCAATCAATTACCTACATGGAACTGATATACATAGAACAGTCTACTAAATGGCAACAGTTTAATAAGGAAACATTACAAGTGGTATTTGTAGTTCTGAAGTATTACTTATGGCAGGTGCGTTGTAAATGGGTCTTACAACAGAATCATATACCACATGAAGTTATGCTGAAAAATGTAGGCATCTCGATTCAGCAAGTGTATGAAGCAGATGTAAAGAGGGTTTCTAAAAAAAAACAACTTCAGGTCTTATGAAAATTATGTGAACCATTGTTAAAGCAAGTGACGGAGTGAACAGAGAAGGAAAAGGAACGGAAGTGAAATGAAGAGACAAGTTTAGATTTGATAATGGAATTATTATCCTTTTTCCCCAACAAAATTCCCCTACCTGTCCAGATGGGGGAACCTCTGTGCTGGCTTCTGCTATGGCCAGTCCATTGGAAACTTCAGAGGGGATGGGGGTGAGAGAGATTGTAGAAATGGATGCCTCCACAGTGTCTAAACCTGATGATATGGACAGCAATGCCTTACATGGAAATCTACCAGTGTATTAAGAACTGACTGTGATAGAGAACATGGATCTCATGATTGAGTCGCAAGCTACTGACAACAGAGACGAGCAGGTTGGGCCTTGTATTTGTTTTACTGATAAATAGCAGGAACAGGCAGTACTTGTGCAAAACAGGCTAATGTTCCTAAAGTTGGAAAAAGAAAAACAATTGAAGCGCTTAGGGGGAATAGACGCCATCACTCTCTTTAATGCAGAACTCACAAGTGGCTATCAGTGTGCCGGACGGCTCTGTCAAAGCCAATTTGCAGGAAGCAAATGTGATGACTCACCCCCTGAAGAGCTCTACGAATGAACAAGCAGGGGCACCAGTTGGGAAAAAAAGACTGTATAGAGAGTATAGGGGCTGGCAGTACTGACAGGACTTCTCCCATGTGCGTAGAGCCTCTAAACAACTCAATGCCTGCAACAGTAATTAAAACAAAAAGACATCGACTAGCAACTGGGTCGGTTGGAAAGGCTCAGGTTAATGCTGCACTGCCATGGCAGGCTCCAGAGTTTCCTTCAGTTAGTACGGAGTGGACCTACTCCTTCAAAGATAGAGCAAAAGAAAAGGACTGGCGTGAGATAATGGAGAAAGAACTGAATGCTATTGACTGGTCCCCTAAAACAGCACTGGAAGGGGCTGGATGGATGCAGGACTCAACCTTAAAGTGGTTGTCCGATTCCCAAGACCCTTCCTTTCAGAATCTACTGCAGAATTCTGTTCTCTCAGTGGCCACCAATGATGTGTCTCTACCACCCCGGGGTAACTCTAAAAATGCTATAGCAAATAATTTAACTGTTAAAAATGCTGATATGAAAATTGTTGTTGCAAATTATGTAGAAATGACATTACCCCCAGGGTAGTTGACTCTGAGGGGGCTAAGCAGGAGGGAAATGTACAGGCAAACACTGAAGGAAATGCAAACCCCATTTTTCAGTTATCAGACCTGTTTGCGACCAAGGGTGAGCCGGCCCCTCGGTGCAATGCAGTCCAATTGCTGTATAATGGGGGTCTTGAGGAACCTCCAAACAGGGTATATGTTGCAAAAACTTTGCTAAAAATGTCTATAAGGTATTTTTCTTTAGAAATAGTTGCACTCATAAGCTTAGGGAATGGGAACTACAATGTGAGTTTTAAAAGTGTAAAAAATTTAGAACGCTTTTGGTCACACTATCAGACCTTGAAGAACACCCCAGCCTGGTTCCCTTTCCATGTTATAGCCTTAACCAAACCACTGATTAAAACCATCACAGTGATGTTTAAGAATGAGGGGGTTCATGTCGAAGACATCCTGTTCTGTCTTCATTAGAGATGTGACATTTTGGGGAAACCTGTGCCCACTTTGGATAGTGATAAAATATGGGATGGGGGGGTGGCATATAAGAGTCAAATTGCGATCAACTGATTTTGGGTCTACACATCTCCCTAGCTCCTTTTTTTGGGGTAGAGACAGATGATCTTGTTTTAAATGTAACTCTAAAGCCCACCTTAGTTTGGCCTGTGACTCACCATGCTGCTGCCATTGTTTGGGATTTGGACATGCTTCCTCGGCCTGCCTGAATTTGTTCAAATGTAATTTGTGCGAACACACAAGACACTCCTATGGGAGATGTCCATGGGTGTCACACAACAGGGAAGACTGCCCTTCTCAAGAAGGATTGTTAAACATTGCTGTGCACCAGCAGGCTAAAAGGGTAACATCTCAGGATTTGCAGACCTCGGTGGTAGCAGGCCCTCAGACTCCCCTCCAACAGGCAGAACCAGTACAGGTAGCTCAAGAAGAGGTAGTGGGAGATATACAAGAACCTGTATCAGCTCAGGAAACTTCCAGTTCTGTGAGAGTAAATCTTCAGGAGATGGCAAGTGCAGACCGGGACCTTGAGAGCACCTTTAAGGTAGTAGCACAGAAAAAGAGGCCTTAGCAGGGATGGGCAGGGGCTCAGAGGGCTAAGCAGAACCAGGCTAAAAGTAGTAATTGCTCAAATTCCTGAAAAAGTGGAACTAAATAAGCAGCATTTCCTATGGAGAGCACAGATAAAGATCCAGAGGGTGAAGAATCAGACTCCTCCTTGATCACTTCCAATACGGACACAGAAGGTGGTGGAGAGGGATCTGTGGCTAAAAGAACAAGGCAGTATAGAATATCCAAGTCCCCTTAACTCATTACCCGCAATAGCTCCATATGAAGTCAAAAACTATCCATTGTTTACCTGACACAAAATGGCTACCCAGGAGGTAATGAGTTAAGGAACCCCTTCTTTTCAGGCCAAATGATGAACTGTTTTTCTCCCCTTCATTTTTGCAATGGATGGGCCATTTTACCATCAGCACTATTAATACTAACAGTATAAAAAATGAAAGGAAACATTCAGGGCCAATGTTGTACCTACAAAATCTGCACAGTGACATTGTCTGTGTATTAGACACTAGATTAAAGCAAATTATGAATTGCAGCAGGCTTCAAGAGCATGGCCCCTAGGTCCCTCATTTTGGTCCCCTGGGACAGAGACATGTGATGGGGTGGGTATATTTAAGCAATAAGCCATGAGAGGGTGTGGTTTATTGGGGGATTTACCGTGGCTGGAGTGGTTTGCCCACCGAGGCACTGGCCAGTGGGTAAATCCTCAGCCGTGGTAATTCCCGATAAACCACATCCCCCGAGTGGGTTATTGCGATTATACTATGATTTCATGGTACACATTTTTTTTAGGTACATTAAAAGTGTTTATTTTTAGGGTTTTCATTTTAATTTTACGGTATTTGTATCATGCTAAAAAAAATAGTTCCATCTTAAATGTGCAGCATGTTTTCACCCATTGTGTTGCCGTCATACAGCTTCCGGGTTACTGCTAACATGCTGAAAATGGAATCAGGGGAATTTGTTGCAGTCACTGGAATTTGTTTACTGTTTTTTTTTTTTTTGTACGGTCATTGATACAGCAAGAGCGGGGAGTTCAAAATGAGACTGGGACTGTACAGGAGAGAGAGGGACTTACAGGGAAAGTAGCGGAGCCGAGAGGAGAAAAAAATTATTTCAAGGTGAGCTGGGTGGAAGTGGTTGTGGGGAAACAGTTAGAAAGCCTGTTTATGGTTAGAGATTCAGGCTTACACAGTATTTTGTTTATATTTTTCTGATGTATGGAGAATGTTGTCTCATGATCCCAACTTAGCGGGGAAACAAGATGGTGGTTGGAGTTCAGTGATTTTGGTGTTGGACTGGTTTTTTTTAAACATGTGGCTGGCTGGCACCTTTTGCGGTGATTATTGGTAGATAATCAATGCAAGTAAGGTGCTAGCCTGTCTATCTGATTGGTCAGTGTCCGAGGTCCATAGTATAATATTTACTAATCCACAGTTAAGGGTATCTAGATTGGTGGACATGCACCCAGGGAGAGCCCTACTATTGGATGTCTCTGTGGTTCTCTCAGAATTCAGATTATAACACTTTACGCCCCCCAAATAAAAGCCCTGAGAGTCTATTTGTTCAAAGAGGTACAGCCATTCCTGCATACATCTAGGCAAGTGTACTGGTTGGGTGATTTTAATTGTTGTTAAGCTAAAAATGATAGGGGCTTACAAACTGACAAATTGTTCTCAGACACCATTGCATTAAAAAACATTATTCATACTGCAGGGTTAGTAGATGCATATAGGACACTGCACACCAAAGGGGGTTCACATATCATAGGGGTCCTTTAAAAAATAGAACTGCATTTGTATTTGTGCCATCTACACTGACCACACATGAAGCCACTGTTTTCCCTTGTGAGTTCACAGACCATATGGTTCTCCAGGTTAAAACTAAAAGTGAAACTAGCACACAGTGTAATAAACCATATTGGAACCTGAATGAGTCTGTTCTTGATAACCCCTCACTACAAAAGGTGTGGCGGAAGGAGTGGATGGCTAGGCTCTCAGTAGCAGCTTGCTATACAAATATTTTGGAGTGGAGGGAAGATACTTAGCAGTCCTGGCAACAATTTTTTCAGAGGCGGGCCCATGCTAAAACCTCTAAGGAGTATTTAGATTATTTACAATTACGCCATCAATTGCAGAGGGTAATTTTCTAGATGGAAGTTTGGTGAAGATCTTAGTATGCAAGTAAGCAACCTAAAGAAACAAATGGTGTCCTTACAGTATGACAGGGCCAGGACCCTTCAGCAAGAGCTTAGGTTTGGGACTCAAGTTTCAAAAGGTTCATTGGACCCATATAAAGAAAGTAGGCATAGAACAGAGAAAAGGGTAATAATAGAACTAAATACCCCCTCAGGGAAACTAGTGAACTCCCCGTGAAAATTATTAAGGGTGGTTGAAGACCAAGTGATGCACACCTTTGGATCCCCTCTCCCAGAACCCGAAGTACATGACATTTTAGACACATTAGACTTACCCCAGGTGTCTGACATAGATGCTAAAATGCTTACAGCAGATGTAATACTAGAAGAGGTGAAGGCTGCTATAAAACAGTTATCCACAAATACTGCCCCTGGATCTGATGGACTCACTTCTGGATTTTACGAGGCATTTATAGAGGAACTTTCCCCGGCATTAGTAATCCTTTACTCCCACATATTGAGTACCTCAAAATATTCCAGGTCTATGATGGATGCAGTGTTAGTATTGATACACTAAAAAGGGTCTCATCAGGATATTGGAACCTGGGGACCACTGTCTATTAAATTCAGACGATGAAGATTCTGAGCAAATTACTACTGGCAAGACTCAAAAGTGGGTCAATATTTCGTAAGCCCCTTTCAAACATGTGTACTAGAAGGTAGAAACCAGCATGTTAATTTAAATATATTAAAAGAAACATTCCATATAGGGAAAACAGAAAACAGGACAGGCTAAGTCCTTAGTATGGACCAGGAGAAGACCTTTGATAGGCTATCACACAATTTTTATACTCCACTTTGAGAGGGTTTCGAATACCGGATACTTTTGTAAACCTCCTCTACCCATATAGGGGGTCATTCATTGGATTTGGTTTTTCTCATGGATATGGAGATCACTGATTTGGGGGTGGAACCTGTCAGTTGGTCTGACCATCACACCATAAGGTTCAGCTTCAGGGTCCCCTCTAATAGGTCTGCCCCTACGGAGATGGTTCAGTACCGCCCTTTAAGGGGTGTTAATCCCAACGACCTAATGGCGGTCCTGGATCTATTGAGCTTTTTGGGTGAATGCATGAGTCCAGATGATCTGGTATTAGTCTATAACAAGGCTGTAGGAGATGCTCTGGACAAAATTATGATGTTATTATTGGCCTCTCACCCTCCGTCCAGGAGTCCATGGTTTGATGGCTCCTTGAAGGAGTTAGGCGCTGAAAGGCCCAAGGTTGAGACAGTTTGGCGGAAATCAGGCCTTGATGCCGACAGGCTTAGATTGATGGTACATTATGATAGCAATCAATCAGAAATCACTCGTAAGAAGGCAGAATTCCTGTCCAGAGAGATTTCTGTGGCACAGAATCGACCGGCTCAGCTTTTCTGGACTGTGGACAGACTGTGCAATCCAGTCTGTCTCCAGCCCAGAGAAGTTTTTTCTCAGCTAAGATGTGAGGAGTTTGCTCGGTTCTTTGCAGATAAGGTTGCTGACATCAGGTCCAGTATCTGTCCAACCTTTCCAATGGGGGATTGTGGTGGTCGACTAGGAGTGGCTTGTCCTCGGTCTGTCTGGTTAGACTTTCACCGGCCAGAATTCGGGGACATTGTGAAGATCATCCAAACAATGCGACCAACTAGTTGTAGTTTGGATCCGAGTCCTACACCACTTTTATTAGGTTGTGTAGAAGCCATCTACCCAATCCTTGCTGACATTGTCTGGAAATCCTTGGAGAAGTTTTTTTTTTCCTGACCCCCTTAAGGAGGCGGTAGTTCGACCACTCCTTAAAAAATTCTCCTTGGATCAAGATTGCCTAGCTAACTACCAGCCTATCTCTAACCTGCCATTTGTTGGTAAGGTTATTGAAAAAGCAGTTGCATTGCAATTGGATGATCATCTTATATCTCACAATGTCTACGATACTCTCCAGTCTGGTTTCAGGAAAAGGCATAGTACAGATACTGCCCTTATCCGGGTATTGAGCGACCTCCTTATGGCCAGAGATCGAAAGTAGCGTACCATTCTGGTCCTTCTCGATCTATCTGCTCATTTGGCACTGTAGACCATGGAGTGCTATTGGAGCACCTCACGGGTTTTGTGGACTGTCTGGTACAGTCCTCGAATGGTTTTGATCTTACCTCACAGGCGGGTTTCAGAGGTTGTCACTGGAATTTATTCCTCTGGTGCTCACTCCCTGTCCTGTGGGGTACCGCAGGGCTCCATTTTAGCCCCTATGTTGTTTGCAGTGTATATGCTGCCAATAGGAGAAATCAACAGGAGATACAGCTTGAGCTTTCACTGCTATGCAGATGATACCCAGCTGTATCTGTCCTTTTTCCCTGGTCAGGGTGATGCACTCTCTGTACTTAACAACTACCTTGATGAGATCAGACTTTGGATGAGTTTGAGCTGGTTGAGACTCAATCCGGACAAGACTGAGGTATTGGTGGTGGATCCAGGTCATCTGGGGTTGGGCATGGGAGCTGGACAACCATCAGGTTTATTACTTGATGGTGTACCGCTCCCTACCTCCAAACAGGTGTGAAATCTGGGTGTTATCTTTTATGACGGTCTGACTCTGAAATCTCAGGTGTCAGCTGTTGTCAAATCCTCTTTTTACCATCTGAGGAATATCGCCCGGGTGAAACATCTGGTTTCCCCGGTGACCTTCCAACATTGGTTCACGCCTTTGTCACTACTCGTCTGGACTACTGCAATTCCCTCTACCTAGGGCTAACTGGGGTTGATATCCGCTGCCTTCAGCTAGTGCAGAATGCGGCAGCCAGGCTTTTGACTGGGACTTTTAGAACCAATCATATTACTCCTGTGCTCCGTGAACTCCACTGGCTGCCTGTCTGGTGGCGGATCACCTTTAAGGTTGGTTTACTAACCTTTAAAGCTCTACATGATCAGGGACCCGGTTACCTGAAAGATCTCCTGGTTCCTTACTGCCTCCCCCATCCTCTCCGTTCCACCAATGAGGGATTGCTGGAGATTCCCAGGGTTCATCTGAAGTCATCAGGATCTCATGCCTTTGCTTTTACGGCACCAACCCTGTGGAATTCTCTACCTAGTTGGTTAAGAGAATGCCCAACTGTCGACAAGTTTAAGATCGCCTTAAAAACATATCTTTTTGAATTAGCATTTTTAAATTGAATTATTGTTTATAAGTGATTTGTAACATTTTGCTTAATGTAGATTTAATGGTTTTTCCTGTGTTTTTAACTCTGGTTGATTTTAAATTCATAATTTATAAATTTTAATGTTGTACAGCGCCTTGGTTTTGGAAGCCATTTTATAAATAAAATTGAATTGAATTGAATTGAACTAGATTCAGGGAATGTATGAAGTATTCTTTTTATGTCCCAATGTTAATAGTTGGTTTGGGAGAAAGGTTAAATTCCATAGAGGGGTGAAGCAAGGCTGACCCCTTAGCCCCTTATTGTACACTTTTGAGATAGATGTATTAATCAGGTTAGTTTTAGCCCAGGATGAACTAATAGGGGTAACACTTACAGACACACTACAGATTAAGGCTTTAGCTTATGCCAATGACCTTGTTTTAATTCTTGCTGCAGACTCAGCAGAATTAGCACTGACAGTGGTTTTGGCACAATTCTCATACATATCAGGCTCCAAGATAAACCTGGGAAAAGTAAGGGGGTGATTGTAGGCAATACCCCAGTACCACCATCAGGGTTTTGGGCAGAAATCACAGTGACAGCATAACCACTTAGTATTTTGGGTCTTAATTTTGGACCACGGGATATGGCAGAAACTAACTGGTCCATTACTACACTTCCAATGTTATCGTGATCACTGAATCCTGGCTTTCAAAATCCATTCCTGACCAGGAAATAGTTATCCCTGGCTTTGCTTTATCTAGACAGGACAGGTCCGGATGAGGTGGTGATGTGGCTATCTATACCTCCTCCACCCTCCAGATCACTCCCTCCTTCTCTACATCTGTCCGTTCATCACACAAAGCACTCCTTTTAAAAATCTCCTATCCTCACACAGTCTCCATCTTCATTGCAGGAGTTTACTGTCACCCTGGTCAGCCACATTCCAATGTCACTGACTTGGTTTCTAAGCTCTCCTTGTGCACCAACAGTGGAGAACATTTCATCTTGGGTGACTTAAACTTAAACTGGCTGGCCCCATTGTGGCTAATATCCATTCTACCATCAAAGCCTTAAACCTCCATCAGCTGATCCAGGAACCCAGTCATCTAATCCATAAAACACTAAACCTCTCCTTGCTGGACCTGGTCCTCACCTCCCATCCACATCGAGTTGTGGCCTCAGGGCTACTTCCTGACTTGATCAGTGACCACCATATGACATTTCAATTCAGGATTCTCTTTACAGAGAGTGGACTGCTGCTCTGACCTTGGGATTACATCACAGAGCTGCTGCTGTTTGGTTTCAATTCAGGGAGCTAAACACTGGGTATAGTAAGGGGTGTTGAGTAGGAGGGGCATACCAGGAAAAGGAATAGCAGCAAGTGAAGAGGTGACTGCTCTCTCAGTGGAAGGGAAGTAAATGCAAATTTAGGAGCTTTCATTATTACTTCTTTGCATTGATATTGCATTGGGGAAAGGAGGAGTACGAGTTTGAAGAAGGTTGTGCAATGGCTACTTAAAGCCTGTTTTTGAGTGTGGATAGGAAGGATAGGAATATAAAAAGCAGTTGCTCAATATATCTAAACGTGTGCAACAAAGGAGGTAAGGGAAATAAAGAAAATGTTTTACACTGATAGAGGAGGGAGAGGGGAGACTTGGGGGAGTATTTGGTATCCTGCATCTGGAAGGGTTGGGGGTCACTGGTGGGCAATGACAGCAATGGGTAGGTTGGTAGGCTGCAACAACTGCGGTGCACCAATCTTTCTAAAAATTGCCTGGAGTGTGGGAGGATGTTTAGTGTGCAATCACATAGAAAAACTTAGAAATGAGATTGAGGGTCTGCAGGAGGAACTAAGACAGGCAAGGCAGATTGGGGGTGGGTTTAGCCAAATACTGGAGGTAGGAAGAAGGGGAGATGAGGGAGGGTGATTTAAGCCAACAGTGGTGAGGAGAGGGTCAGAAGAAGGGAAGCAGAGACAAAGGGGCCCAGGCCAGGAAGAACAATTGCCAGGGAAACCAGGTCAGGAGACAAAAGACAAATGGAAGGAGGAGATATGGACTTTGAGGGGAGGCGAAGAAGTGGCAAAAGTCATGGAGTGGAAAGGAGAGAACAGGTTACTATGAAGAGAGAGGGAGCAGGCATTTGTGAAGGGCCTTCAGAAAATAGTTGTGCACTGCTAGAGAGGAAGAAGGTGGAGGAGGGAAATGATGAAATTAGAGGAGTAATTGATAAATGCCTGGACCAAACTGGAGCGGGGGGAAGTTCTGCTGGGAGAATTGAAACAGGAGTAAAAGGGGGAAATAATGTGCAGGAGGAAGAAGAGGAGCTGGCAGTGAGAGAGGGAGATGAATGGAAGCAAGCAGGGAGTAAGGGGGTGGAATCTTAGTGCTGGAGGACTCAGTACTAAGAGGAGTTAGGTGGGGTAGCAAGGGGGAGAGGCATAGTCGCATTTGGGTGGAGGCCATGCCAGGAATGACAGTGGAAAGGGTGGGACAGTCTGTACTGAAATATGCTAGAAGGGGTAGGGACAAGCCTCATTTAATTATACATCTTGGGACAAACGACCTGGCTGACAAGACAGTAGATACAGTCAAGAGGAGGTTTGAGGAACTAGCACAATTATGTGAGGGAGCAGGAAGATCAGTAACTTTTTCAGAGATACTTCCGGTGCCAAAGGCAAGCACAACAAGGAAGCTGAGAATAGAGGAATTTAATGGATGGCTAAGAACCTGGTGTTGTGCTAAAGGGTATGGGCTGTTGGGGGTGGGGAGGGACCTGGGAGGACAGTAGTCTCTATGCCAAGGACAGACTACACTTGAGTGAGGAGGGAAAGAAAGTGCTGAAACAGGATGGAGGAGTACATAGAGGAAGTTGGCAATTTAAACTAGGAGTGGGTGATGGCAGTTGGGGAAAAGATATGCAGAGACCACAGGTTGGGAAATCATATGAGCTTACCCCCCATAACAGTGACAAAGGACAAATGGCAAGTACTGTTGGTGATGCTAGGAAAGGAGGGCAGGATTGGAGGGGGGAAAGGGTGGAAGGTAGTTACCCTTAATGCTAGGAGCCTTGGGAGGAAAACTGCAGAGTTACAGGTTCTCATGGCAGAGGGAGAGGTGGACATTGTAGCCATCACAGAAACATGGGCCACCCAATACAATGACTGGGACCTGTCTGTACCAGGGTGCAGGTTATTTTGTAGGGGCAGGGTGATTGGGAAAGGAGGGGGGTGGCACTATATGTGAAGGAAGGACTGAAGTGTGTAAGGGAGGAAAGGGAGGAGGGTAGTACGGAGTCACTTTGGATGCAAATCCAGGATCCCATTCTAAGAATAGGATTCTTAGAATGGGAGTGATGTACAGGCCACCATCTCAGACGGAGGAGTTAGACAGGGAACTAGCGGGACAGATCAGGAGGACCTGTGAAAAGGGTAGTGTGGTGATTGTGCTGGACTTCAACATGCCAGGAGTGGACTGGAGCACCCCAACAACCAGGAACAGAAGGGAGCAGGTACTGCTGGATGCCTTCCAGGACAGCTTCCTGCTGCAAATGGTCAGTGAACCAACCAGTTTAGGGAATACCCTTGACCTTGTGCTGGGAAATGGGGACTTTGTGAGAGAACTTATAGTGGAGGAACCACTGTCAGGGAGTGACCACCACTCAGTATGGCTCACATTGGATATGGGCAAGGAAGGAGTGGAATCTGGCACAATAGTGCTGGACTTCAGGAGGGCTGACTTTGGGAAGATGGGGGAAGTGGTAAAAGGGTACCTGGCCAGAATTCAATCTAGTATGAACACTAACCAGAGGTGGGAGCTCATAAAGCTGGGGACAGTGAAGGCAACCAAAACCTGCTGCAAAGCCCAGAGCAAGAAGGCTAGGGCTAAGAAACCGATCTGGTTGAGCAAAGAGGTCATGGAAAAGGTAAGGAGGAAAAGACCTGCCTTTAGGAAGTACAAGAAAGCAGGGAGTGTGGAGGACAGGGAGGAGTACTTGACAGAATTGAAGGAGGTGACAAGGGCAGTAAGGGTAGCCAAAGCATCTATGGAACTCAGGCTGGCACAAGGCATTAAGAAGGGGGAGAAGGACTTCTTTAAGTACATCAGGAAGAAAAGGAGCTGTAAGGACCACATAGTAAGGATTAGGAAGGAGGGGGGTTGGGTGGAAGCAGGGTGCGATAAGGCGGAAGCACTAAATGAGTACTTCTGCTCAGTATTTACTAAAGAGAAGAAGGGG
Source organism: Neoceratodus forsteri (assembly GCA_016271365.2). Classification (NCBI taxonomy): domain Eukaryota; kingdom Metazoa; phylum Chordata; order Ceratodontiformes; family Ceratodontidae; genus Neoceratodus; species Neoceratodus forsteri. The sequence goes on from CM057452.1 coordinate 1,357,063,936, forward strand.
GTGACACCCAAGGTGGGAGAAATGGCAGAAGCAGGGTTGGAAATGGTGACAGATGGGGAAATCATGGAGAGCAGAGTTCAAGAGGGTTTGAAGGCACTGAGGGTGAACAAGGCGCCAGGCCCAGATGGCATCCACCCCAGGGTGCTGAAGGAGCTGGCAGAGGTCCTTGCAGGACCTTTGGCATACCTATTTAATGCCTCACTACACTCGGGGTGTGTACCTCAGGATTGGAGGATGGCTCATGTGGTGCCCCTCCACAAGAGTGGCCCCAAGGATGAACCGGGAAACTACAGACCAGTGAGCCTCACATCTATCGTGGGTAAGCTAATGGAGATTATCCTGAAGGAGAGGCTGGTGGCACTCCTAGAGGCCAAAGGACTACAGGACAGCAGACAGCATGGCTTCATATGTGGCAGATCCTGCCAAACCAAGCTGGTCGAGTTCTATGACTGGGTAACTAGGCAACTGGACAGGGGCCATGCAGTGGATGTCCTGTATCTGGACTTCAGTAAGGCAATCGACTCAGTGCCACATGGAAGGCTGGGAAGGAAGTTAGTAGGCACAGGGACGGGTGCAAAACTGGTGAGATGGGTAGGAAACTGGCTGCAAGGAAGGCAACAGAGGGTGGTGGTGGCTGGGGAGCTCTCACACCCAAGGGCAGTGACGAGAGGTGTGCCACAGGGCTTGGTGTTGGGACCAGTGTTATTTGGGATATTCATTGCAGACATATCATGGGACATCAAGAGCAAGATCAGTCTGTTTGCTGATGATACCAAGGTAGGCGCGGTGGTGGATGACCTAGGGGAATGGCAGGGGTTGCAGGATGATCTGGCAAAGCTTGAAACCTGGTCAGACACCTGGCAACTGGGCTTTAATGCCAAAAAGTGCAAGGTGCTGCATTTTGAGAAGAAGAACCCAAGGAGGAGTTACCAGCTAGGGGAAGTGCAGCTAGCCCAAACAGAGGAGGAGAAGGATCTGGGTGTGCTCATTACAGGGTCAATGAACAACTCGGCACAATGTAGGAAGGCTGCTGCAAAGGCCAACAAAATGTTGGGTTGTATTGCAAGGGTATATCCTCGAGGAGGGAGGAGGAGGTGATTCTGCACTGTATAGGTCATTAGTTAGACCACACCTGGAGTACTGCATGCAGTACTGGCGTCCATATCTGAAGACGGACATTAAGTTACTGGAGGGGATGCAGCGCAGAGCGACAAAGATGATAAAGGGGCTGGGGGACTTATCATACGAGATTAGGTTGAAGGAGTTGAACGTGTACTGACTGGAAGAGAGGAGAGACAGGGGTGACATGATTGAAACCTTTAAATACATGAAAGGAATAAACAAGACAAGTACAGAGGGGCTGTTCAAAGTAAGAGAGGAGGGACACAGGGCCATGATATGAGACTGGAGCGAGGAAGGTTCAGGAGGAGATAAGGAGACACTTTTTACAGAGAGGTGTGGTGGCTGGGTGGAATGCGTTACCTCCTGAAGTGGTATTTAGTAGAACAGTGGACTGCTTCAAACGAGGATGGGACAGGACAAGGGGGAGGGTTAATGAAGGGGAAGGGTGGAAGGGACGGGCAGCTGCAGAATAAGGGGTGCTAGCTGCACATTCGAGCAGACTTGATAGACCTCTAGGCCTTTATCTGCCGGCAAATTTCATATGTTCGTATTTGTAGTGCAGAAAATACATAGGCTTAAACTCCCTGTTTAAACTATTCTCACTCATCCCTTCGCATCACTCAACCTGCAATCCTTCCTTCAGGATCTTACATAAACTGACTGGTCCCCCTTATCACAGCAGCTTCAGTGGACAATGCCCTTACCTACTTCACCTCTAAGTTTATGCAGGTTTGGAACTCCCGTGCATCCCCCGCAAAATCAGAGGCTGCAACGAGCACCTCTCCAGGTCACTCCTGAGCTTCTGGCCTGCCAACATGCTCGCAACCTTGCATGGTGCAAAGCAAAAGACTCCAACTGTCCTGGAGATCACCAACACTACCATGAACTGCGGAATGGCTGCACTAAAGCAATCTGCCTTGCTAAAGCAGAGCATTTCAAGTCTAACTTCCAAACTAATACAAATAGCCCTTCTAAATTCTGGAAGGTTGTTCACTTCCTCTTCTTGTCTTCCTCCACCCCTCTGCCTCCCCTCTGTTAGGCACAATCTTTCTGTTCTCTCCGAACCTATTAATATTGCTGAATGCTTCAACTCTCACTTCAACACCTGTGCCTCTTCTCTGCTATGCACCCTCCCTAGCACATCCCCCGCCCTGCTGACCCCCTCTTGCACCCTTTACACTGTCTCCCACCCCACTTCTTTCCCATAGCCCCATGTTGCCCCTCCCATCCCCTCCCTCCTTCTCTGCCCTGTTCCCTCCTCCGAATGCCTTACACCTCCCCCCCCATTCTCCTTCTCTCCTGTCACCCCTGCCTCTACCCTTCAAGCTCTCCTGGCACTAAACCCTACCAAAGGCTCCTCGCCTGATGGCCTTGACCCCAGTCTCCTATACATATCTGCTCCTGCCATAGCTTTCCCACTCTCCCTGTTACTAAACCTCTCCTTTGTGACTGCCACTGCGCCCTCTGTCTCGAAACGTGCTGTTGTCCTCCCCCTACCGAAGGGTGACGACCCCTCCTCCCCTAGCAACTATCATCCTATCTTCTTATTGCCAAACTTATCGAAACTACAAGAACACATAGCACTCAAACAACTCTCTCTGTTTCTCTCTGACTCTGCTTTTTTCACCCCCTTCCAGTCTGGCTTCAGGAAATCCCACTCTAACACCACCTCTCTTCTAAGATTAACTGACACCACCTCTTCATGCTTTGACAAATGGCTCATTACCTCAACTATCTTTGTAGACCTGGCTAAAGCCTTTGACACCATTTCCCACCCCCTCCTCCTTCACAGCCTTTCAGCTGCTGGACTATCCCCATCTGCTAAAGGATGGTTCAGTGCCTACCTGTCCGGCAGGTCGCAATCAATAAGAATTGCTGATGCTATCTCTTCCCCCCACCTATAACCACTGGAGTTCCACAAAGCTCTGTGCAAGGCCCTATTCTGTTCTCCATCTTTTAAAATGACCTCCCCTGGCTTTGCACCGCATCCAGCATCCACATGTATGTGGATGATACTGTATTGTTTACCTCTGGCAATACTGTTGTTGACGTCACTACCAGGCTCCAGTCCGACTTCACCAAAGTCCAACTCTGGTTTAGTTCTTATCAACTCTTTCTAAATGCCAAGAAGACAGTATCCATGTCCTTTGGCACAAGGCAGAGACTTGCTAGGCTAGCTCACCTCCCCATCTTTCACACCCTTGATGGGACTGCTCTTGAGGACTCCTCCTCTTTCAGGTATCTCGGCATCTGGCTGGACAGACACCTTGACTTCTCTGTACATATTGATGCTGTTCTGAAATAACTAAGGCTAAGCTTGGGGCACTTTACAGAAACCGCAGCTGCATCCCTCTCGCCACCAGGCGTGAGCTGGTACAGAAGATGATCATGCCCATTTTCGACTACTGTGACATAGTCTATGATGCTTTCCCACAATCCCACCTAGCCAGACTGCACTCTCTCTTTAACTCCTTCTGTCGTTTTGCTCTTGATGCCCCTCTCCGCACCCATCACTGTGACCTCTACCGCTCTCTCAACCTTCTTCCCCTACACTCCCGGCGTATGCTTCATGGTGTTAAATTCATCTCTAAATTCTGGCTTGGATCTCTCCCCTCATATATCTCCTTCTCACTTGGCACCCCTCCCTTCTACCTCTATTCCCTGAGATCCCAAGCTGACATTCACACCCTCTCACTCCCCTGCAGAACTACTTCCTCTGGCCAAAATGACTTATCTACCATCTGCCTAAAATGTGGAATGATCTCCCTTCACAAAACCGTCACTCCTCCTCCCTCTACTACCTTAATACTGCATTGCACAACTACCTTACACCTACCTGCACCTGCTCCTGACCCCCACCTTCCATATTTGACTCCCTCTCTGTTTTTCTCTCCCTCTTCCTCTCTTCTTTCTCACCTCCACACCCTTCTTGCACTTATCACTTATACTTTCCCTTATAGACTAGCTCTTAAATAGGGCTGACTAGTTCCTATGTGTTCATCCTGCTGCATGTTGCATCACTAGTGTACTGCCTGTAATGTATGCATTGTCAGCCTTCATCCTATTACTCGTTACCTGTACTGTTTATATTTTTGTATGCTGCTCCTAAGAACTGCCTGCATTGTAACTCTGCAACAGCCTATATAGTCTCATAACCCATGTTCCTGTTTTTTAACTGTGTGTAGAATTATACCATCTGTATGTACTTATCTGAACTCGTACTCTGTATATCCCTTTCTCCTTTCCCCCAGGACATACTGTGAGACGAGCATTAAGTTGCTCAGTGTATCTTTCCTGGTGAAACAATTCAATAAAATAAATAAATAAATAAAATGTTATAGATTGTTTCTGAGGTTATCTTCCCACATTTCTTTATCACATCCAGTGGCTGCCTTGACTGCCTACCATACAGCAATCTGGCAAGGGTGCGATCCCTCGCTGAGTTACCAGCCATAGGACTATCGTGCTATCTATAATAACTCTGTTCTATACCTCTGTGGTATGACCAATTGTTCTATCTGTTCCTGTGTCTGAGGTTTAACCCAAACTCTGTACAGTAACCCATTATTTTTTTTTTAAACATTGATCCACTCTGTTTTGATTTCACCCCCAGCTGCTTAAAATAACCCTGGAGAGAAACATTGTTGGCTTGTTCTGAAAGAAAATCACAATTAGTTATCAATTTAGTTTCAGAATTTTCATATTTTAACCCTTCATGTCCATCAGTCATTTGTTGCCACAGTTTCTTCAGGCTTCGTCATTCTTTCCAGGATTTCTGGATCTTGGAGCTGTGCTCAAACAAGTCCAAATCAAAATCTTTGAAAGGAAAAGTGTCCGCACCATATGCAATTTTCTTTTCCTGAGCTCTTGTCACCACAGCTGATGAAACATCAGGATTTACTCCCTCTCTGGTCAACTCTGTAATCCCTGGAAAGTCATTTCCAATAATCACAGGTACAGGTAACTTAAGTACCACCCCCACTTTCATTTGGTGTGACAAACCTATAATGATCAGAGTCACTTGGGTGGTGGGATAGTATTGAATGTCCCCATGGATGCAGATGACACCAATACCTGGTCCCTTTTCACAGTGTTTTCCCAGCACTTTAAGATGCACTAGGGTCTGTCTGCTTCCTCAATCAATGAGTTCCTTCACAGTCTTATTCCCCACCTTCACATATATTAAGTACTTGTCCCAATTTTCCAAGGACAAATCTGCTCCAGTGCCACTCTCTTTATTATAGGAGTTTCTTACAAAATGGCCTGGCTTATTACAGTTATAGCAAATAACATCTTTTGGCACAGATTTGTTACCCCCACCAGAGTTTTTATCAGGCTTGGAGTTTAAATGAAAAAAAGTATGTCTTACTGGTGCTTGGCTGTTATCTCACTGCTGTGGCATCTGTCTGGCCATTTGGTAGCCCTCAGTCAAAGAAACAGCCTTTACCCCACTCTCTGGTTGGTGTTCCTTTACCCACAGCTGCACATCTGTAGGCAAGATGTTGATGAATTTCTCCATAGCAAATCTTTTGATGATCTATGTGACTGTTTTGCTCTCTGGTTTGATTCAGTTTATCATAGAAACATAGAAACATAGAATTTGATGGCAGATAAGGACCACTTGGCCCACCTAGTCTGCCCATTTCACTACCTGATGGATAAGCTGCAGATTCTAGTTAATCAACAGCTTACTTCCTCCTACCCCCCACTAAAATTGCTTTATGCCAGTCCCATGCATTCTTGAATTTTCCCACTGTTTCTGACTCCAAAATCTCCCCAAGAAGGCTGTTCCATGCATCCATGCATCCACAACCCTCTCTGTGAAAAAAATACTTTCTAACATTACCTCTGAGTCGTCCCCTCTCTATCTTCAAATTGTGCCCCCTTGTTCTTGCACATCTCTTCTTCTGAAAGATGCTACCCTCTTGTACTTTGTTAATTCCCTTGAGATACTTGAAAGTTTCTATCATGTCCCCCCTCTCCCTCCTTTCCTCAAGGGAATACATATTAAGCGCTTTAGTCTTTCCTTGTATGTCTTCTGGTGCAGACAATGCACCATTTTGGTTACCCTCCTCTGAACAGCCTCCACTCTGTCTATGTCTTTGCAGAGATGGGGTCTCCAGAATTGCACGCCGTACTCCAGATGGGGTCTCACTAACTGTCTGTACAGAGGGATAACAACTTTGTGTTTTCTACTGTTGATGCCTCTTCCTATACCTCCCAGTATCCCCCCAGCTCTCCTTACAGCCTTCTCACATTGCTTGCCCACCTTCAGGTCATCTGATATAATTACTCCTAAGATTCTTTTGATTTTTATTGTTGTTAACTCACCCCCGTATACTCTTCCCCTGGGCTTTTGTTTCCCAGATGCATTACTTTGCACATCTTTGCACATATTTGACCATTCCTCCAACCTTGCCAAGTCCCTTTTTATTCTTTCCACCCCACCTTGTGTATCAACTCTGTTGCAGATATTTGTGTCATCTGCAAAGAGACATACCTATACTTCCAGGTGCTCTCCGATGTCACTTATAAAGACATTAAAGAGGACCGGTCCCAGTACCGAACCCTGTGGTACCCCGCTAGTTACCATCCTTTGTTCACTGTGGACTCTGTTTACTATTACCCTTTGCATCCTGTTGTTCAGCCAGTTTTATATCCAGGCTACCACCTAGGGACCACTCCAAGGCTGGCTAACTTGTATATTAATCTTTTGTGTGAGTCTGTGTCAAATGCCTTACTAAAATCTAGGTAGGCCATATCCACAGCCCCTCCCTGGTCTACCACTTTGGTCACCCAGTCAAAGAAATCTATTAGGTTCATTTGACATGACCTTTCTGCTGTAAAACCATGCTGTCATGAGTTCTTTGAGTTGGGTGAAGGTTTCTCAAGGAATGTCAACCAAGTTGTACCTCAGAGATCAAAATCTTTGCCTGTAGGTCTCTCTGGAGATGTCATACCTTTTCAGGATTTCCCTTTTCACCAGGTCATAGTTTTTTGACTGTGCAGTGTCCATACTGCTCTTGGCAAGCTGGGCTTTCCCTATCAGCTAGGGTACCTATCGGATTGTCAAAGTGAGGCAGGAAACTACAGACCTGTCAGTTTGACCTTTGTAGTAGGGGAAGTGATGGAATCACTTCTGAAGACAAGAATTGTTGAGTACCTAGAGGTCAGAGGGACACAGGACCAAAGGCAGCATGGGTTCACCATGGGAAGATCATGTCAGATGAATCTAATTGATTTCTTTGACTGGGTAACCAAAGTAGTAGACCAGGGAGGGGCTGTGGACATGGTCTACTAGACTTTAGCAAGGCATTTGACCCAATCCCAGAAAAAAGATTAATAAACAAATTAGTCAACCTGGGAGTGGGTCCTAGGGTGGAAGTCCGGGTAAAACATTGGCTAGACAACAGGACATAGAAGTTAATAGTAAACGGAATCCACTCTGAAGATAAGGGGGTTACTAGTGGGATACCACAGGGTTCAGTACTGGGTCTAGTCCTTTTTAATGTCTTTATAAGTGACATTGCAGAGGGACTAGAAGAAAAACTATGTTTCTTTGCAGATGACATGAAGATCTGCAACAGGGTTGATACACAAGGATGTGAGGAAATGATGAGAAGGGACTTGTCAAGGTTGAAGGAATGGTCAGAGGTATGGCAGCTTGAATTCAATGCAAAGAAGTGCAAAATAATGCACCTGGGAAACAAAAACCCAGGAGAAGAGTACACAATGGGGGAGGATAGTAAAAACAACAAAAATGGAAAGGGGCTGGGGCTTAATCATATCAGATAACCTTAACATTGGCAAGCAATGTGAGAAGACAGAAGGGAGGACTGGGGGTATACTGGGATGTATAGGAAGAGGCATCACCAGCAGAAAAAAGGAAGTTGTTATCACTCTATACAAACAGTTGGTGAGACTCCATCTGGAGTACTGCATCCAGTTCTGGAGACCCCATCACCGCAAGAACATAGACAGGATGGAGGCAGTCCTGAGGAGGGTAACTAAAATGGTGCAGGGTCTGCAAAATAAGTCATATGAGAAGAGACTAAAGGAGCTTAATATATATATATATCCTTGAGAAAAGGTGGGAGAGAGGGGACATGATTGAAACTTTCAAGTACCTCAGTGGAATCAACAAAGTCCAAGAAGGTAGCATCTTTTAGAAAATGAAATGTGCATGAAAAAGGAGACACAATTTGAAGATAGAGGGGAATGGTTCAGTGCAATGTGCAAGAAACATAGTGCCACCATACGCATTTTCGTAGGTGTGCCTCCCCCATTTCCAGTGCCCTGCTCCCTTTTGCAGGCACAGCTGCACTGCGCCAATGAATGTCCAAGTTGTCTATGACAGCCGTTCAGATGCAGTGGCATACAACTGAAAATGAAAAACCACTGCAATCAGCAGTTGTAAAGTGTAGGCAATTTGCATACTGCCGTCGGCAGGTAATTTACATACTGCCATTGGCGGTATGCAAAGTGCTTACACTCAGCACTGCATCCTGAATGCAGCTGTCATAGACAGCTCCCTTCAAGTTCCCCTCCCCAATCACTCAAGTGCACACTGAGAGCCCACCCCCGCATGCTCCTTCGCTCCCCCCCGCCACACACAGTAAGGCTGACAGGGGTGCCCAATCCACCGTCGGCTCCATGGCCCCCCCCACAGATTCGAGGTGCCATACTGGGAGCCCACTCCAGCGTGACAAAAGTCAGAATAGTGATGGGGGTACCCAATCCCCTGTCGGCTCCACTGACCCCCCCCAAAAAACGTTCAGCTGCCACACTGGGAGCCCACCCCAGCGTGGCACAAGTCCACGTAGTCTTCCTAAAAAGAAAAAAACACACCTTAAAACAAAATACGGTCCCTCATTGAATGTCTTTCCCCCCTCCCCAACCCATGTCCGCCTCTGCACATCCACCTCCCCACACACCCCTGACCCCATACTTACCTCTGGAGTCTAGCATGACAATCTTTGGTGGACTGGGAATACATCTGCACTCTTCAAAGCTGACCACGAACTGAAGAAATGCTGGTAAGATGTATAATGGCATAAGTAGTTTTTTTTGTTCAATTGTGGTGCATATCTCAGCCATTTTGGGGAATTTTTTCACCAAATTTTCAACATGGGGTTTTTGTGGTCTCACCTCATGAACTCAGTCACTGTCATTTGTTATTCGATCCCGAAAGGTGATTTTGCACTCACTGCACTGAACCACCTTTCAGAATTCAGTAACGAAATGACAGTGTCACAGTTCATGAGGTAGGCTTCCAAAATCTTATATTGAAAATGTGGTGAAAAAATTTCCAAAAATGATTGTTCTATGAGCATGCATTGTGCATTTCCTACGCATGCTTGTAACTTCACAAATTTTAAATGTTTTCACTCCAGATTTTCAACATTGACATTTTACCACACCTCATTATGAGCAGTACAGCTGTCATTTTTCATATATTGCCCAAAATGTGTTTTTGCGCATGTAGCACCCAGTGGCGTGGTCGGTGTGTGAAATCAATGTTAGGGACAGATTAATAAAATCATAGTGACACTGTTCATGAGAAGAGGTCTTAAAATGGCTATGTTGAAAATTTGGTGACGGAAGTCCATACAATGACTGTGTTACGAGCATGCATTGTGCAGTTTCCACACACCCTTGTAAGTTCACAAATTTGTACTGTTTTCAGTCCAGATTTTCAACACTGGCAATTTTCCACACCTCCTTATGAACAGTACAGCTGTCATTTTTCACACCCTGGCCGAAATGTGTTTTTGCACTTCCGGTGCAGAAATGCGGGGTCGCTGTGGGAAAGCAGTGTTCGGGACTGATTAAGAAAATCACAGTGACAAAATGCCTGTGTTGACAATCTGCTGTAAATTATCCCCAAACTAATTACATTATGGGTGTGCATTGAGCAGTTTCTATGCATGCTGGTGACTTCACTTTTTTTATATTTTCACTCCAAATTTTCAACATTGCCATTTTTTACACTTCCCCATGAACGGTACAGCTGTAATTTTTCACATCCTGTTTGAAATGTGTTTTTGCACCTGTGGTGCCAAATGACGTTGCCAATGTGCAAATTTAGCTTTTGGCTAACAGACTGATATTGCCACTGTTCATGAGGTGAGGGTCACAAAAAAAACATGTTGAAAATTTGGAGTGAAAATACCAACGAACGCCTGGGGCGTTAGGGTTTCTGACCATAACTCCCCACCCTGTAGAGACTGACAGGCATCAGGGGTGTGACTTGGGATTGCCGCCTGTAATGCTCATGCCATTCCACCCACACTCACACCCTGTAGCCAGTGACAGGCATCAAGGTGTACCTTGGACTCTTTGGCCCCAACGTTCACCCCATTTTCCTATACTGCACCCATCTCACCATATTTCCTGATGGATTGGGGTGAGCATAAGGCCCAAAGACCCCAAGACACACTGTGACACTTGTCAGAGTCTGCAGGGTAGAGCATGGTGAAATGGCGTGGTCATTATGCCTGACAACCAAAAAGCACCCCCCCAATGCCCGTCAGTCTCTGCAGGGTGGTTGTGGGGTTGGCTTCAGTTCGGTACTTCACTGCCATTCCTATCATGCATTTCTCTAGCTCCTACACTACCAATGCCAATGCCAGCAAGCAAACATTCGGCATTGACAAATGCTTGTTGTTTCTTGTTATTACCTCCCCTTCAGAAGTGAGTCCATCATTTTCCCTATCACAGAGGTCAAACTGACAGGTCTGTAGTTTCCTGCCTCTGTTTTGCACCCACTTTTCTGAATTGAAATCACATCCACCCTCCTGCAGTCCTCAGGTACCACACCATCCTCCCGTGATTTGTTAAAAAGGGTAGTCAGTGGATACGGTGGGAAGCTTTAAAAGGGGATGGGATGAAATGAGGAGGCTGGTCCCCATGAGGGGTGTGCGTGTAGGAAGGGGCAGTTACAATGTAATGGATTGCTAGCTGCACATTTGAGTAGACTTGATAGACCATATGGCCTGTATCTGCAGGCAGTTTTGTATGTTTGCATAAAAAGGAGATGTTTCATATCAGCTGAGCTTACCTGAGTTGATAAATTGTAAACAAAAAAATGCAATATAATTCCAGATAAAAGTATAAATAGCAATTTATTGACTTATTTGGGACATAAAAAAGCGTACCTCCCTAACAGTATCTAAAGTAGTCAGAGAAGAGTAGTGTCACTTATGGTAAGCTAGATGTCTGCAATTTTCAGCACCTTCTAGCTTTTGTCCTGACTCCTAGCTATCTAGTTCTGTTTTTGCACCCTAAAGTACTGCAAAGGCAATGTACACTTTTAAAAAGTAAAATGCTGCTTCTTGAAAGGGTTAGTGGATTTGCAATGAAAAAAGACAGCCCACACTCAATTAGAGAATGAAAAAAATCAAAATAACCCTTCAAAACGTAAAGGACTTCCATTCATAGGAGAAAACAAACAATAAACAACCCGCACAGATTAAGAAAGAGTCGGAGGGACTGTGCGTAAGACTCTTTCTAGTCTGCAGAAGAAATTAACGAGATTTTTCCTTAATTAGAATCTTATGGTGAGTTACAGTATATTCAGATCATATGCAGTCTGAAACTGGTAATTCTTCACATGTTCCTATGTACTTTGGTGAACTTGAAACTTACAAACAAGCACATCCTCTTAACATTCAGCGAGGTTCGTTCTTTTCAGTCTAGAACAACTTCAGTCTTTATTGGGAACCAAGGTAAGAACACAAGCTGGAGTATGCTTAAAAGGCAGTGAGTAATTAATGGTTGAAAAGTTGGACTAGGCCACAGAAAACTTTAATTCGTAGTTTAATTCAGATATTTAAAACTGTAGTAGTAAAAGATTTTATTTTTAGACAGAAGGTAAAATGACATCTCATTTTAATCACCATTAGGACAAGTCCTATTTTACAAGGTGTTCCTGTGCTATGATCTTAAAGTTTACAGTCATACAATTCAAGGAATAAAATTCACTTTAAGCAAGCAAACATTCATTCAATGCAAAAACACCTCAATCGTTCGTTGTTAATTAAAACACGTGCATCATACAGCCAATTCTTGTTTAAAGGCAGTGCTACATTTTTTAAGGTTATATTTATATTTTTCTTTTGAACATCTAGTTCATTCCAGAGTTTCACTGCTGCAAAGGAAAAAGTAATCTTTCCAAATCTGCTTTTTCTGTTCTCTACTCCCTCATTTTTCTATTATTTTGCAGCCCACATGTAATTAAAATCTGATGTTACAATATGTGTTAGTTCCCATTAAGATTTATTTTAAAATGGGGAAAGTAGATCCTGTGATTTGATTATTTGTTATCAGTGTGCATCAGATCCACTCAAAGCACACGTAAAAATAAGTACAGAAATGCAGGACCGCAGAGCAAAAAGAACAGCATATCAGTGTGCCACTAGAATGTTCAGCTTTTTAAATGCCACCATATTTGTAAAAGCATTTCAGATGGCATATAAATTTTAAACTGTATTACACATGAGCCCTTTAATAACCATACTTGTCAACTTTCTGTAGTTGATATAACCCTGTAGAAATGTTATCTTTTAAACTTAACAAAAACACAGAGTACGATTTCTTTCTGAGCCACCAACAGTCAAGTCTGCTTCCACTGTGGCCATTGTGCTGCCGGTCAAGCCATTCGAACAAAAGCAGACACTGACCCAATATAATTCTTTTTTTTAATTAAGAAGACTGATCCCCATTTCTCTAGCTCTTTATATGATAGGCTTTTGGGGAGGAGGGAAAAGAAGTACAGACTGTACCTCCATTATGTCTACTCACTCTGTCTGTTTGTTTATGAACATGATTGTTGCTGCTTCTCCATGTCCCTGCCCACTCCTTCAGTGATCCAGTGCTGATATAAGTAATGGTTGAATTTAAAAGAAAAAAAAAACAGTTGTGCATTCTGCATATTGCATTACCTCTCTATCTCTTTCTCTCTCTGTTCCCACAATATCAGCCATCACACGGGTATGCTGTGACATACCAACATATGAAATCTGCCAGCAGATAAAGGCCTAAAGATCTGTCAAGTCTGCTCGAACGTGCAGCTAGCAACCCTTATTCTGCAGCTGTCCCTCCCTTCCACCCTTCCCCTCAATTGACCCTCCTGCTTGCTCTGTCCCAGCTCCTTTTGAAGCAGTCCACTGTTCTACTGGATACCACTTCTGCAGGTAACGCATTCCACCCAGCTACTACCCTCTCTGTAAAAAAGTGTCTCCTCATCTCCTTTCTGAACCTTCCTCCCTCCAGTCTCATATCATGCCTCCTGGTGTCCCTCCCCTCCCTTACTTTGAACAGACCCTCTGTACCTGTCTTGCTTATTCCTTTCATGTACTTAAAGGTTTCAGTCATGTCCCCCCATCCCTCCTTTCCTCCAGCGAGTACATGTTTAATTCCCTGAGCCTCCTCTCATATGATAATCCTGCTACCCCTGCCACCCCCCCAGGTTGTCTACCACTTCTTCCATCCTGGTGTCATCAGCAAACAGATGGATCTTGCTCTTGATGTCCAATGATATGTCTGCAATGAATATCCCATACAACACTGGTCCCAAGACCGAGCCCTGTGGAACACCGCTCATCACTACCCTTGGGGATGAGAGCTCCCCACCCACCACCACCCTCTCTTTCCTTCCCTGAAGCCAGTTCCCTACCTATCTCACCAGCTTTGCACCTGCCACTGTGCCTTCTAACTTACTTCCCAACCTCCCAGGTGGCACAAAGTTGAATGCCTTACTGAAGTCCAGATGCAGGACATCCACTGCATGGCCCCTGTTCAATTGCCTAGTTACCCAGTCCTAGAGCTCCACCAGGTTGGTTTGGCAGGGTCTGCCACATATGAAGCCATGCTGTTTGCTGTCCTGTAGTCCTTTGGCCTCCAGGAGGGCCACCAGCCTCTCCTTCAGGATAGTCTCCATCAGCTTACCCATGATGGATGTGAGGCTCACCGGTCTGTAGTTCCCCAGTTCATCCTTGGGGCCACTCTTGTGGAGGGGCACCACATGAGCCATCCTCCAGTCCTGAGGTACACACCCTGAGTGTAGTGAGGCATTAAATATATATCTGCCAAAGGACCTCTGCCAGCTTCTTCAGTACCTTGGGGTGGATGCCATATGGGCCTGGCCCCTTGTCCACCCTCAGTGCCTTCAAACCCTCCAGAACTCTGCCCTCCATGATTTCCCCATCTGTCACTCTCTCCCTTCATTTCTGCTATTTCTATTCCCTTGGGTATCAACCCCCATGCCCTTCTCCTTAGTAAATATGAAGCAGAAGTAGTTATTTACCGCTTCTGCTTTATCGCACCCTGCTTCCACCCAACCCCCGTCCTTCCTAATCCTCACTATATAATCCTTACAGTTCCTTTTGTCTTTGATGTATCTAAATAAGTCCTTCTCTGCCTTCTTAATAACTTGTGCCTGCCTGAGCTCCATAGTTGCCTTGGATCTCCTTACTGCCCTTGTCACCTCCTTCAATTCCTTCATGTACCCCTCCATGCCCCTCCCTCGTTTTTCCCTATCTGGCCTTCCCTATCAATTTCTCAGTATTTAAAATGATCTATGCTCACTCCTTCAAGGAATCATGTAGTTGCTTCTCTTGAACTGTACCTGCTACCATTTGCCTGAGTACAGAGATACTCTGGCATCTGTACTCTACCTTGCCCCATTACCTCCACCCCCTTCAGTGACCTCCTAATGCATCCTAGTGGACTGTCATGACACCCTGAACTAACCCACTCCAACCTTTGCCTACGTCTTTTGTCCCTTAAGGGCCCTTCTTACGGTCTTCTTCCTCCTCCTCCTCAGGCACCTATAGTCCCCTTCCCCCGCAGGCACCTTTTTCCCACCTATTCTTATTGGTTCTGCATTAGCCCTACATACATATCACCTCCTCCATTCGTATCATAGTTCTTTCTTCTAGTCCCCTTCCTCCTCCTCCTCTGGCATCTACTCATAGCTACTCTACATGGTTCTGCCTTAGTCCTACATTCATAACATCCTCTCCACTCTTCTTAAGTTTCCCTTTTCCATGGCTACCATCCTATCCTGTGATACTCTGTATTTACTTTACTCACTTGATACAATTGCTACTTTTCTCCTGTGTATCTATATATTACCTCTGTGATACCAGTTATCTCTGTAAGTCCTGTTCAGTATATATACTCCCTGGTCAGTTTCCCTCACCCGACCATTTCAGTTGCAAATTGACTGAGTATAGTCTACTCGTGATTTGCTCATGTTCACTGCATACTGAATGTACCCTGTATATTGGATATGGAAATTGTATGTATACCAACACATGCACTGTGAGGACAATTTATCTATGTACTGATTCTGTATACTGTTGCATGTTCTCTGTGATGGTACATGTCTTTTATGTATGTATCCACCTGTTCTTATTGATCATGTGTAATTTTTAAGTCTTATTTTCCTTGTACCATTATATTTTCTGTTCAGGCCCATCTTGAAAATGAGCTTTTGCTCAGCGGTGATCTCCTGCCTAAATAAAGAATTGACTGACTGATTTATTGATTGATTGATTGTTTTCCTATACCTCCTAAAGGCAGCTCTTTTCCTCCCTACCTTTTCCATTTCCTCTTTGCTTACCCAGCTCAGTTTCTTAGCCCTAGTCTTCTTGTTCTGGGCTTTGCTGCAGGTTTTACTTGCCTCCACTATCCCCAGCTTTATGAGCTCCCACCTCTGGTTACTACCCATACTGGGTTGAATTCTGGCCAGGTACCTCTTACCACGTCCCTCTTCCTCCAAAGTACGCCCTCTTAAAGTCCAGCACTCTTGTGCCAGATTCCACTCCTTGCTTGCCCATATCCAGTGAGAGCCATACTGAGTGGAGGTCACTCCCTGACAGCAGTTCCTCCACCCTAATTTCCCTCACAAACTCCCCATTTGCCAACACATAGTCAAGGGTATTCCCTAATCTGGTTGGTTCACTGACCATTTGCATCAGTAAACTGTCCTGAAAGGCATCCAACAGGACCTGCTCCCTTCTATTCCTGGTTGGTGGGGTACTCCAATCCACTCCTGACATATTGAAGTCCCCCACAATCACCACACTACCCTTCTCGCAGGTCCTGATCTGTACAGCTAGTTCCCTGTCTAACTCCTTCATCTGAGAGGGCAGCCTGTATACCACTCCCATTCTGAGGATCCTATTCTTGGAATCCTGGATTTGCATCCAAAGTGACTCCATACTCCCCTACTTCACTTCCTCCCTTACACACTTCAGTCCTTACTTCACATATAATGCCACCCCCCTTTCCCAATCACCCTA
Organism: Neoceratodus forsteri; assembly: GCA_016271365.2. Classification (NCBI taxonomy): domain Eukaryota; kingdom Metazoa; phylum Chordata; order Ceratodontiformes; family Ceratodontidae; genus Neoceratodus; species Neoceratodus forsteri. The sequence continues at coordinate 1,357,080,366 of CM057452.1, forward strand.
TCCCTATGAAATAACTGGTACCTTGGTACAGACAGATCCCAGTCATTGTATTGGGTGACTCATGTTTCTGTGATGGGTACAATGTCCACCTCTCCCTCTGCCATGAGCCCCTGCAACTCTGTAGTTTTCCTCCCAATGCTCCTAGTATTAAGGGTGACCACCTTCCACCCCTTCCTCCCCCTCCCATCCTGCCACCCTTTACTAGCATCATCAATATAGTTGCCATTTGTCCTTTGTCACTGTTATGGGGGTAAGCTCATATGGCTTCCCAACCTGTGGTCTCTGCATTTTTCTTGCCCACTTGCCTCCCCCACTCCTAGTTTAAATTTTCAACTTCTTCTACATTCTCCTCCATCCTCCATGCTCTGTTTAAACACTTTATTTCCCTCTTCACTCAAGTGTTGTCTGTCCTTGGCATAGATACAATTGTTCTCCCAGGTCCCTCTCAACTCACCCACCAGCCCATACCCTTTGGTATGACACCAGGTTCTTAGCCATCTGTTAAATTCCTCTATTCTCTGGTTTCTTGTTGTGCTTGCCTTGATCACTGGAAGTATCTCTTAAAAAGTTACTGATCTTTCTGCTCCCTCACATAATTTTCCAAGTTCCTTAAACCTCCTCTGGACTATATCTACCATCTTGTCAGCCAGGTCATTCATCCCAAGATGTATAATTACATGAGGCATGTCCCTACCTCTTCCAGCATATTTCAGAACAGAATGTCTCACCATTTCTGCTGTCATTCCTGGCATGGCATCCATGCAAATGCAACTATGCATCTCCCCTTTGCTACCCCCACCTGACTCCTCTTAGTATTGAGTCCCCCAGCACTAAGATTCCACCCCCTTACTCTCTGCTTGCTTCCATTCCTCTCCATCTCTCATTCCTGGCTCATCTTCTTACTACTGCACATTATTTCCCCTGTCTGCCCCTGTTGTAATTCCCCCAGCAGAACTTCCCCCTGCTCCAGTTCAGTCGAGGCATTTATCAGTTACTCCTCCAATTTCATCACCTCCCTCCTCCTCTTTCCCCTCTAGCACTGCAAAACAATTTTCTGCAGACCCTTCACCAATGCCCACTTCCTCTCTCCTCATAGTAACCTTTTCCCTTCTTTCTGCTCCATGACTGTTGCCACTTCTCCTCCTCCCCTTACAAATCCCTATCTCCTCCTTCCGTTTGTCTTTTTTTTCCTGACCTAGTTTCCCCAGAGACCGTTCTTCCTGGCCTAGGCCTCTTTGTCTCTGCTTCCCCTCTTCTGGCCCTCTCCTTACCACTGTTGGCTCAAATTTTCCTGCCTCATCTCCCCTACTCCCTCCCTCCAGTATTGGGCTATAACTGCCTCCAATCTGCCTTGTCTGTCTTAGTTCCTTCTGCAGACCCTCAATCTCCTTTCTAAGTTTCTCTGTGTGGTTGCACACTAAACATCCCCCCACCCTCCAGGCAATTTTTAGAAAGATTGGTGCATCGCAGTTGTTGTAGCCTACCACCCTACCCATTGCTATCATTGCCCACCAGTGACCCACCCACCCTTCCAGATGAAGGCTATGAAACACTCCCTAAGTCTTCCCTCTTCCCCCATCAATGCAAAACATTCTTCTCCTTTTCTTAATTTCCCTTACCCCCTTTGTTGTACACTTCTAGAGAGACTGAGCAACTGCTTTTTACATTCTTATCCCTCCTGTCCACAACCAAAAAAGACACTTTAAGCAACTATTGCACAGTCTTCTTCAAAACCTTTACCTCTCCTTTCCACAAATGAAAAGACCAATGCAAACAAGTAACAATGAAAGCTCCTTGTTTTGCAGTTACTTCCCTTCCACTGAGATGGCAGTCACCTCTTCACTCATTGTGGTTCATTTGCTGGATGTCTGCTTCTGCTGTGACAGGTGCATATCCTTTGCCAATTTGGGGAAGTGATGTCTGAACCCCGGTATAAAGGAAATCATAGACCTAGGGTGGGGTATAGGGAGGGTGGGATCTGCCCATGCCTTCCAGAAACAATCAGGTAGTTGAAGCCCCTAGTCATACCATTGGCACCCTTCCCCCCACTATTCATTAAACTTCACAGCTAGTGAAGCCAGAAAAAAAAACAATCACAATTCCACTCAAAGCACAAAAAATAGGTCTGATAGCAAAATAAATAGGTCTCCAATTCAAACAGCCTCACCACCAACACATGAAAATAGGTATGCAATTAGAAGATATAGGTTTCCCATTCAAAGAAACAGCCCCAATAAAATCACACCAAACAGGTTTAAAATCAGAAGAAAGCAGAAGAACTAGGCCTCCAATGTAAAGAAATGAAAGCACCCACTCAAAGTACACCAGAATAGATTTAAAAGTTTAAACAGCTCCAAAATAGTTCACTGCTAGCCCCTTTAAGAAGTAAGACAAACTCAGTCTGCTCAAAGTAAAACATCAAAACAAATGAGTCCACATACAGCAATCAAATAGGTTTCAAAATTCCAACAGCCCCAAAACAATACCCTGCTAGCCCTTTAGAAGTAGTATGAAAGAAAAAAATAACCTTCTACCAAGTAAAATCCACAAGAACAATATAAAAGTAGCAAGAAGAAGCTGCTAAACTGGGATTGATCTGATCCCTTCCCCTTCTAGTTACTCTGGGGAATGGATCATCTGCTACTGGGAAGTGGGCATCTACTTGAAATGGTGACCTACTTGTGGTGCATGTTGACAGAGTGACAGTGTAGGGAAGCCAACTGAATGGGGTGGGTACATGAATGGTGATGAGATGTCACTATGTGTACATGCATGGGACGTGAGCATGCTGAGCGAGGGGCAGGAAAGGAGAGAGGGTTTGCCAGGGGTGATGCCATGGTGAGCTGCCAAGCTGGCTGCATGGCATTGTGCATGGGTGCTAGGATGTGGTGGCCAGGATGCTGGATTCAGGTTCAGGTGCAGGTATGTTTTGTTGCACCAGGCCTGAGTAGTGTTTTTTATTTTTTTTACAATTTTGTACCCCCCAACAAGCACCCTCCTGGAGCTGAGAATCCTAAAGATTGTCATTAAAATTTGGAGTACTTTGCACTGTTTTGTTTTGTGCTGGCTATATACATTGCCAAAACTGAATTTTAAAATGTGCACTCACCATAATGGTAATCGCCTTCAGCGAGCCCCCTTATGATGTAGAACCATCACACAGGGTCTTGAAAGTAGTGCTGACAACAAAATACAACCGGTACTACTGATGGGAGCAAAGTGGCAAAATTGTACAGTGCAATGAGTTTGCCAAATGTTTGCAAAATAACATTATTGTATAGAAATACAGCTGGAAGGACTTTTTTTTGTTTTATAAATAGGCATAATAAACTTTGTTTCACTTGAATTTTAACATGAATTTCTAACTGTAAAATAAAAAAATAGTCAATTTTATAAGCACAGTAAGACACTCCCGGGGCATGAATTGAACAGATTTTACTAATGATCCAGGGGTTGAAGGCACAAGGCTGCTGGGCATGAGGTAAAATCTGTTCAATGCACACCCCGTTGTATCTTTTTGCTTATGTATGTATTTCTATGGTATAGTTATTTATGGCTGCTTATGGGGTGGACATGATGAACATAGGGTCCATCATGGTTATACATTCTTGCTTATGGGGTTGATATAATGGGCATGGGGTAATTTCTGACCTTGAATCAGACATTGAATACTAGAACTATTCATTAACTGTAACTGTCAATTGACATGTATTGATCACTGTCTGGATGCCCTGCATCAAAAATTGCTGTCAAGTCACTTTTACTCTCTGGGATGTACAGTAGTTGTATAATATATTGTGCCTAACTGGCTCAATTCATATTTGGAGAAGGGCCCTTGGCCAAGTGAACTTAGTCAGTCATCAAATAAATACACTGCTAGCTTACTATGGAATGCATGGTTAGTGTTTTCATGTGCAATAGTTTTTAAAACCCTAAATATACAGGCATGCAATGTTGTTTTCTATGACACGTGGCATTATTTCCGATTAATACTGATCAACTACTGTTCACCAGAGCATTTCAATTTCAAAGATTCAAAACACGTGTCAAAAATTTGTATGGGACTCCTAGCTTAAGTGTGCCAATTAGAGAATCCTAAATGAAATTAAAACTTTGATTTGTTATAACTGCCATATATTTCTTTTAAATACTGGGGCCCAGATATTCAAACTGTGCCCAAAAAGTGTGCAATAGCAGGAGCAAGCGCAAGACCATTGCGCCCATGCGCAAGAGGCACGATATTCAAAAACTGAGCCGGCCAAGATGCGCCTACAGCCGACGACTGAATATTGCACCACCTGCGCCATAGCGCAACAAGGGAGGGGAAGCTGAGCATATCTGATGTGCAATAGCGCAACAAGGGATGTTCAGCTGAACAGTCCAGAAGCACCAAAGTGCAACCAGGGACACCACCCAGCAGCAGGGCAGCAATGCAACTGCACAACCAGGGATGCAGGGGCCCATCACCCATGCCATAGATGGGCAGAGGAACACACAGCAGAACAGACATCGTCCCCCCACACCCCATGCACTGCACAACTGGGGGAGAGCTGGAATAACCACTGGCCCATGGAGACAAGCAACCAACCCACAGCTGGGCCATGGTGCCCCATCACACACCCTGGCAAGCTGTGACCGGCACACAAGGAGGGCCGACCACCCTGTGCCACACTATCCCCCCAGTGCAGAGCACACCCTGCACCATGACCCCCCAGACAGCCTGCCTAGGAGCGGTGTCCACCACTGCAGGATACCCCATGCATGCCACCACCCCCACTGTGACAATGCAACCCTGTGCACCACAGAACCATGCAAGGCAGCCCCACCATGAGCACCCATCAGTGGGTGGCAGCACACAGCAGTGCAATGATGGTATACACAGTGCCACCATGCATAGCCCTCCCGAGGTACAGCTGAGAGACTGACCATGTGTCGCCACACGAGGTACCCCACATGTGACAGGGCATGCACAGGACCCCACCAGCAGTGGTACAGCACCTTGCACACCCTCCCAAGGACACACCCCGACCCAGCACTGGCCACAACAGCCAGCGCAGACACCCACAGTGGTGCATGGAAGCATGCACCACACCGGATGCAACACAGTGCTTGGACAAACACCCACCCATACCCAAGGGCACAACAACACAGGGACGCTGTAGCAGGGCAACCAAGCCCCCAGCGTGGGCCCATGGAAACCGTGTATGCATGGCCAGCAGTCCTCCATGGCACAGGAGTGCCAACCACCCTGTGCAGGCACTGTGGACCTGTTCGCCACCAGCATTTGCCCAGAGCACAAGTCACAGACAGTGGTGCACATCTCCTGCAACACACACAAGCCACAGCACGGAGGTGGGACAACAACCACGGAGGCCACAGTGTCACCCGAGGCAGACATGCACCACACCAGTGACAGAAGGCAACCCAGAATTGTGACTGGTACAGTGGCTGCCCTTCATGGACAGCCACCACTGACATGCCAGCAGACCGTATAGGTCACAGACATGCAAGGGTGTCAGCTACACAGGCCATGGAAGGGCTGACAGGTGCACCATGGACACAGAGCATGCACCATGGACCACTGCACACAGTCATCCAGTGCACAGGAAACAACACACACACCACAGACACTGACTGATAGCTACTCCCACACCATAGTCACTTCCCCACGGACGCACACACATATACCCATGACTGGATCCCCCCGAAGCCATGCACACCGCTGCAACTGAGCACCAAAGCCTACTGCAAATCAGAGTCCACCACAGTATTCATATCAAAAGAATTGTAATCAAAAATATCAAACGAAACTATTTACAACTATGCACAAATGTGTGGGGGGAGGGCCACAAACAAAGTGGAGGTGGGTAAGGGGCAGGGGTGAACAAATGGGACAGGAAAGGAGGTGTGTGAGGGTGGGTCCAGGGGAGTAGGGGAAATCAGGGGCATATAGATGGTCAAAGCCCCGCTCCCCACTCCGGCTGCTCCGCCTCCCATGTCTCCACCGGAACCCCAGGCGCTCAATTCTTTGCAGGATGTCCAATGATGCTCTCACCACGGTCAGTATTTCCTGCAGTGCCTCCCGGATTGCCTGCAGCTGGTGGACACCTGGGACAAGGGAGCACAGTCAATAAGTGTGAATGCACAGCCCCATACAGCCCACCCACTGTGCATGGCATACAGCCGTGGGACATGCCTCTGTGATGGTGTGTGACCACCCACAGTGATCATGTCCACAACCTGCCCACCCAGGTGCATACAGCCATGTGGACCACTGCACACACCCACTGGCCAAGTCCTGCACAGCACCACCGGCTGTTTGGTGACATGGCTGTGTGGTGTGAAAGCAGTGGCACAGACATGTGCCTGATGCACGCATGGATGACCATTGACGCACTCCCAGACATGCAGTGCCACTGGACAGTGCTGACTGTAACAAGTTGCGTGCATGGCAGTGGTGTCAATGGATGGTGGCCATGGATGTATGGCACTCACCATCATCAGGCTGGTCCCTTTGGTGCTGTGGACCTTCACCCTTCCTTTTGGCCCTTTCTTCCCGCTGGTGACTCTGCTACCTGGCCAGCAGAGTCTCTTCCGGCCCTAAGGTGCAAACATGGAGAGAGGAACATCAGTACAATCCTGTAGCAAAGTCCCCTTGCCCTCATGTGTGTGCAATCTCACCCAGCCTGAACCACCCACTCCACACCCTGATAACACCACCACAGCCAACACCGGATGGTCCCTCCCCCATGTTCCAGACACATGCAACCATGATATCCATATGGAAGATAAAAGTGTGTGAACATTACACCTACCTGGCCGTGGCACCGTGCCCCTCCTGGCATGTGCCCGCAGGTGGGCAAGCAGGTCTGGGTCCCTCCGCCTCAGGTCCCCATACCTGTGGTGGCACTGCTCCACCATCTGCCCCAGTCCTGTGGCCTCCTCCAGGGCGTGAGCCACCTCATGCCACACCTGGCTCCTGGACCTGTCCAGGGGTGCCTCCCCAAACAGTAGGCCATAAAGTGGCTCAACAATGCCAACCAGGTTTGCCATTTCGATCTGGCTCCACTGGGCAGCTCTCCTCCGTGCCATCTCTCTTGCTCAGTAGGTTCAAAATGGCACTCTGCAGTGTGGTTCCACCACGTGCAGATGCTGCGTGGTACAGCGCTGCCATTCCCTATCACGCTGTCACTGAACAGCATGATAGTGGTGCACCCATGCCTGACGCATGGCACCTAGGGGGCAAAGGTTGGGCACAGGGTCAAGGGTCTCTGGCACACGGACAGGCAGAGTGCAATTTGAACCCAATGCGTGTAATGTGATTGGGTGCCTGTGTGCTTCCTCCTGTAGCAGCCTACCACGCTGTTGCCCCAGTGCCACAGCGCCATATAGGTGAACATCGCTGTAGCACCACTGGCACAATGGTGGCCGTGCTCTGCATTGCATCCCATGCACAGCACGTCAGCATCGCAGCAGGCACCTGCGTCAGCAACCCAGGCATGCACAGTTAGGTATGTACTGCGCATGTCACAGAACTGTGCCCTTGGCTCAGCACGTTCAACGCAATTGTACAAAGCACAACAGCGCGATATTCAGCTGTCATATGCAAATCAGCTAATCGGCCATTCAATGGCACAGCACTGCAATTTGCATCCACTTAAAGTTGCACCTCACCTCATTTGCATGGGTTGCGCTATAAAAGTGTGACATTGGGCTGCACTTGCCATAGTTGGTTACTGCAATCTATTGGTGAATTGCATGCTGTTTGGGAGTATGGACTGTGGATTTTGGGAGATGCATGGGACTGCACAGTCACAGGTAACAACTTTCATTCTCACAGGCTAAATCATGACTGAGTGAGTTGTGGGAGAGGAGGAACAGAGTGGTGGGAGGAGGAGGAGGCCTAATTTCACCAAGGCCAAGAAGAATGCCCTGTTTGAGGCCTACCTGGATCAGGAGCCACTTCTCAGCAGACGGCAGGGAACACCACAGGCCCATGCTGCTGCATGGGAGGATGTGGCACGTGTGGTGAACCTGCATGGCAGCCACCAGTGCTCCGTGCAGGAATGCAAGAAGAAGATGGGCACAGACAGGAGGAGGATAAAGGAGAAGGTGGCTGCCATCAGGGCAGCACGAGTTGCAATAGGTGGGGGACAGCCAGAGGTGCTACGAATGACCCCACAGGAGGAGAGGGTTGCTGGCATCATGCAGCGTTGTGCCATTGAGGGTGTTCCAGATGGTGGCTTCCAGACGGGTGGTAGCCCGTCACTGCATGGTAGGTCATGGTCTGTCTATTGGGGGGGCAGGGTAGGTCACATGCGGTAACACAACTTTGTTTTCCCTTACAGATCCTGAGCATCTGCATGGGTCAGCGGTGGTGGGCCTGTCTACTGAGGCCAGCCAGATGGAGATGGAGGAGGGCCCATCCACCTCCACAGGTATACGTGGCTCAGTGCGACAGTGGGCCTGCCTGGCTGTCCACACTGATGTTGTTGGAACAGGTGCAGAGGAGGCCCTGCCCATGTCCCAGCATGCCAGTGTCCATGGATGCCAGCATGCTGTGACTCAGGCTGGTACCGGGTCCGTCACCAATGATGATGTCGCTAACGCCATGGGCAGTGACATGTGTATGCAACGGGATGGTCACACAGCAGGTAACATCGCGGTCATGACTGTGGGTGGTGCTGCCGTGGAGGCCTGCATGTCATCACAGTCCCTGCCTGTGCCTGTCAGCACCAGTGGGACAGCACTGGTGTATGTACAGGACAGTGGGACTGTTGCAGCCACTGCGGCATCATCAGTGAGCCCTGGGGTGTGGCAACCAGAGGGGCAGCATCAGCAGTCGGCCAATGGGCTTGGGGATACAGTGTCAGGGGGCAGCATCAGTGCACTGCCTGTGAACATGCCCAGACCTGGTCCTGGTGTGCAGCGCCCTCCCTCAAGGGGTGCTGAGCATCAGGGCCGTGCACACCCTGAGGGACAGGATGCTGAGGAGGCAGATGACCTCTTGGATGAGCACACCCGCATACTGCAAGCATCAGTCAACCAGCAGATGCGGCTTGCGATGTCAGTGGATGCACTGCGTGCGGCTCTGGAGCGGGCAGAGGAGTGTCACAGCAGAGACATTGCTCTGATCCTGGCAGGGTTGGACCGGTTGCAGGAGGATGTGACTGCTGCCATTGACAGGCAGACACAGGCATTCACTGCTGTCATGGCCACAATAGGCACACAGTTATTTGCCCATGTGTCGCAGACACCACACAGTGCACTGTCCACCCCCCGTTCCCGGCATTGTGCGACACCATCCTTGTCTACACCGGGTTCAGCTGTGGGCATCCTGAGCATGCCTGGTACAGACATGTTTGGTGTGCTGCAGACCCCTGCATGAGCACGGTCGCGTTCACACAGTGGAATCCCTGGGGAACCATCGGTGCCACCCCATGAGGCCAGTGGTCAGCCTGTCAGTGCTGGCGGGTCTCAGCGGGGCCGCCCATGCATCTGTGGTGGCCGTGGCACTGTGGCATGTGACTGACCTGTCTACCAATGTGGCTACTGCCTGGTGCTGCCCTGTGTGCATTGTGTCATTCAGCGGGCAATGCATGGGTGGGTACCCCGGCCCTGCACACAGACACACAGTCCATCTGCACACCCTCCTGGCTGCTGTCTGCAGTTGCTGGTGCATGATGATGCCTGCATTGTGCTGTACACCAATGTGCAATGGTGCTCAGCATCTGACACACACACAATGACAGGCAGTGGGCGTGGTGTTCTGTGGACATGTGTGTGGCTAGGGGTGGCGTTCTGGGTCGGTGTGCCTCCTACCCTTTGTGCATGCCTGGTGTGTTTTGTGTGTGTGTGTGTGTGTGTGTGTGTCTGCGTGGCATGTTAGATCTCGCCCATCCCTGGTTGTGTGTGTGGTTCCATGCCCGGCCAGTTCCCTTGATGGCATGCACCCCCTGGTGTGTGTCCATGAGTGTTTGTGGGTTGTGCCTTAGCCACTGGTGGTTGCACATGGCCCCAAGACTTACCTGGGTTGGCTGAAGTGCTCCTCCATGATGGTGTCCAGGTGCAGCTGTGCCAGGCAGAGCAGTCGGGGGTCCCGTCACCCGGGGGGGCTGCATTGTCACTGGCATCCTCATTGTCCCCATCGCTGTCCCCCTCTTCTACCTGTACAGCTATCCCACATTCGTTGGTCATGTTGTGCAGGATGCAACAGGCCAGGAATAGCCCACAGGCCTTTGAGGGGCTGTACTGTAGGACACTGACGGAGGTGTCCAGGCAATGGAAATGTGCCTTCAGCATCCTGAACACCCGCTCTATGACATTACGTGTGATGGTGTGTGCCTCATTGTAGCATTGCTGTGATGGGGTCACGGGCCGCTGGTAGGGTGTGAGCAGCCAGGGATGGAGTGGGTATCCACTGTCACCTGTGTGAAGAGGGTGGAGGATAGTATGGTGATCTGCATCGCCATGCTCCGGGCCATGTATGCCACTACCCATGTCACCTCTGACCATGCCTCCCCAGGCCCTATGATTGTCCATGTGGTTTGCATATTGACCCACTAGGTGGCCAGTGGGGATATCCCCACTCTTGAATCTGTGGCACAGTGCTAACTGGGGCCAGACGCAAGCGTCATGTGCTCCCCCGGGGTGCATGGCACAGATATTGATTATGCGCCCCCTGGCATTGCACACCACCTGGCAGTTGATGCTGGTATAGCCCTTGCAATTTATATATGTGGCCCCCTCAGGGCCAGGTGGTGTATCGATGGCCACATAGGTGCATTCTATTGTCCCTAGCACACCTGGCACATGTGCTACCCTGTGGAACTCCTGTATGTTTGCTGTGCTCTCTGCCGGTGTGCTGGGGAAATGGATGTACTCCACAGCATGTGGCAGCAGTGCGCTGAGGAAATGGGTGAGGTGGCGTGACGTGGCCGACTGGGTTATGCCTGTGGTGTCTCCAGTTGGTCTCTGGAAGGTACCCGTGGTGAGCAAGCACATGCAAGCTGTCACTTTCATCTCCACTGACAGATCATGGCTCCATCATGTGGGTGACTGCATCACATCACTGCACAGCTCACAGAGCCATCTCAGTATTTCCTGATTCAGGCGGTACAGGCCCACTATCTCCATATCACTATACAGCTCAAACCTAGTGTGGGCTCGGTACTGCCTGTTGGGGGCATACCGCCGACGGGCCCTTCCATGGCCATGGCCCCCTGCTGCCCACCTTCTCACCCCTCTCATTACTGCCTCCATCTGGATGGTGGCACAGGCCATGTCCCTGGCTTGTGTTCACCCCCACTGGCAGCTGTTTCTATATTCCCACCGCTGTCCTGGCTGCTACTTCCCCTGCACTGGTAACACCTGACTGTGCTGGCCTCACTGCTATGTGACAAGTACTTCCCCTTCTGCACTGTGGCTCCCCACACCTTCCCCTAAGCCTGTGGGTTCCAGGTGACCTATTCCTGGCCTGTCCTGTGTATCCCTGCTGCCCAGTTTCTCTTGCTAGAGTTCAGTCTCATGTGCCTTCCCTGTAGTGTTCTTGCACCTCTCCCTTGCTCCCTTTTATTTTGGCTCATTTCCGCTATGGCACAACTTCCGCTGGCCCCCCTTTTGCATATGGTGCATTTTGTTGAATATCGCACTGCACCATTTATGCATTTTTCCTCCCCCTTCAGTTGTGCATACATTCATTATCATTGTGCTGTTGCTCAGCGTGATTTGGGGGGCACAACTTCCTCCTGCTGAATATCGCAGAATGGCGCATTTTCAGACTTGCGCAGGTGCAACCCTATTGCGCATGGCTCAAATCTTTTGAATATCTGGCCCTGTATGCATTTAGATTTTTGCCATTCTAAGAACATCCTGGTATTGAAAGTATCAATACTGTAATACTTAAAGAACTATAACTACAATTATATGCACTCCTTCCCAGAAACTTTTTTATTTATTTGTTTATTGAAATGTTTCACCAGGAAGGCACACTGAGCGACAAGTCACTCATCTCCCAGTGCAACCTGGGGGAAGGGGTACATTAGGAATGAGTCATTAAATATTTGAGTTACAAGTTCAACATTAACATACAGTTGTAAGGCAGATGTTGCAGTGTTACAACAGTGTTGCACATGATAGGTGAAAACAGTGTACAATAATAAGTTCTGGGTAATAAGTAACAAGTGCTTACGTGAAAGAGAAGGGGGAACAGAGAGGCAGTGGTGAGATGAGTGGGGAGAGGGAAGAGTCATATCCCTAAAGATCACTTCCTGATGCAAGGAACTCTGCAAGGGGGCTGGTGGGACCAGAGAGAAGGGGATAAGAGAGTGTCCTAGAGAGACCCCTTCAGGATAGTGGGGGAAGGGAGTAGAGTAGATGAGGGATACAAGCCCCTTTGGGGAGGTAGGAGAAGGACACTTGGAGACCATTCAGGGACCCTTACATTCTATGAGAGATCAAGGGAGGCCAGTAAGGGGAAGCAATTTGGGGGAAGGGGAGGAGAGCTAGGAATTTGAGTGAGTGTGCACAGGGTAAAATGAAGGTCACAATAGAGGGGTAGGGTTTGTCTAGGGCTTAGAGGAGGGAGTTAGGGAGAGGCATGGCAGGAGCAGCTAAGAGCAAGGTAATTGTTGAGGGCAGAGCTGATGGAGTAGGCAGAAGATGAGTGCTGGGTTTGAGAGGGCAGGAAATTCCAGATTTTTGGAAGGCGGTGAGAGTAACTGGATTGGCTGATTGGGGTAGATCTGCGGCGGACTACTAGGGTGCAAGAGTTTGTTGATCTAAGGGAATGAAAGGGTGGGGGGTATTGTAAAATAGGAGGTGAGGTAGGAAGGGAGCTCACCCAACCAGTGCTTGGAGATTAGTTTAACACAGTGAGACAGCCACCTATTTGCAAGAGGGGGGAAGGATAGACCACAATGAAGATCGCAGGGGTTGGTGTGAGGAGAGGCATCCAAGGCAAAGTGGCAGAAGGAACTGAAGAGGGTGTCCAGTCTGACCAAGGAGGACTTAGGGACAGCACCATAGACTATGTCACAGTAATCAAAAATGGGCAGTATCATCTTCTGAACAAGGTCACATCTAGCCATAGGAGTGATGCAACTACAGTTCCTGAACTGGGCACCAAGCTTGGGGTACAATTTTTTCTGGATGGCATCAATATGTCCAGAGAAGTTTAGGTGTTAGTCCATCCAAACACCTAAGTGCCCAAAGGAGGATGTGTCCTCAAGTAAAGTCCCATCAAGGATGTGGAAAATGGGTAGGGAGGTAGGCCTTGAGAGTCTCTGCCTTGTGCCAAAGGTCATGGAGACAGTCTTCTTGTCATTGAGAAAAAGTTGATGGTTAGCAAACCAGAGCTGAACCATGTCAAAGTCTTGCTGTAAGCTGGTTGTAACTTCATCAAGACAGGAGCCAGATGCATACAGGACTGTATCATCGGCATATATATGTATAGCGGAGGATGTGGAGCAAACAGAGAGAAGGTCATTTAAGAAGATGGAGAATAGGAGGAGTCCTTATACAGAGCCCTGGGGGCTCTAGTTCTAATTGGAAGAAAGGGGAAGTGGTGTCCAAGATCTTAACTGATTGGGTTCTGCCAATAAGATAGGCTTTCATACAGTTTGTGGCAGAGGGAGATAGGCCAGCTGCTGAGAGTGAATCGAGGAGTAGGGAGTAAGAGATGGAGTTGAAGGCCTTGGCCAGGTTGACAAAAATGGCAGAGGTAATTTGGCCATTGTCCATCCTGGTCAGGAAGGAGTCTGAGCTCTAGGAGAGAGGTGGTTGTTGAGTGTTTTTTTCTGAAACCGGATTGGAAAGGGGTGAGGAAAGGGGTGAAACATGATACTTCCTTTGGCGAGGTCGTACTGCAGAATGCACTTGAGCTGTCTCTCGTGCTTCAAGTGGCAAAACTGTACACTGTCTGTGTTTTAAAGGGATCATGACTCTGATCTCAACAAACATTGTTCAGAACCTGCAGAGAAAACATGCCGGATTACCATTAGTTCCAACTGGGCATTGATTTGCACTGTGTGTTAAAAATGGCATTCAATGTCATTTCACATTTTCACACTTCTGCTAGCAGGAAAGAAAGCACATGGGTCTTGAAAAGTGGAAATTAAAATTCACTTCAGCAATTTCCTTCTTTCATTATTTAAAGGTTACCTAAACACAGTTACAGTATAATGGGGCATTCTGTTCCAGAAACCCTTCTGTGGAGTTACAGCAGACAGGGAGAGGTTTTGAATAATATTATCCATAACCTTAAGTTCTGACATTTAACATGTTTTTGGTGATTTTTTTCTAACTGCCAAAACTGGGAAACATTTTTACAAAACCATGCTGATCGGAGGCTAAGGCTGGTAGTCCCCAGTATTCGGTCTCTATAGAGCCTTATGTATTATGCGTAAAATTACAGATATATGCGTACTTTGTCATCTCTATTATTTTTTAACATGTACAGCAGAGTGTACTGTTCATATTAAATAACAATAAAGATGACAAAGTACACATATACCAGTATTTTTACACATAGTACATATGACTCCATGGGGAATAAATACTGGGAACTACTGAACTCGCTAAGATGATATCATCATGCTACACATTCCCAGCAGCCTTAGCCTCTGATTGACATGGTCTTGTAAAAATGTTTCCTGTTTTGGGCCATTAGAAAAATGTTACTGAAATTGTGTTAAATAGCAGAATTTTAAGTAATGGATAATATTATTGAAAACCTCTCCTAGTCAGTTTTAATTTCATGGGAGGGTTTCTGGAACAGTGTGCCCCATTGTAATTGCGTTAAGATAGCCTTTAATGCACAAAGGCTCCACAGGGTTTTCAGCTGTGAACATCTCTTGCACAATGGAGTACTCTGGGGGGAGGGGTAAGTCTAGTTCCTATAAACACTGAGCAGCTTTTGTTTTCAGTATGATAGCTGACCGGGCCCCCAGCTGCAACTAGGGATACAGGTATCAGCAGGTGGCAAACTACGTCTTTAGAGACAGAGTGTGTTACTGTGCACAGGTGGCAGATTGTCCTGGTTCAGTGCTGTGCTGCCCCTGCCTCACTCTACAGTGCTACAGCTGTATCTACATTCCAGCCACACTGTTCTTCCATCTAGTATCTCTCAAGTTCTCCTTGAGAACAGATGCAACTGGTGGCAATTCAGATTGATGGCCCTTTAAAAAGCAACAGTAAACTCAGCAGCTAAATTGTTTTTCTTTGGGCAAATAAAAAGCTGCATTATCTAGTTAGGACACCAATTAATTCTCCTGTTCTAGTCAAAACTGCATAGCAACTGTTTTTTTTTTTTTTTTTATTTTACCTTTAGATTGGTATTTGTCTATGCTCAAATAGAAAATGAGACCTGTTAGCACTTTGAATGTTTTTTTTTTTTTTTGTTAAAAAAACTGTTTTGTTTTTTACTTTACAGTCTAGTGGCTATCACAAAAAAACATAATTCAAAAAGGATGCAATGTTTATTTACAAAATCATCCAAAGGCACACCCTTGTCACAGATCACATAATCACTGAACATTTCAGGAGAAAATGTCATTCTGCCTGTGCCGTAGATGAGGGCAAACAATCCCATGATGTGTACAGTACAGTGTTTTCCCCACTCCATATCTTAAAAAACATACACAGTGCCATTACAAGACTGTTCACATTTTGAGACACTGGCAGCATTACCAACATGCCAAATTTTCAGCCATTTTGTCAAAGAATGCCAAAGTTAGTAAAGTGAAAAATGTTGGTTTTTCTGCAGCAGGTAGCAAATCCTTTGCACACGCTGCACCTATACTATAGAATACACTCCCTGTCCACCTATAGGAAGCTACCTCCCTAGTGAATTTCCACATGGGGTTACACGGGTACCAACTAAACCACAGTCTCTCCTCCTGTCTCATTGATTGACTTAACAATCACTATTGGCCCAGCTTTCCCACCATCAAGTGCTACCTGCCAATCGGCACAGTGGACCCTGCCTCAGCCTGCTAATCTGAGCAATCCCTCTTTCTTTTCAAGCCTGTGACTGTATTTGTGTGTTATTGTTAAACTGCATAACATCCCTGTAAGCAATCATCACTATAACATGTAATACTATTCTCTGTCATTGTAATTCTGTATTCAGTGTCTGTTGCCTTGCTATATGTAACTAATCCTGGGTCACCTTGAAAAAGGGACCTTCAGGACTCAGTGGGCATACCCAGTTAACAAAATTTAATGAATAAATAATAAATAAATAAATATAAAAATGCCAGTACAACCATAACCATATGTGTGCTACAACACCCTTATATGTTCATTGCAAAAAAAAACGTTAATGCATCAGTTAGGGTTCATATTAAAGCAACAAAAGTATGGAAATGTGGTGTTAGGGTTTCAAGACTAACACCCCAACCCCTACCCAAACCTAACACCCCACTCCCATCCTCAACACACCAACAGGCATCAGGGTGTGCCTTGGGGTCATTGATCCTAATGCTCTGCCCCATTCCAGGTGTAAGGGAAACTGAGATAATACAGTATAGGAGAATAGGGGGAGCATTAGGGTCGATGACCCCAAGGCATACCCCAATGCTTGTTGCTGTGTGGAGGATGGTGGTAAGGTGAGGTGTTGGGGTTCTGTGGTGGCTGGGTGGGGTGAGGATTTAGGGTTGGAAACCTTAACAGCACATTTCCATACTTTGTGCACTTTAATATGAATCCTAAGTGATGCATTAACAATTTCCTTTGCAATGAATTTCTTTACTTTTTGAAAAAGTCAAATCTTATATTTGCTTGTGAGAGAATCAATAATTCTTGAAAGACTGTAATTGCATCCTTATTTCCATATGGGAGTGCTAGGCCTCTGGGACCTGTGATCCCAGTACTGTAATGGTATCCATATTGGCATGTGGGAATACAGGGCCCTCCATGTATCACTCCTTAGCTATATTTGTACCCAAAGTAACAAACAGCTTCGTGATTTTGTATATTCTTGAAACTTGGCTTCCCAGCCAAATGCCCTTTGGGGTAACCTTTGCCTCAGTATTTGCGCACAGAGGTTCTTTGTCTTTTAAATAGTTTTTTTATTTTAATAGGTTCACCACAACATATCCAAGACACACTGTCTTAAGGGTAGCTGGTCCATTCCACTGGGGTGTCAAACAGACAAGGCATACTGATGAGTCCTGGTAGGACGAAACACGTGTCTATGTCTTCTGTTAGCACCCTTTGCAAACTGTGTGAGAGGCCTTTTGGCACCATGCAATTCTGCTTAAAGTTGGACCAGCTTAACATTCTGTGGTGATTTGCATATGCAGCCCATGATGCTTTGCATTGTGGGGGCATGTGTGATTTTGTATCTTCCTAACAGTAGCATAAACAGCTATCTGTAAGCCTAACTCTGTAACAAGTAGTATGTAATGGGGGGGCTCATGTGACAGAAACTGTACCTTGGCACCCTGAGCAATGTCACATATGTGCCCCCCCCTTAACTGCAACAGACATATAGCCTAACCCATACCAGAAACAACCCTAACACTGTCTGCAAAACAAGTAATATTTAATGAGGGGCACACGTGACAGATGGTGTACTCTGGCATCCTAAACAGTATCATATATGTATCCCCACTTAACTCAAACAGAGATATAACTGAACCTGCAATATTTAAGGGGTGGCACACATGATAGAAGGTATACCTTTGCACCCTGAGCAATATCAGACTGCAACATAGAAAACCAAACAGTAATGCAAAATGCAGAACAAGTACTGTAATATTTAAGAGAAAGGGCACATATGATGGAAGGTATACCCTGGCACTCTGAACAATATGAGCTATGTACCCCCTCAACTCCAACAGAGATATAATCTAATCCACAATATTTAACGGGAGGGCACACAATAGACAGAAGGTGTACCTTTGTACCCTAAGCAATATCAATTCTTGAAAGACTGTAATTGCATCCTATGTGTCCCCCCTTAATTGCAGCAGACATAATACTTAACATAATACCTGCACACAAACCCAAACTCTAACTCCGGAACTAGTAACATATAATGGCAGCCACACCCAACTGAAAGTGTACCTTGGCACCCTGAACAACATCACACATGTGCCCACAATGAATTCCAACAGATAAAAAGACAAATGCTAACCTAAGTCCCTCTAGGCCTTGTAGTCCCATACATCCATATGTTTTGAAATACTGTAGTTCTTTGGGGTCATCAACCCTAATGCACACCCCATTCCATAAGTAAATAAGCTGAGATGGGTACAGCATAAGAACATGGGGTATGCGTTAGGGCTGTTGACCACAAGGCAGACACCCGACATATGTTGGTGTGTGCAGGGGGGGGGAGTGGCGTGTTAAGGTTGGAAACCCTAACACCACAGTTTCATAATTTTGTTGCTTTAACATGAACCCTAACTGATGCATTAACAAAGTTTTCTGCAATAAATTGACTTTCTTTTTGAAATTAGCTAATCATAACATCATTCATGACTTGGAGAGAAAGTCCCTTTGGGACCTGTGCATCTAATTGGCCATACTTTTCCATAAATTATACCTGTTGCATTAGTACTCTGTTGAAGAACTTGTCTCTTTAGTACCTTTGCTGGTATATGATATCATTTTTATTGTACATGTATCAGAACTTAGACCTGTCCATAGTGGGTTGTGCATGCCACACCTCTAGCTATGCTGGTGACACAGGTTCAGGAACGAGCCCGGGTCATCGGGGGTCAGCAGGTGGTGTGCAGGCTGGGAGATGGATTGAGCTGCCATGAGGCAGCTCTCCACCCCTAGATGGGGACCCAGTCAATCCTGCTGCAAGGCTGCCCCTGGGTGGAGGCCCAGAGGTAGTGCAGTCAAGGAGCAACTCAAATAGGGTGGGTGTCGCAAGGTTGCAATGTGCATGTGCCTCCACACACGTGTGGGCACCCATGGCAATGGGTAGGGAGAAAAACAGCAAAATGTTCGGAGATAGTGGGATCCATGATGGCTTCCACAGTGCTCAACTCGGCCACTGAAGTCTAGATTTTTGTCTCTGGGGGAGAGAGAGAAAGTCGACACTCATCACCTTTAGCACTGCCATGGGGAGTAACTTGTGGGGACTGCAGGGAGGGAAGGGATCGGGAAATTAGGAGCCAGAGACTGAGTCCCTCTGAGGAAGGGCAGGAGCTTCCTGCCAGAGCCACTCTGTGCCCCCCCCCCCCGGTCTCCGAGCAGGGAGGGTGGTAGTGACGTGGAGAGCCAAACAACTGAATAAAAAAAATAAAGGGTAGTTAAGAGCAGGGTAATCAGGGAAGAGAGAGGAGGGTAGGAAGACCATTCCTTAGAGATGAGAAACAGACTGAGAAAGCAATCTGACCCAAGAAGTACTGTAGCGAAAAGTAACAAGATTCAAAAAAATTAGAAGAGAGCAGCTGGTAGAATAACCAGGTAAACTGGGATGTGTAGGTTTACAGAGGGGAGAACAATAAGCTACTTAAGTGTGAAAAAAAACATCAATCAAGTACTCCAATATATTTAAGTTATTTCTGGTGTTTGCAAAGTATGATTTTGCTTTGCATTGGGATGCTCAAAATTAGAGTATGTATTTTTTTGGGGGGTGGGGGGCTCATACATTTTTTCCAGGACTTGTGTGAGGCTCACTGTGATAATGTCTGAAAACTAATGGTTAAGTATGTTACCCTGGGCAGTACCATGGCTCAACAGTGTGGTTAATGCTGTGGAGGTATTGTTTCATCAGAAGAATGTTACCTGATATTGCAGCATCACATTATCATTGAAAGTCAGTATTGTAGAGAGGGTTTCTCACAGGATCCTGGCAACTGAGACAGGAGTACAATGTATGTCTGGTGTGGCTTGTTAGTCATCAGATGCCTGGGCCTAGCTGGAACATGCACAGTCCTGGGAACAATTTTTCTATGACATTGTGGGGACCCAGCAACAGGAATCCTTCTCTGTCACCAGCAAGTGTTCATGTGGTAAGGCATCTTTGAAACAGTAGCGAGGACTGGCAGTTCATAAACAGAGCTGGGGGTTCATAGTTGGGCCTTGTCTTTCACAGATTATTGGACTGGGACAGTGAATGTAGAGTAAGCCAGGAGTCAGGAATAGTTCTGCAATTGTCAGAGGGCCTACAAGTGGTGACAGGGCATGTAGGCTCAGCATTTTCTCTTAAATGTACCGTACAGTATACTGTACTTCTTGGCAGCATGAGAGCTGTCTTCTCACTACTACATCATAACAATCAAATTTTAACTTTCTAGAGAGATCAGAAGTTCTGGAGTCTCCAGTATTCGGGGGTGAAACTTTTTTTTTTATTTCTGACTTATGGATTTATTACTCTGCATTCTTTGAAGTTTGTGTCTCTGTATATTTTGCCCCATGGAATGAGTGTTTCCTGGTTTTCTTTTGTATTATGAGGGTATGTGTGTGAAGGTCAGGAGTGCATGTAATGAATGGTACTGTGTGTGATTAGAAACTGTATTGTATTTTGTGTCTGCAGTCTGGGAATGGGTCCCAAGGTATTAAACCATGTCAGAAATTGGTTGAGAGATAAAACATAGAGGGTGGTGGTAAATTGAGTTCAATACACAGAGGGGAGGGTGACCTGGGGGGGCACTACAAGAATCAGTTATTGGGCTGGTCCTCTTTAATGTCTTTATAAGTGACATTGCTGAGGGTCTAGAAGGGAATGTATTTTTTTTTTGGGGGGGGGTGGGATGAAGATGGACCAAAAAAGACTTGAGGAGGGTTAAGAGTCTGGCAGTTAAGTTCCAATGCAAAAAAGCAAAAAATCATACACATTGGATGCAAAAACCCAGGAGAGGAGTACACATTGGGGGATGGGGCACTGACAGCCGCAAAACAGGAAAGAGACTGGGAATAATCACATATGATGACTTAAAGGCGGTATATCCCACTTACGGTGATATCAACACAGTGATCTATAATCCTGTTGGCAAAATCAGCACTTTGCCGACAGGTCACTGTGTTTGTGTGTCCGAGACAGGGACACACTGTCTCTTGGTCCTGCACCCCTACCCCGAAGTAACTCCAGCTGAAGTTAAGAATCCTTTAGTTGGGTGGTGGGGGGCAGAGACCCCTGCATGGGGTGTTCGGGGGTGAATCTCCAATAAAAGAAAAAGGGCCGGAGACTTAAATGAATCATGACAACCACAACTTGCAGTCAACATGATTCTTGTCACTGGAATGCCAGTCAACATAAAGGATGGCGAACCAGCATGGTAGAGCCCCCAGTGGCGACCAACCAAAGTGAAAAGGCTGTGGGAAAAGCCAGCAGAATGCTGTAGTGCATAGGGAGAGGTATCACCAGAAGAACAAACTCTAGTCAGAGCCAATACGGCTGCGACGTGCTCTTGCCTGTCCAGGTATGACAGTGTCAGCAGCATCGCTTGTAGAGCACTGAAGCACTGGCAGTGACATTGGAGCCAGTCACAGAGTGGCGACTAGAGGTTGCCTTTTAATAGATGGTGGTGATAGTGACACTGTGCATGTGCAATACTCACGTATGTGCTGTGAATGTGGAAGTGCGCCTACAAAGTAGTGCACCATGGGATGGGGAGATCATTCTGTGGAGGGGAGCTCCATCACAGAGGACAGCTGCTGTAGAGTAAGCGCTGTCATGATGTTGCTGAAGCACTGTAGGAGAACACAAGATCATGTTCCAGAGCTGATCCCCTGTTCTCCTGCAGTGACAGCATAATGTCTGCGGAGCTCCGCCCATGCAGCTGTAAAAAAGGAGGCAGTATTACCATGTACAAATTGTAGGTAAGACCTCATCTGGAGTACTGTATTCAGTTCTGGAGGCTGCATCTCCAGAAGGTCATAGATAGGCTTGAGGCAGTTCAGAGATGGACAAATAAAATGGTGCAGGGTCTGCATCAAAAGTCATAGAAGGAGAGATTGGAGGACCTCAAATTGTATACTCTGGAAGAGAGGAGAGAGGGGGGGATATGATAAAGACTTTCAAATACTGTATCTCAAGGACATAAATAAGTTACAAGAGGGTAGCATCTTTCAGAGAAAAAGATGCATAAGAACAAGGGGTCATGATATGAAGCTAGAGGGGGTAGACTCAGGGGTAATGTGAGGAAGTATTTTTTTATGGAAAGGGTGATGGATGAATGGAACAGCCTTCCTAAGGAGGTGGTGGGTGCAAAGATGGGGGAATTCAAGAATGCATGGGATAGATATAAGGAAACCCTAACAGTAAAGGAAGGCATGCCGTAGACCAAGTAGGGTTTATAGTATTGAAGTAGGTAGGTGAAACGGGCAGACTAGATTGGTTGTGCAGTCTTTGCCATCAGTTTCTATATTTCAATATTTCTGTCAGCACTGATATATTTTTTTTCATAGGATTGTAAGAATATGTGTGTTTTATAAAACATTGGATAGTGGGGGGAAGCTTGTTTTAAAGTAGGTGCATTTTTTATTTATTGTCATTTGAAATGGCATTATGTGCTCGTGCTTTGGGGCCTTCAGGCTTAGCTACTCCCAATTAGACCTGCTGGACCTACACCCCTTCACCCCCCCATCAGCAATAGCATATTTGCACTGCACTGAAGTAAGTAAGTATTGAAAGGGGTGTGATGGTAGGTGGCTGGCTTTGGTCAGTGCTAACAAGGGATACTTATGGGCTGGTGAGAACCAGGAGACGGCTAGGGGCCTAGATCAAAGTCTAATATAGTTGGTTCTTGTACCCAGTGCTCCCATCAGAAGAATGGTCAGATAACTGTGAGGCCCATTGCCTCCATCTGTTGTTTGCGAATGGCGCTTCACAATGCAAGATCAGTGAGGAACAAGACTGCTTTTATGGTACATTTAATGTCATGATTCTTGTTCCTCATTTACATAAGAACAGACGAACAGAAGAAAGTGCAGGCAGATGGGGACCTTGCGATCCAACAAGTCTGTCCATGAAAGCTACCCCTCTCCCAGTTTATTTACTGCCTTAGGTTTCTACAGTGCCTATCCCATGCTAACTTGAACTTCCCCACTGTCTTCACTGACACAGCTTCTGGGGACAGTCTGTTCCAGGGCTCCACCACCCTTTCTGTGAATAAAAACTTCCTGCTTTTTGTTTTGAAACTACCTTCTTTCAGGCGCATGTTGTGCCCCCTTGTCCATGTATTCATGTTTTCCCTGAAGATATCCCGTGTTTAAACTGAGTTGATACCCTTGAGATATTTAAATGTCTCTGTCATATCTTCCCTGTCTCTTCTCCTCTCCAGTGACTGCATCCTAAGATGGTTTAATCTTGATTAATTTATTTATTTTTTATTTATTGAAATTTTGGATAACACCTTTGAGAACAAGATCATTTCATAGGTTCCACATCAGACGAATAATACATATTGGAAATGAGATGGAGAAGAAACAACACAAGGAATTATACAAGACATTACAAGAGTGTATAACTAGAGAAGTTCCAATACATGTGGCATTGTACAATGTATGCCATGGTGCATACTTGATTAAAACCTGGAATTCAAAGGGTCATATTAGAGGGGACTGGATCTTATGAAATGACCCTTTACAGGAAAATGAGAACAGACTCAGCCTAATATCAAATAATCAACAAGGTAAGGGATGGCATCAGCCCAGGGGCCTTGTCAGAGTTGAGAAGGTATATGGCAAAGCATTTTAAAGTGAGCAAGGGAGCTCAGGAGATATAACGGGGGGAGAGGGGATAGGAGGAAGCCATAGAGGGGTGAGGGGAATGGGTGGAAGGGATCAAGAGGAAATGTGAAAGGAGAATGATTAGCAATTTAGAACAGTTATTTACATGCTGAGAACAGTTAAGCATAAGGTCAGGAAAGCATAAGGTTAGAATAAGTGTTGGTCACAAAAAAAGAAGGTTATTGGAAATAGTCACAACTGGCATCAGCAACTAACTGTTGCTTAAGTTTAACCTTGAAAGAGCCCAAGGGTGTTTTCATGGTGCAGTGAGCTCATCCATAGCGGGGCATGGTAGGCAAAGGACCTTTGCCCCAGAGAAGTGTGACCGTGGGGCATATTTAAAATCTGGCTAGTAGAGCTTCTGTTGCAATGACAGTTGATACTGGGGGTAATAAACTTTTGCACTCCTTGGGGCACTTCGCCTAAGCTTACTTTTTTGGACAGTAAACATGTTTGATATATGAGTCTACCTTTGAATTGGAGCCAGTTAACCTGAGTATATATGTCACAGGTATGGGACAGATGGGCTGAACTGGTAAGGAGCCACATGCTTTGTTGAGTGCAACTATGATGCGGCAAAGAGTTGTTTCAGTAGCTGATCCATAGATTGGTAAGTCGTAATCAATAAGCGAGACAAGAGAGCTTTGAATGGCCAGGTTAAGAGCCTCTGGGGTCAAACATTGTTTATGCCTATAAAGTAGCCCAATGCGGGTATTAACAGCCTTAGCAATGTTGTCAATGTGATAGGCATAGGTCATCGTACTGTCAGTAGTAATCCCCAGATATTTAAAGAGCTGAACTAGCTCCAAGGGAGAGCCCTCTCCATTGGTGATAGAAAAAGAGTAAATTCTGTGCCTATTTTGGGAGCTGGAGAAAAGCATAGTTTTAGTCTTGTTGTAATTCATAACTAACTTGTGCTTATGGAATCATCTTTCTACAACTACAAAATTACTCTGTAGCCTGGATTCAAGAACCTTAGTGTCTGGATCACTAGTAAACAGGACAGCATCGTCAGCATATAAAAGGATGTGACCCTGACACGAGTGAGGAAGGTTGTTGAGGAAAATGCTAAATAAAAGATGGCCCAAGATGGACCCCTGAGGAACTCCAGATAGAACAGGTCTGCTATCCGAGAGGGTGTTACCAATCTTCACCCGCTGCGTACAGTTGTGCAAGTAACTTTTAAGCCAGGCTATGCTGTCATGAGCTAGGCCAATGGTGGAAAGCTGTTCAACCAGGAGGGCATGAGTCACTGTGTCAAAAGCTTTGGCTAAATCAATGAAAGCAGCACCAACCAGGTGTCCTTGATCTAAGGAGTGGTGAATAAATCCTGTGAACTCCAGAAGGGCGGTGGTGGTACTATGACCATTTCTGAACCTGTGTTGTTGTGGGCATTGTATCTGATATTTTTCTAAGCATTCAACCAGTTGGTCAGCCACTATACACTCAAGAGCTTTTCAGAGTGGGGGCAGGATAGAGATAGGCCTGTAGTTCCCAGTAATTGTGCGATTCCCAGACTTATGAACTGGTGTCCCAGTGGCAGATTTCCATTTCTGAGGGAATTAAGAGTAACTAAGTGATATGTTAATAATATGTATTAGAGGTGACAGAATTTCATCCAGAGTAAGGACTACAAACTTAAGATCCAGGGTGTCACCACTAAATCTTGATTTCCCTAATACCTTGAGTAGGTAATTCCTGGCTTCATGGGCTGAGAGGGTTTTGAAGTAGAGGATGAGAAGGGTGCTGAGTCTCTTTCCCAGAGTAGTCACTTGTGAGGGGGTAAGAGAAGTAGCCAGGTGGCAGGACACCACTCAGGTCCGTGAAGGCATTATTAAAAGTGTTAGCAATAAGTTTGGGGTTGAGTGAGGGTACACCATCAATGTTAAGCATAGTAGGGGCAGATCTGAGGTCTCTCCCAGTGACCTCTTTAAGATTAGTCCAACATTTTCTGCCATCATTCCAGATCTGAGAGAGTACTTCCTTATAATATTGATTTTTAGCTGCATGAATAGCCCTCGTGTAATTGTTTGTAGCTGCTTTGTACTTCCGGATGTCGGCCTGGTTACACAGGGACCTAGATCTGTGCAATAGATGGTTCCTGGCATTCAAAAGCTCAAGGAGGTCCTGAAAAAAACAGGGATTACAGCGGCCTTTGGTTTTACACTTTTTATGGGGGGGTGTGCCTGTCACATATAGCGTTGAACTAAAAAATGAATTGGTCGAGGGCAATGTCAACATTGTTAGTTGTGTAAAACATTGACCAGTCCTGATTATGCAGGTCAGCTTTTAGTGATTCAAGATACCCATGGATGAGTACCATGGTGGTAATTGTTCCAGCAGGTGGTTTAGAGAATTTGTTCGCCCAATGAAATAAGACTGGGGAGTGGTCACAGAAGGCATCTGGGAGTACGGTTGTGTCCAATATATGATCAGGGTGGTTAGAGAGCACCCAGTCCGGTAAGGTACCTGTCCCATTTTTTATAGTTGATTCTAGTGGGGGACTCGACTAGCTGGGTGAGGTGAACTGCTGAAACTGCATCTTTGAAAGGGTCTTTGTCAAGAGAGAACCAATTAATATTGAAATCTCCTAACATGATAATTTCCGAATTAAGACTCAGAAAGCCAAAACACTCCAGGAGTGAATCAAAGCAGGAGGCCGTCTGGGAGAAATATAGATTGAAAACACAATAATGGTTTTATTGTGTGTACCTAGAAGCAGTTTTATGGCAAGGGCTTGTATATGGTCATCAGTTTTGGGCAGAGTTAGGACAAAACCTTGAAGGTTGTTTTGGAGGTAGATCACACAACTGCCCCCACATTTGGAGAGACAGTCCTGTCTAAAGACTGTGTAGCCTGAGATGGAAATTGAAGCATCTGCTACTTTTGGAGAAAGCCATGTTTCTACAACTGAGAGGATGTCTGGGTTATGTTGTAAGATCCACACAGTCAGTATGTCCATTTTGGGGAGGAGGCTGCATATATTAAGTGAGGAAATTGTAAGTAACCTGCTAGCTGACTGTGGGTATTCCATAAGTTGTGGAGGGCCAGGGTTGGAGTGAATATTGCCAGAGAGCAGTAGCAACAATACGGCTAGTCCACACAGATATTCCTTTAACTGCTTGTTGCTGAGTTTGTGAAGCTTCCTTTGAGTTGAGCACACTTTACAGTTGGCTTGTAAGTTGAAGATCCCAGGAAGGAGTGCCAAAGGGGGTTGCCAGCTAGAGCAATGAAATGGCAACCCCCAGTCACTAGGGGAATGCAGGTCCCATGGCACAGT
The DNA here is from genome assembly GCA_016271365.2 of Neoceratodus forsteri. Classification (NCBI taxonomy): domain Eukaryota; kingdom Metazoa; phylum Chordata; order Ceratodontiformes; family Ceratodontidae; genus Neoceratodus; species Neoceratodus forsteri. Next base: position 1,357,107,340 of record CM057452.1, read on the forward strand.
AAGAGAGTCAGCATTCGGATAAAGGTGATAGTACTATAAACATATACATGATTACTATCCAATGTTGGTGAGGTAGATGTTAGAAAATTATCACAGGCAAGGTCAGATAGGGTCGCTAGAGAGAGCCATTGTAAGAAACAATATGATACCAAGGAGTGCAGCAGTAAGGGCATACGCAAGGTCCCATGCACAGTGCAAGGGTATTTATACCAGTGTTTTTTTTTGTGTGTGTGTTTTTTTTCTTTCAGAGTACAATATGCTAAAAGTGAGAAACAAGGGAGGGGATAATGGTGATTAGAACAGGAAAAAGGCAGAGGTAAGTTGGACAAGTGGGTTGGAGGATTAATAGGAAAAAATAAGAAGCCTCTAGTGGCAGATCAGTATAAACTGCAAATGCAAAAATGGGCAGTTAAAAAAAAAACTCTCAAAACTTCAATCAACTCTAAGAAATCTCTACATCTGACTAAATGTTACTTAAAGTGAGAAATAAAAACATTTCAAGCAGAGACCAGTCCTAGCATTAATTTCTTGGCAGCTGTTCCTAGAGGACTTCTGGATTGCCGCACATAGTGTGAGGAACACTGGTAAACAGGAGCAAGTGAGATTCCTCCAGGGGTAGATGCCGTAGATGCCAAAATTCAGAGTTCCAATCTGTACCTTGCTTGGAGGGTGAGCTTCAGGCAGCTTCACCTTAGGCAGGTTATTAAACTGCAGAATGCAGTTTGCTTGAGAGGTAACAGCCCGAAAGGGCACAATAGTCTCCTTGCTTGGAGGGTGAGCTTCGAGCAGCTTCTCCTTTGGCAGGTTATCAAACTGCAGAATGCAGTTTGCTTGGGAGGAAACCGCCCAAAAGGTAGTTCATACGGTTCTTTGTGTAGTCCATGTATCATCTTTGTAGCTCTCCTCTGCATGGTTTCCAGGTAATCCTTGTCCTTCTTGTAGTGCGGTCTCCAGAACTAGATGCAGTACTCCAGGTGAGGCCTCACCAAGGACCTGTACAGTGGGACTATCACTTCACTTTTCCTACTTGTGATACCCCTTCCTATGCATCTGAGAATAATGCTAGCTTTTTGAACTTTTTGCACTGCCTGGTTGTCCTTAAATCATCAGATACGAGTACCCCCAGATCCTTCTCTACCATAGCTTCAGTCAGCTGTTCCCCCTAGGATATATTTCCAGCCTAGGTTCCTCCTCCCCAGGTGCATAACTTTGCACTTCTTGGCACTGAATTTCAACTGCTATTGTTTTGACCATTCTTCCAGCTTTTTTAGATCAGCAGTCATTTCTGTGACCCCCTCTTGCATGTCCACTCTGTTGCAGAGCTTGATGTCATCTGCAAGCAGGCATACATTTCATTGTGAACCCTCTGTGGTGTCACTGATGAATATGTTAAGTAGAAGTGGCCCAAGCACCGCTCCCTTGGGGACTCCACTGGTCACCCCTCCTTTTTCTGAAAGAGTGCTATTTATTAACATTCTCTGGGTTCTCTATTGGAGCCAGTTTCTAATTGAGCCTGCTATTTTATGTCCCTTTCCTTTGTGTTCAAACTTATGTATCAGCCTCCTATGTGGAACGAAGTCAAACGCCTTACTGGAGTCCAGATATACTTCATCTACTGCTCCTCATTGGTCCATCGTTCTGATCACTCACTTGAAGAAATCAGTCATGTTTAACTGAGATGAGCTCCCACTGTGAAGCCATGCTGCTTTAGGTCTATTTGGCTTGTTGCTTCTAGGTGCTGTACAGTTCTTTCTTTCAGAAATGTTTCCATGATTTTCCCTACCATTGAGGTGAGGCTAACTCGACGGTAGTTTCCAGCATCTTCCTTGCTTCTGTTTTTGTACAGCGGTACTACCATGGCTTTTTTCTAGTCATCAAGTACTGTACCAGCCTCCAGTGACTTGTTGAAGAGGTCTGCTAATGGACTGGGGGGGGGCGCACTTCAGAGGTGGTGTCTTTTGGATGAAACGTTAAACCAAGGTCCCATGTGCCTGGATTGGTGGTAGTTCAGGTGGATGTTAAAGATCCCATGGCACTTATTGAAAAAGTGTAGGGGAATTTTTTATTAAACAGAAAAGTAATGTACAAACAAAACAATGTTTCATCACTCAAAACATAAAAAAAAAAATCAAATTTTCCCAGCATACAGAGTTATAACAAAACTGATTTCCTGCATATAATCATATTTACAGTGCATCATAGTAGAATAGTTGAAAAAGAGCATAATGATGTACATAAAGCTATAGTCTCAACACAAAAATGAAACTCATTAATCCTAAAATCCCTGAAAAAATGTTTACTAAGTCAGGATCCACCCACAATTCTTCTAGTACCTTCTATATACAATACTTGAGATTTTAGCTTCTTCACTATAATAAACGGCTGGTAATTGTGATTGAATTTGAAACAAAACTTGTTCTGCAGTATAACATTTTTGCTGTAACAAGAATGCACAGTGTGCTTACCATAAATAGAACCTACAAAATGTGAATATAAGACTTATAGTGCTAGGGTTATATAAGGATAAATTAGAAATGAAAATACCATAAACTAAGACTTCATAAGGTAGGTGGATGAGATATTTTTACTTTCATTTATGCAATATTAAAGTCCATAGGGATACACTGTATAGACATTCTAAAAAAAAAATGATACATTGTCTCAAGAACCCCAGAACAAGTGTTTTGCGGACACATTCCACATTCTCTCCTCTATGGATTTATGTTTGTGATTACCACGGACACCCAGGCACTCATGGCACGATAACCAGGTAACATCCCAGAGTCTCAAGGGAATTCTATGGTCAGTAAACTGCTGAAAAAAACAATTTGGGGTCTAAACTATTTCCTTGAAAATCCTGAATTAAATGGTTTTCAGAATAATTATTGTCTAATACATAATGACACATTTGCTTTCTGGTTGATGTAAGTAGCGTGCTTGGGAAAATATGCCATTGTCGTAGTTTGAAAAATGCAGGTATCAAATAAAGAAAGGGAACACATTTCCTACCTAAAATTTCTGGGAAGTTAAAAGGGTGCTTGATTCCATACCAAAAGCAAAGGAGTGGTTGAATGCTTGACTATAGAATACCAGAATGATGGAGAGGCATGTAAAATGTGCAATATGCCATGTGAAAAAAAATAAAGTATGAAAAAAAAAACTATGGGATTTATCATCCGCACTTCCCCAAAACAATAGTCTGGGTAGGTATACTGCCTTTTGACATGATTTAACCTGCTGCCCCAGAATCCTTGGAAAAACACATTATAAACTTTACTTTCTAGGGTCAAGGGCAGTGGGTAGATAGAGGCAACATATAAAAATTGAGGTAGGATAAGAGTTTTTAGTTGGTATACTCTTTTCCTTTTGGAGATGGATCGACCTTTCCAAGAAAATACTATTCTGTTAGCTTTCTCAATAGCAAATGTCCAATTATGAGAGGAGTCATCTTTACTGCTTAAAAAAAAGCTCTAATATTTTAGTAGGTTCAGTAGCCACAGGTATTCCAGCAAACAGACTGGACTGTACTGGTGCTGTTTCCGGTGGTAAATATGGAACAGAGCTTTTATTATAATTTAGTTTTGACACAGGCAGGTTTTCAAAATCAGTAATGATTGCTGTCAGGTCAGAGTCCCTGAGAGAAGGGGTAGTACAGATACATAAATCTTCTGCATAAGCTGTAATAGGTGGAAGTGACGCCCCTGTAGGTAAAAGTATACAAGAAATTCTGGGGTGTTGTAAATCTTCTGCAACAAAGGGTCTATTTGAAATACATAAAGTATGGGACTTAGGAGGCAGCCTTGGCATAACCCTCTTTGCCCTAAAAAGGGAGGTCCAAAGGAGTCATTTATATGAGGGGTAATCCAGGCAGTATGGTATAACAGTTTAACCCAAAGAATAAACATTTGTGGAATGTGGTAATGTCTCAAGACCTGAAATAAGTAATTATGGTTGATCCAAATTAGCATGGAAGGATTAGCTACCAAGGAAGAATATGCAATGTCCCTTAATTAGGATAGGTTTTGTTTTATTGATCTAAGTGGAACAGCACATGTTTGTGACTCAGTGAGGAGAAGGGGAGCCACTGAAAGTAGCCTACTCAATAAAATAGATGCCAAGATTTTATAGTCAGCATTGAGCAAGCTAAGTGGTCTCCAGTTTTTTATATCTGATATATCTCCTTTTTTAAATAATAAAATCATGATAGCATCAACAAATTGTTTTGGAGATTAATGTGAAAATAATAAATTATTAAATACTATTATAAAAATAGGGGAACTATTTCAATATAGCACTGGTAAAACTCAGTTGTGAGGCCATCCTGCCCTGGAGAAGTAAATTTCTTTTGATGGGAAATAGCCTGTCTAGTTTCTAATACCGAGATTGCAGCAGTAAGAGAAGACAGTTGCTCCTGGGCAATATTTGGTATGATGATATCAGTAAGAAAATCAGAAAGCCCCTTAATGGGTGATGCTTCACCAAACATATGCTCTAAATATTTCGGAGCCACCTTTTTTATATGAGGTAATGCAGTACAAGGAATATTTGTGTCTGGGTCCAACAAGCTTTCTATATGGGTGGCTGCTACTCTGAGCATCCCTTAAATAAATCCAAAGAGGGGTTAGAGTTCTGTGTGTCACTATGTGCTTCCATTTTTAGAGACATGGCCCTATTGTACTGATAGGATTCCATTTGACTTTTGACATTTTTAATGGCCTGAGCATTGTTTACTTGATTTTCATATGAAGATGAGATAAGGTCTTGCAATTTTGCCTTAATTTGGAATATGTAAGGTATGCCAATAAAGTTTTAGACCTAGCCTTACTTTGAAAAAATTTCTTTAGATCCAATTTTGTATCCTCCCACCAGCTTAAGGGAGAGGGATAGGTGTCAAGAACAGTGCACCGGGCCCTTAGGAGTTCTAGACATGCTGCAGCTATGGCAGGGTCAGTTAATAAAGTGTTATTTAATATCCAACTGGAGGCGGGGGTGTAAGACAGAGGTCCCCCTGCAGGAAAGCAAGTTAAGGAGACCACCACCTGATCAGAGGTCTCACAAGGGATAACTGCCCAATAAGAGAAAGTAACATTGTCAGATAAAAAAAAGGAAATCAATTCTTGTGGCATGTGTGCCCCTATAATAAGTTTTTTTTTTCCCCTTTGGGTGTATTGCACAAAATCCATCCTTCATTTTAGCAGTAGCTAAAATTTTATTGAGTGCAGCAGAGTCCCCAAACATTTTTTTTGTTGTACCCCTTTTATCAGCCAGGGATAACCCACAGTTAAAGTCTCCTCCTAAAATCACCTGCCTGAAAGTATGTAAATAAGGTTGAATTAAATAAAAAAGCTCTGATCTGCCAGCAATACTTTGAGGAGCATACACATCAATAATTCTTAGTTTTAATTGCTTGAAAAGACAGTCAAGTAACAAAGCTCGCTCAGGGAGAATGTCAAAGACTTTTGTTATGTGGAAATGATATCCAAAGAAAAGAATGCCTAACCTATCACATAAGTCCTCAACATGAGCCCAGAATGAAGGGCCTCTTGAACATTTCAGTTTTGCTTGATTGATTTTGTGCCTTGTTTTCATTCTGGTATCCTGTAGTAAATAGATATTATGAGGCAGATCAGATAAAAATTGTATAGTGGTAAGTTGTTTTCGAAAGTACTTCATACTGCATACATTTAAAGTGAGGCCCTTATTTTAGCAGCAGTATGCATAAGGGTTAAGGCAGAAAAGAGAGAAGAAATAAATCCCCTTTTTGGAGGGAGTCTCTTCTCAGCATTGGGAGTTTTGGCCCACTCTTCTAAGGGAATCTCAATTTTAGAACAAGACACCCTGGAGGAATCAGAGTCCTCCTCTTCTTCTTCTTCTTCTTCAGTATCCCCCCCATTGTTTGTGTTTTTTTGCTGAAGCCTGAAATTTATTCCTGGTTAGGATTGTTTTTCTAGGAGTAGGAGCTTCAGACTTCCTATTCCCTTTCCCTCTCCTAGAGCTCTTCACAGGAGTAAATTCCTGAGCAGCTGGGGTTGGGGTGGGGGTTGCATATGACCATGGTCTGAAGCTGTGCCTAAAACATATTCTGCTCTGGGGGTTACTTCATTAGAAGCAAAGGTGTTGTCCTGTACTGTGTCCATAGATGCTAAAGGAGAGGAAGGAGGGGGGTAGTACCGCAGGTTCAGATGTTGAAGTACCAGATATCTTTGGTTCTCGTGGAACTGGAGGGGTTACTATTAGAGAGGCTATCTCTTCCCTATGCTTAAGGGTCTGTGACAGAGTCCATGATAAGAGCAACCTGATCTTGTGGGGGCTGATCTAATCTATTGTGGTGTGCCCATGGGCATTGCTGATAAGTATGGCCCTGCTCATCACAAAGATTACAAAATAGGGGGTTAAGATAGCCAAGACTAATGTGCCCATAAGCCAAACATAAAGTACAGCGAGGTTTATCACAAGAATAACTAAGGTGAGTCCTAGATCCACACTTATGGCAAGTTTGGGGCTGCCCAGGGTAGAAACAGATGTCCTTATCCCTCCCAATATAAAAACTGCTAGGGAAATGTACAATGCCTTTTTCATTCTGACGCAGTTGGACTTTAATTTTTCACCCTCCAGTCCATACAAAATCATCATCCAAAATTAGTAGGTGGGTATCTAAAATATCACACCGCTGACATAACCGGTATTGTACATCAACAATGCTAACCCCTTCACTTCTGAACAATAATGTAATACATTTTACTGCAGGCTTAGTGTGAGGAATAAGAAGAAAGGAAGTCCACAAAGGAGAAATGTTTCACTAGCTCATACTTTGCCCAAAATGCCTCCAATGTTGTCACAGTTTTAAAATGAACATTTTATTTATTTATTTATGTATTTATTTATGACTTTGATAACTGGGTGAGTGCACTGATCCCAGGGACTGTTTTTAAGGCACGACCCGGGCCATAACACATGGCGCAGGGTAACAGTGGAGTACAAGGTAACAGTAATACACATGAAACAGATTTGATACAAGCAACAATAGTAGACACAATATACAGGTTTGATGCATAGGTCCATTTGAGAACAGTGAATACAAGGTTTCAATATCAGACATGAGAAGACTTGGTACTAACAAACAAATCATAGGCACAGTGTACAATGTGAGACTGCATCATCCAGTGAGCAAGTAATACACAGAATACTCAGTAAAAAAATGTGTATACAATATGTACAGGCAAGGAAGTCAAATATTACTGTGAAAAATGCAATATAACAGTTGCAGGTAAGAGAGCTGACAAGTGTGGGTAGGTGGGTAACCCCTGGGCAGGGGAGTTGACTAGTGTGTGTTGGTGTGAGAACCCTAGGAGCATCAGCAGGATGAGTTTTACAGGAACCAGACTTTAAGATGGGACTTGAAACTGGAGTGTATGTCAATGGAACGGAGTTCAGCTGGTAGTTTGTTCCACTGCAAGGGGGCAGCTGCAGACCAAGCTCTGCTACCCATGTCGGTGGATACCCTAGGAACAGCTAAAGGGGGAGTACCATTTGAGCAGAGGTTGCGGAGGAGTGTTCGGGTTTTCAGAAGGGCAGTTGGGGGGATGCTGGAGCCATGAGGATGACATTGTCCACCATGCAGCAGAGGGCTAGGTCAAAGCGACCTTGCAGCGGTAGCCATCCAAGGGTATTATAGAGGGTACAGTGGTGGGTGGAGAACGGGGCCAATAAAGCAAATTGGCAGGTGCTTTTGTAGGCAGTGGAGAGTTTAACCATAGCAGTAGCTGAGATCCTGGCATAAATAGGGGAGCAGTAGTCAAGAATAGGGTGAAGATTACCCTGGACAAGGGCTAGTCTAGCTTCAGGGGTAAGGTATTGTCTGAATCTATAGGTGGCACCTAACTTTTGATGTAACCTTCTGACAGGGGAATTTGCATGCTCAGTGAAGGTGAGGGAAGGGTCAAGCAGTACTCCTAAGTACTGTATTTGTTGATGTCCTCCAGGACTGTACCATCTGGGGTGAGAATGCGTAAGGGGGCGTGGCTTTTAGTTTTGGCCAGGAAGGGCTTAGATCCAAACAGCATGGATTTAGTTTTCTTGGCATTTACTAAGAGGAGGTTTTTTGAGAACCAGTTGTGGGCTGCAGCTTAGTTGTGTGAGAGAACAGAGGAAATTGCGGCCGTGGATTTGTCACTGTGGAAGAGGACAAGGTCATCGGCATACAGGAGAGAGTTACAGTTGAGGCAATTGAAGGGAAGTGCATTAACGAATAAGGAGAAAAGGAGGAGACCCAGGATTGAGCCTTGAGGGACCCCCACAGAGACAGGCAAGGTGGGGGAGCAGGTTTGACCAATACACATGAATTGTGAGCGATCAGTAAGGTAGATAGTGAACCAGCTTGTGACTTTCTGAGAACAACCAAGGAGGCTAAGCTTGGAGGTAAGGAGAGCATGGTTAACCATGTCAAAAACCTTTGAGAGGTCAATGAAGACAGCCCCGGTGGCTTACCATTATCCATGTTAGAGAGGATGTGATCGGTCAGTGGAGCGAGGGCAGTGGCGGTGGAATGATTTTTATGAAAGCCATGCTGTTGGTTGCATAAGAGGGTGTATTTGCTTATGTATTCAGTGAGTTGATTGTGGATTGCTCTCTCGAGTAGTTTACTAAGATGAGAGAGGATGGATATTGGACGGTAGTTGTCGGAGGATTTGGGGTCACCAGATTTAAGAATGGGGATAACCTTAATTATCTTCCATGGGTCAGGCATGGAGGAGGTGGAAAAAGCATGGTTAAAGATGAAAGTAAGTGGCTTGGCAATCGCCGAAGAGATCAGCTTAAGAAAGACTGGATACAGGCCATCAGATCCAGAGCAGCCATGGTTAGGTAGATGTTTGAGTAGCTTCACTGTATCATGTATGAAGAGGGCTTTAAAGAATGGGGGCAGTTGCAGGTGAGTGGCAGAGCTGGAGGAGGAGGATGGCAGTGTGTCAGATAGTAGGGCCGGGCTTTGAGGTTGGGCAGTTTGCAACTTATTTAGGTACATGGATAAGTTGGAAAACTTACAGTTGAGGACACTGGCCACATTGTGAGGGTCGGTCAGCAGCCCATCCTGGGAGTCGAGATGTGGTGCAGCGTAGCTGGAGCAGGGGTTTAGGAGGGAGCTAATTGAGTCCCAGAATTTTCTAGGGTCTCCAAGGTTGGCTTTTTGCAGGTTGCGGAAGTGGGTCTGTTTCAAAAATTTGGTCTGTTGTTTACATTTGTTCCTCATGTGCCTGTAAGCATCCCAGAGGGTAGGAGAGGAGGTTACTGTGAAAGTGGACCAGGCATGGTCTCTGGCCTTCATAAGGGTTATGAGGTCTTTAGAGACCCAGCACAAGCACCCGCCTCTGACCCGTCTGATGGTGACAGGGAAAAAGCGGTCCTGGAGTGTTAGTAGAGTCTGGGTAATTGTGGAAACTGCCATGGCTACATTGAAAAGGGAAAAAAGCATGGACCAGTTCAAGGACAGGGCCTCCTCGAGGAGATTTGTGGAGGCTGGGCAGCAGAAATTTCTTAGAGATAGGTATTTGGGTGGGGATGCTTTAGTTTGGAAGACCAGAGGAGATATGTCGGTGAATAATCACTTACAGAGTCAGCCATGGTGCATTGTGTAATGCTCGGTCCTCCCTGTTTATGAGGATCCAATCTAGTAGAGTCTGGGTGGCTGAGCTTGGATTAAGTCTGGTGGGAAGAGTGATCACATGCACCAGGTTGTGCTGCTTTAACAGGGATACATAGTCAGGCTGATGGCAGCACAGCCAGTTTAGATTAAAGTCACTGAGAAGGATAGATTCCATATGGGGAGTTAGAGAGCTCAGGCCTTGGAGGAGGCTGGTGAATACAATGGTTCCATTCATGGGGGTGTTGTAGAAGCAGCCAATATAGAGTTTCTTGCAGGATCCCAAGGTCAATTCAGAGAGTAGCCATTCACTAGGTGAGGAAGGATCGGAGTGTAGGACAATGCTAGCTAAGAGGGGTTCCCTTAGGAGCAGGGCCACACCACCACCTTTTTTCCTGCCTGACCTGTCAAGGTGTAGGTAAGAGTAGCCAGGTATTTTGAAGATGTTTTCAGTGTGGTGTGGCTTTAGCCATGTTTCAGTGAGTCCTAGAATATGGGACTTGTATAGCTCAATCCAAGCCTCAAGGTCAGTGAATTTAGATGAAAGGCAGCAGACATTGATATGTTCGATTTTAAGACGGGGTGTTTGTCCAGATGCTGGAGGTGGGGGTGATATAGGAGTTTGTTGGGCCAGGGTTGCATTCAATGTCCTCAGCAAGGGAGAGTAGTGATAGTAGGAGAATGTATGGGCAGGAGGGAATAGAAGGAGACCAGAAGAGGTTAACCAGGTAGTGGCTAAGGAGGCGGTATTCTCCTTTAGTGAGTAGGATGAGAGAGAGATGTACCCCAGGGTGGACTTATCTCTAGTGGTGAATGAAGAAGGTTGAGACAGGGGAGAGGGGGAGAATGAGAGGAAGGAGAGGCACTGTTGATCACAGGCCAGCACTGTCACACAGAAGTCAGTCAATTCCAGCGCAGTAGTTAGGGAGATGGCACATAAAATAGGTAGTGCCAGCTTCATCTTTCCGAGGGAGAGTGAGGACAATGGAAAGTAGCAGGAGGGAAGTAGCTTGGTTTGCCTTATGAAGGGGGAGAGGAGGGAGTGGTGAGGCAAGGTGCAGTTAGAGATGTAGTTCTCTGGGGCAGGAACACAATCTAGAAGTTGTTCTGTAGCTTTAAATTTGTGTATGGCAAGATGGCCAATGGGAGAAAGGTGCACAGATGGGGGAGTGGTTTAGGTGTATTTAACAAGTCATGGAGGAGAGGTGGGGGGGGCAAAAAAAAATCAGCTTCCACTGGTACCAAAATCCAAAAGTCAGGGTTAGCACCTTGCAGTATAGAAGATTTCTGAAAAACTATTTAGGTTCCAGAAATTGTGGGGTCAGTGGCCTGGTCAAGGCATGCTGGATCCCTGAAATAAAGTAGAAAAACAGGACTTTTAAAGGCTGGAAGAGGAGACTTTTTACATCAGAACAAAGAGAATAATAGAAGTGAGCTGGGTCAGAGAGCAGAGCGCACTGTTTGGGGGTTGGGGAGGAGACAGAGTACAGGCCAGACAGCAGAAGGATTTATATAGTCAAGGCTCACAATTCACTTCTAATATTAACTCAGAACTTAAAATGACTGTAAGGATTAAACAAATTATTAAACCTTGGCACACAAATTCAACTAGAGAGATAGAGGGAGATACAATAGTTAGAGATGTGTTCAGCAAAAATCAGCTTCCTCTGGTACCAAAATCCAAAAGTTAGGGCTAGTACCTTGCAGTATAGAGGATTTCTGAAACACTGTTTAGGTTCCAGAAATTGAGGGGTCCATGGCCTGGTTAAGGCATGCTGGATCCCTTGCAGTATAGAGGATTTCTGAAAAACTGTTTAGGTTCCAGAAATTGAGGGGTCCGTGGACTGGTCAAGGCATGCTGGATCCCTTGCAGTATAGAGGATTTCTGAAAAACTGTTTAGGTTCCAGAAATTGAGGTGTCCATGGCCTGGTCAAGGCACACTGGATCCCTTGCAGTATAGAGGATTTCTGAAAAACCTTTTAGGTTCCAGAAATTGAGCGGTCCGTGGCCTTGTCAAGGCACGCTGGATCCCTTGCAGTATAGAGGATTTCTGAAAAACTGTTTAGGTTCCAGAAACTGAGGGGTCCGTGGCCTGGTAGTAAGTCATAAGTGAGTTCCCCATGAACATGAATGAATGCAAAAAGCTCAGATGGACTAATGCCTAACATATCTTTCAACATATTATGGAGAACTGTTTTCCTGGTTGGAGCAGTGGACACATCTCCTAAATATTTCAGCCTTACAGCGTTGCATCACTGAGCAGGCTGCCCCACAGCTGTAAATTAAGTCACTCAATTTGAAGGCTTGTCCATGTTCCCTGTATCTGTTTGTGGGAATAAGTCTCTCAGTGAAGCAGCAGGAGGTAATTCATCCTCAGATGAAGAAGAGTCCAATTGTACACTGTTGGGGCCCATAGAGAATCTTGTTGTGGGTAAAAGGTGCCTTTGTTTGCTGTGTGTGAGTCAGAAACACTCCTGGGAGATGCAGAGGGTTGCTGCAAGGAAGCCAGCATCAGGCGAGAGATTTGCACAATGTTTGTGCCACAGAGATTATCTCCCCAGTGCTGACAGGTCCCGGTGAAGACCAGAGATCTTTCTCAGTAGGCCTCTGTCAGCCAGCTGCTTTTAGTGTTGCTGCAGGGGACCAAGTGGTGGAAAAGTCATGCTGGTCTCTGTTCATCTGCCTAAGGTGCGATGAGGCAGGTTGCTGAGAGGGCACAGAAGAAAAGTTTGCATTGATAATGTGAGGAAAGGGTACAGCATCAGCAATGTGTCCTGCAGCAGAAAGATAGGTGGTATCTGGTATATCAATATTTAAAGCATTATCCTCTTGCATCAATTGTTTCATGAAATCCTTGTGCATATTACAAACTTATCGCAACTCTCTTGTGATAGTTCAGGTGAAGATACAGGTGTAGAATTAAATACAATACCTTGTAAATCTCTTCCATCCTGAGTAAAAGGAGCCATAGGACAGTCAGAGTTGTCTTCTGCAACAAAAGTAGTATTTCCAACTTTCGAGTCCTTTCCATCAGGTCCCACTGAGATTGGTTGGCTAGTATCAGCCCTGCTGGGTCTTTCATCTACCTCCATGTCAGCACTTCCTCCTTCTCCTGTGCCTGGCTCCGAAATGGGTCCCTCCATCCTGGCCACAGTAAGTGGCAACACTCCTGCAGGCAGAGTAGGAGAATTTCCCCATTGTCCTTGCCAAATTTCCCCCATTCACTGGAAATGCCACAAACAGCTTAATATGGTTCAATCTCACATGGCATTCATCTGCGTGGGATTGTGAATAATAATAAATAATAAAACGTTATTTATAAAGCACCTATCAAGCACCAAAGGCACTGTACAGATGAACAATAACATCACAGAATTAAATACATATTTAAAAATCCTAATAATATAAACATTAAGGGAGAGGGACACCTGCAAAGTGGGTTGCTTGCTGCACACTCAAGCAGACTTGATAGACCTTGTGGTCTATATATGCTGGCAAGTAAGTAGGTAAGTAAATCTCTGATGAGAAACAAGTCACCTTTGTTAGCCATCATTAGGATGGTTACCAGCATCTCTTTGTCTCTATCTATTTGCTGAGATGGTGGTCTGTAGATCACCCCCACTCGAATGGGGGACTTTTTCTCAGCTCTGAGGGTGACCATAGGGCTTCAGACTCAGAGTGTGTCATCAGTGCCTCTGGGGCTTTGATTCCTTCCTTCACATAGATGGCAACACTCCCTCCCTTCTTCCCTTTGAGATCTCTCATGAACAGAATGTACCCAGGGATAGCAACATCCCAGGAATGGTTCTAATTGAACCATGTCTCCATTACAGTGACCCAGTCCAGGTTTGCTTCTTCCATTATGGCAGTGAGGTGTAGTATCTTATTTACCAGGCTATGGGCATTGAGACAGAGTGCCCACCAACTTTGATTTTCCCCACTCACTGTGTCCCCACTTTTATGATGTCATCTGATTTGATTGGCCTGTGCTGTACCCATTTTGTCCTTGCATGTGCCTATTGCAGTGTGATCTGTTACAGAACTAGTGGGTGATGGGGGGGGCATCTGCCACCTTTGGAGCTACAGTGATTGCTGTTGCCCTCTCCCCTTCCTCTAGTTTAAAGGACTGATAAATAGGTTGAACTTCTAGCTGAGTGCACAGGTCCCCTCCTTTGTGTGTAGGCCATTGAACTTGAAAAAGTCCCGGCCCCAGAAATTCCTTTAGTCACCCATGAAGTGATTACTCTTTTCCCTACACCAGTGCTTTAGCCATGTGTTGAAGTCTGTGATTTCCTTTTCTCTGACTTTCTGCCTGCTACGTCCTGCCCCTCAGACAGGCAAAATTTCAGAGAAGAAAACAGTGGATGAAATAGAAGACACTTTATTGGTGTGTTTTTTTAGCTGCATTTTTGTTTCATCGACCATTTGACCAGCTAAGTTGTTTTTCCCTATAAGTATTAAGACACATGCATCCTTAGCAATGTTGCAAACTATGTTTTCAATGCAAATGCTTCTGCTACCTGTAAAAACAATCAATGATGTTCTGCCTTTTAGATGTAGCAAGTCCATATTACTGTACATCAACTGCACATAAAACCAAAGTACACACAGAACTGTGTCAACAAAGTACACTCAGAAATGATAGGATGGAAAGAAAACTTGTTCTTATGTTAAGCGTGCATGGAGTAAGTGTGCCATCTGGTCCTTATGTTGAAAGAGCAGCCGCTGGCTGGGTCTGAGTATAGTGCATGAGGAGAGAAGCCACATCAGTGGAAAAAGGAGCCCAGACTGTGCACTCCAAGGGGGATTCACCCAGGTAGAAACGCTGTCAAGGAATCCCTGCTTCTGCACCTGTCGGAGTCTGTCTTTCCTCCATGATCAGCCTTTCTTCTAGTTGATGAAGATCAGTGAAGCTTGACAGTGAGGCTAGGGGCTGAACTGCACTTGGCATATACCTCCTAGTGTTCCACATTGTGTCTGAGCTGATGCTTCTGATTGTTTCTGGAAGGGAGCTTTCTAGTTGTCAACCACTATTTCAGTAGAGGGTATCGCAGTTGGTGAAGATCAGTGAAGTTCAGCAGACAGTAAGGCAAGGGGCTGGACCACTCTTGGTGTATGCCTGCTAGGGGTGCCCTTTGTGTCTGAGCTGTTGCCTCAGCCAAAAAACTGTATAATAACCAACCACTATTTTAGTAGTGGGTACAGCAGTACAAATGCTGATTTACATAAAATGTCCAGGAATTCTGGGCAAGTGTTGTGATGGCTGCTTATGCTGAGAGAGCAGCTGCTGATTTGGTCTGTGTACAGCGAGTGAGGAGATAAGCCACCTCAGTGGAGAAAGCAGCCCAGACTGTGCAATCCAAGGGGGATTCACCCAGGTAGATCTGGCTTGTATCGCAGAGACCTGGCTGAGTGATGATGCTGTCCAGTTTTGGAGGTGTCAGTTCCAGCTGGATTCTTCATGGTACCCTGCACAAAGAGGGATCACAGGGGTGGTGCCCATCTTCTTTATAGTTGAGTTAAACATTACTGTGCACTCAGTGGAAGAAACCTAATTTGAATTTGTGTCCATGCATGGGGGTCCATGTGCTGGCTGCAAGATCCTTTTCATGTACCAATTCTGGGGTGCGATGGAGATTTATTTGGAGAAAATCATGGACTTTATCTCCCAAAAAACATTGGAAATGCCCAGAAGGTTGGTTCGGGGTGACAATGCATGAATCAATTATCAACTCTTGAGTTTGCTCAAGAATTTTTCCAGTTGATTGGATCCCTGTGCCTTGCATAAGTGGGGTATCCCATGATAATCGCAATGCAAAAATAGCGATGGAAATATAGCGATTAAATTTCAGCGAATCACACAATGGTGACCTCTATTAAACAGCGCCTTTGTAAAATAGTGCATAGCAGTCTAAATAATGGCAAACATAGTGAAAGTTTAATAAATTCCTATCAGTATCCTTGATGACTCCTGATAGTGATAATTCACTTTTGCTTCCGCTTCCTGTTGTTCCTATCCCAACCTGCTTCCCCTAACTCTCATCCATAAAAAAACAACATCATGCTATTCTCTTCATGTTGGTCAATAGGTGACTGTGAGCTGTGTGCTACTCTGTCAGCATGCAGTCTGAGGCTGTTGAATTTGTGACAAGCCAAAAAGGTAAGCCACTGGTCCTGTATTGCGTTAACTTTACCGCCGAGATAAAGAGAAAGCTGGAAAAGTTTATTTGCAAAACCAGAGAATAGCCTCCATAGTGTCTCAATATGAGTCCCACAATATGTATGAATATTTGTGAGCACTCACTTACAATTTTCAATTTAAGCAATGATACTAGTGCAACGTTGAATCTGGAATCCTGAATTGAGAATTTACTGAATAAAATCATCTTCCCTGGATTTGACCAGGGTTTTTTTAATCCACAGAGTTGCTATTTTGACATGCCTAGTAACATGCATTTTGACTGGTTCGGTGGTTTGATTGCTAGGTGGTTGCTGTGTGTTGCTATGGGCTTGCTATAGTACTAGGTCATTGCTGGAGGTTACTATGTTGCTACACACTGAGAGATTGAAGTTGATGCAGATTGCCTCCGTTAGCATTTTTAGCACTTAAACTTCCTGTTTTTTTCTGGTTGCTGTAAAGACATGATGGTTGCCATTAATACTATGTGCCATCATGTAGTGTCGCTGATGATGCATTTGCTGAATTTCAGTCATGCATTTAACAATCACGATTTTAAAATAGCGATTATCACATAGAACCAAGAAGTGGTTTGTTTTGAGACCCATCAACATGGACACTTCTTGGACTTATTTTTTCTTTCACTGTGGCTCAAGATTAACAACTGCAAGTTTGATCCAGTCTGTTGGTCAGATCACTGCATAGTAAAGTTCCCATTTGGGGCCTTTCCTCATAATTCACATCCTATGGAGACGGTTAATGTTGCTATTTTAGGTGGTTGTGCCCAGAAGAACTCCAGATAGTAATGGAACTCCTGGGGGTCATGACAGCATGTGAAACAGGGCTGGAGGAGGTGGTGGTGACCTACAACAGATCCACTGCCTCTGCCTTCAATTCAGTAGCATCAGTAAGTATGTGACTTTGGATTTCATGCCTAGGATCCTCCTGGTTTAACAGGAAGCTCAGGGAGATGACTTCTATGTGTCAGATGTTAGAGTGCTGTTGGAGAAGATCCATGTCTGATAAGGACAAATCTGAATTTAGAACGCACTATCATGAATATCAAAGATTACCCTCCTACAAGAAGGCAGCCATTCTGTCAAGGGAGATTGCAGCTATGGGGAACCAACCAGCTCAGCTTTTCTGGACTGTAGACAGGTTATTCCATCCAGCTTATCTGCAACCAGTGGCTGCAGTTTCATCCACCAAGTGTGACAAGTTGTGTTCAGTACTTCTTGGATAGCATGCCCTTATCCAAGCTGGAGAACATTCCAGCTGGGGTGCCATGACTTGGCTGGGTTGAGAAGGTACTGAATGAGTGCACTCCTCTGTTATGGAGAAGGGTTATGCTAGCTATGGTGGACAAGGTTTGAGGGATGATCTTTAAGCTGCAGCCTACCTTCTGTGAACTGGATCCAGGCCACACTTCAAGAAAGTTGTGTGGGGTTTCTGGTTCCAGTGTTCATGAGGATTGTCTGTTGATCCTTCTTGGAGTGGACCTATCTTTGCTCATTGAAAAATGCACTGATGAGGCCCTTTCTGAAGAAATCCACTCTTGACATGGACTGCCTGCTAAATTGTTGATCCATCTCTAAACTCATATTTTTGGGAAAGGTTATTGAAAACACTGTGGAGCTGTGGCCTGAGGCTCACCACATGTCCTTTGACAGATTTGAGCCTCTCTAGTCTGGATTTTGATCTGGACACAATACTGAGACTGCAATGGTCAGGGTGTACAATAAATTTCTTAGAGAGCAGTCAGTTCTGATCCCCTTGGATCTCTCATCAGATTTTGACACAGGGGATTCATGGGGTGGGGGATTCAAGGGGGCAGTTGAAGGCAGTCTGCAACTTCTGGCACCCAGGTCTGTTGTGCTGTTTCCATGGCACAACCCTGCAGCTTTCGCAAGTCATGGGTCGTAGGTGTCGGGGACCCTGCCTGTCCTGGAATAGGGTGTAGGGTCTCTGGAGTAGCAGCACATGGCACAACTTGCGTATGTCCATGAGTTACGCCATGAATTCTGGAATAGGGCCCCAAGTATCAACTTCAAAATTATTCAGCACAAAATTATCGTTTTACCGGTGCTATGCAATTAGTTATAAGCAATTCAGTTTGTTTAATATTTAGGTTAAAAACTGTTGACTTCCTCAGATGTTTCCAAGCCTGAGTGAAAGTCAGATGAGTATGTCTACAGTCATTATTGACATGAGTGGCTATGCTTTCAGACACCACCGACAGGCATATCCAGGCCTGAATGAGTTAAACAATGTTACACTTACTGTAGCAATATCTTCACCATACCACCCACCAAACCCACATACATTTGTGTATAGTCCTTATGTGATGGCACTCTCAACTCTCAGCATTCAAGCAACAAATGAACAAAAACTCCAGATGAAGCTAAAAGTTTTATTTCATGAAATGTGATCA
Organism: Neoceratodus forsteri; assembly: GCA_016271365.2. Taxonomy (NCBI): domain Eukaryota; kingdom Metazoa; phylum Chordata; order Ceratodontiformes; family Ceratodontidae; genus Neoceratodus; species Neoceratodus forsteri. Next base: position 1,357,125,587 of record CM057452.1, read on the forward strand.
GTCAGGAGGGTGGCAGGGGACCCTGCAGGGGAAGGAAACAACTCCTGGTGGGGGACTCCATTGTTAGGAAGGTAGAACTGGGCAAGGAAGGGGAGAGGGAGGTAAGGTGCCTGCCTGGCGCCATGGCTTGGAGGGACAGGGAGCGAATCCTCAGGATTGCCAGAGCAGCTGCACAGGGGAGGGAGCTGGATGTCATTGTCCACTAGGGACAAATGACCTGGCTAAGAAAGGGATTAGAGAAGTGCAGGAAGAGTTTGTGGAATTGGGGAAGGGCCTTAGTCAAGTAGCACTCACAGTAACCTTCTCGGAGGTGCTACCCATCTATGGCATAGGAGAGGCTAGGGTGTTCCATACCATGGGATTCAATCAGTGGTTGAAAAACTGGTGTGGAGCTCAGGGATTTGGCTTCATTGGGGACTGGGGGTCCACCTGGAGTGATGCAAGCCTATACTGGCATGATGGGCTGCATCTGTCCGGGATGGGAACCAGGATCCTAGGTGATAGGTTAAATGCTTCATTGGCAAGCTTTTAAACTAGCCAAGGGAGAGCACTGGAAAGGAGCAGTAAAATCTAGCCCTCCCCAAACAATCATGGTAGTAAGTGTGGCAAACACCAACATGGAGGTGTCGATAGGGAGAAGGGCAGGGGTAAATGGAGAAAGTGACAAGGCAAGAAGGACAGGGATGGGGCAAAGGGGTAAGGCCATCCAGGAAATGGAGGGTAATGAGTACCAATGCCCGTAGTCTGGGCAACAAGCTCCCTGAGCTGGTGGCCTTAATGGAAGAGGGATGCCTGGATATCGTGCAGTCACAGAAACATGGTACACAGAGAACCATGACTGGGATGTTAACATACCAGGGTACATAACCTACAGGAGAGACAGGCAGGGGAGAAGAGGGGAGGTAGCTCTCTATGTAAGGAAGGGATAAAAGCAACTGAACAAAAAGAGTAAACAGGGAGGAGAGGAGGCACTGTGGGTCACCTTGGAGACTGGAAAGGGCACCACAATCCGCACAGGGTTGTGTACAGACCCCCATGTCAGGGCGAAGGAATGGACAAGGATATGATGGAAGGCATTCTTAGAATGGCAGAGAAAGGAGATACTGTTGATGGGAGACCTGAATATGCCAGATGTTAACTGAGCACATTTACTGCAGCAACATCCAAGAGCAGGGCCATTCTTGATGCCCTACAGGTGGCAGGCATTAGACAGCTAGTTTCGGAACCCACTCATGAGAGAGCAATCTTAGACCTCGTACTCTCAAATGGGGGCAGTGAGAGGATCTCAGATCTAGAAGTGGGTTGCCATCTGGGGACAAGTGACCATCAAACAGTGTGGTTCACGTTAAACTCAGCTACAGAGTCAAGCCATACAAAAGTGAGGGTACTGGACTTTAGGAGGGCTGACTTTGGCAAGATGGGAGAGTGCCTCAGAAAAGCACTAGCAAACAGGCTAGAAGGAGGTGTGGAGCAACAATGAGGAATTATCAAAACTGCCATCACAGAGGCAACAAGCCTTTGTGTGAAGCAAATAAACAAATCAAAATGAAAGAAAAAGCCACTATGGTTCTCAAGAGAGGTGGCTGTGAAAGTCAAGAAGAAAAAGATAGCATTCCAGAAATATAAGGACACACAGAAGGAGCAGGACAGAGAGCTGTACCAGTTAAGGCAGAAAGAAGCAGGGAAGGAAGTCAGAATAGCAAAGGCCCAAACTGAGGAAAAGATAGTCAACTCAGTTAAGAAGGGGATAAAATCTTTTATAGGTACATCAGCGGCGTAGAAAGACAAAGGGAGGGATAGTGAGGCTGAATAGAATAAGCGGTGGGTGGGCAGGGGGACAGTGAAAAGAAGGAATACTGAGCGAATATTTCTGCTCAGTATTCACAAAGAGGAGAGTGCCTAATCCAATTAACAGAAGCACTCTTGATAGAGGTCGATCCCAGTCCTTTCACAGAAGAAAGGGTTCTGCAAGAACTCCTAAAACTGAAGGTGGACAAAGCAATGGGTCTGATGGAATTCACCCCAGAATTCTAAAAAATTAAGGAAGGAACTAGTGAAACCACTGGCTACTCTTTTAATAAATCATGGGAGGATGGTGTGGTACCCGAGGACTGGAGGAAGGCAGATGTGATTCCCCTTCACAAAAGTGGGACCAAGACAGAGGCAGAAAACTACAGACCTGTCAGTCTGACCTCTGTGGTAGGAAAGTGATGGAGTCACTTCTGAAGGAAAGAATAGTTGAGTACCTAGAGGTCAGTGGAGCACAGGATCCAAGGCAGCATGGGTTCACAGCGGGAAGGTCATGTCAGACAAATCTAATAGATTTCTTTGACTGGGTGACCAAAGTAGTAGACCAGGGAGGGCTGTGGACATGGTCTACCTAGACTTTAACAGGCATTTGACACAGTCCCACACAAGATTACTAGTCAAATTAACCAGCCTGGGAGTGGGTCCCAGGGTGGTAGCCTAGGTAAAACATTGGCTGGACAACAGGACACAGAAAGTAATTGTAAATGGAGTCCACTCTGAAGAAAGGATGGTTACTAGTGGGTACCGCGAGGGTTCAGTATTGGGTCCAGTCCTTTTAATGTTTCATCAGTGGCATTGCAGAGACTGGAAGGAAAGTATGCCTTTGTGCAGATGACACAAAGATCTGCAACAGGGTTGATACACAAGGAGGCGTGGAAAAGGATGAAAAGGGACTTGGCAAGGTTGGAGGAATGGTCAGACGTATGGCAGCTAGGATTCAATGCAAAAAGTGCAAAATAATGCACCTGGAAACAAGAACCCAGGGGAAGAATACACAATGGGTGGGGAGGTAGTAACAACAACAAAACAGGAAAGGGACCTGGGGTAATCATATCAGATGACCTTAAGGTTAGCAAGCAATGTGAGAAGGCAGTAGGGAGGGCCGGGGTATACTGGGATGTATAGGGAGAGGCATCAGCAGCAGAAAACAGGAAGTTGTTATCCCTCTGTACAGACAGTTGGTGAGACCCCATCTGGAATACTGTGTCAGTTCTGGAGACCCCATCTCTGCAAGGACATAGACAGGATAGAGGCAGTCAGAGGAGGCAACTAAAATGGTGCAGGGTCTGCAAGAGAAGCCGTATGAGGAGAGACTAAAGGAGCTTAATATGTATACCCTTGAGGAAAGTAGGGAGGGGGACATGATAGAAACTTTCAAGTACCTCAAGGGAATCAACAAAGTCCAAGAGGTAGCATCTTTCAGAAAAAGAGACTTGCAAGAACAAGGGACACAATTTAAAGATAGAAGGAGGGCAGTTCAGGGGCAATGTGAGGAAGTATTATTTCACAGAGAGGGTAGTGGATGCATGGAACAGCCATCCTGAGGAAGTTGTGGAGTCTAAAACTGGGAGAATTCAAGAATGCATGAGACAGACATAAGGCAATTCTTGTGGGGGGAAGGAAGTTATAGGCTGTTGGTTAAATAGGATCTGCGGCCTATCCTGTAGGTAGGGAAATGGGCAGACTAGATGGGCCTAGCGGTCCTTATCTGCCGTCAAAGTCTATGTTTCTATGTTAATCTCACCCACCTCACACTGCCCTAGTGCTTTGACTACTCACCTTCTTCAGGTGGAGTGGCCTTATTTTTACACACATTCATTTTATAGGATGAAATTGTCATGACGTCACATTAGTTTTCTTTCAAACTTGTATACTCATTAAATGCTTCTTAGAGAGACAGTGCTCTTTACTGACTCAGCTACATACATTTGTGGAAAATTAGAGTTTTAAAACTAAAAAATATTCACCTAAAGAAGTTATGTATAAAATAAATAATCATGTCTAATTCTAACAACTTATACTTACAGTAGGTCAAGATAATCACAAAGGCAAATTTTGACAAATAACAGCTGCTTGAGATCAAAACATTAAATCGTGCTTTTAAATCATGTCTTCAATATTTTCATGAAATAAACATAGAGAGACAGTTTACATCACAGAGAAAAAAGGGAATTTAAGAGATAGGGGAAATGATTGATTGATTACCACTCAATCAATCTATGAGAGAAATGCAGTTCTTCAAAATAATTTGTAATTTTAAGGCATCCTTTAAAAAGAAAACAATAGTGAAACACACGTTAGTCTCATTTGTAATTCAAATCATAAACAATCTATGTACTTTCTTACAGAGGACATACAGTGTATAGGGGTGGGAGTTGGGGGTTTGGGGGTGGCCAATCAGAAAACTGGAAATGAGTGAAAGTGCATTAATTTTTTAATGATTTGAATTACACTGCCCCCCCCCGCCTCTGCAGGTATTGCCCTTCCCCCACTCCCCTTCATCCAAATACACAGCTGGAGCTTGTCACAGCCCACCTCTCACCTCTGTGACCAAGTGCCAACTGAACTATTAAGGAGTGCATACTGTATAGAGCACTCTCTCACTTGAATGACAGTCTGTCAATGAAAACAACATTGGACGTTGACTTCCTGGCAAATTATTGTCCTTTCTCTATCCTTTCCTTTTTTATAAGTTTATTCAGAGTATCATGGTATTGCAGCTTGAGATACACCTGACTTCCTTTGACATATTTGAGCCCCTCCAATATGGTTTTCAGCATGGCATAGACAGACACCATGTTAGTAAGGGTCCATCACTTTTTTTAATTTTATTTATTTATTGAAACTTTGGAATTACAAGTACCATTGAGCTGGAAGCTCTTTTACAATGGCTCCACATCATGAAAAACAATACATACATAAGCAATTGAGAATAGCATAGAGTAAGGAGCAAGTACATTTATAATTGAGTAACAGGTCTAGAATGGTATACTGTTTACACAGCATTCTAATGCAAAAATAAGATTGCTAACAGTACAATCGGACATGGAAAAATAACATATTACAGCTGAGCGCAGTTGACCTATCTTGCTGCCCAGAGAAGTCAACCAGGGAATCAGCTCAGGAGTACTTGTCCAGAGGTGGAACAGCAGAGTGAGAAGGGGGATGGGTGAGTGTGAGAGGAGTGGGTGAGATAGCTGAGGGAGACTGTAGGCCAACTCATTGACCAACTCATGGTTAGAGATAGGGGAAAATGGACAGTTCTCATTCTGCTTGATGCCTTTTCAGCTTTCAATACTGCTTTTTTATATTCTTTATTTTGTCTCCTTCTCTCCCCCAATAGCACCCTTCTGCCACATTGATCCTCCCCAAGCTCAGTTACCTGTTTTCTCTGGAACTTACCACTCTCTGACTTTCTACCCCCATGGCTTACCTCTCATTGTGGGATTCTTTCATCAGAATCCTGAGATGGCTTTAGGACCCCACAAAGCAACTCCAACCAGCTTTGTCCAAGAGATGACACACAGTCAGTGTTGTAGAGACTACGAAGAGAGCAGGGTAGCAAGCTGATCAGTTGGGGGTATTTTACTTTATTTTTCTAACAATCTATCAAGATGCCAACATGCTGGGGATACTAACATACACATACGTGCACAGAATGTTGCATGCCGGACCCCAGCCTGCATCTTCCCCTAGTATAGCATCTTGAGCAGTACTGCTACATGTAATCAATCAGGTGTCAATATTGAAGCAAGAATGGCTACTTTTCTGCCCTGAAATAGAACGTGTCATCTGAAACATTCAGTCCTCCTCCTTTGCCTAGCCCCTGATAAATCAGGCTTGTTCAAACATCCAGGTTGCCAATGTTGTGAGTGGAAGCACTACTGCTGCACAGATGGGCTTGTACCAACTTTTACTGCTATTGACAATGGGCTGTAACTAGACCTACAGAGAGAGTACAGGGGACTCACCTGCACAGTTATGGGCTGGTTTGAGTCCTTTCTGATTCACAGGACACAGAGAGTTAAGCTGGATAGTTAATCTTCACATCCCATGTCCCTGTCCTGAGGGGTGCCCCAGTTTCAGTCCAGTCCCCATGATATTTGCATGCTATCTATAGGTGGGATCATTAGATGGTACAATCTATGTTTTTACTGACATACAGATAATGCCCAGTTGTCGATCTTGTTTGTGACCAGGGCAGAGAATGTGATGGCTGTGCCAAATGACTGCTTGTCATACTGTAGATCCAGAACTGGTTTGCAACCAGCTGATTGAGGCTCAGCTTAGATAAGAAAGAGTTGGTGGTGATTGATTCAGGTCTGTGGAAGGCAGTGGAAGAGCAGAAGAGATTACAATGTGTAGGCATGCACACTGTCATTTTCCTCTGGTATGAAATCTGAATGTGCTGGCAGTGCCCATCTCAATTGAAAGGAGTTTAAGCCACTTTGGGTAGAGAAGGTTTGTATGGAGATTTTGGAGCCGTGACCCACTTTTTGTTTTGTGGACCTGAGTCAAACAGGTCTACTTGTGAGTTGTGATGAGTTTTTCAGTGAAGAGTTTGCTGGGATTGTACAGTGCTCCTTATCATGGGAACCAACTATATTTCAGAATGCACCTCTGAGATGTCTCCTGAACAAAGCAATGCTGGACCTGGAGATCCTGTCAAACTATTGACCGGTATCTATCCTTTCCTTTTGCACTAAAGTTATAGAAAGTACTGCATCATGGTGTTTCAGCTAGAGACAAACTTCACTGCCTATGATATCTTTGAGCCACTTCGACCTGTTTATTGGGCTAGACATATCACTGAAACTAAGTAAGTCAGGGTAGATTATGACAAAGTATGGGTTCTATGTCATAACAGTGACAGCAGAAGGGCGATCGCTATTATGGTGAAAGTCAGAGGTCGAAAATGGTGCAAGCTCTCTGACTCGGTGCCTTTGTAAAAGCAGTGCCAGGGACTTGTTTTTTATGTTTATGTGAGGTGATATGCCCCCCCCCCCAAACACCCCTATTACAGGATTCTCAACTCCAGGGCAGTGCATGTCGGGGGCAGGCATAATAAAAAAAAAAAAATTGGGTCTGGACTCAGGAAAAACAAACCTGCCCCCAGACCCAAACCCAGCACCCTTGCCACTGAGGCCATGAGCTGACCCACTACACCATGGGGCCAGCTCAGTAGCCTAATGCAGTGCCACCCCTCAAATCCCTTCCACCCCTGCCGTGTGTGCTGGCTCCCTTTACCCTACTTGCGTGCCTGTATACTCGCCCCCGTGCACATACCTGTGGCGACTTCCTGTTTTCACGGTCACCCACCCACATCCAGTAGCTGTCTTCATCGGTAGCACCTATGATGGGTGCACAATTGAGCCACCCTTTTGCAGGTCACTTAATTGCAGTCACCCACATCATGGGCTACCCAAAGTATGGGTTAGAGAGAATTTGTATTTCTAATTCTCTTTGATCTCTTTTCAGAGTACAGTATTTTTTTATATTCCTTATTTTTGCGCCATTTCTCTGACACTGGCATCTTTCCTCTACCAGACCCCCACCCCCAGATCAGTGACCTATTTTCATTGGGCTCTTTCATCATGGTCCTGAGGTGGTATCAGGAACCCTTTGAGGAACTCAAGCTAGCTATGTCCCACAAAGTAGCCACAGACCGTGGTACCTAGCCTGCGAGTAGTGTTGGAAATCATCCTGCTAAGCTGGCAGTGTTTCACTAGTTTTCCTTCCAACCCCAGAAGACACAGGTATGCAGGGGGAACCAAGGTATGTATGCACGTATGGCATGATGCATAGCAGATTCTGGCCTCCATCATTCCTCCCCATGGTGCTCTCAGCTGCACTGCCATCTGCGATCACCCAGGTGACATTATTGCAGCAAAAAAGGTGACTGTCTTTTCTCAGAGGTGGAGAGTATCCTCAGAGAGATGCAATCCTCCTCTCCTGTATATTTCCCGATGACCCAGTTCCCTTCCAAAATCTGGGTTGCTGGTCTCATGAGTAGTAGTGCTACCACTGTGCCAGCAGGTCAGCACTAGTTCTCAATACTGTTGAGAATGGGTTTTCACTGGACCAGTTGAAAGAGTATGGAGAACTCACTGGCATGGTTAGAGTCTGATCTGAGTTACTTCTGAGTGATAGGTTACAGAGAGTCATGTTAGGTACTTTCTCTTCCAGACTGATGTCCCTTTCCTGAGGAGTGCCCGAGGTGATGGTCCTGCCCCCATGTCACCTGCAGTTTCTATGCTAGTCTTGGGTGGGATCATGATATGATACTATTGGTGTTCTTACTGCTATGCAGATGATTCCCAGTTGTTTGTGTTCAGGACACAGAATGCGATGGCAGTGCCAAATGACTATCTACCTGACATCCAGGACTAGATTGCAGTGAGCTAGCTGAGGCTCACCCCAGATAAGACCGAGGTGCTGGTGGCTGATTTGATCTGAGACTGTGAACAGAGGTAGTGGAAGATCTTAGGAAGTTTAGGCTTTCTTCATTAAGCCTGTCTGTCTCCACCATGTTGAAACATTGGGGGTCATTCTAGACTGTAAGTGGATATCTGAGTCTCAGGTATCAGCCGCTAACTTGTGTTTCTTTTGCCATCTGAAGAATAGCAGCCAGATTAAGCCTTGATACCCACTGAGGACTTAAAGACATGGGTACATGATTTTGTGACTTCCTGGCTCCATTACTGTAGCACTCTATGCCTCAGGGTAAAAGAAGGCTTACTACATTGCTTGCAACTGGCGCAGAATGAAGCAATGTAGTTACTGACAGGCATACCTAGGTCTAGTTGTGTGTCTCCAGTGTTACTCAAGCAGCATTGTCTGTCAGTGGGGTTACATATACCCTTTGAGTTTGGTTGGCTAACTTATAAAGCTCTACACAGTTTGGGCACAGGATATCAAGTTGATCTTCTGTATTTTCATTCCCCAGTTTGCCTTCTCCACTCTGCAAGTGAGTGTTTCTTGGTGATACAAAAAGCAAGATTAAAGACCTTATGTGTCAAGCATTCGCTGTTGTGCCCTCGGTTTTGTGGAACTTGATCCCAAGAAATCTGAGAATGCCCCCATCAGTGTAGGCCTTTAAAAGGGGTATTAAACGCAATTTATTTCAGGAGACCTTTTACAAAGACTTAATCTGGCCTCTTGGTTTTATTTGTTTAATTTGTTATTAGGAGGATTGGTTGTCATTTATTTATTGTGATGCTTTATAGATTAGAGGGTGTGTTTTTTCATATAATTATCTGATTTATTGTTTTGGAGTGTATGAAATGTGTGGCATCCTGAGCCTCTGGGGAAGGATACCAAACTAAATAATATGAATATTACTACATTCTTCACCCTTTAAAAAGGAAATGTCTTCCTTTTCTGCCTCACAAGGAAACTTCTCCATCAACAGGCTGGTGGACTGATATTGTCTGAATGAACCCTGTAAAGCTGAATCTCTCACTTTAAAAACTGGCTGACCCATTATTTATACTAGGCAGCTACAGTACTTAATCTTAATAGTTACTGCTGCTGGAATTTGGCTACATTCAGAACAAGAGTATCCATGACCATATGCCCAGGCTACAAATGGCTAACTAAAGTTCTGTGCTCCCTTCAATGCCATGTAGGAGCTGTAGCTCCTTGTTCCCAAGCAACACACAAGTCCCTGCTATAGCTGCAGTCTTCCCATGAGCTTGCTGTGATCCACCAGTTGTCTAAGTCTTGGTGATGGTGTGCTGTCTCACAAATGTAGGCCTCTAATTAGCCGATTGTGGAAGTGTGCTGGTGATCCCTTAGGAAGACTGCTTTCCATAGCTTAAAAGCCTACTGCAGTAGTACCTCTTGCTTTTCTTTCTATCCCTGTTCTTGTCTGAAATTCTGCTTTTCCCCTTTCTTCCGGCAGGCTACCTGAATGAAAGACCCTTTAGAGCTATCCCTTTATTTACCATACCCTTTTCTGCAGTTTGCCATGAGGGTCACAGTACCTTCCCCGGTTTTTGAAGGAGCGCATCCTTTTGCGACAGAAGGTGCCATGCATTGTTCCCTAGACAGGATATTTAGTACTGTAAGAAGCTGCCACTTCTAGTAAAAGCATTTATTTTATGGTGGTAAATAGCAGTCCTGTTGTGAGAACCAGAAATGTCCATTGTCTGGTAGGCCCCCATAGCTCTCCCCTTCCATGGTCAAGAAAGATGCAACACAGTTCTTGGAGGAAATGGCAGCAGTCATGTTTTATTATTTACAATTCTAGATATTAATGTTTAATAAGTCATAAATTACTTTTATAATTTTTTACTTTAGATTAATACCTTATTCAATTAAAATTGGGTTGCAGGCACTGCAGGGAAGAATCGCATACCCCAGACCCCTGCACAACCCCCAACTTGAGAGACCCCTTCAGGTGCAGGCTGAGGCATCCCTCAGCAGTAGCAGGACAGGTCATGTGGCCAAGGTTCTGATGGCCACCATGTCTGTGATCACCGACCTTGCAATCTATGCTGCTGAGGCTGGACCTAGATCCTCTATGTGGGCACAGGTATTGTGGTCCACCATCCTCACGCTGACCAGGGGGGCACGACATCTTTAGGGAAAATGGCATTGTCCCCTGTTTTCTGCTACTTCTCTCATGCATTCATCCCGTACCGCACTACCCGGCTGTGACATATTTTAGCGCCTTTCACCCTGGAATTGTAGGGTCGTGAGGGCTAAAGAAGGAGATTGCCCTCCCCAGCACCAGCAGCCCAAATCGGGGACCGGATCGCCCGTGCTCCCCGGACCACAGATCGCTCAGTGGGGTCGTGAGGGCTAAAGAAGGAGACTGCCCTCCCAGCACCAGCAGCCCAAATCCAGGGACGGATCGCCCAGCTCCCCGGACCACAGATAGCTCAGTGGGGTCGTGAGGGCTAAAGAAGTGGTGCCCTCCCCAGCACCAGCAGCCCAAATCGGGGACGGATCGCCCGCTCCCCGGACCACAGAGTGCGGCACACCGCAAACAGAGGATTCTGCAGCTCACAGTTGAATTTGGCGCCTAAACTTGGACTATTTGCTCTTTGCCTACTATTGCTATTTTCCACCGCATATAGGCTGCTATTTAACTTGGTGTTCTGTTGATAATCATAGTCCTACTGTGTAGCCTTGCATCGCCATTGCTAAACCATTGAAATCTAAATTTAAATGTAAGATTACTGTAACTGAAGCCTCCCGGAGACAAAAACTGGGATGTCAATCTCTGAAAAACACTGACTGCATTGCTCGTTTGTCTTACCTGGCCCGCCTCCTCTAAGCGTATTTAATTCCCTTTTCTCTCCCCAGATCGCTCAGTGGGGTCGTGAGGGCTAAAGAGAGGTTGCCCTCCCCAGCACCAGCAGCCAAATCGGGGACGGATCACCCGCCTCCGCCCCGGACCACAGTCGGCACACATGAGAGCAGAGGGATTCTGCAGCCCACAGTTTGAACCCCGCCCGGCACTGTGTGCGCTCCCCCGCCCACCACCACCCTTGGTCGGCTCTCCACTTTATAGGCATTACCACTGAGGCTGCAGAACCAATCAGCCCACTTTACCATCTGCAGGTTATACTGGCTGAACACTAGAGGGATCCTGCTCTTCTAAGCCTCCTATCTCTCAAACAGCAACATAACATAATGACTCCTTTAGGTATTAGATTATTCATACTGCTCCTCTTCACCCCAACACTGCTACAAAAAAACACAGCTCTAAACCTCTATGACACTGCGACATATGTTCTTATGCTATCCTCTTGTCCACCTCCCATTCGACTAACCTCTCCCTCTACCCTCCTTTCTCACCTGCACCCACACACACTGGCTCGCCCAACTGCCTCCTCACTCCCCTCCGACACCCATACCCTGGCGAGCCCATAATAGCTGGTGGCATCCCCTGCACTCAGTCCTGCCCACCCAGCTCCCTGCCCATCCCCTGCAATACCCCTGGCAAACCCTCCCGACCGCCCAGACATCACCACCATCACAGCTGCAGTCCCTTACTCCGGCTCACCATCTTACTCCTCCTGCTCTCGGGTAATGTCCACCCCAACCCTGGCCCAGGACCCAGTACACTGCCCTCCACAGGGCATGGCCTCCGCATTGCCTGCATGAATATCTGCAGTCTGCCTAAAAAGACTGCTGCACTCCAATGCTGGGCCTCCCAGCATAAGCCCAATGTCCTTGCCATAGTGGAAACTTGGCTCTCACCATTGACCCCGGACTCGATGGTCTCCCTCCTGGCTTCTCCTCTTCAGAAGATCGTGTGGAGTAGCGTGGGGGGCTGCACTGTCTACCTAAGGAACTCCCTCCTGGGTCATGCCCTGCATGCCCCAAAGCTCGATCATGGGGCTCAAGCTATCACCCTAAAATCTCCCTAGCCCAGGCCATGGCCAGCACTTACTGTGACATATGTACCCCATGAACAAAACCAAGCTATCCACTCCTCACTGAATACCTCACTTCCCTGCCTCACAAGGCAGAACAACTCATAGTGGGTGACCTCAACATCAACTGACTCAGTACTACCTCAGCTCAAATCAAAGATACCTTCACTACCCTTGATCTATCCCAGCTAGTGACTCAACCCACCAGATTTAACCAATCTAGTGGGACTAGCACGCTGCTTGACATTGTGCTCTCCAACCGCCCTCACAAAATAAAGGATATTAATATATTGCCCAACTCCCTCAGTGACCACTCACCAATTCTTTGCCACTGGTCCACCCCACGCTCAAAACCACGTGGCTTGCCAGCCTCCGTCGTCGTTTTCGCCCTGGAGGTCTACATAAACTTAAGCGTCACCTTGCTCAACTTAATTGGTCCCCAATCTCCCTTGCAACGGGCATAGACATTGCCCTTGCTTTCCTCACCAATGCCTTCTGCAAGGTCTGTGATGTTTTTGGCCCTGTCACCCGCCTCCATACCAAGAGGCACTCAGCTGCCTGGATAACCACCCCCCTGATCCAACAGCTGAAGCAACGTGATAATCTATGGCACATTGCTGTCAATACTGGCAAACTAGCTGACAGGCAGGCCTATAATGCAGCACGTAACCAGTGCACCTGGGCCATAAGAAAAGCCAAAGCCAGCTACTACCAATCCACCTTGACATCCACTTGGGGCAATGCCGCACCTTCTGGAATAACATGAAGGAGTTAAGCAGGACGACCTGCTCCACCCCTCCCTCTCAGATGATCATAAATGGCGCTGTTAGCGGGACCCTTCCCGTATTGCAACTGCCTCAATGAAACTTTCACTGACCTAAGCTCAGTTCTCCCGGCCCACTTCTTTGACCCCCATACGGTGTCGACAACCCAACTATTTTCGCCCCACTTCTCTTTAGGACTATCTCCCCACAGGATGCGAAGCCAATCCTCCTAAACGCTCTTTCTTCCCACAACCCGAGTGAGGACCCCCTCGACTCCTGGATACTCCGCCTAGCATTGGATGTCATGTTAGTCCCCCTCACTGACCTCCTCAATCGATCCCTGTGTCTTGGCCAATTCCCGAAGGCATTGAAGCAGGCCGAAATCATTCCTATACATAAGAATGGAGACCGTACTGTACCAAATAACTACAGACCCATCTCCATCCTCCCCCCCTCTCCAAAGCGCTCGGAAAAATAGTATCCACACAACTCGTAACTTATCTATCCAGCCACAACATTCTGTGCCCTGAACAACATGGCTTCTGTCCAGGTCACAGCACCACCACAGCTCTTCTGGAATTCTCCCACCATATACACTCTGCACTAGATGGCAGGGAATTGGCTGGGGCAGTTTTCATTGACCTGTCCAAGGCCTTTGACACTGTGAACCACCCAATATTGCTTGCCACCCTCTGTAAAGTAGGGCTGTCATCTGGCCCGTTAGCCTGGTTCTCCAGCTACCTTAATGGTAGATCCTGGCGCGTCAAGCTAGCTGGTTGCCTATCCTCGGCCCTGCCTGTCCTCTCAGGAGTCCTCAAGGCTCCATTCTGGGCCCCATTATTCAGTCTCTTCCTGAACACCCTTCCCAGCTCGTGTTCAGGAAGCTGCAATATCTTGCAGATGATGCAGTCCTGCTCTCCTCGCACCCCAATCGACCACTCTCCAGAACAGCCTACAAACCTCCTTCAGCCAAGCTGAAAAATGGTTCCTCGACCACCGCCTGGTCCTGAATCTCAAGAAAACAAAGTCAATGATCTTCACACACCGCCAAAGTAGCTCCAAAAATGCCCCCCTCTCCATACTTCCCAACACCCTCCATCCCCTTGAGCAGGTGTCAACTTACAAATATCTGGGGATCACCTTTGACTCGGCCTTCTCCTTCCATACCCATATCAGTGCCCTATCCTCTGCCATGAACACCCGGATTGGGCTCCTCTATCGTCACAAAGACTGCCTCCCTGGCTTCGCCCTACGGTTGGCCATTACTTCCTCCATCCTGTCACTAGTTGACTATGGCCTCCCCATATACGCAGCTGCTGGCCCCACTACCCTCACCAAAGTCCAGACCTCCATCAACAAAGCCTGTAGGCTCCTGGCCGGTGCCCCAAGTGGAACCCACACATGCCAGCTCTATGCCACCACGAACATACTCAATCTGGAAGAACGTCTGCAATATCACACTGGTATACTAGCAAAAAAGACTCTTCTAGGTCTGTGTCCCCCTGGTGTCACTGCTCTACTCCAGCCTGCTTCCCACTCAACCACCACCCGTGCCGCCTGCAAGGCTGCCTTCCAGGTGCCTAGAGCCAGGACCACCCTTGCCCAAAGGTCCTTTTATTACAGAGCACCGTCCTGGTACAACTCCCTCCCCAAGCACATCTCAAACACCCCTAAAATTGGTCAGTTCAAAACTGCCCTGCGCAACCACCTACTTGGCACTCAGAAGTGTACGTGCCTACGGTAAGGCCATCCACTGCTCTCCAGCCTCGATAGCCTGCCCCACTCCATTTTTTCTCTGGAGTTTGCCTGCATGACCTACCAGGTTTTAACAGTATTCTCCGCTCTGTACTATGGTAATCTACCTATTCTTTATGCTATGTATAATTTACTCTGTAAAACACATATGTCTTATGCTATGTATAATGTATGTACGCACCTGTATTGTTTCACCCTGTCTCGCCGCACTACTTGTTGTCTCCCCTTCCTGTGGCGAGGTGCCTTTGTAAATGAGTCTGTGACTCAAAGGTTGTAAATCCGATTTATGAACTAAATAAATAAAATAAATAAATTCTTTCACTCTGCCAGTTAAACGTTTAAGCTACTTTGCATGACATGCATTTTATTGAAGTGTTGCCTGATGCCCTTACTTCTCTACTTCAATACCATAACATCCCTTTTTGGGGAGGCAAAAACCCTGGGAAAAACCCCAGTAGGGAAAAACTGGGAAAAGTCTTTCCCCAACATATAATGCAGTCAACCATAGGGAGTAAAAGGGGGCCTATTAATCCATCTCGCCTCCTGAAATGCCAGGGGGATGGGTGGGAGGGTGATCTGAGGGAGGATGAGCAAGAGGCTGGAAACCAGCCACCCAACCTGACAGTTTATTTGTCCCTCATGGACCTTGCGGAGGGCTAGCTCTGTCCTATAGCTGCCTGTGTCCAGAAGCAGCTAGCCACTCCCATGGGCTGGTTTCTAGCAGCCTCTGATCACCGGCCATGGAGGGGGAAGGGCCCCCCCAGACAAAGGGGTGGTTGCTGCAATGCTTTGGCAGCCTAAGCATTGTCTGGTAGGCCCCCATAGCTCCCCCCCTTCCATGGTCAAGAAAGATGCAACACAGTTCTTGGAGGAAATGGCCACAGCCATGTTTTATTGTTTACAATTTTAGATATAAATCTTTAATAAGTCATCAATTACTTTTTATAATTTTTTACTTTAGATTAATACATTATCCAATTAAAACTGAGCAGCAGGTGCTGCAGGGAGGAAGAGCATACCCCAGACCTCAGCACCACCTCCAACTTGGGAGACCCCTTCGGGTGCAGGCCAAGGCATCCCTCTGCAGTAGCAGGACAGGTCATATGGCCAAGGTTTTGATGGCTGCCCCCGTCTGGCATCACTGACTTTGCAGTCTATGCCACTGAGGTTGGACCTAGACCCTCCTGTGTGGGTAAAGGTCTTGTGGTCCACCATGCTCACGTTGACCTGGGCACCATGACACCTTCAGGAGAAATGGCATCCTCCCCTATTTTCTGCTACTTCCTTCATGCACTCCTCCCACCAGAGGATGGACCCTGTCTAACCCTCCAAGCCCTCTGCTAAATCTTTTCCTCCAATATTGTTTTAACATTGTGCAGTAATCTATCCAAAACCTCACCCTGTAGCTGACCCTCTGGGCCCACCTCCAGTCACTGGTGAGTCCAGTAAATATTGTCATGCCTCAATACAATGCACCCCAGGGCTTCCATAAATGTTCCCATCTCCTTGTTGATACACATGCAAGCCCGATTGAGTGTGGGCACCTTGCTTGCGTGAGCCCATTGCTCCCTTATCAACAAGTGTGACCAGATGAGACAGATGCCAGACCACTAGCCCTTGATGGTCAACAAGCCATCCTTCATCGCCAGCAGCAGATTCAGTGTCTTCCTGCGGCCCAGGTCTTCTCTGCCCAAGTGAATCAACAAGATGTGAGATGCGTTCCCTCGATCAGCCTCCCTTTGCAATTGTGGAAGCAACCCCTCCGAGAGCAGACCCTTGGTCCCGAACCACTCAATCCAGATGACCTCCTATGGCATAGACAGGATGCTTCCCCCAAGCTGACAGACTGCCCTCTGAGCTGCCCACCAGGCAAATCCATGGCCACATATCCAAACACACACAGTGTCTTCCCCAGGTCCTGTAACATACAATAAACAGTTACTGCAAGTGTGGTCTCACATAATGCAGGAATGCCCCAGACTTCCACCGTCCAAACCCCTGAATCTCAGAATCTGAAAAGCCCCTATGTGGAATGAATGTGTTCCATAATCCCCAGCTGGTAGCCCCAGCCATTGCACAGCCTTCTGCAGGATGAACCGGAATTGGTAAGCCATCACTGCAATGCCACCCTGATGCCTGAAGAAGACCTCGCCATTCGTGGAGCAGTGTGTCTGATAGTCGGCCAAAGAATGGGCTATGTGCCACTGCTCTCTGGCTGGAGCTTTATTATTTATTGAATTTTGTGGAGCCAGTAGGCCAACTGAGACTAGAAGTCCCTTTTTCAGGGGTGACTGTGGGAGGGGGGATACAGATGATAAACAGATTAAGCAGTGCATTAAGCTTCTTGAACTTCATGTCAATGGTCTGCTCCCTTCTGCTCTGTCTTAGACCTAAGGAGATGCAGGAATACCCTGTTCCCTACTGTCACAACATCCTTTGACATCAGGCCCTGGGTGCCTCGGTCTCTGAAGCATTTTGTTAGCTCTGAGACCCTGAAGGCCCCAAAGCAAGTGACCATGAACATGGTGCTG
The DNA here is from genome assembly GCA_016271365.2 of Neoceratodus forsteri. NCBI lineage: Eukaryota > Metazoa > Chordata > Ceratodontiformes > Ceratodontidae > Neoceratodus > Neoceratodus forsteri. Next base: position 1,357,142,834 of record CM057452.1, read on the forward strand.
AACAGCTAGGCTTCATGCTCATCCCTGCAAACGCTGGGCAAGAACCCCCAGATGGCTTCTAACTTAACTGGTGTAATAGGCCTTCTCACATCAGGAGTAGAGATGACATCTCTATGCCAGCCTTCCAATAGCTTTCTCACCTTAAAGGCATCCAAGGTGTCTGCCAGACCCATGGCTTTCATCACCCATGACAAGCCCATTAGCTGATGTGCCACTATGCCTGGCGAGAGACCCACTGCTCTTCCTACCATGATATAACTGCAAAGCTGATCCACCAAGATGGGCCAAACATCTTTCCACCCCTTGGCCTCTTGTGTGGCTAGGTAACGTTCGACCCCAAGGTAGCACGCCTCCTTTATACTTTGTGCAATGGAGTTACCTATGCATTTCCAAGCCTGTCGGTTACTACCTCCCACAGGAAAGGGGGCACCTGCTGTGGCTCCATGTCCACTCTTGGCATCAGACTGAAGAATCTGTCCCACTATGAACGAGATAAGGCATCAGCAATGCCGTTATCAGTTCCTGGGACTAATATAGCTTGGAATGTTAGGTTAAGCAACATACACTTTAAGACAAATACCCGCATCATGTCTCCTATTGGTCCCAGTTGTCCCAGCTGCCTATTGATGGTATGGACCAACCTCATGTTATCTGACCTGAAGTGCAGTACCTGGTTATGGAATCTGTGACCCCAGCTGCACAGAGCCACTACAACTGGGAAAAATTCCAGCAAAGTATTCTACTTCCCTACCCCAGCCTCTAACCTAGCCAGTGGCCACTGCCTGGTGCACCACTGCCCCTGGAAATAAGCCTTGAACTCCAGACCATCCACTGTTTCACTGTACAGCTCCTAGGGAGTACACCCCATGGCCCTTGAAACAAGGCTGTCTTGTTGAATTGGTCTAGAAACAGCTGCCACACCTGCAAGTCCTCCCAGAATTGCTTTGTGACATGGATCCTGTGACGGGGTCTTGTACAGCTTGTTCCCCTCCTGGCCAACCACTGCATGAAAGTCCTCCTCACCAGTATGACCATGTATGCGAAGTTGAGGTGCCCAACTAACTGCTGTAGTACCCTCAGCAAAACCTTTCTGCTCCCCAATATCCTAACCAACAGAGACTGAATCATGGTCAATTTATCCCGCGGCAGGTGACACAGCTTAGAAACATAGAATTTGATGGCAGATAAGGACCACTTGGCCAACTTAGTCTGCCCATTTTCTTACCTAACAGATAAGCTGCAGATCCTAGTTAACTAACAGCTTACTTCCACCTACCCCCCACTAGGACTGCCTTATGTCTGCCCCATGCATTCTTAAATTCCCCCACTGTACTTGACTCCACGACCTCCTCAGGGAGCTTGTTCGTGGAATCAATTTCTATATCCAAGAAAGTGAGTGAGGTTCCTGGGGGTTTTAATTTTTTCTTCACTAAAGGAACCCCAAACACTCCATGTACATGTTCAAGGCCTGGACTAAGTCCCCAAACACTAGAGACTCGGGCCCACAAACAAGAAATCATCGAGATAGTGTATTGTGCTGTCAATGCCCACTGTCTGTGCAGTAACCAAATGCAAAAAGGTGCTGAACTTCTGAAACATGGCACAGGCCACTGAGCAGCCCATAGGCATGCAGTTATTCACATAATTCTCATTCTCAAACCTCATGCTCAACAGTACCCTATCCTCCTGGTGCACTGGCAATAACCTGAATGTGGACTCGATGTCCACCTTGGCAATAAGGGTGTGTGGCCCTTCTGTCTGCACCATGTCCACTGCCCCAACAAATGACTGGTAGTGAACCGACAAGTACTGTTGGTTGATGTGATCATTCACTGAGTCCCCCAGTGGGTGCGACAGGTGATGAATCAGCCTGTATTTCCCCTGGACCTTCTTAGGCACTAGGCCAATCAGTGATACTCTTAGGTTGAGCAGTGGTGGCCTGGGGAAGGGGTCACTCAACCACCAGAGCCGACGCTCTTTTTCCAGTTTTCCCTGCACAACATAGGTCAGGTCTCTGGCCGACTTCAAGTGCTCCTCTTCATTTTACTGGCAACGACCGGAGTACAGGATCCTTAAGCCCTCCAAAAACCTCACCCCCAGCAATTGTCCTGCTGTCTTTTCTAGCCAGGGCTTAATCATTTTTATCCTTACCATGGGAAGGCTTGCCACTCGGGGGCTTGCCATAGTGGTCCTGCCCCCCTCCCAAACCTCTACCTCCCCTAGTGGAGGTTCACTGGAGAAATGGGTGCTGTTGGCCACAGGACAAACATGCATGTTTGAACCGGCAGCTGGGGTGGGAGCAGGACAACTGATTGTATGCATAATACAGCTGAGAGGAGGTGCTGAGGCGTGAATCGGGAGCCCACTGTCAGTATGCTACACTCCCCCACCCTGTATGACATCCAACATCAATGGCATGTCCAGCTTGCCCCAGCTGATGACTGGATCAAATTGCCATCTATGATGAAACTCCTTGTCATAATTCAGCCAAGCCATCCCTCCTTTCTTGTGATGCATCAAAGAGATGCGGTGAATATAGTTCAAAATCTGTTGTCGTATGTTTGGAGGACCTTAATCTTTTTGTGTTCTTGGTCATCCTCTTTGTCCTTCTCCTTTTTCTTCTCCATGATGTCAATGAGGTGATTAATCAGGAAAAATATATCAACACATTCCCTGTCCCTAACCTGTTGTTAATTTTGTCAATTAATTGAGTCCCCACTGGGGAGTCTATATCCACATATGGGTTCACTGGCAGAGGAGCCACCGGCTTGTCTGGTCCCTGGCTTTCCAACCCTGTGTCAGCCCCTCCTGCAGGCGGAGGCAACACCCAGTTAATAATCTCTTTCACTAGGTCCGTGACCACCACCACCAACTGCTTCAAGTGGTCATCAGTTGCTGCCCACAGACTGCTGTCTGGCAAGGGCAGTTGTCTGCCCCTCTCCTCCACTTCCACTCTGTCAGGGGTACTCCCAGTTTTGTCACTATCTGAATCCAGGGTAACTGCCACTATTGTACCCTCGACCTCGCTATCTGCTGACTCCTCCCATCCTGAGAACTCTTCTCTCACTGCCCCCAACATCTGCCTTTCCTGGCTGGCCCCCAATAGTGGGCCCTTCACACCTGCCTTACCTGCCAGGTGGGATAGTTTAGCTGGTGGCAGTGACTTTCGTCTGTCACACCTGGACAGCTGGTTCTGATCCCTGTACATTTTATTGTTGTAAATATAAGAAATTAATCTATGATGGACTGTGGCAGAGGGAGGTGCTGGTTGCTGAAGCTGACACTTCAAACCCTTCCTAGGGATAAGTTCAAAAGACAGAACATTGTTAAACTGCAGATATCTGGGGTGCAATTATCCTGTCAATTTGCTCTGATCCCAGGAAATAAAATTAGCCATTCATGACATCCTCAGGGAAATGCTTTGATCTGCACTAGATGTCCTGAGAAAAGGGACACTGGCCAGTGTTATGAATAACCTCCCAGGAAATCAGATCATTTCACCAAAGAGACCTTTGATGTGTAGATGCCAAGGCCCAGACAGCATTAAGGAATCAAATACACTTTTGCTTTGAATAGACAGTGACTTGTATCAAAGAAACTTTTGATGTCTAGGGGAAAGCAGATCACAGACTGGTTTCAACTAGTTACATAGAGAGGAGATTTATTATGTCATCTCTTATTTTTTTAAATACCTTAGTAGGCCATCTTAGTATTATAAAATATAGATTTTGTTACACCAAGGTGGAGTTCAGTGACCTCAGCGAGAAGGCCGGCTCAGGACTGTTTTTAACATACTGAGAAGACCTTGACAGACACTTTCATATTTCTGACTGAGACAAGAGGAACATCAGAGCACTGAAGTAAGGACCTTAGACAAAGATTAGTCTGATTGTTATTATTTGTAGGAATCTGCACTTTTACCTGTTTGTTTTAAGGCTGTATGTGTTGGGATATTTTGTTCTATAATATTTTCTGTTTTCCTATTTTTAAAGTAAAGATATATATTTTAAAATGGAGACTGCCTGGAGTGCCTTGACATTTCTTTTTATTTAGGTGAAGCTTTTGAAGGTTATAGTTAACACTGTGTATGAACTTATGGTTATACCAAACTGGGAAACAGATAGAGTTTTCTAAGGTCTTGCACAGAGTTCTAAGGGTTAATTCTGTAGACCTGGTTAGGTGCCTGTAGGCAAAGATATCTGCCCCTGAAGACAGAATTATCTGAGCCTAATAATTAGGTACGCTAACAAGAGGTTATCAGTTTGAATCCCTCCAGAACTTGAGACTAAGGTGACTCAAACTCAGAAAACAGACAAGAGGGTTACCTTGTACTGTTCACTGTCCACAAATCATATGCTGAGAGGTTGGCACTTTGGGAGTAGAGGGCTGACCAGTTGAGTGAATTTGTGACAGAGGCCACCCATCATCTTCTTCCTGTTGGGTGTAGTGGACTCCTTCATTCCATCCAGGCACATTTTCAGCCAGGCCGCTCCATTCTTCCTATACAGAGTACGCAGCTTGTCTTCAGCTGCTGCCATTGCCTTGGATGTGGGCATTCGCTTCCTGGCAGACATGTTCTGAAATGACAACTAATACTCACCCTCAAACAAAACATGATTAGTGAGTGTTACGACCTGACTACTCCTGACATAATTGGGGGATTTCTTGCCTTCCTGATGTCTCTTCCATCTTGGGGGTGTCCAGTTACATGTGGGCCTGTAATTCGCTACTCGAACAAATATTACTGTATTGGACACTGATAATGTATTGTTATTTCCCAATGTTATGCTACGGTTTATTGGCCTTTGTTTAAACCATTACATAATCTTACAATGCTGAATGCTTGAACTATCCACATACTATTGTAACTGATCATAATACACCACCCTCTGTAAGACCCTTGTTTCTGGGTCGCACCGTGTGATGAGCCAGTTGTCCAGTACACCCTTTTGATGCACATTACAATAAACAAATTTATGATACACAACTTTCCTTTTTCTTATCTATTTATTTATTTATGATTATATATATATGTATTTTTTTAATACAAAGGGGGGTTATCCCCCAAGGAGGAGAGCAGGAGCCAGTCTCGCCTGCCAGGTGGAATCTGCATGCCCTGACCCATACACAGGAGTTGGAACCACTCACAATGCCTCCAAGACTGGATCCATGTCATGTGACATGCTCAAGCTACCCAAAGGCTGTCATGGAATTCAGACCTGGGTCCATTTGGTCCCAAGGTAAATGCCCTCGGTGATGATACATTTAGTGCTTATGACATGCAGACTGCCTACTGGGTTAGCATTTCAATCCTCGAATTTTGACCCTAAGTTAAGCAACCTGCTTAGTATTCCCTTGCACCAATGGGGTTAGATGAGAATCCACCCAAGCATGAGCCGACTCATTCCGCACCCGAGAGAAATGAGACTTAGCCCCTGGCTCTGCTGGCATACCTAGACCTCATCGCTGATCCCAGAAACCTCTGCCTGAACTGCAGCTCATTTATCTATTTAATTGACTTATTGTGCCATGATTCACTTAACTGGGCCTTACCAGCTGGAGGCCCATTCAAAATAGCCACCATCCTCTCCCAAGTGTTCCCACAAGACCTGCAAGTGCTGTATGCAGGCTGGGCCCAGATCTTGAGGGAAGCTCAGAGCAGTGCGATAGCTGAATCCAGCCAATCACTGGCCAATGGCAAGCCCAGATAAATGCCGGGAATTGTAGTTCCACATAACAGCTGCCAGATGGACATGCCTGAGTCATTAGACCCTGTGCCTCCTGTGTTGCTCTTTGTCTTTTGGGCTGGAATGTGGCCACCCACCACCATGCCACTAGAGCCATGAGACAAACTCCCCAGCTACTGAGTGGCAGAACCAGCAGCCGCTCTTGGATCCATCGCAGGCTGGTTGACCAAGGCTACTAGGTCCCCACTTAGGAGCATCCCAGACCAGCCACCTGTTTGCCATCCCTCTGAATGTTCACTGAGTCCTCAAGTCATATGGGCAGTACCCGGGAGAACTGACTGAAGATGCCACAAGTGGGAGCAGTGGAAACCTATCTCCCACAAATCAGCCCCACTCACCAACCACTACGGCAGAGAATCCTGGATGCTGAAGCTTCTGGAACTCCTCCAGCACAAATAAGGACTACACACCTTATGCAGCTCAACAGGGGAACAGAACCAGAACAAGTAGGGGAAGCTGGGAGAGGGTCCATCCTCAGCTGCTGAGATGAGCATTCTCAGGCCACGTGGGACCAGCTAGCCCTCTGCCTACTCACAACAGACCTAGTCACCTGAGCAGCTGATAGTTTTTAAACAGGTAGACCCACTTAAATAACCAATGCCTGATATGCAGGGCAACCCAGGGTCCATAATAATGGGGCCTAAATGAACCAGGTGGTAGATTTGCTGTCCCACGAAGACTCCCTCCCCCAGGCCCCAGCTATCTTACCTGAATCCTGAATCTGGTAGCCGGAACTGTTGATCCGAGGGAAGGATGAGCAAGAAGGCTGTAAACCATCCTGTCTGCCAGTTTTATTCATCCCCTTCCCTCTGACCACCCCCCTTCAGAGGGGCTAGCTCAGTCCTATAGCTCCCTATGTCCAGAGGCTGCTAGAGACCAGCCCATGGGAGTGGCTAGCAGCCTCTGATCACTGATCATGGAGGGGGGAAGGGGGCCCCCCAGACAAAGAGGCAGCTGCTGCAATGCTTTGGCAGCCTAAGCAATCCCTGGGAGCTATGTTTCTATGCTAGAAGGGGGTCTATGACAATTTGGTCCTGTCAATTTGTGCTGCATAAATACACTCCTGACGATTAGCTCCCATGTCAATTCACTCTTCACACTCTCACTCCCGGTCATTTGGCTCCGACTACTGGCATCTCTTAGTAACAGCTCTTACTTAGCCAACATGTAACTATAAGTGTAACTGTGGAGTATTATTACTGCACTAAGATCTGAAGGTAAGGTCTCAAAAAACATTATTACAGAAAAAGCATTGTCACCAGTCATTGTACAAATATTATCTAGCCTAAATAAACAAACTATGGAACTATTTAAATAAAAACTAAACCCAATATTCTTCAGATAAATTGATTTGGAGTTAAATAATAAAATAATAACATGTCCAGAACATCCAGAGTACTGGAGAATAATTTGAAATCAAGAGCTTCATACGGTTAAACATTGTGACTATTTTAGTAAATGCTGAATAGCAACAACAACACCAGGTTCGAAACACCTTGGAGAAGTAGTGAAGTTCTCTTTCAGTTTGATTTTGAGGAATCATTTTTAAAGCTCAGTTCCAATAGTACCATCATGAAACATAATAATGAATGAGATCTAACCATCAAGGTACTTTTAACTTCATAACTTAGACCATAACAGAAAGAATCCATAAAATCTGTTAGCACAGGAACAGAGGTGCATTCTTCCTCGTGTTGTATCCCAGATACACCAATAGCCCCAGTCATAGTTTAGTTACATAAACTCTAAGAGCCATTAAATAAAATGCCCCACTAATGTTTCTGATTTTGATTGCTTTGAACAGTACAACGCAAGGGTTTATTAAGGGAGCTGCTGAGTCAGGAGCTAAAAGACGTGGAGCGAGTTGCACCTGGAACGAATTTGACAGGGGCAAATGGTTGGGAGTGAGTTGTTGGGGAACAAATTGATGAGAGTGAACTGACATGCTCCCGCTAGAAGGGAATGCATAGTAACACTCCTTGTTTGCAAACTCTGAAAACTGATAGTTTGGTGCACCAAAAACATTAAAACCCTTAAAATTAAGACAAAATGCACACAAGTAAAATGTTCTAGATAGCTATGCATCTGTGGAACTGTGAAGTTTGTCTCTTAATTTCCCCAAATTCTGTTTTGTTTGCAAACAAGCTACAAATCACATTATATGAAGGCATTAGTAAAATAAATGTGCAGACCTCATTCTTTTTGTTAATATAAAAATAAATATGAATCTTTGCACATAAATGAATAAATTCTGTACATTTTGTACATAAGAGCTTGTTTTCCATGTAAGATGTAGACCTTACTAGAGGAAAGTTCTAGCAAGCAGAGTGTTGTTGGATCCTTCTCTTGAGCTACCCAGTGTCCTTGTAGGAGCCAGCCAGCCCCCTTTTCCCTAGATTTATTTTCTAGCCAGGTGAGGGGAGGGACCAACTCCCAAAGTACACTTTAATTTTATTAATAAAGAACTATTATTTCGTTTTAGACATCTGAATGTACAAAGATGTGTTTACATGTTATGCTTTACTGTTTGTACATTAAAAATAAGATGTTTTGAAAGAACTGCATTTGAAAAGACTGAATGGGCGGAGTCTAAGGTGGTGACTTTAAACTTTCCAAGTATAAAGGAAGGCACCCTAGATAGCTAGAACAGATCAGTTGTGGGTTTAGCATAGTACTGACCCTGGTATGGGAAATCTGCAAGCCTCTTTCAGATCCCAAAAGAAGGTTGGGCTATTTCCCAACTTGCAGCAGTCTTCTAAAGCTGAGCAGTCATGATGCTGTAATATCACTAAAGATTCTGGATGTTATTTCTTTTATTTATTTTTCTTTCTTTTGTCATACAAAGTCCCCATTTTTGTTTGTTAACCTTTAATAAATAACCAGCTTGGCACTTCTTTAGCTTTGCTACACCTGATTTCTGTGTCCATCCATTTCTCATTGCCTCCGACACAGATAAGTTACATGTATTATGCTGGTTTTATGTGATAAATGCAATTCCCTTATGGTGCCGCTCATTAGAGCGACAAACTATTCACCCATGCCAAAAGAGCAACTGTTCCGTAGACAGACTGCTGCTAGCAGTGATGGTCCTCTAAAACAAACCACAGCTCATTCTTTTGTGTGGTGGGCTTCGACCCCACACCACCCAAAATAAAGATTATCAACTCCAGGGGGGAGCAGATTTAGAAGTAATAGATACCCCCGGAAGCAAAAATGTGTTGCCCGCACTGGGATCCAAAACTGGCCCTAGAGGCAGTAACTCATGCCACTACATCGCAAGGACAGCTCGATGGAATCTGGTCAAATTCTCTCTTTCATCCTCTGAATAGTGAGTGCGGCGTGCATCCCTCTGCACTACACTCGCTATACCAACACACAGCCCGTTTTTCATACTCACTCTACATACGAGTGGTATTATTGAGTCATTCATTCTTGTAGCACTCACTAATATGCGTTCATATTGGGTGCACCCATTACACTGCTCGCTGCCCCTCTGTTTACTATATGAACAGTCCTTTCTGACCACTGCTGCTGTTTGATAGAACATTGTTAGCCTTCTTATTGTCCTGTTTATACAGACTCATCAGCCCTTACCTCTGGCCCTTCCCCATAATCCTCAGGGTCAGGGGAGAAAATACAGTGGTGCTGTTATAATTTGTTAATGTTAAACATATGGAGGCTGCTCTGGCTGCTGTTGGGCTGGGCATACAGTCATCATATTGCTATTGAAATTACATTATACTACTAGCACTAAATATACCACCAACAGTTTAATCTGGTACAAGGTCAATTGGCATTCATCTGTATCCCCCTCCCCCGGGTCGTGCCTGAAAATAGGCAGGATTTGTCTAGTGCACTTACCTGGTCAACAACAAAAACTAAAAAAAAAAAACTACATTGCTTTATGCAGTAGATCTGCTGCGGCATTCTGCAGAGTACTGCAAAATGCTGCAGAATAGAATTTCATCCTGGGGGACTCCACTGTAGATTTAGTCCTATGTCAGTGGCATGCAGCTGTGATCTCAAGTGTGTCCTGTGCAGCAATGTAAAAAGATGCTTGCACCCTCCCCAGTGCCTTGTCCCCTCTACAACAGTTCATCAGGGACTGGGAGCTAGAAAGTCTATATTGTGTTGGCCACAATATTTAATTTTGTTTCTGAGATGGGGAGCAAAGGTAAACTCCCAGTTCAGGAGGAGGAGGCTATACTGTAGTAACACAACAGTTCAAAAGATGGCCTTGTCTGTAGTAATAATGATAAAAGTTGTGAATCTGTCCTTTTTGTACATATAATGCTGCATTCTCTTCTGAAATTGTACAGGCATCAAAGAATGTACAGTAGCAACATTACAGTCACATTACATAAGGTGTTATGTGTTGCAGGTTTGTAGTGCATTGTTAGTCTGAGAAAAGTCCAGAAAGTGTTTTTATTTGTTTACCTAATGAAGAGATGGAGAACCTGAAAGCTTAGTAAAGATGCTTCAATTAGTCTCACACCATTCAAGCCATCATATTTCATGGAGCTTTGATGATGTTGCCAAAGCTTTGATATTCCTTTTGGCTCTTGTATTGAATAGCACCACGAAATTAGAGTGGGTTATTAGTTGATGAATTATTTGTAAGGCTAAGGATATTTTTTTAATTAAAGAGCAGCTCTGTACTTCAGCATTTGCTTTCACAAATATGATATTTCAGCTGTTACAGTTTACTACAGAAATCGGGCTAGATTAACAAAACACTTTGGCCCAGATATTCAAACTGCGCCCAAAAAGTGCACAACAGCAGGAGCAAGCGCAAGTCCATTGCGCCCATGTGCAAGAGGCATGATATTCAAAAACTGCACAGGTCAAGATGCACCTATAGCCGATGCATGAATATCGCACCACCTGCGCCATAACGCAACTAGGGAGGTGAAGCTGAGCAGTCCAGATGCACCATAGTGCAACCAGGGATGCCTTCCAGCAGCAGGGCAGCAATGCAACAGCACAACCAGGGATGCAGGGGCCCACCACCCATGCCACAGATGGGCAGAGGAACACACAGCAGAAAATACATCGTCCCCCCACACCCCATGCACTGCACAACTGGGGGAGGGCTGGAATAACCACTGGCCCATGGAGACCAGCAACCAACCCACAGCTGGGCCATGGTGCCCCATCACACCCCCTGGCAAGCTGTGACTGGCACACAAGAAAGGCTGACCACCCCGTGCCACACCATCCCATCAATGCAGAGCACACCCTGCACCTTGACCCCCAGACACCCTGCCCTGGAGCAGCGTCCACCAGTGCAAGATACCCCATGCATGCCACCTCCCCCACTGTGACAATGCAACCCTGTGCACCACAGAACCATGCAAGGCAGCCCCACCACGAGCACCCATCAGTGGGTGGCAGCACACAGTGATGCAATGACTGCATACACAGTACCACCACGTACATCCCCACCTCAAGGTACAGCTGAGAGACCAACCATGCGTCGGCACACGAGGTACCCCAAACATAACAGAGCATGCACCAGATCCCACCACCAGTGGTACAGCACCCTGCACACCCTCCCAAGGACACACCCTGACCCAGCACTGGCCACAACAGCCAGGGCAGACACCCACAGTGGTGCATGGAAGCATGCACCACACAGGATGCAACACAGTGCATGGACAAACACCCACCCATACCCAAGGTCACACCAACACAGGGACACAGTAGCCAGCAACCAAGCCCCCAGTGTGTGGCAATGGAAATGTGTACACATGGCCAGCACTTCTCCATGGCACAGGAGTGCCAGCCACCCTGTGCAGACACTGTGGAACTGTAAGCCACCAGCATTTTCCTGGAGCACAAGTGACAGACAGTGGTGCACATCCACTGCAACACACACAAGGCACAGCATGGAGGTGGGACAACAATAGCGGAGGCCACAGTGTCACCCGAGGCAGACATGCACCACACCAGTGACAGGAGGCAACCCAGCATTGTGCCGGGTACAGTGGCTGTCCTGCATGGACAGCCACCACTGACATGCCAGAGGACTGTGCAGGTCACAGACATGCAAGAGTGTCAGCTGCACAGGCCATGGATGAGCTGACAGGTGCACCATGGACACAGAGCATGCACCATGGACCACTGCACACAGTCATCCAGTGCACAGGGAACAACACACACACCACAGACAGTGACTGATAGCTACTCCCACACCATAGTCACTTCCCCATGAACACACACACACGCACATGACTGCACCACCCCTGACGCCATGTACACCACTGCAGCTGAGCACCTATAGCCTGCTGCAAAACAGAGACCACCACATTAGGTATATCAAAGCAAATGTATTGTAAAAAATCATGCAAAACTATATACATATATTTACAAAAGGTTGGGGGGAGGGACACAAACAAGGTGAGGGTGGGTAAGGGGCAGGAGTGAACAAATGGTTGAGGGAAGGAGGGGTGTGAGGGTGGGTCCAGGGGGGTAGGGAAAATCAGGGGCATTAGTATGCTCAGCGGGAGCCCAGCTTCCCGCTCTGGCTGCTCCTCCTGCCATGCTGCCGTCGTACTCCAAGCCAGTCTATTCTTTCCAGGATCTCCAGGGAGGCCCTGGCAACATGTAGGATCTCGTGTAGTGTTGCTCTGATTTCCTACAGCTGCCATCCCCCTAAGACAAGGGAGCAGAGTCAATAGGTGTGAATGCACAGCCTCATGCAGCCTACCCACTGTGCATGGCATACGGCCGTGAGACATGCCTCTGTGATGGTGTGTGACCACCCACAGTGATCACGTCCACAAGACCTGCCCACCCAGGTGCACACAGCCATGCGGACTGCTGCACACACCCACCGGCCAAGTCCTGCACAGCACCACCATGGCTGTTCAGTGACGTGGCTGTGTGTTGTGAAGGCAGTAGCACAACCATGTACCCGGTGCATGCGACCACCATTGATGCACTCCCAGACACGCAGTGCCACTGGACAGTGCTGACTGTAACAAGTTGCGTGCATGGCCGTGGTGTCAATGGATGGTGGCCATGTCCCACTGCCCACCCTGTTACACAGCATGCAATAGTAATCATGGATGTAAGGCACTCACCATCATCAGGCTGGTCCCTGCGCCTCTGCGGACCTTCGCCCCTCCCGGACTGATGGTCCTTCTGCTGGTGCCTCCTCTCCCTCGCTAGCCAGCGCTCATCTGGGCCTAAGGTGCAAACATGGAGAAAGGAACATCAGTACAATCTTGTAGCAAAGTTCCCCCCCCCCATGTGTGTGCAATCCCACACAGCCAGACCCACCACCCCACACCCTGATAACACCACCACAGCCAACACGGATGCCCCCCCCATGTGCTGGACACATGCAACCATGATACCTGAATGGAAGATAGAAGTGTATGGATGTTTCACCTACCTGGCCATGGCACCGTGCCCCTCCTGGCCTGTGCCCGCAGGTGGGCAAGCAGGTCCGGGTCCCTCTGCCTCAGGTCCCCATATCTGTGGCAGCACTGCTCCGCCATCTGCCCCATACCAGTGGCCTCCTCCAGGGCATCCGCCACCTCCTGCCACACCTGACTCCTGGCCCTGTCCAGGGGTGCCTCACCAAATAGTGGGCCAACAAGTGGCTCCACAATGGCAACCAAGTTTGCCATCTCCACCTGGCTCCACTGTACTGCTCTCCTCCACGCCATCTCTACTGCTCGGTTAAGAAAAAATGGCGCTCTGCAGCATGGTTCAGCCACGTGTAGATGCTGCATTGTACAGCGCTGCCATTCCCTATTGCGCTGTCCATGAGCAGCGCGATAGTGATGCACCCATGCCTGACGCATGGTGCTAGGTGGCAAAGGTCGGGCACAGGGTCAAGGGTCTCTGGCGCACAGACAGCCACAGTGTGATTGGAACCCAATGTGTCTAGCGTGATTGGGTGCCTGAGTGCCACCTCTTGTAGCAGCCAACCGTGCTGTTGCCCCAGTGCACCTACGATGCCCCAGTGCCACAGCACCATATAGGTGAACAGTGCTGTAGCGCCACTGGCACAATGGTGGCCGTGCTCTGCATTGCCTCCCACACACAGCATGTCAATAGCGTGGCAGGCACTTGCATCATCAACCATGTGTAATGCGCATGTCACAGAACTGCGCCCTTGGCTCAGCACGTTCAACACAATTACGCAAAGTGCAACAGCGTGATATTCAGCCATCCTATGCAAATCAGCTAATCAGCCATTCAATGGCGCAGTCACTGCATTTGCATCCACTTAAAGATGCGCCTTGCCTCATTTGCATGGGTTGCGCTATAAAAGTGCGACATTGGGCTGCACTGGCCATAGTCGGTTACTGCAGTCTATTGGTGAGTTGCATGCTGTTTGGGAGTGTGGACTGTGGATTTTGGGACATGCATGGGACTGCACAGTCACAGGTAACACCTGTCATTCTCACAGGCTGAATCATGACTGGCGAGTTGTGGAGGAAGAGGAACAGAGTTGGGGGAGGAGGAGGAGGCCAAATTTCACGAAGGCTGAGACGGATGCCCTGTTCAAGGCCTACCTAGACCAGGAGCCGCTTCTCAGCGGATGCCAGGGAAAACCACAGGCCCGTGCTGCTGCATGGGAGGAGGGGGCACGTGCTGTAAACCTGCATGGCAGCCACCAGCGCTCCATACAGGAGTGCAAGAAGAAGATGGGCATAGACAGGAGGAGGATTAAGGAAAGGGTGACTGCCATCAGGGCAGCACAGTCTGCGACAGGTGGGGGACAGCCAGAGGTGCTACACCTGACCCCACAGGGGGAGGAGAGGGTTGCTGGCAGCATGCAGCGTTGCACCATTGAGGGTGTTCTGGGTGGTGGATTCCAGTCGGGTGGTAGCCTGTCACTGCATGGTAGATCATGGTCTGTCTATTGGGGGGGACAGGGTAGGTCACATGCAGTAGTGCGATTTTGTTTTCCCTTACAGCTCCTGAGCATCTGCATGGGTCAGCGGTGGTGGGCCTCTCCACTGAGGCCAGTCAGATGGAGATGGAGGATGGTCCATCCACCTCCACAGGAATACGCAGCTAAGTGCGACAGTGGGCCCGCCTGGATGTCCAGACTGATGTTGTTGGAGCAGGTGCGGAGGAGGCCCTGCCTGTGTCCCAGCATGCCAGCGTCCACGGATGCCAGCATGCTGGGACTCAGGCTGGTGCCAGGTCCATTACCGATGATGATGTCGCTAATGTCATGGGCAGTGACACATGTGTGTCACAGGATAGCCACACAGCAGGTAACATCGCAGCCATGGCTGTGGGTGGTGCCACCGTGGAGGCCTGCATGCCATCACAGTCCCAGCCTGTGCCTGTCAGCACCAGTGGGGTAGCACTGGTGTTTGTACAGGACAGTGGGACTGTTGCGGCCATTGCGGTGACACCATTGAGCCCTGGGGAATGGCAGCCGGGGGGGCAGCATCAGCAGTCAGCCAATGGGCTTGGGGGTACAGTGTCAGAGGGCGGTGTCAGTGCACCGCTGTGGACATGCCCAGGCCTGGCCCTGGTGTGCAGCGCCCACCCTCAAGGGGTGATGAGCATCAGGGCCACGCACACCCTGAGGGATAGCATACCGATCAGGCAGATGACCTCTTGGATGAGCACACCCGCATACTGAAAGCATCAGTCAATCAGCAGATGTGGATTGTAATGGTGGTGGATGCACTGAGTGCGGCTCTGCAGTGGGCAGAGGAGCACCACAGCAGAATAAAAGCTCTGCTCTTGGCAGGGATGGACCGGATGCAGGAGGATGTGACTGCTGCCATTGACAGGCTGGCACATACAGTCACAGCTGCCATGACCACAGGGGGCACACAGTTATTTGCCCATGCGTCGCAGACACCGCACAGTGCAATGTCCAACCCCCGTTCCCAGCGTCATGTGACACCATCCTTGTTGACACCGGATTCAGCTGTGGGCATCCTGAGCATGCCTGGTGCAGGCATATTTGGTGTGCTGCAGACCCCTGAGCGAGCACAGTCGCGTTCATGCAGTGGAACCCCTGGGGGACAATCGGTGCCACCCCATCAGGCCAGTAGTCAGCCTGTCACTGCTGGTGGGTTTCAGCAGGGCCACCCATGCATCCGTGGTGGCTGGAGCAGTGTGGCATGTGATTGACCTGTCTCCCAGGATGGCTACTGTCTGATGCTGCCCTGTGTGCATTGTGTCCTTCAGCGGACAGTGCACAGGTGGGTACCCGGCCCTGCACGCACTCACACAGTTCATCTGCACACCCTCCTGGCTGCTGTCCGCAGTTGTGTGTGCATGATGATGCCTGCATTGCGCAGTACACCAATGTGCAATGGTGCCCAGCGTCTGACACATGCACAATGACAGGCAGTGGGCTTGGTGGTCTGTGGACATGTGTGTGGCTAGGGGTGGTGTTCTGGGTCGGTGTGCCTCCTACCCTTTGTGCATGTCTGGTGAGTTGTGTGTGTGTGTGTGTGTGTGTGTGTGTGTTTCTGTCCACATGCCATGCTAGACCTCACCCATCCCTGGTGGTGTGTGTGGTTCCATGAACGGCCACTTTGCTTGATGGCATGCACCCCAGTGTGTGTCCATGCTTGTTTGTGGGTTGTGCCTTTGCCACTGGTGGTTGCAAATGGCCCCATGACTTACCTGGGTTGGCTGAAGTGCTCCTCTGTGATGGTATCCCGGTGCAGCTGTGCCAGCCGGTGCAGTCGGGGGTCCTTTCGCCCAAGGGGGGGCTGCCCATCACCATCGTCACCGGCATCCTCATTGTCCCCATCGCTGTGCCCCTCTTCAACCTGTATGGCTATCCCACATTCATTGGCCATGTTGTGCAGGATGCAACAGGCCAGGAATTGCCTGCAGACCTTTGAGGGGCTATACTGTAGGGCACTGCCGGAGGTGGCCAGGCAATGGAAACGTGCCTTCAGCATCCCGAACACCCACTCAATGGCATTACATGTGGTGGCATGTGCCTCATTGTAGCATTGGTGCGATGGGGTCACAGTCCGCCGGTATGGTGTAAGCAGCCCAGGATGGAGTGGGTATCCACTGTCACCTGTCTGCAGAGGGTGGAGGTTAGTTTAGTGATCAGCATCGCCCTGCTCTGGGCCATGAAGGCCACTACACATGTCACCTCTGACCATGCCCCTCCCAAGCCCTATGTTTGTCCGTGTGATTTGCATACTCACTCACTAAGTGGCCAGTGGAGATGTCCCCACTCTCGAATCTGTGGCACAGTGCTGACTGGTGCCAGATGAAAGAATCGTGTGCTCCCCCAGGGTGCGTGGCACAGACATTGATTATGCACCCCCTGGCATCGCACACCACCTGGCAGTTGATGCTGGCATAGCCCTTGTGATTAATGTATGTGGCTCCCTCAGGACCAGGTGGTGTGCATATGGCCACATGGGTGCAGTCTATTGCCCCTAGCATGCCAGGCATTCGTGCTACCCTGTGGAACTCCTGTATGTTTGCTGTGTGCTCCACTGGTGTGCTGGGGAAATGGATGTACTCCGCAGCATGTGGCAGCAGTACGCTGAGCAATTGGGTGAGGTGGTGTGACGCGGCCAACTGGGTTATGCCTGTGGTGTCCTCTGTTGGTCCCTGGAAGGTACCCGTGGTGAACAAGCACATGCAAGCTGTCACTTTAGCCTCCACTGACAGGGCATGGCTCCGTTGTGTGGGTGCCTGCATCACATCACTGCACAGACCACAGAGCCACCTCAGAATTGCCCGGTTCAGGTAGTACTGGTCCACGATCTCAGTAGCAGTGTACAGCTCAAAGCTGGTGCGGGCTCGGTACTGCCTGTTGGGGGCATACACCGACGGGGCCTTCCATGGCCACGCCCCCCTGCTGCCCTCCTTCTTACCCCCCTCATTACTGCCTCCATCTGGATGGTGGCACTGGCCATGACCCTGGCTTGTGTTCACCCCCGCAGCAGTTTCTGTGTTCCCCCTGCTGTCCTGGCTGCTACTTCCCCAGCACCGGGAACACCTGACTGTGCTGGCCTCAGTGCTGTGTGGCACTTCCCCCTTCTGCACTGTGGCTGTGGCTCCCCACACCTTCCCTGAGCCTGTGGGATTCAGGTGTCCTTTCTCTGTCCTGCCCTGTGTGTGTGTGTGTGTTGCCTGTGTGGCTGGCTATAGTTCAGCAACATGTGCCTTCCCTGTAGCATTCTTGTGCCTCTCCCTTGTTCCTTTTTATTTTGGCTCATTTCCGCTATGGCGCAACTTCCGCTTGCTCTCTTATTGCGCATGGCACATGTTGAATATCGCACTGTGCCATTTAAGCATGGTTCCTCCCCCTTCAGTTGCACATACATTCATTATCATTGCGCTATTGCTCAGTGTGATTTGGGGGGGGACGCAACTGCCTCCCGCTAACTATCTCAGAATGATGCATTTTTGGACTTGCGCTGGCGTAACCCTATTGCGCATGGTGGAACCCTTCTGAATATCTGGGCCTTTGAAGGTACAAAAAATGAGAAATCCGCAAAAGATTGTGCAGTTGTGAAAAAAGGTAATTGTGCTGTGGTATATTCACAAAATGTTTGCAGCTGCGGGGAAAAAAAGACACAGCAGATTGTAGAAAAAATGCAGCAGCTGAAGTTCTTGTGGAAAAAAAAGCCATTGAAATATATGGCATGTCCACTTAAAGACTATTCTCAGCCATTGTTTTCCAACAGCTGCAGAAACAATGTTGCACACATGCTGCACCAAAGAGAGTGAGACATAACTCATCCAGAGCTAAATGCAATGTACTATCCCTTGAGAAACAAATATAGTGGGGGTTCAGACACCAAGCAACAGCAAACCTGTGGGCCTTATAGTTGTGCCAGATGATAGACCAAAAATAGCAAACATTTCAATTGAAATGCAACATCCCACAATCACGTGACCCTGTGCAGCCCATAAAGGAGTCCCACAGGCAGCAGAGGCAGAGGTGGTAACAGCCAGAAGTGTGTGCTACAGAAGAGGGCAGAACAAACACCCCTGAGAGAGACACAACAAAAGTTGCAAAATGCCACTGGGTGCATGAACCTACTACATGTGGAGCGCACTGCGCAGATATCACCAAGGAATACCTCAACTGCCATGTGAGCTGCTCTTGGCTGGTTAAAGTTGCCCAACATTACATATTGTTGCATGTTTTTATTTATTTTATTGATTCATATCTTTGGTAACCAGGTGAGTGAGCTGATCCAAAGGATTGATTTCAGTCACGACCCGGGCCACACAGGTGGCAGCAAACATTCTACAGAAGTAGTACAATACAAAGAATACAGAGAATACAAAGATATGATCACATCACAGATACAACGTAATTAAGCTAACAAAGTTACAAAACAACTATTGAGCAGTACAAAGTGAACAAATGCACTTAAGAGAAGGATTCAAGGTCATTGCATAAATGGCCACCAGTAGATACATGCTAAAGATGGCAAAACGTACAACTCACACAAGCTAACATACCTAATAGAGGTCGCGAGACAGAGTCAGAGTGCATCAGGGACTGATAAGAGAGCAGGGCAGAACAAGGAAGCAGCAGTACTAGGGAGCAAGGATACATAGAAGAGCAGAGATAAGCAAGGCAGGGACAGATTTTGACCTTGTGACTGTGCAGAAAAACAGTTGCAAGTGGAAACGGTCATGAGCCAGGATCTTAGGTTGGATTTAAAGGAGATGTGGGAGGGGGACAAGCAAATGGATGATGGTAGCCTGTTCCATAGGGATGGAGCTGAGACAGAAAAGGCCTTTCTTCACATAGCACTGATCAGCATGTGCTGCTTTTGTGCAGGGACAGGCAGGCTGGGCTACTGCTGTGGAGCAAGGTCTTACCGGTGCAGCTGGTGCTTCTGTAGTTCCAGTTGTGGGACTGCCTACTGGCCTCTCTGGGAGTGCTGGTTGTACTGTACAGTTTACAAGACTGTCAAAGTCTCCTGCTCAATTTAATATGAATTGTCTGTTGCTCTGTCTGTTTGGCCATGTATAGCAGCTTCAGATCCACACTTGTGGAAATTTTGACTGTAAATATGCCGCACTTGGGTTTCCTTAGTTTTGCAAGCCTTTTTTAGGCATTTGTGGATTTTTTTTCTCTATCTTTGTAAATCTAGCCTTACATTTTTTTTCACTGCAAATGTTCCTTTTCAAGATGTACAGCACATTTTGGTAGTCCATCTAAAAAGTCTATATAGAGAGCATTTTAAAATGTTTGCCTCTTCAACGCAAACATCACAGTGCCTTTGTTCATCATATCATAGTGCTCACCATGACAGCAGACTGTGACATTACAAAACTAATTGTGTGGTTAGCAGGGGAGGGTCAGATACAGTTTGAAAGACTCAGTGAAATAATTCTTGGATTACCTGCAATATTGGGTAGATCAACAGCAGCAGAAAGTAAAAGTAAAATAGCAATTAACTAGAAAACAATAACTTTAAAACCCAACCTGTATAAATCTAGGTACAGATATTCAGAAATGTGCCAAAGGCAGGCACAAGTCCAGCACAGCTCAAATCAGATGCGCTGCAACTCTGTGGGTGCCATATTCAGAAGATGCATAGGCTGCACTGCACTAGTGCAACTTGGCTGAATGTGGCACACATGCACCATGGCACAACCTGAGATGCTCCGGCTCAACCATGGAAGCACAGAGCAGACCTGCACATCAACATCGGGGGGGCAGTGCACATAGAAGAGACCCAGGGACACAGCCAGGGAAGCACAGTGATAATGGCCACAGGACCCGCCCCACCTGCAGGGCATACCAGTGCACACACAGGAACCCAGGAACCATACCCCAGAACACAATTGTGGCACAGCCAGAAGGTGACACGAGGGGACAATGGCCAATGCAAGGCTTCCAAGGGTGCCCCCAGGCACCCAGTCAGCCTGCCATGTCCACCACCATGTTGCAATGGCAGTCCATCCCCAGGACCTTGAAGCCAAATACACCCATGCTCCACATGCACACAGGTAGCCCACATGCTAGACAGTGAATGAGCCAGGACCCAGGCAAAGTGCCAGACCACACAGGATGGGGTGCCTAACAGGAGATGCAGAAGTCCCCACCCCAGCATGCGGATATGACCAGAACAATGACCATGGCTGTGTGCCACCACCATGCATACACCTGCTTCCCACCCCTGATCACCGCCCCATGGAGACCCCAAAGCCACACAGCATACCCACTGAACGGGGGGATGGCCCCCACCATAACATGACACACCACTGTACACAGCAGGAAACCATGGTAGCACCACATGTGTCACCCCCACCCCTGTGCACAAACCATGGACAGACACCAGATCACTGCAGCATGGCTCCACACACCACCTGAAAATCAGACATGGACACAGGCATGTAGGTGTAAAAGGTTTATAAAAGTAGAATGTGTAGAACAATAGAAATCAACAGGGGTCAGGGACAGGGTAGGTACAATGATGGATAAGGACAGGGAACAGGGTCTGTACAGCAGGAAGGGGGAACTGTAGGGGAACAGGGGCAACAGGGGTAACTGGGGCTATATATATCCAACTTCAACAGCGTCCACAGCCGGACACCCCCCCATGCCTCCGTCCACGCCTGTTCACTGCTATCATTTGTCTGATGGTGACCACCACTTCCAGGACACTGCAGACCATGAGCAGGATCTGATACAGGAGCCATGTCTGCACCCTCTGAGGATGTCAGGCCGCTGGCCACCTGACACCTATGGCAAGGGAAAGGACAGGTGATCAGTGCAATGGCCCAGGGAACCATGCCCACCCACAGTGTGCAATGGTCAGTGTGAGCACACCCCTGGAGATCCTGGTATGGACACCGGCAGGGGGGTTTAATGCCAGCCAATAACATGGTGGTGCACAGAGCTGTCAAGGCACATGGCACAGGTGGCCATGGCCATACCCACTCCCCACTGCTACTCCCATGTACATTGAGAATGACCATGACATTGCTTACCTGCCCCTTGTAGTGCAGCTGGCACCAGTTGCCCTCCATCAGGGTGCGCAGCCCTATTCTACTCTGCCTCCACCATGGCCTGCCTGCAGTCCTCTGGTCCTGGGATGGGAAAGAAGAGAGGTGGCCATCAGTACACGATCATGCCAGCTGTTCCCCCCACCACAGAGCCTGCTGTGCACTGGGTATGCCCCTGTCCATCCCGAGGTCTGCATGCCAGCACAGTCGCACCATATGCAGCAGCTGAGCATGATGCATGGTGATGGGCTTGACAACAATGTACCCCACTGCGGGACATGACAGGCAGCGATACTAACACCACGGTACTGCACAAGGGCAAACATGCAACATGTGAACACCTACCTGGCTGAGGCACTGCACCATGCCGGATGCATGCCTGCAGCTCCTGGAGTGGATCAGGGTCTCTCCTCCGCAGGTCACCATAATGGTGCCTGCACTGTTCAGGTGTGCATGGCACACCTGTCCTCCTCTCCAAGGCCTCCGACATGAAGTGCCACACCAGGGCCCTGGCCTGCTGCAGTAGCACCTGCTCAAAAACCTGGCCCTCATAGGGCTGGACAACAGCCATGAGGTTCACAACCTCAATGTCCAACCAGTTAAAGGCACATCCGCCGGTCTCCTGTGCCATGGTCAACATTTGGAGTGGCAATGAAAATGGTGGTGAAAAGCACATGTGTCTGCCACAGGTGCAGGATGTGCAATAGGCTATACATGATCGCTATCACGCAGCATGTGGATGCGTGCCTGGATGCGCAGTGCAGGGCACGTGCACTACTCTGCTGCCTAGTGGGGTCATGGGGTCATGTAGGTGACCTGAGGGTCACAGGTCAACACCCAGCATGCTGTGTGCATGTGCATGATAGTGTGCATGCCAGGATGCACGAGCATGCGCAAAGTCCCACCTGCACCACATGCGCAGTGCTGTTACATTGTGCAGTCCACGCATGTTGCATGACTGTACTGTGGGATGTGTCATGCACATGTGCACTGTTGGCACACACACCATGCATGAGCAAGTATTGTGGCTTTGGGTTGCTCCGGTGTGACACAAATGTGCACAGCGCAAGTCTGCGATATTCAGCCGTGGTATGCAAATAACCTCATGAACTAATGCATGGTGCAGTGGGGAGCATTAGCATATCATTCCAATTGCACTCACCCTCATTTGCATGCGTTGAGCCATTAAAGCATCGAAGAACAGCACAGGTCACAGACCAGTATTGCAACTTTTCAGGTAAGTGACTGGAAACATGGATGAACAGAAGCTTATTGCAACTGCGCAACTGACAGTTGTACCATTCTTTGCTGCCACTAACCCACAGGTGGCAGAATGTCAGGTGAGAAAGGTACAGGGAATCAGGGGCCTGCACGCAAGCACAGGCCCTGCATTACTGCTTCAGAGACCACTGCTCTGTATGAGGCCTACATGGACAGGGAGGGCCTTCTCAGTGGTGTCATGGGCATGCCGTAGGAGTGGGTTGTGGGCTGGGATGATGTGGCGTGGTACGTCAACACCCATGGCTGACACCATCACACACCCCAGGAGTGCAAGAAAAAGATCAGCATTGACAGCAGGCACATAAAGGAGAAGATAGCTGCCATCCTGCTGTCCCACAGGGTGACTGGTGATGAGACAGCAGCAGTGACTCCACTGACAGTCTCAGAGGAGCTGGTGGTGCCCAGTATTAGCTAAGCATCAGTGGAGGGTGTGCCCAGTGGAGGATTCCAGACAGTTGGCAGCCTCTCACTGCATGGTGAGTATGAGCGGGCCTGTGTGCGTGCTACATGTGTTTGCCTGTTGACATGACACCGGCCACTTGTGAGTGTGTCTTTGGCTGCACAGTGGACTTCAGTGTCAATTGGCAATGTCTGCATGCTGGGGGGCATGGTAGGGGGCGTGGGGGGAAATGGTGGAGGTATAGTAGGGGGCCATGGGGGCAGATGGTGGGGAGCAATGGGGGGCCCATGAAAAAGTAACAACACTGACCCTCCATTCTTGTCTTGCAGCACCAGCATGCCTGTGGGCAGGGGATGAGGTGGAGGTGGACGCTGACACGGATGCCCAACCATCAACATCAGTGGGCATCTGGAGCAGGGACAGGCCCTGCTTTGGCATTGTGGGGCATGTGGACATGCTGGACATGGTGTCTGATGACGCCCTTTCTGGTCTCCTGGACACTGACAGCCTGGAAGTGCTGTGTGCTGAGGTCCAGCTAGGGATGTTGTCAGATACCGATGATGACAACACTATGATCATGGACAGCATAGGGCCGTTGGTGGCAGAAATGCCCGTACCCACTACACAGGCACCATCAGGGCCCAGCACTGCCCCAGGGACTCCACAGCCACCCTCAGCCTCACCAGGGCTGCAGTGTGTGGTGCCACCACTGTGTCCGGTGAGGGTGGCGGATGTGCTGGTGGTGCAGCCAAGATGTGGGACACTGACCAACAGATGGTCAGGCAGCAACGGCTGGATGCAAGTGACACTGGGCAGTGAGGCATGGTGCACACTGCCAGTGCGCTTGATACAAGTGTACCCCTTATACGGCCCACTGTGCAGCGTCCACTTGAGTGGGAGGCTGTGCAGCATGCTGAGATACCCCCTGCAGCTTGACAGATGGCCCAGGTGGCCCAGGATGTCAAGTGTCTGGCAGAGCACACCTGGTTACTGTGGGCATCTGTGGAGAATCAGGTGTTGCTTACCTCTGAGGTGCATGCACTGCAAGCTGATGTGCTTCTCATTGCCTAGCAACAGGACAGAGGCACTGTGCAGATTATTGATGAGCTAAGACAGATGTAGGAGGCCATGACCATGGCTTTGGACCACATGACCGGTGCCATTGTGACTGAACTGGTGTCACTGGCAGCCACTGGGCTCGGCCATGCACAGGGGACACCCCACACTGCACTCTCCACCCCACAATCCTGGCATCTGATGACCCCCGCATGTTGGATGTTGGGGTCTGACATCAGCAACGCAGACACCCCCAGGGCAGGCCTTTTTGGCTGCCTCTACACCCCTGCATGGACACAGTCACAGTCCCGCACTTCAACACCTGGGGGGGGCAACAGACATGCCCACCGGGGCCGATGCCCAGCATGCAGCTGACGCTTGGCCATGGTGCGACCACCCACGTTGTTGTGGCAGTTGTGGGACTGTGCAGTTGTAGTGCCATGTGTGCTGCCCTGCCCTGCCATCTGCTGCTGTTCCCACACAGCACATAGGTGGTGCTGGTGCAGCATGCATGCGGTGGCGCACATGTGTGTTGTGCCCCATGAGCCCTGTGTGTGTGGATCATGCTGTTGGGATGTGTGGTATGGAGGTGATGAGGGCTGCTCAACACTGGATGTGCCTGTGCACTGGTGTCATGCTTCTGATCCATGCCATGTCCCACAATATGTGTGTGTGTGTGTCTTTTTGTGCACATGCCAGTGCTGCATGTGTGTTGCTGTCCACCTGCGTGCCGGTGGCTCTGCTGTATAGTGCACAATGGTGATTGCATGCCATCCACAGTGCACACCCTGGCCATGGTGTGCCCATGCTACTGTGTTTGTGCAGTCACCTGCGTTGACCAAAATGCTCCCTTGCAATTGTGTCCCTGTGCCATCTTTCCTCCTGCGCTGCTTTGGGGTCCTTTCTTCCAGGGGGTGGCTACCCACAACCCTCCAGCCCTTCATCACCATCGTCCCCACCACTGTCACCCTTCTCAGCCTCAGCAACTATTCCATGGTCAATGGCCATGTTGTGAAAGGATGCAGCAGGCCAGGAATATGCCAAAGGCTTTTGATGGATTGTATTGTAGGGCACTGCCTGACCTGTCTAGGCAATGGAATCAAGACTTAAGCATGCCAAAGACCTGCTCTATGATATTACATGTGTAGGCATGTGCCTCATTATATCTGTCTTCCATGGGGGATGATGGTCTCTGGAAGGGGGTATGCATCCAAGACCTTAGGGGTATGCACTGTTGCCTGGGTGGGAGAAGACATTTGGTTAGTCCACTGCTGTTCTGCCCCATGCTCACTCTCTGCCATGGTGATGGCCTCTCCTCCGCACCTGCCATCCCCCCATGGCTCACAGGCAAAATGGCACATGTCCTACTCACTGACAAGGTGACCCGTATTGATGTCTCCCTGCTCAAACCTTTGGCACAGCGCAGAGCTGTGCCATTTGAAGGCATCATGAGCTCTCCTGGGGTGTGTGGCACAGACATTGATGATGTGCCCAGTGGCATTGCACACCACCTGGCAGTTGATGGAAGGATACCCCTTCCGGTTTATGTACACCGGGCCCTCTGGGCCAGGTTGCGTGTGGATGCCGATGTAAGTGCAGTCAGTGGTCCTGATCACACCTAGCATATGTGCCACCCAGTAGAACTCCTGCATGTTTGCTGTATGCTCTGCCTGTGTGCTGGGGAAATGTATGTACTCTGAAGCATGTAGAAGCTGTGCACTGAGGAAATGGGTGAGGAGATGGGACGTAGCCGACTGGGTGATACCTGTGGTGTCTCCTGTGGGTCTTTGAAAGCTGCCTGTGGTGAGCAAATACATCACAGTGGTCACCTTGGTCTCCACTGACATGGCATGACTACATCTGGTGGGTGCCTGCATCCCCTCACTGCACAGCTCACATAGCTGCCTCAGAACTGCCCTGTTCAGGTGGTACCAGCCCACTATCTCCATGTCACTGAAGTTCTCAAACATGACCCTGGCACGGTACCACCTGTGTTGGGCACACCACTACCGGGCCCTTCATTGACCATGCAGGTGTTCTTCCTACATCTTCACACCCCACATCATGGTGTCCATTAGGAATGGGCCACTGTCCATCTTTCAGTCACTGTGCCTGTCCCTGGCTTCCTGTGGCACACTGTCCCTCCTTCCATCCTTTCTCTCTCTCTCTCTCTCTCTCTCTCCCTCCCACTCTGTCTGCTTCTCTCCCACTCCATCTCTTTCTCTCTTGTGCTCTCTCACTCCCTCAATCTCTGTACACACTGTTGAGCATCTGCTGTCCATGTATTTGAGCCTGTTTTTCTATGCTAAGGTCTGCCTAGCACAACTTGGTGTTTGCTCCACAGTT
This sequence comes from Neoceratodus forsteri, assembly GCA_016271365.2. Classification (NCBI taxonomy): domain Eukaryota; kingdom Metazoa; phylum Chordata; order Ceratodontiformes; family Ceratodontidae; genus Neoceratodus; species Neoceratodus forsteri. The sequence continues at coordinate 1,357,169,612 of CM057452.1, forward strand.
GCGCCTTGCTTTCCCATTGAATATGCCATTGCACCATATATTCATGGGCACGCCCCCATGCACTTGTGCCACATACATTACAGTTGCGCATTGGTGCAATGGGATTCGTTTGCACCGCGGGTCACTTTCAATATCGCACGGTGGCGCAACTAGGGACTTGCACTGTTGCAACTCCATTGTGCCATGTGCAACTGCTTTGAATATCTGGTCCCTAGTGTTTTTAAGCTTTGTATTATAATAGAGAGTTGATCTTTAAGTATGACGTATATGCCATGGCAAGGATTTTGACTAGTTCTTTAATTTAACAATAGAGTGTACCATAAATCTTATTGCCGTGTCTTAAATCAAGAAGACAGCGTATCCATAGACAAAGACTGATTCCATTTTTTTTGTTTGACAGGAGCTAATGTGCCAAGTGCATCTGCATCTGGAAGCAACGTGGACTCCAGTGGTTATTCTACTCTATCGTGAGTGTGTGGTGCCACCAAAAAAAAAAAACTGAAATGAAACACAAAATATGGAAATATGGGATCAAACAGGACTGCAATACAATAGTACACTGTTCACAAAAGAAAAAGAATATGGCATGTTGTTTCTAAGCTGTAATTCATCATGAGCATAATGATATTAATTTGCAAATTTTATAATTTCTCTGAAAAGAGAAAAGCATTACTGTACTTGTATCTGAAAATTGTATTCAAGCCATAAACTGAGTGAAATCTTAAATGTTACAACTGATGTTGACCAAGCATCCTTAAACAGCCTTTGGAAAGTCTGTATAATATTAGTTGTACTGCATTTCTAAATTGTTTCAACACATTTTTATTACCGTGGAATCTTGTATGGTAAAGGCATCCTTGACCTTTGAAGTTCATGTGATCATATTGCTTCTCTAAATGTAATGATATATTCACGTGTGTGTGACATTATAACCATTTGCATGGCAACCAATTCTGATTCATAAACAGAAGATCATGGTATTATATGCAGACAGTCAAAAAGAGTAGGTGGAGTTCAAGAGACAGATATCCTATTTTTAAGCTGCTTTCCTTAGTAATTTTTAAATAGGGGAGGATTAATAAAGAAAATATATGCAATATGAGCAGAAATGAATGTTCTATAATGGTTATGATTTTCAAGGGTTTCTTTCCTTGTTCTTTTATGTTAACCACTTCTATTAGGGATAGCAGTATCAGTTCAGAAAAATTCTGAACCACACTGAACCTATTTTATTTTCTGTAGAAGAACCATATTCAGACATTTTTCCTTTTCATCCAATAATGTTTTGATAATTTGAAATCGCTGAAGATTTGAAACTTCAGATACTCCTCTGACGTGTTTTTTTCTTGTAAGAAGGCAGCTTGTAGGGGCAGAATGACCCAAAAAGAGGCTGGAGGTAGTGCAGTACCACACAAATTTGTTTTTAGATTCCATTCACTTCACTGACAATGGGCTTGAGGCAATCACCCAGGTAGTGATAAAGATTTTTTTCAACTACTTGTGCCAGGTGCCACAGGTAGAACAACTTTTTCTGGTCTAGCTTGTGGCATTCCTACGGGCTGTTTTTACAGAGCTTGTGCCAGATATTTGTTGCAAGCTGCCCTAAAATGTGGAAACTGTCACAAGTGCACTCAAGATTTGAGAATCGAGTGCCGTTGTGTCAAAGGGGTTTAAAAGAATGTTGATAAACCAAATGCTTAGGCATACTGTAGTTCAGCTTATATTTCACATCATAAAACTAGATTTAAAATTATATTCTCCAGATTGGTTAAGACCCATGTGATCACCACACAGTATTCACATGGGTCATGTGCACTTAGTCATTGCCAGATACTCAAGAACATGCATGAGGCAAACAGTATGTTTTTCATTTGAAAAAATCCAATTCATCATCCTGTGTTTGATAATATTGGTAAGGCAAGTGTGTGTGTGCGTGTTTGTGTGTGTAAGGGGGGTTACAGATGGGTTTCAAAAATGGTGAAACCTGATTGGCTGAGGGCCTTCTTTACCTGTGCTGTTATTTCAGCACAACAGCACTGAATAAAGATCCTGCAGCCTCTTCACAGTAAAATCAGTACTGACCACACATCCCTGATTGCCATCACAAATATGGCTGCCACCTTTACTCACCAAACATGTTTAGCTAGACCATACACATAAAATTGTCTTAAATTTAAAAGAATAATAATAATAATGTATTACTTGCCTCATAATCCTCTTTTTACACACCCATACATTAATTTAAATAAAATGTACTACATTATTTGCAGTTTTACTTTCTGGTGTTTCTTTCCTGATAATTAAACATCCCCCTCCTATCCTTACTTGATTACCAAGGAAATCTCTACAGTTTAGCCTGCTACAGAAAAAAAATAGAAGCCCTGGTTCTTCCTGAGACCTTCTGTTGTGTGATTCCGGGGTGAACATTATGCCAGTGGAACCAAGCAGAGATTTAAATTCTTGTATTCCATTTATAGTAACCATTTCATCTATTGAATATAAGAGAGAGAAACAAGAAACAGGGTGGGGAAGAAAGAGAAACACTATAAAGAATAAGGATGAAAAGTGAGAAAACATGCAAATGGTGTGGACTGGAGAAAATATATGGATTAGGTCTCATTAAAAAATGTATTTCAGTGTGCATAATATTTAAACCTAACATGCTGTGCCTATGCTGGGATATGCTGCAACTACTTTGTTGTAGAGGATGAACTTTAAATAAAAATCATTAAAATCATTATTAATCATTAAAATGTTTAATTTATTTTTGGGCATTTTTCACCCTCACTTAATACATTTTGGACCCATATTATAATCGCAATAAGACACTCCAGGGTGGGAACTGTGGTGGGATAATTATACTTATACAATGGGTAAAGAAAATTCAGCATCCTGATTGGTTAAAATAATATGTCCTTACCTGTCAACAAACTGGAAAGTGGCACTACTTTCCTACCACCTTTACCGCCATAGGTGAAAAATATGTGATTTCATTGGGCAACTGAATTGTTTGAATTCTGAGCCAGAACTGTAGGCTGCCATTTTTGCTCACTTTACACCTGTCAGGAGTCAATAGAAAGAAAAAAAATGTCAGCTATTCTAGCATCTCAGTTTGAAATGTCTTTAGAAGACATACCAAAATCAGATGACAACACATCTAAGCCACATGAAGATGCTGAATGTCCATCAAAAAAGAAGTAGAAAATGAAAAAAATGTGAGTTACTTTCCCCAGCTGTCATCTGAACAATTAGACATTTTAGAAGCACAGAAAGATGAGTACAATGCAAAAAAAATAAAACATGATTGTATGCACTGTCAACATTTTCAAAGCTTGGTCCACAGCCAGAAGCATAAACATTGATTTAAAAAAAATGACACAGGAAGAAACATGTGCTGCATTAAGAAGACTTTATGCTGAAGTATGTCAGGGGGGTGGGAAAGAGTACACCCTCAGGAGCTTACTCAGTCTACAAGCACATCTAAATAGCTACCCAAATACTCCAGAGATTGATCGCTGCATTAACATAATTAGCTCCCCAAATTTCAAGCCTGCTAACAATATGGTAACTGCCATTTGCAAAAGCTACAGAAAAGAAAAGAAAGACACAAGCCAACTCTACCCCACTGATCTGCAGAAGTTAAAAAATTCATGAAATCTGTCAACATCAACTGCCATGGAAGTTTTAAACAAGGTGTGGTTGGACATACTACTATGTATGGCCAGATGGAGAAGAAAGGGTTTGAGACAGTTAAAACCAGACAGTTCTACAGTTAGCATGATGAGCATGGGATCCGTTTCATAGCTTTAGACTTCAATGAATGTACAAAAACACTACAAGCAAATAAATTAGTCCCACAAAGAGCAGTGCAGAGGCTATATATTCAAACTACCTGGCAATCCTTTATGCCCTGTAGCCTCTTCTGAGAATGGGAGGGCTGTGCCTTTGGTTCAATGTGGGGAATAGCTCCTCTCATAACCTCGATTTAAACCCTACACTACAGCACATCCTTTTATTAGGGAGTGTTTTCATTCCTGAGCTCCATAGTGTGAATTTGCAGCTGTGCATTCTCTTCTTCTCACTGCTTTGTCTGGTCCGTTCCTCCCGTGTGTCCCACCTTCTTTCCTCTTTGTGTTGCTGCCTTTCCTTGCATGTGTCAGGGTGCTTAATTTTTTTGTTGTGTATTTTGGGCTGCTCTCCCTGCCCTTTGTCTCCTCCTCTCATGTATTGCTCTACTCTCCTACCTCACGTCTGTATCCTGGATGCCTCTAACCACATTTAGTGGCCTTTGTATCATGCCTATTTGGGGTAATTGCCTTTAGCCCTTCCCAGGTATCTTTACTGACACTCCCAGCTCATAACCCCCAGCACTTGCTCCTGCCTCCCTTCCAGAAGCGCCCCTGATTCCTCTCCGTTCCCCTCAGCCTCTTACTCTTTCCTTTACTGTTCCTTTCCTCCTTTCAGACCTCCAGTGTACTGTTTGCTTTGTGGTGCTTTGGTCCCCTTTGTGCTGTGTCCGCATCTTGGACCACTACACCCATTGTTCTAGCTCATCACTCCCTTACCGCCTATCTTTCTTGCATGGCTGTACCAGGCCATGGCTCCACTGCATCTTCTCTGTTTGTCAGGTACGCCTCATTCAGTTGTTCTTCCTGTAAAGCTTTGGCAGTTGCTCATCCCCACTGGAAAGGGAGGGGTATACTCAACTATCATTGTGTCTCAGGCATGTATATGCCTGATTCATTAACTCACATTACCCATACTGGTCCAGATGGGCTCTACCCTAACTGCAGAATGGAACGAATACTCAACCTAATCACATGTTTGTAGCCACTCTTCACCTGTGAGTGTTTTACAGTGCCTGAGATACAGAAAATAGTACTTGTCTCCACAATTTGCAACTCCTCTATATTTACCAATGGAAGAATCACCTGCATCCTCTGCAATGTACAACTCTGATGCAGACAGAAAGTAGGGTCTCCATGAGTTCCCCATTGGGTTCTGTGGATCTTGGAACTGAGGGGGGGGTATTATTTACCTTCATTTTGGCCCAGCAAGAAGGCTGCACATCAGACAGCTCTGAGTCTCTTCCCTGGGTTTCAGCTACCTGATGCACTCCTTCTATGTCATTGCATTCCAAACCTGGGGAACCCTACAGTTATATTTGGCAATTGTTGTTCTGTCTCTGTCTCTACTGCATATGAAGTTGAACATTTTGTCATTGATTTACTCTTCTACTTGCGTTACTTGGACAGCTACACATCACTAATTTTTTTCCTCTTAATTTCCAAAGACCTCCACCCATCTGATTGCTCTGGCTCCTCTAATCATTCCCATAGCTGATTACTCTGTTGGGCCATTTATTGCACCCCATCATCCCTCATATGCCAGATGCTGATCTCCTGATTTTACTGGTGGGGGGGGTCTCCCAATCTTCTGCCCTGGGGTTGCTCCCACTTCACTACTCCTAACCTCTGCTTCATCTGTACCCCTCCTGGGTTCATGCATCCATTTGTGCATGGGTCCTCCCCTTCACCCCACTGCTATTACTGTCACTGCCAGTCCTTATTTCTACTACCTACTCCCCTAGTGTATCCTCCAACCCATTATTCTTACACCCGTCTTGCCATGTCTGAATTTCATCTTCATCCTGTCTGCCTGGTGCTCCTCATGTCCTCATCCTCTTCAACAGCTTTCTGTGCTTTCTGCCAGCGCATACCAGCAGTCGTCCAGCCTCAGTCCTAACTCGCACCTTCTGAGGTGCTTAACAAAGGTAGGCTTCCCCTATCCACCAGGGATTGGATTCCATTACAATAACTACCACCAGTTACCACTTCCCTTAGGGAATGGAACTACATCCTACTTACCAACTTGACATCCTCCATCCCAAACTCTGCTGGACCAGGGATAGGAGTCATGTCTATAATCTATGGACTGTTACTTCACCTTTGCTACCTTATGCCAGTTGCCACTTCCCATCAGGAATGGAACTCTTACCCTTTGTGTACCCTAATCATTCTACTTCTGCAATGCAGGTCAGCACTTCCCTTTGGGAATGGGGACTTTCCACTCCAACTGCCCTCCACCTCTCAGCTCTGCCTGCAACCTCAACCTGTGGGACAAGGATCTCATCAACTTGTTTGCCTCCATTCTACCAATTTGCCATTTCCTGTCACTCACAGGTCCCTTCTGCTTTGAATGACTCCATTCACCATCCTGTTCTTCCATGCGCCTTCATTCTCTAGCCCTTTTGGCCCTCTCTCCCTCATCATATAGATCTTGCCACTCAATCCCTCTCTCACTGCAGGTCAACTGCCTCATGGACTTCCTTGCTGCAGGTCCCCATCCGGCTGCTGTACAAACTTACTTTCTTTTGCAGATTTGGGACCTCATTCTTCATTGCTCCACTGCCTTCCATCATTTTCTCTAGTCCTTTCCTGCCTTTGTCAGATGTGGGACTCCTGTCCTTCATGGTGTTTGGCTTGGCTCCTTGACCTTCCCTGGATCTTCATCTGATGCCTCGCTTCAGCTCACCTGCAATTTGTTGCTGTTCATTGTAGAACTGATCTGGTCCTGTGCCTTCCTGCTCTGGATGTCTTCCAGCTTTGTCTAGCTCTTGGCTTCCTCTGCTAACTGCTTTGGTTCCTCAGGATTCACTCAGGACATCCTTCCTCTTCTGACTGGTTTTCTTCTCTTCTTCGTCTTCCTGACTCGGGGATTTGTACTGTTTGCTGTGGCTCTTTTTGGCCTTGTAACCTATCTTTGACCAGAACTCCTACCAGTCATCTGCTTGCCATATCATCCATCCCCACTTCTACTCCAGCCTTTATGAGTGTACCCTTCCACTACTCACTGGATCTTTAATTTATTACTCTGGGTAATAATACTGCCAGCAAACATTCCATTGCTCATATGCTCCATAGACTGTCATGTTATAATGGAGTTTTTGCTGCCCATTCAGTTCTACACAATCATTCATGGAATCTCATTCTCCTGGACAATAGGAAGACCTCCTTCATCTCTATGAGGTATACCTCCCAATCCTTGTACATCCAATCACCATGTCTTCCTCATATGGCTTATCTCGCTGGCTAGACTTATACATGGAAATAACTTAAATTCTTCTGTTATACTCAGACTTTTTAATCAGCATCGCTTCTACAGATTCCAGGAATTGCAAGATAACCCATTTAACTATGGACATCATCCATTTACATTCTGGTGCCTCTTATTCCAACTATGACTCTGATGACCAAGTTGCTTGACTCCTACTTCCCAACAGTCATTGCAAGTTTTAGGAATTGCACAGATATTGTCCAGAATATTTGTCATGTGATTTCCTCAACTAGCTGATTACTGACTCCACACTATCCAAACCTTAATTTCACTCTTGGACATCATTATTCCTAATACTAGTATCCATACTCCTTCATCTAGTACCTTCAGCCAGGTCAACCACTCTCCTGTGGACCATTCAACCTCTTCTTCTTGAAGTACCTGCAATAATCTCTTCAGCAAAGATTATCACTGAGAACAGGATTTCTGGAATTTTAACTGGCAATCCATTACTGCCAAGACAAATTCACCAATTCAGCCTTGCATCCTAATCAGTATTAATCAGCTATAGCAACAAAATCATATGGCATCTTGCACTGATCAATTTTACTAACAATGCAGTCCACAAGCTCTTCCTCTCATCTGCCCCAAGTTTTTCTCATGTACTTTAGCATTAGAATTACCTGCAAACATAAACTCCTATGCCACCTCAGTGCATCTCCTAAATGATCACACATCAGGATACTCACACTTACTTCAGACAGCATACCAGCAGGATTTGAACATAAAGAAACAAACATGCATCTGTCCAGGGGGGGACCAGAATCCTAAGTGATAGGTTTAAATGCTTCATTGGCAATCATTTAAACTAGCCAAGGGGGGAGGCACTGAAAAGGAGCAGGGAAATCCCAGCCCCCCCCCACAAAACATGGTAATTAGCATGTTAAACATCAAGGTAGAGAAGTCATTAGGGAGCAGGATAGGGTAAATGCAAAAAAGGCAAAGGCAGTAAGGACAGGGATGGGGTAAAAAATGGTAAGGCCATCAAAAAATGGAGGGTGATGCGTACCAATGCCCATAGTCTGTGTAACAAGCTCTCTTAACTAGTAGCCTTGATGAAAGAGTGATCCCTGGATATTGTGGCAGTCACAGAAACATGGTACACAGAGACCTATGAGTGGGGTGTCAAAAATACCACGATACACAAGCTACATGAGGGACAGGGATGGTAAAAGAGGAGGCGGAGTAGCTCTCTATGTAAGGGACGGGGTCAAAGCAACAGAACTAAAGAGTAAACAGGGAGTAGATGATATGAGGCACTGTGGGTCACCCTGGAGACAGAAAATGGCACCACAATCTGCATGGAGGTTGTATACAGATCCCCATCTCAGGGGAAGGGAATGGACAAGGAAATGATAGAAGGCATCCTTAGAATGACAGAAAAAGTGGAGACATTGTTGATGGGAGACCTGAATATGCCAGATGTTAACTGGAGCACCTTTTCTGCTGCCACATCCAAGAGCAATGTCATTCTTGATGCCCTACAAGGGTCATGCCTCAGACAGCTAGTATTGGAACCCACTCGGGAGGGAGCAGTCTTATACCTGGTACTCTCAAATAGGGATGGAGAAAGGAACTCTGATTTAGAAGTGGGTAGCCATCTGTTAACAAGTGACCACCAAACAGTGTGTGTCACAATAAACACAGCCATAGAGTCAAGCCATACTAAAGCAAGAGTATTGGACTTTTTGAAGTCTGACTTTGGGAACATGAGAGAGAGTGCCTCAGAAAAGCACTAGCAAATGGGCAAGAAGGAGGGGTGGAGGAACAATGGGGAGTAATAAAGACAGCCATCACAGAGGCAACAAGCCTTTGTGTGAAGCAAATCCACAAAACAAAACAAAAGAAAAAAAGCACAATGGTTCTCAAAAGAGGTGGCAGGAAAGGTTAAGGAGAAGAGGATAGCATTCATGAAATATAAGGAAATGTAGAAGGAGCAGGACAGAGAACTTTATCAGTTAAAGCAGAAGGAGACAGGGAAGGCATTCAAAATAGCAAAGGCCTAAACCAAGGAAAAGATAACCAACTCTGTTAAAAAGGGTGATACAGCCTTTCATAGGTACATTAGGAAGTGAAGAAAGTCCAAGGAGGGATACCGAGCCTTAATAAAGGGAAGGGAATGTGGGAAGAGGGTGACAATGAAAATGCAGGGATACTGAACGAATATTTCTGCTCAGTATTTACAAAGGAAGAGGAGAGGGAGGTGCCTAAATCAAATAAGAGAAAAACTGCAGATAGGGGGTCAATACCAGTCCATTTACAGAAGAAAGGGTTCTGAAAAAACTCCTAAAACTGAAGGTGGACACAACAATGAGGCCTGATGGGATTCATCCCAGAATTCTAAAAGAACTTAGAGTAGAACTAGTGACACCACTGACTACTCTGTTTAACAAATCATGGGAGGATGGGGTGGTATCTGAGGACTGGAAGAGGGTGGATTTGATTCCATTTCACAAAAGTGGAAGCAGGGCAGAGGCAGGAAAATACAGACCTGTCAGTTTGACCTCTGTGGTAGGAAAAATGATGGAATCACTTCTGAAGGAAATAATTGTTGAGTACCTAGAGGCCAGTGAGGTACAGGACCAAAGGCAGCATGGATTCACAAGGGGAAGGTCATTTCAGACAAATTTAATAGATTTCTTTGATTAGGTGACCAAAGTAGTAGACCAGGGAGGGGCTGTGGACATGGCCTACCTAGATTTTAGCAAGGCATTTGAAACAGTCCCACACAAAAGATTAATGTACAATTTATCCAGCCTTGGAGTGGGTCACAACGTGGTAGCCTGGATTAAAAAAACTGGCTGAACAGCAGGACACAAAGGGTAATAGTAAATGGATTCCATAATGAAGAAAAGAGAGTTGCTAGTGGTGTACTGTAAGGCTCAGAACTGGGACCAGTCCTCTTTAATGTCTTTATAAGTGACATTGCAGAGCAACTGTAAGGAAAAGTATGTCTCTTTGCAGATGGCACAAACATCTGCAACAGAGTTGATGCACAAGATGGGGTGGAAAGGATAAGGAGGGACTTGGCATGGTTGTGGGAATGGTCAAATGTATGGCAGATCAGATTCAATGCAAAGTGCAAGGTAATGCACCTGGGAAACAAAAAACCCAGGGGAAGAGTACAAAATGGGGGGTGAGACACTAACAACAACAAAAATGGAAAGGGACCTGGGGCTAATTATATCAGATGACCTAAAGGTGGGCAAGCAATGTGAGAAGGCAGTAAGGAGGGCTACAGGATACTGGGATGCATAGGGAGAGGCATCAACAGTAGAAAACAACAAGTTGTTATCCGTCTGTACAGGCAGTTGGTGAGACCCAATTTGGAGTAATGTGTGCAGTTCTGGAGACCCCATATCTGCACAGACATAGACAGAATGGAGGCTGTCCAAAAGAGGGCAACCAAAATGGTGCAGAGTCTGCATCAGAAGACAATCAAAGAGGGACTAAAGGAGCTTAATATGTATACCCTCAAGGAAAGGAGTGAGATGGGGAACATGATAGAAACTTTCAAGTACCTCAAGGGAACCAACAAAGCCCAAGAGGGTAGTATCTTTCAGAAAAAGAGATGTGCAAGAACAAGGGGCACAATTCAAAGATAGAGGGGAGATGGCTCAGAGGTAATGTGAGGAGGTATTGTTTCATGGAGAGAGTTTTGGATGCATGGGACTGCCTTCCTGAGCAGGTCATAGAGTCAAGAACAGTGGGGGAATTCAAGAATGCATGGGACACACATAAGGCAATTCTAATGGAGGGCAGGAGGAAGTAGGTTGATGATTAACAAGGATCTGCAGCTTATCCATTAGGTAGGGAAATGGGCAGACTAGGTGGGCAAAGTGGGCCTTATCTGCCATAAAATGCTGTTTTTCTATGCTTCTGTGTTTCCAGAACATAGCTGGCCAAAGCAATGAGTGGCAAATGGTGGTAGGCACCTTCTAATAGGTAGAATTGGGTGGGTGTTCCACTTCAGGACACAGATCAAGTTTTCAAAGGCAGTTAACTGCAGTTGCCTGGAGTGGTACATGGTCAGGGAACCATTAGCGCGTAAAGGGCATTTTATTAATCTACATATGGCCTCTTGATGGGATATGGAGGAGGAGGATGAGGAAGCATATAATTAATGTATGCAAATTGCATACTTAGTGCCCACTTTTGTTTTATTTACTCCATATATTCCATCCTCTTGGACTCACCACATCCACTTTTCAGTCCTAGCACCTCATTTATCAAACCTAAGCTAACTCTCATGATTGAACTCTTATTGTGGGGCCTTTCGGACTCTCCAAAACCCTTTAAACAAACTATCTAGCACTCATGGCAGGTTTGTTTGATGGCCTGTGACCCATGAGTATATGAGTTCTTCTATGCCAGCAAAGAAAATGGTGGCATCCATCCCTTATACAGATCATTCTTCCAACATTGAAATCCATAGTCACCTAGGAAACAGTCACATGGCATAAACATGGCCCCCCTCCTTTGTGGAGCATTATGCCAAAGGGACAATCAGTACCTTCCTTGCTAGCCCAGTAAGCCCACTGATGCTCTTGGGACTCTTGCCAAATCCAGGTATGGGGTTTCTCCATCAAAAATATTAATACTGTGTGGACAGAATGTACATAGGCTAAAATTGTATGTATACATTTTACACATACAGTAAAGCCCATAAGGATGAATTGCAGTGCTGCAGAATTCTGCAGTAGAGTTACTGTGGCAAACAAATGTAATTTCAATGGGATATAATCCCTTATAATTACTGGTGACCCCCTTTATCAGCCTGAATTCAGACACTCAACAAATGCCATAATAACCTGAAACTGGGTTATTATGGCATTTGAGTAACGCAGATTCACTGTCACTGTCCTTGAACGGGACTCAGCGCACGTGAGACATCTCAAGCACTAACTTACTGGTTTTCTCCCATGAAGCTCTGCTCCTCACAACTGCCCTGGTCCCAACGTCCCTACAGAAAGAATCTTCAAAGCATCTGTTTTTAAGGAAAAAAAATAAAAAAAAATAGAGAAGCACACAAAGGTCTCCACAGCAACCAGAAGACCTTTGTCCTCCATAGCAACACTTCCTGATCATCACAAATCAAACAGCAGGATTTACTAAAGTTAGAAATATTTTGAACTTTCCACTACTTTAAACAAGTTCTTCAAAGTTATACTGTTTTTGCCTTCTTTGCCATTTACCTATCTCCTGATCTCGACCGGACTTCTACAACAATCTGTATTGGACTTCTACAAGGGAACTCTGACTTCCACTATTTAAAAAATTTAGCAGTTCGCACTTTAAAACAAAAAAAAACTAATTTCATCAAGTGTTCTCTGCTGTTTATCAAGTTAAAAGCACATCCCAACTTCAGTTTAATGAATCCTGTTGTGCTGAATCAATTCTGAATCAAAACAGTATTTTTTGCCATATATCTAAAGCACTGGCTAAGACGATGCACCAGTAATTACAGTAATTATATAAAATAACAGCTAGGCAAGTGTGTGCCTATGAAGATTTTTTTCACACAAAAATGTTCATAACACACACTTGCCTATCCATTATTCTCTATTTGTCATGCAGGAAACCTGTGACACTGTGCTTCATCCTGGTGAGCTTCATCCTGGAGGGCTAGACAAATATAATTTATGGAATGAACAGGTTTTGAGGTTCAGACAAGGGTTGGACTACACTGATTCATGCATGTTTGTGAAGTTTTTTTGTTTGTTTTTTATGAGGAATCACAATTTTTCTTAAACAAAACTGTGAAAAAGGATAAATATCACACAGAGCCTGATGAGAGGTTACATTAACAATCTCTTGATCACACCCTAGGGGTGTAATGTGGCATGAGGTACAGCCGAGTTCCATATTGTCCTGAAGGGTAATTAACTAACAGCTAATCTAACGGCTTGGAGTCCCTTATTGCTACTATAAACATATTTCTAAAAGAAAAGTGTTAGAACTGTACCTTTTGGATGTGTTCCTCATTGAGAGAGAGATTTTTAATAAAAATAGTTCATCCATCCATTGTTCAAGAATGCTGGTTCAGAATGCAAAGGCATCATTACAGTCATGCAACAATGCTAGATGATTGAATGCTGACATGAAGAATGTATGTATCACGGTGATCAAGTTGTACATGACAGTGTAACAGAGATTAAAGTAAGGGTCTCAGAATGCTGACAGACAATCATATTTCACTATATATGAAATGTTCAATAATATGCAAAAATGACCATTTTTCAGTGAAAATAATGATTTTGCATATAATTGTAAATGTTGTATTTGATGCATCATACAGCCAGTATATTTTTTATTTGTCAGTTTTCCTCCTGAGTTAACCAATCCTTCCCTTGTTACCAATGGTAATATCCAGGCTCCATCACCCTCCACTCTGCTCTGTGGTCCTCCATTGCTTCTCTCCACTGCTGATAAAGAGGCAGACATCCCCCTTTTCTCATGGAACACTATCAAGCATGAATCTTGAACATGCCACTGTTATCACCCTGAATTGAGATGCAGCAAAATATGATTTTGGTGATGAAAGTCTGGAGAAATCCAATATTTTGTGTTGCAAAATACTTAGTGAAATTCTGTGCAGAATTTTGCATTTCACTGCTGAAATTCTAATTTCATCATTGGAATTTTGAATTTCACACTCGTGAAATATTTCATGAAATGCGTGAATTTCACAAACTATTCATAGAATAAATTCCACAGTTTTGCACACTAACCCTTACAGACACTCGTCTGGATTTCTGTTTTGTCTGAAGTCAGCAAAGGCTCCTTGTTGGGACACATGCTGAGATGTGGCAACACAGAGACTGTCCACACTTGCATTTGATATTCCTTGCCTGTGCTGACTCTATATGGCCACAAGCAAGCAGGAACAGAGTGTAAAGCACATATTTCCCCTCCCTGGAGATTGGGAGTGCCTAAGCAGATATCTTGCCAACCATATGCTGGTCAGCTGGAATGACCCAGGCTTGTTGCACATATCGAGATTGCCAACCTGGTAAACAGCTCTCCAACCACTTTGCTATAGGGCCTGCCCTATACCAAGCTTTCTTAGCAATGATTTATTTTAGACCAGTAAAGCAGTTTTAAAGACACTAGGGGACAGATATTCAAAACTTAGTGCCACGTGCAAACCATTAGTGCCCGGCTAGTGCCGGTTAGCGTGGGAGTGCAATATTCAATAGGGCCATTAGCGCATGCAAACCATGGTAGCACCGGGCAAACTGATATTGTATGCATGGCACAAACAGAGGGGGCAGGCCAGCACAATGTGATATTCAGTACATAGCGCCATGCTAGGTGCCATTGTGCGGCATAGCGTGACACATTGGCAAGCAGACAATATCGTCCTGGAAAAGGTGGTCTTAACTCAAGACAAATGAGCATTGCACGATGCTGTTACACTGAGCTGCATGTGCACCATTAGCATGACTGTGCATGACACCAGCCAATATGTAGGACACAGAAAGGCAGTTGTAGGGTCACAGATGGAGGGGGCTTTCAGGACAGCATGGAACCGGCATGAGGCACTCCAGGGGTGTGGTAGGAGGACGTAGGGTGTTGGGAAATTGGAGTCTGCAGCTGTTCCAATACTGTAGGTAGGGACTGGGCAGACTAGGTGGGCCAGGCAATCCCCAGCCACTATCTAATGCACTGTCAATTGTGCTGTGTATGTACTGCATGCTGCTGTGTATGGTGCAGCAGCCTGCTGATACCCTAGCCCAGCAATGCATATGTCATTGTGAGCATCCCATGCCAATTGTGCAGCATCTGTGAGTTGCACAACAGCAATATAGTACAGTCTACCATTGGTACAGACTAGCATGATGGGGCTGTTACTCTTTGTGGTGCTGCAGACAATGCTGCCCACCATGACATAGGCAGTGATGTGTCCCACACCCCACTGGCCCCCAAGCCACTGTACTGGCTGCAGTGCACTGTATGGCAGGACCTACAGTTGAACTATTGAAGCCAGCACCACCACCAGTGCCTGTGCACTGTAGTCCCCTGGAGCACAGTATACCACACAGTTCTAAACATGTGTGGCCTGCAGCTCCTACCATGCTCTTCTTGACTCACCTACAGATGGAGCTGTGGGGCCCTGCAGTAACACTGGGCAAACTGCATGAAAATCATGGCATAATGAGATGCAAATGTGGCTGTTTGTCCACTGATTGGATAAGTAGGCTCATTTGCATGTCACTTTTGAATATGGCAGATTTTTGCCCTTGGCAAATGTGTTAGCGCTAGGCAAATGGGTTAGCGCCGTGCTAGACCTGCACAAATGGCTGTGTGCTGCACAACAGTCACAGCATCATTTTTCATTTCTGCTTACTGTTTATTCACATACATTGATGCCTGCAGCTCCACTGATGCCACTGTGTTGCTGGTACACACTTTGGCCACATATTCCACCTCTACAGTCCTTCTAGTTGTGCACTGTGTTGCTGTTGTGATTTGCCCTTCCTGGTTGCCAGATTCAGAGCTGTCTTATTCCAGGGCTACATTTGCCCTGCACTCCCAGCCCAGTCTGCCTGTCTTCTTTTGCATGCATTCAGCAGCTGTTTGCCCTGGGCTATTCCTTTTGAATACAGCAGACTTTTGTGTCTGTGCTAAGTTTGCCCACCGGGCAGGGCTAATTTTGCTCTGGGGCAAAGTTTTGAATATCTGGCCCTTAGTATTACTAAATTAGGAGATTGGAAAATCAACCTTTATTAATGTTGCATAAATAGCTTAGCACTTGGTCAAAAACTCTAGGAAACCACAGTGGCTACTGCAGTGTAATCAAAATAGGTGAGGTTTCCTTTGTTTAGTACCAGCTTTGATATTTGAATCTTAATTTTTTGGGGGGAAGAGGGGGGTTGGTTAAAGAAATGTACACCATTTCTGGTCAGCAAATCTGTGCATTAAGAATAGGGTCTTGCTTGGGTTTGTGTATGAAATTTGTGTGGAAATGCAATCTTCACCATAGTTTCACATTTGCAGGAAAATGACTATTTTTTGAGTTATATCTTGTGCATTTGCAAAATAAGTAAAAATGTACTTTCACTAGATTTTCATACACTAAAATACAAAATTTGCCTGACCTTAGTTCAGAGAAAATACTACTTACACTACTTAGACATTATTAAAAATAGTATACAATTTATTGTTTTAAGTTTAAGTTCTTTGAAGGTATTCTGCAGCAAGACATACAGTATGTATAATTTCATTTTACATAGTTGTTGGATTACCCTTTCCATTCCAATGAAATAGTATGCATTTTAAAGAGCAGTTGACACCATTAGGAGACCTTTAACAAAATATAAAATGTAGACACAGTTCTGCTTGTATTTTACATTAGTCTTGTATTTCTCCTCCCCATTATTTACTATTGAGGTAATTTACGTAAAACAGGATCTTTATTCCTGCAGAGTTTATCTAGTCCTGTTACTTTCTCCCTACCTGAGGGTATAATGCTCTACTTGTGACATCAAGGTTAATCCCATGGTAACAGTCTGTGATGTCACAACAGAGGATTATGACATGAAATAGGGAGTACACTAAAGAGGCAGATGAACTCTTACAGATACAGAGCTTGTTTTCATGCAAATTGTCTCAATAATAAATAATGGGGAGGAGAAATCTACATAATACATATATAATGTAAGTTAAATTGTACCTAAATATTATGTTTTTCAAAGTTTCATTTGAGGTATCAACAGCTCTTTAACTATTGTATTTTGTTTTTATTAAATAAGAAATATTCAGCTGCTATGAAATAGTCTTAGGTGGGTGCTACTGGTTTTATTTAGGGTCTATGTGTTTCTATAGTAGAAGTTTACATGTATCTTTGTAATTAAGACCATTGCATGTGTTGAATTTGATGCATTGTATTCTTTCATTTCTGTAAGATGTATATAGTAAATCTGTTATTAAAGCATTTTTTCATATTACCTGGACTATATTTCTTTTCCAATGTAGAGGAATTGTTTAAGCATCTCAATAAAAACAGAATGCTATTTGAACTGCGTGGAATAAGCACTGGACCAAATAGATGTGATACACTGGCAATCAATTGAGGGAGGGGACACCTTTGGACTACCACATATATGTTGTATGTGAAATACTGCAGTTGATTGGGTGAGGGAAGGGACACCTCTAGACTACCAGGGGTATGTTATTAGCAACAGTGTGGATCAGGTAAGGAATGGAGCAATGATTGCCACTCAGTTCTATTAAAAGACATGAAGGCATTGCCCAGAGGCACTGATGGCCACATTATTGGATGAATATTGCCTGAAGCACCTTATATGATGTTAACCAGTAAATGGTATCAAAAGGCTTAAGATACAGCAATCTAATTAATCAGCCTATTTAGCATCTTCAATGATAACGAACAGTCCTCTCCCATGTGTACTCACATTCAGCACTGATACAGTCTGAAGACTTTATGCTACTATAAAGACAAGCAAACCATGGGTTAGGAAGATAAGTATGATTAGACAAGTTGGATTTGGGATTTTGACCACTAATGACACCAAAACACATTTTCAGTTAACAGCAACTAGTGATGAAACACAAGTTGAAGTTCAGCCAGTAAAAGATAATTTGATATAAACTGATAAGAGTCACTGGATAGTTTGATAACTTATATTGGACCAACATATGTCTTGTACAAAGGTAATATTTTATACAAGCTTTCAATGTCTCAGAGGTCCCTTCTTCAGGTGAATCACCTGAAGAAGGGATCTGTGGGGCCCCAAATGCTTGTGTACTATACAATCTTTGTACAAGACATCTGTTTGTCAAATAAAAAGCATCAAACTATCCAGTGATTCCTGTTTTCCATGTACCAATATGGCTAAAATCTCTTTTTATATAAACTGATAAAAAGGTAAAAATCTGTGAAATGAAAAAGTTGCACATTACACACAACATGGAGATACATGTACTTACATTCCAAATCCATACAAAACATTCATATTCCAGAAAGTTCAGAACTGAAGGAGATGCCAGCAGAGTTATGAACACAGTATACTAACATACAAGTCTTGGTACATGAACAGAGGTGTGCTGAGAAAAAAAATGAAAAACAGCAATGAGGTTACTGACAAACACTTTTTGAAGGAAAAAGCTGACCACTTGCTTGAAAGAGTACACTGAGGCAAACTCCGATTAAAATAAAAAGCTTAAATGGTTACATATACAATATTTTATTTATTTATTTCAGTTTGGGATTAATACCTTTGAGCCAAGGGCTCATTTACAAAGGCTCCAAGTCAAACAAAGTACAGAAACAGAGATTAACAGTAACAGCACTATATATATATATATATATATATATATATATATATATATATACATACTGTATATACACACACAGAGATATTTGCGTATAAAGATGTCATGATTACAAGGTTATAAAGCATACAAAAAGGGTTGTATAGCATGCATAAAAAAGAAGTGTGTTATTGACAGTGAAGTTACGATTAGGTTACAGATTACTCATGAAATTTTCAGTGAGAATTGCATTGTCAGTTATGCATGAAAAAACAGTCTGTTCAGAATCTACACAGGTCAGCAGATGCATTTCAGGTAGTTAGTGCTTGAGAGGTGTAAGGCCAGCAGAAAGAAAGATTTTTGTTGATAATGAGCATGAGAGGCAGCCTGAGGGGGATTAGCCATTGGGAGTAAATGGATCATGGTGCAGACTAGGGGGAGAGGAGAAAATGGGTGTTTACTCACCTGGTAAAGGTGACTGTGTTGGTTGGCATCCATGGCACTCCAGACTTTACCTCATGGGTTACAGCCCACCTGATAGGCTAATGATGCACATGACCCAGATCAGATTTCTAGTATATCCAGGTCCCAGGAACCCCCGCTCTCCAGTTTGAATCTTCAATAGCTGAAATAAGGTTAGTTAGAAAACAAGAGAGGAAGACATACAGTATGCATATAGACAAGTACAAAGGAGGCCTACCACGACATGGTGAAAAGGAAGGCCAGAGGCCTGCGTTTATTTCCTATTATTTACAGACTAAAAGAACTCGAACCTAGGGGTTCGACTGAACTTGGTAGAGTAAGCAACTCCCCTGTGACACATTGGGGAATTTGGTAGGGACCCCCTGCTTTGCCTCTGAGGCGGATGCTCTGATCACTCCCATGGGAGGGCCTTGGAGTGCCATGGATGCCAACCAACACAATCACCTTTTCCAGGTGAGTAAACACCCATTGTGATTGGTTGGCATCCATGGCACTCCAGACATTACCTCATGGGAGATAAGAAGCAGTTAGCACTCCGGGTGGGAAGTGAGTGAGTCAGAGTGTCCGGGAGTAGAGGCTGCTGTCAGAACCTGAGTTGCAAAAGATGACCTGAAGTCCTGGAGCTGCTCTAGCCTGTAGTGCCTAGCGATGGTATGCAAGGAACTCCAGGTGGCCGCTCTGCAAATATCCTCGGAGAGACTGAGGCTCTCCGCCCAAGAGGTGGTAACCGCCTCTGGTGGAGTGGGCCCTGATCCCCTGTGGTGGGTCATCTGTTTGTCATGACAGGCATGTTGGATGACCCGTCTGGAGCCATCCTGTGTGGTCTTGGAGGCTCGAAGCCCCCATCTCTGCCCTTTTGAGACGAATGGACAGCCTCTCTGTCTTGCAGATGTGGCAGGTCCTGACCAGGTAGACCGATGGGGCCGATTCGGACGTCCAGGTGATGGGGGGCCCCGCCATGGCCCTGTGGGTTATCTTGTGACAGGGTGGGCAGATCGATAGGCTGCTCCCTATGGAATTTTGTCGAGACCTTTGGCTGAAAAGCCAGTACTGTTCTCAGTCTGACCCTCTGTAGCGTGAAGACAGTATATGGCTCCGCGCACGATAGGGCGCCAAGTTCCCCGATTCTTCTGGCTGAGCAGATGGCCACCAGGAAGGTGGTCTTTAGTCCGACCTAGAAGAGGTCTGCCTCTAGAAGCGGTTCATATGGGGCCGATTTGAGGGATCCCAGTACCAGAGGTAGGTCCCATGGGGTGATGATTGGTCTGGTCCTTGGACGGAGGAGTTCTACCGCTCTCACGAAGCGTATGGCATCCGGGTGAACTCCCGGTGGGTGCCCTTCCACAAGTCCCATGGCTGCGCCAATGGCTGCCAGTTGTACCCTTAGGGAAGATGGGGCCAGCCCCTTGTCCACTCCTTGCTGAAGGAACAGGAGGATGGTGGCTAGGTTGGACTGTTTGGGTACCGACCCTCTCCTTTGGCACCACTGCGCGAAGATGGTCCATTGCCTCTCGTAAGTGGACGTGGTGGAGGCCCGTCTAGACTGAAGTAGTGTACCAACGACCAACTCGTGATACCCGGTTGCCGTCAATCTCCTCCTTTCAGGAGCCAGGCCGTGAGTTTTAGGGTCCGGGGGGACGGGTGAAGTACCGGTCCCTGTGACAGCATGTCCGGGCGGTCAGGTATCCGGAATCTGGCCAGCGACATCTGTCTGATCGTCACGAACCATGAGCTGCGTGGCCAGTAGGGAGCCACCATGATGATCGTGATGAGTGATTCTCGGATCTTGGACAGTACCTGTGGGATTAGGGGGAGTGGCGGAAACACGTACGTGTACTCCTGCCCCCAGGTCTGTGACAGGGCATCCATGCCCTGGGAGTGGGCGTCCCTGAACCATGAGTAGTACATGTCCACTTGGGCATTGTCCCGTGATGCCATGAGGTCCATGGACACAGGACCCCATGCCGTCTGGATCTTCTGGAAGAGGATCGGGTACAACCTCCATTCTCCCGGATGAATCTGTTGTCGGCTGAGCCAATCTGCTCTGATATTCAGTTTCCCTGCAAGGTGCACTGCTCCCAGGTGCGAGAGATGTGTCTGCGCCCAATTGAGCATCCTTGCTGCTTCCTTCGACATGACCCTGCTTCTGGTTCCCCCTTGTTTCACGATGTAGGCCACTGTCACCCGGTTGTCGGACCAGATCATGACCGAGCGACCCAGGATGAGCCGCCTGAACGCCCTCAGGGCGTGGAACACGGCTCTCATCTCCAGAACATTGATGGAGAGTTGGGTCTCCGCTGGGGACCACGTTACCTGTGCTGATGCCTCCCCTAGACAGGCCACCCAGCCCAAGAGGCTGGTGTCTGTCTCTATGGAGACCGTGCGAGGGGGTTCCAGTGGAACTCCCCTGGTCAGGTTCCCTACTGTTGTCCACCAGACCAGGGAAGATCTTACCGCTACCGGCAGTGGCACCGCGCACTGGAAGTTGTGCTCGCTTGGTGCCCCGCAGGACAGGGCATAGTTCTGGAGGGGGCGCATGCACCACCTGGCCCAGGGCACGAGGTTGATGCAGGAGGCCATGCAGCCCAGCAGTTGGGCTATCTTCCCCATCGTGGTGTGGCTGCGTGCCTTCAACTCGTGCGCCAGCTGCTGTAGGTTGCGAATCCAGCTCGGGGATGGTTTTGCCCAGCCTTCGGCCGAGTTGATGAGGGCCCCGAGGTGTTCGATTTGTTGGGAGGGGTGGAGTTGGCTCTTTTCCTGGTTCACCACCCAGCCGTGGTCCTCGAGAGCCTGTAGGGCGAGCTCGGTGTGCGCCTGCGCCTGATCCTCGGAGCCTGTGTGGATGAGCCAATCATCCAAGTACAGGATAATGTCTAATCCCTGCTCCCTGAGCCTGGCCACCAGGGTTATGGAGACCTTGGTGAAGACTCTGGGGGCCGAGGACAGGCCGAAGGGAAGCACCTTGTATTGGAAGTGATGGCCCAGGATGTGGAAGTGAAGGAACTGCCAGTGCCTTTTGATAATGGGGATGTGGAGATAGGCGTCCTTCAGGTCGATGGACATCATGAAGTCGCCTACCCTGATGCCCTGGAGTGTGGACCGAATGGTCTCCATTTTGAACCGGTGGGGGACCACGTGTCGGTTCAGTTGTTTTAGGTCCAGGATAGGTCTGAGCTCCCCCGATTTTTTGGGTACCAGGAAGAAGATGGAGTACATGCCCATTCCTTGCTCCTGAACCGGGACGGGCTGGTTGGCCTTGTTTTGGACTAGCTCTGCTAGAATCTGTTGTACCTGATGGGGAGAAGCTCTCCTTCTGGACATGGGGGATGACATGAACTTGTGTGGGATGAGGGTTTGGGATAGCTCAATGGCATATCCCTTGGACACTACATCTCGTACCCACCTATCCGATGTGGTGGCCATCCAGTGGTGGGAAAACAGGGCTAGCCTTTGCCCTACTGGGGGGTACGGGTTCCGACCGCGAGTCCTGGGCCGCTGGTAGTCACTGTTTTCCCCTGAAGCCTCTACTTCGGGTACGGATCTTTGACCCCGGATCTGAAGGAGCGGACTGATAGTTCTGAAAAGAGGGGCCGAGGGAGCTGGAGGGGGAGCCTCTACTTTGAAAGGAGTGGCTCTGCAGAAAGGAGTCCCTACGGGTTTGGCCAAGCTTGATCCCGCCCCAAAACCTCCGCCTTGCGGAAGGTGCATAAGGGGGTTTGGACCTATTCCTAAGGAGGTCCCTACCTTCCTCCTTTTGTTTTAGGTAATTCTGGAGTCCCTCCCCAAAGACATGATTTCCTTTGAGAGGTAAATTCTGTAATAGAGTTTTGGATTCCGTATCGGCGTCCCAGAGTTTTAACCACAGCACCCTATGGGCCCGGTTGATGATGGCGGCGGCTTTCGCCTGAAGGTGTAGTGAGTCCACCGCCATATCAGCCAGATATTTGGCTGCATCCAGGGTGCACTCCAGCAGCTCCGCCTCCCTAGACTTAGGGTTAGCCAGCTCCTGGAGCTCCTCGAGCCAGCGAATCTGTGCCCGAGAGGTGTAGATGGTGGTAGTCATTGCCTTGGCAGTGGTTCCCTCGATCTCAAACGTCCTCTTGAGCATGTCCTCGATTTTCTTGTCTGTTGGGTCCTTGAGGGCTATGGTGCCACATGGGAGCACAGTCTTTTTGCTCAGGGCCACCACCTGTGGATCAATGGTGGGTGCCTTGCACCAAATATCCAACTTTTCCCCCTGGACGGGGTACATTCTGTCCAAGTTTCTGCAGTTTGGCATTCTGCCCGGTCGGGAGATTGCCATTCTCTGCTGAAAATGTCTTCGATGGCTGGGCATACTGGAAATGTTTCCGTGGTCGTGGGTCTAAGCTGGATCATTGGATCAAGCTTCGACTCGGGCTTGCACTCTTCGGGACCCTCAGTGCCCAGCCCCATGGTGGCCTTGATCATCTTCATGAGCCCTGGGATCGTGTCAAATGAGCATAGTTTTGAGGTCAAGGATGGTGTTGCTTGCAGATCCATGTCCTCTGCGTCGGAATCCACCCCAGTTTCCTCCTCCTCTTCTTCTTCATCCGCGTCATCTCTCTCCCCTTCCTCCGGCGTGCCGTCGTGTGGTGCAACCAGGCAGGAGTCCTCAGGCGTGGATGTCTCCTCTGGTAGACCCCTAGTCTTGATGGGTTCCGGGCTGGGCGGTCTCGCCCTGTTCTGGGTGAGGGCCTCCAGCTTTTCCATGATCTTGAGCATGAAGTTTTGTTGGCTCTCCATCATGGCCACTGCTGCTTGTTGGTTCTGGATCAATAGGGAACCCGGGTCTACCCATGTCGAGTTGCTGGATCCGGGGATGGAGGGGGCCTGAGGTGGTGTCCTCTCCATCGAGGAAAGGTCATCGTCGAGGAGGCAGGCCACGCACAGGGGCCCAGGGGTTTGGGGGAGGAGGTTGGCATTGCATGCAGAGCACTTCTTAGCCTTTACCATCTGCAATTAGAGAGAAAGTATACTTTTAAGGAAAAAAACGATCACCCCCTTATCTCCTCTCTCTTTTCCCCTATATTCCCCCTTTTTTTTTTTATATGTCCCCATCGGAAGTGACAGAGAGGCTGGGGAAACAGAGGAGCGCCTGAGAGAGTAAGGGTGCTATCGGAGATCCCTACCACAGAGTTTAGTGGTTCGAGGCCCGCTGTGAGGAGGAACTGAGAACACCATCGGAGAGAGAACTCTGTTACTCATCCACTGGGGTCGCTATGGGAGGGACCCGAGTGGGGGGAAACAA
This sequence comes from Neoceratodus forsteri, assembly GCA_016271365.2. Taxonomy (NCBI): domain Eukaryota; kingdom Metazoa; phylum Chordata; order Ceratodontiformes; family Ceratodontidae; genus Neoceratodus; species Neoceratodus forsteri. The sequence continues at coordinate 1,357,193,757 of CM057452.1, forward strand.
ACATCCTCTTTTCTTCTTCTTTTTTTTTTTTTTTTTTTTTTTGACGCCTGCCTTGCTGAGGCAGCACAAGGGGGCCAGAGCCACACCCAAAACAGAATCCTCCCAGGGGCCAGCAGGAGATAACTGCTGCCACAACTCCCCCCCCGAGCCATGCCTAGAGAAAGGGCTACCAGGGTCTGGTGGCCTGCTGGTCTATGAGACGTGCCCGGGAGTGGAGGCCTTAAGCCTTAAGGCCATTCGACTATCCAATCGGCTCCGAAAGTCCTGGTCTCCCAGCTGTGCTGGTTGAGCTGTTACAAAAAAACCTGCTCTGCCAATTCCTTTTTGTTCACCTCCTCTATTTTTGATTTTTATCCCCCCCCCCGGCAGTCGAGAGAAGGAAGTTTCCCCTCGAGGCCCAGAATGCCACTCTGGGGTGGCCTGCTCTCCGGAAGGCAATGCTCCGGTTTTTCGGAGGTCTCACGAGGTGGGGGGAGGAGGACGTCGTCCGTGGGAGCGCCAGACTCGACGGGCCCTGGAGCTGAATCTGCCCTGCTAGCCACACGCCGAAGGGAGGCCTCGCTCTAGAAGGTCCAAACGAGTCCTACTTGTGCCCGAGCAGAGCTCGCCTTCCGCCTCCCTGGATGCGGCCTGGGTCCATCGTGGTTGCAAGGGAGGCGAGGAAGGCACATCAGAACGAGAGGAGGGCTGAGAGAGGCTCTCCTGCAAATGCTCATGGCGGGAGGAAGGGGGGAGAGGGGGGATAGGCCTACGGCCTACCCGCGACTCTCGAGCTAAAGTTGAAGGGCAGAGAGCGCTTCGGCCAGCAAGCGATGTCGCCTGGGCGAGGAGGGGAAGAGCGTCGCCTACGTGACTGGCGCTCACGAGCGCCGAGGAAGGGACAACGCCCAACCCAGTCGGCCAGCGTCATGATAGCAGAGGAGGTCAGCTCAGTGCGGGACCATAAGCATGGGTGTTCTGCCCTGAGGGAACTGGCGAGAGGCTGGCTAGGGCCATGATAAGCCAGGCAGCCGTCGTCAGATCACGGATTTCCAAGGAGGAAATTAGAGCTGAAATTAGACATGGGGTTAAATAACTGGTCGCCACCTAGGGACCACGCTTGCCCAGAAATAAGATCTTGAGCAGACAAACAACCACAGAATTTGCCAAGCATGGCTATTACTCTTGATAAAAAACAAAGTAAAGATTGAGACAAAGTATGGAGATTACTGAATTTGCAGAATGTTGTTCCTACCTTGATAGAGCAGACAGGGATTCCTGGTATGCTTCTTGCCTAAACAGATGCATGATTCAAAACTGGAGAGCAGGGGTTCCTGGGACCTGGATATACTAGAAATCTGATCTGGGTCATGTGCATCATTAGCCTATCAGGTGGGCTGTAACCCATGAGGTAATGTCTGGAGTGCCATGGATGCCAACCAATCACAATGGTGTGCTACAATTATAGTAGGCAGAGCACAATTTGAGTATATAAGTTTAATGGTTAGGTGTTGTTGGGGCACTTACATATGCAAGCCAGAGCTAGGAATGCTCCGAGTCCAACTTTGAAGTTGCTGACCTTTCTACATTCAAGAAGGTTCGGGGGGAGTTCATTTACCCACTTCGGTCCTCTATAAGAGAGATATTTCTGGGCAATTGAGGCCTGCTTAAAGGTTACTACCAGCCCACCCTTTGATGCACTTTGTGTATTGACAGTTGGTTGATTTAGTTTGAACAGAAAAGAGGTTGATTCAGGTGCCTGCCTGAGCAAGGCTTTCTTTGCCAGAAGGCAGGGATGGTATTGGGCCCTGAGATGAAGGGGTAGCCAGCCAGTTGCCTTATAAAAGTCACAAGTGAGAGTCAAATGGTCTGCTCCCAGGACCAACCTACATGCTTTATTTAGAAGGGTTTTAACCCTTTTGATGGCTGTTTCAGTGCCAGCACTGTAGATTTTAAGGATATAGTTGATGGTATTAATGTTAGCTTTAGGGTTTTCTGTTTTTACTTTCTCCTTATCCTGGTGTACTATATATTTCAACTAATGCAAATGTCCTGGAGTGTTTCAGAGCATGCTGAAAAAAGCACAACTTCTTTAAATAGTGACTCTATATTAACATAAAAGCTTAAATTATTAGATTTACAATACTAATGTTTAACTTCAGGGTTTTCTGTTTTTACTTTATCCTCTTGCTGGCCTACTATTTATTTCAGATAATGCAATACATGTTTCCTGGAGGGTTTCAAAAAGCAACTGACTGTCCCTTAATGCCCTAACAAATGTTTAACTGTCTCCATACTGAAACTGTATTGTATGCCATTTTACATTTCCTTCTTTTCGTACCTATACTGTATTCCAAAATTGTGCACTGTTGTTTACCTTTATATTATATTGCCCAAATGGGACCTCCTTGTAAACGAGCATGCTGAATGGAGTTTTCCTGCCAATTGACTTGAACTTGAACTTGAAATGCATTTCTTTGTAATATCAGAGTCTCTTGTCATGGTAGGTAATCCAATGTTAAACCAAGGTACAATGAGATCAGTTAGTGACTGACAAATGTTTTGCTGCAGACTTTTTTAAAAACCTACCAAGATAAATTCTGGAAAGAAAAGCAAAGAAAAAAAGTATTCTCTAGGAATGCCGCATTAGCTGAAGCGTTATTATTATTATTATAAAAAGTACAAACTGAAGTGCAGTGTTGCATTTTAAGAGTGAGAGACTAACAAATGAAAAATCATAGTGCAGCAAAATGCACAGTACATTATAAGAAAGCAGTGGGGATGTACCTTGAGGTGTTGATGAGAAAACAGGATTTATTGATTTGTACTTTGAAAATAAAATGTGCAATATACGGAATATATGTACATTTTACTGGTGAGTGGTGTCCTTTTCCAAAACACACTAACACAAAAACTGGGTTACTAAAGAACAAGTTTGTTTACACAGTCTCTGTACAGAAATTAATAATGTATTTTCAATTTTCTTTTGATTTCAAAGAAGCTTATAATCATCCAACCCAATTTGCAGAGTAGTATAACTTGGACCAGAGAAGGACTGATGCACACTAAGCTCAGTATGTACAAATTTTCTACGAAGCCCTTGACTATTTAAAGGATAAATTCATTGCCACCTGGAATGCCTTTGCTCCTTTCAGAAGGACCAGATTCCATGGGCTTCACCTCTGCTGGATCACCCCCAAACTACTGGCCTGCTCCTGGGAGCATGACCGGGCCTGGAAAAAACACAAATCTACTAAACATCCAAACGACTACGCCAAGTGCAGAATACTACGCAATTCATGTACTAAAGCTACTAGACTGGCTAAGTCTGATTATTTAAACTCCTACTCCTGACTAACATTAACTCTCCATCAAAATTCTGGAGGGTAGTTCATGCCCTATTATCTAACCCCCCTCCCTCAGTTCTCAAAATAAATAACTCCCTAGTTTCCGATCCTGGCTCTGTGGCCAATGAATGTAATGCCTACTACACCTCACGCACCACATCTCTTCTAAATTCCCTCTCCCCCTTGCCACCTACTAGCTTCAGCCCTTCACCTCAGCCAGTGCCTGCCCTGCCCCCTTTTTTCTTTTTCTACTATCTCCTGTAATGAAGCTCTTAGAGCCCTCCTATCCCTCAACTCCTCTAAAGGATCCTCACCAGATAAGCTCAATCCTAAACTTCTCTACCATTCTGCTCCTGCAGTTGAGTTGCTTATCCTATCACCCTAATCCTTAACCTATCTTTTCTTTCTGCCCAAGTACCCTCATCCTGAAAACACACTGTAGTCTTTCCTCTCCCCAAGGGTGGTGACACATCCACTCCTGATAACTATCACCCCATCTCCCACCTTCCTACTCTTGCCAAACTTCAAGAACATTTAGGTTTCTTTCAACTATCACCCTTCCTCTCTGATTCCTCCTTCTTCTCCCCCCTTCCAATCTGGTTTTCAGAAGAATCAATCAACAACCACCTCCCTCCTCAGGCTTGCTGACTCCATCCTTTCAGGGATAGACGATGGCCTGATCACCTCGGCCATCTTTATTGACCTAGCCAAAGCTTTCAACACTGTTTCCCATCTCCTGCTTCTTGATTCCCTCTCCTCAGCTGGCCTTGCTTCATCAGTTACCAACTGGTTTAAATCCTACCTCATTGGCAGGACCCAATCAGTGAGAATCCTTGATTCCATCTCCGCTCCACTCCTCATCAACACTGGTGTCCCTCAGGGCTCAGTGCTTGGTCCCATACTCTTCCCCATTTTCTTTAATGACCTTCCCACAGCCTGCTCATCCTCATCTATCCTCATGTACACAGACAATACTGTTTTAAACAGTTCCAGCAAAAATTCTGCTGCTGTGGAAACCAACTTACAGTATGACTTCAACCAAATTCAGCTCTGGTTTGCTTCTCACCAGCTTTTTCTAAATGCCAAAAAGACTGTCTCAATGACCTTTGCAATAGGCAGAAACTCTCTAGGATCCCAGTCCTAACCACCTTCCACACCCTTGCCAGGACCATCCTGGAGGACACCTCCTCATTTAGATATCTGGGGGTTTGGCTGGACCAGCACTTCAACTTCTTTGTGCATATCAATGCTACCCTGAAGAAACTGTGCCCCACATTTGGTGCTCTTTACAGGAATTGCAGTTGCATTGCGCTGACTGTGAGGCAAGAAATTGTCCAGAAGATGATACTCCCCATCTTTGACTGCTGACACCTAGTCTATGGTGCTGCTCCCAAATCTTCCCTAACAAAGATAGACACTCTCTTAACTCCTTCTGCCACTTTGCTTTTGACTCCCCTTCTCTCTCCCACCACTGTGACCTCTATCACTCTCTAACCTTCCTTCCACTATCTCACAGACACATCTCACACTGTGCCAAACTAACCTCAAAATTCTGGTTCAAAGTGCTTCCTTCCTATGTCTCATCCTCTCTCTCTCTCTCTCTCTCTCTCTCTCTCTCTCTCTCTCTCCACTCTGCCTCCTCCCTCACTCTCTCAGATCTAATGATGCTCGCACCTTGATGGTCATTTGCTGCTCCACCCTCATCAGTCAGATTGGTTACGCTCATCACTTCCCTAAAATCTGGACTTCCCTTCCCGCTGAAAGATGACACTCTTCCTCCAACTACTCCCTTACCTCTGCCCTACACAATTACCACTCCCTCAGCTGTTCCTGTTTTTAACCCTCCTTAATATCTATGCCCAGTTTCTGCCTTCCTACCCTGCCCCCGGCAGGGTTCTCAACATCCTGAAGGGGGACTCAGGAAATGGCTACCCCTTCTCATCATATTTAGTTCTTGCTTCTCCCCCTCTAATCTTCACCTGCCCTTCTGGGTCACCCATGTACACAATCTACCCCATCCTTTTTACTCCAACAGCACTTTTGTACTACCTCGAACCTGCTCCTGGTACACTCATGCACTATAATGGTTCTGTTGCATTATTACTGTTTTGAACATTTATATGTTCTTTTGCATGATTTTGGACATGTATTGTAATTTACTCAATGTTCCGCTAATGTTTAATGTACAATACTTTGTGTTGCAACTGTTGTATAATCTTACAATGTTGCATTGTTTGTTCTACCCACATACTATTATAACTGATAATCCTTCACAACCCTATGTAACTCAGCCCCCCCTCTGGTTGCACCGTGAGACGAGCAACTTGTTGTTCAGTGTGCCCTCCTGGTGAAACATAGAAACATAGAATTTGATGGCAGACAAGGATTGCTTGGCCCACCCAGTCTGCCCATTTCCCTATCTAATGGATAAGCTGCAGATCCTAGTTAACCAGCAGCCTACTTCTTTCTACCCCCAACCCCTAGAATTGCCTTATGACTGTCACATGCATGCTTAAATTCAACCACTGTTTTTGATTCCACAACCTCCTCTGGAAGGCTGTTCCATGCATCCACAACCCTCTCTGTGAAAAAATACTTCCTTACATTACCTCTGAGCTTGCCCCTGTCTATCTTCAAATTGTGCCCCCTTGTTCTTGCACACCTCTTTTTTGAAAGATGCTACCTCTTGGACTTTGTTGATTCCTTGAGGTACTTGAAAGTTTCTATCCTGTCCCCCTCCTCTTTTCCTTGAGGCTATACATATTAAGCTTCTTTAGTCTTTCTTCATATGTCTTCCGTGCAGACCCTACACCATTTTAGTTGCCCTCCTCTGGACAGCTTCCATCCTATGTCCTTGCAGAGATTGGTCTCCAGAACTGCACACAGTACTCTAGATGGAGTCTCACCAGCTGTCTGTTCAGAAGGATAACAACTTCCTGTTTTCTACTGGTGATGCCTCTCCCTATGCATCCCAGTATCCCCCCTGCTCTCCTTACTGCCCTCTCACATTGCTTACCCATCTTTAAGTCATCTGATATGACTAGCCCCAGGTCCCTTTCCATTTTTGTTGTTAATATCTCACCCCCCACTGTGTACTCTTCCCCTGGGTTTTTGTTTCCTAGGTGCATTACCTTACACTTCATAGCACTGAATCTAAGCTGCAATACATTTGACCATTCCTCTAACCTTGCCAAGTCTGTTCACATCCTTTCCATGACACCTTGTGCATCAACTCTGTTGCAGATCTCTGTGCCATCTGCAAAGTGACATACTTTTCCTTCCAGTCCCTCTGCAATGTTGCTTATAAAGACATTGAAGAGGACCAGTTCTAATACTGAACCTTGTGGTACTCCACTAGTAACCCCCCTTTCTTCGGAGCAGACTCCATTTACTATTACTCTCTGTGTCCTATTCTCCAGCCAATTCTTTACCCAGGCTATCATCTTGGGACCCACTCCCAGGCTGGCTAACTTGTATATTAATCTTTTGTGTGGGACTGTGTCAAATGCCTTGCTAAAGTCTAGGTAGGCCATGTCCACAGTCTGTCCCTGATCTACTAGGTTTAGTCACCCAGTCAAAGAAATCTATTGGATTCATCTGGCATGACCTTCCCACTGTGAATCCATGCTGCCTTGGGTCCTGTGCCCCTCTGGCCTCTAGGTACTCGACAATTCTTTCCTTCAGAAGTGATTCCATCATTTTCCCTATCACTGAGGTTAAACTAACAGGTCTGTAGTTTCCTGCTTCTGCCCTGCTCCCACTTTTGTGAAGAGGAATCACATCTGCCCTCCTCCAGTCCTCAGGTACCACCCCATCCTCCCATGATTTGTTAAAGAGGGCAGTCAGGGATGTCACTAGATCTATCCTTAGTTCTTTTAGAATTCTGGGATGAATCCCATCAGGCCCCATTGCTTTGTCCACCTTCAGTTTTAAGAGTTCTTTCAGAACCCTTTCTTCTGTAAATGGACTGGTATCAACTTTTGTATCCAGAGTGTTTCTATTGTTTGTTTTAGGTACCTCCCCCTCTTCCTTTGTAAATACTGAGCAAAAATATTTGTTTAGTATCTCTGCCTTTTCACCATCACCCTCTGCCCACCCTCCCTCCCCTTTATTAAGCCTCACTATCCCTCCCTTGGTCTTCCTTTGCTCCCTGATGTACCTAAAAAAAGGTTTTATCCCCCTTCTTAACTGAGTTGGCTATATTTTCCTTGGTTCGGGCCTTTGCTGTTCTGACTGCCTTCCCAGCTTCCTTTTGCTTTAACTGATACAATTCTCTGTCCTGCTCCTTCTGTAATTCCTTGTACTTCTTGACTGCTTTCTTTTTCTCTTGAACCTTCACTGCCACCTCCTTTAAGAACCATATTGGTTTCTTACATCATTTTGTTTCATTTATTTGCTTCACACAAAGGCTTGTTACCTCTGTAATGGCAGTTTTTTTCATTCCCCATTGTTCTTCTACCCCTCCTTCCTGACCATTTGCTAGTGCATTCCTTAGGCGCTCACCCATTTTGGCAAAGTCAGCCCTCCTGAAGTCCAGTACTTTTACCTTTGTATGGCTTGACTCTATTGCTGTGTTTATTGGGAACCATACAGTTTGATGGTCAGTAGTTCCCAGATGGCGACCCACTTCTACATCTGTGATCCTGTCTCCATCTCCATGTGAGAGAACCAGGTCTAAGATTGCTCCCTCTCGAGTGGGTTCCAATACTAGTTGTCTAAGGCATGTCCCCTGTAGGGCATCTAGAATAACCCCACTCTTAGAAGTGGCTGCTGTAACTGCACTCCAGTTAACATCTGGCATATTCAGATCAACCATCAGCAAAATCTCACCTTTTTCTGCCATTCTGAGTATACTTTTATCATTTCCTTGTCCATTTCCTCCCCCTGAAAGGGGGGGGTCTGTATTCAACCCCTGTGCGGATTGTGGTGCCATTGCCTGTCTCTAGATTGACCCACAGTGCTTCTTCTCCTCCTTGTTTACCCTTTTGTTCTGTTGCTTTGATTCCTTCCCTTATGTGGAGAGCTACTCCTCCCCATCTTTTACCCTCCCTGTCCCTCCTATAGATAGAGTATCCTGGTATGTTTACGTCCCAGTCATGGTTCTGTGTGTACCATGTTTCTGTGACTGCCACAATATCCAGATGTTCCTCCTCCATCAAGGCCACTAATTCAGGAAGCTTGTTATCCAGACTATGGGCATTGGTACTCATTGCTCTCCATTTTTTGATGGCTTTACCTTCTGTAGCAGCATCCCCCACTGATCTTTCTACCTTGGTCTTTATTTCATTTAGTACCCTGTTTTGTAGGGAGAGGCTGGGATTTTCCTGCTGCTTATCAGTGCCTCCCCCCTTGACTAGTTTAAAAGCTTGCCAATGAAGCATTTAAACTGATTGCCCAAAAGACTTGTTCCCTTCCTGGACAGATGCAGACCATCCTGCCAGTATAGGCTGGTGTCCCTCCAGGTGAAACCCCAGTTCCCAATGAAGCCAAACCCTGTGCTCCACACCATTTTTTCAACCATTCATTAAACTGCATGGTGCAAAGTACCCTCGCCTCACCCATGCCACTGACAGGCAGCACCTCTGAGAAGGATACTGTGTGTTCTACTTGTCTTAGGCCCTTCCCCAACTCTACAAAGTCCTTCTGCACTGTTCTAATCTCATGATGAGCCAAGTCATTTGTCCCTAGGTGGACAATGATGTCCAGCTCAGACTCCCGTGCAACTGTCCTCATAATCCTAAGGATGCACTTCCTGCCCCTCCAAGCCATGGCACCAGGCAGGTTCCTCACTTCAGTTTTCCCTGCTCCCCCCAGTTCTAGCTCCCCAATAATTGAGTTCCCCACCAGGAGCTGCTTCCTTTCCCAGTGGTGTCCTCTGCCTCCTTCCTGAGGGTCTCCCTTGTGACAGTTGTCTGCAGCCTCCTTAGTCTCCCCTGTGGATGCATCCATAGGGGAACTATGCTCCCCCAGAATGGTGTATGGATTGTGGAGTGGAACAATTGACTGGGTGTGCCTCTGTTCCACCACCCTTATCCTCCTTGAGCCCACTGTGGTCCAACTGCTGTGCTTTCTTCACAACCTCTGAGGTAGTGGTGGTGGCTCTGGTGCTCCCTGGATGGGGGAGGTTCCCTTACTACTGTCCAGTGTGGCCTGAAGAAAGGCAACTTCCTCCCTCAGGATAGAGAGTTGTCTGCAAACAGGGCAGCATCTCAGCCTCCAGAAGGACTCCTGGAAGACTGCTGCCCCACAGCCATTACATTGCACTATTCCCCACATGTCTGTCTACCTTGGTTTTTTTTTGTGTGTGTGTATGTGTATGATTGGTTTGTTATATAGAAATATATATATTATATAATGTGTATGCTTATACTGTCAGTGCAGTGTGCTAGAGAGGATATGACAGTGATATGCACCTTGCCTTCTTGAGAAAATGATGTCAGAACCCCAGGTATAAAGGATCTATTTCCAGGGGTGGGTGGGGTGAGGGTGGGAAGGGTTTGGGCCTAAACTGTTCCCTCATGAAACAATCAGCTAAAAGCTCTGACCTATCACTGCGAAGAGTGCCTTCCTGTCAGCAAGATGCCCTACATGACAATTTGACAGAGAAAATAGCCTGCTAATCAAACAGAGAAAAATCCAAACATCCAAGTCAGACACAAGTAAACCTCCCCAGCCCCAAAACAGCCTGGTGACTTGTGCTCTCAAAGCAGTCAGTCCCAAAACATGTCAGCTGTGCACAAGGACAGACCCAGTAAACAGTATTCAGACCCTGTGGGTTTAAACTCTTCTTGCACTGAAAATCTTAACAATTGTAACAAAAATAAAGCAAGGTCCACCTCCCTCTGTTGATTGAAAAACTGCCTTTTCTGATAATTCTAAGTTCCTTATTTCACCTTTCAGTTAGAAGTATCCTCCACCTGAAGAATACTTACTTTCCTAAGGAATCTGCTTGAAACCAAAGACAATTGTAAATTGTAAGGTTCACCTCCCTCTGTTGTGAGCACAACTCGCTTTCTTGCAAATCCTAAGTCCAGTGTTGCAGCTTCCAGCCAGAGGTAGCTTCACCTGAAGAATATTAGGTTATCTCAACATTTCAATAAATAAAAATAAAACTATTTTATTGTGTTAAAACATAAAGTGCTTTAGAGCCTTAATGACCACAAATTAAATGCATGTTCTAAAGTAAGTAATGCAGCAGTCTGAAACAATCCTGCACTTCAAGTCATGCTGACTTTTCCTTGGGGCAGGGAGGGGGTTGTCTTGCAGCCATACATCGAAATGTAGAAACATAGAAATTGACAGCAAATAAGGATGGCTAGGCCCATCTGGTCTGCATATATAGTCTACTTGGCCATTGGCTTTAGCCTCTCCTTGCTGCCTCTAGGGTTCCCTTATGCCTATCCCATGCATGTTTACCACCCCCCCGGCTGTGCTTGCTCCCACCACCTCCTGGGCAGGCTATACCATGCATTTACTATCCTTTCTGTGGAAAAAAAACTTTCTCACATTTCCCCTTATCATGCCCCTTCCAGCCTCATATCATGTCACCTACCCGGGTCCCCTCATTCTTGTACATCTCCTATATTAAAAGATGTTGCCCACTTGCACCTTGTTTATGCCTTTAATATACTTGAAAGTTTCTATTATGTCTCCCCTTTCCCCTCCTCTTTTCCAATGTATACATACTGAGGTCTTCTGATCTCTTCTCATGTCTTCTGGTGCAAGCCCTGCACCATCTTAGTCACCCTTCTCAGAACACCTTCACCTTGTCCGAACCTGTCATATACACTCTTTATGTGCTAAATCGTGAATCCTGATTGGAGGAGCACAACAATTTCTGATTAAAGTTTTCTAATTTTTAAATCTTTAGTTTTCCAAAGTTCACCACACTTTCTCAGTTGCTTTGCTGCTGTGTAGCTTTATGGCTTAGTACAGCTCTGTGCCCCGTGTTATCTATTATTATTATTGAAGAGAATGCAAAAGATGGTGGCCATGCTGGGTCAGCCACTGAGAGCTATTGAGATCTGTGGAGTTTTAGTTTAATTTATTTTATTAGTTCCTTTGCTAAAGTTTAACAAGTTAAAGTTTAACAGTTATTGTTAATTTGCGGTCCTTTTTATCGACCGCGTTGACTGCGCTATTTTGGGACATCTGATATCTGCTGAATACCAAGGGCTGAATACATTAGCTGAACACGCTAGTTTTTCTAGTGTAATATGATTAGAGCTGGAAGACCCAGGGGATTGGCTGTAGCCTGCCTGAGATTGGTGTGGTGGACCCTCACTGCCATTGCCAAGACTTGTGGTGTTGCGATCTGCTGGAAGAAGTGGAAGAAGCGTCGTTGGATTAGTGCGCTCAAGTGGGGCTTGTTGTAGGTGAGTAGTGCAGGGTGGGGACCTGCCTTGTGCCTTCGGGAGCTGCGGCCGCTGTTTCAGTCCTCGACCAGGCAGGAGTCGCCTTGTTTGATCTCTGGGGAGCTAGAGAGAAAATGAAGCCTCTCACAAGCCACCTTGGGGGTCAGCCATGGAGCTGGGTCGCTGAGGCGTCTGTAGCCATAGGTCGTCGACTGATTGGGGGGCGTTTGGCTCCTGGTGGGGAAGGGGTCTATCTAAACACCCGTGATTGCACTAATTGAGTGATCTGCCTGTCCTGAGTTTCCCTGGAATGTTTGAATAGGATAAAGATCAAGTCGACTGTGTGGATTTGCTGCCATGAGGATTGTGTTGGATGCCACCTAAACTTTTTGTTTGGATTTAATCGGTATCGTTGGAGAAACTGACTTGATCTTCCTCCCTGCCTTGTCCTGGATATACGGGTGGTGAGAGTGCTGTGCACACTGCTTTATTTTTTCAGACAGTCATAGATTAATTTGTGGATTAATTTATGAAGGGTCCCCCACCATGTGAGAGGTGGTGTTGGGGGTATATACAGCACTTTTTAAGTTTTCTGATATACTGGTGATTCTGCTGGATTTCCATGCACATGAGAGGTGCTGCATCGAGGTCATAAAACAGATTTCTTTCTTTTTATTTTAATTATCAGCTCTAGTTATTTTTAGTTCTTCTCCACTACTATTCTTTGTTGTGGTAGTGAGAGCATCACATTCTTTCAGCTCGGGTTCCTTATTCAGCAACTTTTGAAGACAATGGACATTGCATCTTATTGGACAATAACTGATGCTTTAATTTGTTATTGTATTTTATTGTTATTGTGGGGTTATATTTTGGGTTGGGGTTTTATTTTATATTTTCTTTTTTTAACTGTGTTATATCGTTTGGTTTTATTTGTTCCTCCCTCTGTGAGAGAGAGTGAAGGAGTGATTTTTTATTTATAGTTTTTTGATACTGACAGGTTTATTTTTGTTTATATATTTTTTGTTTTTCTCTTTAGTTAATTTGCTTAATTATAATGTGTTCGAGAGGTTTAGTGATGGTTGAGCGTTATTCCCCCACCAGGCTCAGGGAATTACATCCCTTTGAATATCCCCCATTGTCATCCAACACCTATTTTAGGTGTTGTGCGTTGGGCATTCTTAGGAAGCATGGGCGAAGGTGGAGAGCTGGGCCTGGTGGGGGACAGGAAGGGGGTTGGCGGATTGGGGTTTTGAGGTCCAGGAGATGCCCTCGGACAAAATGGGGTCAGGATAGAGGCTATTCCTGTCTTGTCCCCATACCCAAGGGTTCCGATGTTAATGGACCGGTGCTGAGCTTTTCCCCGACAGCTCATCCTACCTTGGCAGTGTTATGCAATGCCAGATCTATTAAAAACAAGACAGCTATTACAGCTGATCTTGTTGGATCAACTGATCTGGCTTGCATCACTGAGACCTGGCCAGATGAAAATCCAGGCCCTATACTGGCCTCGGCAATTCCAGCCGGGTTCTCAGTGACACACCATCCAAGGTTGGATCGTAGGGGCGGGGGTGTGGCCATTATGTTTAAGACTGAGCTGGACCTTGTGGATGTGCCATTGGGAAATACCAGATCCTTTGAATATATCCTGGGAGAGGGTGTAGGCTGTGGGATTCTCCTCGTCTACTGTCCACCAGGTGATAGCAGACTTCATCATCGACTTGGTGTTGAGGTTCCCCAGATTGATTGTTCTGGTGGACTTTAATGCCTGGGTCGACAATGAACTCTCGCATTTTGGTCAAAATCTCCTCCAGCTGATGATTACACTGGGCCTAACACAGGTGGTTACCTCCTCGACCCATATAGGGGATCATTCACTGGATCTGATCTTCAGAATTTCATTGTTCGCTGATGACACAAAGCTCTGTAACAGAGTAGACACACCAGAGGGTGTAGACAGAATGAGAAGGGACCTGCAGAAACTTGAAGAATGGTCAGGGGTTTGGCAGTTGAAATTCAATGCAAGGAAGTGCAAGATAATGCATATGGGGCACAAAAACCCTGGCACAATATATCAGTTGGGGGGTGAGGAGATAGCATGCACCAAGCAGGAAAGGGATCTTGAGTTATCATCTCTGATGACCTCAAGGCAGGGAAACAGTGTGACATGGCAGCAGGTAAAGAATAGGATGCTGGGATGCATAGGCAGGGCATCACCAGCAGGAAAAGGGAGGTCATAATTCCACTATACAAGACACTAGTGAGGCCGCACCTGGAGTACACTGTGCAGTTTCTGGAGACCTTACCTACGTAAGGACATAGACAGGGTAGAAGGTTCAGAGGAGGGCAACAAAGATGGTGCATGGATTGCATCACAAGTCCTATGAGGACAGGTTGAAGGCACTGAACATGTACTCCCTGGAGGAGAGGAGGGAGAGAGGGATATGATAGAGACATACAAGTATCTTACAGGAGAAACAGGGTGCAGGAATGCACTATTTTTAAGCGAAAAGATGTTCCAGGACTAGCGGGCATGGGATGAAGTTGAGGGAGGACAATTCAGAGGAAACGTGAGGAAGAATTTCTTCACAGAACGGGTGGTGGACAAGTGGAACACCCTGCCAGAGGAAGTGGTGGGGGCTGAAACAATCACGGGATTTAAGAATGCATGGGATAGACATAAAGGAATTCTGGAGGTCAGGGGTAAGGGGCAACAGACTTCCTGGAAAACATAAACTGAACTTACAAACTTAAATGGGCAGACTGGGTGGGCCATAGGCCCTTATCTGCTGACACTGTCTATGTATGTATCTATGTATCTTTCTTTTGGGTATGGAGATCGCTGACCTGGGGGTGGAACCTGTCAGCTGGTTTGACCATCACACCATAAGGTTCAGTTTCAGAGCCCCCCTAATAGGTCTGCCCCTACGTAGATGGTTCGGTACCGCCCTTTAAGGGGTATTAACCCCAGTGACCTAATGGCGGTACTGGATCTATCGAGCTTGTCAGGTGAATGCATGAGTCCAGATGATCTTGTACTAGCCTATAATAAGGCTGTGAGAGATGCTCTGGGCAAAATTGCTCCTGTTCATGTTCGGCCTCTCACCCTCCATCCAAGAAGCCCTTGGTTTGATGGCTACATGAAGGAGTTAAGGCGAGTTGGCCGAAAGCTGGAGAGAGCCTGGCGGAAGTTGGGCCTTGGTGCTGACAGGATAGGATGATGGCACATTATGATAGCTATCAATCAGAAATCTCCCGTAAGAAGGCAGAGTTCTTGTCCAGAGAGATTTCTGCTTCATAAAATCAACCGGCTCAGCTTTTCTGGACCATAGACAGATTGTGCAATCCAATCTGTCTTCAGCCCAGAGAAGCCTTTTCTCAGCTAAGATGCAAGGAGTTCGCTCGGTTTTTTGCAGATAAGGCTGCTAGCATCAGGTCCGGCATCGGTCCGACCTCTCCTATGGGGACTGCAGTGGTCGACGGGAAGTGGCATGCCCTCAGTCTGTCTGGTCAGATTTTCACCAGCTGGAGTTTGGGGACATTGTGAAGATCATCCAAACAATGCGACCAACTAGTTGTAGTTTGGGTCCGGGCCCTACACCTCTTTTAGTAGGATGTGTAGAAATTATCTGCCCAATCCTTGCTGACATTGTCTGGAAGTCTTTGGAGTGGGGGGTCTTTCCCGACCCCCTTAAGAAGGCGGTCGTTCAACCACTCCTTAAAAAATCCTCCTTGGATCCAGATTGTCTAGCTAACTACTGCCCTATCTTTAACCTGCCATTTGTTGGTAAGGTTATTGAAAAGGCAGTTGCGTTGCAACTGGATGATCATCTTATAACTCACAATGTCTATGATACTCTCCAGTCTGGCTTTAGGAAGAGGCATAGCATGGAGACTGCCCTTGTCCGGGTATTGAGCGACCTCCTAATGGCTAAAGATCGAAAGGCATGTACCATTCTGGTCCTTCTCGATCTCTCTGCTCCATTTGACACTGTAGACCATGGAGTGCTGTTGGAGAGCTTGCGGGTTTTTTGTGGGCTGATTGGTACAGTCCTCAGATGGTTTAATTCTTACTTCACGGACAGGTCTCAGCAAGTTGTCACTGGAATTTATTCCTCTGGCGCTCACTCCCTGCCTTGTGGGGTACCACAGGGCTCCATTTTAGCTCCCATGCTGTTTGCAGTGTATATGCTGCCATTGGGAGAAATCATCAGGTGATACAGTCTGGGCTTCCACTGGTATGCAGATGATACTCAGCTGTATTTGTCCTTTCTCCCCGGTCACGGTGATGCACTCTCTGTGCTGAATAACTGCCTTGCGGATGTCAGACTTTGGATGAGTTCCAGCTGGCTAAGACTCAATCCGGATAAGACTGAGGTATTGGTAGTGGACCCAAGTCGCCCGGGGGTGGGTTTGGGAGTTGGACAACCATCAGATTTGTTACTTGGTGGTATACCACTCTCTACCTCCGATCAGGTGCAAAATCTGGGCGTTATTTTTGATGATGGTCTGACCCTAAAATCTCAGGTGTCAGCTGTTGTCAAATCCTCTTTTTGCCATCTGAGGAATATCACCCTGGTGAAACACCTGGTCTCTCCGGGTGATCTTCCAACATTGGTCCATGCCTTTGTCACTACCCATCTGGACTACTGCAATTCCCTCTACCTAGGGCTACCTGGGGTTGACATCTGCCGCCTCCAGCTGGTGCAGAACACAGCAGCCAGACTTTTGACTGGGACTTCTAGAACCAGTCATATTACGCCTGTGCTCCACGAACTGCACTGGCTGCCTGTTTGGTGGTGGATCACCTTTAAGGTTGGTTTACTAACCTTTAAAGCCCTACATGATCAGGGACCTGGTTACCTGAAAGATCTCCTGATTCCCTACTGCCCCCTCCGTCCTCTCCTTTCCGCCAACTAGGGATTGCTGGATATTCCCAAGGTTTGATTAAAGATGTCAGGATCTCGTGCTTTTGCTTTTTCAGCACCAACCCTGTGGAATTCTCTACCTCGTTGGTTGAGAGAATGCCCAAACGTCGATAGTTTTAAGGTTGGTTTAAAAACGTATTTACTGTATTTAGTTTAGCTTTTACTTAGTCATGGCTGACATATTTTAACGTATGACAATTTTATTATTATGTATATGTTTTATGTACAGCGCCTTGGATTTGAAAGGCGCTATATAAATATAGTTGGATTGAATACTTCATTCTGAATGTAAAATTAAACATCTCATTCAAACATTAAAGCAGGTTCTGCCACTTGATAATACCATTTTCATTTCAAAATTTAATGGATTCAATGAAGGCAATAGTCCAAGCTAGAGGAATTTAGAGATGCCA
This sequence comes from Neoceratodus forsteri, assembly GCA_016271365.2. Classification (NCBI taxonomy): domain Eukaryota; kingdom Metazoa; phylum Chordata; order Ceratodontiformes; family Ceratodontidae; genus Neoceratodus; species Neoceratodus forsteri. Next base: position 1,357,210,775 of record CM057452.1, read on the forward strand.
GGACCAAACAGACAGAACCACTGACACATCGGCCACTTAGCTTTGCCCCACTTGCATCTCTCCCTCTTGCTGGCCTTCGTAGCCTCCAGCAGCACCTTTTTAATAATTTCCCACTGGGCCTCCATGCCCATGCTTGGCCTGATCTCATCCCGGTAGCCACTAAGGATCTGCTCCATCCCTCCAAAGTCCATCCCTCTAAAATCAACCACTGTCATTTTTGAGTGTTCTACCCTGGGTCAAGGGAGAACCAAACCATGGTGTGATCACTTCCCAACAGTGGGTCCCCAACAACTAGGTCCCTCATGAGCTCACTGTCTGACAGGACCACATCCAGGATGCACCCTCCCTCATCAGATCAGTCACCAGTTGGGCAAGGAAAGCATTCTGGAAGATGTCCAGCAGGCACTGCTCCCCTGCCCAATGAGGACGCCATAGTTCCCAGGTCTACTTCTGGCATATTCAGATCTCCCAGCACCACAGTTTTACTCTCACCCCCTACCACAGTAATCCCTAAGGTTAGCCATCAGACCTTCCTCCTGTTCCACCACGTGCCCTGGTGGTCTATATACTACCCCCATCTACACTTGCTTACCCTCTGGAGCCTGCAAGGTGACCCATAAAGCCTCCACCTTATCTCCCACTTCCTTAACCTTGCTTATCCCTATGTCATCCCTTATGATAAATGCTACCCTCTCCTTCCCTCCACCCAATCCTTTCAGCAAGTGCTATACCCTAGTAGGTTTAAGTTCCAGTCATGTCTAGAAGTGGCCCAAGTCTCAGTCACAGTCACCACATCCATGCCCCATTCCACCTACAGTGCATGAAGCTCTGACATCTTGTTTTCCATGCTCCTGGTATTAATCAGGACCACCCTCCAATGTGACCCATTGCCCTCCACCCCTGCCCTAGGATCTATCTGTTCCCTGCCTACAAGGACCCCTTGTGAACTATCTGGAGCTCCTTCCCTATGCCACCTCCCCCACCTATGGGAGAAGGCCAGGTCCTTCCTAGTCTGGCCTGCCAGGGAGCCCCCTTCCTCCCGACTCACAAGTTTAAACCCAACCTGTAGGGGATGAATTCAGCCAGCTTAAGCTGCAGGACCTTTTTCCCCTTTGAGCAAAGGTGGAACTGGTCCCTTGTGTACAATTCCTTGCCCTCCTAGGTTGCACCCCAGTCCCACACCCCCCCCATACCCACTGGCCTCACACCATTCACCTAGCCATACATTTACATCTCTTATTTTTTGTTTATTCTCCACACTGGCCCTAGGCACCAGTAGTATCTCTAAGAAGAAGACTAAGCATCCCACATCCTTACAGACCCTGGCCAGCTCCCTAAACCTAGCCTGAATCTCCAGCTCACTGTTCTCCTCTAGATCGTTTGTATCCAGATGCACTAATATGTCACGGGTCCCACCACACTTCTGCACAAAAGAATAGACCAGATGTTTTGCCTGATGCAATGTCAAGCCAGATATACTCCTAGACTTAACACCACAGGAAGCCCCCTCCTCCCCCCCACCTGATCCGCCTAATCATGGAGTCCCCCAGGAGAAGCACTCTTACTGCCTCCTTTTCCCTAGACCTGCTTGCTATCCCAGTTGCCCCTCCCCTGCATTACCATGCACATCCTTTCCCCTCCCTCTCATGCCAAAATCTAACCCATCCCTCCCACTCCAACCCTTATCTCTCACTGACTTGAATTCCTTGGCCTCTTCCCTTCCTGCTATAGCACTTTGGTCCATTCCCGTTTTACTTCCAGGGTCAAGGGCCACCCCTGCCCCCAAGTCTTCCTCCTTACTGACCTGTCCACCTCAGCCACTTTCCTTCCCCTGGCTATGTATGGTACTGACCTCGTATCTCCCCAGGAGCAAGGGCCCCCCTGCCCACAGCTCTTTTCCCTCTCAGACCTGTGCTCTACCACTACTTCCCCTCCTCCTACTGCACCCAGACCCAACTCAGTATTTCTCCCAGGAACATGGGACTTCCCCTGCTCCAACGGGGAAATGCACCTGCCCCCCCACCCTGCCTCCTCCATACCTGCCTGCCTCCATCCCTGCATAACCTAATCGGGCCTCCCCACTCCAAGCTTCCTTTTCCTTGCCATCCCCTTCCTTCTCCACTGTGACCTGACTCCCATTTCTCCTGCCAGTGCTCGTGCATCCTTCGTATCCCCCAAGACTCTATGTCTATGAGTAACTCCTTCCCTTCCCCTGACTGCTGTGCCCATTTCCATTCCCCGCCTACCTGCCTCATAGAAGCCACCAGCTCTCCGTATTCCCCTCCATCGCTTGTCAGTGCCAGAGATGTTAATCTGTTATTATGCTCTATGCCATTTGTCTGGCATTCCCCTGCTGACTCACACCCTCTATCAGTTCTCTTTTGCCCATACCCCAGTGCACTTCTCCTATCCTCTTGCCAGGCTCCCTGTTTCTTATTTCTCCTAACCTTGTACCAGTCCCCATAGTCCTTACTACACTCATGGCCACCCCAACCCATGCCCCCTGGTGTTTTCCTCCTTCCTCCAGAGTCCACTCTCACACCTCCCATTTTCGTAGCACAGTCCCCTGCACTCATGTCATCTTCTCCTGTCTGTTCCCTCCCATTTGGGGTGCCTCCCTGAGCCCACTACCATTTTACCATTTTTCTCCCTACTAGCCACCCAACCCACCCCCTCACAAAGCCAACCTCCTTTTCACCCCCCTTTCCCACAACACCCACCTTAGCCACTTGACCTCATTCCTGAGATGTGCCAACCATTGGCACACCATACAACCCGCCATCCTCCACGCCAGGGCTAGCATTATGGCTGACCCACACCCTATGCATCCCACTACCTTTCCAAAGATAGCAACTTTCATGTTCTGTGGACCCTACCCCATCTCTCTCCCATTCGGCTTCCCCATCCCCAATTGTCCTAACAGTGCCAGAGCATGTCTGAACTCCACAACGATGCCCGTTGGGCCAGGTACCAAACAAAATCTTCCCTTACATATGTAGTAGAAAAACTGACCCTTCACATCAAAGCCCAGATACAGGCTCTAAAATAAACAAACCCCCTAAACCCGACTGCACCAATGCTAGCAGCTTCACTCCCAGAGTTCACCCCCCCAGTCAAACTCTTGTTCCTTTGCTGATTGCAGTGCCTAGCATACAATCATAGATCTAGAATATAACCATGATAGGGTTTAAACCCAAACTGCATGACAGTTTACACACAAACTCGAAAGTCTACTACAGCCAGCCTTGTTTAGACCCACATGACAGGTTAAAACACCAACTTGAAAGTTTGTTATAGCCAGCCATTAGTCAGTTACAGTCCAACAGTATCCCATAAGTTACCAATTGGTTATTATTTGGTTCTGTTGCAATATCTCGAAAGTCACATTTCCCCTGATTCTGTTGCAATGTTCCCAACATTATACACATTAAGGGTGCATTCACAGTACCTTCATAATTATTTTTTTTAGGTCTCTCCAGCAGAAGTTCCTGCCTCAAAGTTCACCTTGAGACCACCCCCTTTGCTGAACTTGTCTCTTGCTTGTTCCTGATAGGTGCTCCTACTGCAATGCACTCACATTTGATTCTAACTGGTCCATTGGGGTGGAGCCCCGAAAGAGTATTTAAATATTGGTGGAGGTGGCAGATGGGAGGGTGGGTGAAATTCCATCTGTGCTTCCTTGATTTAATGGCTCGATTCTGGGAGAGGGGGTTCCATCTTGGACACCGCTAACCTCTTGCCCCCATTGCAGAAAAACACAGTTTCACAGTGCTGAAGCCTTGAAGCTGCCTCTCTCTTTTAAACTTTGGTGTCTCCTCCTTTTTCTGACCTAATTGGCCTGACTCTCCCTTCTGTGCCCGCAGTTTATTTCAGGCTTTTTTCCTGTGCTCCGCTTCTGCATCGTCTGTGCTCCCAAATTCCCATCTGTGCTCCTCGATTTAGCACCTCAATTCGGGGAAGAGGGGGCCCCAGCTTGGACACTGCCAACCTCTTACCCCCCATCGAAGAAACCAAAGTTCAGCAGCAACTGTACAGAAATATGTTTTCAAAACATCAGTGCAAGTGGGAATAAGTATCAGTAAATTACTTGTTACATAAATATGAAGACATGCAGTAAGTAGTTACTGCAGTTACATAATACAGTATAAACACATCAGTATCTACTCACTCACAACCATAATAATAATTTGTAAAATACTGTAAAAAACTCTTTTCTTTTTTTGAAACCAAGCAATTAGAGTGAAAAAAGCATACCAGCAGCCAAGATTAGGAAACTGTCAAGGGGAGTAAAGAGTAGGAGGGAAGGGACTAACACACACACAGACACCAGGCAATAAATATGAAATTCCAAACAATATGCTAAAAACTGTTCCTTCACTCCACCAGGGCATGCCTGAGGCATTCCCCCATCCTTTCAAATTTGGCCCTCCTGGAGTCCAGGGCCCTCGCGTTTCTGTGGTTTGATTCTGCCACAGTGCTTATATTGAACCACACTGTATGGTGATCACTGATCCTTAGGTGGCAACTCACTGTGATGTCTGCAATATTGTCCCAATTGGTGAGTACCAAGTCCATTTGTGTCCCCTCATGAGTGGGCACTTTAAATAAGGAAAGCCCCATACACAGAGCACAGGATGTCCCTGCTCCTAGCTGCAGTAAGGATTTTCCTGTCCACGGCTGGCAGATTGATGTCCCCTACCAGCAGCACCTCCCCTTATTTGCCATCTTTTGCATGACTTCCACAAACCCTTATCAACCCCCACCCACCCCATATTTGAGGTCTGTAGATCACGCAGTGTATATTTTGGCTCCATTTCCCATTTCTAGGGTGATTCACAGTACCTCCGCCCCTCCCTGTAATCCTTGTATCTCTGTAACTTTTATGCTATTTCTCACATAAGGAGCCATACCTCCCCCTCTCTTTCCCATCCTGTCCTTCCTGAACAGAGTATAGCCTGTCATGGCTATATCCCCAACATGGTTCTCATTGCTCCATGACTCATTAATGGCAACAATGTCCAAGTCAGCCTCTGCCATAATAGCCTCAGGGTCCAGGATTTTACTTCCCAGACTTTGAGCATTTGCTCACATGGCCTTCCAGATTCTGCTACCGCCCTGCTTACAACCCTCCATTTTCCCTTTTCTCCTTACCCCCTCTTATCTCATCCCCCTCTCGCTCCATTTCTACCATTTTGTTTTTCTTGTTGTTAGGTACCTTTGTGGATTTCTCTCTCTTAGGGGTCTCCCTACTGACTACTTCAGCTTGTGGGTGGAGGCAGTTGATGTCTCATAGGTTCCTTCCATCACCCCACCTCGGCTAAATTTAAATACTCACCAATGTGACATTTAAACCATTCACTGAGGACTGTGGTTCACCTCCTGGATGGATGCTGGCCATTTCCCCTGTATAGGCCCTTATCCCTACAGGTGGACCACAGTTCCCAATGTAGACAGAACCCCTCCTCTCTGCAACACTCCTTCAACCATGAGTTGAAGCTGACCCTGTCCTCCCCCCATAGTAGACAAGCAGCACCTCAGAAAAGGCCACTGAGCATACTACCTGCCTAAGACCTCTCCACTATTCCCTGAACTCCTGCACTATCCTAGATTCATCTCTAGCCAGGTAATTAGTCCCTAGGTGGACAATGACATCCAGCTTTTCTTCCTGTCCAGCTGCACTATCGATCCTCAGTATCTGCTTCCCATCACTCCTAGCTTTGGTGTTGGGTAGGAACCTAACCTCCATCTCCCCCTTCCTTCCTGTCCCCAAATCTATCCCCTCATAGTGAAGTCCCTCATCAGGAGTTGTGCCCTCCACCTCCTCCTCTGTGTTCCTCTTCCACACTCCTTGGGGTCTGCACTATGGAGGACCCCAGTATCCTTCTTGGTCACTACTATGGGTGCCTTCATGGGACAGTCCCACCCTGCCAGAGTAGCATAGGAATTGTGTAGTAGTACCATATGGTGAATAAGCCTCTGTCACACCTCCCTCACCCTTTCTGAGTTCACCATACTTTAGCTGCTCCTCCTCCTTGGCATCCTTTGAGATAGCAGTGACAGATTTTGTGGTCCCTGGGTGCAGAAAGAGACCCCCCAAATACTAGCCAATTTGGCCTGGAGTCTAGCAAACTCCTCCATTATCCCACAGAGTTGCACGCAGATGAGGCATCACTTCAGTCTCCAGAAGGTCTCCTCGAAAACTGCTGCCCCACACCCACTGCACTACATCATTTTCATCATGATTTCTACCCAGTTACCCCCTGAAAATATGGAATGGGGTCATATCACCATATGCCAAAACTGTATGGCTGAAAATGCTGTAGCAAAATAGTGTGGCACAAAAACAGAGTCGGGCAAAACACCAAACTGTTCCGCCCACCGCGCCCATTGCAAACAAAGGATCTGTTTGTTTCACCACCCCAAACCCTCAAACCCTCACACCCCGGGGACAGGAATAATAAACTCTGGGGGTGGCAGACTACAGGGATAGGGGATAAATCCAGGAAGGGAGAAGTCCTATTTTTAAAAAAAATCCATGCCTGCAAAACATGCAGCAGGCTAGACCTGGGGGGGAACCAAACCATGGTCCTAGGTCTCCCAACTGCGCTGCATGTGGGTGCTATAGCCACTCCACCACAGGAGCAACTTGACTAGGCACCCAGTAGATGGCAACTTCTCCCCTCTTTCCATCACTGTGCAGCAATGGGTAGCAGTAAATCCCTATCGCTGTTCTACTCCCGTCATTGTGATTTCAAGCACTGTATGTACAGTGCAGTTAATACCATGCTGTCTTACAATCGTGGTATTGATCTAGTACATAGAAATACTTGGTCCTTTGTGTCCTGACCTGGACAGATTTCTAGCTTGCATCTCCTTTCACAGTTTAAAAAATAAATAAAAACCCTTTTATACCCCTACCTTAGTTAGGGTGTTTCACCCACTCCTGCTTCTAGACCATCCCTGCCTTTCATTGCAGACCTCCTATTTTGCTTCTTTCCCCTTGGCTTCCTGCTTTACTCACTTGCTGCTGTGATGCAGCATGTCTGGCTGATGACTGAATCATTGGACTGACTCCAATGAGTAGACCTCACTGTGATAGCTTTGTCTCATGGGTCCTTAGTCTGGAGGCCTGATCCCTAAATAGTAGCCAAAGAGGGAGTGGTGCCCAAAGGAACTCCTGGTCCTGCTGCTTTCTGCCTTGTGTGGGTTGGCTAGTAGGAAAGCAGGGGACATGGAGAAGGCACTGATTGGCTGCCTTATGATCCCCCCTCTCTCTCTACTGACAGCTCCAGTGCCACTGGCCAGCAATACTACTTCTTTTGTGAGTTGGAAGAGGGCTCCCTGTTCCTGGTGGAGCCTCCTCCTGTTAGTGATCTGGCAGTGGTGTCCAGGATGTGGTGCATAACTGAGCTTTTTAAAGCCCCTGTTTCAATGTCCTGCTGCTTCCTGCTTTGTGTGGATTGGCTGGTGGGAAGGAGGGGAACATGGAGAAGGCTCTGATTGTCGGCTAACTCTGGTAGAGCCAACCGGAGATCCTAAATTCAGTCAAGAGTTGGAGGAGGGCTCCCTGTTCCTGGCAAAGCCCATCCTGTTAGCGATCTGGTGGCAGCTGAAAGAGCTAGGTGTTGATAAGAGGAGAAAATTCAGAGAACACGTAATGAAACTTTGTAAATTGGTAAAGGGGGCTCTGGACCTTATGTATTTATTCAGAGTGATAAATAATGTATAATATAACTGGTTGATGCACATTGCTTGATTTCATAAAATTGACATGAGGTCAGGTTCCAAAGAACTATCTACCTTTTATCAGTTTGAAGGACACCTATATTCACATTATGATTCACCAGTTACCCCCAAAATTAGTTTGATTTGCAATCCAGTGGTGGCATTTTTAGTTCTGAGCTCTTACTTTTAGTTTAGCAACTGTGCCTAGAGTATTCTTGACAGTCCTGATTAAGTTGGTGCACAAGGGGCAGCAGGCATATACCTTCCTGAATAATTACTTCATGAGAGCCCCCATAGGTGATGATGGCAGAAAGACTGGTGGCAACATGTCTAGAAATTCTTGAGCTGCATGCCTGGAAAATCACCAGGAAGAAGAGCTTCCTGTTCTATAACAGAGGTGGTATACCTGGAAGCGATGTTTTCAGCTGGGCAAGTTGAAGATTTTTCAATCCACAGTTAAAAAGGTGAACCTAGTCTGGGATTCACAGTGACTGAAATCCCTGGCAGTTTTTCTGCTCTCATATGGTTCCAAGTATTGTGTTTGATGCCAACAGTGGCTGAACTGGTGCTGTTGGTAAAATGTCACATGGGACCTCGCATTAATTGGTTATCAGTCTCGTTCTTGACCTCAGAGAACTACTAGGCTCTGATATAAGAAAAACCTGAAGATGTAATAAAAACCTGAACCTAAACTTTATTCTGGTTCAGAGATTCTGTCTTTCTCAGCAGCAGTGTGTCCAGATCAGTGTTTTGGACATGAGGGCAGTGTATGTAATCTTGCTACTTTTTTCCGGATAGGGTTCAGTCCCATGCGACAAATATGAGATTGAGCAACTCTGTCATCATGGCTTACATAACACCAAGGAGGCACGACAAGTGCAAGCATGCTTATGGAACTATCCGGGGTGCTTCAGTGGGTGGAGGATAGTCTACTGTTTCTGACAGCAACTTTCCTAACAATGGAACTGAATACTCAGTCTAACTGATTACAGAGATAGTGCACCTGGGGGAAGAGTGATCTTGCAACCCTGAGGTGCTTGGTCTGTTGTGCATAAGGTTTGAACAACTTCAGAATAATCTATTCATGTCAAGGAAAACACTCTGGTGTCAAGGTTCCTCAGCCAATTTTGATGCCCGAGAGTGGAAGCAGTGGATGGCCTGTCCCTGGAGTTGGACTTCGACAGAGCATATATGTTCTAATCACTTCCACTATTGCCCAGTGTACTGCAAATGTTTTCAGCTGTTGAGAGGAAGTTTATCTCTGAGAGCTCTGGGATGGACAGGGAGGCTGTGGTTCTCATTTCTCATGAATATGACAATACAAGCACTGTTTTAACTCTCTGCTTTGCAGAGACTGGCTTGGTCAGGGACCAACCTTGTATCAAAACCACAGAGAGTATACTGTTGAAAGCTTGGCACCTTAGAAAAAACTCCTGAAGCAGGGGTTCTTCAAAAGGTAGTAAACACCCAGTTAACAATAAGGAAGGTGTCCACCTCAGGGCTTTGACAGAGTCTAGAACATTTTCTTAGTTTGGACCAGATTCCAGAGTATATGGTCCAATAACCAATGACACTCAAGATCTTAAGATTTTTTGAAGATGGATGTGGAAAAAGGTCTAGCATTGTGTTGTCTATGGGGTCAGGTGTCCACCCTGAGGATTGTTGGGTGTTACAACCTCCTTGGGGACCACACCATACGTCATTTGCTTTCTTAAAAGCAATCAGTAGGACCTGTTTCCCAGCCTGTCAAGATATTTGAACCTAATATTGCAAGCACTGTGAAGAGTAAAGGATGCTCAGATTTTGGATGCATAAAATGGATGCATCAGATCCCAATCTCTTTTTAGGATTTTGGATTTCAAGTATTGCTGGCCGATTATCCAAAATCCTTAAAAGTGCATTTTCAGCAAATTCAGGATTTTGGATTTTTACATCCTAAATCCAAAATCCTTGTCTTGCAGCAGGGTGCATACAACCGGAACTTGCATCCTGTTCTTCTAGTCTGATGGTTCTAGCATTGTCACCATTCTCCTGTGAGAGATGTGAGGGGATTATCCCCTTGTTGCTGAATTTTGAACTTCTGAGAGTTTCTCCCAGTTGATTTTTAGCTGTGTCCATAACATTTTAGAGCTGTTTATCTGCTGCTTGCACAGATAATTTTATTATTGTAAACATAATTGCTGCTGCTGCAAAAATAATAGGTTAAAGTGAGAATTATAAGTGTCCTGCTTCTCTGTGACTTACAGCACTAGTGGCTGACTGCCTGGCTGGGACTCTGGTGCTACTAGACCCCTGCTGTAAAGTGTACTCTAGGGCCCTAATTCTAGTACAGTTACACCTGGCATAACAGCACTTCCACCAAGTAGAATGGAGCATGTAGCAACTTACGCCAGCAGCTGCGACATGCACAATTCTACAATGTGGCCTGTGACATGGCACAGGCCACTTGTGCCAAACAGCTGTTACACCAACAGTTGCACCATAAACCCCCTGTGATATGGCATTAAGGGTTTATGGCAGCAGTTGTGCCCCATTCCAGAAGGGCAGTAACGAAGTCCCCAAGGTCAGGATTCTACAAGAACCTCCAGAGGAGAACCATCAACTTAAGTTACACCAGCATTTAGCTGGTGTAACTTATGGACACCCCCGGGGGTCATTTAGACCCACCAGCTGCCCAGCAGTCAGTCCTCAGATGCCCTCCCCCATGTCCAGCATACCCTGGTGGGTGCCCCGCAGGGCTGCCCACACCCCCAGTCCCCTGAAGTGTACACTAAGAGCGCTGCAGGGCTACCCACACCCCTAACCTCCCATTGTGAATTGCCCCACAGGGCGGTGCAGTCACCCCCCCCCACCAGTCCCCGACCCTGAGTTACCACCGCCACCTCCTTTCTAGGGCAGCTCTCCTCCTTCTGCTCCTGTCTGGCAACATCCATCCCAACCCAGTCCCTGTCTCCAATAGCTCCCCTTTGAAATCGACTGGACTCTGTATTGCTTCCATAAATATTTGTAGCCTCCTCAAAAAACTGGACTCCCTACAATGCTGGGTGACTGTTCATAATCCTGATGTGATTGTCTTAGTTGAAACCTGGCTATCTGGCTCCACCTCTAATGCCCAGGTCTCTCTCCCAGGCTACTCCCTCCACCGGTTGGATTGGATCGGCAGGAGAGGTGGAGGATGTGCCATCTATGTTAAAGACCCGCTCATTGGTCTTGCCCTCCCCCTTCCCATCCTTAATTATAATGCCCAGGCCTTAACATAAATTATCTCCTGACCCTCCAGGGGTCTATCTTCCTGACCACAGCTTCTACCCCCAAAACCAAGCCCTGGCACTGGGCCCCCTAATTGACTATATGACCTCCCTACCTAACTCCTCTGACCAAGTCCTGGTAGGTGATCTGAACATCAATTGGCTTTCTCCTAAGGCTTCTGCCTCCTGTGACGCGTTCGCTGCCATTGATCTAACACAGTTAGTCTCCCAGCCTACCAGGTTAAATCCTAGTAGGGGCTCTTGCACCCTTCTGGACGTGGTTCTCACCAACAGGCCTAGCCATGTCCACAATATTCAAATCCTCCCTGACTGCCTTAGTGACCACTCCCCAGTTCTCTTCTCATGGACAACCTCCCTGCCCAAGCCCACTATTCACATCACCCGTCATCGTCGACTTAGACCTGGTGGGCTAAAAGACTTGCAACTCCATCTGGCCAACACCGATTGGTCCACTCTATTAAACACCCCTGATATTGACAAGGCCCTTGCCTCCTTTGTTCACACCTTTAACTCTGCCTGTGACATCTACTCACCCCTAACCCCACGTAGATCTAAAGTACGACACACCCCCTGGATTACCCCTGCCCTACGCACACACCTTAAGCAGCGGGATAACCTATGGCACATTGCTGTTGAAACGGGCCGCCCTGCTGACAGACAGGCCTCGCGGCAGCCGAATAAGTGTCGTGGGCAGTCCGCAGCCGAAGGCCGACTATTAACAAGCCTGTTTACCTCCTCCTGGGGTAACCCAAGATCCTTCTAGGACAATATCAACAACCAAGTGGTGGAGCACTCTCCCACTATCGCTGCTTGACATCAACGGGACTACCTCCACTGACCCCACCCTCATTGCAACACACCTCAATAACTCCTTCACTGACCTTAGTGCAGTGCTCCATGCAACTTCTTCTGCAACCTCCTCCCCAATGTTTGCCCTCCCATCTCCGCTGCCCCTTTCCACCTTCGGCCTGTCACCACCCATGAGGTCAGGCCTACTTACAAAAGCCCTAAAGTGCAACTCTATTGGCAATGACTCCTCGATCCCTCTCTCCTACGCCAGGTCCTGGAACAAGTCATCTCACCCATCACCTGACTCTTTAATAAGTCCCTCTGCCTAGGAAATTCCCCCGTCTGGAGGGTCGCCACTGTTACCCTATTCACAAGGGTGGTGATAGGATGCTCCCAGGCAACCACCGTCCTATCTCTATCCTCTCCCCCTCTAAAGTATTAGAGAAAATTGTTGCTACCAAATATCTGATTACCTCAGGAAATACGATGTCCTCTGTCCTGAACAACATGGATTCAGAGACGGTCATAGCACCAATACTGCTCTCCGGGAGTTTGCAAACTTCCTCCATAACTCACTTGATGCAGGCTCCCTCACTGGTGCAGTATTTATAGACCTATCAAAAGCCTTTGATACCGTCTCACACCCTCTCCTGTTAGCTACACTTGCCAGTGTGGGCTTTGCCTCTGGCCCAGTCTCCTGGTTCGCCAGCTATCTGTCCAACCGCTCACAACGTGTTAGGATTGGTGGCACTCTTTCTGATACCTGCCCAATCCGCTCAGGAGTTCCCCAGGGCTCCATACTCAGTCCTTTACTGTTCTCTCTCTTCCTCAACTCCCTGCCCAATGCTTGTGCAGGAATGTCTACTTACGCTGATGATGCAGTACTCTTTGCCTCGACAGTAACCCGTCCTCTCAGAACTCCTCCAGCGTGCCTACACCTTGGCAGAAACCTGGTTCTCTGACCACCGTCTCATCATCAACCTTAAGAAAACTAAATCTATGCTGTTTACACACCCTCAAAATAAGTCCAGCAACTTTCCTCTCTCTGTCCACTCCACCCTTAAGCACCCTACAGAACTTGTAAGCTCTTATAAATACCTTGGCATAATCTTCGACTCTGCTCTCTCCTTTCATAACCACATCGCTGCCCTGACCTCTGCCTCCAATGCACGGTTGGGTATCCTCTACCGGCACAAAAAATGCCTCCCAGCAAATGCCCTCTGCTTGGCTGTTACCTCCTCGATGCTATCCCTAATCGACTACGGCCTTCCTGTGTATGGCGCAGCAGACCAGACGGCCCACCACAAGGTACGCCTTACGCTCAATAAGGCCTGTTGACTTATTACCAGTGCCCATAGACTCACCCATACCTGCCATCTATACTCCATGTCCTCTACACTCAACCTTGATGAGCGCCTCCTGTTCCAAACCTGTCAAATTGCCTATAAAGCTCTCCATGGTCTATCCCCGCCTGGCCTTGCTAACTCTAGTCACCGATCCATCTCCTCAGCGCGTACTCGTGCCTCCGGCAGAGCTGCCCTTGTCGTCCCAAGGGTACGGACCACCCAGGGCCAAAGGGCTTTCCCCTATAGAGCCCCCTCCTGGTACAACTCTCTTCCAGCAAGCATCACAAATGCCCCCTCGCTGGCTAGCTTCAGATACAGCCTGAAAACTCACCTGCTCACTTCACACTCCTGCCACTGCCACTGCCCCGACCCCCACCTCCACCCCCTTGACAAAGCTTGCTGAGCTGCATTTCTTCTTATGCCAGCTCTCCCCGCCCCGCTGTGCCTCCTTTCAACTCTTCTGCCCTACCTCCTACTTCTGATAACTGTGTTATGGCTCGTATCTCCTGTGACATGACTGTACCTTATTGCTGAACTGTGTTGCTGATTGCTTCACCTTACATGTACCTGCCTGTGCCTTTTGCTGTGCTGTATTGCTTTTGTCTCTTATATGTATGTCTTTGTCTCCCTTCTTGACGAGGTACCTTTGTAAATGAGCCTCCGGCTCAAAGGTTGTTAAACTGATGTTAAATAAATAAAAAAATAAATAAAATATGGCATAAACCCAGCCCTAGTAGTATGGTGGCCCCCACTTCCCACCCAGCTGTGCCAGTCCACCCAGCACCCTTCCCAATCCGTCCCCCAACGGTGACTGGCACAGAACACCTCTCACCTCCATGGCCAGCCGATGAATGAGTTCAGTTGGAGCATGTACAGTAAAGACATGCTGAGAAATTAATTTCCTAGCATGTCTTTTCTGTATGCACCAACTGAACACAATGATGGCTGGCAGTGTGAGTGAGGCGTGAACCTTGCCAGTCGCTGGCTGGGGACGGTGTGGGGTGCTGGGATGGACTGGACTGTGCAAGTGGGTGACACTAGACTACCGGGCTGGATATATGCCGCATTTGTGTAGAACTCGGGGTTGAGGCATGGGTGGGGGGGTGACTATGCCACTCTGTGGGGAAATTCGCAATGGGGTATTTGGGGTGCTGGGGGTGTGGGCAGTCCTGTGGGGCTCTTATTCTATACTTCAGGGCTAGGGGTACTGTACCCTTCGGGGAGGCTGGGGGTGTGGGCAGCCCTGTGGGGTCCCTAATGTGGCTTACTGGGCATGGGTGGGGCATTTGCGACCTAGTGTAGCTTGCAACATGCTCACCAGGTGCACCCCCTGTTTGGCGTACCTGGCCGCATGTGGCAATTCACAGGACTTGGACGTGGTGACCCTTCCCCTACTAGAATAGGGTGCAGAGTCAATGTCACAGTTGTGGTTGGCACAAGTCACGTTTGGTGGCAACTTGCACCAACCTTCTAGAATTGGGCCCTAAGTCTACTGCCCCAGTGTTTATTTTGCTGTGCTGCCTCTGTCCTGTTATTACTCAGTTGACATTGTTACCTCCACAGGGAAATGAAAACATATTATTCTTCCTTTCCTCATTAGACATTGATTGTTCTCCATTTTTCTTGTAGTCACTGTCTCCAATCCAGACAGATGTGTTGTTCATCTTTTCTTTGTTTTCACTCTTCCGTGTCTGTGCTGTGCCCCCATCCCAACTCTGCCAAAGCCCACAGGGATCCGTACTGGAACCCCTCCTTTTTAGCCTTTTCTTAAACTCCCTCCCTTACCACTGCTCTGAGCAGATCATACTAATGCCGATGATGCTGTTGTATTCTCCACTCACAAAGATCCTGCAACTCTTCAACACAACCTTCAACTTGGTTTCAGTTCTGTAGAGACATGGTTTCTTAATCATAAACTGGTCCTCAATGACAAGAAAACCAAATCTATGCTCTTCTGCAGCTCTCATAACCCACACAAGCTACACCACTTGGCTATCTCCACCACCCAAGGGAACACTCTAGATCAGGTGGGGTCCTTCAAATACTTAGGGATACAGCTTGACCCTAATCTGTCCTATGGACTTCATGTAGATAATGTAGCTAGAGCTGCTAATACACAGCTTGGTCTCCTCTACAAACACAGACCACACCTCACGCCAGAAGCTTTGAAGGTTGCAGTCCTGAGCTCTGTGATCTCTGTAATAGACTATGGTCTCATCATTTATGGCTTGGCCACAACCACAACCCTTAGATGCCTCTCAACTACCTTAAATAAAGCATGTCGGCTCATCACTGGTGTTCACCGTCTCACCCACACATGTGACCTGTACACTCAGACCGGCTGGCTCCAACTATCAAACCACATAAAGTTTCTCACCTGCACCATGGTGAAAAAAGTCTACCTTGGCCTTGCACCTTCTGGGGTCTCAACTCTGTTACAACACCGAATTAACAAATGGCACCTTAGGAGATCCACGCTACAGCTACTGAAAGTACCCCACTGTTACACTTCACAGGGACAACGCTCTTTTGCTTATCGAGCGCCACTCTGGTTCAATGGCCTCAGCCCAACCATCTCCTCTGCCCCAACTATTGGTATGTTTAAAACTAGGCTCCGGGACTATCTCACTACCAACAGCTCCTGTGACTGCCCAACTTAACCTTGTTTCTCCACTTCCCTTTCTGCTCTAGTTGTCCCCCCCCCCATTGGATTCTACCCTCACATCTTGGTATACCCAATGCTGCACTTCACCCTCTTGCCACCCTTCCTACATTCCTTCTCCCCCTACCCTCTTCCCTCTCCTATGACTCTGGCACTTCTTATCTGTTGTCTATTCTCTCTGACAAATGCCGCTGGCTGCCTTGTTACAATGCTACCCTTGAACTGTATTAATCTGTACTCTGTTTGCAATGTCCACATTGTTGTAATGCCTGTCTTGATGTTCCCCATAATTTGTATTTCTCTGATGTGGAGCCTTTGTAAAAGAGCCATGGCTCAAAGGTATTTGTAATCCTAGACTTGATAAATAAATAAATAAATAAATACTGCAGTTGCTGGTGTTGGTGGGTTGGGTGAGGGAGGCTGGCTGCTTGCTATTGGTCCCTCTAGATAATATTCCCTCAGCAATTGTCTGGCAAATCCTTCTGTAGAATGTTACATTTTAAATTACGGTAACTTTATCTTACTATATTATTTTAGTAAGTGGACTTCTGTGCTTTTGCTTAGATATAGTAGCTCTAATTAGTTTGTGCTGTGGTCAGTCAGGTCATTCTGAGTCTGAGTCTGACAGGAGTTTTACTGTATTAAAACTGTTATGCAGAAAAAAATGTGTTTAGTAAATACATTACAGATCACAAATAATTGATTGGGGTCATGGTCAATGCTCAAGGAAGATGGCAGCTTGAATTTCCATCTCCATACCACCAGTCCTCATCTCTATGCCATCCATCTCTTACAACCTGAATACTAAGGCGAATTTCATGGCAAAGTGCAGACTGAACATAGCAGTACTAACAGAGAAATTTTGGAGATGTGACATCATGGATTGAGACTACCATTACCAACTGAAAATTTACCACAAATAGGACCTGGCAGTACTAGCACTGCTACACTCTGAACCCAGCATGACATCCATACCGCAAATGGATATTAAAGGAATAATGCCTGTCAGGGTGGGTGTTATGCTGGGATAACATCCCACCTCTGGTGGTTGGGCCTGAGGCCACTGGCTGAGGGCATCCAACACCCGAGAAGGGATGTTATCCCAGCATGACACCTACCCTGGAGGACATTATTCCTATTATACAATGGCTCGTTGTTTTATACAGAAAAAAAATAATTTTAAAGAATTTTATTTAGTGTTTAAAAATATTTTTCTAAGAAAAGATGCAAACAATTATCAAATGAAAAAAAGAGAGTATCTATGAGGTCCTTATCTAGTTGATCAGCAGGGATGTTATGCCAGGATAACATCCCTGCTGTGATGGCCAACTGACCAATCAGGAGCCAGGATTTTTTCTTGCCATTGTATAAAATATATGCTCACTAAGGTGCAGGACAAACTGAAAGATATTAAACTAAACTCAGCACCACATACTGAACAACTGATGCAGCTAATTACAAAAACTCTAGTAGAAGAACGAAGAAGACTTCAGAACGAAGAAGCGTGCTGAAAACTCCGAACCATACTCCGAGATCAAGCTCATACACTATAATACCTACAAACAAAAGTAGAGGATTTAGAAACTCGAGGATGCCACAATAATTAGCGATTTGTGGGATTACCAGAAAAAGCAGAATTGCAGGACTGCATTGCTTTTTATACAGCATGTTTTGCCAATCATCCTGAGACAAAATGGAAAAATACATTATGAAACAGAACAGGTGCACTGGTCCTTTGCTCCAGCACCAAAACAGTGGGAAACCCCACAGTTCATCATTGTAAAACTACTCAAGTTTTAAGTGAAAGAGGCAATTTTGTAATGATCCTGAGAACAGAGCTCCCTGGAGTGGCAAGGCAACAGGGTGATGATTTTCCAGGATTACGCTGAAGAACATACAATCCACTGCAAGGCATTTACAGAGGCAAGGCATGCTCTACATAGGGCTGCAGTCCCATTTGCCATCTGGTTTCCAGCCACTCTCAAAATATACACAATGGGGCTCAAGTCCTCCTGCATACTTTGGAATCTGTGCTAAAATCTAGCCCAAAACTGAGCCATTATCCAAAATAAGCACACGTCACTACAACGAGGCAGAACAACCACCAGATGTAATGGCGAGCTCAACCTTTGTACCATCAGAGCAACTACCTGCTCAAACTACACAAGCTACACTTGATGACCTATAGATGAGACCCCCTAAATGCAGACAAAGACATAGACACCAGGGTGCCCACAGATCATCCCCTACCAGAGAAAGGTCCTGCAGTAGGAAAAACAGTGAGCACTCCAAAGGCACCATCATAGCTCTACTCTCAAGCGCAGTTATTTGTTATTGACAGTCATAGGCCCTGACACCTCACCCTCAATGCAGTCTGTTACAATACAGCTTACCAGGCGAAGAAGAAAACCAGCACACTAAACTGAATGAAACATTGTAGGCTGCAGGCATGGCTGGCACACCACTTGTTGGGCAACTAGTTACTGAGCCAACTCATGTCTCACCTATATAGCAAGCAGATACAGTGACTGATCGATCCAATGGACCGCCCCAGGCTACCTGAGTTCCACTTGGACCTCCTGAAAGGGCACTGATTTGAACTCGGTAGTGTTACTTTTTTTTTGTTTTAGTCTTTGGTAACTGGGTAAGGCCCACTAGGCACAAGTGCCTGTTTTTAGGGGCGACCTGGGAGCACTGGGTGGTTAAGTGACTTGCTCAGAGTCACAAAGTATGTAAGTGGAGGTTGTGAGAATGAAACTCAGGTCTGGTTTGCTGGATGTACCAAGCTCATTCACACCTCGTTCCTCTAACCTCTAGGCTATACTGCCAGTTACTGAGTGCTGACAGCTCCTATATATGGTAATGCCGGGAAAGGGCACTTTGCCTGACTACTTCTGTTTTTCTTAAGCAATTTTGAAAAAGGTTTTAGTGTTAGTCATAGCTTATATTTTTGTCACCTACCCAAAGAAAATTGCTGCATAGGTACCAGGCAGCTCTGTCCATCAAAGTAAGCATGGTCACTCTCTCTTTTATATTCATGCCTTATACCTAGTTATACAGTATACAGAGGGAAAATTGCACGCCATGACATCCATGAGGGATAACATTCAGGGGCTGGCCAATAATCCCGATTCAGTGATAGATTTAATAGGATATCAAAATAGAACCCTTACTGAAAAGGGTCCTACAGTATGCTCCCAGAGTTAAAGCCCTGACACAATGTGCTTTTACTTCATCTCGGGCTTAGCATCCTTCCAAATGCTTGAGTCTCAAACTTAATATTTTAATAGAAATGCTTCAGTCCCAGTCATTAAAATGCAAGGAATCCCTCTGCTGGGTGTCTCCTACCATACACCCTCTCCTACCCCTTCCAAGAACCACTATTGCCTATCCTCATGGATAATCCGCAGTGCACCATGCATGTTTTAATGTGATCCCAGAAACTAATAATTTGATATGATCCCTGTTGTGCAGCACTTCAAACAGATGCTGTGACCCCTTGCACTTTAAGAGGGAGCCCTACCAAACTGAGGCGTGTAAGCAGAAAGTGCCTAGAAATTAAATAATATAGACTGCCTGAATTAAAAGATACCTCCAAATCTTACAGCGATAGCACACACCTGTAAATTGCATTGCCAGGGCATGGGTGAGTGCTGTTATTAAAATGCAGAGTCCACAGATTGCCAGCAAGGCAGCAACGCCCACGGCTCAATTTTGAGAAGAGACTGCCCCTCATGCACATCTGGCTCCTGAATGGCATATGTAATCCTGACAGCGGTGCAGAGCAATATCTGTATTGGTTTTGCAAGTATCACAGCATGCTGAGATAGGGCTTTTTACTTTATAGATTAAGGGCCGTACTTATGTATAAAACATCTGGATGAAAAATTATAATAAAAATAGCATGTCCTCTATTTTTCTTTTCAGTGTGAAACATGATGCAGTATTGAATTACAACTAACCCTTTAGGACCAGTAGCTTCCATGCCAAAGTACAAAATAACAGAAGGCTCAATGTCAGAGGGTCCCCAGCACTCTGTCTTTGACAAATACTAACATAGTGACCAAAGTGCAAATACAGTAATCGAAAGCTTGTTTATCTACACTTTCCCTGCAGAATACGATAATTTGACAGCACAATGCATAATACACTCCTGTTCTCCTAATCTAAGGTATAAGCACAGCAAAGAAACAGAAAGGCAGGAGCAATTCTGAGGTTTTGGAATTTGCACACCCCAACTATATTTTACCAACTACAGAAACATGTACACTACAAAATGCATGCCTACACTGCCATCTACTGGGCGATACTCAGATCTACAAGCTCCTGTGTTTTTAGCAACCTTCAAGGCAGCCCGAGGAGCCAGAACCTATGTTAGGCAACCTTCTAACCTTTACCCAGCTTAATGAGTGTTTATCTTAAACCACTACCCAAACCAACATAATACAAAGGCTGCACTACTTTTAAATAATATCTCCTACCCTTTTGCCATGTGACTTGCCACAACCTAGCAAATTGTAGAGAAAATCTGGTGTAGCAAGGGGTTAGCAAGGGTTTGATACTGGCTGTTGGGGAGCAGTGAACTGATACTGGCTGTGATGGGAGAGCAGGGACTGCATTAGCAGAATCGATACTGGCTGCCACTTATTCTGAGCTTACAGGGAAGTGGGTCGAGAGTCAGTACCTGAACATTTAAGGCAATACCTTTGTGGAATCTAATATATCAATCCAACCCAGATGGTTCAACAACCCACATACACATAGCTCAGGTTGCAGCCACGAGTTGAACCCAAAATATTTCATGGTGTACAGACATTATGAAGTCAGAATATATACAATTTTTTTGAGGGGGGGGTAAAAAGTGCAGATGTGAGGTCTCGCTGTGAAATACACACGGTCATGTGATGTGATCCAACAAATCAGCAGACATAATTTTTCCTACCCATTTTATAAAAAAAAATATATATTTATATATATATATATATATTTTTTGTTGTATTTTGTAGGTGGGGGGTTGTCATATATAGACATGTACTCATTGTATTGTTTTGTATCACAGGTCACAGATATTGTTGGTGTGTATATTCCAGTGCTTGATGAGAACTTTTTGCGATGAAACTGAAAAATGGAAACTCTTAAGCCAGTGAAGGTAAGTATTTTTTTGGGGGGAGGGGAGCATATTTGCAGGGTAGGTCTCATTAATGGTTTCTTATTTGGTTACTTCTTCAGAGATTTCATCTGCATCCTTTTCAAGTCTGGTTGGTAATGATAGTCATGGTTATCACTGAAATGACTTCTGTGTGTTGCATGTCTGCCCCAGCCGGGGGTCTGATGTCGAAGAACTTCTTTGGCTAAGGCAACTATGCCACAACAAAGCATCTGGAAGTTTCCTAAAAAAGAAATGAAGGACTTATTTCAACTTGACTGCAGCAGTAACACATTATGTTTAAGCCATGCCTGTTCCATGGGTATCCAGATTATTAACACAGATAGTAAGATGCTGTCACACTGCAATCAGCACATCAATCACAACTTAATTTAGTATTGGGCTGTGTAACAAATATACTGTGCCAGTGTCCCTGGTTGGTTCTCAATTTCAACACAAGTTACATTTCAAAACTACATCTTGTAAAGTAACACAGCCTGTGTGCAACTTTTTCAACACTGTCATGGCTGCACAGCTGCAAATTCAGAACACAGTGCATGATATCTTGCATAACTAGTTTTTGCGACATACACATGTCACCAAGCTTATGAATCCTCCTCAGTCAGATTTGTTGCACACTTTAAAAAAAAAATTGAACAGATGAAATAAAATATGTATACTTACCAGTATGGATTTGAAAAGGATATTCAATAGATTCCTGTGTACTGTACTGCTGCAGTACCATTGATACTGACTGTCAGCGAAGGAGAGTCATTTGTTGTTAACCTGTAAAAAAACAAAATAAGTTTACCATATGTGTTTGACCATTGCAGCTCAGAAAAGCAACAGAATACAAAACATACAGCTAAAGGAAGTTGAATAGCATAAAAAACATTAGTACACATATTCACTTTATAGTTTTAATATTATGACGCCTTGTGCCTGTGACTGATGGATGTGGTCTCCTGTTCGACTACCTCTTCCTTGGCATGGTCAATGTAGAGGGAAAACATTATCAGAATGACACTGGTGGTGGGTCCTGTTAGTGATAGCTGTGGCACATGATGACATTCTCTGTGACAACTTCCTGCATCTGGTGCTGGTGGCAGTGGCTAACAGCGGTGGTGGTGAGCTGAGGGGGGACACACTAAGTCATTCTCTGTGGTGGCAGTGGCTAACATCGGTCCTGGTGGTGGTGGTGGTCTAGGGGGGCACACTAAGTCATTCTCTGTGGTGACAGTGGCTAACATTGATCCTGGTGGTGGTAGTCCAGGGGGTCACACAAAGTCATTCTCTGTGGTGGCGGTGGCTAACATCGGTCCTGGTGGTGGTGGTCTGGGGGGGCACACAAAGTCATGAAAAAGAAAACAAGTATCATAAAGCAAATGTCATCGCCTTTTAACAACTTCAGTTAAAACCTGCCAACACTAACCTCATAAAGAAAGCTGCCCTCACAGTCATCTATGTCTGAAGTCTGACCAGTGGGAAATTCTTCCTCTTCTGTGTCATCATCTACATCAGTGCCACCAGGATGATCCATTTCTACATCACCAAAACCACCATGACGGGGCTGGGTCATGAATACTGAGGTTGCAGTCTGTGCTGGTATGTGCCTCTCATTCATTTTTATGAATGTTAGCAAACTAACATTTGCAGGACAGAGGTTTGTCCAATGATCTCTAACTATTGCACCTGCTCAGCTGAATACCCTCTAGACACTTGCACTGGAGGGTGGGCATGTGAGGTACTTCAGTGCCACTGCAGTCAGCTCTGGCCATTCACTGATCTTTCTGCTTCAGTATAAAAGAGGATCATCAGTTATCGACAGATGCCTGTTTTCAGACAAATATGACTCAACCATTCTCAATGCAGCACTAAGTCTAGTGGTTGATGCATCATTCTGTTCTCCAGAATCATTTATTTCATAAATCCCCACTTGGGACAAAGTCTCCCAAAGTGGGTTGATGCCAACCGCATTGGATGACAGACCACCTGGAACTGCAGTCCCCTTCCCCTTACAGGATATGCTTGATACTCCTACAGTTGTACCTTCGGCCTGATTATGCTGCTGAGGTTTGCTGACCTTGGCATTTGACTGCTGTGCCCCATGAACCAAGCGCACCAGTTGCCCACTGACATTTTTTCCTGTTCAGGCCCATCCACCAGTACTGAGGCAATTCCACATTTGTACTGTGGGTCCAGCATTGTTGCTACGGAAAAGTTGTCACTATGCTGAATGCTCAAAATGTGATGATTCTGGTCAAATACTGTCAGCATGTGTTTCAGCAACATACTGCTAGCACTATCTCCAGCAACATCAGGGCCATGCTGTACATTCACCAATGTCTGCCTCTGCACCCACAGCAGTGTAATTGATTGACTAATGGAGGCAGACTCACCACTCACTCCCTGTGTGGCATGTTCAAAAGGCCACAAAATTGTTATTACCAAGTCCATGAGGCGCCACTGTTCAGTCGTCAAAGGCATGGAGGCCCTGGAACTGTCATGGCTAGTGTGCATAACAAGATATTCTGAGATGGCTTTGTACTGTTCATTCACCCTCTCTGCCATGTATAGAGTGGAGTTCCACCGGGTGACTACTTCCAGCTTCAAGCAACGCTGAGGGAGGCTGTTTCACATCTGCAACTGCAGAAGTTGGTCATGGACCTTTGCAGATCGTGAAAAGTGAGAACAGATATGGTGTGCAACTGTCAGCATTTCCTTTACATCAGGGTGCTGCAGAAACTCCTGCACCACAAGATTTAAACAGCGGGCCAAGCACGGAACACGAACAAAGCCATCATTTGTGATGCATTTCACCACATTTAACCCATTGTCACTTGCTATGAACACAGCTCTCAGGGACAGAGGGTTCAGCCACTTGTCAATTTCTGTCAGTGCCACATCCAACATGTTTTCACCAGTGTGTGAACAGGTCACATTGAGCATAGCAATCGTTGCATGTTGTCAAATTCCTGGAAGATTGCTACCATGACACTCCACCTTACTGCACTGATTATTCTCACTACCAACATCACAAACAACCTCCAGCACCTGAGCCCAGTGTGCAGTTATACACAAATATTAACTCCCCACTGTATTGCCACTTGTCCATATATCCATACTTAAATGGATGAATGGAGAGGAGGAATGTTGAAGGGCATGTCTTACTGAGTCAGACCCAGTACTGTGCAACTTGAGGACAGCACAGGTCGAAAAGTATGTCCTGGATGGGACTTTCCATTTTGGACAGGCATGTGCAGCAAACTGCAGGGACCCAGAATTCTCCACAAAGGAGAAGGGCAAAAGATCAGTTGCCAGCATTTCAGCTACAGCAGCATTATGTTCATGTGACACTGTATGATTGGGTGGGTACTTCCGCTTATGCGCAAAAAACACTCTGTAACGTGGGCTGAATTAAACATTTTACATGGGGTGTGATGACAAATAGTTCTGCTCTGCCAATGGCAGGGGGTGGAGTGTGGACGTTTGATGAAGACAGTTGAACAGGTGATGATGACAAACCGACAAATGCAGTTATTTTGACACATTTACCAACCAGGGTTGAATGATCACTTGCACTAGACATACTGCATTCACCACCACCACCACCAAAACTGCTACTCTCACCAGCACTGAACAACATTTCAAACTCATTATGCTCCTCCACCTCATCATGCCTATTGTAATCCTCTGCTCGTATTTCCTCACTACTGCATACATTTAATTTCCTACTGGATTTAACAGTCATGGAAGGGGATAACATGCTCATTATGGTTGA
This sequence comes from Neoceratodus forsteri, assembly GCA_016271365.2. Lineage (NCBI taxonomy): Eukaryota > Metazoa > Chordata > Ceratodontiformes > Ceratodontidae > Neoceratodus > Neoceratodus forsteri. The sequence goes on from CM057452.1 coordinate 1,357,235,493, forward strand.
TGACAAGGGTGAACGCCCCTCTGTGGTATAAATTGCCATCTTGTGCTGGGTCCACAGTGCCAAGTACCTATTCTTAAGATGTGTATGCTGTCCTTCTGTGGCCAGGTGGCTCCCCTTTTTTACCTTGACTCACACGCACATGGCAAACCTGGCAGATTGCAATTGACTCATTATTTGCATCTTGCACAAAAAAATCCCAAACAAGGGATTGCAATGCTCTGCTTTTAACAGGTCCCTGATTCTGCTTTCATGGTTTCATAGTTTATTACGAGTTCTATGGAAAATTTGTCCTTTGCGAACTCGCCACCTATTAGTCTTATTGGTGAAACATGTATCTTCCCCCCATATATTCAGTCAAGTCAAGTTTCTTGTTCTTCCAATAAATTAGAAAAATTTCTGGACATTACAATTTTTAAATTTAAAAATACAAAATGTAAAATAAATTAAAAATATGATTAAACAGACTCCTTATCTCATTAGAATAACTCTCATAAGAAAGTATGCTGGTTAAAATTCTTCAGATTGTATAAAAACAATTCATTTATCTCTGAGCCACTTTGGTATGCTTTTTCTTAACACTTATTACAGACATTATAAAATTCCCTACCAGTATTGCATCTTGAACAGTCATTGGGTGCATCAATATGAATATCACATCATATGTTAAATTTGCATATTTACTAAGAATTTTCCCCAAATATTTAAAACGAATATAATTAAATAAAGGGCATTGAATTAATACATGCTTTAACGATTCAGTGAATCCTCTATTGCAAGGACATTTATCCTGAGTTGATTAATTTAATTTTAATTTATTAAAGTAAATGTATTTTGATGTAATAAGTTCAAATCTCACCCCGGTTATTGCTTTACGTATGTATGGTGATAAAGGAAGTCGCAAATATTCTTCCATGTTGGAATCAATTTTGTTTTGAGCAAACCACGGGGCTTGTCTTTGGCTCCTTACTTGATTCATCTGAATTTGTGTGGCTTTTATAAAAAGTTTTTTTTTTAAATTAACGTTATAGCTTTCGTGTATTTTTATTTCCGCTTGCCAATCATTCCATAGGTGAGTTGACTCTATACTGTGTAATATTTGAAAAAGGGATTTAACCATAGAAAGGTAAAACCATCTTTATGCCAGGATTCCTTTTCCATTATACAGTTCAATGGCATAACATTATTTATATTATTTATTGATCTCAACCAATATGTGACTATCCTTAGGTTAATAAGGGAAAACAAAGGTAATCTACCTAATTCTGTTCTAACTATTGATCCAGCAATTGAAGTGGGAACTTGTAAAATATGTTTATAATAATATAAAAGAGGGATTTCCAGTTGTGGATAATGATTATATCCCCAGATTTCCGCTCCACATAATAGTAGTGGGGTAATTTTTGCCTCCCCTGCTTTAATAGCAGGTATTACCATAAAACCTCCATATTTAAGGTTAAATCTTTGCAGTGCTTTTGCTGCATACTTTGCCTTATTAATCTGTTCCTTAATATGATGTGCCCAGAAGTTTCTAGAGTGTAATGTTATATCAAGGTATTTATAAGATGTCACTATTTCAATAGGGGCATCATTGTAGAAAATCCTTGGTTTTGATGACCGATTTCCAAAGATCATTATTTTTGTTTTGTTTAGGTTTATTCTCAGTTCCATTTTTTACATTTATTCACAAGATATTTAAATTTTAATTCTAGTCCTTTAGGGGTCAGTGATAGTAGAATTAGATCATCTGCATATGCTAGGTTGTGTATGTATTGATCTTTTATTTTTGGAGAGTCCCACTGATCATTTAAGTCATAATCTAATAAGGTATCTATATAGATGTTGAATAATAGGGGAGCTAGTAAACATCCCTGTTTGATACCTTTAGAGGTTGAAATATTCTGTGATATTTCCTCTTGATCAAATCTCACTGCTGTATAAGTATTAGTATAAAGTAAAACCATAGGAGGAGTAAAATGAAGGAGGCCTCAATCCTAAGAATGTCCCATAAAGTCTGTCTTATTAATGAATCGAACGTAGGGAGAAATCAACAAATAAAACATAAAGTCTCATTTTCCTAAATAATATGTATTTCTAGGAGATGGAATAATACAAAACATTATCTGTTGTGGAAAATCCATGACGAAATCCAGCTTGAAATTTTGAAAGAGGGCTATTAGTATCTATCCAGATTTGTAGTTTGTTTAACAATATACGAGAGAATATTTTCCCTGCAATGTCTAGTAAACTTATTGGGCAGTAATTACTTGGTTTGTATAATGAATCTTTTTTGTGAATAGGTATTATTCTGTTTTTTTGCCATGACGATGGTATTGTACATTCTTTTAAACACATATTGAATAAGCTGAGTAAAAAAGGAATCCAAAATTGAGATTTTCTTTATAAATCTCGGCGATTTATCTGGGCCTGAGCTTTATTGTTTGTTAATTTTAAGATTGCCATTTGAACATCATCAGAAGTGAAAATTATAGAGTGTAAGGAAGCAGAGATATCCATTGTAAGGAATTTATTTGATCTCTTTGTAAATGTTTTTGTTTAATAAAGTGTATAATAGGTAACCCATGCTTCTTTGGGGATATAAGATGGTAGTGTAGATTGATATAATTTAACCCTCTTGCAACCATACTCCAAAGGCCCTACTATCATTGTTCAGTATTGTTTGATGGATAAATTCCCATCTTTTTGTGTAAATTCATGTTTTTTATCTTTGAAATTTTTGTATGCTTTCCGGGCATAATTTAATTTTACTTTAGTATGGTTTGATGGATTTTTAAGATGTTCCTAATTATTTTACCTAAATTCTTCTTTGATACTGACACTGGGAATCAAACCATGTTGTAGGGGATGATGTTTGATCCTTGTATACATATATTTCACTAGTAATTCTAGATAAAAGATTCTCAAAGTTTCTGATAGTAACTTGGGTTAAATTTTCATTTTTAAACATCTTCAGAATAGATTGTGTAGAAAAATGATATGTTCAATATTCTTCATTTTGTTATTTTTAAGGATAGTTTAGCTTTCCCCATGGAGACCAATGAACAGGATAAATATCTTTCAAAAGAGGCCTTTTTCATCATTAAAAGTGATCATCGGCAAGTGAGTGCAGCATGATCACTTTCTGCTCTAAGACTTATTTGAAAATTCTGTACAAAATCAGAAGATTCAAGGAGATTAATACATAATCTATTAGACCGTTTCCAACTGAAGAAAAGTATGTGTATGCTCTCTAGATCTCCTGGTCCCTACCATTAAGGATTAGTAAATTATTCTCAATTATGAATTCTTTAAATTTAATGCCTGCTGAATTAACAATGGCATCCAATGATTTCCTCTGTTCTAAATCACCCATATATATATATGGAGTGCAACAATGGAGATTATCAAAGGAGGCTATCCGAGCATTGAAATCACCTCCTATTAATATTATATCTATGTGATGTTTAATATACAAAGTATCCATGATCAAGGAGAGCTCTGAACAAAGATCGCCATATGTTGTATTTGGAGTTTTGGGGGGAACATACACATTCACAATCATATAAGTAAACAAGTCCCATTTGACAATATTTATCAATGCAACATTTTTAACCTCAAGATAATCAATTGCATTGATACCAGCTCTAATTTTTATAAAGGTGGTTAGCCACCACTCGGCCTTCCAAACTTTTTCTCCCTCTGTGCTAACAAACTAAATGCTTCATAACCATTTAAATGAATTTCTGTGGATGCCCATGTCTCCTGAAACAGCAATAGTTCATATTGGGAAACCATTTTTTTCCAATCGGGGTCAACCAATTTTGTCCCTATGCCTGCTATGTTCCAAGACAAAAAATTATCTAATTTAGAAGATGTTAAGTCTTTATTTATTAAAGACTCATCCGTATTTGATAAAATGGGGTAGTTATTAGGTAGTCATGATTTGATATTAGTTTCTGTAGTGATTCTTTTTGAAATTTCATTCAACTGTAAATCAGTTAAGAGTACTTGGATTCTATCCAACTTATACACATTATGTAATAAGTTCCTGTATAGAGTTTCTGATTTTATTGCCAAGTCAATTTGAGAATCTATTTCATCCTTATGGACTCTCCTGACCTCTCCCAAGTCAACTTTTGCTATTTCTATATCCAGACATGATTCAAGAAGAGTTCTAACAAGAGAGGGTAATCTATGGCTGTTGTTTCCTTCAAACCTTGCTATTCCAAATAGGGAGATACGATAAACATCTGGTATTTTATCGAAATTCCAATTAAGCAGTGTTAATGTTGAGGTTATAGATTCAATGGGAATCATAGGACCTGTTGGAAGATTCCTATTCCATGAGCAAATATCCATAGTAGACCAATTAACTGGAGAAGAGATTAAAATATCAAGTTTATTTAGATGTGTTTGTTTAGCCCAAATTTTCTTAGCTGTATCCATATCAGATAATAATATGTAAACTGGCTGATTATCTATCAATTGATCTCTATAGACCAGTTTTATGTTGGAAGCTGCCTGTGGAAGTTCTAGTTCTGCTTTATGCAGATGGGACATTAGGGAAGATAATGAGTCAGTTGTCTAATAGGGTTTTGTAGAAATATTTTCAATTTTAAAACTACCTCTTCCTGTAATAGTAATGGACTCTGGATTATGATTTAGAGAAAGAAGACTCTGCAATTTAAGATTCTCAAAAGATGCCACATTTGAATCTATATTTTGTAAAGAGTGATTACCCAAAGAGCACTGTTCTGTTAGAACTAAGGAGCTTTCTATTTTATCTTCTTTAACCTGGCTTTTGTGGTCCTCATTACTTGTTTTTACTTGGTTTGTAATATTTGTATTTACATTATCTGCTATAACCTGTTTTTTTGTGTGTTATTTTTACATTGTTTTTTCACCTTATTTTTATTTGATTTTTGATTTTTTTCTATCTCAGGTTTCTGTGATCTCTTTTTTTCACTTTTTTCTTTAATGGAGAGTTCGGATAGTAAATTGAAGAAAAAGAGGGCCTGTTTGCCTTCTCAGTAAAGCACTTGTTATCTTTAGTATTAATTTTGTCTGAAATGCCTGTAAGTTTATTTATTATGAAATCAGACAATCTTTCTACATGATGTTTTAATTCATTATATGCTTCAAGAAAAACTATATTCACCATCATTGGATGTGTTAATGCTTTAATCGTATACTTCGAGATTGCATCTGGGCATTGCTTAAGGAATTCAGGTTCTAATTTAATTGCTTCAACTTCTTTATCTAGTTTATTAAACACTTTTTCTGGGGAGTCAGTCAAAATTTGTGAGTCTGTTAAATAATACAAATAGTGATCTATGCTATTAGTAGATTTCGAAGTACTAAAAAGACCCATGTAAGTAGGGTGAAGTGAAATTTCTTGTCCTTTAATAGGGCTTTTTAATAAATGAGTACTTGGGTGATTATCAGGAAGATTCACTGGAATCTGGCTATCTAGTGTTGTGCCCCTTTGAGGTTTCTTGGGATTTTTGAGAAAGAATTCCATGATTTTCCTTTGACTAAATGGTTTATATAATTGGGGGTTTAAATTATTTTCCTCCAAGTCTATCACAGAATCTCCATTAGAAGATTTAGTTGTTAGATGTCTATTTTCATTTTCTCCACACTCGATACTTTCAAGTAACTCGAGGTCAGTTTGGTCAGGTATAGACAATGATAAATCTTGATTTGAGCCCTTCTCTATACTGGTTTTCTGTTTAAAATAGTTAGAATCCCATTTGGCTCCAGGCACTATGGCTCTATAGTCATATGCAGTTTCTCTTTACATAATAGGAAGGAAAGGACTGATGCATTGCTCCAGGGGGTTATTTAGGAGTAGAGGCCGTGATAACCAAATCTTGGGTAAACACACAACCATTTTTGTTTAATCTCCGGTTACCCTCTTGTTTACCCCTACCTATTATGTTTTTATTCAGCACTTTGCCAATTCAGGTATACATGGTTTTACTAATTAATATTTTCCTAATATAAATGTATTTCTAGTAATAAATGTTTAAACCTTGAAATCTTAAATAATATACAACAGTTAAACAGAATGTAACAATTCCTAGGAAGAAAAAAAGAGGCAGGATGAAACACACGGTTCACAAAAGGTAGTCTTAGTCCATGTCTGAAACAGTCAATATTAGGAATACTGGAATGCAGTGAAATACCAAGGTCCCAATATATAGCCAAGAAGTTCTCTTCCCCGGAAGGAAGTCAAACAGAAGAGTCCCAATATGTAATCAGAAAGTTCTCTTTCCCAAAAAATCAAATTGTAGCTCTCTTTTTTCTAAATGAGGAGTTGGAAAAGTTAAACAGTCCAGTTTCACCAATTGCTGTTGAGTGTGTGGATACTCCAGACAAAGACTGTCTGACACTGCAAGTGTCTTTGTAGGAAACTGCGCCTCCTCTCAAGCTGACATGCTTTAATGACCCAGGTATCTTCCAGCTCTCAATTATATGCCCCAGGAGATTTAAACAAACAGTTCTAAGCTTCCAGCTTTATAGAGGAGCCAAGGCACAAAACACTGTTTGTAAACTCAAGAATCAGTACAAAAGCAGAATAACAAAGTTCAAAACCTGCAAGTGTCTTTTGTTTTCCAGCTTTGTAGAGGAGTCAAGGCACAAATGCTGTTCTGTAAACTCAGGAATCAGTGCAAAAGCAGAATAACAGTTCAGTACCTGCAAGTGTCTTTTTGTAGGGAAACTGCCCTCCTCTCAAGCTGACATGCTTTAATGACCACAGGTATCTTCCAGCTCTCAATTATTTACCCCAGGAGATTTAAACAAACAGTTCTAGGCTTCCAGCTTTATAGAGGAGCCAAGGCACAAAACACTGTTTTGTAAGCTCAAGAATCAGTACAAAAAGCAGAATAACAAAGTTTAAAACCTGCAAGTGTCTTTTTGTTTTTCCAGCTTTGTAGAGGAGTCAAGGCACAAAATGCTGTTCTGTAAACTCAGGAATCAGTGCAAAAAGCAGAATCCCCCCCATATATTGATCCAGTCTATGTTTAAATGTGTTGATGTTACCACTTTCAACAATATATGATGGGAGTGTGTTCCAATTTTGAATTATTCTGTGCGTGAAGAAGTCATGTTTCTTTGTTGTGTTATTTTCACCCTTACGTCTGATCCAAGGGACCTTGTTTTTTTGTTTTGTTCCTGGCTTCTACTTACGCTAATACTTTCCATCAAACACTCATCATATATAGCCCTAAATATTACACACAAATCGCCTCTCATTTGTCTATGATCTCTTTGTGTACTGGCCTAGTTTTTTCAGTCTGTCATTGTTTGTGAGGTGTTGTAACCCTCTTATTTTTTTTGTTAATTTCCTTTGAACTCCCTCTTTTAGTTTTTTGCTTTTAACAGTGTTTGCTGCTGTAAACTGGGAGCAGTATTCCATATGTGGTCTGACTAATCTTGTGTATAATGGTATCATGATTTTTGATTCTCTACTCTTAATATTGGATAACATGCAACCCAATATTTTGTGACATTTTTTAGCAGTTATTCTGGTGTGGGCTTCTGTGGTTAGTGTATTTGTCATTACTATTCCCAGATATCTTTCTTCGGTGGTGTTCTCTAGTACCTGGTTATCTATGTTGTATCTGAGGTTAGGATTACTAGCACCGAAATGCATCACCTTTCTCTTAGAAAAGTTAAACTGCATTTTGTTTTCCTTGGTCCAAGCTGTTAATTTATCTAGGTTATCCTGAAGTTTATATCCATCAGATGGAGTTTGTACTAAGTCTCCTAGTATACAGTCATCAGTGTACTTACTTAACCGTGCATTGTCTGATGTCTGCAAGGTACTAACCAAGATATGAAATAATGTGGGCCCCAGGACTGAGCCTCCTCAGCTTATTGGACTCTGTCCTTTTAAGCCATGAATTGTGTCTGGAGGGTGCTATGTGATTTTTCAGGCAGGACACACTAGGACTGCAACTGACCACCATGACTACATATCATTATTACTGGTCATCATCATCATCATCATCATCATCAACTGAAACTGGTAAATCACAAGTTCTTATGGGGGGGGGATTAATGAAAACAGACCCAGACACAGCCACCTTGAATTTATTTTTCTCCGGTTCCCAACTGGGGTCAATTACATCATCATGATATTCATCAACATCACCCACATCCACATCTTCTGCTTGGATGCTGGCATGTGGACTGCATGTTGCAACCACAGCAACATCATCATCATCAGATTCGTCATCATCATCATCAACGCCATCATCACCTGATATTTTTTCACCACACTGTGAATCACTGCATGGAAAATGCGTGACCTGAACTTCAGTGGAAGAAATGCCATATTGTATGTTATCGTTGACATGATTATCAGAATCCTCATGTTCAGTTACTGGGATGTTACTGGGGAGTATGACATCTTCTACATTGCTATTCACTCCCACTGCATCACACTCCACTATATTTTTGGGCATGGTACACCGGTCAGAAGTGGAACTTGAGGCAGCAATACTCATACCACCACCAGCAACTGCACTAACACCACCGGCTGGGACAACATCATCTCCTCCAGCTATGAGTGAAGGTACTGATTGGGCTGTAAAAAACATTGCAGGAGAAATACCTTTCCTCACATCAGCAATGCACCTCTGTGTCTGCGTACTACCATGCCCACAGACAATCTTACCACTGGCAGCAGTGCCAAGGCGAGACCCAGCTTTGCTTGCACGTCTCTTTGTGGGCATTTTGGGGGAATCAACAACAATATTCTAAACAAATTTAGATTTTGGAACATTCACTCTGGGTGGGGTGATGCTGGACGTGAAGCCAAAAATACAACTGTGGCTTCAGCAACAGATACAGATGCAAATTAACAAGTGAAAACAACACCTTAACTAACCAGTGGTGCTGAAGTAACAAACAATCCAATGTGGAAAACAATTCCTTTTGTCGGTGAGGGTGGGGGAGCACTGACTGCAGATTTTTATAGCAGTGCAAGCAGCAAAACAAAGAAAAGATACCACAATGGCAATACAAAATCATGCAGCTGCAGTGGATAGCAGGTTCACACTGCTGCACCTGCAATTACACTGTGGCACAATAAAAGGTATATTATTTGATGTCACACACACTTGCACTCACACACAATTTGTCTACAAGTAATGGGTTGCAAATTGAAAAGTTCAGTAATATACCACGTATTGTAAACAACCTGAAATTATGAACTGCTGCACCAGATCCACACAACACACAATCAGCAAAAACAGTCAACAATTACTGACAATATTACTATGTGTACATTAACACAGTCAGTTATATAACAAAAATATAACCAAAAAACAAAGAACTCCCTATTTCTCCAACTTACATCTATCTACACAACAGATATGCCCCTCCCCAAAGCACACTTTCACTCTCTCTTACTATACAGACTCAGTGTTGTACATTAGCATTCAAGATCTACACATAAACACAAATGCTCAATGATATTAGCACAGGAGGGTTTCCTATAATATAAGAACTAAAGTCTGAGCAAAATAAATTACTCAAAAAGGCTTTTTTAACAGCTTTTAGAAGGTTTGATTCACAGACAGATCTCAGAGCACACTGTCTCCTATTGCTTCCTACATACAATACCCTGAACTGAAGCTGTGCAGATCAATATAGAGCCCATGTGACCTGAAATCCCATGAATCACTGCAAAACTCACTTTGGAGCTTAAAAACAAGGCAAAGTGAGGTGAAGTACATTGTTTTCAATGCACTTCACCTTTAAAATTGGTGGAGCAGTGGTCTGGGAAGGTGGAATAATGAAAAGTCATTGTCTTCTATGGACTTTGCGTTACCCATTAAACACAAATTACTCTGCTTCGAGCTGTGGAGTACTCTGCGAATCCGCCTTGACTCTGCGAATCCCTTCACGGAGTGGCTTGAGGCCACTTCCCCCACCACTAGTCCCTACCAACATGGCCATGTATCCAACAATGGGAACAGTGCACATGCCACCCAGCCTGTGTCTGTATGCTGAGGCCCAAAAACATGGGAATCACATTTTTATTTATTTATTTATTTAGTAATCAGAATTACAACCTTTGAGCTAAAAGCTCATTTACAAAGGAACATAGACACAAGGATGGGGAGGGTCCATATGTTCAGAGTCAGTAGCAGCTTAATAGGCATTGTCAAGAACTTCTAATAGTAAGAAATATGTGAACAGGAGAAATCAGTAAACATTGGCAATAGCATAACAGGAGGATAACATAGGGAAATAACAACACATAACCAAAACAAGGGTAAATAGTGAATGGGGTTGTGTTCACATGTCATACCATACAATGATGTGCTTAAGTCAGAGTTAGGTGCTAGTTTGAGAAAAAAATCAGAGGTGGAAGCTAGGCAGAATCTTGTATTGGGAGGAAAGATGAGATGGAGCTGTTCATCAAAACTGATACCTAAAGGTTACTAGGCTAAAGCTAGATGAGTCTGTCTAGGCATAGTAGTCAGAAAGGGTACAGAGAACTAATCAGGATTAGGTAGAAGAAAAGGAATCAGAGGAGGGGAATGAGGGTGGGTTCAAAGATGGGTGGTTTAGAAGGTCAGCAGGTGAAGATTTGCCAGGGAGAGTGTGAGAGGAGAAAGGTGAGCAGGCAGGTGGGCAGACGTGGGCAGCTGGTAAGCAGGGAGTTTCGCGACAAATTGTAGATTGAAAGAAGAACCTTGGCAAGCCTAGGGTTCTGGTACCTGCTAAGCTAAGAGTGGCTGTGGCAGCATACAGGAGGGGAGACAGTCTTTAGGAGCATGGCTTTGGGGAACAGAGGCGTACTGGCCAGTGTGTTCAGAGTGGCAATAGCAATGTATGGGAGAGTGGATAGGGTTCCTTAGCTCGGACTTGAAAGGCCCAAGTTGGGTAAGGCTTGTGGTGGCAGTTGGTAGCTCATTTATCCAAGCAGGGACCCTGTCAGCAAAGGCTCATCTCCCCAAGGCAGATCTTCTGAATGGAACAGCTAACATATGTTTGGTAACACTTCTTGTGGCATGTTCAGCTGGAGCAGGACAGAATAAGGCTTGTATAGAGGGAGGTGCAAGTCCGAGTAGGGCCTTCTGTCCCGAGATGCAGGCATGGAGCTTAATGCGGTCCATAAGTGGGAGCCATTCAGTCCATATGTACAGTTCACATGTACTGTATGCAATAGGCAATCTGCCCATAATGCAAACCTACAGGTTTTATTTAAGGAGGTGTGCACTTTGAGCAGGATAGTTTCAGTGGCATCCCCATAAACTACATTCCCATAATCCACGATTGGAAGGATTGTAGCTCTGACTGCCTGTGTCCTGACCTCGGGAGTAAGATGGAATTGGTGCCTGTACAGAGCTCCTAGTTTTCTACTGACCACCATGGTAATATTGCGTATATGTTCATCAAATGATAGGGACTCATCTATGGTGAGACCAAGATATCAGAATGAGGTTTCCTGCTCCAGGGTGGTGTGATAACTGCAGGTAATTGAGAGAGGTGAGGTGGACCTCTTCCTTGGTCATCTGGCAAAGAGCATTGCCTTGATTTTTTTTTGCTATTGAGCACCAGCATGCTTTCCTTGAACCATTCTTGTAGTAGGTTAAAGTTGTTCTGCAACTCCTTAGTCAGTGCTTCCTAGCAGGAGTTTCATGAGAATAGCACTGTGTCGCACGCATATGGGAGGATCTCAGACATGGTGCAGGCATCAGGGAGGTGGTTCACAAAGATGCTGAAGAGGAGAGTGCCCCGTATAGACCCCTGGAGTACACCTACTGACACCTCACAGGTGTTGGATGTAGCACCGTTAATTCAGACTCTTTGAGATTGCCCGGATAAATAGCTGGAGTTCCATTGGACTGAGCTAGGGTACAGCACTGGACCTCACAACTTGTGAAGAAGCAGCTGGTGGTCCACGAGGTCAAAGGCTTTTGTTAAGTCTATAAAGATTGCCCCAACCAGCTGACCCTGGTTGAGTGCCTCATGTACGTATTCAGTGAAATTAATAAGGGCGGTATTTGTACTGAGCAGTATGCAAAAGCCATGCTGTTGGTGAGAGGGGAGGTCATATTTGTGCAGATGGTCCATGAGTTGGTCAGCTTTGATTCTCTCCAGAGCTTTTGAGAGTGGTGAGAGAATTAAGATGGACCTATAATTTGAGACTAGTGACCAGTCACCCCCTTTGTGCACAGGCGTAATCAGGGAGGTTTTCTATGTGGAGGGGAAGGTAGCCAGTCAGAGTGACAGGTTGAATAGCTTGTTGAAGGGTCTGATGACCTCAGGAAGGGCTATTGAATCAGTTTCATGTCTATGCCATCACCAGCCATGCTAGTTTTGCCAAAGACTCTGGTAAGGTATTTTTTGTTTCATTGATGGTTACCCTTCTGAAGAAAAAAGCTGAGGAGGTCCTGGTATTGGAGGAAGAGGGCGAGTGGTCAGAGGTTGGTGTTCCATCTGGGTACATAGCTGGTTTTGGAGGAAGGATCACACTGTAATCCGTAAATGCCTTGTTGAAAATATTAGCCATAATACCTGCATCAAGTATTACTTCATCATTGTGGTGAAGCATGGAAGGGGGGATCGGTTGCTGCTTCTGATGAGGTTTTTTATAGATGCCCAGAATTTTTTACCGTAACCACCACATTGTGCTTGAAGGTTTTTGTGGTAAGTAGCCTTAGCCTGTCGGACAGCCCACATGCACCTGTTTCAGGCCACTTTGTAGCTTGGATATCCATAGCAGTCCCAGTTGCTCTATCCCGGTGCCAAAGTAGATCACTTTGTTGCATCAGACTTAGGATTTGTGGGGTGGCCCAGTCCATGCTGCAGCCTTTAATCAGCTTCTTTCGAAATGGGGTTAATTTATCCGCTGCCACATTGAAGTGGTTGAGGAAGAGCTCCAGGGCTGTGTCAACAGAGGGGCATGAGTCAACAAAGCTCCAACCTATCCTTTTGAGGTAATTCCTAAAGCCCTCCATTGTGGAATGTTTTATGACTTGGTTCCTCACCATTCTAGGGGAATACTTAGTCTGCTCAGTTGTTCACTCACATTGGACAGATGAGTGGTCTCTGAGGGTGTCAGGGAGCACCTTAACATCCTTCAGCCACTCTGGTTGCGTTGTCAGCACCCAGTCAGTCATTGTGCTAGAGCCTGTGTGGTAATTTGTGCGGGTGCAGCTCTTAACCATCTGTGTTAGATATAGCCCCGATACCAGATCTCTGTGTGCAGAGCTGGAGCTGGCAAGCCAGTTGGAGTTAAAGTGCCCAAGTACAATTGTTTCTTTATTCTGGCTGGCCTGGGTGAATAGGTTAGCAAAGGCATCTAGCCCCACTTGCTGCTGCCCTGGTGGGATGCATACAGCCATAGCAATCGGACCTGTACCCCCTTTGCCTATCAGGATTTTTATAGCTAGGCATTCACAAACATTATTAGTGGCTGACAATTGGACTCTGTGGCATTGAAGATTGTTGCAGGTATAGATTAAACATCCACCTCCTTTTTCCCCTGTGCGGTCCAGCCTATGCAGGTTATAGCATCCCCCCAGGAGATGTATGTGACCGAGGCCACAGTGTGCTTCACAGAACCAACAAGGTGACACACTGGAGCAGAACAGTGCAATGCAACAGTCATCACATGCCCAACCCATGCAGTCATGCAGGACAGGAAGCCAATCATCAACAGCAACACTGTTGGGACAGAGCCCCATGCAGACCCTATGAAGGCCATGTCACAGTGCACCTTGACAGCTTCCTGAGGTAGACCACAATGTGCCCCAAAGCAACAACACACATACAGCAGCAACAACATGATTGGGACATGCTGTCCAATACAACAGAGGAAGAGCGAGAATAAATGCAGCAACACACATACCGAAAACATAAAACCAGTGTCCAGCTGTCAACAATCTGCTGTCTGTGGTGGCAATCAACAGTGACTGCAACAGACAGCATGCTGGTGTACACACACCCCTGCACAGCCAGAGACACCACACATGATGCATGGATGTCATGTGGACCTGCTATGGACACAGTTCTCCAGGCAAAAGTGCAAAACAGACCCTCAGAACTGCAGCCTCCCCAGGAGATGTATGTGACCGAGGCCACAGTGTACAGCACAGAACCAACAAGGTGACATACTGGAGCAGAACAGTGCAATGCAACAATCATGCATGTGTGGTGCAGGTGTGGCACACATGCCCACACCATGGTGGGAACAATGTGTCCACAGGGACAATGTCCAGGGAAGAGGAACACCATGCGGTGTGTGCACAGGGACATGGTGACACATACAATGCATATGCCTGGGCACAATACACCTGATGGATGTTGTACAATGTACACTGTGCACACATGACCATGGCACATGTGCGGGTGCCCTGCAGGCCAGTACAAAGGGGTGTTAGCCCACATGCAGTCATACCATGCAACACTGCCATCCCAGTGGTATCAGCATGCAGTGTACACAGAGCTACTAGGGGCATGTCAGAACCAACCAGTATGTACACACTCTAGTAATGCAGAACCCATGACAGGATAATGTATTCAGCAACACAGCCTGCAACCCCCAGAACATGCGAGCAGCAGCACGGCATGTGACACTCTGACACCCTAACCATGGAACACAGCAATACCCTATACATGCCCATGTAACCCAAAGACACACATGCATATGTGCATATGGACAGCAAAGTGTCATGTGCTGGACATGTATACAATTCTGTGTACACAAATGTGTACAGTGACTATGCCTGCCAACATGTGGTGGCCAACAGAGAGCAAGCACAGCACACCCTACACAGCACAATGTTGTTGACCAGTGCCACCACCATGGGGGTTGGACAGCACATGCATTCAGCTGCATTGTATGCAAGCCACAGGACAGCACCAGGACACCATACACAGATGCAGAGATAACACAAGTACAATGGCCAGAATGCATGACACACACTGTGCGGCTATGGCACCATGTGTCCACCGCATCATGGGCAGGCATGTGGCCACCTGAGCAGACCACTGTGCTGTGCACTGCAGGCAAACACATGGCAGAGGCATGGCAGACACAACAGATTGCACAACCACAGGGCCATGCCTGCCATTCTGCAGCAACAAGAGAGGACCACAGTCAGTATGGGCAGTCCAGCCATCTGACACACAATCTCCACACATGAAGCCTGATGGGTGACAAATGCAAAAAGCAGCTGCCCATTACCAGTAAAACTCTATGGACATATGCATGCAAGATAAGTGACAGTGCACACCATGCCATGCCCCCCAACAGTGGGACAGCACCATTACCCACTAGTGGTGGCGAAGTGGGCTCAATCCGCTCCGCGAAGCTATTCGCGGAGCAAAGGTGGATTTGCGCAGTGCTTCACAACACAAAGAGGAGTACTTCATGTTATAATGATGAACATGAAGTAGACTGGAAGAAATGACTTTGCGTTACTCTGCCTCCCCAGGCCACTACTCTGCCAAATTTAAGGCAACGTGCATTGTAGGCAGTGCACTTTGCTTCACTTCGCCTTATTTTTGAGCTCCAAAGGCAAATTTTGCAGTGATTCATGAGATTTCAGGTCACATGGGCTCTATATTGATCTGCACAGCCTCAGTCCAGGGTAGTATGAGTAGGAAGGAGTAGGAGACAGTGTGCTGTGATAGCTGTCTGTGATAGGAATCCTGTAAAAGCTGTTCAAAAAGCATTTTTGCTTTTTGGGGGATCCAACTTTAGTTCATCGAATGTAGGAAACCCTCCTGTGCTCATATCATCGAGCATTTTTGTTTTTGTGTAGAATTTTGAATGTTAATTTACAACATTGAGTGTGTGTGGTAAAAGACAGTGAAAGTGTGCTTTGGGGGAGGCGCGTATCTGTGGTGCAGGTAGATAGAAGTTGGAGAAATAGTGATTCCTTTGTTTTTTGATTATATTTTTATTATATAACTGACTGTGTTAATGTACACACAATAATATTGTCAGTAATAGTATAAATTTTCTTGCTGTTGTGTGGATGTGGTGCAGCAGTTCGTAAGTTCAGGTTGTTTACATTACAAATTTACAATACATAACGTGGCATAGTACTGAACTTTTGCATTTGAGATGCATTCCTCGTTCAGCATTGTACACAGACTGTTCTGTGAGTGAATGTGTGTGCAATGTTGCATGCATCAAATAATACACCTTTTATTGTGCCACAGACTAGTATAATTGCAGGTGCATCAGTGTGAACCTGCTATCCACTGCAGCTGCCTGATTTTGTACTGCGATTGTGGTATTTGTTCTTAGTTTTGCTGCTTGTAGTGCTGTAAAAATCAGCACTGTCTGCATACAGTGCTCTCCCCAACCCCACATTCAAAAGGTATTTTTTACCAGATTGGATTGTTTTTGTGACCTCATCAGCACCACTAGTTACTGAAGTTGTTTTAAGTCCGTGACAGTCTCAGAGTAGTCTCTTATCTGTTGCTGAAGCCACAGTTGTTTATTTGGTTTCACATCCAGCATCCCTCCAATCTGAGAGTGAACGTATCAAAATCTGAATTTGGTTATAATATTTGTGGTTGATCCCACAAAATGCCTGCAAAGAGACGTGCAAGCAAAGCTGTTTCTCGCCATGGCAATGTTGGCAGTAAGATGGTCTGTGGGCGTGGTAGTAGTACGCAGACACAGAAGTGCATTGCTGTTGTGAGGAAAGGTATTTCTCCTGCAATGTTTTTATAGCCCAATCAGTAGCTTCACTCATAGTTGGAGGAGATTATGTTTTCCCAGCCGGTGGTGTTAGTGTTACTGGTGTTAGTGGTGGTGGAGGTAGTATTAGTATTGTTGCATCAAGTTCTAATTCTGACCAGTGTACCATATTCAAAAATATTGAGTGTGAAGCAGTGCAAGCGAGTGGCAGCGTAGATGATGTCATACTTCCCAGTAACATCCCAGTAACTGAACCTGAGGATTCAGATAATCATGTCAACGATAGTATACAATGTGATATTCTGTCCACCGTGGCACTTAACGTCATGCATTTTCCATGCAGTGATTCACAGTGTGGTGAAAAAATATCTGGTGATGGTGGTGTAGATGCTGATGATGAATGTGATGATGATGTTGATGTTGCTGTTGTTGCAACATGAAGTCCATATGCTAGCATCCAAGCAGAAGATGTGGATGTGTGTGATGTTGATGAATATGACGATGATGTAATTGACCCCAGTTGGGAACTGGAGAAAAAGAAATTAAAAATGGCTGTGTCTGAGTCTGTTTACAGGAATCTCCCCAGTAAAAACTTGTGATCTTCTGGTTTTAGTTGATGATGATGATGACCCAGTAATCAATATGATAGGTAGATGTGGTGGTTAGTTGCAGTTCAGGTGTGCAGTACCCGAAACATCACGTGCCCCCCCCCACTTCAGTTCTTAAAATAATGGACTTAAATAAGCCACATCATGGACATGTTAAAAGCACAGCATCACAATTCCTTGTTTGGGATTTTTTTTGTTCAAGATGCAAATGATGATTCAGTTGCAATCTGCCAGGTTTGCCATGTGTGTGTGAGTCGAGGTAAAAAGAGGCACCATCTGGGCACAGGAGAACAGTATACACATCTTAAGAATAGGCACTTGGCACTGTGGACCCAGCACAAGCTGGCAGCTAATACCACAGTGGGGCATTCACCCACATCACCAGCAACCATAGCCAGCATGTTATTCCCTTCTATGACTGTTAAGCCCAGTAGGAAATTAAACATGTACAGTAGTGTGATAATAACAGCAGAGGATTACTACAGGCATGATGAGGTGGAGGACCATAATGACTTTGAAATGTTGTCCAGTGCTGGTGAGAGTAGCAGTTTTGGTGGTGGTGGTAGTTAAAGCAGTATGTCTACTGCAAGTGATACATCAACCCCAGTTGGCAAATCTTGGAAAATAACAGCATTTCTGGGTTTGTCATCATCACCTGTGCAACCATCTTCATCAAATGTCCACACTCCACCACCCTGACAATGCCATTCTTCACAAAGTACAACCATTTGTGATCAACACACCCCGTGAAAACATTTGTCAGCCCATGTTACAGAGTGATTTTGTGCATAAGCTGAAGTACCCCCTGAATCATACAGTGTCATGTGAACTCAATACTGCTGTAGCGGAGATGCTGGCACTTGATCTTTTGCCCTTCTCCTTTGTGGAGAATTCTGGGTTCTGGTGGTTTGCTGCATGTGCCTGCCCAAAATGGAAAGTCCCATCCAGGACATACTTTTCTACCTATGCTGTCCCCGAGTTGTTCCGCACTGTGTCCAACTCAGTAAGACATGCCCTTCAACATGTATTTATTTATTTATTTAAAAGTTTTACCAGGAAAGACATACTGAGCAGACTACCGCTCAATTCCAGATGCATCCTGGGGGTAGAGGAAACGGGATAGTACATACAAGTCAACATACAGAAATTATAGAACAGCAAGAATTTACATAGGTTACGTACAATATGTGCAAGGTTGTATAATTTCAGTGAAAAATAATATCGAAATAGCATGTACAGGATGCAAGAACAGAGAGTGAATAGTGTAATAGTAGGCAGAATATGTAGAGAAGGTA
Source organism: Neoceratodus forsteri (assembly GCA_016271365.2). Taxonomy (NCBI): domain Eukaryota; kingdom Metazoa; phylum Chordata; order Ceratodontiformes; family Ceratodontidae; genus Neoceratodus; species Neoceratodus forsteri. The sequence continues at coordinate 1,357,254,080 of CM057452.1, forward strand.
GTGGCAATTAAAATTTGATAGTTGAGCATTTCAGTGGATAACATAGATAGCATTTTGTGGTTTGCCATTACATTGTGCACACTAGTTAAGTCATGGCCCAGGTTAGAGCATGTCAAGTTGACATGAGCAGCTTATGGGAACTTGCCCTTTTAGAAGGGAGATTTGTTGCCGAGGGGAAGGGGAGAGCCGGATGTCAGCCAGCAGAGAGTTCCATAGTTTTGGTAGACAGACTCTAAAAGCCAACTGTCCAGCAGAGGTAGTCATTTGTGGGATTTGTAAAAGACAGGAGTCAAAATTTCTGAGTGAATATGCTGATGGTTTTTGGGCTGTTATGGTAGAGGCTAGGTAGGATGGCAGTAACTGGGTCAAGAATTTGGCTGTGAGTCTGTTGCTGTGGTATAGGCGCCTATTGATGAGGGAGGGTAAGTTAAGGTGACTGTAGAGTTTGCAGTGGTGCGCGGAGGGAGGACAATCCAGTGCAAAGTGGCAGAAGGAGTTAAAAAGAGAATCCAGTCTAGCCAGGGTGGATTTATGGGCAAAGCTATAAACTACATCCCCGTAGTCGAAAATAAGGAGGATTATTTTCTGCAGGATCTCTTTGCAGGCAGGCAGAGGGATGCAGCTGAGGTTCCAGTATAGTGCCCCCAGCCTAGGGTGTAGTTTTTTGTGGGTTGCTTTGATGTGCATGGAAAAGTCTAGGTGTTGGTCCAGCCAGACCCCTAGGTATCTGAAAGAGGTGCAGACTTCTAGTGGGGTCCCATCAAGTGTTTTGAGAATGGGGAAAGCGGGGAGGCAGGAGAGTCTTTGTCTTGTACCAAAAGTCATGGAGATTGTTTTTTTTGGCATTTAGAATAAGTTGATTTCTACGAAACCAGTGCTGGACTTCAGTGAAGTCTTGCTGGATCTTGGATGCAACTTCCAGCGGGGAGTGACCTGAGGCATACAAAACTGTATCATCTGCGTACATGTGTATGTCAGTATGCAGGCAGATCAAGGGAAGGTTGTTGAGGAAAATGGAGAATAAGATAGGGTGGAGGACAGAGCCTTGGGGGATACCAATGGAGACAGAGAGGGGGTTTGAGGTGGAGGCACCAATTTTTACCGACTGGGACCTGTCACCCAGGTATGAGTTGAACCAGTGTGTAGCTGCACTGGAGAGGCCTGCCTTAGAGAGTTTTGACAGAAGGAGGGTATGTGAGACTGTGTCAAATGCCTTGGCTAGGTTGATGAAAATGGCAGCTGTGATATGGCTATTGTCCATGCCTGTGAGGATGGAATCTGTGAGTCTGAGGAGGGACATGACAGTGGAGTGGGATTTTCTAAAACCGGACTGGTAAGGGGTGAAGAAAGAGGAGGAGTCAAGGAAGGTGGTGAGTTGCGAGAGGACGAGATGTTCCTAGATTTTGGCTAGGGTGGGTAGTAGGGAGATTAGGCGGTAGTTACTGGGGGAGGATGGGTCACCACTGTTCAGGAGGGGGATGACTGTGGCATGCATCCATTTTGAAGGTAGAGAGACAGAGGTGAAATAGAGTTTGAAAAGATATGCTAGAGGCATGGCGATTGCTGGTGCAGAAAGGTAGAGCATTTTGTCATCCATGCCTGTGATGCATCTACCCTTGGAGGGATTTAAGGTGAGCAGGGCTTTTAGTACTTCTGGTGGGGTAACCAGAGTGAAGGAGAAAGCCGGGTGAGGGGTCGGCGAGGGTGGGGATGAGGATGTCGCATTTTGTGTGGCAGGTAGGGGGTTGGAGTAGTGAGGGGAACCGCTGCTAGCAAACACTGAGTTGAAAGCCATGGCAACTGCTAGTGGTTCAGTTATGATAGAGCCTCCCACATCTAAGGCAGGAGTGGATGACTGGGCGGGAGGGGAGAAAAGTGATTTTATAGACCTCCAGAACTTGGCTGGATGGTTGAAATTTTTTTGGATTTTTGGATGGATGATAAGAAGTAGTGAGCTTTAGTCTGGTGGATAAGCCTGGTGCAGGCATTTCTAAGCATTTAGTGGTGTAGGTGATCGACATGCCTCCCTGATGTCTTATAGGCTTTCCACATCTGATCTCTGACATGGAGGTGCTCCATGAGGTCAGCAGTGATCCATGGCAGATGAGCTCCCCTTACTCTAACCTTTCTGGGTGGGGCATAGTAATCCTAGATGGCGATAAATTTTGACTTAAAGAAGTCAAAGGCGTGATGCATGGAAGGGGCCAGGGGTATGTAGGACCAATCCAAGTTTGCTAAGTCTTGCAGGAGACCATGTAGGGTAAGGGATTTATAAGATCTAATATGGAGAGTTTTCAGAGGGAGTGACTTTGCTTTGAATACTTTACAGATTATATATATCATATGGTGATCACTCAGAGAGTCCAGAAGGAGGCCTGAGGTTATAATCCTATGTGGGTGAGAAGTGAGTGCCAAGTCGATCAGGGAGTGGTTTTGCATTTTGTGGTTTAGCCGCGTAGGTTCAGTGATGAGTTGAGTCAGATTTAAGATAGCTACATGGTTTCAGAGTTTGGTGCTAGCGCTACCAGCCAGTTTAAGTTGAAATCACCTAGGATGTGGAGCTCTCCACCCGAGGTGATGGTTTTTAAGGTGTCTAGATGAGCTGCTATGGAAGTTAAAAGGGAGTCAGCGGAACAATAGGTCCCTGCTATAAAGATAGGGATGTAGTGGAGTAGAGAGATGTTTATTAGTGAGGAGTTGATGTTGTCAGGGAAGGCAGGTAGTGAGACAGGTGAGAATTGTACCTGGGAAGATACATAAATGGCTGTACCACTGCCTCTCTTTTTGCCAGGGCAGTCCTGATGGGTGATGGAGTATCCAGGAAGAGCCACTTCAACATCCAGGTTGTGTGGTTTCAGCCAGGTCTCAGTGATAATTAGGACATCAAGGAATAGTGTTTGTACTAGAGTTTATAGTAGGGGCATTTTTTGTAGGAAGCTGCGTATGTTTAGGTGGGCTATTTTTAGGCCTCTAGGTAGTTGGCCAGTGGGGGGATGGCAAATGCTGGTGTCAGGTCCGAGATTTAACTCAATGTCCCCAGCGAGTAGGAGTACTAAAGTTAGTACCAGTTTTAGGTTTGGTAGTATTTTTATTGGTTTGCGGAGGGGTAAGGGAGACTTGGGAGGCTGTGTGAACAAGCCTGATGTGTGTAGTTTCAATATGGCCAGCCCAGTGTGGAAAGATGGGGGGATGATGGATGGGCCAGGAATCCAGGAACAGTGTGTCCCCAGAGGGGATCAGCCATTCAGATCATCTTCAGCTCCCCCCAAGGAGCACGGACATCACCGTGGGCCGATAAGAGGTAATTAAAGTACCTCTACACCAGCACCTTTGTGAGGGGGGTTAGCCCGTCAACACTCTGTGCGTGTCGACTGCCCCACCCTGGGGTCGTCATAACCAATATAGGCACTTGCCTATGACATCACTTCCCCTCTGTTAATTTTTTAACTCCCCACTTTCCCATTTGCAGGTTATACCTGCCAGCCACTAGAGGGACCCATACCTATCCACCTCAGGTCCACTACCTGTACTCTGCCTACCTCTTCCTGGAATCCTCCTATCGCCTTTTCCCGCTCCTCTCCTCCAACATACCCACCTCTGCCCACACCCTCACCTGCTCCTCCTTTTCTGTACCAATCCACCTCCTGACCCACCCCTCCTCCTCTGTACCAACACCCAGTGACCACTAGGAGTCGCTGTATCTTACCCCTGCTGAGGCCCAATCCCAGCCTGCTTTGGACCCCTAGAACGTGGGTCTCTGCCCTCTCCCAGGCACTTTTCTTGCTGCCCTGGCAGAGACTTGAACCTTGCACCCTGTCCACCAGAGTCCGTGTCATTACCACTAATCTAAAGTGGCAGCCACACTTTCCAGGAGGCAACCCAGATACTTCAACCTCCTACCCCACTACCACCTGCAAACCATACTAGTTCACCTCCTACTAAACTCCCTCCCCGTCATCCTCCTTCTGGTACCCTCCTCCCTCCAGCCTGATATCTCCCCTGGGTCACAGGAAATTGCACCATTAATTCCTGCCAACATAGTTCTCACTCACCCTACAATGTCCATGTACACTGGCCTACAGCATCCATCTCCCAGCCACTCCCCCTCCTCCCTCCCAGCCCATCCCGGGCGGCTCATAAACCTTGCCCTCCCCACCTTGCAATCCCTACCCATCCCCTGCTCCCCAATGGTCCCACCCCCATCTCCTCCTAACCACAGGCAAAATTCATATCACCATGCCCTGGCCAGAGCTGTTGTCCTCCTACTACTCTTAACAGGCAATATCCACCCTAACCCTGGCCCCATCCTGACCTCCACAGCAGGTGGGCGCCCCAGTCTGTTGATTGCCTCCATGAATATATGCATCGTCTTGAAAAAATTTGACTCCCTCCAATGCTGGGTCACACTGCACAAACCTGACATCATTGCGCTGGTGGAAAGGTGGCTATCTAAATCCACCCCTGACACCTTTGTCACCCTCCCCGGCTACACCCTATACCATGAGGATCGAGTAACCATACGTGGGTGTGGCTGTGCTATCTATACCAGGAACTCTCTCACTGGTCTCGCCCTCCCTGCTCCAGACCTTGTAAGTGGGGCTCAGGCCCTCACCATTAAGCTTACCCCGGACCCCACCAGGGCACCCCTTTATCTCACCGCTGCCTATATACCACCCAGGAACCAAAACCCAGCACTATTATCATTAACTGACTATCTTGCCACCCTCCCTCACAGTGCTGATCAAGTCATTGTGGGGACCTTAATGAACTGGCTGAGCCCTCCTCCTCCCCACCCAGGACTCCTTCACAGCCCTGGATCTAACACAACTAGTCTCCCAACCCACACGAGTGAACCCTAAGAGAGGTACCGGCACCCTCCTAGATGTCATCATCACAAACTGCCCCCCAAAAATCCTGGACATCCAAGTCCTCCCTGATTCACTCAGTGACCATTCCCCTGTGCTGTTCCACTGGATGGCCACCTCATCTCAACCCACTACCCAGTGCGCACCCTGCCAGTGTTTCAGACCGTGTGGTCTGAAAAACCTTAAACAATACCTTGGACAGCAAGACTGGTCCCCCATTCACCGCGCTCTTGATATTGACACTGCCCTTGCCTTCTTTACCCAAACCTTTAGTAAAGCCTGTGACCTCTTTGCTCCCCTCTCAGCCATCCGATCCAAAAAACATAACCTGCCCTGGATTACCCCTGCCCTTTACAGCTGCTCAGGCACAGGGATAATCTTTGGCACACGTACCATAGAAACAGGCGACCAACTGACAGACAGGCCTACAACGCTGCACAGAATAAGTGCACATGGGCAATCAGGAAAGCCAAGGCCGACCACTATTAGGCCACCTCACGCCTCCTGGGGGTGCTCCCGTACACTTCTGGGACAACGTCAAACAACTGAATGGGAAACACTGCCCCTCCCCTTCCCAGATTACTACTGACAACACCACGCTACAGACCTGCTGACATTGCAAACCTCCTCAACACCTCCTTTACTGACCTTAGCCCTATCCTCCCCAGTAACTTCTTTGACCAACCACCCTCCCAACCTGCCCCTGCCCTCCATCGCCCTAGCTTCTACCTACGTAGGGTAACTGCCCAGGAAGCCAGACCGACCCTGACCCGTGCACTAAAAGGCAACAGTCCCGGTGACAACTCCATGGACCACAGAATTCTCCGGCTGGTACTGGATCAGGTCCTCACCCCACTCACCAGCCTTCTCAGCAAATCCCTCTGCCTGGGACAATTCCCCACTACATGGAAAACTGCCACTGTTACTCCTATCCATAAAGGGGGTGACAGGTCCTTAGCTGGGAAGTACCGACCTATCTCCATACTCCCACCCCTTTCCAAAGCACTGGAAAAACTAGTTGCCATGCAAATCACTGAATACCTGACCAAATACAACATCCTCTGCCCTGAACAGCATGGATTCCGTGCAGGACACAGTACTAGCACAGCTCTTGTTGAATTCGCATCCTTCCTACACTCCTCCATGGACGCTGGCTCCCTAGCAGGGGCCGTGTTCCTCAACCTATCAAAGGCCTTCGACACGGTCTCACACCCCCTCCTGCTGGAAGCCCTCTGTCACTCTGGCTTTGCCACTGGACCACTTGCCTGGTGCTCCAGCTACCTATCCGCATGCTCCCAATGTGTCAATATTGGTGGGACACTGTCCAATCTACATCCTATCCTCTCTGGGGTTCCACAGGGCTCCATCCTGGGACTCCTACTCTTCTCACTATACCTTAACACCCTGCCCAGTGCATGCACTGGGAAAATTCTGCTGTATGCAGATCACGCCCGTCATCTTCGCCACCGACCGTAACCCCACTCCCCTCCAGGTTTCCTGCAATGTTCCTATAATGACACTGAAAACTGGTTTAAAGAGCATAGATTGGTCCTAAATCTAAAAAATCTAAAACCATGCTCTTGCCCACCCTCAAACAAAGCTTACAACTCCTCTGTATCCTCTCCAACTCCAAACAGCAACTGGAGCAAGTCCACTCCTATAAGTACCTAGGGTCTCCTTTGACTCAGCCCTCACCTACCACACCCACATCGAAGACTTGCCTCTGCTACCAATATACTGGCTTGGTATCTTGTGCCGCTACAAAACTGTCTCCCCTCCGATGCCCTCCGCTTGCAGTTACATCTCTATATTATCCTAGTTGACTATGGGCTCCCTGTCTCGGTGCTGCCAACACGACTGCCCTAAACAAAATCCACCTCGTCCTAAATAAGGCATGCAGGCTAATCACAGGGCCCCTAGGCTCACACATACATGCCAGCTTTATGACATGGCAACAGTGCTAAACCTTGATGAACGGCTGCAATACCAAACTTGCCTTATAGCTAAAAAAACCCTGCTAGGACTTTCTCCACCCGGGCTGACATCCTCCCTCCTCCTAGCCCAACCCCTAGTCAGTACTCGGACCTCCTGCAAGGCCACCTTCCTGGTTCCTCGATCTAGGACCTCACATGGACAGAGGTCTCTCCACCACAGAGCCCCTTCTTGGTACAACACACTCCCTCTCTCCATCTCTGAAATCCCCACAATCTCCAAATTCAAAACTGCACTCAAAAGTGAGCTGTTCAACAAGCGCTGCTGCACCTTTGCCTAACGGGTGTACAAGCACCCTTTGTCCTGACAATGCCCACTGGGCTACACCCTCTCCATACCGCCTTATTCCTACTGCCTACATTACTGCCATATCCAACTGCCTACCTTCTCTCTACTGTCAAGAATGTACCATGTATGATAGAATCTTATTATACTGCTTGCTAAATTGTCGTACTAGTATGCACTACTGTTACCGAATCAAACTACCTGCTGTGCTGTCCTTGTCACATGTTTTACTATCTCTGTAACTAATACCATGGAACCTGTTTGACTGTTTCGTTTTGCAAATGTCATACATTTATGCTGCTAAACCCTGTAACCAACCCTTTTGTCTATAATACCTGAATCTGCACCTTATAATGCAACCAATGTAACCTGTACCCAGGATCCATGTATGCCTGCATCTTTATGCATATGTTCTCTTATAGTATGTATTTTATACTTGTATTATCTTCTCTTCTCTTGACGAGGTACCTTTGGAAATGAGCCACTGGCTCAAAGGTTGGAAACTGATTGCAATATAAAATAAAATAAAAAATTTGTGGTGGTGGAGCTGTGACTAGGGTGGCAGTGGAATGGGGAGAGGTTTGGGGGGCCTGGTAGTGGATTCGGGTGGAGCATGGGTGGTAAGGATGCAAAAGTTGCAAGGAGTGCTATCCCTAACATTGTTTTTAAGGCTATGTGTGGCATAGTGTCCCAAGAGGGGGATTTAATGCAGCAAGAACAAAGGGAAATTGCTGTAGCGGCCACTAGTGGTGAGCTCTGATAATCTGCAGATGAAAAAGTAGGCTGATTGGTTAAAATCAGTCACCTGATGAGTACTATATAATGGAGTGCTCACCAAGGGTGGTGGTGGAGATGGCGGGGCAGCTGACGCAAATTGTCAGTGGGGAAGCAACACTCGACACTGAAGCAGAGCAGCATAGTCACTTTCCAAGATTTGCAGTACCTGGGCACAGTTTGGATGTGAATCCTCGGGGGAGGGCAGCTCCATGCACCCTCGCGACCCCCAAACGAAGCTACCTCCATGGGGGCTCCTGAGAAGGAAACAAAGAACACAGGTATTTATAGAGAGAAAACGTAGACGTTTTGGGGGGGGTTGGGATTACAGGCAGTTGGGTAACATGTTACACAGTAATGGATGGATATGTGGACAAGTGGCAAAACAGTGGGGAATTCATATTTGTGAATAACTGCACACTGGGCGCAGGTGCTGGGGGATGTTTGTGATGTTGGTAGTGTGAATAATCAGTGCAGTAAGGAGGATTGTCATGGTGGCTATCTTCCAGGAAATTTGACAGCATGCAAGAATTGCTATGTGCAAAGTGACCTGTTCACACACTGGGGAGAACATGTTGGATGTGGTACTGACCGAAACTGACAGATGGCTAAACTCTCTGTCCCTGAGAGCTAGGTTCATAGCAAGTGACAATGGGTCAAATGTGGTGAAATGCATCACGAATGGTGCTTTTGTTCATGTTCCATGCATGGCCCACTGTTTAAATCTTGTGGTTCAGAAGTTTATGCAGCACCCTGATATAAAGGAAATGCTGACCATTGCACGACGTATCTGCTCTCACTTTTCAAGATCCAGAAAGGCCCGTGACCAACTGCGGCAGTTGCAGATACAAAACAGCCTGCCTCAGCACTGCTTGAAGCTGGAAGTTGTCACCCAATGGAACTCCACTTTATACATGGCAGAGAGGTTGTATGAACAATACAAAGCCATCTCAGAATATTTTGTTATGCACACTAGCCATGACAGTTCCGGGGCTTCCATGTCTGTGAGGACTGAACAGTGGCACCTCATTGACTCTGTAATAACAATTTTGCTGCCTTTTAAACATGCCACACAGGCAGTGAGTGGTGAGTCTGCCTCCATTAGGCAATCAAGTCTGCTGCTGCGGGTGCTGAGGCAGACATTGGTGAATGTACAGCATAACCTTGATGTTGCCAGAGATGGTGGTAGCAGTATGTTGCTGCAACACATGCTGACAGTATTCGACCAGAATCTTCACATTGTGAGCATTCAGCGTAGTGACAACTTTGCCATAGCAACAATGCTGGACCCACGATACAAACATGGAATTGCATCAGTAATGGAGGGAGGGCCTGAACAGGTAAAAAATATCAGTGGTCAACTGGTGCACTTGGTTCATGGGGCACAAAAGTCATGTGCCAAGATCAGCAAACCTCATCAGCATAATCTGGCTAAAGGTGTACCTGGAGGACCATCAAGCATATTCTGCAAAGGAAAGGCGACTGCAGTTCCAGGTGGTATGTCATCTAAAGTGGCTGGCATCAACCCACTTTGGGAGGCTTTTTCCGAGTGGGTATTTGTGAAATAAATGATTCGGGAGAACAGGATGATGCATCAACAATTGGACTTAGTGCGCACAGAAAATGGTTGAGTCATATTTGTCTGAAAACAGGCATCTGACAGTATCTGAAGATCCCCTTTTGTACTGGAGTGGAAAGGTCAGTGAATGGCCAGAGCTGACTGCAGTGGCACTGAAATACCTCACATGCCCACCCTCCAGTGTAAGTGTTGAGATGGTATTCAGCTCAGCAGGTGAAATAGTCAGGGATCGTCGGACAAACCTGTCTACTGCAAATGTTAGTTTGCTGACATTCATTAAAATGAATGAGAGGCACATACCAGCAACCTCAGTATTCATACCCCAGCCTAGTCATGGTGGTCTTGCTGATGTGGAAATGGAGCATTCTGGTAACACTTGCAGTGGCTGCCTGAAATGGCCCACCACTGATGTAGATGATGACACAATGGAGAAAGAATTTCCCAGTGGTCAGATTTCAGAGGTCGATGACTGTGAGGGCAGCTTTCTTTATGAGGCTGATGATTTGGTTAATGTTGTCAGGTTTTAATTGAAGTTTTTAAAAGGTGGTGTGCCCCCAGAACCACCACCACCGGGACTGATGTTAGCCACTGCCACCACTGCCACTATAAGTCAGTCTGCCTCCTGGACCACCACCACTGGGACTGATATTAGCCACTGCCACCACTGCCACCATGAGTCAGTCTGCCCCCTGGACCACCACCACTGGGACTGATGTTAGCCACTGCCACCACTGCCACCATGAGTCAGTCTGCCCCCCGAACCACCACCACTGGGACTGATGATAGCCACTGCCACCATGAGTCTGTCTGCCCCCTGGACCACCAGCACTGGGACTGATGTTAGCCACTGACACCACTGTGCCTGAGTCTGTCCGGACCACTACATTCATCAGCCAGAGAAGCAAAGCTTCTTAATATTTAAACCATAAAGTGAGTATGTGTACTCATGTTTGTTATGCTGCTTCACTTCCTTTCATTGTATGTTTTGTTTTCTGTAGCTTTTCTGAGCCATAATGGTAAAACACATATGGTACACTTCTTTTGTTTCTTTACATGGTAACAAAAAAAGGCTCCATCGCTAAAACTCATTGGGAATGAAACTGTAGCTGTACCGTACAGAGAGAAAGCGATGTAATATCCATGTGAAATCCATTCTGCTAAGTATGAATATTTTATTTAGTCCGTTTCATTGTTTTGTAAAGACTGCAGCAAATATTGCACACAGGTTGTGTTCAAGGGTATAGACAGGCATACCCACTGTACACATTAGTGTACACTTTTGTTGAGTGCCTGTCACAAACCATAAGCCACTCTGTTAATATTATCATTTAAATCTACAGTATTTGAGTTAGTGTAGGCCACTGAGGAGTGTCTCTGTTTAAACTTCTGTCTTTTAGGAGACAGATACACGTATAACCTCTTTAGAGAGTACAGGAGTCATCTAACAACAATCTGAGTTGTTTGGAAGGGGGTGTCATTTGGAAAGGATGTGTACATTTTTTAATGGGTGGAAGTAACGGCTGGAGATTGTGTACAAAACGGAAATTTCTGGCTACACCCCTGGTTGTGTTAGTTGATAAGATGTGGGTTTGAACTGTAACTTGACTTTAGATTGAGATTTGAGAATCAGGGAGGGACACATAACAATTATGTTGTAAGAAGTCATTCATTTTTTTTTAGGAAACTTCCAGATGCTTTGTTGTTCTCTCAAAGTGGCCTTATCCAAAAAAGTTCTTCAACATCAGGCACCCCCATCCCCATGCTTGGGCATGCATGCAACAAGCAGAAGTTGTTTCATTAGATGACCATGACCATCCTAAGACAACCAGACTCCAGAAGGATGCTGATGAAATCTGTGAAGAAGTAACAAAATAAGAAACCATTAGAGACAAACCTGCAAATATGATTCCCCCCACCCCCTCACAAAAAAATATGCTTACCTTCATGCGCTTGAGAGTTATTCGTTTCCAATTTCAGAGCAACAAATTCTCACTGAGCACTAGAATGTGCACAACAACAGTTTCTGTGTGGCCTGTGATGCAGAACAATACCATGAGTACATGTCCATGTCAATCCCCCTCCTCACCTACAAATACACAACACAACCATATATCTATATATATATGTATATATATACTCACCAAGGCTACTATTAGTGTTCAGACAAAGGGCACCCTTCAATCCAGTTGAGATGATCACATTGCATTTGCTGGAATCGTATCGCAGAACACATTGGACCAGCAACACGATTCTCACAGTCATCATTTTATACTGGGGGATGTGCTGAAACACTCTCATTCCACTGTGTGATCACTTGTCAATTTCTGCACACACGCTGGATGCATTTTGGGCCTGCAGAAAAAATCTGGGACTCTGTGCCACCACTGTGCACATGACTGAGTGCGCCATTAATTCTGGGGGACTTTATATGTGCTGAAACAGTCTCATTTCACTGTATAACCACTTGTCAATTTTCTGCACACAACAGAGGATGCATTTTGGGCCTGCAGAAAAAAATCTAGGACTCTGTACCACCACTGCTTGAGCTGTCTCATTTCGCTGTGTAACCACTTGACAATTTTCTGCACACAAGCAGGATGCAATATTGTTCAGACCAGGTTTGTATTTATTTGCAACCGCTTTTCAATAACTATTGTTCCGTGGTGTCATAAAACACTGCCAGATGCATACCTGTTAATTAACAACAGAAGTGACATATAACAACTAATTGATGTGATGGAGAAAAGCGAGGAAAACAATGACAAAGACCTGGTCAGCACCAATTTAAAAGGAATGCTCCTTTCATTATTTCATACATGACAAAAGGTAGTACAGCAGACTCAACTACTGCAAATTCTTGTATCATTCCAGTCAGTCAGGATGTAAGTAAAGGAAGTTGTAACATAGCATTAAAAAATATAGGTCATAGTTATCAACAGATTGTTGAACTGCTGCTTTACAGAGATTCACCACATTACATAGTTATGGTGATGAACATAAATTAATATGTGGAGGCATTACTCCCACTGGAATATTTCTTGCTTCACACAGTGCAATATATTTCTGTGAAAACCACCCATAATTTCATTACAGTGAATCTCATGACAGAGGAATTACCGATCAGAAAAGCCACCCACATTCTGCCACCCTTTCTCAGCAACATTAGGATGTGATGCTAGGGGGGGAGTGCAGGTGCACGCTTCATTATAGTGAATGTCCGGCAGCTATCCCAATGTTTCTTTATGTTATAAGGTTGACTTTGTGGTGAAAGGTGGGAATGTTTCCACTAACAAGGCTCTTCTTACTGGAAATGTGCCCACATGTTTCACCACAAACTGACCATTATAACATAAAGAAACATTCAGAATTCTGCCGGACAATCGGATATTCACTGTAAGAAGCACAAACACGTGCTCGCCCTGCCATCATGTCCTAATGTTGCTAAGAAGGGAGGCAGAATGTGGGCAGATTTTCAGAATGGGAATTCCTCCATCATGTGACACACTGTAATGAAATTATGGGCAGTTTCCACAAAAATGTATTGCACTATGTGGTGCAAGAAAGATTCCCCTGGAAGGGAAAATGTGTATGAGTAAACAATAACAAAGAAAAAAACACACAAAAACAGTACGACACAGTAGTGGGGTGATGTCGGTGGGGGTGGGGGGGCAGAAAACAATCCCTTCACTTACTAAGGCGGTGGGATGTTGTGGTGATCCAGCAGCTGTGGTGGTGGACAGGGTGGTGCTGATGACTGTGGTGGCGGTGGTGGTGGTGGTGGAGCAGCTACTGTAGTAGCTCTCCTCCTGCTGCAGTGGTGACTGTGAGGCACTACTCCCACCTCAGCAGCACCCTCAGTCACTACCACAGAAGGTCCAGCAGATGGATGCCTGGCCTCTTCTGTGGCAGCCTGCCACCCTGCCCTGTGGTGGCTCAGCATGTGGGTGCGCTGGCCACCAGTCCCCAAATGTGTCCCACAAGGGTCACAGCGCACCAGCACACCACACACATGGCACACCACTACTGTGCTGTCTCCCCCCACACAGTTAAAAAACTCCCACACTGGGGAGCTATGGGGGGGGGACCAGACACAGTCCTTGCATGTCAGACACGGGTCCCACTGCCATCTACAATTTCTGGGGCCACATCCTGTGGCTGTAGAGGTGATGGAGGGGGTTCTGCTGGAGCCCCAACAGCTGCTGCTACTGGTGGTGGTGGTAGTTTTGGAGAAGGTGGACATGCAGCAGCCACCGGTGGCACTGGTGCTGCTGCTGCTCCTGTTGCTTCAACAGGGGAAGCAACACCAGCCAGGAGTCAGAAGCAGTCCAACATGACACGACCGTCTCACCCCCCACGGGTCTGCACTCCAATCCTGCCGCGCCCATCGGCCAACGACTCGCCTTCTCCTAGGTCCACTCTCCTGAAGTCCATGGGCCAACGTACACACCCAGGCAGTGGACACACACACACACACACATACAGAGTCAGTCAGACACACAAAACAAAATAAAACTTATACAAAAAAAAATCACTAACAAAAAAAAACACAAATATAATACAAAAACTAAATAAAGAAATAGCTTTTAAAAAAGCTGTTTTCTTCTGGAACTGAAACACAATGAAGTGGTAACAAGGCAATCAAGCACTGTAACTCTCCTCTCACAAATGCTTTCTCCCTGTACAAATGCAAAGGAGAAAGTGAAACTGCTTCTGTGACTCACTTCCTTCCTGCCTGGCTAAAGCATGTGACTTACAGTACTGCAAGCCATGTGATGTGCCTATTCTCTTCTCACTTCACCTTACTTCATGTTAAGGCATAATGGCAACATGAAGTGGTAATAATAAAGTGAAGTGAGCACTTTGTAGTGCCCAATTCGCAGTGTGCTCCGTGGACGGGAAGTGCCCACTTCGCGTCCACTTCGCAGGTGGATAAAAAATTTGCTGCATCTCTATTACCCACCCTGTAGCATTTGAAATGCATATTGACAACACAACTGCATATTCACATGCACCATTCCAGTATCTCTCACTGCTGTCCACCGCTCCTTCTGCCACTGCACTGGCTATCCCTGTCCCTGTGGTCTGTGAAGATAAGGTGGAACAACAGTGTCACTTACATCCTGAACATCATCATGCACCCATGCCAATCCCTCCTGTGTGCATAGTATAACCCCCCACATGGAGCCAATTTTCACATGACTCATGTGAGGACAGCACAGTGCAATGTATGTATGGTTATGGAGAGGGTTACAGTGCAGCCACACACGCACACCAGTATATCATCCATGGTGTGCACACAGCAGTGACATAGCCACCACACCACAATATGTGCATGTGTGGAGGCTGTACAGCTCCAAACACACATATGACATTTGTGTATGTCTGTGCACCCACACACTGCCTTGTGTCTGTATGTGATCTTTCCCTGGCAGACACGTACCTGGTGCAGGTACTGTCCCATCCAAGACCATCTGGCAGAAACATTCCAGCCACTACCTCTCTCTCTCCACTGAAGGTCCACATAGTGTTGGCGGCACTGCTCACTGTTTCGGGTGATGCTCGTCTTTTGTTTTAATTTAATATACTTTATTGAACTTTTAGCAAAAAACAAACATCAACAAGCAATCACCATAGAGCAAAACAACAATAATATATGATCCAACAAAAGAATACACAACAAACATCCCATTACCCCCTTCCCTCCAACAGTAAATGCCCCCAAACCACCCCATCCCCCCCTTACCCACAGAGAACCTAGGAACTCAAGCTCAAAGATCTACCACAAAAAGCTAGGGGCTTCAATAAGATAAGGGAGGAAAAAGGTCTACCAATGCAATTGGAGCCCAAAGACCCAAGTCAAGGGGACTGTTCTGAACTAGTAGGCAGAATAAGGGCAAAAAAAAAAGAGGGTAATGCTATGGTCCAGTACAATGTTCAAGGGCCAGATTGAAGCAAAAACAGAGCAAGGAGTTTATCCCATTTCTTAGTGTATCTTGTTCACACCTGTTAGACAGGGAGGAAGCTATCTTCCCCATCATAGCCAATTTAACAGGGGTTAAATAGATGTGCAGAACATAAAACTGAGTGAGATGGAGTCTGTCGTTGGCAGTATATAAGTAGAGATCTTTCCAGATATGGTCCCAGTTCAAATCATTTGCTGGGAAAGAGGAGGACCAGTAGTGGGAATGCCCCGTGAGATCAGGGAAAAGTTTAGGGAGCAAGATGCAATTTGTGATATTAAGTGAGGCTGTCAAGCTAAAGTTTGAAGCCTGCAGAGAAAATCCCCTTGGTTGCTGGTCCAAGAGGCCATGCCAAACCAATTGATTAGTGAGTGTCTAATCTGGTGCACTTTAAAAATACACTTAGGTGGCAACTGAAGCTTTGCCAGCAGATCTTGGTTAGTGATTAGTCGGCTATTAAGTACAAAGTCACATATCTTTTTGCCCTGCGGCTGTGAATTCCCTTAGGAGTCCCCATCCTGCCCCCCAACTTGAAGTTGGGATTGTGACATATTGGCTGAGAGATATATTTAAAATTATCATAGCAGAAAGCCCTGCATAATTGGGCATGGACCTTCAGGGAGTTAAGTATGACTGAGTTATGGAGTGACGGTGGTAACAATTTAGGAGGGATAAAAAGGAGGCTATATGGGGAAAGAGTCAACTCTGTAATAAGAGCTTGCTCAATCTGGAGCCACACTGGGATATAGCTAGGTTTCCCTGGCAGTAAGGAAGCCATAGACCGTATAGCATATTTAACTATGTGACCAGCCAGATAAAACAGAAACAGACTGGGCAGTTTGAAGCCACCATGATGTTTCAGAGCCCCCTAAATGGGCATATGAGCACCTCGGTGGTTTGCCTCACCAAAGAAAGGTAGACATGAGACTATGTACTTTCCTGAACCATTTATGGGGAAGCATCACATTTAACAGTGATGCCTATCCTCAGGGACAGGTGGTGGGCAATGGAGGCCCAGACCTGTCTCCTGGACCTATCACCTTCCTGGACATCCCCAAAGAGCTGGCATTCTCTCTGCAGGACCAGCTGGACCATGTTTGCCAGTTCTGCCTCCCTCCACCTGCGGTCCATGTGTACCATAGCCCAGCACAGAGTCAGTGTCATAGATGCCTCTGAACACACCAAAACCGCACAGCAGCAAGCAGAGTGAAAACACGCTTGACCGTTTTCCACCACCCACATCCCTTGGGCTTATTATAATCAACTCCAAGGGAGGGTGGATTTAGGGGCAATAAAATAAAACAGTAAAAGATTCCCAAGATGGGAATGAAACCCTGTTCTCCAACCCCATTCACTGCAGGGTTGAGTGCTCTAGCCACTCCAGAATGGGAGCGATTCGACTGAGCACCCGACCGGCAGTGTTCATAACACCTTCCCCTTTGTGGTGATTGTCAGGGGATAGTGATACTTTCATATCACTGTAATTTCCTTGATGCTCAAAAGGCATACACGCTACTCCCAGTACAGTCATGCTGAGCAAAATAACAGTTTGGTCTGAATGCCTACTCACACAGTAGCACTGTGTTAAACAGCTCCGGCGCTATGCATGACACAGTACAGTTGGAGCCCTTGCAGCAATTAATTACCCCAGCTGGGCAATTTTCAGGTTAATGTATGCAGGGCTGTCAGTAATGAGATACTAACGAGGTGGTTTGCTCCTTGCATGTGAAATGTGGCTTATTTGCATGATATTTTTGAATATGGCAGGACTTAGCCCTAGGCAAATGTCACAGTGCTAGGCAAAAACTGTACTGCTGATAGGCATTGCAAGTGCATGTAGGAAGAGGGTCTGCAGATCAAAAGGCCCAGGATGTTGCAGGAATATAACCAGGATGATGCAGGTAAGCACCCTGAATTAGCAGCTGTGCCGTTGGCTACAACACAATGTATACATATCTGCAATGGTATGCACATTGCCTATGCTGAGATGCTGGAAAGTGTGGACTGGGCCTGTGTACACAGCGCACAGCTGGACTACATACAGCAGGCCATGCATGTAGACCCACACTGTCACAGCGTGACAGTGGTGCCACAGTGTTGTTGGTACTGTTACTGCATGCCTCCCTGTACACGATTCCTGTGTTACACAGCTGTCTGCGTGCCTGCGATATCACTGCACATGTACAATGGGGGGGTACATGTCAGGAACACCGAGGAATATCCATGTGTACTGCTATACACTGACCAACTGTATGGTGGCCTAGAATCATTACCATGGCATGCCAGGTGTGGCACTTGACATGTAGCAGTATATTCCATAATCACTGCCAGCTGACACACTTGCCTGTAGGGCACATGTGTTGGCCCGAAGCCAGACTGACTGGAACAGTGGCTCATGGCTCACACCTACATGGATAAAATTAATTTGGAAGCTTTACTGTGATTCTGTGTGTGCTTGGCTGTTCATGAGTGCTGCTGTTTTGGATTTCATTTGTGTGGGACTGGCTGTGCTCTTAACAGCACTGACCCTGAGCTGTCTCACAGCAACTTCTTTGAATTCCTGCTTCCTGTCTCTGTGGAAGGACTTAAACCAGCTAATGACCATGCTGGTGTGTCCACAGAATGAACTGAGGCAGTCCAACAATGGCCCATGGATCACGGTGTCAGAGGCTAATGAAGGATTTAACAGAACAAGAAATGACCATTCCCCTCTATCTCTTGCTCTGAGAATGTCATTATGCACTCTGACCAATGCAGTCTCTGTACTATGTCTAAACCTAAATTTGGACTAAAGAAGCTCATAGACCATGAGGTGTGCCTCAAGCTGCAATGCCACCATCTTCTCAATGCCCTTTCCCAGAAAGGGAAGGTTAGAGACCCCTCTATAATTCACCAAACAGTCCAGGTCCAGAGGTGATTTCAGCAAAGAGACCTGAAGAAAATGTCTTTCATTGCACTCGTAAGGGGCCCATCTGAGAGGGAGCATGGACTATTTTGGTGAACTCTGTACCCAGAAACCTCAAACAGCTTACCAGAAGATGTGCTTGGCCAATGTTCAGTTCACAATAGGCCTCACAAACAGCTCAACTCTGCCAGCTGCACAAGCCAATTGGGGTAATTCCAGTCTGAATAGAAGGCACTCTTTCAGAGAAGAACTGAGCAAACTCTTTGCACTAGGTAGATGAATTAGCTCTCTACAGTTGTAGATAGGCAGGGTGGAGCAGCATGCTCACAGTCCTGAAGATCTGAGCTGGTCAGCTCCTTCCTGCTACAATATCACTGAATGAAAATGCTGCCTTCTTATTGGAGATTGCCCATTGATACGCACCATAGTGAGTCCTCAAAACCAGTTTGTTCTCATCAGTCCTGGATCTCCGTCAACAAGCTCCAAGTTCTGACTCATAGACTTCGACTCCCTGAGCTCCCCGTCGAACCATGGTGCTCTTGGGTGCAGATCCTGGGTTTGAATAAGCACCAGGGAAACTGAATCAATGGCCAAGACAATGGCCTATTTATAGACAATCAATGCCTCCTCTGATCTTGTCCCACAAGCAGAGATTTCACCTGAGAGATCCATTAACACCTGAAGTCCTTCTGGGGTCTGCCCCATTAAAGGGCAGTAATGTATGAGCTCCACTGGACATGGACTGCAAGGGAGGGGTGTTGAACTGGAACTTCACTGTGCAGTAATGTGACCAACTAACTGGATCAATGTTGACGTTGTTAATCCTGAGCTTAGTGTGAAGACTAAGTAAAAAGCATATCTGTGTTGATGGGTTACAGAAGTAACTACTTTTGCTAGGTCCAGTGATTCCATCGGCTGGAGGAAATCCTAACCAAACTGCACGAGTACATCATTGATCAAGGAACTGGAATCACTCAGAACTAATCATATGGGTAACTCCAATATCCTCTCCGTGGTGAAATCTGAAATTTCCTACAGATAATCCCTCTCTTACCTGAGAGTCTGTATTATGAGAAGGATTTTGCAACCTGCACCTGGATCCCCATGCTTGGCCACATCAACAAACCATGACGTTTTTTCTACTGGCTGCACAATAAGGTTCAACTCTGATATAAAGCAGGTGCTCCCCTCCCCCCACTGAACCCACCACAGGCAATGAACCATGGAGAATCTGCTGGGACTGCTGCTTCCAAGACAGAATCAGCATCATTACTCAGCCAGGTCTTTGTGGTACAAGCCAGATCAACTGAGGAAATCAAATCAGCTATAACAGCAGTCTTGCACTTCACTGATCTGGTGTTGCAAAGCACTGCCTGCAGGAGATAAATGGATGCCACTGGCCTAATACTGTAGTTTCCTGCCAACTATGTCCTTTGGGAGCCAAGAACATGAGAACCAACCATGTCTAGCCTCTCTCTAGGTCCTTTTTCACCCCTGGGCTCCTCCTTGTCCTCACCAGCCTATAGTGTCCCCTTATTAGAACTTCCTGTACACCACCACCTGCCATTTGCCAGTGTCAGTGGCTCAGCAGGTTACCCACTCACCTCTGAGGTCAGAAGTTCAGATGGCTGTGGGTTCTATCCCCTCATGAGGCACATAGGTTAATATCGCAATACTGACACTGCAATGCAGCATGAGGGGGATGCTGCACTCCTGAGGTGCCATCTTTCAGAAGAGATGATAAACCGAGGTCTTGTCTGCCTGTTCAGGTTGTTCAGATGAATGTTAAAGTTCCAATGGCACTTCTCAAAAAGAGTAGGGTAAGTTTTTATTAAAAAAACCAAAAATCCATATACATATTTTATTTTAACATATTCATTCAATATCTGACATTTCTTTCCAGAATTCTTTTGCTCTTTCTTCACCAAATATTTTACATTCTTTTTGATATACTTTGTTTCATCTTGTACTTTAAAAAGTATATCTTGCACTGTTCTATCTTTATTCTGTAAACATCTCCGACATCTATTCTGCCAAACTGCCCACTTTAACACTGTAAATATAACACATACCATGGCTTTATTCATCTTTTTCCATTCATTATTTAATTGTCCATATACCAAGATATCATATGTAATGTTTTTAAAACACTCCATTCCCCAAATGTTGGCTAACATCTCCCAAAAATTAGCTATAAAACTACTTTCGAAAAACAAATGCTGCATATTTTCTTCTTGTAATCCACATTTCAATTTTACACTTATTCTCTCTTCTATTTTTTGTGTTTCTGATTTGCTTTTACATTCAATTTACCATGAGTATTCAGCCATACAGTTTCTTTCATTTTATTTGGTATCCTTTCTTCCAGAGTTGCTTCTAAAATCATGTTTATATTTATACTTTGTCTACTAGAAACACTGACGTTTCAAAAAACATCATTCTATAATCTCCTTATAAACCTGTTTTCTCATTTTTCTTGGTAATAAATCAACTGTATCTCTTCATTGTGTTAGGTACTTTCTTCATGTTTCCATATAGTCAGGTAATTCTTTTTTCCCTTTTATTTTCCCTTTCCTTCCTATGTTACTTATAAAAATAGATTCCCATTCTTGTACTAAAGGTGTCCATACATTTCCCTTCCTTTTATTCCTTGTCACTGTTTGCATAAACAAAAATGTTAAGAAAAAATACTATGGATTGCGTCATATTTAACCATCCTTCCTTAATTGACATATGTCATTCCTCTTTTTATTGGGTTTAATTTACAGCCCCATAGCAACTGCAAGAATAAAATCCAAGATTTTTTGCCTGCATTGAGAGGGATATTGGATATACATATGCTACATATAGAAAAATAGGCATAATGAATGTCTTTAGCAAAAAAACATATTTTATGCTTTTGTCACTCTCCACTCTTTTACATTTATTTATTTAATTTTTTGCAATTTCATATTTCTCTTCCCAATTCCTTCTTTTAGTATCTTGTCCTCCAAACCATATACCTAGTATCTGTATCTCCCTTTGTATCATTTCAAGTTCCCCATTGTATGTTTGCTTATGCGCATGCACAAGAAACATGTTGCAAAGGCATGCTAGACTAGCAGGTTGTGGAGGTGTGGTCGTGTTATGGCCAATGCCCCTACTGATTTGTGGGGCTTGTCTCTGTGGCACCAATAAATGAGCATGCTGTCTGTGACAGCAGTGCCAAAACATGCCACCAACTTGAAACATATTCGCTGCTGCAATAAGGAAGTGCCTCCTCATTGCAGAGCATATCTTACATTTGATTAAACATGGTGGTGGCTCCCACCATCTGTCTCTAGTCCTCAGAAAGCTGATGTGGGGGGGGGTGCCCAATCCCCCTATCAGCATACCCCCTGCCTATTTAATTTGCCAATGGGGGAGTCCAATCCACATCGGCATAACTTTCCCTATAAGAATTTCTGTGCTGAGGGGGTGCCCAATCCCACTCTGTATCATGCTCCCCCAAACAAGGACCGCTTTTCCTTTTTTGCTGACGGGGTGCCCAATCCATATCAGCTCCAGTCCCCCCTCAAAAAAAAAGAAACACCAACGAGGCATGCTGGGAGACCACCATTCTATATTTTTTATCCTTTTATTATTTTTCCATGTCCCCAATATGGGGTCTAAACAAAATACATACAAAAATGGACTTAAACGGACAACCTTGATTTACTACGTTTTTTATATACATTGATATCCCTAAGTGACCATTTACCATCGGGCTCACTTGTGCTTCTATACATAATGTTTTTACTAGTTTTATCACATTCTCTGGAAAATTATATTCCTTTAAAGTATCCAATATGTACTTATGTTGTATAACACCAAAGGATGTTTCTTGGTCTAAACTATATAAATAACCTTCCATCCTATTTCCTTGTCCTTTATTTATAATTTCTCTTGTATATATTAAGCTTTGTCTTATATCCCTTCCAGGAACTGCACGTTTGTGTTTGTAGAATCAGCTTATCTAAAAATGCCCTCATTCTGTTGTTTACTATTATTGCCAAGATTTTGTAACTGGCTGTTAATAAGCTTATAAGTCTCCAATTTTTGTTGCTGGATTTTCCCCTTTCATTTTATATAAAAAAATGCTACCCCTTTTTTTATACTTACTACTAACTTCCCTTCTGTAGAAATCACATTGTGTAGTAAAAGTAACATTGGTATCAGTTGTCCTTCAAATCTTTTGTAAAAAAGTATTTGATATCCCATCTATACCTGGGGCTGTATTATCAGATGATGCTTTTATTGCTTCTTTTATCTCAACTTCCTTTATTACTGCATTTATTGAATTTGCTTCACTTTCATCCAGTTGTGGAACATCAGATATTTTAAATAAATCTCTTCTTTCATCCTCTATTTGCCTTTGATATTTGTGCATGGCACTCTGCACATTTCTACATCACGTAGAGTGCTGGCACACTCTTGTAATGCCCTCCTGCCCACCCACTTGTGGAGCTCAGTGATTGGCCAGAGGATAGGGTGTGTGGGGGGGTATAAATGTTTTGTGATTGCTGTAGTGGTGATGCAGAGGGCATGGTGGGTGTGGAATGGGCTATGTGCCAGAGTTACGTGGTGCATACCCACTTTGCACATTTGTGAATAGGATCCATAGTGCATTTACAACGTCTTTGCAGTGAGTTGGGTGGTGGTACCATTCTTTAATTAGTTGATGCTAAGTTTACATGTCTATAATTGTAATCATTAGTGCATCAAAAGCACAAATGTGAATAATGTGTATCTAATTCCAAAATTATGTAAATAAAAACAAGATAAATATTTTTTTTTATGAATAACTATATATGTGGCAAACAGACCAACAAAAATGGATCTAGGTTGCCATTGATGATGAATGATGAGAGACTATGTGTGCTTATGTGTATGGGATTAGATGGGATGGAAAGTGATTGATGAGATGGGATGAATGGCAATGGAGGGGATTAGAAAGAGGGGGAACAAAACCTGGTATATCATTTAACTCCATAAATAGACATACCATAAATTTAGTTTATATGAATAACCCACTACTCAAAAATAAGTTAGTTTACTTCATTTACTGAGCACCCATTCCCTGGGGCTCAGGGTGCTGCACAAAGGTCAGGACAAAAGACAATTCCAAAAATAAAGTAGAGATTAGTAATAAATACACCTTAACACTAAAACATAGGTTTATAATAAAATAAAAATTAAAACCAGTCAAATAAGAATTGATAAATTATGTATTCAATACATTCTGAAACCAGTCAGTGTAACAAGTGACTTGCCTACACTCCAAAGGCCTCCCCTGAATAGGTCCAACTTCAGGTAGTGAAAAATCTGTATCTCAAATTGTTTTTGAGACACAGGTACCAAAAGGCACTGCAGATACTGAAATTTTACCCTATGGGACATTTTTCAACTTTGGAATGTTTTAACTATGGGCCCGTTGAATGTTTTGGGATCAAACCACCATAAGGCACATCTGTGGGACCAGGGCTTGCCATCCTGCAAATTTCAGCCAAAAAGCACAATCCACCTTGGTACAATGATGTGACAAAGAAAACAACACAGGTAAATGTTTTCGGGCAGTATTTATGAGGCTATGTAATGAAGGGAAGCACTTTGTAATTATGTCTACAATTTGCAACTAGAACAGTTGCAAAATCCACATTTTGCACATTGTCTGCTTTGTGAAAATCATACTTTTGCGCTACACAGAAAGCGATACTCATGAAAGACATATTGTTGCACCTTTGCAAAAGTAAAAGTAATGCACCTTTACCCACATTTTAGAAATATTTACTTTTGTTCCTTCACAACGGCTTCATGTTTGAAAACGGCACTTCCCAAGTACATATTTTTGCACCGTGCCCAGACATGTCTGAAATGTTACTTTTGTTTGAGAATGGCTCTTGTAAAGTGCATATTTTTGTACCATGACCAGAAATCCATGCATATATATATTCTTTCAAGAATTCAAAATGCTTCCAAAAGTAAAACTTTTGAACATGTAACCACATGTTCGAAAATGTTACTTTTGTTCGAAAACAGCTCTTGCAAAGTACAGATTTTCACAGCCTGACCAGATATCCATACAAATATGCATTGTTTCAAACATGTAAAATGCTTCTGAAAGTAAAATTTTCACACATGTTAGAAAATTTTACTTTTGTTTAAAAACGGCTCTTTCAAAATACATATTTTTGCTCCATGGCCGTATATCCATATTAATATGTATTCTTCTGAAAATTCTAGTTAGCATTATTTTTTACACTCTGTATTGCAACAAACCATTGCATTATGGCAATAATGACCTTCAAGCTGTGTAGTTTGGTGGGATAATGGAGAGCCAGGGGGATACTGGGATGCATAGGGAGGGGCATCACAAGTAGAAAAAGGGAAGTGGTTATCCCTCTATACAGATAGTTGGTGAGACCCCATCTGGAGTACTGTGTGCAGTTTTGGAGACCTCATCTACGCAAGGACATAGACAGGATGGAAGCAGTCCAGAGGAGGGCAACTAAAATGGTGCAGGGTCTACATCAGAAACCATATGAAGAGAGACTGAGAGAGCTTAATATGTATACCCTTGATGAAAGTAGGGACAGGGGAGACATGATAGAAACTTTTAAGTACCTCAAGGGAATCAACAAAGTCAAAGAGGGTAGCATCTTTCTGAAAAAGAGATGTGTAAGAACAAGGGGTCACAATTTAAAGTTAGAGAAGGACGGCTCAGGGGTAACATGAGGAAATTCTTTTTCATGGAGAGAGTGGTGGGTGCATGGAACTGCCTTCCTGGAGAGGTTGTGGGGTCTAAAACAGTGGAGGAATTCAAACATGCATGGGACAGACATAAGGCAATTATAATGGAGGGTTGCAGGAAGCAGGCTGTTGGTTAACTAGAATCTGCTGCTTATCCAATAGGTAGGGAAATGGGCAGACTGGGTGGGCCAAGTGGTCCTTATCCACCGTCACAGTCTATGTTTCTATGTTTCTGATGTCACGTCTCAGGTATTGTATGTACTCGGCCTGTGGTCTTGTGCCCAACCACCTGAGGTGTGATGTTATCCCAGCACAACACACAACTTGTTAGTCATAATTGTTTAAATACATATTGTGCTGAGTAAGATATGGCTTCTTTACTTACAATGTTGTAGGCACTCCCCTGCAGCAGCCTTTCCAGCAGCCTCCCACAACTCATGTGCAAGGTAGTACCAGCCAGTGTCATTGTCCGGTATCTCCCCTAGGTTTTTGAGAACATAGAACCACTGGTGTAACAGTTTCCACTTTTGCTTACACATCTGTGAATTTTTGTTTTTAACTTTAAAATACATATGAAGATGTGTACTGATGCTCCTCCACATTACATCCAACTTCCTGTTGGTGCTGTGCATCAGCACCTTTGCATTCCCCTTGGCCTGAGCTGCCTCAACCAGGCAGCACACCTCCCTCAGAGTCCAAAGTCGCAGTTTTTTTTGTTCAGCTGAAATGAATAAAGAGACAGAAAATAGTACGTTAATGTGTATATTGTTATGTGTATGTGCTTGTCTTCTGTTCATCTTTTTAACTACACATATGCAGGCAGTATCGTTATTATGATTGTAGAGTTGTATTAAGCACTAGTGCCATATGGTAACAGTGACACTTAGATTACATCGCATGAAGAACACACTACTACCTCCATGATGTCATGTTTGAACTGTGCTGTATAGGCATACTCAAACCACATACCTAGATAGTAATACTACATCTTGGTAACAGAAGGTGTATGCATGTCATAATTCTCAACATGTTCATATATCTAAGTTTATGTAGTACTGTGAAACTGAGATAACATGTGTTTGTGTTGTGTGTGTTATGAATGCATCTTTTCTATTTTTTGACCAAGGTTTTGTAGCTCTTAAAAGGGTATTTTTTTTTCAAAACAGATATCTATTTTAACAGTCTGATATTTTTAGAATACTGTGAGGATTCCATCTCAAAGGTCTCCCAGGAAAAGGCAATGGCCAGCATGAGAGAAGCGCACACCATCTGGTAGGTATAGCTAATCCTTACAATACTTAATTTCAGGGTGACGTATGGTGTGCATCCCAGACATGCACAGATATCCAGATATTTGTATGTTGACCTTTCTTCATGCTCTGTCAAGCATGTACATGTGCTGTTCTGCTTGCCAGACCCTAACCTCTGTAATATCAGACAAAAATGATCTTACAGGCAGGTAACATACCCATAATAGAAGCAAACATAGAAACATAGAAACATAGACTTTGCTGGCAGATAAGGACCACTAGGCCCATCTAGTCTGCCCATTTCCCTACCTACAGGATAGGCCGCAGATCCTAGTTAACCAACAGCCTATTTCTTCCTACCCCCCACAAGAATTGCCTTATGTCTGTCCCATGCATTCTTGAATTCTTCCACAGTTTTAGACCCCACAACCTCCTCAGGAAGGCTGTTCCATGTATCCACTACCCTCTCTGTGAAATAATACTTCCTCACATTGCCCCTGAACATCCCTCCTTCTATCTTTAAATTGTGTCCCCTTGTTCTTGCAAGTCTCTTTTTCTGAAAGATGCAAAAACCCTTTTAAGAGCTACAAAACCTTGGTCTCAGTTTCACAGGTCTGATTTTGCTTCTGACACCAAATCTACCCATCGTTTGGTGCCCAAATCATTGTCTCCGATATGAATCAGCACTATGTCCGGTCGAGCTTGAGTCCTCAGAAGTCTGTGCATTATTGGCATGATATGCTCCCACCTCATGCCTCCCCTGCCAAACCTCTTAACAGAGCAATTTGGAAGCTGCAGGTCTTTCCCAAAATTACTCCTCTGAGCATACTCTGAAGCTCATCGTACTATGCTACTGCTGAAGACCCACACAGTCTATTTGCTGTTTCTGCCATTCTGAGGTTTTAAGCTGAGAAGTGGACAGAGAGCTACCAAAAAATCTGTGTCTGTCCTGCAGTGTCTAATTACTACTGAGTATGAAACAAAAATGTCTCTCTCCTTCAACATTGCTTTGGAGGGCTGTCCCAAAACACAGTGATTTAGAAAGTTTTTGGTTAATGCTTTCTCAAGGTTAACCAATACAGTGGATGCATTGCCTATGACTACACTGAATGGCTGCAGCTCCTGTTAACCAGAAATGTTTGAAGATTTCTAGATGGGAAAATACTACATTTCCGTAGGCTACTTCAAACAATCACAAGTACACAGAGATGTATGATTGGTTGCTTCTTGTGCTATGATACACGTGCTACTTGGTTTCTGCCTCCATTTGCAGCTCTATCTGTGCTAGTAAGTACTGATTGACACTATGACTTTAAACAGTAGTAACTTCTTTTTACAGCATTTCAGGTTATTTAGATTGTCATAGTCAAATAGAGCAGCAAAAAATGTTTTGTTTAATTCTATTTTTGTGGTGCTAACAGTTTTAATAATGTTACAAAAATTGTATACAAAATGTGATGTACTTACACAGAGTAAAGCAGGCTGCTCAGTCTTTTCCTAAGATGGCCGCTATGTCCTTCTTCTCCAGTCTTCAGCAGTTGTGATTGGTTGCCTGACAATGCCTGACAATGTCACGTTCCATTGGTCTGAGTGTTTGTCACTCAAATTCAAAGCAGTGTCTAATTGGCTTAGCCTTAAAGAGGGTGTTTTTTTAATGTGATTATTCAACACTTTTGTGCTCACGACACTGCTTATTCAACACTTTCATGCTCACAACACTATTATTCAACAGTTTTGTGCTAACAACACTATTTTGTTACACTACATTCAACAGTGTCATGCTGATGACACCAAGTGTTGCAACACTTTCGTTCTCACGACACCATATTTGGCGACACTGTCGTACATTCGACACTACTTTTTGGAAAAGTTAAAAAATAAAATATTTTTGAAAAGAAAATACCCTGGATACTTAAAATTGTGACAAAGCTTTAGTTTCTGACATATTTACATATATTTTCTATATTATAAGTCAGCTTCTGTTCTGCGACACTTGAAAACATTGTATATTGCATTCACTAGTGTTCAGCTGTGAGAAGGATTATCTGTGCAATGTTTTGTAAGCAGTGCTATTTATTCTTGTAAGATTACAAAAAAGTTAGCTCCCCACTAAATATTTGTTTTTCTCTATTTCTTATACAGGTGTCTGATACTTAGGTAACATTGTTCCACACTACTGTGAATTTCCAGAGAAGAAAGATGCCCTCTAAACAGAGACGCAGTTCTATGCAGAGATGAAACAGGTATCATAGTAGTTTACTGTTGATTAAGAGTGGTCCAAAAACCACACATGGTACATCAAGATGTAAACTGAATCAGCATTCCTCTCAAGGAGTGACTTCACAGGTTGCACACGCCGCAGAAAAAGTACGTACTTGCTCAACTGCAAGGAAGAAATGCGGAGCTCAGCAGCAGTTGTGTACATCCTTGTGATGGAACACCAATGTTGCAAAGGCAAGCATAAAGAAGCGTACTAGGCAGTGGCTTAAAGCCATGGCTGCTGATGATCATCTGAGGAAGCAAAAGTATTTTCGATCACTAGCTTCTAAAGCTAAGATTGATAGACTTATTGCTGCCATGATGAGACATGAGCGCAAACCACTAAAGAGTCATCTCTCTTTGATGAAATTGCATCTCAGAGTCCGTACATTTGTTAATAGAGCAGTATTTGTTCTTCAACACTTCTGGCGTAAGATAGCACATGTACTTGAGCAATTCAGGAAAGTTGTATACGAGATTAATATGAGGTTACAATGCTATCCTGTCTTGAATGAACACAATTTCTGTGATGTTTTCACAGGTCACTGGCTGCACACACAGCACTCAGAGGCATATTTCTGGGAGGAGACATTACTCACAGAAAACACACCACAACTTCTGCATTGATGAGTCCAGTAAACTGTGTAATGTGCTGAGTGTGTGTGTGATGACACTACAAAGGAGTCAGATGATGAGTGTGAGGCAACTGTTCAGCCTTGTAAGTGTCACTGTCTCTCATGGACGTGTGATGTGACTTGCCACCGAAGACAATCATCATTTGACAAAGTCGAGCACTTTATCAACCTATTTGTATTACTGATCATAAAGACAGACATAAACTGTTTGAGAGTATAGACCTTTGTGAGATCTGTCCACATACTGGACTTATGGGTCATTCGCTTGCATGTCTAGATAGTAATGTTTGCGACAGTGTATTTCACCAAATGCAGATGCTGGAAGTGAATCAATCAGACATGCAAAACTTTGTGTACAGGGTCTATGAGGTGCGACGAGTTGTTGCACAGTAAACTCATCTGAATGAGTTACTGCAGTCTGGTGACATGCATGGTGCCATGATATTTCTGAAACTGCTGCGACGTGTCAGCAGTATCACAGATACCGTGATTGATCAGTCATCAATTGCTGATAGAAATTCTGTCTCTGTCTTAGAAACTGATATTCTCAAGCAGTTTGGGAAATCAATTGCAAAATTTGAGTTGGCAAAGACAGAGAAATGTGACTCTGTATGTGTGTCATGTGATCAGCTCTGTTAAGAAAAACAATCAGTCACAGTGAACCTGGAAACCTTTGTCACTGCACAATGACATGTGGTTTCAACTGTCAGCATTTCTGCTGTTAAAGTGTGACTTTCAGTTAGATCCAGTCATTGTGATGTCCAAGCACTGTTTCTCCAAGGGGAAGGCTAACATTCTGCCACCAAGGTCACTGTTGAACAATATGGAGGCACATATTACGCCTGCTGAGATTGCCACACTGAATATGTTTGAATAGATTCTTATTCAGACTATGAAACCATTTCAAACTATTCTACATCTGAATACAAAAACATGGAACATTCCACAAAAAGAACTCATTAGGTCTCATAAGGATTCCGTTATGTATCTTCCACTTCCTCTGCAGGAAAATGTGGAGGCAATCTGCATTGAGAACACTTTGGTGATTCTTGTCAACAGTGTTCCAACAAAGCCAAAGGTCATTAGGCAGGATGTTGTCAATGTAGAGAAGGTGAAGCTTGCTCTTACTTATTTGAAGAGCAACAATCCCATTTATGCAGACCTTGATATTAATCCCATGACTAGTGTGTCTGTTGACATGATGTCTTGGACACCACAAAACCAAAGATTGAGAAGGTCAATGTGGAGACAAATGATAATGTGTATGAACAGTACACAATTCACCCACTGCATGGCTGAGATCCTGTAGGGGACAACATTGATCTGTACCAAATGAAACAGGTGGAAGATGAGCCTGTCAACATTTGGAAGGCAACATTGGAAGTACGCTGCTTTCCAGATTTATTCCCAAAAGGGTCAGGTGGGCACCTAGATGAAAGAGAAGTGGGTGTACAAATTGCTGAACACAGCACTACCCATGTGCTCAGTAAGGATGGCAAATTCAGACACAACATACAGTACCTGTTTCATCTCCTCTGGGAGAGTGAGCTTAGCATACTGTCTGTGTCTATTGCACATACTGTTCTGCTCACAACTCCACTTGATGGATCACTGCCACACAGTTTTTGCATAAATTAAAGCAAAAGGATGAAAATGTGTAAGTGAATTTGTTTTCTATTCTGTCAAGTCTAAGTGGCACCAAAGAATACTGGTATCGCAGATACTCTGAAACCTTCTAATATTAACACAGCATTACCAAACAATGTATATCATTGGAATTCTGTGCACAGTACTATTGTTTGGACATGTGGCCCTGTGAAGATGTGCACAACACTCAGCATACCCATGGCTGCTCAAATGCTACAGTTGTTGGCCCATGATGATGGATGTGTCTTGAAGTACATTTATACAGTTGAATGCTCTTTCCATCACCTGCTGTGGGTTGTCTGTGATTGGTCGTGTTGCCTTGGTCATGCCCCCTACTTGCACATGTGTGTGTGTGTGTGTGTGTGGAGCTGGGGGGGGGGGAATGGGAGTTAGGGTTTTCAACCCTAAAGCTGAATTTCCACACTTTTGTCACTGTGGAACAACCCTTACTGATGCATTAAATGGAGTTTTTTTGGCATGAATTTCCTGTGTTTTTGAGAAATCATAATGTCATACTATATTGTATATGTTGTTGAGAACGTGCCTCCCTTTTTGGACCACAGATTCATCAAGATATAGATAGCTTTGTCAGAATAAGTACTTGTCTTATACCATTCATGCAGCAATAGTTCATGTGCTACACCTTTCACAAGAAAATGAAATGATCAATTAACATAATAGCAGATTAATATGCGAACCTCATGTACTGTACTAAGTAGAAAATCTGCACAGATGAACGTCTTGCACTTTGTTTCTATACAACAATATACCAACAACAATATACATATTACCACTGTAACTTACTATATAATAAAACACACAACACAAGTAGATAAGGCTTAAAAAAGATGTATTGCCCAATTAAAAGTTGATAAAAAAGGCCAAACTAAAATTTTAATTGGTACACAAAATCAGCCTAACAAAACAATCTTAAAAAAGTATCACACCAAAGTTTAAAATATATGTAAAACAGTATAACAGGTACTTCATGAATAAGACGTGACAGTAGCACACACCACATGAACACAGCTAACAAAGTACTCTTTGTACACTGCTTACATGCATCAAACAGTAATGATGTTATTGTCACTGTGTGACTGATAGTGTGAATGTTCCTGGGGTGGGCGAAAAACCACATGCCAACAGGTTAAATAACAGCAGCACAAACACATAATGTTCTCTAAAAAAAGAGACATGTGAAAGCTATTTTAAAACATTTAATTGTATTATATGTATGTGTAGACATACACATATATCTATATACACATACATATACAAGTAAAGACACATAGATATATGGGTTCATTTGGAAAATTTCCACCCCACCCTTCAATAGAGTTGATCAAGAAATATTATCAGGAACATAAAAAATCAGTTGTTATCAGTGTAAGTGTCTGATTTACAATAGTGTACTATCCTATACATACATTTAATTACCTTATTACACAAACCAAAATCAAATGGCATATGGTAACAGGTACTATATACATCAGTGGAAATGATCAAAGCCATAATCAAGATTAATAGTGAATGAATTAAGTATCTATATCACTAAAAACTTGTAGTTACTAAAAAGTAATTGTTTCACGGAATGCTATGAATATTACATTAAACAATCTCTTATTCAGAAAATGCCAGCTCTTGATAATAAACAAATAGCTACCACAACACTCTACTTTACTATTAATGATGCTTATATGAAATTACTACAAACTAGAAAAGTTCTACTAAATATCTATGTTATATTAATAAATGTATTAACAATACTTTTAAATACTTGTGAATCAAATACTGTTAAACAGTGAAATATTAAACATTGTTTAATCAATTCAGTTAATTTGCAATTAATAGAACTACTTAAAACCTAACAGTTCTAACTGTAATCAAAAAATGTATTGATAATACATTTACATATGCACAACACAGATGTGCGTCAAGAAAATAGGGACAGAACAACACTGTTGCAGCACAATATGTTGGTAATCATTGAAGACGCAAATGGACCAAAAAAATAAACACTAACCACACCTGGTGAGTGATGATACTCAACATGTTACGGAGTGATGAGTATTTCAGAGTATTGCACTATTAAATACAGGCCAGCAGGTCATGTAAGAAAACAGTGTTCAATTGTACTAACACAGAAGTGGCACAGACACCAGGATATCTTTCACTCATAAAAGAGCCAATTAATGTCATGATGCAGACAGCTCTTTAAAAAGACATGTGTTACAGTTTTGTTTATGCACATGGACAAGTATTGTGCATTAGTAGAGGCACACAGTTGGCAAGTGTGTCAACTAGCACTTGTTATGGCTGCATACAACATACTCACAAGAAAAGACAATGACAGAAGAGGATAACCAGATAGGAATATCTCTTTTGACATTTCAAAGTCTTCTTTAGACATGTAAGTGTGGTTTCTCTAGTGACTGCAAAGACAGTTTACACCAGCTGAAGACCACTGCAACTATTTTCACTGTATCACTTCTTAACGCAACAGTCTTATAAATCAAATTGAGTAAACATATGCATGTAAGCCATGTGATGTGTTAACAATGCAATCTTGAACACAGATCTTTATGAAAAAAAATGCTTATTTACCAGAACTCACTCTTTCACAAAATTGACAGCAAGTAATGTCACATGTTGTGTGACTACTCCTCTAATGCATGAAGATTGTAGTAGTTCTTCAATATCACCAAGTATGCATTTTTTAAGTTTTGTGGTAGTCTCTGTTTGAAAGTGCTTGTGGAGTCATTGCATTCCACCCAGCCGGTTCTGTACCTCAACAAACAAGTGTAATTTCCAGAAGGTACAGACTGGCCATAGTGATAGATCATAGCCTGAGTGTCAAACACTGCTTAGTTAAGTACAGTTCTACCAGCTGTGAAATCTGTGATAGGTGTGCCAACTCTGAGCCCATTAGAGTCAAATCTATGCAATACAAGCATGAGATATTGCAATGAAGTCCTGAGACATATGGACTGAGTACATGTACCTCCACACCTTACACACAAGTGACCACTTTCAACATTGGTAAACAGCTGCTGGAACTTGACACTTTGAGTCTGAGGAACAAACAACGAAACCCAAAGCATGTATTCAGTGGTTCCTCACGTTGAATGATCACATGAGACATGTACATATCTGGTAACATTTGACACAGTGAAGTACTGAAGCATTGAAATCCCCTCTTCATCCAAGCTGTTTATGATGGCCATCATAACCTCACCGGCATTCTGCTGCATGTTAGCAGCAAATGTACTGCATCCATCATATGTACATAACACCTGCTATAAAGGTGTCAGTGACTGCACATTGTTTGACTGATCAGAAACCATGTTGACAACTTCCTTCAATTCCTTTGATAAAGGAGTCTCTTGTGAAGCTGATATTGCCTGCACAAAGTGTGGCATGTGGAGAAAAGCTTGCATAGCTGAATTAGCATAGCAGTTTACTCTAGTACTGTTATCAAGCACTGGGACAACAACCATACCAAGTGACTTCTGAGCAACAGCTGGTTCTGCATCTGCATTTGAGATTCTGCCCTTCTTAGAACTCTGCACAGTTGATTCAGTTGTGGCAGCTCATTTTCTCTTGTTGCCAGGTGAAGCTGTGACTGTGAGATATGAGACAACCACATATGTAGCTAGTGGTATTTGAGACATCTGTGGCTGATACATAGTACATAATTAGTTGTACTCGACAATACATCGCTTATCAGCGTGTATCTTCTGAGGTGCGAATGTTATGATGTGCAACCCAGAAAGACTGCAGACGAGTGAAAGTGCAGTGTAGCTCATGCCATATTTGAAAATGTCTGTCCCTATGTCCACCATTTCTGAATCCAAACTCAAGTCCTGAGACTTGTGAATTGAAACTGCATAGACAAAACATATTGGGAACTGTTTCCTGTTGACATAGATATCCTTAAATACCTGCAACTTAACACAGGTACGATCAATCTGCACAGGCTGTTCCATGTTGTCAAGGTGGACAACAAATGTCTCAATAAACATCTTCTAAACATTGTAAATGAAGTCTATGATGTGACCCATGGCACCATTTACCATGCCATGCTCAACATCAAGATTACACTGTAGCATGACATGCATATTCTTACAAACTGTAAGAACAGCTTCCAGGCCAGCTGTGCATGAAACATCCGACTTCAGTTCAGAGAGTCACTCAGTCATCTTTGCTACCAGCTTCTGATTTAGAATGACACCATCAACTGCATCAACAGCAAGCAGTAAGATAATTTTTTGGTTCTCTCTCTGCAACATAACACTGTTGAACTCAGCACATTTCTTAAGTCGTGGCATAAGACACACAATCCATGTGCCCCTGGAGTACACATCACTGAAAACATCACATACTGTTTCTATGGATGTAGTATCCATTCTGATTCTTCGACCATGCAACATTGAAAGATGTTCTGGTGACAAAGATCCTGTATGAGCTTGATCCAACAGTGCCTTGTAAGCCAGATAACCACTCTGCAGCATGTTCTGACACAACTCAACATAGGTAAATAACTCCCACAGGGTAAAACCTCCAATGCAGCCTAGTATATTCTTAGCCTGCTTGACAGTCAGAGTTTCAAAAAAAACATGTTCCTCATTAACTGGTGCAAGTTGTAAAAGGTCTTCAAATACAATTATGCTTTTATCACCAAATTCATCTCCATAGTCAGTCCCCCAAGATGTAGAAGTCCTCCTGTAGATGTAGATGTATACAGGCAAGCATCAAATTAGAGACAATGCTAATCTCATCAGTGATGAGTAACTTAATCTTGCTAAACATAGAACGAAGCTGAGATGCAACCTCAAATGACAGCTTATGGTACTCTCTTGCTTTGCCATGCTCCACTGGCAACATGAAGAGACGGTGTAACGTAACTCCACCAATGTTGTATGCAGCCAGTCCAGTGGGAGCACTAACAGCAACAGACATTGATGAGCCTGTCAGTTTCTGTATTTCAGCTGTAATGGCCTCTATAACGAAGCTCTTTCCTGTACAGTCTGAGCCACTAACAAACATCAGTAGTGGCTTGTGGTCAAGACAGTCACATTTCTTTAGTTCATGCAGTATCCCATGCCGGACAGCTACAGTAACTGCAGTGTGCACCACACGTTGCTGCTTATTGAGTCTCTCTCTCAGTTCTGCTGGGTCAACACTGCAGTGTGTGCCATGTTTCATAGCACTCTCCACTTCTGACCTGAGTACTCCTGGGGAATTCAGAGGCAGAGGTTCTCCAAGGATACCTTCTCCTTCCAGATCAAGATTGTCCTGAGAACTAACAGGAGTGTCCTACTCACGTTGTTGCTGTGCCTTTTAAAGCTGCTCCTTCTCAGCATCTATTCTCTGTATATGTGTCAGTTTTGAATGTCTCATAACTGTGATTGAATTCTTCCTCGAAAGTATCACAGTTACCTTTTAATTCAGACTCATTCCTCCAGGGTTTAAATAAGAATAGAAGATCAAAGTAGTAATGCTCTCTGCTCTCAGATGTGCCTAGATATAATTTACAGTGGTCAATGAGCCAAGGCTTGTGTCCCTTAATGAGACAGCTGTCCACTTCTTTGACCTTGTAAATGTCATGAGTACAATCAGGTGAGACATCCGTCTTGTAGTCATACCACTTAGCCACCTCAAATAAACACATTCAATCCATGTCTTCATGTCTACAGGGGTAGTACTTATCAATGAGGTTATTCTTCAATATATGTATTGAAGAGGGTGTCTTGAGAGCCAGTTCCTTGAATGCAGCATGAGGAATAAGTGCACATTTGCGCTTCTGTTTGTAGTTTACACTGAGAAAGCACACAGCATCAGATTTATCATTCAAATGTGTACCGACCAAGTGATTGGCAGCCTCATAAGCACCACATTCTCTGTATAATAAGGTCTTCAATCCCAGTGACCACAACTGAGATGTCAGTGACTTGCTTGAACTGGCAATATCTTCCCAAAGATCTTGCAAGCAAGTCTGTTCATGTTTGGTGAAGTACGAAGTTATGTGCTGAGCCAGAATCAACAAGTTGTCAGCCACAAACTGAATATCTATGTTTGCTTGCCACATTAGAAGAAGAGTGGGGTTGTAGTCATTGATGTACACCTCATTCTCATCTCTGGATAACTGATATACTCTCTTGGTTGATTTTTCCTTCAAGTGGTGTCACATAGCTGAAACAGTTTGTTCATGCAACCATCCTGACAGACATGCCTGGGAAATCTGAAACAACATCTTGTGTACCAATCAGGTTTGTTCTTCACTACCCAGAGGCAGTATTTCACACAAATATGGCATTGAAACTTCTGCACCAACTTCCACAGTGTAGGACCGTCGTACTTGTCCTGTATGCAGCAAGTAATGTATTGCTTAATGAATGCTAGCACTTGTGCTGCTTTATGTTCACCTATGTGTGGGGCATCCTTGATCAACAGTAACATGAATATGAGGAGCACCCCGTACCTGATATTTCATCCTCCAGAAGTAATACCCCACAATACCAAGAGGTGGATTGTCTTTTGGAAAAATGAAAGTCAGAATATCATGGAATTGCTTGTGAAAATGCCTAGTCACAGACACTGGGTCAAGTGAGCACATTTCTCCGAAAGTCATTGATGAAATGCCCTCTACATCACAATTTGCCCCCTTCAAGAGTTCAGTGATCTCATTACAGGCATACTCAACACAGCTGAGTGTGACAAACCATGTGGCTGCACCATATTCTCACAGCCTCACCTCAGCCGATGACCCTAATGCACACCCTGATGCCTGTTGGGGCAGGGATGGGGTGGTGGGAGGGGCAAGGTGGGAACCTCAAAATTGAATTTCCTCACTTTTCACTCTGTAGAAGAACCCTAACTGATGCATTAACATTTTTTTTGCATAGAATATATATCTATAGACATACACTATAGGGGTGGGAGCTTCTAGAGTGTGATAAATGGAGATATCTTCACTGGAGTGTGATAAATGATGACAACATCAGAACTGTGATGATAAGTGCCATTTATCCATACTGTGCTTATGTCATCCCTCACTCACTGCAACCTGCATTCTAAATAAAACTGCTTCAGTGTCTCTTTCTTGCTGAGGCCTGCAAATTACTCAATTAGCATTGCAAAGTACATCCACCTGTGTGCAGTAGTGTTTCTGAGACTCCCAGCCCATTAATGTGCTAATATTAGTGTCACTATAGTCTACATTCTAAATGAATCTGCTTCAGTTTCTCTATTTTACTGAAGCCTGCAACTTATTCAGTTACCATTGCAAAGGAAACTCACCTGTGTGCTGTGGTGTTTTAGAGACTCCCCAGCCCATTAATGTGCTAATATTAGCTTCATTAGCTTACATTTTAAATTAAACTGCTTCAGTTTCTCTTTTTCACTGTGGCCTGCAAGTTACTCAATTACCATATGCAAAAGAAACCCACCTGTGTGCTATGGTGTTTCCAAGACTCCTAGTCCATTCAGAAAAACTCATACACACTTGCACCACACACAGAAAGAGCAGAAGTCACACAGAAAAAAAATATCTCAAAAGCTCCCACATCTATTGAATAAAAAGGATGCATGAGGGCAGATTGAGTGCTATGGAAAATATTCTCACTACTTCAGAGTGAGCTCTGGATATTCTCACTCATGCCTTTGGCACTTGTCAGTATCCAGAGCTCACTCTGCAGGGGTGAGAATATTTTCCATATCACACTCCTGCCCATCATGTATCCTCTCTCTCTCTCTCTCTCTCTCTCTCTCAATATATATATATATATATATATATATATATATATATATATATATATATACATATATATATATAGGTAACTCTCATCTGGTGTGCAGTCACGCTTGATATACACACACCTTGGTGTGCATTGTTACATAGAAGACCACAGGCCGAGTGCATCAACCACCCAAGGCATGTATATATTAGAGCATGACTGCACACCCTAGCATGGGTTAACTATCTTTTAGAAAATGGATAAAGCAAAACTTGTATCCTGATTGGCTGAAACAGCCTGGCACCTGGGCTGTTATTTTTTAATAATGCCCTGTAAAACACAAGTCCCAATTCTGGGTGACCCATTACTTAGAATATTATTGGGCACCCCACATTTGCAAATTCACCTGCTGCCATTTTATTCAGTTGTCTACTGACAGAAACACCCCACCAGACCAAAAAATGCTAAAATGCACTCCACATCGTAATTTTTCAAGTATTCACCACAAGAAAACATTTAATTCTCAAATCAGTACTCCACTTCTGACCACAAACATGGAAATCTGCAACACTAACAATTTCCCGGGTCCCACTCATGGTACCTATGTCCACCACATTCCCATACAGATCTCGCAACCATTCGACAGTGCACCCAGATGCCACAATCGCTCTGCTGCTCATTCCCCGAAGATCCTACCTTCTTATAGAATGCTACCTTTTCTTGCCCGGTCAGCTAATCTGTCCAGCAACTCTGCTCTTTGCCTAAACCCCAAGCTACAAAAAAAAAATGGATCTGACAGGAGAGAATGAATAAATACTTAAAAAAATAATTTTCAATAGAACCAAGCACATTTCAACTGTGTAATAGAAGGTCCCCCCAAAGTGGCTAGTTTTCCATTAGCAGGTTATACAGACCTGCCACTAGAGGGATTCTTGGTCTTTCTACACAAATCACTGTACTCAATCATGGGCAATATGGCCTGCATTATCATTCTGCTTCTAATCCTGGCAAAAATTATGACTCATAAAGCACTGATCCATGCTAAGTCAGAAGTCATCCCAGTCTGGGAACCCACAATCATAGTTCCTGCTGCATCTTCATATTGCTTCCCTACTCTTAATCTGTTGGGTTTTTATTTTCATTCTCATCCCTCTCCTCTGGCCCTCCTCCCTTCACCAATGTCTTTCTGTGCACTTCCCGTGCTAGCCTTGAACGGCCATGTCAGCATCTCCTATGCCCTGGCTAGACGTACCTCAATGACTGAACACCACACAAGAACCCATACGAAAAGAGCCCACTTCTACCTGATAAATGCCCTCAAGAAAATGTTTCTAATTCTCCTTTTCTGTTCAGGTAATGCCAAACTAAATCCAGGACCCCCAACTCAAATCACTTCTCCGTCTGAATTTGCATCTGCTCCTGGAATGAAACTGATGATGGTCAATATTCTAAGCCTGCTCAAAAAACTTGATCATCTTCAAGTTTGGGCAGCCCACACTGACTCAGATCTGATTATAATTACCAATTCATGGCTAGAAAAGACCAACACTGATCCGCAAATTACTTCAAGCTCTTTAGGGCTGATAGGGATTCGGGGGGGGGAGTGGTTGTATGCGCCAAATCAAAATTTGATGTTAGCAGCATTTCCTGTAAAACTAAGCCCAAGGAATATGAGATTGTCTCGCTTAAACTTCACCTTCCATCCTCAGAGTGCATCACAATCATTATTGACCCCCATCAGGAGGCACAGAAATTCTTAACGTGTTGAAATCCATAACTTTGGCTGCTAACATGGAAACAATAATCTTAGGACACTTCAATATGGATTGGCTCACTGCTAAATCCCACTCCCTAAAAGCCATCTGTGATGAGCTGGGTCTTACACAGATAGTAACTGAACCCACAAGAATCAATGCTTCTAATTCTGCCAACAGCTCACTCTTAGATGTCGTCTTAATTTCGCATCCCCCTAAAATCTCACATTCTGCAGTTTTCCATAATGACATGAGTGACCACAGTATCGTTGTATGTACAAGATTCCAATCTAAAACCCAGCAGCACCCTAAATTCAGAATCAAACGCTCGTTCCATAAATTCAACTCAGTAAACTTTCTAACCGATTTAGCTACAGTATGATCAGGTGGCAAGACCTATATCTTGCCAAATCTGCTGATGCCGCCATCTCTGTCTTAAATGACAACCTCACCACCCTAATTAACAAGCATGCTCCTCTTATTAAAATGAGGGTGTGGAAAATCTCGCATCCGTGTTTCACCCAAGAGCTCAAATCTGCACTTACCAATAGAGACAAGCTATGGGCTAGGGCCAGGCACACAAAGGACCCGGCAGACTGGCAGGAATTTAGAACTGCCAGAAATGCCTGTGTTAAAAGTGTACATGCTACTAAAGCAAACTTCTACATCTCCACTCTGGAGCAGGCCAAAGGGAACTCCCAAAAAATCTGGAAGACATTGAGATCCATTCAAGGCCATCCTGCTGCTTCCTCCCTTCCATCCAAGATTCTGGCCAAGGATGGGATGGTTGAAAATAAACTGCAAATCCTCAAAGAACTTAGCCTTCACTTTACCAAAGCTGGGTTGGCATTCAACTCCTCCCCATATGCTAGCCGAGTGAATAGCAACACTAACCCAGCTACTACACATGCTACTCCACCTCATCCCTTCCAGTTGTGCCTCTTTAGCTACAAAGAAGTTGAAGACATAATTCTTAGCCTTGACACCAAGAAAAGTGCAGGGGACGATGGCCTTGAATCATTTTTATTGCAGTTAGGCTATGCCCAGATCACAGCTCCCATTCTTCACATCTTCAACCTCTCTATTACCACAGCCACCATTCCATCCTGCTGGAAATCTGCCCATATTCTTCCTCTTTTCAAATTAAGAGATCCTTGTGATTTAAACAACTACCATCCTATCTCTGTCTTGCTCGTTCTCTCCAAAGTGCTGGAAAAAGTTATATAGTGTACAACCAACTGAAAAAATCACCTCGAAGCACACTCACTCCTAAACCCAGCCCAATCTGGCTTCAGGTCGAAGC
This sequence comes from Neoceratodus forsteri, assembly GCA_016271365.2. NCBI lineage: Eukaryota > Metazoa > Chordata > Ceratodontiformes > Ceratodontidae > Neoceratodus > Neoceratodus forsteri. The sequence continues at coordinate 1,357,295,792 of CM057452.1, forward strand.
ACAGTACTATCTCAGCCTTGGCTAAAGTCTCTAATGACTGAATCCATGCTGTGGACACCAACAAGGTTACTGGTGCAATCTTTCTAGACCTCCGTAAGGCCTTCAACACTGTAGACCATCACCTCCTAATCATCTGTCTTGCCTACATAGGTGCCACTCCACTTACCTTACAGTGGTTTAACAGTTATCTCACAGGAAGGATACAAAAAGTCAAAGATGATGGTCTAATATCTGCCCCCCTTCCAATTGCCAGAGGAGTCCCTCAAGGCTCCAACCTAGGACCAATCCTTTTTTCCCTGTACATCAACAACCTTGACTCCTATATAAAGAACTTTAGCATACTGTACATTTCTTTGTGGACGATACAGTTTTGTACGCATCAGGCTCATCCTTAACTGTAGTCAGGGAAGCACTCCAAGCTGACCTTATCCAGTTAGAAAGCAACCTTATCAATGCCAAGCTTCTCTTAAATGCCAAAAAAACCAAGACAATGATTTCCTCAAGACTTGCCTTGTCTGATGCCCTACCTACCCCACCTAAAAATGTCATAGTTACCTCCCTTGGTGAACCCTTGGAAGTCGTATCTAAATTTAAATATCTAGGTATGTGGATAGACAGCAAGCATTCCTTCAATGACCACATCAAGGATCTATCAAAGAGGCTTAAAGCACGCTTGGGTTTCTTCTTTAGAAATAGGACCCTCTTTCTCTCGTGACCAAAAAAGACTTGTCCAAGCAACATTCCTTCCCTTGCTTGACTACAGAGACATTATCTTTTTCTCCTCTCCAACCTTGAGCCTATCTAAACTGGACGTACTCTATCACCGTGCTCTTTGCTTCATTACTAACTCTGCATACACGACCCACCACTGTGATCTTTATGTAGCAGTTGGGTAGACCTCTCTTGCCACCAGATGCCTCCTGCATGCTGGCATTTGGACCCTCAAATTACTACTCCACAAACTGCCTGTCTATTTAACGTCTCTCATACACATCTCGCATAGCGCCTACTCCCTAAGAAAATCTGACCTTATCCAACTAGATGTTCACAGGACACGTACCACAGCTGGCCAAAGAGCTGTCTCATACACCCTCCCAAACATTTAGAACCAACTACAAGCCATGCTGAAGCTAACCAGCATCGTATCAATTAACTCCTACAAAACACTAGCTGTCTCTAAATTAAAAGACATATGTAGGAGCTACTAGGCCCCCAATGCCAAGTCAACTTTCTAGGTACCAACTGGCCCTCTACTTTTTAAGCTGAAATGTGCTGCATAGTTTAGGGCAAGGTAAAAGCTGGAATGTACTGCATATATAGCATAAGAACTTCTATTGTGTATACCGCTTGTATTATATTTTTTTTTTATTGTTGTTCTACATTTTATATCTCCTGTCTATGTAATTGCAAACTGTATGTGTATGTGCCTCAGGACCTCCTTTTGAATGAGCTTGCTCAATGGAGTCTTTCCTGCAACAAACTTGAACTTGAACTTGAACCAGAAAGCAAAAGTTATGTAAGCTGTAGTAGGACGAAAGTCCCTAGTAAAAAAAAATCACTGCAATGCAGGTTGAGGAACTGTTTTATTACAAATGGAAATTAAACAGCTCAGAGTAAAAACATCTAAAGATATGTTTTTTTCAAATATATAAAACACAGTTGTCCATTTTGTAAGTGTAATAATACCCTCCAGTGTGGGTGTTATGGGAAATAATGGACCTTCCAGGGGCTATAAGGCCCTCCATCTGTGGTGTCGGGCCCCATTATGCCCCTCGGTGGTCCATTATATCCAAATAATCCCACCCTGTTAGGTATTTTTACTTACATAAAATGGCAACATTGTTTTGGAGGGGGTTGAAAGAGTAGGTGTGCAGTTGCTGTCCGATATATGCTGGTCATGTAATGTGCTTCAACCAACCAGCAGAGAGAATTTTTCCAGATATAGTGTGTGTATATATATATATATATATATATATATATATATATATATATATTATACTGGCACAGTAGTGCCAGTATGGTTGGGGTGAAAGGTATTATAATTTATGAATGTTAATATCTTTGGAACCATTCAACAAATTTGCATGAAGAGTGGCAGCTAATATTTTTCCTAGTCAAACTATCTCTTGCTGGGAGCTGCAATACTGAACATAGGATTTGCAAGAAAGCGAGTTGTGCTCACAACAGAGGGAGGGGAACCTTTCAATTGTCTTTGCTTTGCAGCAGATGTACTGCAGGTGGAGGCTGCTTCTAACTGAAAGGTGAAATAAGGAATTTACAATTATCAGGAAAAGACAGTCTTGTTACAATTCTTAAGATTTTCAGTGCAGGAAGATTTTAAACTCTGGGAGAAACATTTGTCAAAAATCCTGAAATAAGTGCAGGTACAGGTTGTGTATTTGACCCAGACAGTAAACTGTTTTCTGTGTTTATCTTTGTTTGCCTTAAAAGGCAATTCCAAACTTTCTCAGGAAGTGATTACATCACAGAGACTTATTCAGCCAATAGCTTGGGTAACAGACCTGAGAACAGTATTATAAGCAAGTGTTTATAGCAACCTCATCAGAACAGATAATATTTTTCTAAGTCAAACTATCTCTTGTTGGGAGCTGCAATACTGAACATAGGATTTGCAAGAAAGCGAGTTGTGCTCACAACAGAGGGAGGGGAACCTTTCAATTGTCTTTGCTTTGTAGCAGATATACTGCAGGTGGAGGCTGCTTCTAACTGAAAGGTGAAATAAGGAATTTACAATTATCAGGAAAAGACAGTCTTGTTATATTCTTAAGATTTTCAGTGCAGGAAGAGTTCAAAGCACAGCTGACTTATTTTGGGGCTGACTGCTTTCAGAGCACAAACCACCAGGCTGTTTTGGGGCTGGGGAGGTTTACCTGTGTCTGACTTGGATGTCTGGATTTTTCTATGTTTGATTAGCAGGGATTTTCTGTCAAATTGTTGTGTATAGTATCTTGCAGACAGGAAGGCTCTCATCGAGCGGTGGGTGAGAGCTTTAGCTGATTGTTTTGTGAGGGCACAGTTTAGCCCCAACCCCTTCCCACCCCTCAACCCACCCACCCACCCTGGAAATAGTTCCTTTATACCTGGGGTTCTGACATAATTTCCTCAAGAGTCAAGGTGCATATCAATGTCATATCCTCTCTAGCACACAGCACTGAAAATATACGTACACATTGTATAATATATATATATATATATATATATATATATATTTCTATATAACAAACCAATCACTCACACAAGCACACGCACACACACACAAAAAAAGTACATAGTCATGTGGGGAGAAAAATGTAATGGCTTGGGGAGCAGTCTTCCGGGAGTCTTTCTGGAGGCTGAGATGCTGTCCTATTTGCAGACAACCTCTGCCTGAGGGAGGAAGTTGCCTGCCTCAGGCCACACTGGACAGCAGTAAGAAACCTTCCCCAGGCCAGACTGTATGGTAGGAAGGAACCCCCATCCAGGGAGCACCAGAGCCACCACCACTACCTCAGAGGTTGCAAAGAAAGCACAGCAGTTGGACCACAGTGGGCTCAGGGAGGGTGAGGAGGGTGGAACAGAGGTACACTCAGTCAGTTGTTCCACCCACAATCCATACACAATTCTGGGGGAGCACAGCTCCCTATGGATGCACCCACGGAGGAGATTAAGGAGGCTGAGGACACCTGTCACAAGGGAGGCCCACAGGAAGGAGGCAGAGGATGCCACAAGGAAAGGAAGCATCTCCTGGTTGGGGACTCAATTATTAGGGGGATAGAACTTGGGGAGCAGGGAAAACTGAAGTAAAGTGCCTGCCTGGTGCCATGGCTTGTAGGGACAGGAAGCGCATCCTCAGGATCACGAGAACAGCTGCACGGGAGTCTGAGCTGGATGTCATTGTCCACCTAGGGACAAATGACTTGGTTCAACATGAGCTTAGAGCAGTGCAGAAGGACTTTGTAGAACTGGGGAGAGGCCTAAGACAAGTAGCACACACAGTATCCTTCTCAGAGGTGCTGCCTGTAAATGGCATGAGTGAGGCAAGGGTACTTTGCACCATGCAGTTTAATGAGTGGTTGAAAAAATGGTGTGGAGCACAGGGGTTTGGCTTCATTGGGGACTGGGGTTCCACCTGAGGACACCAGCCTATACTGGCAGGATGGTCTGCATCTGTCCAGGAAGGGAACAAGTCTTTTGAGCAATCGGTTTAAATGCTTCATTGGCAAGCTTTTAAACTAGTCAAAGGAGGAGGCACTGATAAGCAGCAGAAAAATCCCAGCCTCTCCCTACAAAACAGGGTACTAAATGGGAAAAAGACTGAGGTAGAAAGGTCAGTGGGGGATGCTGCAACAGAAAGTAAAGCCATCAAAAAATGGAGAGCAATGAGTACCAATGCCCCTAGTCTGAGTAACAAGCTTCCTGAATTAGTGGCCTTGATGGAGGAGGAACATCTGGATATTGTGGCAGTCACAGAAACATGGTACACACAAAACTATGACTGGGATGTAAACATACCAGGATACACTATCTACAGGAGGGACAGGGAGGGTAAAAGAGGAGGAGGAGTAGCTCTTTACATAAGGGAAGGAATCAAAGCAACAGAACAAAAGGGTAAACAGGGAGGAGAAGAAGCACTGTGAGTAAATTTGGAGACTGGCAATGGCACCACAATCCGCACAGGGGTTGTATACAGACTCCCTTCTCAGGGGAAGGAAATGGAAAAGGAAATGATAGAAAGTATACTTAGTATGGCAGAAAAAGGGAGATATTGCTGATGGGTGATCTGAATATGCCAGATGTTAACTGGAGTGCAGTTGCAGCAGCCACTTCTAAGAGTGGGGTTATTCTAGATGCCCTACAGGGGGCATGCCTTAGACAACTAGTATTGGAGCCCACTCGAGAGGGAAAAATCTTAGACCTGTTCCCTCAAATGGAGATGAAGAGAGGATCACAGATGTAGAAGTGGGTAGCCATCTGGGAACTAGCGACCATCGAACAGTATGGTTCACAATAAACACAGCAATAGAGTCAAGCCATACAAAGACAAAGGTACTGGATTTTAGGAGGGCTGACTTTGTCAAAATGGGTGCGTGCCTAAGGAATGCACTAGCAAATGGGCAGGAAGGAGGGGTGAAAACCATGGGGAATAATAAAACTGCCATCACAGAGGTACAAGCCTTGTGTAAAGCAAATAAACAAATGAAACGAGGTAAGAAACCACTATGGTTCTCAAAGGAAGTGGCAGTGAAGGTTCAAGAGAAAAAGAAAGCATTCAGGAAGTACAAGGAATCACAGAAGGAACAGGACAGAGAACTGTATCAGTTAAAGCAAAAGGAAGCTGGGAAGGTAGTCAGAACAGCAAAGGCCAAAACCGAGGAAAAGATAGCCAACTTAAGAAGGGGGATAAAACCTTTTATTGGTACATCAGGGAGCAAAGGAAGACCAAGGGATGGATAGCGAGGCTTAATAAAGGGGATGGAGGGTGCACAGAGGGTGACTGTGAAAAGGCAGAGACACTAAACAAATATTTTTGCTCAGTATTTACAAAGGAAGAGGGGGAGGTACCTAAAACAAACAGTAGAAACACTCTGGATACAGAAGTTGATACCAGCCCATTTACAGAAGAAAGGGTTCTGAAAGAACTCTTAAAACTGAAGGTGGACAAAGCAATGGGGCCTGATGGGATTCATCCCAGAATTCTAAAGAACTAAGGGTAGAACTAGTGACACCACTGACTACCCTTTTAACAAATCATGGGAGGATGGGGTGGTACCCAAGGACTGGAGGAGGGCAGATGTGATTCCCTTCACAAAAGTGGGAGCAAGGCAGAAGCAGGAAACTACAGACCTGTTAGTTTAACCTCAGTGGTAGGGAAATGATGGAATCACTTCTGAAGGAAAGAATTGTTGAGTATCTAGAGGCCAGAGGGCACAGGACCCAAGGCAGCATGGATTCACAGTGGGAAAGTCATGCCAGACAAATCTGATAGATTTCTTTGACTGGGTGACCAAAGTAGTTGATCAGGGAGGGCTGTGACATGGTCTACCTAGACTTTAGCAAGGCATTTGACACAGTCCCACACAAAAGATTAATATACAAGTTAGCCAGCCTGGAAGTGGGTCCCAAGATGACAGCCTGTAAAGAATTGGCTGGAGAATAGGACACAGAGAGTAATAGTAAATGGAGTCCACTCTGAAAAAGGGGGTTAGTAGTGGGTACCACAGGGTTCAGTATTAGACTGGTCCTTCAATGTCTTTATATAAGCGACATTGCAGAGGGACTGAAGGAAAAGTATGTCTCTTGCAGATGACACAAAGATCTGCAACAGAGTTGATGCACAAGGTGGAGTGGAAAGGATGAGAAGGACTTGGAAAGGTTAGAGGAATGGTCAAATGTATGGCAGCTTAGATTCAGTGCTAAGAAGTGCAGGTAATGCACCTGGGAAACAAAACCCAGGGGAAGAGTACAATGGGGGTGAGATACTAACAACAACAAAAATGGAAAGGGACCTGGGGGTAGTCATATCAGATGACCTAAAGGTGGGCAAGCAATGGAGAGGGCAGCAAGGAGGGTTGGGGATACTGGGATGCATAGGAAGAGGCATCACCAGTAGAAAACAGGAAGTTATTATCCTCTGTACAGACAGCTAGTGAGACCCCATCTGAGTACTGCTGCAGTTCTGGAGACCCAATCCTGCAAAGACATAGACAGGATGGAAGCTGTCCAGAGGAGGGCAACTAAAATGATGCAGGGTCTGCACCAGAAGACATATGAAGAGAGACTTAAGGAGCTTAATATGTTTAGCCTCGAGGAAAGGAGGGAGAGGGAGACATGATAGAAACTTGCAAGTACCTCAAGGAATCAACAAAGTCCAAGAGGGCAACATCTTTCAAAAAAGAGGTGTGCAAGAACAAGGGGCACAATTTGAAGATAGAAGGGGCGGCTCAGAGGTAATTTAAGGAGTATTTTTCACAGAGAGGGTTGTGGATGTATGGAGCAGCCTTCAAAGGAGGTTGTGGAGTCAAAAACAGTGGTGGAATTCAAGCATGCATGGGACAGTCATAAGGCAATTCTAGGGGGTTGGGGTAGGAAGAAGTAGGCTGCTGGTTAACTAGGACCTGCAGCTTATCCATCAGGTAGGAAAATGGGCAGACTGGGTGGGCCAAGCGGTCCTTATCTGCCGTCAAATTCTATGTTTCTATGTTTCTATGGCATGCATAATTTCCAGCAGTAGGGCTGTCAACCTGCCACATTTTGTTGGAATCTGTTGTGTGGTTTCCAAGATATAGAGTGTTGAAAAAACAGAAAAATCTCAGAAACAGCTTTGTTGTGGTCTGAAATGTTCAGGGAAGAAAGCCTTTACTTACAGATGTGCCTTTTAAAGGTTTGGCGAAAACATATTAATCCGTTCAAAAGTTATTAAAATTTGACATTTCCCATTATAGCTTATGGGTAAAAAACTTATGATCTGAAAATGAAAACAGTTAAACAGCCTTCAAAAACCAGTTTCTTTGCCACTTCATAGCAAGAAACATTTAGGACTTTTGGGATTAAATTTGCAGAGTGGCAAGCCCTTGTCCAATAGATGTGTCCCATTGCTGATTTGGTGAAGAAATGGACTCCAGTTTCATAGTTACAACACACTGAAGTTGCAAATTTTCCCTTTGGATAACACCATGGTAGTCACGGTGCCATTCAGTGGCTATATCTCAAATATGGTTTGAGGTACAGATTTTTTGCTAAGTGCAGCTTATTACACCTCAAAGCATGCATGGAGGTGGCCAGGCCATGAATACAACTGCAAGGGAATTTTTTTCCAAACTTCCTATAGTTCCTGAGATATTGCAACTTATAAAATGGGCACAAAAAATCCTAAATCCTGATTGGCTCAAACATGTTTTCACCCGTGTCCGTATCGGGCCATATTCTTACAATGAGCACTACTTCTGGCAACATGAACCTGATACCACAAAAATATCAGTGTGCAACATTAACCAGCCATCGAAAATCTACCACACTAACCACTGTCACACTACACAGACAACCAAGCTCTTCGAAGGGGTTGTCTCCGATGTTGAAAACAGAACCCTCCACCCTTGGAGTCACAGACAAACTCTCTCTACAAAGCACATGGCCTCATTTCACAACTAAATAAAACATTTTAAAAATAAAACTGTAACCTGTGTGCTGCAGTCAAAAAACCAAGCTGTAAGAAATGGAATGCCGCCGGTACTGCTTCACCAAAAAAACGCAACTCTTATAATTAAATCTTAACCTGTGCCATGATCAAATATTTAAATGCAAAGTACCTCTCCTCCCCATTCAAAACATCAGGCAAGCAGAGTGCTACTCCACCATTATCGTCTTTTTTTTCAATGGCCATTAACGGGAAAATGCGAGCCACACACTATGGTGGCTCCTGAGGGACACGCTCACTCCTAAAGAAGCCGCAACTGACGCCAAGCACACAACAAGGTAACAAAACAGCCACTCTTAGTTAAATCAATAGCAATTAAAAATGAAAAAAAAAATGAATACTATAAAGTATAGCCGTCTTGGTGCTCGGACAACACATGATGGGAGCGGGAATGAAACACCTATACAACAAGGAGAATGCTTTTAATACGAGTGAAGCTGACAATCATTTATGAGGCTGCCAGTGTTTCTTAAAGCACAAAATACTATAAATTATAAAAAGAAAGAATAGTACATAAAATTCCCTTTTGGTGTTAATGATGGAGAGGTCTGGAACACTCATAAAAACAAAGAAATTATATTATAGAGGGACTATTTTTTTTTCACTATTTCACCTGTTGAAAGCTTTTGTTTGTTACTTTTGAAATGTTTCTTTTTTCTTTTCTTTTTAATAATGACTTGGGGTGCCCATTTTATAAGCGCAATAAGACACTCCAAGGTGTAGGTTATGGCCTGATAAAAGCACTTCCCAGGTGCTAAAGGCACTCAGCGCAAGTGCATCGTGCCTCATAATGCACCTGGGGCGTGCTCTTATCTGGCCATAACCCACACCTCATCGTGTCTTATTGCTGGCTTATACAGCACAAGGGTTACTTGGAATGGGTCTAGGTGTGTGCTATGTCTCTATATTTATGGGTACATGGGAGTGTGAGTCCACTACAGGGCCTGCATTCCCACATTTGGATCCCATTATGCAATAATGGGAATGCAGGGCCCTACATTATGCAGTAGTAGGAGTGAATGGCCCAGAGGGTCTTGCGCTCCCACACAGAGATGTGATATTAAAATATCAGTACACTTATGTATAGATGGGAGCACAGGGCCCTCTGGGGCCTGAGGACCTGTGCTCCCCCTTGAAATTCAGAGACAATTACAAAATATATGCATGATGGGAGAACAGAGCCTAGAGGTCCTTCCACTCCCACACCCACACCCACATACAAGTAACTTTACACTTTCTCACAAAGAAGGGAAATTCACTGAAAAAAGTAACCTTCATTAATGCATCAGTTAGGGTTGTCATTACAGCAAAAAAAAGTTTAGAATTCAATATTAGGGTTACCAACCCTACCCCCTCCACCTCCCACTCACACACGCAATGGGTGTTGCGGTGTGCCTTGGGAGTTGTTGGGCTAACTCTCACCCCATTGTCCTATACTGTTCCACTCAGCTTCCTTAGAAATAGAATGGGGTGAAAGGACTAACAACCCCAAGGCACACCACAATGCCTCTTGGTGTGTGGAGAGTGGTTGTGGGGGGGTAGGATTGGTAACTCTAACTTCAAATTTCCAAACTTTTGTTGCTGTAATGACAAGCCTAAATGATGCATTAACAAATTGTTTTGTAATAAATATATATATTTATATGTATGTATACTGTACATAATACTCGCATGGTAGCACAAGTAACGTTAGGTTTGAGACCAGTACTAACAGGCCACAGATAACAGACTGCTCAACTGAACTCCAGACAGATTCAGACAGCCCATCTGTGGGCTTCCCAAACTGCTCCTCTGGCCCTGGCTCTCTCTGAGCAGGCCGCAGCTAACAGACTGCCCAACTGACCCTGGACAGATTCAGACAGCCCATCTGTGGGCTTCCCAAGCTGCTCCTGTGGCCCTGGTTTGCTCCAAGCAGGCCGCAGCTAACAGACCACCTGACTGACCCCTGGACAGATTCAGGTATGCACTGGACCTCTGAAACTCATGGTTTTGAATGCCACTGTTTTGACTGGATGCCCAGTGGAGGAGACAGGCATTGATTGGCAGTTTCTGCTCCTTGGTTTATTTTCCAATGCCTGGTGCTTCCTGATCTCAGGGAAATCTCATGCTGTGCTGTGTTCTAGACTGAATTTTTGTTAATGTAATTACTTATGTTATGCATCAGTTGGTCTTACTTTACCTGCCAGTTTAGCTAGTCTATTACATGCCTCTAGTCTATCCTCTCAGTGTTGCTTGCTGCTGTGTGGCTAGTGCTGGACAAACTGTTTTGTATAGTAACTGAAGTTTGACTGCTTACACCTAGCTACTGAGCAAGATTGCTGCAGTTTTCCATGTCTTCCCTATTGCCAAACCCTGTCCCCTTCCCCACACTGGTCACTCTGCTAATTATTAATTTCTCCACACCACTTGTAATGCTGTCTCTCTAAACAGCTTAATTTCTTCTCTGCCTTATCTACAAAGCCTTCCCTTACAACCCCCTGCTGCTGCTGTCCACCTTAGATGTCCCAGTGCCAAGCACAGTCCCCCTTAACTCCTCTTCTATCTCTAAATAATTGCCCTGCATTTGCAACCTCTTTACCTCATGCTTTGTCCTTCCCCATTGCCTGCCCCCCACTGAGCTTGCTATTGTACTCTAGCTGAATTTAATTCTCTGTCTTTCCATCCTTGTTCCACAGACAGCCCATCTTCAGGCTTCCCAAGCTACTCCTGTGACCCTGGCTCTCTCTGAGCAGGCTGCAGCTAACAGACCACCTGACTGACCCCTGGACAGATTCAGGTATGCACTGGACCTCTGAAACTCCTGGCTTTGAATGCCACTGTTTTGACTGAATGCCCAGTGGAGAAGCCAGGCACTGATTGGCAGTTTCTGCTCCTTGGCTGATTTTCCAATGTCTGGCACTTCCTGATCTCAGGGAAATCTCTTTCTGTGCTGTGTTCTGGACTGAATTTTTGTTAATGTAATTACTTATGTTATGTACCAATTGATTTTACTTTACCTGCCAGTTTAGCTAGTCTGTTACAAGCCTCTAGTCTAGCCTCTCAGTGTTACTTGCTGCTATGTGACTAGTGCTGGACAAACGGTATTGTATAGTAGCTGATGTTTGACTGCTTAGACCTAGCTACTGAGCAAGATTGCTGCAGTTTTCATTTCTGCCCCACTGCCAAACCCTGTCTCTTCCTCACACTGGTCACCCACCCCGCCCCCTCCAAAAGGCATCGGGTGTGCGTTGTGGGTCATCGGTGCTAACTCTCACCACACTCCACGTGTAAACAAGCCAAGGTGGTGCAGTATAGAGAATGAGGTGAGAGTTAGATCAATGACCCCAACGCACATCCAGATGCTTATTGTTGGGGGCAGGGTGGTGGGGCTGTAAGGTGGGAACCCAACATCAACTTTCCTGGCTTTTGTCACTGTGGAACAACCCTAACTGATGAATTAAATTAATTTTTTTGCCATGAATTTCCCTTCTTTTTGAGAATCTGCAGTACAAATAGTGAATGGAATGTGGTGGTGCGAGCGCAGGACCCTTCGGTAACAGTAACGCAATTGGAAACAGAAATGATCACGGTAACAGTAAGGAGGATCCAAAGGGTACAGTAACAGAAATGGAAGTGGAAACACAAGCACATAAGCAAACACAAATTGTTAAGTGCACTGTCATGGTAACCCAATTGGAAATGCAAAAGCTTACGGTAACAGCAACAATGACACCAAAGGAAACAGAAATGCAAACGGAAGTGTATATGCAAATGCAAATGGCAATGCACACAGTGATGCAAAAGGAAACACAAACACAAACAAAACCAGTAATGGAAATGCAAATAGTAACAGCAATGCAAACGCAAGTGCAAATGCAAAGGGTAACACACACGTCAATGTAAACGGAAATGCTAATGCAAACAGTCACGGAAACACAAGCAGAAATGCTAAATGTAACAGTAATGCAAACGTACCCACTTTTTGTCCCAAAAAGTTCATTCAGAAGCACAGTGAATACAAAGAATGTATGCATAATAATAGCCACTGGAGCAGAAAATGAACACTTGTAATACTAAATTGCTTATATCTCAGGAACCGTACAACGTAGAAAAAAAAAGAAAATTTAATATTATTTATGACTTTCCTGGCTAGTTTTGTGCTTAATCATGTTTCCAATGAAAAGTCAGTTTCTCAAATCGTTTCCGAGATACGGGCCCTGAAAGGCACGGAGGACAGTGTAATGTTAGCCTATGGGAAAAATAATAAACTTCGGAGTGCTGTGACTTTGCAGCCCTGTGATATTTTGTCACCAAACTACAATAAGGCACATTGGTGGGATGTTGGCTTTCTTCCTTCCAAATTTTAGCCCAAAAGACCAAACTGTTTTTTTTCAGCAGGGTGGCAAAGAATTCCTGTTATTTTGGCCATAGTGTCAGAAAGTAGTTTTGTGATTTGTGACACTTTCACAAAAAAAATCATGAAAGTGTCACAAGTGCAACACTACCTTGTGACACTACAGTTTACAAAAATGTAAAAAACATATTTCTGGGGTGTTTAACCCCCAAAAAAGACATGCCTAGCATCCTCAGGGGTCAACTAGGTGAACACAAAAACAATTATGTCCCTACAGGTGCCAATTGTGAATGGCAAGCATTTATGTGACCAGCAACTGAAAACACAGTGGTGGATTTGTGACACTACAGGAGTCATTTGTGACACTAAAAACTGCATTTGTGACACTGTCAAACTTTGTGTTAACTTTTCCCATTGACTATAATGGGAAACTTGTATTTTGAATAACTTTTGAACCGTTTAATATTTTTTCACAAACTCTTCAAAAGGCACATTGGGGATCCTGGCTGCATGTTTCCTGAAGGTTTTTGGAACAGTCGCACAAACCATGCAACCTGTAGGCATGAGCAAAGAATGTGCACAAAAGCATAAATATGACTTTCTATGGCACTATATAGCTCCACAACCGTATATCCGACCATTACAAAACTTGGCAGATCCAGAGATCTATGGTACCATGCTGTGCATGTCAAATTTCAGGCAAATCTATCATACAGTGGCAAAGTTATTTACCTGAAAATTGTCAGACTTTAACCTTAAATTGGGTACTCAACTGTAACTATAGTGGCACTACCATACCACTATAATATATATATATATATATATATATATATATATATATATATATATATATATAGACATACACAACAGGGGTGGAAGCTTCTAGAGTGTGATAAATGGAGATATCTTCACTGGAGTGTGATAAATGCTGATAACATCAGAATTGTGATGATAAGTGCCGTTTATCCATACTGTGCTGATGTCATCCCTCACTCACTACAACCTGCATTCTAAATGAAACTGCTTCAGTTTCTCTTCTTCACTGAGGCCTGCAAAATACTCAATTAGAATTCCAAAGTACATCCACATGTGTGCAGTAGTGTTTCTGAGACTCCAAGCTCATTAACGTGCTAATAACAGTGCCACTACAGCCTACATTTTAAATGAAACTGCTTTAGTGTCTCTTTTTTACTGAAGCCTGCAACTCATTCAATTACCATTGCAAAGGAAACTCACATGTGTGCTGTGGTGTTTTAGAGACTCCCCAGCCCATTAATGTGCTAATATTAGCTTCACTAGCTTACATTTTAAATTAAACTGCTTCAGTTTCTCTTTTTCACTGAGGCCTGCACATTATACAATTACTATATGCAAAGGAAACTCACCTGTGTGCCATGGTGTTTCCAAGACTCGAAGCCCATTCAGAAAAACTCATACACACTTACACCACACACAGAAAGAGCAGAAATCACACAGAAAAAATATTTCAAAAGCTCCCACATCTATTGAATAAATAGCATGCATGAGGTGCAGATTGTGGCTATGGAAAATATGTTCACTACTTCAGAGTGAGCTTTGGATATTCTCACTCATGCCTTTGGCACTTGTGAGTATCCAGAGCTCACTCTGCAGGAATGAGAATATTTTCCATATCACACTCCTCCCCATCATGTATCCTCTCTCTCTCTCTCTCTCTCTCTCTATATATATATATATATATGAAGCAAATGTAAATGGTAACTCAAATGTTAATAGAAACGCAAGCACAAAGTGATGCCAAAGCAAACAGTGAAGCAAATGGAGACATAAGCACGTGCGGAAATGCAACTGGTAACAGGAACAGTCACAGTACCGCTATTGTAAATGCAAATGTTAACTGTTACAGCAACAATAACACCAAAGAGAACAGAAATGGAAAGGAAAATGCAAGCGTTTATGGAAACACAAAGCGTAACGCTCACAGTGATGGTACCGCAATTGTAAATGCAAATGGTAATGGTAACAGCTAAAATAACGCCAAAGGAAACAGAAACGCAAATGCAAGCCTGTACAGAAACACAAACCGTTATGTGCACGGTCACGGTACTGCAATAGTAAACCTAATTGGTAACAGTAACAGCAACAATAACACCAAAGGAAACAGAAACACAAACGCAAACGCAAGCACGTATGGAAATGCAAACCGTAATGCGCATGGTCACAGTACCACAAATGTAAATGGTAATGGTAACAGTAACAGCAACAATAATGCCAAAGGAAACAGAAACACAAACGCAAGTGAGTATGGAAAAATGCAAACCGTAACGTGAACGGGAACGCAATTGGAAATGCAAATGGTAATGGTATCAACAACGATGACGCAAAATGATAGACAAACGCAAATGGAAGGGTGGCCACAAATGCAAAGGATAATGTGCATGCTGACGCAAAGTGAAAGACAAACAGAAACAGTAATGTAGACACAAATGGTAAGAGTAATGCAAACACAAGCACGAACAGAAATGCAAAGGATAACACATACAGTGGAGTACACGGGAATGGTAATGCAAACGGGTATGGAAACGCAAGTGGAAACAGTAATTGTAACAGTAACGGAAGTGCACACCCTGTTTTTGCCCAAGAGCTGCATGGAGAAACACATACAGGTCACACGGTTTGCGCAACTGGTCTGAAACCTTCAGGGAACATGCAGCCATCATCCCTGATGTGCCTTTTGAAGATTTCATGAAACAATTTTAAACGGTTTAAAAGTTATTCAAAAAACAAGTTTCCCATTATAGTCAAGGGGAAAAGTTAACAAAATATGCAAATGCACATTTTACTTTCGCAAATGACCCTTGTAGTGTCGCAAATAAGCCATCTTGTTTTCAGTTGGTGGTCACAGAAATGCTTGGCATTTAAATTTGGGACCCTCTAGGGACACAATTCTTGTTGTGTTCACCTAGTCGAGCCCTGAGGATACTAGCCATGTCTTTTCTTGGGGGTTAAAACACCACAGAAATATGTTTTTTTTTACATTTTTGTAAAAAGTAGTGTCACAAAGTACTTTTTTTCATATGCAACACTTTCGTGATTTCATTTGCGAAAGTGTCGTGATTTGTGACACTACTTTGTGACACTAAGGCCAAAATAATAAGGAATTTTTGCTACCCTTCTACAAAAGAAAGGTTTGGTCTTTTGGGCTGAAATTTGGAGGGAAGAAAGGCAAGATCCCACAGATGTGCCTATTTGAGGTTTGGTATCAAAATGTTAGAGGGCTGCAAAGTTACGGCACTCTGAAGTTGACAATTTCTCCCTTAGGCTAACATTACATCATCCACTGCGCCTCTCGGGGCCTGTATCTCAAAAGTGCTTCAAGATACAGACTTTTCATCAGAAGAATGTTTAGTCCCCCACTAGGAGGCTAAGTGCAAAACTAGCCTAGTAAGTCTTAAATAATATGAGATTTTAAATTTATTTTTATGTCATTCGGTTACTGAGATATAAGCAATTTAGTATTCCAAGTGCTCATTTTCTGCTCTGAGGGCCATTATTATGCATACATTCTTTGTATTCACTGTGTTTCTGAATGCACCTTTTTGGGAAACAAAAGGGTGTGTGTTTGCATTACTGTTACCATTAGGGCTTGCATTTCTGTACCCATTTTTGTTAACGTTTCTGTTTACATCAGCGTATGTGTTACCCTTTCCGTTTGTGCTTGCGCTTGTGTTACTGTTACCCTTTGCATTTCTGTTACTGTTTTTGTTTGCATTTGTTTTGGTGTCTGTGTGTACATTACCATTTGCTTTTACGTATGCACTTGTGTTTGGGTTTCCGTTTGGGTTTTCTTTGGTGTTACTGTAAGTGTTTGCGTTTCCAATTGCATCACCGTGACCATGTGTGGTTCCACTTACATTTCCGTAACCCTTTGCATTAGCATTTCTGTTTACGTCATCGTGTGCATTGCCCTTTGCATTTCTGCTTGTGTTTGCATTACTGTTACCATTTGCATTTCTGTTACTGTTTTTATTTGTGTTTACTTTTGCATCTGTGTGTGCGTTATCATTTGCATTTGCATATGCATTTGCATTTCTGTTTTCATTTGATTTGATTTGATTTTTATATTTTATTCAATTGACAAGCAAAAGAATAGGAGGGTCAACTGAGACAAGCTCATTTCCAGTGAGGTCCTTAACACATACTTAAATACATACATAATTAACTTAATCATAAAAAAGTCCCACAAACATAACATTATTTACAATGACACAACCATCTAGACATCATACAACAAAAAACACATACTTAAAATGCACTTATATGCCCTATTATGGGGCGAGACATGAGATAAGACCTACATAATTACTCAACATTTAACCTTTTAACAGCTTCAGATTTAAACCAACTTTTTATTTCACCCAAATTAGGGCTAGATCCAATCGGCCTCAGGTAAGTTGGGAGTGAATTCCATAGGTTATGACCCAAATAGAAAAAATGTTTCACTCCAAATCCGTCCTTCTTCTGGGCAAAACAAATTCCATACCCTCAGCAGAACGTAACCCTCCTCTAATTATCCTAAGCTGAAATTCCTCACTAATATATTCTGGTACCCTACCCCTAACTAATTTAACCATATATATCAAAACATGAAATATCCTTCTATCATTAGGGCTCATCCAATTTAAAGACTGATATAACTCTCTCCTATGAGTTCTGTTAGGAACATCTAAAATAAACCTAGCTATCTTATTAAAGGAAACGTCTAATCTAGCCAACTGGGTTGAGGTAGCCCCTGTATAAATAATATCCCCTAAATTCTAACAAAGGAATCAAGGTAGCCATAGCCACCTGTTTCTTACATTAACATCCATACAATTCCTAATTCTATAAAGTGCACCCAAACAACAATTAACTTTTTTAATCGTTTGTTCTATGTGGAAAATCCAATTCAATGATCTATCCATATACATCCCTAAATATTTATAACATTGGACTTGTTCAAGGGCAATATTATCCACTGTCATTACACTCAAACCCAAATCAGAATAAATCTCTTTATTTGTGTTTTCTTTGGCTTCATCATTGCTGTTACCATAAGTGTTTGCATTTCTAGTTGTGTTACCATGGCCGTGTGCATTTCCACCTACATTTCAGTAACCATTTTCATTAGCATTTCTGTTTACATCAGCGTGTGCATTACCCTTTGCATTTGCATTTCCATTTGTGTTTTCTTTGGTGTCATCATTGGTGTTACCACAAGCATTTGCATTTCCAATTGCATTACCATGACAGTGTGCATTACCATTTGCATTTGTGTACACTCTTGCATTTTGCTTTTCTGTTTGCATTATTGTTTCCTTTGGCATCATCATTGGTGTTACCATAACTGTTTGCTTTTCCAATTACGTTACCATTACCGTTTGCATGTTCAATACCATTTGCGTTTCTGGTTTTCTTAGCGTTTGCATTTTCGGTAGCCTTTCTGTTGTCGAGTGTGTTACTGTTTCCTTCTGTGTCACTGTTACCATTTCTTTTCTATTTACGTTTGTGTTAGCATTTGCATTTTTGTTACCGTTTTGGTTACCATTTGTGTTTTAGTTGCCTTTAGCATCAGCATTACCGTCTTCCTTATTGTTTGCATTTCGTTACTGTTAGCATTTGTGTTACCATTTGTGTTACCATTTCTGTTTTTATTTACATTTGCACTTGCGTTTCTCTTACCATTTGCATTATCATTTCTGTTTGCATCACCGTGTGTGTTACCACTTGCACTTACTTTTGCATTACCGTTAGCGTTATTTTCTTTTACTTCACTGTTTCCATCACCATTTGCATTAACATTACCATTTGCATTTTTGCGTTTGTGTAGTGCAGTGCAAAACATTATGATTTTGCTATTTTTTGCACTGTCTTCCATGATGCATAGTGCAGCCAGTGTGTGGTTGATTGGTCTGCAACTTGCCATGTAGAAAGTCCTGTATTCAAGAAATATGCCAGTTTTTGTTTGGTGAATAAATGTTCCTTTCCAGAGTTATTGCCATTTGAAGTTGCCCCACTTCACAGTTGCTGATTTATTGGCCACCAGGTCCACAATTTTAGTACATTTTTGGCCACAATTTCCACCAAGTCGTGGCAGAAGACTTCTTGAAGGTGCAGTAATGTAAAAACTTGGTCTTTTCACATGAAATTTGGAGGGTTTTGAGTGGATGTCCTGGGGATATGAATGATGCTGCTTACATGTTGGAAAAATAATTTGCTATGGAGATACTGCATGATGCAATTAATGTTTTGTGCATAGCGTTCTGCATGGTGCTACTGGCTAGAAAAGTATAGCGTAGGTAGCCCTAGTGGTACGGAGGTGCCTTGCAGTGGTTTGGTGTGTAAAACATTAATAGGTGCCGAATTATACCATTAAGGCAAATGAAAATATGGTTCATTACACTTCAATAACTTCTGAACCCTGTGTCCAATTTGCCTGGTATTTGGAATGTACATAGACTTATAATACATCTTTAACTGTGACAATATTCAGGTCACTGACACTTACGGTTGATGAATTGTGCTTGTTACATTGTTTGCTCATGGCGCTGTGTGACCATTGAATGGATGTACACACAATTCTGGACACACGGTGTGCTATGGTACATGTCTTCTTTTAACAATTTTTGGTTCTATCAGATATATGGTTCTTGTGTAGCGAAGTGGCAAAAAAAGTTATTTTTGGCACTCCTGAACAGTTTTCCTGGTGTGATGCTGTGCAACTTTTCAACAGATTCAGATAACATTTGTTTTCCATGTTGTGGTAAGGTATATGTATTCATTTACTAATTTTCATTTCAGTTGGTCACATAATTTTTGCACAGCAAAGTGGCAAAATCCATATGGTGGGAGCGCACCCACCACCACATTCCATTCACTATTTATACTGCACATTCTCAAAAAGAAAGGACATTCATGGCAAAAAGCTCCATCTAATGCATCAGTTAGGATTGTTCCACAATGACAAAAGTGAGGAAATTCTGTGTTAGGGTTGCCACCCCTTGCACCCCACACCCACTCCATCCCTACCAACAGGGGTCAGGGTGTGTGTTTGGATCATCGGCCCTAACTCTCACCCAATTCCATGTGTAAATAAGCTGAGGCTGTGCAGAGTAGGAGAATGGGGTGAGAGTTAGGACCGATGACACCAACACATACTCCTATGCCTATTGGTGGGGATGGGGTGGGCATGGGGTGCAACGGGTGGCAATCCTAACACCAAATTTCCTCACTTTTGTCAGTGTGGAACAACCCTAACTGATGCATTAAACAGATTTTTTTTGCCATGAATATATATATATATATATATATATATAGCTACTGTTGTGAAAACACACAATTTTCATACAGAAACTCAATGGATTAAACTTTTTCTAGTGGATTTGGAATTTTTAATTATAAGTACATGTTACCTTCTCCCCAACTCACCTGTTACAATAGTGGATGCTATTTTTTTCTGAATTTGAACTAGCCAATCAATTAGGGAATGTCATTATTACAGGTGACTTTAATATCCCCAATACTGACTGGCAGACTTCTTCTGCTTCTGCCAGGAAGGGAATAACTTCTTAGCTATATGTCAGGAATTAAATATGAAACAGTGGGTTACATCAGCCACCAGAGAAAGCAACATTCTAGATGTTGTGTTAGCTAGTACTGATTTAGATATTAACGATCCTAAAATATCTTCCTCAATTGGCAATAGCGATCACAGTTCTATCCTTTTCTCCCTTCAAATATGTTTGATTTATAACTCAAATAAATCATTAATTTATCTGTATGATAAAGAAGATCTCATTGCCTTTAAACAGGATCTTAAGGCAGTTGATTGGGTATCTGTTTTTCTAAATCACTCCCCTCAACATTGTTGGTCTATTTTTACATCTATAATTACTGATCTTAAAGACATATATGTCCCTTCTACAATAAAGAAGCATGATGGGAAACAAGTACCTAAATGGTTCAATCACCAAATTAAAAAACTGATTAGATATAAAAATAGAAAATATTGAAACTTTCAAAAAAATATGACTTTGGCAAATGAGAACTTTATATCAAATCAAGTAAGAAATGCAAATCCTGTGTAAGAAAAGCTAAGTCGAGATGTGAATTGAATTTAGCGCTCAAGTCTAACAAAGATAATTCCAAACAATTCTCTTCTTATATTAATTCACTAAAGAAAACTCCATGCAAGGTCGTACCTTTACTTATTGATAATAATCTCATTTGTGAACCTAAAACTATGGCTGATGTTTTCAACACCGAATTTTGTAAAATCTTTACTTCATCTGTTACTAACAATTCTCTAACCCCCAAAATTAGTTCCGATCCACCTATTACTTTCATAGTAGACATCATTAAGGAAAAACTGTGCACTCTGAAAGGTAAATTTAGCTTTGGTCCTGACAATATTGCTTGTCATTTACTATACTTACTGACAGACCATATTGCTTTACCACTCAAGCTTCTGTTTGAATTATTCTTATTAAATAATTATATTCCATCTGAATGGAAAGAAGTCACCATTGTACATATTCACAAAAAAGGCACCAAACATAATTGGGAAAACTATAGGCCCATAAGTCTTTCTTCCTCTATTTGTAAAATTAAGGAGAGTCTATTTAGAGATATTATCACACCTATTATTGATGAAACTGACAAGAAACAACATGGTTTTAGAAAGGGCAGAAGTATTGCTACCAATCTACTTTGTTTCTATGGACATTTTAGTTCCTTTCTGGACAATAGGGTAGTGTGTGATGTCATTTTTATAGACCTTAGTAAGACTTTGGCATTATGCCTCAGTAGGCTTTAATATCTAAACTAAGGAAACTTGATATTAATTACTACATTAAAATATGGCTAGAAAGCAGGCTAAATAATAGAACTCAAAGAGTAATTATAAATGGACACCTTTCTAATAGTGGAAATGTGTTGAGTGGTGTGCCACAGGGATCTGTACTTGGTCCTTGCCTGTTTCAAGCTTTTATTGCTGGTTTGACTGAACATTGCATTTTCATTACTACAGAATATGCTGATGATGTGAAAATTGGGGGACCCTGTCTAAATTCTGATCAGATAGCCACTATGCAATACAATCTTGATGTTATCTCTAACTGGATAAACGCATGGGGTATGAAATTAAATATATCTAAATGTAAAGTGATGCATTTGGGCCCCAACAACTCTGGCCATTCATATCCACTAAATGACTCATTGCCCAGTGTCACCACTGATGAGAAGGACCTGGGTATCATTGTTTCTAATTACCTTAATTATACCAAACACTTAGACTCCATTATTTGTAGAGCCAAAGAAGTTGTGTGGTCAATTCTTCACCACGTCAGATCTAGAAATCATGATGTGTTATTGCCTTTATTTAGGTCATATGTTAGACCTCATCTTGAATATGCCTCACAGATATGGAGCCCGTTTAAAAAATCTGACTGACTGTCCCTTGAAAAAATTCAAAGAAAATTCACAAAAAAATATCTGGTCTTAATTCTGTATGTAATGAAAGTAGGTTGGAAACTTGGAAACTCATGTCACTCTCTACTAGACATTAGAGAGGTGATCTCCTCTATCTCTACAATGTTGTAAATGATCATTGTGTGATGAATGAATTAGGATTATAATTTAAGTCCTCCTCACACAATACTAGAGGGCATCCTTTACAGCTGATCAGAAAATTATTTAAACATAACAATTGGAAATTTGTCTTCACTCTTCATACAATTGGACCCTGGAATAAACTTCCATTTTCTGTTATGAGTTTTACTAAGCTTATTTTAAAACATAATTAGGATAAATTAATTACTTCTGGGTTTAATCTATCTTATGCTCATGATTCATGAGTTTCCTGGCTAGGTTTTCATTGTCATGACAAATATTCCGTATCTCGCACCATTTCCGAGATACGAGCCTCAAAAGGCATGGCGGATGCCACCATGTTAGTCTATGGGAAAAAAGTCAATTTTGGAGTACCATAATTTTGCATCAGTGCAATATTTTGTCACCAATCCACCAAAAGGCACATGTGTGAGATGTTGCCTGCCTTCTCTCCAAATTTCAGCCCAAAAGACCAAACCATTTTTTTTTTGCAGCAGAGTGGCAAAGAATTCCTGTCATTTGGCCACAGTCTAGAAAAGTAGTGTCATGATTTGTGACACCTTTCATAAAAATTTGCAGAAGTGTTGCAAGTATGACACTACTTTGCAACATTATTTTTCCAGAAATTTGAAAAACATATTTCTGGGGGTGTTTAACCCCCCAAAAAAAAGACATGGCTAGCATCCTCAGGGTTCGAATAGGTAAACATAAAAAGAATTATGTCCCTAGTTGGTTCCAATTTTAAATGTCAGGCATTTCTGTGATCAGTAACTGAAAACAAAATGGCAGATTTGTGACACTACTAGGGCCATTTGTGACACTAAAAAGTGCATTTGTGACACTTTCAAACTTTTTGTTAACTTTTCCCATTGACTTATAATGGAAACTTGTTTTTTGAATAACTTTTGAACCATTTAATATTTTTTCACAAAATCTTCAAAAGGCACATCAGGGACCCCAGACACATGTTCTGTGATGTTTTTGGACCAGTCACATAAACTGTGCTACCTGTAGGCATTAGCACAGAATGTGCAAAAAAAGTAATTGCACACACAAATGTCACTTAATAACTCCACAGCCATAAATCTGACCAGTACAAAAGTTACCAGATCCCATGATCTATGGTTATGCCCCATGCCTGCCAAATTTCAGGCAAATCTGTTGAACGGTGGCAAAGTTTTTAAGGTGCAAAGTTTCACCATTTAACATTAAAAGGGGTACTCAACCCTAACTGTGGTAGCACTACTGTGCTACCATTATATATATATATATATATATGTTTATATATTCATGGCAAAAAACTCTGTTTAATGCATCAATTAGGGTTGTTCCACAGGGACAAAAGTGAGGAAATTTAGTGTTAGGGTTGCCACCCCTTGCACCACAAGCCCACCTCGTCCCCACCAACAGGCATCAGGGTGTGTGTTGGAGTTATCGGTCCTAACTCTCACCCCATCCCATGTCTAAACAAGCTGAGGTGGTGCAATATAGGAGAATGGGGTGATGTCCGGACTAGAAAATGAGTAATGCTACCACAGAGATATTACATAATTTTGAGTCCCCTTTCACGTGGGACTCTATATTGCCCTAGAAGTGCCCAATGATAATGCAATGGTAGTACAAAACTGTTTTCTTTATACCACCAAGGCTTATTTGGTATCAGTACTGGGTAGGGTCACCACAAGGGTATTACGAGGAGCAAAATGGTGCACATATTGTATGAATTCCAAGCTTATCTGGTATCACTGTGGTATCAGTGCATCTAGCAAATCAATACCTCTATGAAACCAACATGGTACACATCAAAATTAAACAAAGTTTGAAAGAAATACAAAATGAAACATACACTGATAAAGAAAAGCATTATGACCTGTACAGTATATTCAAATCACAATAACATCCCTCAGTTAAGTTCCCAACTTGAATGGGATATCACCACTGCATTGAAATCCATTAAAATGCCATTAAATTCTGCTAATCTTCCATTATTTTCATGAAAACCCATTCTTTTCACCAATACATTTTGTATTACCCTTTTTAATGGCCAATATTTATTCCCATTAAATTTCCATTAATTGTTGATGTTTCATTCGTGTAACCCATTAATTTACTCATCCATGCCATTAATTAACCATGGCAGGTATCCATTAAATGTTCAATGGGTGTGGTACACCCCTTAAATTTTGTATCAGGTGATTTTAATGGCATGTTTACTAACCATTAAAACTAAGCAATGAGATTTTCATTGCCATGATAATTATTTATTTAATTATTTATTGATTTCAATTGGATTACAGACCTTTGAGTCAGGGACTCATTTCCAAAGGTTCCTCATCAAGCAACAGATTAAACAAACATAGACAATGGAACAAATCAGCATTGTGCATTTTGTACATAGGACTACTACTAAAGTGTGAAACACAGGAATGAACTATCCACAAGCCATTGTGTTGTGTGTCCAAAGACACCAGGTGACCTATACAGTTTGGCAGCTAAACACTACTAGAGGTGTAGAGAGTGTGAGGACCTATACAAGGTGGTAGCTAGTACAGTGCATAAATTATACAAGGCAGTAGCTAATGACATTGCAGATACTATACAGAGCGATAGCTGTTTACTGAGCAGCTTACTGTGACTTGGGAGGACAGTGGCAGATATGTGGTCCATTGGAGTGGTGTGGGGTGGTGCTCCAGCTACATGGAGGTTGTATGGCATGTAGTTGGAGGCTGGTCCAGATGCAGGAAGGGTGGCTGGCTAGGGAAGAGGATGGTCCTGACCCTGTCTGGTGCTCTAGCTCCAGTGAGGTTGCTCATCATGTGAGGAGCTGGGGCTAGAAGGGTTGCCCAGCTGCAGTGAGGATAGTCTGGTGCCAAGAAGGGTGATTTAGCAGAGAGGATGGTGGTTGGCTGTTTGTGGGATTGTGCGAAGCTGAAAATATTCAACAGCCTAGAAAGATCCAAAGTTGTGAAATTAATTAGAAACTGGTTAACAGGTCAGCCCTGTGACTCAGCAGTAGTGCTATGGCCAGTGGCTCAGGTGACCTGAGTTCAGGAATGAGCTCATGTCAGGGGCTTACTGGAGGAGGAGGAGTATCAACTGATTTATGAGATGCTGTCTTCCGGAGAAAGAGAACAGCTAGCCCTACTGTAGTATTGCCAACTGAGTGAGCACAAATGGAACTGCAGTCAGGAGCAGCTCATGGTTGGGAAGACATTGACTGCTGTTGCGCACACACGGCTGTGCATGGTTTGTGCACCCTTGGCCAGTTGGCATTCATCTGTATCCCCCTCCTCCGGGTCATGCCTGAAAATAGGCAGGATTTGTCTAGTGCACTTACCCGGTCAACACAAATGAAATAAATAAATAATAACCCCCATGGGGAAGGAAGAACATGTGAAAGTATCCTGGCTTCCTAGGCAGCTCCTTCACATATTGGATCCATTCTATGGCAAAGCAAATCCTGGCAGATGCCAGTGTGATGGTGTTTTGGTAGCTGAATAGAAGGGGGCTGACGAGAGATGCAGGTGGGAAAAAGAGTAGTAGCTGGGGGGAAGGGGGATGGTTAACAAGTGCCAGAGGGTGATGGTTAATGACGCTCAGTGCAGTGATGGGACAGTGAGCAAATCAATACTGGGACAGATCCTATTCAGTGTCTTCATAAGTGACATTGCAGGAAAAACTGGCAGAGAAGGGAATAGCTTTTTGCAGATGATACCAAAATCTGTAAGATTAGCACTAAGAAGGGAGCAGAGAGCATGCACATGCTTCTTGTAGAAACTCAAGGAATGATCAAGATCATGGCAGTTGGGTTTCAATGACAGAAAGTGCAGAATCATGCACCTAGGGCATAGGAATCTAGGAGTTGCTTTACTGGAGTTGGGGGTGGTACTGACGATCACTAAGCAGGAGTGACCTTGGGGGTTATTATTTATTTATTTAGTTTTTGTTGACCGGGTAAGTGCACTAGACAAATCCTGCCTATTTTCAGGCACAACCCGGGGGAGGTGGATACAGATGAATGCCAACTGGCCTTGAAGCAGATTAAGCTGTTGGTGGTATTTTTTTAGTGAATGAGTGAAATTTGGCCAGGGCACCAGAGAAATTCCCCTACTCTGATGTAGGGGGAAGTGCTGGCTGTTTGCCAAGATGGCCACTTCACGCTGCACCTCGTAGTGCACGGATGTGCAGGAGGCAGGGGAGCAGGTCTCCTCCCCTACCTCGGCTTGTTTAGAGACCAAAGATTCTCAGGAAATATCGTTTTCTCCTATGGATATGGAATGTACTGAACATGAGTCTTATTTGGTGAAAGGCATGCTGAAAGAACCTATAGCGGGTCTGTCTAGTACGGTAATGATGAATCAGGAGTCTAGATCGGTTCAGGTAGAGGAGAAATCCATATGGGTTGTGTTTTCTACTACTATGGACTAACTGCCTTAAATTCCTGGATTGGACAGACGAGAACCTGAAACTAGCGCTGTGAGTGTACCTTCTGAGTCGGATAGGACTTGTGAAGCTGTGCATATGCAGTGAGTGGCTGCCACGCCCGGTTTTTCAGTGACTGCGGACAACACTGGTTTACCTGCCGAGTTACCAGAGATTTCAACATGGGTGATTGAATCAAAACTTCCTGTACAGGAGAAAATACAAAAAAAAACTTTGGGAGTTCAATTTTCACAGAGAGGATCTATGTGGTGCCCTGGTGATGCACTTCAAGCCGTAGGGTGGATACCAGAGAAGGACGGCTCTTGGAAACCTGACCCATTGAATCCTGCTGTTGCACGGCATGAGGAGGTCGAAATTACACCCACAGGTAAAATCATACAATCACCTAAAAAAGCTGTACTGTGGGACAAAGTAAAAGTAAGGATTCTGTTCAGGCTCAGATAGATTCTGGTAATGTTCCTGCTGTAATGATTCAGACATAAGCAGAAGGTTTAGCACTTACTGAGTCTGGTTCTAATGCAGCAGATGTAAGCTCAGAGATACTTAAGGGGTTACAATCACCAAATACTTCCAGTTTTGAACAGATTAGACAGGAGGAGACTTTATCAGCAGGGCTTGGTGAGCAAAACTTACAAGATCCTAATAAAAGGAAATTGTTCAAACCTATGCTTCAGATGGCAGACTTATTTAAAAATAAAGGAGAATCAGCATCTCATAGAAATGCAATCAGGTTGTTGTATAAAAGAGGCCTATAGACCCCTCCAGATAGGGTGTATGTAGGCTGGACTTTATAGAAGGATTCTGTGAAATTTTATGCTTCTGAGATATTTGCTCTCATACATAGAGATGAATATAACTATGATATAAGCTTTAAAACTGGAAGCTTTAGACAGATTCTGGGTGAAATATAATGGAATGAAAGTTTCTCCTATTTGGAGACCTTTTCTGGCTATACCTATCATGAAAACAGCCCTAAAAACTATCATGATTATTTTCAAAAATGAAGGTGTCAATATCTCTGATATTTTATACTGGCTTAAGAAAAGACGTGAAGTCCTTGAACAACCTGTCCCTGTGATTGATTCAGAGCAAATTTGGACAGGAGGATGGAGGGTAAAATTTAACCTGTTCATGTTGAATACAGGTATTGCACATCTTCCAGGTTGTTTTTTCCTGGGGAAGGACAGAGGACCCCTCTTTTACCCTGTTCAGCTGAAATCATGTCATCACTGTGGTTCTAGGTTACATTTAAGTAATGCTTGTGATACCCAAAAATGTACTCATTGTTTGGAACTAGATCATCTTGCAGCATCATGTATAAATCTATTCTGTTGCAATTTATGTGAGGAGAAAGGTCACTCCTATGTTAAGTGTCCCTAGGCTTCCCATAATGGGGAGGATGTATCCACACATGATGCCTTAATTACTCAGGCACAAAAAAAAGGCTGTGCTGTGGCCTCAGCATATAGGATGCAAGAACTTCATAAACAGAAGGAGATAGACAAAGAAAATAAATGGTGATATTACCAAACCCAGATACCACAGAAAAACAGACAAAGGGTAAGACACAGCCACCTTTTGAGGAAATTCAACAACAAGGTACTGAACCTACAGCTCAGGATCACTCTGACTTATCCTAGAATAACAAAATGTTGGATACCACAGAATGGGAAATGGAGAAGGTAGACGACACTGACTTGCTTGCACTACAAACTGACATAGATCTATCTGTTGTCCCAGAATTTATGCCCCCCCTCGGTTAATAGAGAAATCCCATTCAAAACTGTCACCTATAAAGAAAGGCCACGAGCTAAGACGGACAGTACAGTCAAATCTAGAGGAAAGGGAAGAAAATCTCCCAGGGCACACCCAAATGGATCTCGATGAACCAGTATTTTTTTTTTTCCATTTAAACTTTATTAATTTTCAGCAGAGCAATACCAACCAGGACATACAGTAAGAGTGTTCACATCATAGAAATAAATGTCCATACATATACAGTGAGACAGAACTCTGCAACTACCCCCACCTAACCCCTACTAAATACAGAACCTAATAGAACAACAAACCCCACAAAACCCCCTCCCTCCCCCCACCCCAATCCTCCCCCACCCCAAATCCCCTCCCACCCAGGCACATGCTGTAAATGTGATAATACATAAATAAAGTTAGAGTCTACTTGGCATAACAAATTTCAAATAGTCCCCAGATCCTTTCAAAAAGATGCAAGTGATTATGAATAATGGCTATCATTCTTTCCATTCTTAGAAAGGCCAGGAGCTTGCTTAACCATTCATTATATGAGGGACAAAACTTATCCTTCCAATGTCGAAGCACAAGCTTCTTGACTGAAACAGTAATTAAGGACATATAGAACTTCCTGTTCTTAACAGGAAAAGCAGTCATTTCACCCAGTACGCAGACCTCCAGTCTAAACATATCTTCTAGGCCTAAAAGCGGATTCAGGTTATTCTGAATCTCAGCCCATAAGAGGGCTATCAGCGGACACTTCCAAAAGATATGCAAGAGGTCCCTTGAACCCGCCTCACATCTATAACACCTAGAATCAGATAATAAGCCTAGATCTTTCAGCTTCTGGGGTGAATAATAGATATTATGTACAACCTTAAATTGTATAAGCCTCAATTGGTCATGCTTAAGGTATTTATGACAGGCTGTCCAAATCCCAGTCCAATCCAAAGAAGCATCTGGAAACACATCGTTCCAATAAGTACTTGGGGCAAGATTCAATGGGTAGGCCCACTGAAACAAAACCCCATACATCTTAGAGATTACCTACGATGCACCAACCAACGGGCGTATGGTGTCCAAAAATTCCCCGGAAGGCACTTGTATCACTCCCCTACCCACTTTCTGTAACAAAACATGCCTAAGCTGCAATATTTTGAAAATATCCTTATTAGCCAAACTAAATCTCTCCATTATTACCTGAGCCGGAATTACACCTCCATTTGCATCAAGGAAATCTCCCAAGGAACATTCCTTAACTTCTCCAACCAACCTGGTTTGATTATTCTATTACCTATCAAATCGAGGATTCCCCACACGGTTGAGCCGGTCTGCCAAATGATTATATTTAATAAATCCACATAGTTGGCAATGAGACCTGACTGCTGTCCCTATTGGGGTACTTCTTAAAGCCAATGGCAACGCTTTAGGAGGTAAAAAGGAAAGAGCGCTAGGATTAATCCCATGCCTGGCAATTAGCACCTCCTCCAATTTAACCCACAAAGGGACATATTCGAGTGAGTTAGCCATGTTATCAAACCACGCCCATCTACCATATTTACTCAACTGCGCTGCCCAGAGATATAAGCCAAAATGAGGCAGTCTGAGACCCCCTAATGGTTTAGGAGCAGCCAATTTATGGTAGGCCATTCTTGATTTTTTATACTTCCATACAAAATTAGCAATTATGGCATGAAGGCTCTTGAACCAGGATAGCGGAAGGAAAACATCTAGTCTACTTAGAGGGTAGAAAAGCCTGGGAAATACGTTCATTTTTACTGTACTAATTCATCCCCATAGGGATAAGGGGAATTGAGTCCACCTCTTAAGATCAAGTTCTATAGTGTGAATCAGGGAGTCCAGATTCAGTTGATGGAGACGCCCCTTACTATGAGTTAGAACCAAACCCAAGTATTTGAAGGAGTCTGGGCTCCACTCCAAACCGAGTTCTGTTACCTCCCTTTTGAATACCCTAGCATTAAGAGGATAGACAACTGTTTTGTCCAAGTTTAACTTATAGTTCGAGACCTGGTTAAATCGTTTAAGCAACTCCAACAAACTGGGAATAGATTTAGCAGGCCTCGACACATATAACAGAAGATCAACTGCATAAGCAGTGACCTTGACAGGGAATCCCAATACCTTAATGGGTTCTATCTCCTGCTCATAGAGTATCCTCCGTATTAAAGGTTCCAGGTACAAAATAAATAATAACGGGGACAACAGGCATCCCTGTATAGTACCTACACATAGTGGAAAAGAATTCAAAATAACTCCATTGCAATTGACTCTAGCTGATGGGTTTGAATATAAGGCTCTCAACCAGCCTAAAAATTTTTCAGGGAACCCAAACTTCCGCATAGTTTCAAATAGATACTCCCAATAGACTCTATCGAAGCTTTCTCGGCGCCCAAGGAGACCAACGCCATTGGGATATTGGCCTCCTCGAAGCCGGAAAACATGAGCCAAAGTTCTGAAATGATCAATCAAGATCTGCCCTTCATAAAGCCTACCTGTTCACTTCCTATTAACTTGGGCAGAACCTTATTTATACGCTCTGCCAATACTTTAGCTAGAATCTTTAGATCGCAGTTTAACAATGATATGGGTCTATAACTGGCAGGGTCAGTAGCAGGCCTATTGGGTTTGGGGAGCAAAACAATGAAAGCCTCAATAAACATTTTCTCAGTCTTGTTCCTGGCACATACGTGTCGGAACAGCCTGAGAAGGTGGGGAGCTAACAGGGAAGAGAATTTTTTATAAAACTTCGACGAGAACCCGTCCGGACCCGGAGTTTTATCTAGGGACAAGCTCTTGATAGCCAGCTCAACCTCAACTAGAGTGATATCCTCCATAAGGGAGCTGCAATCCCGCTCAGTAAGGACAGGCAAAACTAGGTCCTTAAAAAACTCAGTCATGTGACACTTCAAAGGCGGCGTTGCCATTTCTTTATATAAATTCCCAAAATACTGGGAAAAAAGTTGGGCAATTTCAATTGAGGACGTTTTAACACACCCATCCTCCCCAGAAACAATTCCCTCAATTAGTCTAGATGATTCCAACTGTGATAAACGCCTTGCTAATAACTTCCCAGGCTTCTCACCCTGGTCAATGTAATTGGCCTTCGTCTTAATTAAAGCCAACTTCGATTGCTCTCCAAGCAACCTAAGATATGCGTCCCTGGTCTTAATTAACTCCTCTTCCTTATCCCTGACCGAATGACTAGCACATTCCACCTCCAAAGCCCTAATGCGCACCAATAAGTCCATCATAGCTTTATTCTTTTCCCTTTTCCTACTCACTGCTAGGCTAATCAATATCCCCCTCAGATAGGACTTCATCGCTCCCCAAAAAATATCTGGACGAGTCTCATTAGCCAAATTGTTCCGTGTGAATTCCTCAATATGCTCAGTAATAGCTTAACCACACTGGTGCCCTAAGTATTTGATTGTTAAATTTCCACCTGTTTCCCTTCTTCGTAAAAAGACACCAAAGAGATAGTTACCATTAGAGCTGCATGATCTGAAATAGGCCCAGGCAAAATCTCAGAACTGAGAACTCCTCTCAGAAGAGACTGAGAAAGGAAAAAATAATCCAAACGGGAAGAGGTCCCATGCACAGGGGAGGTAAAAGTAAATTCCTTGGAGTCCGGGTGCAGGACTCGCCTAATATCTGCCAGCCCAAGCTGATAGAGCAGATCAGACATTGCCCGGATCGCAGGTGTCAGACAAAACTGGGATCTATTGGATCTGTCAAGAAAGGGATCTAAGGTTAGATTGAAGTCACCACCCAAGACCATTGGAAGATGGACAAAGGGCAGCAACTCCTTAAGCAGCCCTACAAAAAAATCCTGGGTATCCACATTAGGACCATATATGGATCCCAGTAATATCTCCATATTTTGTAACAATCCTCTAACTAGGACATACCTGCCCTCTGCATCCTGAATAACTTGCAATGGCTTAAATGGCAGAGCTCTGCGCACCAGCAGCATAATCCCCCTACTTTGAATACTGCCCTGGGAGGCAAAAACCTGCCCAATTTGTAAC
The DNA here is from genome assembly GCA_016271365.2 of Neoceratodus forsteri. Taxonomy (NCBI): domain Eukaryota; kingdom Metazoa; phylum Chordata; order Ceratodontiformes; family Ceratodontidae; genus Neoceratodus; species Neoceratodus forsteri. Next base: position 1,357,328,187 of record CM057452.1, read on the forward strand.
TTCCTCATAACACTTGTTTCCGACACAAGCAGATGTGTTTCTTGTAGAAACACCACATCCGCCTTAAAAAGGTTTATATGCATGAGAATTTTATATTGCATATCTTTAAGTCGAGCTCCTTTCACATTCCAAGTGAAGAACTTAGTTCGTATCAATGTATCCATATCAACCCCAGAAATATAATGTAAGTACAAATCATCATAACTGACAGTATAAAAAGGAAACTGAGAAAAACAAACCATAATCCTAGTTGCGTTGTGCCTTTAGTAAAATTAGCTCCCCCACTGTTCCCCTACCCCAAAAAGAGATACCCCAATACCCAACAAACCCACCCTACCCCCCATATACACGCATGGCCCATGACACCAGAACACCCAGCTTATTCCTCCGCCCTCCCCACCAGCCCCAAACAATAAACCACACTAATAGTATACAGCCCCTTACCTGTTACTAACCAGCCAATACCTAAACCTATCCAGCAACATGTTAATGCTATCACCCCATTCAAGAGCAAAGTGTAACATACAAACCTGATTACAGGCCCCAACACTCCTATGCAATGGCCTCAAAATGGCCAACCCAATATCAGGCCAACTGTGCTGTCAAACAATAGGGCCAAAGCACAGAGCAGAGCTGGGCCAAGACAGAATCCTACCATCTCCCAGATATTGATCATGACATCAGCCCTAAAATAGTCCTGGTCCACCTAGATGTCCACTAGGCATTAGCGCCAGATGACTAGCTTGTCAGTCCGGAACAAACCCATAACCCCCCATACAGAAACTCAAAGGGTCCATAATAAAATAGATCTTCAAGGGTCCTTAAATAGAGCAGGCAGATTCTTCTGCAGGGTATCCTTCGCCGTTTCTGGCGACTCAAACGTTTTCCATTCATCTTGAATCCTCACTTGAAGTCTTGCAGGATAAATCATCCGAAATTTCACCTCAGCCGCAATTAACTTCTTCACCACCACATGGAAAGCTGCCCTCCTTTGCCGTACGGTAAACAGGAGATCCTGTGCCACTCTAAGTTTCACCCCCTCCCAGTATAACTCCTTGTTATCTCTGGCCTTGGTAACAAATAACTGCCGCTCCTGATAATTCAGGAACCGAAAAATAAATGTTCTCGGGGGCCCACCTGGGGGGGTAATGGCCGTAGAGCTCTATGTGCTCGTTCAATTATGTAAGAGGAGCCAAAGGGCACAAGGCCCGCCACCTTCACAATTAGCTTTTGTATAAACTTAATTGGATCTGAACCTTCAGCTTTCTCAGGCAAGCCAATAATCACAACATTGTTGCGACGGCTTCTCCCCTCTAAGTCCTCAAGCTTAGCATCCATCTTAACAAGCTTTTGCTGCAATGTAATTAAGTTGGCTTCCATCTGTTCTTTGGTTGTTTCCAAGGACTTGATTCTTGCAAAGTTGTCCGAGATTTTCCTATTTAAATCCTCCATAGTTGTTGAGAGGGACTTAATTTCACAAGCCATGTCATCTAAGGTAGCTTTAAAGGGTCTGAATTCTGCTAGGAACTTCGCTAATGTCAGAGGCTCCTCTGTCCCAAGCAGCTCTCCTGGGCCTTGAGACAACTGCAGCACCGAGGCCTTGGATTTTTTAGCGGCCTTCTCGGGCGTAGTCGGGGGGGTGTGTTTCTGCGGTGCTTTTGCATTTCCGCCTCCATATGCCGGCTTATATTGCTTGCTCGCACCTCGCGACTGCTAATCCCAGTGACAGAGATCGATTTAACAATCAGGCAAGAGGTTTTACTAAGAAAAAACCGGGTGAGTTAGCAGAGCTCGAGGAGAACACAGCCACTACGCGCCCTGCATCACGTGACTCTCCCCTCGATGAACCAGTATAACGCTTTGGCCACTGGAGACTCTGATGACGTGGATTCAGATTTCTCCTCTGTTTCTTCCTTTACCAAGGATCAACCTTCAGGGGTGGATGATAATATCTCCACAGACACAGTACGAAAAAAATGGACAACTAGATCCCAATCTTGACAGCTCTAGCTGATTTGAGTAACACTCCTTTGTTTTTCCTTGTGACATCACTTAATATTTTAACTTTAAATGTTAACAGTATAAAAAAAAATTAAAAGAAGGTTGACTGTTTTGACAGCTCTTTCACATCAAAGGGTGGCTATTATATGTATACAGGACACTCGGCTTAAAACCCTGTATGAGATTGCTCAGCCCACTAGATTATGGACTAAGAGAGTTTCTTTCTAGTTGCAAGGACTGGATACCTATGATGGGTTGGGGATTTTATTTCTTAATCCTGATTTAAAAGTTACCAAATTGGTAGAGATAGAATTGGGTCGAGCTCTACTTGTAGATATTCAGTATGGACACACCAGAGTGAGACTGATAAATACGTATGTACCTCAGGGTAAGACAAATTGGATAGATTTATTTAAAAAAAATCAACCCTATTTACACACTGTCAGGTCCCTTATTTGGGGAGGAGATTTCAATTGCAGTATAGCAAGGGAAGCTAGGGGGCTTCTAACTAACAAAATTTATTGTGATAGTAATGTTTTAAAAGAGATTCTACCTCTAATTTGCAAGATTCATATAGGGTTATACAGAAAAGGGGGGGCTTTACTTACATTAAAGGGTCTCACTCTACTAGAATTGACTTTATTTTTACTTTTCTTTAGATGTTATCCATGGGAAGGTATGGGACATGGCTTTCTCTGACCATAGGGCAGTTGAAATAAGGATAGACTGGAGTAATAGAGCACCTTGTGGGAAATCTCCTTGGAGACTGAATGCAGAACTTTTGGATGGAGATCATACAAATAGAAAATGGGAACAATTATGGGTAGCAAGGAAATCAGTTCTATGTCTATATGACACATATGCTCAATGGTGGGAAGATTCCAAAAGGCATTTTAGAACTTTTTTCAGAAAATGGCTGGGATAAACAGTACACACCTTTATTTGACTTACCTAAACCTTAGAAAACAACTCCATTCTTTAATTTCCAAGACAGAAACCCTGAAAATAGATTATACAAATCAAATCTCACTTATAAAAAAAGAAATGTATAAACTTCAATATAACAGAGCTAAAACTTGCAGGAGTTAAGATTTGGTACTGAAGGGAAAAAAAAAACTTTTAACCCTTACAAAGATAATAAAAAGAGAGTGGGAAATAAAAAAAAATGGTACAATTGAATGCTAATATGGGGAATATACATAGTACTAAGATAGGTATTCTGAATACTGTACACCAATATGTCTATTATACCTTAGGAACACCCTCTGAAGTGAAGAATGAGGAAGATTATTTATCACAGATTAATTTTCCAAAATTGACAGAACAACAAAAACAAGCATTGATAGTACCAGTATCACAGCTGGAGGTACGATTAGTAATTTCCTCCTTGGCAAAAGGTACTTCCCCAGGAGTTGATGGCTTAACTCTAGAATTTTACTAGATTTTTTGAATAAATTATTACCAGAACTGGCTCAATTTATCTATTGCTGAGTTGATTTTTCTTTATAAAAAAAGGGAGAGGGATTTAATGAAGAACTGGAGACCTATGTGTATTATGAATACCGACTTTAAAATTCTGGGGAAAATTTTGGCTAAAAGGTTAAGCCAGATTTCTGGCACTGTAATTAGTATTGCCCAAACATATTCCATAGAAAAATGTGGAATAACAGATAATCTGATTAGTTTGAAAGAACTTTTTTAAAAAAACTCAAACAGATGCAGTAGAAGGATTTTTGTTAAGCCTGGACCAGCAAAAAGACTACGATTCGGTAGCTCATAGTTATTTATTTAAAACTTTGAATTTTCCTGGATTACCAACAACGTTTGTGAAATGGATTGAAGGTTTATATAGATCAGCACATATTATTCCACGAGTTAATAGGTGGACAGGATGAAGAGTACAAATCAGCCGAGGGTAAGACGGGGTGCCCCCTGAGTCCCTTACTCTATGTTTTTTGCATTGATCTACTATTACATGTAATACTGTTAAATAAAAAGATAGAGGGTATTAGGTTAACAGTAGGTATGGCCCCAATATCTGTAATGGCATATGCAGCTGATATAATTTTGTTTTTTTAAAAAACTACTGTAGAAAAAGAAATTATACATCAGTTGGAGACATATTCAGAGGCCTCAGGGTCTCATATTAATACAGATAAAATATAGGTCTACAATTGGGAGGAGTTGGCCTGTCTCAAATTTCATATGCTGGTATAACTCTAACACAGGATCCTATTACTATTTTAGAGATATTATTTGGTTCTGGGGATTTATCTCTTTTGAATTGGGAAAGGAAAATGGATATGGCCAAAAATTTATTGAAATCCTGGGCTAATCGACAAATCTCAAAACGGAAAAGAATATTGTTGATAAAAATGTTATTACTATCTATATTCCTGTATATTAGTGTTATATTTTCAACTTCAATACAGTTAGAGACTAGATTATATAGTATTTTTTTAGAGCCTTCTGGGGGAGTCGTCTGAACCCAATCAAGAGGGATGTTATGTATAGACCAATTCAAGAAGGCAGGATAGGGATGGTTAATCCCATTGCCTTCTATTATAGTTTATTCTTATATACAAATATAATAAGTTGGCAGGGTCAGAAGAATAAGGTATAGCAAGAGAGCATATCTGAATGGGTAAATATTTGTATGAATGCATGGATACAAGGGAAGAGCAGATTACTCTCTAGAGTGAATATAATACCATCCTATGTAAAACCACTCTTTCAGAAATTGATAAAATGGAAGGTACCATGTAATCAGGTCATGGTGGCTCCTAAACAAAGAATATACGAGATACTCATGAATGCAATTTATCAAGAAGCTGTGGTTTTACCACACTGTCCAGTAGCAGGCAAGAATACTGCCATTTCACAGCTGACAAATAAAATAATACCTGATTTTGCATGGGATTTACTTTGGTTGACCATTCACGGAAAATTGAATGTAAAAAACCACAACAAATATAAATCCAGAGAAGAAAGATTTTGCCCAAGAGGCTCATGCCAGCACATACTAGAGACCTAAGAGCATATTTTTCTGGAATGTACATATGTACGATTGTTATGGGATGAAGTAATCCGCATTTGGAAAATACCATGGCTTACATCATTAACATATGTAGAACTAAATTTATCTGTATATTCTTCATGTTGGGATTCATGTTCATTGAACACTCTACAGGTCGTTTTCGCTATTATTAAGTATTTTATCTGGCAATCCAGATGCGAATGGGTACTAGAGCAAAGTTATGTACTTGCAGATGTATTTTGGAAAAATTTACAGACTTCTCTAAGACAAGTTTATGAAGCAGATGGCAGAAAATATTCAAAAAAGAAGATGGATTCACTATAGTTTGCCAGTGTCAGCACTGGGATATTAACCCAAGTGCCAGATGTGGGAACTGAACCCACAGTCCTCTGATCTCCTGGCCTCAGAGGCAAGTGTGCTGCCTACTGAGCCACTGACACTAATATTATTATGATCTTAAAGTTACAGGGCAGTGTGACAAAGCAGTGTTTAGGGCTAGCAGGATGTTGTGGCTGCACAGGGAGGGATATCTTCAGCAGGAGGAGGGACGTGATGGTGTTGCAAGTAATCCCTCATTAGTGAGACCTGACTTAAAGTATTGTGTCCAGTTTTGGAGGCTGCACCTTAGAAATACCATAGGGTGGTGGCAGCTAAAATTGCACATGGGTTGTGGCTAAAGCCTTGTAAGGAGACTGTGGGATCTCAACATGTACACCCTGAAACAGGGAGCATGTGATGGAGACCCACAAGTACCTTACAAGGATGAATGGGGGGGCTTCTTCAAATAGGAAAGAGCACCATGACCAGGGATCATGTCATGAAGCTTGTGGTGGGGGTAAGAGGGATATGAGGAATTACTACTTCACTGAAAGGGTAGTAGGTACCTAGAACAGACTGACAGCTTTAGTGCTGGAGGTCAGGAGTGAAAAATTGGGGGGGGGGAGAGGCTTAAAGCATGTGCGGCATATAAACATAAGGGAATATCAAAAAATAAGCAGGGAAGCTGGAGGGCCAAAAAAGACCATTTAGAATTTGCAGAGGAGGAACAGGAGCCTCTGGTGGCAGTTGTAGCAAGGTCTGTAAACCAGAACAGAAGTGTGACCTAGAGTGAGCGGTCAATAGCAGTGGGGTTTGTGAGCATGCAGTTTAAGAAAAAAAATAGCTGACAGTTTCTGTGTGTTGGGGGAGTTCTGGTGGCAGTAGTAGCGAGCTTGGGAAACCAAAGTGGAAGAGTAAGAGTGAGGGGTTATCAGTCATCAAAGAAGCAGTTTAAAAAAATGTTTGTTTTTTTTATATTGAGAGGTGTGGAGAGGACACACAGCAGCAGCATGCAGAGGAGTGTAACAACTGAAGTGCAGTGTGTAGCAACCAGTTGAACAAAGCTTTAGTAAAAAAGCAAAAAAAACCAAAAACCGTTACACAGAAAAAAAATGATCACTGTATGATATTGGGGAGAAAGGGGAGAAGTATGACTAAGTCGCAGGTGGTGTGGCTGAGGGACAGGCAACCTTGAAAAAGCAAAATTTAAAGCAAGATACCAGTAAGTAGTGTCAAACAGCGGGGGTAAGGGATGGGAATGTGTGACGTAGTCCACCATGTACATTAGTCGAGGGTGACGTAATAATAACTATATGTACAAATGTAAGATTATGCATGTATACACATACTTAGATGAATGGATTTATCACAATCCATTTATGCCCACCCCTACTTCATAAATTTACTTATTTATAACCCATCAGGGCTCTTTCTGTTTACTGCTCTGGGTTTTTAAATATGGGCTCTCCTGGTCTTTATGCTGTTCTTTTCCTCCTCCGATCCTTTTGTTAGTCCTTGGTGCTTTGACATTAGCTGTTGTGCAGCTCTATTGTATGCAGTGCTTGCTGCTTTTATGTTACCTTCAGGGACCACACTGATTTCCCCAGCTTGCCTCCCACTCACAGTTACTTTTCAGCCAATTTTAGGCATTGGCCTTCATCTGCACTGTGGATTTTCCTTTGTGGCCCCTATCCTGTGCATTTGCTCTCCTAGTCCCTTTCTACCAGGTCCCTTAGGGCACCTACAGTCTACCACCATGCAGCTTAGCTAGAAGTTTCTGCCACCTACTGCTGGCTGCCCACCCCCCAGATCCTCTTAACCAGATCCTTCAGGGCTCTTCACATAGCCTCTTTGTGGATGATCGGTAGAAGGAGGCATATTTGCCCTAGCCTCCTCCCCCTGCCAAAAATATCCCATCTTCTTTCTCACCCACATGAAGCAGGCTGAAGCTTGAACTCTGTATAGGCTGAAACATAGACCTTGATGGCTGATAAGGACTGCTTGGCCCACCCAGTCTGCCCATTTCCCTACCTATTGGATAAGCTGCAGATCCTAATTAGCCAATAGCCTACTTCCTCCTACCCCCAATAGAATTATCTTATATCTGTTCCATGCATTCTTCAAGTCCTCCACTATTTATGACCCCACAACCTCCTCAGGAAGGCAATTCCATGCATTCACTGCCCTCTGTGTGAAAAAATACTTTCTCACATTGCCTTTGAGCCATCCTCCTCCATCTTCAAATTGTGCCCCTTTGTTCTTGCACATCTCTTTTTCTGAAAGATGCTACTCTCTTGGACTTTTTTGATTCCCTTGAGGTACATGCCATTTTCTATCATGTCCCCCATCTCCCTCCTTTCCTCAATGGCATACATATTCAGCTCCTTTAGTCTCTTTTTGTATGGCTTCTAGTGCAGACCCTTCACCATTTTAGTTGTCCTCCTCTGGGCTGGCAGTTGAAAGTGCCTGCCATAACTGTCACTGTAGTTCAGTAGCATTAAACTGGCTTCATAGCAACAGCTGCAGCATTTCTGGTCAGCGGTTTTCTGACCAGCCTCCTGCCTGCTACATACAATCTGGCACCAAGGTGCTCCCCCCACACACACACACACTCTAGATGCCAGGGAAAGGTTAAATATAATAAAAGAAATTGCCGCTGTCCACAAGGGAGTTAGCCCATTACAGAGTTATACTTTTTAAACCACTGGCCCTTTAGGACAACTTAAGATCCGTGAACCACCACTGTCCCCTTTTTGAAATGATATTGGAGCCACTAGGCCAAAATCATCCCCACCTGCCCATCTGGACCACTACTTAAATTTGCTGGCTACCTGCAGGTTACCTAGGGGCTCTAAGGGGGTTTTGTTGAGCCTCCAAATATCACTTTATTCTCTGTTCTTAGCTGTCTGCATTTTGTTCTGTCCCTAGCATCCTTATTTTGCCCTATTTTTTATTTTCCTCTATAACTCCCCTTCCTTTACTCCTATGCTGTACTGTACCCTTTTTGTATCTCTATGCACTCACTACTATACATTCCTCGTACTGATATCTTTTTTTCCTCTATTTCTACAGGTTTGTATACCAATCAGATATGTATCTTTGTTTAATTCTAACACCCTAATCTCTCTTCTAGGACCTCAGACCCTTTGTGTCCCCTTAACCTTTTCTGTTCTTCCCTTTCAGGTCCTACCAGAATACCCAAACCAAGGACACCCCAACTCTGGAATCCCCAACTCTGATGGAGCAGGTAAGGCCTAATTACTTAACTACCTTAGAATCATAGAAATCTGGTGGCCGAAACGGACCATTTTGGGCAATTGAGTCTACCCCTTACCCCTCCCACTTGTCTCCTTTGTCAAGAGATCCCTCACTCTGCTCACTGGTCAACTCCTTGTGTCTCACCCATTCTCTCTTGAATCTTTTCACCATTTTTTCCCCCCATCACCTCTTCCAGTAGTCTGTACCAGGACTCCATCACCCTCTCAGTGATGTAATGCCCTCTCACATTGCCCCTAAACCTGCCTTCTTCTAATCTTAGTTTATGATCCCTAGTTCTAGCACTTACTTCTCTTGTAAATAATCTTCCTCCTTTCACCTTTCTAATCTCCAGCGGGTACAGAGCCAGTTCCCTCCATCTCTCCTCATAGGGTTTCCTTTGCATAGCATGCACCATTTTGGTTACCCTTTACTAAAACCCTTTCAAGTCTATGTCCTTGCATAGGTGAGGCCTCCAGAACTGAACCCCATACTCCAGGTAAGATCTCATCATGGATTTATAAAAGAGCATCAGCACCTCTCTCTTTTTGTTTTATACCCCTTCCCATGCACACCAGCCTTCTATTTACTTTGGCCACCACCGTGGTGCATTGGTTCCCCACCTTAAAGTTATCTGAAATTATAATCCCAAGATCTCTTTCCTGCTCAGCTGCCTTAATCACCCCCCCAATGTGTAAATGGTTTGTGGGTTATTACACCCCATGTGCACTGCTGTAGACTTTTTGGCATTAAATCTTATCAGCCAAGTTTCCAACCACACCTCTAGAATCTTTAGGCCCTCTCTCATTGCCTCTAACCCCCCAGGGTGTCCACGCTATTGCAGATCTTTGTATCATCTACAGATAGGCACACCTTCCCCTGCAGTCCCTCTGCTATATCATTGCTATAGATATTAAAATAGGATGGGTCCCAGCACCAACCCCTGGGGCACACCACTCATCATCCCTTCCACCCTGGAATGCACTCCTCCCTATTTAACACTACCCCATTGCTGTGGTCCTGTAGCCAGTTCTCCACCTACCTTGTTATTTTCTGGTTCACCCCTAAGCTTTCCAGTTCATTTGCCAGCCTTCCATGCATCACAGTCTCAAAGGCCTTGCTGAAATTCAGGTAGGCCACATCCCCCCCATCCACCTCTCTGATTACCCAGTCAAAAAACTCAATTAGGATCCCATAAAACCAAGCTGCCTTGGGTCCTGTAGACAACTGACAACCAGGTGTTCCACTATTCTTTCCTCCAGTAGTATTTCCATTACTTTTCCCACTGCTGAGGTCAGGCTGACCAATATGTAGTTCCCTGCATGTTCACACTTTTGTATAGAGGCACCACATCAGTGCTCCTTCAATCCCTGGGCAGGGCAATTGTTTACAATGACAGGTTGAACAGGGTAGTCGGAGGCCCTGCTAACACCTCCCTTAGTTCCCTCAGTATCCTGGGGTGCAGCCTATCTTGCCCCATAGCCTTATTGCTGCCAGTTCTCTGGGGATCTTTTCTATTGCAAAGGGGCCTGTGTCAATTTCTGTGATCTCCTTATCCTCATTATTTAATGCTGGCCCATTTCTTTTTCCCTCCTTTGTAAAAACTGAAAGAAGGATTTGTTCAGTATTTCTGCTTTTTGGTGGTCACTCTTTACCTTCCCACCATCCTCCCCTTTCAGACTCACAATCTTTCCCCTTGCCTTCCTTTTCTCACTGATATACATGTACAAGTTTTTGTCCCACCTTACCACTGCACCAACTGGCTGGCTTGCACCGGGGGTCCCTCACAAATGCGGTTCTGGTCCCAATGTGCACTTTGCATGTGGGGCCATTTTGATTTGCCTGCTGTTTGCTATAGTGTAGTGGATTGTGATGAACTGGCTTTGCTTGATTCTGCACGGACAGTTTCATTTGCAGCAGATTCTGGAGTACTCTGTGGCTGGCTTTGGCCCAGTGGGTGGCAGTGGGAGATTGTGTTCGACAGTGCCTGTTAACAGTTTATGTAAGCTCTCATCTTTTGTCTACTGGCCCCACTGTATGTCTTGGGCTAAATTCTGTCACTTAGGACTGAACATAGCCCCTGGAGAAAAGCAGAAGTGGAAAACATCTGATGAGAGATTGGGGAAACGTAAACGTGCACTGTGGGCTATTGGAGCTTCTATTGCTGCCTGTTGCTCCGGTGCCAGCTGCAGAGAGTTCTGGGACTGGTTGTGGCTGGGGCTGTTGGCCTAGAGCTAGTCAAAGTTGGTCTGCTGTGGTCTGCTATACTGCAATGGATGATGGGTGAAAATTCCAAATCAAGGGAGTAACATTTAGAGGAAATATTAGGAAATACTATTTCACTGAGAGGGTGGAGGACAACTGGAATGGGCTGCTGAGGGAAGTGGTGGGAGAGAGGATGTTGGGAGGGTTCAAGTGGGCATGAGATAAGCACAGAGGGCTATTGGCATGAGGAGGGGCTACAGAAAAGACCTAGTGGATATCTAGGCAAACTGAGCAGACTAGGTGGGCCTGGCGGTCTTTTTCTGCTGTCACATACTTATGTTCCTATGTATTCTATGGGCAGGTTGGTAAAATGGAAGGGGAGATCCACTGCACCATCAGGGAAGCATTCATTGTGCCTGGGCAAAGTTTTTGCATATCTGTCCCTTGATGTCTTTTTCTTGCCCTGTGTTGGTCGATGTGAGAAGCAACATGGCTTCCTACCCCCAAGAAAGATCAGTTCTAAGGGCACATGGGTAATGAATCCTCCCCTCCCAACCATGACATCCTCTGAGTGACCAAGTCCATACTAAAAGCCAGGTTGATAGTGTGGTACAGGTCCCCCCAACACACAATCCACTTTTTTCTTTTTTTTAGCCTCTACAGATACTTCCCAACTGACCCAGCTGATCAGTATCTTTATTCTTCATTCTGACCTATTTTCCCTTTTATATCTCTAGGTCTGACATTGACCAGGTGTAGGAACATAGGAACACAGCAACATAGGAAAGTGATGTCAGAAAAGGACCTCTAGGCCCACCTAGTCTACCCTTTTGCCCAGCATCTCCTAGGCCTGCCCCAGGTCCCCTACCCCACCTTTCAACAACCCTGTATGTTTGTCTTAAGCCCTCTTGAACCCCCCCCACTGAATTCTCACCCACCACTTCCTTAGGCAGCCCATTCCAGGTGTCTACCACCCTCTCTGTAAAGAAGTTCTTCCTGATGTTGCCCCTAAACTTACTCCCCCCCTCGAGTTGGAGATCATGACCCTTTCTTCTGGGACAGCCCTTCAATTGGAATGGGTTCTCTGATACCACTTTGTTGATCCCTTTTAGGTAGTTGAAGGTCTCTATCAAGTCCCCTCTTTCCCTTCTCAGTTCCACTGAATACATGTCAAGGGCTCCCAGTCTCTCCTCATATGGCAAATGACTGAGCCCCTTCACCACACTCTTTTTTTGATAAGACCTCCAGAATTGGACCACATATTCCAGATGAGACCTGACCGGCTGGGTGTACTAGGGAATCAGGACCTCTTTCCTCCTGCTTTTGATTCCCCTCCCTATACAACCCAACACTCTACTGGCTTTTGCCACTGCCCTACCGCACTGAATATCCACCTTCAAGTCTTGAGAGATGATGATGCCCAGCTCCCTCTCCTCCATGGTTACTGCTAGTGGCTAGTCCCCCAATCTGTATTCCATTCTCCCATATTTTTGCTGCCCAGGTACATGATTTTGCATTTCGTCATGTTGAGCGATAATTTCCACTTCCTGGCCCACTCCTCTAGTTTCTTTAGGTCTTTCTGCATCATTTCAGCTCCATCCTGTGTGTCTACTCTCTTGCAGATCTTTACATCATTGGCAAACAGACTCAATCTACCCTCCAACCCCTCCGCTATGTTATTTACATAGATGTTGAACAGCAAGGGTCCCAGCACTGAACCTTGGGGCACACCGCTAGTGACCCCCTACTCTACCAAGGGGACCCCATTTATTAACACCCTCTGCATTCTGTCCCCAACCAGTTGCGCCAACCCTATAATCCCCCCTGCCTCAGGCACTCCATTTTGTGCACTAGCCTACTGTGAGGCAACGTATAAAAAGCCCTCCTGAAATCCAGGTAAGCTATGTCCACTGACCACCCTGATCCACCACCCTAGTGACCCGACTAAAAAACCTGACCAGATTTGTCTGACAAGATCTGCCTTTGGTAAAGTCATGCTGCCTTGGGCCAAGGAGGCCGTTTGCCTCCAGGTAGCCAGTGATTCTGTCCTTGAGCAGTTTTTTTTATGAGCTTGCCGACCACTGAAGTCACACTCACTGGCCTATAAATGCTCATGTCTTGCCTCCCCCCTCCCTTGTGCAGGGGTTGCACATCCATGCACTTCCAGTCCTCTGGGATTTCCCCCAAGAGTAAGGACTTATTGAACAGAAAGGTCAAGGGGGCTGCTAGCACCTCCCCCAGTTCCCTAAATACTCTTTTGTGAATCCCATCCGACCCCATGGCCTTGTCCACCCTCAGGCCCTTAAGCTCTTTCAAAATCTCCTCTTCCTGGAATGGACCCACATCTACCCCTACCACCTCCATTTCCGCTGGTCTAGTGTTACCCTCCACCCATAACTCCTCCCTCATGAATACTGCACTGAAGTAATTGTTCATTATTTTAGCCTTCTCCTCATCCCCCTCTACCCTTTCCCCTCTCTACTAGCAAACTAGGTGTCCCAGTCCCACCTTTCCTACACTCACTAATATACTTGAAGGTCTTGTCCACCTTCTTGACTCCCTTGGCTATATTCTCTTCTGTCCTTGCTTTTGCCCATCTGACCACCCTCTCAGCCTCCCTTTGCTCTTCCTCATATACCACATGGTCTAGCACACTCTGTGTAGTTTTGTATTGCCTAAAGGCTCACCTCGTAGCTCTGATACTGGCCCCCACTTCCCTACTGAACCACAGTGGCCTCCTTTTCTTCTTGTTCTTGCAAACCCTCTTCATACAGTGGTATATGGCCCCCATGATTGTCCCCTTAATCGTGGCCCACATATTTTCCACCCACTAAATTCCCCCATCCCTTTAATTGCCTGACAATCATAATCCCTCATCTTGCCAGAATCAGCACATCTAAAATCCAGTTTCTTCACTTTGGTTCTGTGGTGTGAGGGTGATATGTGTGCACCATGAATCACATGGTATCATGGTCACTACTACCTAGGTTATCCTCTACCATTACTTCCTCCACCCTGTCTCTGTTCTGAAGCACCAGATCCAGCACTACTCCATCCTTGGTGGGATCCCTGACCAGCTGCCTGAGGTGAGCTATCTGGAGAGAGTCCATAATTGCTCTGCTTCTGGAAGAGGCCACAGACATTAATTTCCACTCCACATCCAGCAGGTTAAGATCTCCTATTAGCAGCACCTCCCCCTTGGCCGCGATCCTACGCATCTCCTCAACCATCTGGTTGTCCACCTCTTCTGTTTGCCCTGTTGGCTTGTATACCACTCCTGTGTGCACCAACTCACCCTTCTCTGTGGCCAACGAGACCCACAAAGCCTCTGTGGCCCCCCACCTGCCCTGTTTTTCCAATGCTGGGATCCCCTTCCTCATGTAGAGTGCTACGCCGCCTCCCTTTCTGTCAGCTCTGTCCTTCCTGAAAAGCATATATCCTGGAATGCTTATGTCACAGTGCTGTCCGTCATGAAACCAAGTCTCTGTAATTCCCTCTAGGTCTAACTCCTTCTCTGCCATGACTGCTTCCAGGTCTGGGACCATGATGCCCAGTCTTCTGGCATTTGTGCACATAGCTCTTCAGTAAGCAATTTCCCTAGCCCACCCCCACCCCTGTCTTGATGGTCTTCACCTTGTGTGTAAAAGTATTTCCAGCCCCAACTGGCTGTCTTGATTTCTGTGGTGGGGACAGCTGTCCCCTTGCCGAGTGCACTATTAGGTAACACTTGTAGCTTCTCCACCCCCCAGTTCAGTTTAAACTGTAGTATGCACTAAAGCACTCCTCCAGTTTTCACTTAAGCACCTTCTTACCCTGTCTATTTAGATGTAGCCTATTTGGGACAAAGAGGCTGTTGTCCTGCCAGATGGTCCTCTAATGGTCCACCAACCCATAGCCCTTCTGGACACACCATTTAAAGAGCCAGCTGCTGAACTCCACTATTCTCTGCTGCCTATCTGTGCTAGCTCTAGGGACTGGAAGCACCTCTGAGAATCACTGAATGAAAGCACAGGTTGTTACAGAACTGCAATAAGGCTTCAAACCTCACTTGAACTTCCATCAGGCTGTGCCCAGCTAGGTCGTTCATTCCCAAGTGGAACACCAGGTGGGTTCTCATATCCTGTTGCTTCACCATGAAAGGATGTAGTTAATGGCCTCCACAGCTGTCATTCCTGGCAAACAACTGACCCAATCCTTGCTACCCCTACCACCTGTTCCCCCCCCACTGCAGATGCCCCTAACCATGGAGTCCCCAACAATCATGACCTTATCCTCAACCTTGCCTACAATGGAACCACTCTCTGCCTGTACCCCTGCCTCCTTACCCTTCCTTCATCATGCTTTCTCAATCCCTAGAAGCTTCTTTCCAACCACTGGGCCACTCGTATCAATTCCCGCTGCAGGACCCCTCTGGTGGCATCCACCCGGACCATGATCATTAGACTCTGTGGCCCCAGCACCCCCTCATCCTTTAGCTTCCTGTGCCCCCTGTCAGTGCTTAGCACCTTATCCTGTGCCTGCGTGGACACCACCTGTGATATGTCTGTTGTCACGTCCAATCCCTGTTGTGGAGCCATACCTGCACCCCTGGGAGTGACTTCCCTTTTCGATCCTCCAACTCCTTGCACTCCTCGATCCCCTGCACCCCCATCTGGTTAGGTTTGATCTGAGGTGTCCCCTGCTTTCCACTGTCAGCCTTCTGAACCCCCTTAAATGACTCCCTAATTCCCCTATCTATGGAGGACTTCCTGCTTCCCCATCACACTCACCCTCCATGCATTCCTGGCCATCTCCTGTTTCCAGCCCATGCTTCTCCCCCTTGTCCTGCCCCAACCCAGTTTCAACCTCTTTCCTAGCCTTCCTTAAAAGTCGTGGTGAGAATGATCTGTTTTAAAGCTCTAATCCTGACCTCTTGCTAGCACCTGTCCACGCTCCCTGGTCATTTACCTCCAACCATCTGCCAACAGCTGTCACACCTCCTGCATTTTGCCTCACCCCTACTGGGGCCCTATTTTGCACCTTGCATTCCATCCCCCCCCACCCTCGATACTTCATGTGTCTCTGATCCCTGGGGTGGCTGCTGGACCTGATTGGCATGCTGCATTTCTCCCTACCCTGATCCCCACCTCCCCTGCCTGGATAGCCTTGGTATCCCCAGCCCACCATCTAGGAGGAGGACACTGACCATACGTATCAGATAAATATTGTTATTTTGTTTACCCAACACTGTTTGTCATACAGTAGTTCGCAAAGAGCTGCAGGTCCATTGAGAGCCCATTGCTGTTCTTGTTTTACGGGTACAAATGGCTGCTATATAAGGCACAGGCTTAGAAATGAACCTTGTGCTTTAGAAAGGAGGCTATTGGCTGGGGAAAAGGATGGGCATTAAGGTTACAACTCCAAGGAACACCACTCAACCAATTTGCCAAGACTTGAGAGACTCAAGCCATTTTTCATTTTCTTACTTCGTGTACTTTGCAGAATTTCTAATGCCTGCATTAATATAGCATTTTTTGTTTTGCAACAAGTACTGCATCTACTGTATGTATATGTTCTGGGGTGCCATATGCTTGAAGGAAAAGTAAGGAGCGGCAGACCTAGAGACCCAAGTTTGAATCCCACAGTCCCCACAGGGAGGAGATGGACAGGGTTCTACTGGAAGCCATCCATAAGATGGCAACTAAGAGGAAGTGCTCCAGGTGGGAGACATACAATCTGCCAGATGTGGACCAGAGCATCCTGGCTGCAACTTTAGCAAGGATTAAGGATATCCTGGTCTTTCTGCAGGTGGCATTCATTAGGTACAGTAATTAGTAAATGAGCCGACTCATGAGGGAACAATTTTTACCTAGTACTCACCAATGGGGACAGTGTTGCAGATGTCACATTGGATGGCCACCTGGGGACCAGTATCACTGAACTGTGTGGTTCAGTATAAGAATGGGTGGAGTCTCTATAAAACTTTTAAAGTATATTTAATTCCCTTGTTACTTCAACTGTACAGCTGCTGGAGTTCCCACCCTGATTTTGATCGCTCGCTATTTGAGGCGAGAATAATTCTTTTACCTAAACCGGGGAAGGACCCATCAATGATCAGCAACTATAGACCCATTTCACTCTTAAATACAGATATTAAAATATATGCCAAAATATTGGCTAATAGACCGGTGTGTGTGTGGAAAAGTTTATTGACTCCCGAACAGGCAGGTTTTGTTGCAGGATGCACCTCAGCGGATCATTTTAGAAAATTATTTCATTTAATTTCTGCATCCAGGACTCCAGAGTTAGAGGCAGCTCTGGTGTCCCTGGATGCAGAAAAAGCTTTTGACAGAGTGGAATGGTACTATATGTTTGTGACATTGCAAAAATTCTGCATTCCGCAACCCTTTATTAATCAAATTTGTGTTTTGTATTCTTGTCCATCAGCTACAATTCAATGTAATAACCTTATTTCCGACATATTCCCTTTATGCCGAGGCACCCGCCAGGGTTGCCCCTTTTCTTCTTATTTATTTAATCTTTACATAGAGCCTTTAGCTAGAGTTTTAAAATTGGATAAAGCAATAATGGGTATCCATGTGGAACATCTCAAATGTAAGTTATCCCTTTTTGCTGATGATTTACTTATTCATATTTTGAATAGCAGACACTCTCTCCCTCGAGTCTTACAAATTATTTCTCACTTCAGTATTTTTTCAGGTTATAAGCTCAACAGAAATAAAACTATAGTTTATCCGTTATCCCCTCTCCTAACCAAGGATTGGAGCGTAACCATGGCTTTACGGTGGGAAAATGAATATTTAACCTATCTTGGTATTAAGATATCTAGGGACCTTGCTAATCTTAAAGACCTTAATTTAGCCCCATTACTAAAAACTACTAAGGAAGATTTGGCGAGGTGGAATAAGCTACCACTATCCTTTTGTGGCCGGGCTAATATTCTCAAAATGTCAATTTTGCCCAGATTTGTTTATCCTCTATGCAATCTTAATATTTATCTTCCAAATTCTTTCTTTTTGTCCCTTTCTAGGCTCTGCTCTGATTTTCTCTGGAAAGGTAAAGCTCCACGTCGGGCTTATGCCAAGCTTACTCGCTCTAAAATGTTGGGGGGCTCCAATTACCCAATTTTTATGTCTATTATCTAGCTATCCATGCTAGTAGATTTTTGCATTGGCTCTCTGCCACGGCTTCTCTATCAAGCACCCTCCCGGCTGCTTTTAGATTGGCTGCAGGCAAATTCTTGCAGGATAGATCTAGAAGCTTTCTTATATACTCCATGGTCCAATGCTCTAATGAAGGTGAGGAGCTCTCCCCTCGGCTGGGATATGAAAGCTTTACAACAACTTTGTTTTTTGCTTCAAAAATCTAACCTAAAAGATTTAAGGCAACCCCTATTAAACAATCCAAACTTACAGATAGGCAAGAATCCAATTCGAACCTTTCCAGGCAACTTTCCCAATAAACTATACTTAGCAAATTTTGTTTCGGTCAAGTCAATTTTGTCTATTTCAGAACTACAAATAAAACTTGGAGTGGCCCATAAGAGTTGGTTTCGATTGTATCAAATACGTCAATGTATCTATCATTTCTTGGGGAAACCTCCATGGTCAGAGGGGGCCGGAACCATACTAAATAACCTTTGGATAGTATCTAAGGGCCGGAAAGCAATAGCTAAGTTATATAAATCAATCTTGACCCACACCATGTCTAAGTTTACCCCATAGCTTATTACTGGAAAAACAATTATAATAAAGTTTTTTCGGTTAAAACCTGGGAAAAGATTTGGATAGACATTTACTCCTTAATTAAACAAGACCGTTTAAGAACTATCCAATTTAATATTCTTCATAATCTGTATTATACGCCCGCTAAGTTACTTCGGATTAAAAAACTACCCTCAGCTGAATGTGGGGATTATGGTTTTGAATTTGCTACCCTATTTCACAAACTATGGGCATGTCCTAAAATTGCTAAACTATGGAACTCAGTCAAACAATGGGTGGCACCACACTTTAATATTGCAGCTTATTTTAATGAGGATACATGCCTGTTAGGTATGTACTGACTGATCCCTACACATTTTCAAAAAGCGCAAGTAGCCATGGTTGCTATGGTCACTAAGCTGCTAATACTTCGACACTGGAAAGATGATTGGGAACCCTCATTTAAGGAATGGTGGGCAGAACTTCTCACTGCTTTAAATGCAGAGAGATGTGTAGCCTGGTTTTTCCACACCAGTGAGAAGTTTCAGAATTGCTGGGGTGATTTTCTTTTAGGCCTTAAAGACAAATTTGGCTATTAATGCAAAGCTCAGTCATTTTATTTTTTTCCCCCTTTTAGTCTCTTTAAAGATGACCTCTGGGTCAAAGTTTTTAATGATAAACCCTATTTCCCAGGTTAGGTTATGGGTCCTGATACATCTTTCCTATCCTTTTCTATCCCTTACTCTCTCCCCTTCTGTATCTTAATATTCTCTTGGTAATATTTCTTCTTGATATGCCTTCCTCCTCCCTCCCCATGGTATAGCTCTTTTCCAGCTAACGAGGCTAGGGCTGTGCCTTTGTCTTATATTAATAATTATTAGGGTTGGGGTAGGGCCTTCGTGGTCAGTACACTATTAGTTACCCCTATAATTGGGGTTGTTGAGGGGACTGCTGCGGGTTGGGTGGGAAGGAGGGTTGGGTTTGTGTCGCTCCATGTTTACTTTCCTTTGTTTTTTGAGTTCTATGTAATTTTGCTTTTCTGCTGTATATTTATCAGGTGATTATCCACTTAAGACAAGTGCTGGTTTATGACTTGTGTTATTTATGTATTTTTGTACTTTAAAAAAAAATAAAGTTACTTGCAAAAAAAAAATGGGTGGAGTCGAACCACACAAAGGCAATTTTCCTGGAATTCACAAGGTCAGACTTTACTAAATGGGGGATTGCCTCAGGAATGCCCTGGCAGGGAGGGGGACTAGGGAGGAGTAGAAGAACAGTGGGCAAAATTAAAAGGCACTATAGTGAAGGCTACAAACCTCTGCTAGACAAGTAAACAAAAGCAAGAGGAAAAAAAGATCACTATGGTTTTCAAAGGCAGTGTTGGGGAAGGTTATGGCAAACATTTTAACATTCAGGAGGGTCTCTATTAGTTGAGTAGTGGCTTTCATTTTCTATCAAAGGTTGCTTAACTGTCTATAAAACCATTTTGAAAACAAGCCCCATATCATACATGGGGCGTGCCCCGTGTCCTCTCTGAAGACATCACATAATGTCAGAGCATGGAGACAGAGCAGGCAGACTGGAAAGTGGAAAGGGATTGGCCGGTCAGCAGTTTTCCAGAGTTACCATCCCTTCCCTCCCGTACAGGACAGCAGTAAATGTTATACTTTCTGGCAGGACGGGCTTAATGAAGCCCAATACAGAATGCCACACCTTAACTTTAAATGGCAACGACTGATCATGATTAAACATGAGAAATTATGCAAATTAATTGTAGCAGAGACGCCAATGAGAGCCAGGTATGTCCTCATGATTAACCATGGGCAAATATTACAAGCCTATTTATTATGTTGTCCTGTGCATGCACAAGAAACATATTGTGGAAACTTGGGAATTGCAGGTTTTGGAGGAGGGGTTGCGTTGTCACCAGTGGTGCCACTGCTTTTTGTAGCTGGGCTCTGTGGCATGAATTAGATTGCACACTGTCTATGACAGCAGTGCAAAAGCCTGCCACCAACTTAAAACAATTTTGCTGCTGCAATGAGGGAGCAACCCATCATTGCAGGGCATGGCTTATTTAGTGTAACATTTCAATAAATTTGACAGGCTTGCTGCCCACTGCTCACAGTCCCTAGGAAGCCAACTTCAGGGGTGCCCAATCCCCCTGTCAGCATATGTGGCCCCTTTAGTGTTGTGGTGTGTGAGGGTGTGCCCAATCCCCCTTGGCAACATGCCCCCAACACACAGACATGTTTGCCAATGGGGGTGCCCAATCTCTCTGCCGGCACGTTAACCACCCCCCATCAAGCAAGCATTTCCCTGGTGTGGCCCTACCCCAATTGTGTGCCACACTTGGAGCCCACCCCAGTGTGGCCAAAACCTGTGAAAAACAGAAAAAGTTCCATGGTGATGTTTTCTTTTCTCCTCCTGTTACCTGCAACAAAGGAAACTGTCCCTCGCCATCGGAACCCATCCACCAGCCCACACCCACACTCTGTTCACCTGCCTCCCCAACCTCCACCCCATAGTTACTTCTGGAGTTCGGCGTGGGGATCTTTGGTGGACCGGGAACATGTCTTCACCCTTCAAAGCTGACCACGAACTGAAGAAATACCGGTAAGCAGTATAATGATATCAATGGGGGGGTCTACTTAGGTGGATATCTCGTTTCAAAAAGGACATCAAAACCTGCCATCTTTGTTCCAGTCAGAACCTCATGCCTGAACCTAAGGGAATTCATAAATGATTCCTAACTGATATGTTAATACTGAGATGTTCTCACTGTTGATTCCCCTTTGATGATGATTCCCCATTAAACATCTGAGCTAAAAACAAACAGAAATGACTCAACATAGCACATCTGCAGGAATGTCACCTGGGTTAGGAGAAGCAAGCCCCACTCTTTTAAACAGCAGAACTTAATAAGATGCAGAACGGAATATTTTTATTTGTAAAACTTTAGTAAAAAATGAACAGATTTTTGAGGGAGATTAAGATGGTGGGGGTAATCTGAAGATATAGACTTCGACCTTAATGGCAGATAAGGACTGGTTGGCCCACCTAGACTGCTCATTTAAATATCCACCACCTCATTAACAGCAAAAATGTGAATGAAACAGCTTTAGGACAAAGGTAAGTTCATTACAATTACATTTCTTGGGTGTGTGGGCGAGGGGGGGTCTGCTATAGCCTCTCTAACTTGTACGGTGTGCAGATCTTTGGCTAAAACCATGGCTAAGTCTGTTATTATCACCACCATATAGAAATGCATTAGTATACTTTATTCATTAGATGCATTTTAGGATACTGAATAAAGCCATACATTTCAAAAATAGTTATCTAAATATTTTTAGTGGGGGGGGGGGGGGGGAGCTATAAATTGCATTAAGTACTAGCTGCTTTTCCTGCATGATTTGGCTCTGTTGGACCATCCTGGAACTTCCTTCATCAAGTCTCTTAAAACACTATGCATATAAGCTTATTGGTTAACATATATTTTAATTCTCATTTTTTACAGGTGAACATGGCACCACTGGCTCTAACTACAGTATTGCATGCCTTTGTACACGTTAATTCTCCATATATTTTCAGCAGTTGTGGCACCCGATGTAAACTGATGCAGGCCATTAGTATACATATGTTTGGAAAATGTTGACCTACAGTATGCTGAAGATCTCGCTCCCAAAAATACTCCCTGTAGCAGAGATCTCCAAGCTGTAATGTGTCTGTCCACTGGGTTGCACCAAACTCCCATTTTGAGAGCTATGCTCTATTTAAGATGCATACCTGAAACATTAAAAACAGTGGGAATGTTCCAGACTCAGGAAACATGAGTGTTGTTTGTCTTCATTTTATTCAGAGTGACAATCAGTTGTGCATATTATGCAAATAAAACATTGTGATGTCAAATTCTTTTTTTTTTATTTTAATTTTTATTAGTTTTTTATTAACAAAGTTTTTACAAGATGGGTAACATTTGGGCAACCAAGAGGATCAGCACAAGTGCGGTAAATACAATCACTTGAATCAGTTATCAGTCACATAGATTCCAGATATCACAGGGATAAGATAAAACTTGTGTTAGAAGTGAAACCTGTACTCCATCCCTCCCACACCACTGTTACACGAGGCCCCTGCACCCTAATTGATACCCTCGGGATACACCGTAGACAGCTAATGTTTAGGCATAGGCTATACTAATACATAGGGCTAAGGGCATCTACCGTACAAGAGTAGATGTCAGGATATAAATGCATATTGTTGTAATCCACCTTGCTTGCTACTGCACACATATTATACCATGTATCTTCTGTCTATTTCTTACTTGTCAGATGCCAAGACACCTGTCCTTGAAGTAATTATAATATGTAAGGCAACATTGCCATCCTTTGGTGATGTGCACCACTACACCTTGTTATGTAAGACTCTGTATAAGAACTTCTTTGTTCTAAAACTGATGACTTTACAGAATTATATAATGTTATCTTGGACCGGGGAGCCACCTCTATTTTAGCCAATAGGGCTCATCTCTGTAACTAGAAATGTTTCTATCTTTTAGTAACCATAGTAATTATCACAGGTATATAATGTTATGCACAGGCTTTACACCTTGGAGACCCGAGAGATCCCAAGAGACTACAGAGAAACCTCGAGGTGTAGGGAATGCTTAGCATTGGCTCCCGGTTCATATTGATAAGAACTGCTTGGGGGAACTGTGATTTATCCCTTTTGTAGTAATAAACTTGTTTATTACTCGAATGCAACTTGTTTGTGATTATTTGCATTCCCAATATCGTCAAGAATCTGAAAGTGAGGTTTAGACCTCTTACAAATTGGCGACCGTGTGCAGGCGATATTTGGTGTTTGCAAGTTTTCACTTGTTGCTGTAAATTTTCCCTTCCCCACGGGGACTGCAGGTGTACATTCCCGTATCACCTCTCCGCTTTCCTACCAGTTTGTAGATACTTGCAAAGTCTGGCTGACTTTTTAGGTGTGGTTGATGCCGCCTCGACCCACTCCATAGCAGCTTTGAATTGCAAGCTTCACAAGTTATACAGTCAGCTCGGCTGTGTTTAGTACCGTGTTGTGGATCGATACACAACACGCTGTCTTTTTCACAGTTTGAATTTTCGCTCCTCCCACATAATGGCCACAGTATCAGATATCTGTGCAGAACTGAGACCGATGTCTCTAATTTCCTTACCTCCCATGGAGGATGGCTGACTTGCGTGGGACGCAAGTCAATCTGACAACCCTGTACTTGGGATTTCAACTCAGTATGCAGAGATGCATAATCAACCAATAAGCTGCTATGCGCTAAAGGGTTGATGGTCGCCGCTCTCTACGCTGCTTTGGAAGCCTCCTGCGAGGTTCCACACCCTGATCTGCAGATCGCATCTCTTAAGCAAGAGATGGGTTTACAGGAAACTGAATGTGTTAGAATACAGCAGAACTTGGAGTCAGAGCTCCAATCTCTGTGAAATGAAAAGGATTCACTATTGCATCATTCAGCACAGGCTGGTGAACAAGAAATGTGTACTCTGAAACAGGAGTGTGAAAGTTTGAGACAGGATAAGAGTCAGGTTGTGCAGATGAATGATTTGTTGAGTGCTGCGAATGCACAGCTGAGTGATGAAATGGGTGAGTTTCAGGACGAGATCAACCAGGTACGTAATGATTTAGAAATAGCCTATGGGGACAATCGCGAATTGAGCGCCGCATACCGTGTTTTGCAAAAGCAGAAGCAGGATCAGGTTGATATGGATGTTGCAAGTGTGAATCATGATGAATGTAGAGCTAAGATGGATAAACTGTGCCATCAGCGAGAGGTTTTGGCTGGCCATGTTAAGGCAATGGGAGGCGTAGCCCCTGCCTTTCACTCATCATCAGAAGGGGAGTTATCTGATGATGACGTCTCACAGTACAATGCCCAGTCACACCCCTACTATGGCCCAGATTCCCCACCCAGCCATCCACAGTATGGCTGGTCCCCGCCCACTACTCCTCAGGTCACACGTCGATGACATCATGATGCTCATCATGGCAAACGCCATCATGGCAGCGCCCATGATGGGGGGGAGCAGACCCAAGCCTAGTCCTGACGGCGTCCCCGGTAGCCATTATTAGTGTGGAGGACAGGCAAGAGATTGAAACCATGATTGATAGAGCATTAGGTAATGTTCCTCTTCCTAAAAGAAGTATGAAAGCCATTAAAAGTCAGATCTGACAAATTTTTCAAGAAGCTGGCACTCAGGAAGGTATTGTCCGTACTGCAGCTGAAGCTGCAGCTCATGCAGCATTAGACTGTGTGCGAGACGCGTTACCTTTGCCTGATCGACCACCGACTAATCCCCTACAAATGGCCTACTCTGTCCAGCAAATTGCTGACAGTATCAGTCGGATGAGCCCGTCCGACAATCTCAGTTGTCACTTGGAAAAGGTATGCTCCAAATGCGAGATGCTCAGCCTCGCCACAGAATATCAGGTCCAGATACTACGCCAGACCATCGATCCTGGTTTATGGGCCAAACTCTCCGCAGTAGTTCGCCAGGATGGGAACGCTACCTTTGATGAAGTTGCAGCTGAGCTCATCTCCGCTCATAGCCCAGGTGTGGTAGGAGTGATGCTGGCGTACCCAGTGAAGCAAAATGCTAAAGAAAGACCAGCGACCTACCACCAGAGACCCTGGATGGCCTACCAAGCAGGGAAGCATCTGGCACAAGAAGCTGCGGATGTTGAACTTATTGAATATAAGACCTTGTTCCTTAGGAACATGATCCCAGCTGTAAGAGAAAATGTAGAGCCAACCACTTACCCAAATACGGATAGGTTTGCCGATATTCTTCGGAAAACCAAGAGGGTGTATCAACTATACATCTGTGATTTGGGTTCCGGTTCCAAGAAGGTTGCTGCCATGGAACCCGCCTCCGGGACCGCGACACACTATACTGTGAAAGGGCAGGCCCAGCTACAGCAACCCAAACATTTATCGGCCCCTCCAGCTAGCAACCAACAAAACCCCCAACAGGGCCAACAACAACAACAGTGGGGTTGGAACCGGAATTGGCCTAAAAACAGAAGGCATAAGGGCAGAGGAAAACCATTACAGACAGCGGATCCCTCATACAAGGAGATAGCTGAAGAAAAACCAAAATTTCGAGAGCTCCTGGGGCAAGTACGCTCCGTAGAGGATGCTGTTCCCACACAGACCCTTGCGGCAGTACAACCGGTGACCCATGCCTCTACTGGTCACGGAGACACTGGAAGTATGAGCTCTCAGACCCATACAAACCTGAACCCAGAAGCTCCTCCCTACATTGCATCAGTACAGCACTGTGAAGTCATTCATGCAAGTCAGACCCAACCTCTACATGCCTCCGGCAATACAGATTGACAATTACACGCCCCAGTCCGTATTGTAAACAAGCTGGTCTTGGATACAAACAGAAGGCCCTGCACCGAGGCCGAGGTCAGGGGCCACCAACTAATTGTCTTATTAGATACAGGTGAAGCTGTATCTGTGTTACATGATGAACACCAGGACATGTCCCCTTGGTCTACCGGACGGAAGACCAATATGTCAGGAGTTGATGGTACTAGGCTGCCTGCATACCATTCTCTACCCTTACCGGTAGAGCTAGGCCATTTGAAGGCCTCACACGCTTTCCAACTAATGGTATTGCATGATCATCCTAGTATCATAGGGATTGATTTCCTTGCACCACACGGCTGTGTGGTGGATCTAGCTAACATGCTGCTGATACAGATCCAGGGTCAATACCACATTGTTTTAATTCCTGACTCACATGCTGTGGCAACGATATCTATCAACAATAAAGAGTATGACATCATAGATTTGTTCAAGAACCATGAACTTTTTTCAAAACTCCTACCTATTCTGCAACGACATTTGGAAGCGTTTGCAGTTAACAAGCATGACTGTGGCAGAATGCATACCGTTATTGAGGTGCCAGGCCCAGCACATGAAAGACAAAGGCAATACCCCTTTCCCACTGAAGCCTTACCCTCTCTCCGAGAAAAGATCAAGTCACTCTTTAAACAAGGAGTAATTAGAACTTGTGTTTCCATTGCAAACTCTCCTGTTTGGCCCGTGAAGAAACCCACAGGTACCTGGAGACTTACTATTGACTACAGGAAACTGAATTAGGTCACTCCCAGTTGCTCCTCAACTGTGGCCTCGGCACCAGATGTGCTTCGACTTTTAACACTGAATCAGAAATGGTTCAGTGCCCTGGACATCTCCAATGGCTTTTGGTCATTACCATTGGCCCTCAAGAGTCAATATAAGTTTGCCTTCACATTTGAAGGATGACAATACACGTGGACTTGCTTGCTACAGGGATTCCATAACAGTCCATCCCTCTTCCATCTCCACATGATGGACACCCTACAGAGTTCCTCAGCCCCCCAATGTCTCTTACAGTATGTAGATGACCTGTTGTTGGCCACGGCCATGCAGGAACAACATCTGGATCTCTTGGATGAACTACTGACTCTCATTCAGAGAGCAGGCCTGAAATGTAACCCAGCAAAAGCACAATTATGTCAGAAAGAAGTACTCTTTCTGGGTCTGAAAATAACTGACCAAGGCCAGAGCCCTACTTGGAAGAAGATTCAGGGATTACAAGACTTTCCATTACCTACCAGTTTGGCAACTCTTCGAAGGTTTCTAGGTATGGTAAACTATTTGATAGATTTTATTTGTGATTTTGCTCAGAAAGCCACTCCTCTGTACGATCTACTCAAAAAGGATGTTCCATAGAATTGGGGTCCTGCTCACACCCAGGCTGTGATGTCACTGAAGCAGGCTCTGGCCTCCGCCCCAGCACTGGTTAACCCCAATCCAGCCTTACCATTCTATCTGGAGTGTGCCACCTCTGACATTGCCATGTCAGCAGTGCTGGCCCAGAAGGTGCATGGCACCTTGAAACCTATTGCATATTCATCACAGTTCTTAACCCCAGTAGAACAGAAGTATGGCCTTTGTGAAAGGAACCTTCTAGCCACCTACTGGGCTGTCAAGCACTTCCTGTATATCATTGGGTACTCACCGCTGATTCTCAACACTAATCACATGCCAACTACCTTTCTGCTCTCACATAGAGTGAAGGATGGGTCAGTCTCTAACACTAGGCTGACACATTGGTCACTTCTCCTCCAGGATAGAGATATCCAGGTTCACCAGACCAAAGTCCCGTCTCTGCTAGCTCATGGTCTCCTTTTTCAGGGAGAACCCCATGACTGTACACTGCAGTCACCCGACCTCCCAGGTCCAGGCCCTTTCCTCTCTACCACACCAGAGATACTTGAGAGTACCTCTTTGTGCCGTATTTTTACTGATGGTTCAGCATCATACTGTCAGGGAGAACAGATTGCAGGGATAGGTATTCTGGTAGTTTATCCTCATGAGAACACTGTCAGGATATCTAAACGCTGTAGTGTGGCTTCATCACAGTATGCAGAGATGGCAGCGGTGGCCTGTGCACTTGAGTTTATCCAACATGGAACTCAGGATACCATCATTTTTACAGACTCTAATTGGGTTTGCTGCTCCTTTACAGAATTTCTCCCTTTCTGGCTGAAGAACCCCTTCCTCTCCTCTGATGGCAGTCCAGTGAAATACAAAGAATTGGTAATTTACATACATGCACTGGCACAGAAATATACACACAAACTTTATGTGCACAAGGTTAAAGCCCATTCTCTTCATGATCCCTATCATGCATTCAATGACACAGCAGACACCCTTGCCAAGAAAGGGGCCCGAGGGGGGGGTGTCTGGATGATGGACCATCCAGAAGCCAATGCAGCAGTACATGTTGCAGCTCTTAAAAATAAATCTGAGTCTTTTTCTCCCCTGGACCTCTCAGCAGCCCAACATTTGGACACTGAACTCAAAGAGGTGTTCAGATTCCTTGATAAAGGTACTGAAGAAAGACGTCCTACACATAACCCATATCGCAGGCATGAAGGTAAGTTACACTTATCCCCTGACGACAAACTCATTTGGTTCCAACCAGAGGACACTACCACCAAATTGTGGGTAGTCCCCAGACATTTGAGATCTGAATTTTGCACTAAGTACATGATACTTCTTACTGGTGGACACCAAGGAGCAGAAAATACCTCCAACGCTCAAGACCACCGCCTGGTGGCCTGGTATAACCAAAGATGTTAAACAATACATGGACAATTGCCTTGTTTGTGCACAAAAAAATCCCATACCTACAAAATGAAATGCCAAACTTTTACCACAGAGACACTCTGGCCCTTGGCATGCCATCCAAATTGATTTTATTGGTCCTTTGACCAACACCAGTAGAAACAACAAATACGCTCTTGTGGTAACTGACTTATTCCCTAAGTGAGTTGAGGCTTTCCCCACTAAGACATGCACCATAAAGACAACTGCCAAAATCCTGGTAGAACAGATTTTCTCCAGGTGGGGCCTGCCTCTCAAGGTAGACTCCAACAAAGGAACCAGTTTTACAGGTGAGTTGATGAAAGAGTTCCTTGAACTCCTTGGGGTTCAGCAAAAGTTCCACATACCTTATCACCCTCAATCCTCAGGTCAAGTAGAAAGAGTCAACAGATGGATTAAGCAAATGCTTTCCAAATTCATTGAGGACAATCCCAAAACTTGGAATTCCCTATTGCCTTTACTCCTTATGGCAATTAGGGGCACACCCTCAGCCACTACCCAGCTGACACCCTTTGAGGTGATGACTGGAAGACAGATGAGATTACCTGAACAGTTGCTGTTTGACCTGCACCCCCCCCAACGCAGACCATGTGTCTGTGGATCAGTATGTGGAAAAGCTTAGAAAAGACCTCATACACATACACTTGTATGCTGCAAACTGCATGGGTAAAGCCCAGCAACAGTCCAAAATACAATTTGACAAACACGCACAAGAAGTGGATTGGCAGGTTGGAGATCAGGTAATGGTACTTCGATTTGCACATCCCACCCACTCCTTCTCCAACAAGTGGGAAGGCCCTTACCCTATCGTCAACAAGCTCAGTCTGGCAGTCTATCAGGTTAGACTCCTCCACAACAACAAATTGACTGACAAATGGTTGCATGCAAACCAGTTGAAACTGTACAAAGGAACTTAAACTTACTTTTCCCAACCCCATTGGGCGGAATTGTACTAATATACTAATCTTTGATCTTCCTTTTCAGATACACTGACAAGATGACTATCTTGTTCCTATATCTCCTCCTTGCAGGAGTGATCCCTTGCGCCCAAGGCACAGTACCGGACTTCCTTCGACAACTGGATCCTCCAGCACCCCCTACAGAGGGAGTTTCCATCAAAATACCAGATATTATGATTACTGTCCAGGAAGGTTCCGATGCATACCTCACTGCCTCGGTTGTTGCTCCCGACAAATCTACCCTTCAAATTGAGTGGCAAACTACATCACAAGGACAAATTCTCCCCGTGGCCAAACTCTCCAAGGGAACTTTTCAGGGTTGGCCCAACACTAAATTATCCCCAAATGGTTCACTGTCCTTGTTACAAACTTCATTAAGACATTCTGGTTTGTACAACATAACTGCTTTAATTGATCCTTCTTATTGTAACTCTTTCTCCAAAGATTCTGCTTGCAGATTCTGTGCTGTACATCACATGGCCTCTGCTGCCATGTATCTCTCTGTTTTACCGCCCACTGAAAAACAACTTTTGGAATGTCCAAAACATAACCCTGGTCCCTGTAGTGGTCTCGCAGCCACTGCCCTCCCAGGTTCTTTGATTAATAATTTACAGCTTATGCATATACCTGTTTTGTTTAACCTTACTTACTGGAACATGAAAGAATTTGGTATGTGTCACAATACTAACACATCTGCATTTTATAGTACATTATTGCTTGATAGTTTAGCTGCATTTCAGATTCATACTAAGGATCCTTTTACTGGGGTTTATTCTACTGAGCATAGAGGTAATTTTAGGAGGAAAACCCCTCCTGGTACTCTCAATCATAAACGTACTAAACGTGAAGTTGACAGTTCTGATGTTACAGGTGCTACAGGTACTGTCACAGGTCTTTTTGGTACTGCTATGTCCATTTGAAATAAAGCAGACATTGCTGCTATCAAAAGTCATTCTGCTAAGTTCTCCACTGGTTTGGTTAATAATGTTTTACCACCATTATTGCATGGTGTGGATGGCCTTAGTCAGGAAGAAAGATACACTGTATACAACATGCACAACATTGCTAAAGCATTCACTGACTCAAAAGACAAGATTAACGCACTCATACAACAGAATAATAGAGAAGCTGAAAAACAATATATTGGTAGGGAAATACTTTGCTCTGCTTATGGCTCATACATCCTCACTACCATAAACAACCTCTTCCTTGATTTAGAAACTGGAAGAATCCCTGACATAATACATGATAGACGCATCTCCAAATGGTATTGTCCTAAATGTAAACTTTCAACTTGTGTTTCCTTGTGTATGCAACAGACTTTGTCTATTCCTCTCTCCACAGTGAGAAATTTGGGGTTTGTGACCAGGCACCCTAACACTGGTCCTTGTTTTTCTACTAAGAAATGTTCCATAACAGATACCATGTTTGTCTCTTTTACTGTCTCCTTACCATGTTTTGATCCCACTACAGTTTTGTTCGATAAGCTTGCACTGGCACACTCAATAGGGCATTTGGATGAAGACATCTACAGAGAACGCCTGGATCTACCACCTCTACTGGTCTACCACTCCTTCTTGGATGCTGGGGTGGAATTGCACACGGACTGCTGTGCGAAAAAGCAATACATCTACTTGTGCTGATGTGATGTGTTTGATGTCATACGCCCTGTTTGTGACTATTCTCCGGACAGCATTGATTGGACTTTCACTATGGATGATGACATCACTGAGAATGGCACCAACTCTTTTGAATCAACTTTGTCACCTGATCAGCTCTACCAGTCCTATCGTGAGGAAGCTCATCGCCTGTCAACATGGATTTCGAAGACGACCTACACATGGCCTGTCCAGTTGCAAAAATGGAGACTACCTACTGTACACTCATAGTATAACTCTGATGGAGAGTATTGTATTGTTACAAATTACAAGTCTTATACATGTGGTTCTGTTACTTGTCCAATTGATTACCCCAACTTCTGTTTTGTTCCCCATCAGAAGACTGTTATTGGACATACCGTTATAACCCCCGTCCCCCTTTTGGATGCAGATATTATTGATGGTGACCCAGATTATTTACTCACACTCTCAGAATACTACCATACTTTAACGTACACATAGATCTGCTTACACTCACACTGAAATCCCTTTTAGATAGAAAGGATACACACCTCATCCACATCAGCAATAATATAACCAAAGCCAATATAGCTGTTCTTGATCTGATCAATGATGGAGATATGAATAATGCATTGACTAACACCTGGTTAGAGATCACTTTTAAAGGTTTTGTTATAATACAAGCATTTTTTAATATTTACTTTGATTATTATGCTTTGCTGCCTATGATGTACACTACGCCAACACCATGAGCAGCTTGAGTTCCTTTACAAGGCTCGCGCATCAGGCTTGTAAACGACCACTGCTCCTGTCCATTCGCTGGATTTGCCTGTGTTGCCCTTAGAGGCAACAAGGGGGGGAATTGTTACACGAGGTCCCTGCACCCTAATTGATACCTTCAGGGGTACACCGTAGACAGCTAATGTTTAGGCATAGGCTATACTAATACATAGGGCTAAGGGCATCTACCGTACAAGAGTAGATGTCAGGATATAAATGCATATTGTTGTAATCCACTTTGCTTGCTAATGCACACATATTATACCATGTATCTTCTGTCTATTTCTTACTTGTCAGATGCCAAGACACCTGTCCTTGAAGTAATTATAATATGTAAGGCAACATTGCCATCCTTTGGTGATGTGCACCACTACACCTTGTTATGTAAGACTCTGTATAAGAACTTCTTTGTTCTAAAACTGATGACTTTACAGAATTATGTAATGTTATCTTGGACCAGGGAGCCACCTCTAATTTAGCCAATAGGGCTCATCTCTGTAACTAGAAATGTTTCTATCTTTTAGTAACCATAGTAATTATCACAGGTATATAATGTTATGCACAGGGTTTACACCTTGGAGACCTGAGAGATCCCAAGAGACTACAGAGAAACCTCGAGGTGTAGGGAATGCTTAGCATTGGCTCCCGGTTTGTATTGGTAAGAACTGCTTAGGGCAACTGTGATTTATCCCTTTTGTAGTAATAAACTTGTTTATTACTTGAATGCAACTTGTTTGTGATTATTTGCATTCCCAATATCGTCAAGAATCTGAAAGTGAGGTTTAGATCTCTTACACCACCCATAGCCACCCTCGTGAACCCTCCCTAACCCACCCCATATCAATTATGAGCGGTATTAAGGCCTGATATTTATGGATACCAGGACTAGTTCTTAATTTGATTTTTTAAGGTTTCCATACAGACAACAGTGTGTCTAGAGGACCCCATTTAGCTTGATAAGTGTGTAACCTATGGCCCATTGATGACATATGTTTCTCCAGTTGGAATACAAGCAAAACTTCCTTATGCCATTTCAGAACAGACAAAGGTGCATTATCTATCCAATGTCTCAAAATAATTCATTTAGTAGTGGCAGATATCATTGCCAAGTGTGTTTTTCTAATTCTGGAGGTACTCAATGGGAAAACGTAGAGTAAGCAAGCTTCCGGAATAAACAGAAGATCGAGACCCAGAAGCAAGTCAAGAATTTGTCGAATAGACTGCCAGAAGGTTTGTACTATTGGGCAGGTCCACAACATATGCTATAAGGTTCCGGGAAGATTGCCACATTGTGTGCAATGGGGCGAGGCTACACAACCCAATTTGTAGAGTTTATCAGGGGTAAAGTAAAGGCTATGCATGATAATAAATTGAATTAGATGCAATCTATCTTGCTTAATGAGTTTTTATAAATTTTGTCACAATTTCTTCCAGAAGCCAACTTCACTACTAACAGGTAATACCTGAGACCAGTAACAACATACCCCTTGAGGCAAATTAGTATCCAGTATTTGCAGTGCTTTGTAAACTTTAGAGACCCTATGGGGTTCTCAAACCAGCTGTAAGATCATAGAAAGGTTATCCGAGAGTGGTGGGGACACCACTCCATGTCCCAGATGAGCTGTAATAGCTTCCTTAAGTTGCCTATACTTAAAGGGGGGTACAGGACATGCATTAAACCTGAGCTGAAATGTGGTGAGGGGAACCATTGCACCTTCTAAAAACATGTCTGAAACCTTCTTATGAGCCGGGGGGAGAAAAAATCAGAGCATTCCCAGAAGGTACACCAAATGGGGTAAGATATTTATCTTAACAGTATTTATCCTCCCCCCACAATCAGATAGGCAAGTCACCCCAACTGTTAAGGTCAGTTTTGAGAGTGCTCAGGACATCTGATAGATTAGATTTAAACATGGTGGGTATAACTCTTGCAATTTTGATTCCCAGGTAGGTAAGGGAAGTAGGTTCTCACGAATGTGCATAGTTAGCAATGACCAACTGGGGGGTTCTATTATTAAGTGGGAAGACTTTTGTTTTAGAGAGGTTAAGTTTATAGTGGGATAGCACAGCAAATTTATTGATTTCCTCCAGGAAGGATGGAATACCCTTCTGGGGATCCTCGAGGTGTAAGAGGATATCATCACCATATGCAGAAAGGGTATAACGTGTATCTCCAATTTTAATCCCTTGGAGGTTTGGGGAAACCATCAGTTTCTTAATAAGAGGCTCAAGATAGATATTGAGCAGTAGGGGGGATAGGGGGCATCCCTGATGAGTGCCCCATTGAAGTGGGAAAGGGTCTGATAGTATTTCACTGCACCAAATTTGTGTGGAGGGGGAAGAATACAACTTTACCCATTTAAGGAAGCTGGAGGGGAGACCAAAGTAAGCCATAGTAGCATAAAGAAAGTCCCAGGAGACCCTGTTGAATGCTTTCTCGGTGTCCAGGGAAACAAGAACAGCAGGGAGAGATGAAACCCTGGATGCCAAGAGCAAGTGTAGGACTTTTCCCACATAGTCCACTGACGATCTGCACAATATAAAGACAATTTGTTCTCTGCTGATGAGGGAAGTCAAAAGGGGGCCCAGCCTATTGACCAGTATTTTGGCAAGGATTTTCACATCTGTGTTCATTAATGATATAGGCCAGTAACTTTCAGGGTATAAGGGGTCTTTGCCTGTTTAGGGATGAGGGTGATAAGAGCATTAAGGAAGCTTGCTTCAGAAAGTCCATTGGCGTACCAGTAATTATAAACCTCAACTAGGAAAGGGACCAATTCTGGGAGGCACATTTTGCACAAATTGTTTGACAGGCCATCAGGACTGGGGGATTTATCCAGTGGGAGCTGCTCGACTGCCTTTCTTACTTCCTGAAAATTGATTGGATTACCAAGGGGGTAAACCAAAATGGGGGAAAGGCAAGGGACGTCAATGGAGCTAAGGTACTCCTTCATTGCAGAGTCAGTGAGATGGTCAGATCTGGCTTCAGTATAGAAGTCCACATAGTAAGATCTTAAAATAGCGATAATGTCTGTGGGAGAGGTGACTGTCTCTATCGGACATAATACAGGGTATGAATCGAGAGGTTTCAGCTTGCCTAAGCCTAATTTCTAGCAACTTACTAGCTTTTTCTCCTGTATCTAAGTATTTAATTTTTGTCTATTTCAGAGAGAGTTTAGCTTTCTGGAACATCAAAGCCGAATATTGGGCTTGCAGCCCATGTAGGTTGGCCCAGTTAGCTTTAGGAGATTGGCAGCTGAGAGTGCGTTTCAGATGGTACATGACTTTGACAAGACCATCTTGCTGTTGTCTAAACTGTCATGATTTGGTAACAGACAACCGGAGACATTTCCCCCCAGGGAGCATTTCAGGGCTGCCCAAACCACATCTAATATGGGTACTGAGTTCAGATTGGTCACTAGAAAATTAGTAATATAGTTTTTCATCTGCTGTAGGAAAACTGTCTTTTGAAGCAGTGGGGTGTTTATCCACCAGTGGGTGTCCCTTTTAATTTCAGGAACAAGAAGATATGTAATAGATATTGGCGAGTGGTTGGAAATGACCCTTGGGTGTAAGTCTGCATTTATTATACCAAGTAGGGTGAATGAGCTCAGTAGCATTAAGTCAATTCTGGAGAATATCTTATGTGGGGGTGAAAAAAAAATGCTTTGGTGCTCCACAGGGTGTAGTATTTTTATTTATTTATTTATTTAAGAATTGGATTTACAACCTTTGAGTCAAGGACTCATTTACATAGGCACCTTGTTGCAGGGAGAGCAGACAAGAAAAACAGTGTGAGGTACAACAGAGGTAACATACAGGTGCAGATACATACAACAGTAAGAACACATTACCACTACAATTAACAGACAATGTTGCATAGAGTAGCTACAATTGTATAGAGTAGCAGTCCAGAGGACATTGTTAGGCAATTATGTAGAATAGCAGTCCACCGGACATTGTCAGGCTAGAAGAGTGACACACGAATATCATGCCATCACAGTAATTAGTGTCAGCTTCAGGCATCAAAGAGGAAGTTATGGAGGGCAACTTTGAAGGGGCCAATTTTGGTGAGATTTGTGATGGATGGTGGGAGGGAGTTGAACCATGGGGGGGCACGGTAGTGGAAGGACCTTTGGGTTAATGAGATCTTGGTACAGGGCACCTGGAGGGTGACTTGACTGCAGTCTGGGTGGAAACAACTGGGGATGCACATTGTAAGGATGCGGTGACCCCTGGGGATGATAGGCCTAGTAGGGATTTTTTGGCAAGTAGGCAGGTTTGGTGATACAGGTGTTCATCAAAGGTGAGCAGGTTGGCAGTTGAATAAAGCAGGCAAATATGTGTGTGGTGGGATGCACCAGTCAGGAGCCTGTATGCCTTATTTATTGTGGTCTGAATTTTGGTGAGGGCAGAGTTGTCAGCTGCAGCATAAATAGGTAGGCCGTAGTCTACTAAGGACAAGATGGAGGAGTTGATGGCCAGATGGAGAGCAGTTTGGGGGAGGCAATCTTTATGTTGATAGAGAAGGTCAGTCCAAGAATTTATAGCTGAGGACAAGGTTTTGATGTGAGTGTGGAAGGTAAGAGCTAAGTCAAAGGTGATGCCAAGGTATTTGTAGGATGACACCTGTTTGAAAGGGTGTGGATTGATGGGGAGAATGTAGAGAGAGGTATTTTTGGCCTTGTTCTGGTGGTGAGAAAAGATCATGGATTTGGTCTTCTTGAGGTTAATGACCAGCCTGTGGGCAAGGAACCACTTTTTGGCTTGGCTAAATGTGAGTTGTAGGGATTCCAGTAGTGATGCGGGGTCAGGGTGGGAGGCAATGAGGACAGTGTCATTGGCATAGAGGAGTATACTGCCAGAGCAGGCACTGGGGAGAGTGTTGAGAAAAATGTTGAACAGAACAGGGCCCAGGATGGAACCCTAGGGGACTCCAGAGTGAATGGACCAGGAATTGGATAGGGTATTGTTAACCTTTACGCACTGGGATCAGTTAGAGAGGTAACTGGTGAACTAAGCAAGGTGGCCAGGGGAGAAGCCAAGTTGATGGAGGGAGTCAAGTAGAAGGGGGTTTCTCCAGACATCAAGAAGGTCATCATCCTTCATTAGTTCATGCAAGGCACTTTGCGAGAGAGATAACCCTCGCTTCCTGGTGTCGGATCTGTCTAAATGTGGATATGGGGCAACATTCCAGTCTCCACCTAAAATGATAAGTGTGGGAGGGTTAATGACAATAAGACTTGTCAAATGGATAAAAAATTGAGGGGAATCTTGGTTTGGACTATGAATAGCACCTAAAATGACTTGCTGTGCATCAGGGAGGCATACAGGAGAATGTATCGACCACTAGGGTCCCAGATTTCCTATTCCAATTTGAAGGGGATTTTTTCCCAAATAATATGGCTACCCCCCCAACTGTCTGTAGAGTTCCCAGCTCCGAATGCCTGTGCCACCCAGTGCCGGCACAACAGGGTCACGTCTTCTCATTGAAGGTGTGTCTCCTGAAGGCATGCAATCCCTGCCATTAAGTGAAAAATGGTGCCTAAAGATGACTTGCCTCTTACATCTACCTTGGACACCCTTTACATTCCAGCTTATATTATTATAAGGACCAGTCATAGTCATTAACTCTAGGTGGGAGCAGAAGGTTACCAGATCTGACTAGAATACTATAAAATGTAAAACTCCTGGCTTATAAATCATATTAACTTCTCTGTATATAAATTGCTCTAGCACACTTGCTATCCCCTTCCCACTAGTCCACCTAATGAAATTAGAGAGAAACATAATTGCTATGAGACTTATTCCAAATTATCCACCCCCGATTAACCCTAATAAAAAGAACCCTATAAAAGTTTACAGATACTTTCCCCAGTTCAAATTAACTGCGCCACCAAAAATGCCCGGTGCATGATGTCTTTGTGCAGCTATGAGTCACACCAGAGGAAGCCCTCTTCCCCGCTTGAGCTCTACCCCTGCTCTACGAATAGCAATACTAAGAACTAAACTTAATATTGTTTAGCTTCTAAATAAGTAACCTTTACAAAGAGATACAAAGGAAAATATAATCATCTGCATATAGTCCTGCAAAGTTTAAATAAGCGCCATGAAGAGCACTTCACATGAGGGGCCCACAAGGAAGCTATTTCCACGAGCAACAAAGGGGGTTTTCCTGAGAAATATACCCTCTTTTTCTCTTTTTCGTTTTTCCCTTTTGTTTTAATGTGCCCCGTTGACTAGAGGCTGTTCCAGTGACAGTGCAGAATCAAGGAGCCGTGGTGTGAAACCATGACCCAATATCAATGATAAAGTAAAGTCCTTTGGAGGAAAGAAAAAAAAGGACATCTAGTGTGCCGTTCATCTTGTTCAGAAACCATCTGAAAATCCATAGCCCCCAATAAACCTTGTGGAGTGAAGGATCGGGCAACAGTCTGATAAAAGGTCTGGCAGTCCAGATGTAATTAAAGAGTGAAATGAGAGATACATTCTCCAAAATGGAATAAGATCCAACAAGAGCGATGTGGTAGGCCCCAGCTCATAAATCTAACTATGGGCTCCACTGCAAGGGTCATGTTGCCATAATAATATGTGTGTCAAGGTCCAGATGGTAGTTAATAAACTAAATACTGGCACAAAGCCGCTCCAACCCCTCGATCTGCAGTTAACTGACACAGAGAGACCATAAATGTCATCAAAATCAAACTTATTTAGGCCCCATCAGGAACAAGGAGATTGCATACTCTGGAGGTTCTTCACTTAAAGAGATCTGGCATTAGGTTTCTGAGTTCTTGCAATGCCTGTTCATGCAAGTCAAAAGAGAGCCACTGATCACTGGATTTTATCTGAAGCACTCCCAGGTATCTCACACGAAATGGTGTGCCAGTGGCAATCAGCTTCGAAATGATCAGGTGCAATTCTTGCCTCTTTCCCCTGACTGACTGAGGAAGATCTTGGGTGATTCGAATCCAGCGTCCTTCCCATCAGACATCTTGCAGTTCTCTGACTTTGACAAGCATGTGCTGTTTGTCCAAAAAGTTTAACAGTTTAAAAAATGAGAAGCCTATGTGGGAAGCCGTGGGGTGAAGGTTGGTGCAGGGTGTGGTGCACTCGCTCAATAATGTATGGGGCACCATTCAGAGAAGGCCCTGTGATTTTCTCACACAATTTCTGAAGGAATAAGATGGGCCCGTTGCCTTCTTCTTCTTTTTCTGGGATTCCGATGACCAGAAGATTGTTCCTTCTACTCCTATCCTCAAGATCTTCTAGCTTCTCTTCTAATTTCTTAAGTCTGCGGCAAAATTGTATTGCAGCTTGGTCGTTTTTCTCCTGTTTTTTCTCATGGGATATTAATTTGGTTTCTGAGTCACCCACCCAAATTGTCAGGGAGTGCACTGATGTCTTGCTATGTTGGAGAGCCTTGGGAATGTTGATGATTTTCTCCTGTAGTGGCTGCATGATCTCCAGAAATCTTTCCTCTGACAGAGTGGCCACTGTGTGGGGAAATTTAGGTGTGCAGGCAGGCTGGTGTTTAGATTGCTTATCGGCCTTTTCTTTCTCCAGGGTTGACTGAGGAGAGTGCCTGGGAGGCGCTTTTTTCATTTAGACTTCCATGATGTTTAGTGTTGTTCGAATCCAGAACATTCAGCAATCCGTTAGTATAAGTTGCAGTTTGCTATTTTACGTGAAAAAAGAACGGAAATACTAAATTAGAGAGCAGAGGCGTGGAGCTGTGGAAGGCTGGACTGTTCCTTAAGCTGCTATCACGTCACCTCATGATGTCAAATTCTGATTTTAATGATGACATCTGTGTCAAAACTTTTGAATTTATATTTAGACACAGTATAGCTTAGCATGCCATATTTTCAGCATATATTTGGCATTTCTTCTTTATTACTAAGCACATTTGTAAGAAAACTGCATATCTTCCCTTTTGAGGTTATCAGCTCCTGCTACTTATCTACACCTTCAGCAAAGCACACTGCTGTGTGTGACATCATCATAACTTTAGTCTTTATGTACTGTATGTTAATTTACATTTTCACTGAAGAGTTCTCCTACTTGCATTTTAAAACTATGGTCTAACTTAAGTCCAAAACTCAATAAATTGATTAACCACTACTTCTCCATGATAATATTACAGATTTGATGCCACACGCAGATGATACTGATGTCACTTTGTAGCCAGTCAACAGCACAGCTTAGGTCACACAAAAGCAAAATAAAATACATTTAAGGACCGGTCTATTTACTAATAAAGAATGAAACAGAACCATGTATAGAAAATGCATGCAATATAAGTTAACATGTGTTTAAATAGAAATATTCCTTGATGGTTCCATATCTCTTTAAATGCTGCATTATAGTTTGTCTAATTCTGAGCACATTGTAAAAGGATGGTGGTGGTGGTGGTGGTGATGGTGTGGGGAAGGCGGTTATGGACCCTTTCCTTATTACACATCTTTCACTTGCAATAGTCAAATCTCCCATGTACTGTACATGAGGAGATTTTTCAATCAATAAATCAACCTACCAATACATCATCATTAATCAATCAATTTCTTTATTTAACTAAGGGGTATCACTGAGAACAGAATCTCATCCAACGTATCACAGTGGTGATCTGGCTCATAAAGCTGTAAAATGACATGCTACAGTAACATAAAATACGAAGTCAGATCATGGTCCCCTGGGTCAGGGGCTACCCTCCACTTTTAATCCCCATTTATGCAAAATTAGAGGATTGTTCTCCCTGTTCCCCACTTAATATATGCTGACACCCCCTTCCTTAGGACATCTGTGATTCACACCTAAATATAACAATCAAGCACATAACCTGGTCATAATACAATATGACTACACAATGAAATATATACACCGACATATTTCAGATGCATACATTCCATATAATGGGAGTGGGGAGAGTGCCAAGGCACATAGAAGCTGTTTTACCATAAGTAAAGTACATCTTATGGCTACATTTGAAATTTCAGTTGAACTGAACCACATAGGAAATATTAAATTATTCTGTGAGTTGCTGATAAAGTAAGTGTGTGTGTGTGTGTGTGTGTGTGTGTGTGTGTGTGTGTGAAGAAAAAATAATATAGCACAGTAACAATAAAAGCAATTTACTGTATTTATTACAATGAAAATAACATTGAAATATGTTCAGTCCCTAACAAGTTTATATGTAAAGGTCAAGCCTTTAAGACTGAAAGCTGGTGGTCATTAATCACCAATGGAACCCCTTCCCTTGTAATATGTTGGTGTCATTCTCTCATAATAAGTTAGTGTCATTATTATTTATAGTGATGTAAAGTTGTGCTCTAAATACACCTACAAACCATTATGAAATATCTACAAGAAAGACATCTTGGTATTAGGTTTCAAGTCAAAGGTCAGTTTGTGCCACTGTGAGCAAGTGACATTTAACCAGTTCCCCAAAGGTAGTGTTTGAATGATCATGTCTCCAACATGCAACAAAAGAAACCTGAGATAGGTTTACTACTCTAAACAGGGTTAATACTGATGTTTTAACAAAAGAATCAGTGGCTGAATATATCACTGAAAAGCCTGTTTGAGAGCTATCAACTTTATCTAAGTTTTACTTTTTTGCTGATCCAAAACAACAGTAGTTAGTACTACTTAATGGTTCTCTTGCTCGAGATGACTGCTTAGAGGGGAGGTATTAAAAGAATGGTCACTGACATGTACTATATATATACTGTATATATATATATATATACTTATTAATCATCTTCCATTTTCTCTGTATAGACCTAATACATTTAGAAAAAAATGCTTTTATTTTTTTTTGTTTTTGGTCTGCTGTTCTTTTTTGTTAATAAAAATTTCCTTTCATTATTTAATACATTATAATTACTGGCGACAACATTTATCAAATGGATTATGGTATCGTTCAAACGCCATAATAACCCAAAATCAGGTTATTACAGTGTTTCTTAAAATTTTTATCTCACCATCAACGTCACTAATTGTAGTGCACCATGTTATAGGCCCTTACTCTCAGTGGGCGGGTCAAACAGGTCAAAAAACATGGCAGCTACTATGTCCCCTAAGGAATGACCAGGCAACTCCTCCAAGGCAAGATACCCTGCTGCAGTAAGCTATTTTGTTTTTAATTATCTGATTAATCCTACCTTTTTGGGGAAAGCCATAAAAAATGTATTTGGTTGATCCCACCGTTTTCGCTTTTTGGTCGGGGCTTCTGGTGGACCAAGCGCAATCTTGAAGGAGTCTGTTTCCTCTCAGCCAGAAGCAGTAGCATTTTTTGTAATAAAAACAAAAAAAAACAGAAATATTTTTATTTCAGTGTGTGTGTGTGTGTTTGTGTGTGTGACTGAGGAGCAGAAAGGACACTGACTTTGTGAGGAAACAGTCCCCAGCACCAACTCCTTACACCAGCAATTATAAAAAATAAAGTCTAGGCTGGAGTGTGTTCATGGTGATTCATTCCACACCCTCGGTGGCTGATGAGCTCATAAACCTCTCGAGCTTTGCTGTCGAGGTTTATGGCTCATCACTCACCTCAGGTGTGAAAAAAACATCATTACACACCCCTGCCTAGCCATTATTCTCTATTTAATAATTACTGTGAAATATACTACCTAGCCTATTTTATTTCTTGCACAGTCATCTTCACAAACATGGTTTGTTGACCCTGTCTTGATGCAAGATGATTTGAAAAGCAGTGTACATTTTTCCTGCACCCCTCCCACAAACAAACAACAAAAAAAAACACACTTTCATTTTTGGCACAATATTGGCTAGAAAAAAATCTCTTTATGTTTGACATTGACAAGCAGAAAGAACTTATGATCTGTACTTGAGTTTAACTGGGAATGAAGTTACAGATGAGGTATTGGTTGAGTTTATTAGACACTGTGACCAGTGGCTGGAATTTAGTTTTCCTTTTATTTTAATCAACACTTCCCCCAGCATTTTTTTCTTTTTGCTAATGGGCTGAACCCACTGAAAATTAATTTTTTTTTAAGGGACAACTCATAATCGTTACATGCAGGATACAGCAGCAAAACAAACAATACATGGACTACAGATCAATTATGGATCATGAAGCATTCATTACCAACGACAGAGCTGTGAGACACCAGCATCTCAGCCAATGAGCTGCTACTGCCCAAACTGTATGGAGCAGCATTCCAGTTGTTATATAACAGGCAATGTTAACAGATGCAGTGTGGCAGTGGTTAGAGCAATGGCTTCGGAGTTAGGAGCTCACAGATCAAACCATGCTAGAGCCAATTACTCACTATGTGACCTCGGGCAAGCCACCCAATTTCATAGTGTTCCACTCGACCCAGCTGCAGAAATGGGTAGAAGCAAAATCCCACTAGAAATAAGGTATCTCTCGGTCTGTCTGTCTATATATCTGTGTATACATCTGCCTGTCTGTCTGTCTGTCTGTCTATCTATCTATCTATCTGTCTGTCTGTGTTACATGGATGG
Organism: Neoceratodus forsteri; assembly: GCA_016271365.2. Lineage (NCBI taxonomy): Eukaryota > Metazoa > Chordata > Ceratodontiformes > Ceratodontidae > Neoceratodus > Neoceratodus forsteri. The sequence continues at coordinate 1,357,371,773 of CM057452.1, forward strand.
GGCTTTCCCCAATAGAAGTGGTTTGGACTTCTTTCACTGTAATCCTTATCCCTGTGCATGTAACTGTGATTAAAACTGATCGAAACCATCCAAATGTATTATATTAAATAAAAGCTGGGAAAATCCTTTATAGTCAGAAAGACATGCCTTGCAGGGGTCAACAAGATCATCAAGCCATTCACCCTTTGAAGGAGAGGCTTTATAATCTGGTTAGCCCTTTCATTGTGTTTATCTCCTTATATACTACACTTACTGTGCACAGCAAAATTCCGCAGATATATGACTATAGAAATACTCCTCAGGTGAATCTCAGTTCTACACAGCAGTCCAGTTCCAACCAGAACCAGCAGTTGATAATTTCGTGACTTTCAGCTGTTTGAGAATCTGATGGCTTTCATTATGAGAGTTTTATCATTTATTCATTGAAATGTATTTGAAATGGATAGCCCAGCTGAAATGCAGCATCTTATTTTGATTGGGGTCTTGCCTCATCCCTGTTCTACACCAGGGAAGAATAGTTGCACATGGAAGTCAGGAGACTTGTCCAAGGTCACAGAACGAGCCAACTGCTGAGGTGGGCAGTGGATTTGACCTGTGTAATCTGCTTTATAGCTCAGTGTTTTAACCGCTACATTTCATAGACTTTCTAATGTAGTGTCCCTGAGTCCTGGTGCCCTCCAGATATGGGCAGCTAGGTGCTTTGGGGCTGGGGAGACAGAAAGGTGCCCCAGGGTGTAGGGAGGACCCCTAGCCAGGTAGCCCCCCCAAACGTGTATCCCCAGCAGAGCTCCGTTTTCAAAATAAAATATTTTTCTCTGCTTGTTTTTCCCTGCCTGCAGCTGTTAGGACCCTACCAGTTACCTCGTGACAGGCACCTGCTCTTGTGGGCCCGGTCATGAGGGAGTGCAGGCAGAGATGGTCTTGAGACGATTCCAAGACAGAATCCTCAGACATTTTTGAATGGCAACAGTCATTCAGCAGGAATTCCATGGCGTGGGAAGAGGCATCAGTGCATTAGCCTGATGGAGCGCTAGGCCAGTCAGAGCTTGGCCAAATGGAAGGGACTTACCTAAAGTCCAGGCGTCCCTTCCAATGTCCTGTCCAGTTCTCTGCAATGGCTCCTTCTCCTCAATTGGCAGCTTTAGTGCATCGGGGTCAGTTCCTGGTTCTGCGGCAGTGGCAAATTGTGTTGGGAAGAGCAGCAGGTCCTGGCCATCCCCTTCATCAGCAGTCAGCTACATTGTGGTCCCGTGGGAGTGGTGACAGCTGTAAGCCAAGGCCATCCCCACCACCCCAAAAGTCCTGAAGAGGATTGTCAGGAGGGGCAGCAGGTCCAGGCTGTCCCCTCCATTCCCAACTCCAGCAGCAGAAGTTCTCGGGGAAGGCTGGTGGCGGCAACGTAAGGTCGGACCCTCCATGCCTCATCCTGCAGTCTCCAATGGTACGTCAGGAGGGGCAGCAGGTTCAAGCTATCCCCTCCATCAGCTGCACCCAGTTCAAAGAGGCCTGTGAGAGGAGCGGGGTCCAGGCCTCCCCAGCTCCAGCAGCATGTCCTGATGTCCCTGGCCCAAAGAAGGGAGGACAGCGGGGTGAGTGGCGGCAGCAATGAGGTCGAGTGCTGGCCATTGGGAAAAAGAAGGAACTATTTTTTTTTATATTAAATTGAATCCTCGGTGCTTCCAGGCATCAGTCAAGGCAGTCACTGAGAGGCAAAGGTCAAGGCCCCAGAGGAAGTGCCGCCCTCAGGATGGGTCTCAGAAAAGACCCTGTAGAGCCAGTGAAATGTGGGGGCAGAGTAACAGAGGACTCCTTTGAGCCAAATGACTGTGGAGTGTGTATAAGGCCCAGGCAGGACCACCCATGGGTTAGAGCTAGAGGAAAGCACCATAGATGATGAGAGAAGGGGGCTGGGATGTTGCAGCATGATTGACTGCCGGTATGGATAATAGCCTGAAAGGGACAATGTCAGTCCCACCAGAAATAAAGTGGCAAAGACTGGGCCCTCCAGTCTGGAGGGGCCAATAACTATGCAAATTGATGGTAACTGTTGTCTAATGCCTACAGATGGAATTTTATTATGGTTTGTGCCAGACTTAAAGGAGCAAGGCAAGCGCAAGGCTCCGTTGAGCCAGGAACTTTAACCAAAAGACAATGCCACCGTGATTTACCTTCGTTGATATTTTTCTAAACTGTTTTATGTGTATTTAGAGTGTCTTAGTACTGATTGCTAAAAATAAAAGACACAGACACAGGTTTTAAATAAAAATGTTTATCATTCCACCACCCACTAGCCTTCGTGTGGCCCCAGGTGCCCCGATCCTGTTTTCCCTTACCAGTTGTCATGCCTCTGTTTGTCCCTTTGTCCCGACAGTCCATGTTGGAGCTGTGGATAGGTGACCTTGAGTCCCGGCAGTCCACGGTGGGGCTGTGGCTGGGTGGAAATGTGGCAGACTTTTTTCGCGGGCTGACATTTCCGGTGGTCTGTAGAGACCTTTGTACCAATGGCCAACACCGCCTCGGAATAGTCCTGGCATGTGTCCTGTTGTATGTCTTCCACATCCCTGCAGCTGGTTTCCCATCCTGCTTTCTTTCCCATTTCCCCGTTAGACACATAAGGGAGGTTGGTGTAAGGTATTTATAACAGATTTATTGCATAGGAGGTAAAGTTCTGAATTTAGTACTGTTCTAGTTGTAGAGTTTTAGAGTGTAGGTATTTAGAATAATATTATTGTATAGTTGGGTTTAGTAAACTTTTCATTGTTTCTTGCATTTGAGCCAGCTTCATGCCTCTCCTTGTGTTCCCAGTAGTGGTATTTAAACGTCACACAAAAATCCACCTCTGGTTGGTTGTCATAGTCAGGTTACCTTGTGGTTTTTTCATTCCAAGTTGTAGCTGGGGGGTGGGGGGTGGACCTATGTCCTGGCCCAACCAGGCCATTATGAGAGCAGTCGGCATCAGGAGCAGCACTTGCATTTGCTCTTTACACTAAGGGTTCATCAGTTTGCCCTATTCACAAGGAAGGATGTGGCCAAAGAATCCTTCTTGGTGACAGATAAGTAGTGTTTTTAATGTTAATATTTGTTTATCCTGGATCACTCAACTAAGAGGCAACAGCATGCTTTCCAGTTGGTTCTGGTTTTGATGGTGTATTGTTGCTTATTCCAAGGTGCTGTAGTTGCAAACAGATTAGTTAGTGGGCACACAGTATAAAATGACAGATTGATCATTGTGGTAAAGAAATGGCCATAAAAACACATCAGCTTTTTTGTGATACAACACATGTGCTGTAGGTACCCTGCTATTCAAATACTGTAATACAGGATGTTTGGGAATGAGTCAGAAATCTAGCTGAAAGGGCCACATAAATATGGGCAAAGAATGAAAAACAATTGTCAAAATGTTATTGGTATCTGTTTTTTAGAAAGTGACAGATCAACGCAGAGAACTAACTGCAAAACATCCAGTAGAGAAGTACCGATGGGAGGCTCCTTATTTAACATCAGAAAGCATGCTGTCCTTTCAGTCACAGAAATGGAAAGAGAATGCACAAGCTGCGCTGATTATTCTTTCCACTTTATGTATTTCTGTTTAAATAGGGATCTCTGTCTGTGGGGGATGAAGAGGTCACCACATGTCTGCCTACTGAAAAAACATGTCTATCTCCTGAAAAACATATATATCTCCTGAAAAACATGATGATAACTTGTTTGTTGAGCTGTCTATTTGACTTGAAGACCCTCCATTGCTGATTCTCTGTTCACACCACTAAATCATTTTGTAATACACAGACTGTTCTCGTATACTGTAATGGTAAATGAAGCAAACAGACATTGTTTTCTATCACTGACAACGCAATAGGTTTGTCCTGTATTTGAAGCAATAATTGCTGTACAAACAAAGGAGCAGAAGTAGAAATATGTCTTCCAATTCTGTATGTTACAATTCTGCCATTGTGCAAACTTCCTTATGTGTAACCAGCCATGGCATAACCTTCTTACAGCTTGCATGCTTATGTTCCAAAGAGCAAAGAGTAATCTGTTAAGGTAATTTACTTTCCCTAACATAATCTGGGTGACGTCAGTGAAGATCTGATTCAATCAGGTTCAAGGTCAGATGGCATTCATCTGTATCCCCCTTCCCTGGGCCATGCCTGAAAATAGGCAGGATGTGTCTAGTGCACTTACCCGGTCAACAAAAACTAAAATAAATAAAAAAAAAAAAAAGATTAAATTGAAGGTTCATGCTCCTGTTAATAAAGACATGCCACCAGAAGCATTTTTTTATTATTTATATTTTTATTTGAAATGAATTGTGATGTTCTTAACTGAAAGGTTTCCACATCACAAATCCACCATTAGAAATGGAGAAAATTTGCATTCTTGTTGGCAGTCTGATATGAAAGATATGAACGACTAAGCAGCGAATGTTTAGGGAGACTGAACTAATGTCTCATTCAGAGGTTGTCCCTCCAAAAGTTATATATGCTGAGCCTTGTGAGGAAGCTTGAATTGCAGTCACCTATGCTGCACCCGGCATGTATATAAATGGAAGACTTCAGTCTCAAAAGCTGATATTGCAGCTCATGCCACACACATAAACACAAAATACCCATAAAACAAATACTATACTACAAGCAGCATAAAAATGCACAAGGATTAAAGGAGCCTGCTCCCTTTCGATACTGTATTATACTGTAAGGTATTGCAATGACAAAAAAATCACTACACATGAGTTGTGTAATCATGGGTGCCTTAATACCTGGAAATTAAAGTGTGTAACTTTGTCATAACAATTCAGATTTGTAGCTCCAGTATGGTTAGTGAAAGAGCTGTCACAAGTGATATGATAACAACTGAAGACAATAGAAACAACAACTTAAAACAAGGTAGTCAATAAGGGTACGTTGAATAAGTGCTGATTTATAAAACAACAGAAATAGGATACTGGGCAAGGAATGTGAGGCAGGCACAATGCCACTCATAATAAACTGACATTTGGTAAGGTCAGAGATTGACTAGGGTCTGTGGTAACACAGTAGTTAGGGAACTTTAGGGCAAACTATGTGGGTCAAATGGTCATTTACTGCTGACAACTTATATATATCTATGTAAATAAAATAGAGATAGTGATGTAGGCACTTCCTTTGTATCCATACTGGGATTTCTTTAACCTTTTAGGCAACACAACGGTGTTGTGAAATGTGGTATAGTACATGGTTACTCTTTGTTATGTACAAAAATCAGCCTGCTCAAAATCCTTGTTGAGTACAATCTAAAATATAATGTATGGTAGAATGCTGTTAACCTAAGGAAATCATCATTTCCTAAGGTTGTTATCCTATCGATGTGACGTAGATATGTTGTTAACCTATTGATCCTACATCACATCGATAGGTTAACAACAGTGAGTGGTCTGCGCATGTGCGTGCTTTTTTTTTGACGGAGAACCCGACTACACCCAACAGCAGCGTTAGAAGGACTGAAGGCCGCTGGGCGGTGACTACTTATGGAAAAGTAAGCAGCCTTTTGAGGTGGGGACCATATAATTATAAATACTGTATGGTCCCTCTATCGGCAACCGGTCAATTTTAACCATCTTGAGGTTGCCATGGCTCTCGAGGTTTACATGGTCGCCCTGGCAACCTCTCGACTGTTAACTGACCGGTTAACGATAGAGGACCATACATTATCCTCTATGTTATGCACATTCTAGTGTGTTGATAATTTGCATTCTGAACAATTGTTATGCACAGTTCAACGTTCATACAATTTAACATTTCTCATTTATTCTACACCTAGCTACTTACTAACCACCCAGTGCCTTTTACCTTTCAAAAGTCTGGAAATTTGATTTTGTTATGTGAGTAGAACAAATAAATGGCAAGATTTTTTGTTTTCACTTCAGTTGGGGTCTGTCACTGTAATGTAAAAAAACATATACCATTAAAAATTTAATATTGTCAACCAAACACAACTCAGCATGTGTTTCCATCTCAGGGTTGAAATGACAGCATGGACCTCTCGAGCTTCACGCTCGAGGTTCATATGCTGTCATCTCAACCCCTCAATGGAAACACAGCCTTGTTGTGTATGGTTACCCATACATTATTCTCTATGTTTGTGCTGAGAGCTCATGAGCTCCAATCTCTAGTAAAAATGCTACTTTGACAGTTATCATTAGAATATGTAAGACTTTAGTAAGATAAATCCTGATGCTATTTAAACAAAGAGCATTATTTCTTTTGAAATGCTATTTCATTGGCAAGTATCTGTTCTCACATGTTAATAGGATGAGCTTATGAATTTCAAGGCCTTGTTATTCTTGCCAAGAAGTCAAATCACTGAATTATGAAGTGATGTAAAACATATTTCATGACTATAGAGAATTTACTGAAAAAGAGTAAACCAAAATCCTATCCTGATGGAACTGATTTTTAAGTGTGCTGTATTCCTTGAGTTTGTGGAGGGTGGACGTCTTAACTAGTTTTGTGTGGAAAACTTTGAACACAGCTCATAATAGTATGTGTCATCCCATGTAGATGTCTAGGTATTTTCATGTAGAGTGATAATGTGTCCCACTTTTCAGTTATACTGCTTCCTGCCTCTGTACTCTTGGGAGTGCTGTAGTGTGCCTGAGCAATAAAAAGCATGGAAACCAATCAGACTGTGAAAGGTAAAAGGAGAGGAGCTGTTTCAGGGCACGTCCTCATTCAGTCTCACCAGAGCCTCAGTCCAAACCAACATTACGAATGATGCACTCCTGATAAAATGGATTGCATGCATGGAGCAAGATGACTGGCTCTCAGTCATTTGAAAATTCCACCCAGCTACACAGGTCAGAGCTTAAGACCTAACTGGATACCATAAAAATCTTTTAAAGGACAACTGCTGTAATGCTATACATCATTTTCCTGGTTCACCCGTGTTGGTGTGAAGAACATGTTTTTGATGCTGATTACGGCACAGGCAAAATGCCACCCAGCATTCCAGCATCAGGCATTATGTCTGCTGGGAGATACAGTGCCAAAGCACCCTCCCAGGATGCAGTCAGTTTTTTGAGGGGCGCTTTGCCCCCCTACACCACACCCCCCCCCACAAATAAATATAACCTCCATGGTGGGCATGCCCTGGAGGAGGCAGAAATTGTGTGGGCACAAAGGACAGCATGACTGAGGGGCAATCTAAAATCAAGATCACCCCTATCATCACCCTTGTTGCAGCACCCTAATTGCAGTGATGAAATTCTGTTGCCATTCTAACAGTATACCATTTTTCCTAGTACAAGTTGCTTTTTAAATACTGGTTCAAATTCTGTTATTACTGTAGCTATCCAGGCTGTTTAGTTCACATATTGGGGTGTTTCAGGTTTACATGCTGCTGGCAAGAACTATTTAAGAACTCTATGATGTGGTTTATGTCCCTGTTCTAGTCTTCTGTTGTTGGCACAATGCATTAATGTTTTATTATAGAACTCTGTAACTAAGAAGGACATGAACTACATCATACAGTTCTAAAATCTTACCACTGCAGTGAAAAGCAGAAGCACCACCTGGGGTTACTAAAAAGCCTGTGCAGGTGGAACAATAAAAATTATTTTAACCAGTACATAAAAAAAAAAACAGCTTCTACTGGGAAAATGATGCCCAGGTTCAGTGCAGTTATTTCTTCTTTATCTTCAAAAATGTATTTTTTTCAATCTCTTTTAGCCTTTTGAACATGTTGATATTTTGGTAGGACAAAACACTTACTAGGATGTGTGGTCACTTGGAAATATGGATGTGTTAAAGATAATTGTGGGTATATAATTTCAAGTGGCAATAGTCATGTCATGTGTTGTAATTTTCATATATAGCATGCACATGTATCATACATGTGTAATAAGAACCTGGTTGTACATAATTACCAGACTTGTGGGGCAAGGAACACCAGGAAAACAAAAGGTTATATGTCCAGTTAATTGCTCAATAATTGCAGCGTGGCATGATCCATTGATTTCCAGTGAAGAAGAAGTGAACTTGACACTGGTGAGGCCTATATTTATTTCATAAATTAGCATTGGCAAAAAAATGTGCAGCATGTATTTTAGTAAAGTCATTATCTACTATGTCATAGATGCTTCCTATCTTTTGAGAAAAAAACAACAAGTGGTGTGAAGTACAGTACATATTCAAAAGTAATGTCAAGAGCTGTAATCTGATTTGGAATTACCCTGTATATTGGTAGGTGTTGTACACCTCCTGATGAACAGTACAGCTGTCATTTTTCACATCCTGCCTGATATATGTTTTCACATCAGTGGTGCCGAATGGAATAGCTGCTGTGCAAAATTACTTTCCAGCTAACAAACTGATAGTGCCACTGTTCATGAGGTGGAGTCACAAAAAGCCCATGTTGAAGATTTGGAGTGAAAATACTGTACAGACAAATGTCTGGGACATTAGAGTTTCCAGCCGTAATGCCCCATCCTCTAGAGAATGACAGGTGTCATGGGTATGACTTTGGATTCTCAGCTGTAATGCTCACACCATTGCACCCCGCACCCCCACCCTGCAGCCACTGGCAGGCATCGAGGTGTGTCTTTCCCTCTTCAGCCCTAATGCTCACCCCATTGTCCTATTCTGCACCTACCTCAGTGTATTTTCTTATGGAATGGGGTGACTGTAAGACCCAAAGACCCCAAGGCATACTATGACACTTGTCGGTGACTGCAGGAAAGGGTGAGATGAAATAGCATGACCGTTATGCCCGATGACCCAAAGGCACACCCCAATGCCTGTCAGTCTCTGCTGGGTGGGGGTGAGCTTAGCATCAGTTCCCCACTTCACTGCCATTCCTGTTATGCATCTTTCTAACTCCTGCACTACCAATGCCAGTGCCAACAAGAGAACATTTGACATTGACAAATGCTTGTTTTTTTATTTTATATTACTGAATTTTGTTGACCTGTTAGGCCCACTGATACAAGCAGTTGCTTTTTCCAGAGTGACTGAGGGGAGTGGGGATACAGATGGTAACCAACTGAAAATGAACCAGATTAAGTTGTTGGTGGTATTGTTTTAGTGAATGCCTATAATCAAGCATGCTCTGTGAAGTAGACTCTGATTGGCTGCCAATAACTTGCATCAGGTATTTATTAATTTATTTATGATCTTGGATTGACATCTTTGAGCTAGAAGCTTGTTGCATAGGTTCCATGTCAAGTGAGTGCAATACAGACATTGATGGCCATTGAGATAATCGAATAACACAATTTACCATAATTGACAAATTTGAACATAGACATTGCATGGATAGTGCGGTACATTGAAATACAGATTTGTAAACAGGTAGTAGCTAGGCACACAACAAAAAACATATGGATTGAAATGTGAGGGAGTAAAGAATGCAAAGAATCTACAGGTTGCAAAGTGCTGTGGGTTCAGTAACATAACTGAGTAATATTGAGCAATGACACAGCATGGGTAGGCAGTAACAATTGGAGTAGTGATCATTATACAGAGTGTTGCTAGGCATTAACATTGAAACACTGGCGTAGAGAGGTGCAGGAATAAAGTATGCTCAAGACAAAGACAGGTTGCTAAGTGCTGAGTGGAACAACGTCCAAAGTGCAGAGAAAGGGTAGAAGAAATGAATCAGCCTAGAGGCCTTGTCTGAGGGGGAGAAACATTAGTGCGAAGTAATGTATCGGTAGGTAGGAACAGGTAGGTGGGCAGGAGAGGGGCGATGGAATGGGCAGGGGAGTGTGAAGGAGGGGAGAGGGAAGGAGGAGAAGAAGGATGTGGGGAAGAGTGTTAGGGTAGGTATGGGTGTAGCGGACAGGGGTAGAAGAACAGGGGCTGTGGCTTAGAGAAGGCAATTGCATTATGACGCAAGCACTATTTCTTGCATTAGGTTCTGCTTAAAGGCACCCAGCGTGGGGAGGCCAGCAATGTTGCCCCAAATGGAGCTGAACCAGTGGGGGGCTCAGTAAGTGAAGGACCTTTGTCCTTGGGAGGTGCGACAATGAGGGGAAATGAAGTATTGGTGCTCCGACTTTCGAGCTGGACGAGGGTTGACACAGGGTATGAGAAGTTTTAGAACCCCCGGTGGCAGAAGACCTAAGTGAATTTTTTTTGTGAACAGGCACGTTTGGTATTTTAATTGTCCACAGAGTTGAAGCCGATTTGCACTGGCATAAAGGTCACATGTGTGCATCAGCTGAGGAGTACCTGTGATGGGCCATCAGGCTTTGTTTAGTGCAATCTTTAAGTGCCATAGGGATGTGTCAGTGGCCCAACCATAGATGGCCAGACCATAGTCAACTAGGGAGACCACTGAGCTGTGTACAGCAATACTTAGTGCTTCAGATGTCAGACTGTATTTGTGCCTATACAGCATTCCTGAACACATATTGATAGCTTTAGTGGTGTTGTCAATGTGTGGAGCATAGGACAGCATGTTGTCAACTGTTATGCCCAGGTATGCGAAATGTTTAACAAGTTCCAGTGGAGACCCTGCTTTGTTGCAAATTTTGAGAAGGAAGTTTCTATGTTTACTTGGTGGGCAAGAGAACAAAATAGATTTTGTCTTTTTGTAACATAGAAACTTAGAAACATAGAAGTTGACAGCAGAAAAGGACCGCAAAGCCCATTCAGTGTGCCCATTTCTTTTTCTACCTTATAAATGTGCCATTGGCCTTTGCCCTGTCAGTGGCCTATCTATTCATACTCATCTGTATTGCTCCATTATGCCTATCCCATGCCTGTTTGGAGCCCTGCACTGTATTCATATCCACCACTTCCTGAGGTAGACCTTTCCATGCATCCACCACCCTTTCTGTGAAAAATAATTTCCTCACATTCCCCCTTAATCGGCCTTCCTCTAATCTCATGCTGTGTCCTCTTGGCCTGCTGTTTTTCTTATATTTAAACATGTTAGACTCTTTCACCTTGTTAATGCTCTTAAGGTGTTTGAATGTCTCGATCATATCACCTCTCTTCCTCCTTTACTCAAGGGTATACATATTGAGCTCTGTTAATCTGTTCTCATATGTCTTCTGATGTAGTCTCTGTACCATTTTGATTGCCATTCTCTGGACTGCCTCAATTTGGTTAATGTCCTTGTGAAAGTGTGGCCTCCAGTACTGCACGCAGTACTCCAGATGGGGCCTAACCAGTGTCTTGTAAAGAGGGATTATTACCTCCCTCTTACGACTTGTGATACCCCTACTAATACACCCTAACATCCCCCTAGCCTTACCTACTGCTTTAGACGTCTGCTTGGATGATTTCAGGTCATCTGTGTTGATGACACCCAAGTCTCTTTCTTCCTTTGTGGCTGCCAGCAACTCCCCTCCCAGCCTATAGGTGGCTTCAGGGTTTCTCTTCCCTTTGTGCATGATCTTGCACTTCTTTGCGTTAAATCCCAGTTGCCACTCTTCTGACCATTTTGTTAGTTTATCCAGATCTCTTCTCATTCTGCCCATCCCATCTGGATCATCTACTCTGTTACAGGTCTTGGTGTCATCTGCAAACAGACAAGCCTTATCCTCTAGTCCATCTGCAATGTCACTAATGAAGATATTGAAGAGGACTGGCCCCTGGACTGATCCCTGAGGTACCCCACTTGTGACTTGAATCTCTTCTGGCTGTGTACCATTTACCACCACTCTCTGTTTTCTGCCCGAGAACCAGTTTGCTACCCAGTTGACCAACTTCTGACCCACCCAGAGCCTACCCAGTTTATTTATCAATCTTCTATGTGGAACAGTGCTGAAAGCTTTGCTGAAGTCAAGGTAGGCGACATCAACTGCTCCCCTTGGTCCACCACTCTGGTTACCCAGTCAAAGAAATCTATGAGATTAGTTTGACAGGACCTTCCTTTTGTAAACCCATGCTGTCTTGGATCCTGTGCCCCTATGGATTCCAGGTGTTGCGATATCCTTTCCTTAAGGAGTGCCTCCATAATCTTGCCCACTACTGAGATAAGACTGACTGGTCTGTAGTTCCCTGCCTTCTCCCTGTAACCACTCTTGTGGAGTGGGAACACATGAGCCCTCCTCCAGTCTTCTGGGACCTCTCCTGTGCTCAGAGGCTCACTAAAAAGTTCTGCTAATGGCTCTGCTGGTTCCACCCTTAGCTCCTTAAGTACCCTGGGATGTATGCCATCAGGTCCCATTGCCTAGTCCACCCTGAGCTTAGCGAGCTCTTATAGGAGTCTTTCTTTTGTTAAGGGAGTAGTGCTCACCTCCCTTCCCCATGTGTCCATGGTGCTGAGCTGTGGGCCCTGCTCTACCTTCTCTTCAGTAAATACTGAGCAAAAGTATCTATTTAGGATAGATGCTTTTACAGGGTCCTCCTCTTCACATGCCCCCTTTTTTCCTTTGAGCTTAGCAATACCCCCTCTGGACTGACTCCTTTCACTAATGTAGCTATAGAAAGTCTTGTCATCTTCTTTTACTGTTTGTGCTAGTGTTTCCACAGTTTGGGACTTTGCCTGCCTTATTGACTTCCCTGCTTCCCTTAGGGCAATTTGGTATGCCTCCCTATCTTCATCCCACTGTGTTCCCTTATATTTCCTGAAGGCCAGCCTTTTGGCTCTGACCTTTTCTGCTACTGTACTTGAGAACCAAAGTGGTTTCCTTCTTCTTTTGCACTTCCTTTTCTATCTAACACAATGGGATGTTGCTTCAGGTATTGCATCCTTAATGCTTGCCCACTTTGCCTGTACCCCCTCACCTGTGTTTCTTTTTGCCAGGGCTAGATTAACTCTGTTGGACATCTTATCAAAATCAGCTTCTCTGAAGTCCCATATTTTTGCCTTGGAATGGGATGATTTTGATGTAGTGGCCAAATTGATTCATACCATGTGATGGTCACTGGCCCCCAGGTGGCCTTCTACCTGGAGATCTGTGATCCCTTCCTGGTTAGTCAGTACTAGATCTAGGATAGCCCTGTCTCTTGTGGATTGTTGTACCAGTTGTTTGAGGCCCTCCCCCTGCAGGGAATCCACCATGTGTCTAGTTCTGGCAGATGTTCCTGCTGGTGTTGACCAATCTGTATCCGGCATGTTGAAGTCTCCCATTATCAGAATCTCCCCTTTAGCTGTCATGTTTTGTATATCTTCTAACAGTAATGTGTCTATGTCCTCCTTCTTGTCTGGGGGCCTGTTGACAACCCCAGTTCTTATGGCTGTCCCGTTTCCTGTTTCCAGGGTGACCCACTGTTCTTCTGGCTCCTTATGTGTATTCTGAGTTTCTGTAGCTTTGATATTTTCATTGACATACAGGGCCACTCTACCCCCACTTTTTGCACCTCGGTCTCTTCTGAAAAGTACATAACCAGGTACTGAAGTCTCCAAAGTGTGGTTACTGGTAAATCACGTCTCACTAATTGCTACTATGTCCAGTTTAGCCTCTGGCATTATTGCCTGCAGGTCTGGGATCTTATTTCCCAGGCTGTGAGCATTTGTGTACATGATTTTCCATTGGCCAGATTTCGATGTGTTAGTTTTTGGGTGGGGTTTGGCATTTCCCCTGTGCATCATATGGGGAGATGGTCCTTTTTTCTTACCTGGTGATGCAAATGAACTGCAAATATGCTGAATCCCTGTTTGACCACTAGTTGAGGGGAGAGGGGTGTTCTTCCCATTTGACGTATGGGGTGCTGCACCCCTCTCCCCATTTGCTAGTTTAAATATTCTGCAAAGACATCAAACTTCTGCCCCAATGCAGTGACTCCCTCCTAAGTCAGATGCAGTCTATCAGATTTAAAGAACTTTCACTCCCAGAACTGTTGCCAGTTCCCTACAAATCCGTGTCCTTTTTCCTGGCACCAGCCCTTGAGCCACATGTTTATCTCCCCTATCTATCCTTCTCTGACCTTCCGTCTATCTGCCCCCTCTCCCAGACTGGCAGAATCTCAGAGAATGAGATGCCGGATGAAATGGATGATAGTTTGTCACCCAGCCTGGTCAGGTGTTCCTTGGTATCCACAACTGACAAGCTGGCAAGATCATTAGTCCCTATGTGTACCAGGACATCAATGTTTTCTCCTGCTTTATGAACAGTTTTAGCATTGCAGTCAGTGTCTGTCCATGCTGATGTACCTGGGAGACATCTGACCATTACCCCTGGCTGGAGATGGGTATCAACTCCCCGAATCATGGAGTCTCCTATGATCAGAAGTTTTTTTGATTTTTGTTGTGCTAGCTCCTGTGCTGCAGTGTCCTGCTCTGCAGTGTCCTCTGCCCCTTTGTTTGATTTCAGAGATAGAGGAAGATACCTGTTTGTAGTGTTTATATAGTTTTTGGAGGTAATATGTTGGAGAGCACAGAGTGATGGGGCACCCGATTTGCCCCTTCTAACCACCTGCCAACCTCCTGGACCAACTGACCTCTGTGGTTGAGGTTCTTCTGTTGGATGTAGGGGAAATGGCGGGTGGTTCTTATAATTTATGTCCTCTTGAATATGAAATTTGATGTGTGCAATCTCTGCCCATGCTGCCTGGAGCTGAGCCCTAAGATCTCCAATGGCCCAGCATGTAGGACAGTGTCCTAAATCCTGTAAGACTGTCCTTCTGAAAAGTATTCCACAGTACCTACAGTTAATGATATCCATTCCAGATAAGTAGCTGGGTTTATAACCTGGTCAGAGTAATTAGAAGGAAAAAAATGCTAGTAATGGTTTGATTTTGTGTTTTGTTTTCGTATAACTTGTTATAACAAGTTAAATTACTAGTGCCCCTGTAAGTGAGCTTGCCTTGTGGATGCCCCACTGATCCGCCCCTTCCTGCTTTGCCACTGGAAATGTCACAACTGTGGTACCCTATAAAAGGAGTGTAACGTGGGGTGGTTGGGGATGGGGGTGGGTGGCTGGGCCTTTCCCCTGCTGAAAAAGAAGAACCATGAATGAAAAAACAAGGAGGTAAGAACAGAAATAATCAGTAAACAACAAATAAAGTAGCCCTGACAGCTTATCCTAATGTCACATAAAACTGTATGACCTGTAAAGCACCACCTGTAATAATTTCAGAGAAGATATACCCTGTAAGAAACACTTTGCTACAGAGAAAAATAAAGCAGTAACAGGAGATATACCTTGCAAAACACTATTTGAATCAGAAGATTACAGCAGTAATCTGTTAGCACACACCTGTAGGCACACCTTGTAATTTATTATCAATTTATGGTCATTGAACCATTTCTCGACCCTGGAAAAGTTGAGTTGAAACTGACACTCTAGAACACTGGGGTCTGAGCCATTGGAAAATACAACGGCATCATCTGCATAAAGAAGAAGGCGACCCTGGCAGACTAGAGGAAAGCTATTCAGAAACAAACTGAAAAAGAGGGGGCCCAGGACTGATCCTTTGCAGGATGCCAGAGCAAACAGGTAAGCTGTCAGAAAGGTATGATTAACTATGCTTAATCATGATAACAAAAAAAAAAAACACCATCCACAAAGTAAAAAAAAATATGGTTTATGGTGGCCTCGGGTATTAATCGATCATGATAGGCAATGATTTAGCACCACCAAAACTACTGATTAAAAATGATTGCAACCAAGTAAAGCAGTTGCATGTCTGGTCCTTATTGTGCAGCTGTAGATCTAAGTTCCGACGGAGCTGGTGTGGAGGAGACGAGCATGGGCAGTCAAAGTGGCAGGTGTGAGAGGCATGCAGGGTGGGGGGAGAAACTGGAGAGCGGACATGATGCCAGTATGATACCATGTGTCGGGGAAGGGGACAGGTGGGAGGACCTGGAGAGCTCAATGTTATACCATATGAGAACCACTGTACTAACATGCTACCACCTTTGGGATTACCAATAGCAGTGGTTGTGAAATGTCATCATTGAGCTACCTGTGTCCCCTCAGTGCACCACAGCACAATCATTGCACACAGATGGTACCATGGTGTACACAATGGTATGGCAATGGAATTGAAACAAATCCATTGTGAGACCAATAGTGATGACACTACAGTCGCCACATCACTGTGTTACCCCTGGACTACACAGAAACCCCTGTACTACAGTGGGAAATGGTAACACAATGACCACAGTGGTAATACACTGGAATTGAAGCAAATGCATTGTGATACCAATTGCAGTGGTACCACAATGGAAGGATTGTGTTATAATTAGTGCACCAGCCACCCATGCAATATCAGTGAGATACTACTGTAAAAGATGGTACCACCATGGCCACAGTGGTAACACACTGGAATTGAAACAAATTCAATGTAATAGCAGTCAGCGGGACTTCACTGGTATTGCATTGGTACATACAGTATTATGGGCATGGTGAACCAATGGTATTACTGTGGTTTCTGAGGATATTCTGGTACAGGTATACGCACCTTGCATCATTCCCGAACATTTAAAATCAAGCCCCCTGTTCTCCTCATGCCCATTTCCTCCACCATCACCAGCTGCAGAAGTTGTACTTGTATGGTAGAACTATTATCTATACCTTTCCTCTTCATGAGCATTTTTCTGTTCTGTTCATTTATTCATGTTTTCTATATCAAATACAACAGATGACACTAAACCCATGAAGCCACACAGTGCTGCAAACTAAGATGATTTACTAGTCACTAAACCCATGTGTATAGTATGTCAACGATTAGATTACCATGAACAGTATAATGTGTCGCAAGGTGAGCTGTGGGAAATGTGTGACAGCAATACTCACACCAGATCCCTGAGCAATACCACTACCAGACCCACTGAGAGGCCTCATATGCTTCCAGCAAGCCTCAGCGAGTGACAACAGACACCTACTTCACTTTTACTCCGTTCATTTCCCTGACTGGATGAACAGAGGGAAACAAGATATGAATTGTGTGTCTTGTGCCACCGGACAGAACAATCAGCCAATCAACTATGAAACAAAAACTTCAAAAATTATGTAAAGCCAGGAAAAATTCAGACCTCCATTATCAGAGCAAACGTGTCAATTTCAGCATGTCCCTCTTAGACAGCACAGGCCAGCTGGTGAATTATTACATTTTGGATCTCTGAACCTAAAGAGGAGGCCTTTAAGTTGTGGTTTCACATTCCACCACCTCCCACGTGTCTATTTAGACAGGGACTATGACCTTGTCACTGTTGATCCTTTACAAGAAGCCATTAGCCGAAAATATCATAAAAATTACATTTTTGCAATAATAAGGTGATACGTGCTTATTTCAGTTATAAAAACTTGATTGTACAACAGTTAAACTGATCATTTTAATAGTGCTCTTACTGGTTTTAGAACTCTCAAGTATTTTCTTTTAAGGGCAACCACATACAGTATATGAAAATGTTGCTGAATGCAAACTATCAAAGAGTTTCATGACTCACTTCCTTGGTAACACATTTGACATTCAAATTGCATTCTGCTGTGACAGCAGGAAGACAGCTTGCACAGCTCAGAGGGACTTTTGCAGTCATTTAGAATGATTTATTATGTTCAGCAGGTTGCTGCTAGTTGTATGCAACATTTAGAAGAATGGGCACATTTCTCGGTGTGAATAGTATTTCCTTTTGAACTTGAGCTTTATCTGCTCCTGTTTACTGACTTACACCATACTGATCAGCCCCTCCTGTCCCATTATGAGGCTTCTCTCAGCACTTAGTACTTAATGAATTCCTCATGACTGCCCTCTCCCCCCATGTCAGGGCAAACACAGTTGACCAAGTAATGCAGGAGCCAGATATAGCAGGAGAGGGTGCTTCTTCATCAATGTGGGGTCTTTGATGTGTGGATCATCATCCTGCTATAATCGGAGGTTTTCCACTGTTTTGTCTTAACTCCTAGGACATCATGAATCCAGATGGCTAGGCATATGGGCACATGATCCAGTCTCGTGCACATCACCATGTGACATCCCCCTCCACAGTAAAGTGGCTCTGACTGCAGTAACCCCTGTAAATCTCCAGGTGGTGATCATCCTGTAAAGTACACTGTCTCCCATTCAGGTCATGCTGCAAGATGTTTAACTTTTCTCCCCTGGTTTGCCCCAATGACCGAGACTCAATCCTGAACTCCTGTTGCTAGCATTGTCAGCTCTGAGGGGTATTTTGTAATAGTCTTTTGTACCTATTATGTTTTATAATTCATTTTTTCTGTTTTGCCTGAGTGTTTTCTGTTATTTTGCAATCATATAAGGTAGAGACCACCAGGATAAAATGCAGTGTCACAGATTCCTGCTTAACAAAGGGATTAACTGGCATTGAAACTGCACTGTTTCCTGTAGTAACCCTGCAGAATTCTATAGTATCTTACACTGCATCCTGGTGGCTCCCCATGCATTTATTGATTTTATTTATTGAATTTTGTTGACCCGGTAAGCCCATTGGGCCTAGAAGTCCCTTTTACAGGTGCGACCGGGGAGAGGAGGGATAAAGATGGTAAGCAACTGAAATTGAACCAGATTAAGCTGTTGGTGGTATTTTTAGTGAGATGGAATCTTCCTCAGGCACATCAGGTACAGGATTAAAAGTTTTCAAGTCTACTCTCCCTGTTGACTTTCGGGAATATAGTTCCCTACCACAGACCCCTAGACTGGTCCCGACTAGAGAAGATGGCTCCTGGTCCCCGCAAAAAGTGCTTCTCAAAGCGGGCTGGCTTCAGCTAAATTCAGGCGAGTGGTTCACTGACCCGGCCCTCCCTATTCCAGGGGTATCTGCGGTGGGTGGGAATGTACTCCATGGTGGAGTTTTTCTACAGGATACTGTTTTGCCTCAATGGGCTTTGAATTCTAGTTTGCCTTTATTAGTTCCTGCAGGGGAGTCCCCTCTTGCTGACAACCAAATACCTTCTAGACTTGAGAATGCTTCTGCTCTTATGCCTCATGTTTTGACTTCTGTTGGCAGTATTTCTTTTTTACCCATAGTGTCTATCCGCCCTGTAGAGGTTCAAGCCACCTCGGATAAGACTGATGCAGATTCTGACCCTGGTGTTGACTTGCAAAAACCCCCTGAGCTAGCTGCCCCACAACCTATGTTTGCAAGTTTATTTCAAAAGCCTGTTAGTTTAGCAAAACACAGAAATGCTGTGAGATTACGGTTTTTGGGCTCTACTGGTGATATGCCAGATAGATTTTATATTGGAAAAGTACTGATTAAACAGCTGCTGGGTTTTTCCCCCAGTCAGGTTTATGCTCTAATACACACACCTGGGGATAATACCTTTGACATTAGTTTTCGATCTCCAGACCTACATAATAGATTCTGGATGAAGTATGATCTCCTCAAAACAAACCCAGCATGGTCTCATTTTCAGGCCATCCCTCTCACTAAATAGTCTTTTAAAGTGATCACTGTCTTATTTCGGAACAAGGAGGTAAACGTGGAAGACATTACTTACTGGCTGGAGAGAAAATGCAAAATACAGGGAAACCCTGAACCTAAGGTTTTTGGAATGGGGGTTGGAGATACAGGGTGAATTTAATACTGACAGATGAAGGGTTACAGCACTTGCCTAGCTGTTTCTATCTGGGTAGGGAGAAGGGTTTTGTTTTCTACCCCGGTCAGCCTCGCCACTGTTACAAATGCGACTCTCCTAGACATCTTAGCAGAACCTGTGAGGTTGTTAAATGTGTCCAGTGTGAGGAATTAGGGCATGTCATGATGGACTGCCACCACCCTGCGAAATGTTCTCTTTGTGAAGAGGAACATCCTTATGCTGATTGTCCCTGAGCTGTCCAAAATAAAACTAACGGGGATTTCTGTATCTAGGACTTTTATATTAACACTGTGGTCAATGTTGCATTGAGACAAAGACCACCACCCCTTCCCAGGAGGAACCAGCTACCTACTGGGGTTGACCTCCAGGTGACTGAGAAACAGGTCGTTGTGCCATCTGTCCCTCCCCCTGTGGATGTGCCTGTACTTTCTCCTGCTGTGGGACATGATATCCAGCCAGAGTCCTCAATTGTCTCTAAGGAATCTATGCCCACACCCTTGCCCCTGGAGGGATACTTCATCCTGGTCTCAAATAGACGAAGTAGTCTTCAATCCCGACAGGTAGGGATCACTGCACCAGTATCTCTGCAGGTTCCCCTACAAAATACATATCAGGTTTTGCAAGATGATGTGGGCAGTGAATCTGACTCCGTTTCAATACAGTCTACTCAGCCTGAGGGGAAGTCAGATTCGTAGTAGGCCTTGGTAATATCAGATACTGTTAAAAAGAAAAAGAATAAACTGGGAAAACGGAAGTGGAGTAAAAAGAAATAGGTTCCTGATATTCTTAGATTCTATGTCTTCCTCCCTTATTGATGCAGTATTCTGCTTCTTACCTTCCCTTATCCTTTTGTATGCTAACTCCTTATAAAATTACTTTTGCTTCATTGAATGTTAACAGTATACAATCTGATAGGAAAAGAAGGTTGATATATTCCTTGTTTGAATATTGTGTACGGGATATTGTATTTTTTCAGGACACCAGACTGGTCCTTTGGTGATGATGTTTGTACTGGGGTTGGTATTGCTGTGAACAATCCAACTGCCCATTTGTTACAATTGGTGGATGTTGTCCCCGGTTGGGTTTTACTGCTAGACATGGTTATCAGTGGTTTGCAATGTCGGTTTTTGAATGTATATGCCCCCCAAACTAAATCAACTAGAATAGCGCTCTTTAAGACCCAACAGCCATACTTATTCACGAGTCAACATGAATTCTTTGGTGGTGATTTTAATTGTAGTAGATATAGAAAAGATAGAGGCCTATGGACCAGTAAAATGTTCTGTGATACTAACTGTTTGAATGATTTACTGTATCAAACTGGTCTGGTGGATGCCTTTGAGATATCTGGCAATTTTAGTAAAATATTTTTTCAGGGTACTAAGGGAACTCGTATAGATTTTTGTTTTTTATCTAACTCTTTAAAAGTAATTTCCACTAAAACCATGCCGGTAGCCCCATCAGACCATGAAATCCTAGAAGCCACGGTTGCCATTCACTAACCTATGCATCGAGGGCCTGGGTATTGGAGACTGAATATTGGTTTATTACTCCTCCCCACAGTAGATGATGGTTTTGCAGCCCTATTAGAAGCTCATAAATCTGTTTTCTGTCTCTATTACTCATATAGGGAGTGGTGGATGGATACAAAATTGGATATACTTCATTATTTTCAGTCTATAGGTAAGATTAATGGCAGATACAAATCTGAATTATACAATGGCTATAGGAGGCAATTCTTAGACCTGCACTTCCAAGCAACCCAGGGTGATCAGTCTGTTCTTCCTGCTTTAACTGAACTATGAAATTTGATGAATAAGACACAGTATGATCAGTTAAAATCTTGAGATTTGGAATGACGTTTTGGTTCTCAAGGCGATAAGGCCTTTCTGAATTCATATCAGTTTTGTGCCCATCAACGTCACCTAAAGTATATGGATGGAATTAGATATGAGACTGGGGTTTGGTGCACATCCAAAGAAAACATTTTAAGGGCTCTAGACAACCACATCTGACAGCTATTTGGCTCCCCAGATGTCACACCTACTGTGCATCAACCTTGGTTGTCTACTTCTGTTTTGCCCTTGCTTCCTACCCATAGTGCGGACATGCTTATCCAGTGTATCACTTCCCTGAAAGTTTCAGCTGCGTTGGCCGACATTAAGTCTGGTACAGCCCCTGGGATAGATGGAATTCCCTATGAATTATATACCCCTATTTTTAAGATTCTGCTCCACAGGTTCACTGACATTTTGAATGAAGTATTGATTTCTGGTGTTGTACCAGATAGTATAAATGAAGGCCTAGTTATTTTGATGTATAAGAGAGGGAATAGAGAAGAGTTAGGAAAATGGAGACCAATTACACTGCTTAATGCTGATTTTAAGCTTTTAGCTAAAATTTTAAATGCAAGGCTGTTATGGATTGTGGACTATAATTACTCCCAGGGCAGTCCTGTTCCATACTATCCAGAAAAATTACAGATAACTTAATATTGTTACGACAGCTCCTGCATAAAGGGGCTACTGGTGAGATTATGGGTTTGCTTTTTAGTCTTGATCAGGCCAAAGCATTTGATAATGTTAGCCATGAATATTTATGGGATTGTCTGTCCCACTATGGAGTACCTATGACATTTGTTAATTGGATCAAAACCTGTTATAGTTCTGTGACTGCCCAAGTATACTGTAATGGGTGGCTGGGAAAGAAATGTAAAATTCAGAGGGGGAGTACATCAGGGTTGTCCTCTAAGTGCTCTTTTATACCTGTTCACTCTAGACCCCTTGATATGGAAGGTTTATGCCACACAGGAAATTCAAGTGGTATCCTTTTCCAGTACTGATATGGAACTGAAATGCAGCACATATGCAGATGATATCTGCATTATTGTTAGTGATATTCCTTCTGCATTTCTTTTAGATTCTACCCTTCAGGATTATATGGCTTGTAGAGGTGCAAAAATCAACTATGGAAAATGTCATTATCTCCTACTCAAGATTGAGGATGTGCACCAAACCTCTATCATTGGAATGCTGGTCATTAGAGACAAATGTTCTCTTCTGGGACTCTTTTTTGGAACAGGGGATTTGGCACATTATAATTGGAAACTCAAATTTAATGAGGCAGAGACTAAAGTTAAGCTCTGGAAAACATGGCGGTTGTCAAAGATAAAACGAGTCTATATGATTAAAACATTTTTATTACCAATGTTTTTGTATCTTAGTGCAGTTTTTAGCCTCCTTCAGTCCCTGGAAACCCAAATGTATAGCTGTTTTTTTCCCCTAGTATTTGGGGAAATCATCTGAACCCAATTAAAAGGAGTTCATTGTTCTGTGAGAAAAATTTGGAGGTTTGAAAATGATTCAACCTATTGTATTCTTTTTTACAATGTTTTTGTATGCTAATTTTTGTACCCTTCTTCTGCAGATGGATATGCAGTGGACACGGTGGCTTCAAGATTCTTCAGGTACCTTATTTGTTTCTTGGCTTGCACATAGCTCTTTGCCCAGACAAACATGTCTTGCTTCTCTTCCACCATCATTGAAGGTTTGTTTTGGGAAGTTGAAGTTGTGAGGTATTACCAAAGAACATGTTATTAGATTTAGCAGGAAAGAGTTGTATAATTTTATCATACTGAAATACTTTCAGGACTCAGCCCCTTTTGATTCATATCCCACAATTCAGAAGCATTTAATGGGTACAAAGTTAACGTCCTCTCGTATCCCTCATTATAGGTGGGATGTTCTATGGCTTTCTTTCCATGGTGAACTGAATGTCAGAGGGAATTTGAAACATAAACAAATCTCGTATAGTTACTGTCCGAGGAACACGTGTACTGACACTGTAAAGATGATGGCTCATTTATTTTTGGATTGTCCATATATTGTTGATTTTTGGAACCTTCTAGGACTAAAATGGCCTACATCTCCCTTTTGTCCCATGACTTTAGAAATCTTATGTCTTGATATACTCCCAAATTTATGGACAAAGCTTGATAAAGTGACTATGTGGTTGTTTTTAGTGTGTTTCAAATTTTATATTTGGTTTGTTCGTTGTCGGCTGACCATTCAACAATGCCATTTTTCTGTTGCCGAGTTGTTTTCTATGATTCATACTACACTTACTAATCTTAGATTACAGGATTATACAGCACTTCCACATACCCTTTATTCTTCCAGATGGGGTTCAGTGGACTGGCTGTGATGACAGAGACCTTTAGGTGGGTAGTTTTTTTATACTCCCTTTTATGGGCTGTCTTCTGGCACTTGTCATTTAACCTTTTTTTGTTTGGTCTTAACATTAACAGTTTACAGTGTGAGGTAACACTGTTTTAACTGATTAGCTTTTATTTCTGGTATTCATGGTGATGCTGTTTCTGGATATATATCTTTACATCTTTATCTGATGGTTATTTGTGCCTTTTACCTGTTTCTCGCTGATGTGAATGTACAGATTTCCTTTCAGTACTGTATTTTATGCACACCATACATTTTGATCATTCTCCTTTTGCTAGTTTCATTAGGATGCATGAAAATAGCTTTGCTATTATTTTCTGTTACTGTTTTGATACTTATTCCACCACTCCTCCGGTGGGGGGCATGGGTTTTTCAAATGCCTTATTATATGTTGAGTGTTAGTATGACAACAACATTTCTCTGCGTTAGTGTTTACTCACTGTATGATTTGCTTATTTAAGATCTGATTTTTCGGTAGGATGTAATATTCTTTTTGATCTGTTTTGTTTTATTTGTCTGCATCTCTGTATATCGTAATGTTGATTTGTTAATATCTTCCTCTGGTAACATGAATAAAATGTCCTCAACTCTTTTAGTGGGGGAATGGGGGTGGGGTTTAAGCATTCCCTATTAACTTATGGGACTCTAATGGTACAGTTTTGTGTCAACTGTATGATGTCATACTTTTTCTGTTCTTTGTTGGTTTTCCAATATGTTTTGTTTGCAGTAACATTTAATATAATTTCACCTACTTTTTTAATGGGGGCGTGCCTGTTGTTAGCCTTGGATAATAGTTTTGGGGTTATATGTATGTTAGTTTGTACTGAGGTATTACTGTATGACAAAATACTTATTTGTGTTTTACGTTTCCTTTCTATTATGATTTAGTGTGAAGTAACACAATTATGTATGTATTTTTTTCCACTATTCTTTTAGTTGTGGGAGGGTTCCAGCAATTTTGATTTATTTATGTTTGATATTCCTGTATGCCACTATGCTTATTTATGTTTTTTTCTGTGATGTCCTTTATGATTTTGTATGCAGTAATACATTCCTGTATATTTTTTGTTTTGAAGCTTTGACTACAAATTCCCCTTCTCTTTTAGTGTGGGGGGGTTGGTATGTTTATATATGTATCTTTTCACACTGCTCGGATAATGTATGATTGTACTACTTATTCAGGGTTTTTTTCCTATATGATTTGTTTATTATTTTGTGTGACTTATCACTGTTTGTATTAATTTTATTTTGCTGTTATGATAACAAAAAATTCCCCTACTCTTTTTTGATAAGTGCCATGGGATCTTCAGCATCCACCTGAACTCCACCAATCCAGGCACATGGGACCTCAGTTTAATGTTTCATCCAAAAGATGACATACTGTATATAAGTGTAGCACATATGAGTATGAAATTTATCTGCAACCCTCACTTGTGCTAAATGTTGGACCTGGGCTGACACATCCAGGGATTAGGTAAAATCCCTAGATATGTTTCAACTCCATTTCCTTAAATGAATCCTTTATTATTTTGCTTTTTAATATACATACAGTATTCCAGGAAAGTCAAAGCACAAATACAACAAGATTCTGTTTCCACAGCACATGTTTTTTTTATCCCAAATATTTTGAAAGAATCTATCCAAGTAAAATCCAAGCTATGTGTATTTTTTTTCTTTTTATTTGAAAGAGAAGTATATTATCTGGTAGTCCTACATTTTGCCTTCCCCTGAAATAACCACACAACACAGGACTTGGAGGAAATGGCCACAGCTATGCATTTATTGAAGTAAATCATCACTTTTTAGGGGCAGCGTGCACTACTGGGAGGATACGCAGCCTTCATGCAAGCCTCCCACACACTCGCCCCCCAATTCTTGGTCCATTCTAATGTGGGCCTGATGATTGATATGCAGTTCCACATCTGGCACTGCAGTGCCAGATGAATAATCCTGATGAAGTTGGGCTATAACCCCTACCATCTGGGTCTGGGTCTTGCAGTCCCCAGCCTCATGCCAACCAGAAGTAATGAGCCCTTCAGGAGAATTTTACTCATCTCCTTCTTCTTCCCCTTGTACCATCAGTCTGTGATCCTCCCAAGCCTCCACTGGACAGACACAGTCCAACCCCTCAAGCCACTGCTCCAATTAACCTCCAAGACCTGCCTACCAGGCTAACTCCTAACTATCTATCTATTCTGCTCTTACTATTCACACACTTTCTCAAGTGCTGTGGGACTGGCCCTCCAGCCTTAAGGTTCCCAACTCACCATCCCCACTGCATGCAGCTTGCTGCACAAATGTCCCAACTTGGTTGGCATACCCACTGCACTTAGTGTGACCCATTAAGAAACCTTTCAAAGGAGGAACCAAAGTTCTTGAGTGCTGACCAGTGCTAGATCCTCCATAAGGCAGTTGTACCATTCTGGCTGTACCCTAGGGGCCTGTTCCTTGGTGTAGCTGGCCACCCCTGCTGCTGCCCAGTGGATATGCACATCCTATATTCTCTGCTCTTATTACCTTCCATGGCACCTATAAGAGACAACATAAAGTTAGTGCAAATGCTGCTGTTGTAGTGCCAACTACCTGCCTTTACTATTGCATGCTGACCCACTTGCTGGGATACTGCCTGCCTGTTGGGGTGACAGAAAGCTCACCCCAACCTATCTGCCATTCTACCCCAGTATCCCTGGGGTTCAGAGAAGCCATTCCAGTATCTTCCATTGTGCCAATCATCACCATTTGCACCACTCCATAACCCCCAGTGTAATGATCCATTACTCAGCACCATGCTCCTTAGATCATGGTTCACCTCTGTTGCCTTTGTGGCTGCCCAAACTGGACTCAACCAAGAGGCCTCTCAAATCTGCTCAGTACCCTTAGGAGCTCTATATCCCCTACTTGCTTCAACAGGTGGGAAGGGAGACCCCTCTTAGGTGGACCTAGAAGGGGCTTGAAACTTGTCCATTCAAGCTAGCCTAGGGCCCTGATCCATTAAATTCTGATTATGTTCTGGCTTGCCACTGGCACTGAGATTTTGCATAATTTCTATGATGGTGGAATTGTAATTGCCTTGTGTGGCTGTTGGAACCCCTCTTTCTGGAATGGTATCCAGTGACGTGGGCAACCATGATTGAGCAACTACCGAAACAGTGACTCAATCGTGGCACACGGTATGGGGGGACAGAGCAGCTACAGTGATGGGATGGGGTGAGTGGGTGACTATAGTGACAGGAAGTCACTACAGGTACTCACACAGGGAGGTGGGAGCAAGCACTTCGGTGAGGGTCTGGAGGGGGTGTGATGGGTGGCACTGCAGTAGGCTGCCAAGCTGGCCCCCTGGTTTAGTGGGTCTGCCAGTGGCTTTAGTGGGTAGTGTGCTCAGTTTGGTAATCCCAGTGCAGGTTCATTTTTTGTTGTGCTCCACCCCAATTTTATTTTTTTACCTTACGTACACATAATAAATAGATATAATTATACAGAAATAGAAAAAAGGCACAGAGCAATAACAAGTATTTCAGGTATAGGGTTAACAAGGTTAGGGAGAATGGTATGAGAATAGGAATTAAAACATTCTGAAACAGCCAGCATATTAAAACATTTTCAAACAAAATGGCATATCAATGGTCAGGACATATACAAACGTAAGGGGCAGATATGGAGGGGAGGGGTACAGGATTGCAGCTATTCTAGGAGAGGTTCTACAGTAGATGGGCTGGGGACATAAATGTTAGGCATCTGAGGGTAAGAAAGGTAGTGGATTATAAGAATAAAAGGGGGGTATAGCCTCTTTATGCAAGTCGAAAGAGAGCCACTGATCACTGGATTTTATCTGAAGCACTGCCGGGTATCTCATATGAAATGGTGTGCCAGCGGCAATCAGCTTCGAGATGATCGGGTGCAATTCCTGCCTCTTTACCCTAACTGACTGAGGAAGATCTTGGGTGATTCAAATCTGGCATCCTTCCCATCAGACATTTTGCAGTTCTCTGATTTTGGCAAGCATGTGCTGTTTGTCCAAAAAGTTTAACAATTTAAAAAATGAGAGGCCTAGGTGGGGAGCCACGGGGTGGAGGAGGGTGCAGGGTGTGGTGCGCTGGCTCAATAATGTATGTGGCACCATTCAGAGAAGGCCCTGTGATTTTCTCACACAATTTCTGAAGGAACAAGATTGGCACGTTACTTTCTTCTTCTTTTTCTGGGATTCTGATGACTGGAAGATTGCTCCTTCTACTCCTACCCTCAAGATCTTCTAGCTTCTCTCCTAATTTCTTAAGTCTGTGGCCAAATTGTATTGTAACTTGGTCATTTTTCTCCTGTTTTTTCTCATGGGATATTAATTTGGTTTCTGAGTCACCCACCCAAATTGTCAGGCAGTGCACTGATGTCTTGCTAAGGTGGAGATCCTCAGAAATGTTGACGATTTTCTCCTGTAGTGGCTGCATGATCTCCAGAAATCTTTCCACCGACAGAGCGGCTGCTGTGTGGGGAAATTTAGGCATGCCAGTAGGCTGGTGTTTAGGGTGTTTAGCGGCCTTTTCTTTCTCCAGGGTGGGTGGAGAAGAGTGCCTGGGAGGCACTTTTTTCATGTAGACTTCCATGATGTTTAGTGTTGTTCGAATCCGGAAACGTTCAGCAATCCGTTGGTATAAGTTGCAGTTCATTATTTTATGTGGAAACAGAGTGGAAATACTAAACTAGAGAGCAGAGACATGGAGCTGTGGAAGGCTGCAACTGTTCCTCAAGCTGCCATCACGTGACCTTGTGATGTCAAATTCTGATTTTAATGAGGACATCTGAGTCAAACTTTTGAACTTATATTTAGACACAGTACAGCTTAACATGCCATATTTTGAGTATATATTCAGCATTTCTTCTTTATTACTAATAAATTTGTAAGAAAACTGCATCTCTTCCCTTTTGAGGTTATCAGCTCTGCTACTTATCTACACCTTCAGCAAAGCACACTGCTGTGTGTGACATCACCATAACTTTAGACTTTATGTACTGTATGTTAGTTTACATTTTCACTGATGAGTTCTCCTACATGCATTTTAAAACTATAGTCTAACTTAAGTCCAAAATTCAGTTAATTGATTAACCACTACTTCTCCATGATAATATTACAGATTTGATGCCACAAGCAGATGATACTGATGCCACTTTGTAGCCTGTCAACAGAAGAGCTTAGGTCACACAAAAGCAAAATAAAAAACATTTAAGGACCGATCTATTTACTAATAAAGAATGAAACAGAACCATGTACAGAAAATGCATGCAATATAAGTTAACATATGTTTAAATAGAAATATTCCTTGATGGTTCCATATGTCTTTAAATGCTGCATTATAGTTTGTCTAATTCTGAGCACATTGTAAAAGGATGGTGGTGGTGGTGGTGGTGATGGTGTGGGGAGGGCGGTTATGGACCCTTTCCTTATTACACATCTTTCACTTGCAATAGTCAAATCTCCCATGTACTGTACATGAGGAGATTTTTCAATCAGTAAATCAACCTACCAATACATCATCATTAATCAATCAATTTCTTTATTTAACTAAGGGGTATCACTGAGAACAGAATCTCATCCAATGTATCACAGTGGTGATCTGCCCCATAAAGCTGTAAAATGACATGCTACAGTAACATAAAATACAATGTCAGATCATGGTCCCCTGGGTCAGGGGCTAGCCTCCACTTTTAATCCCCATTTATGCAAAATTAGAGAATTGTTCTCCCTGTTCCCCACTAAATATATGCTGACACCCCCTTCCTTAGGACATCTGTGATTCACACCTAAAATATAACAATCAATCACATAACCTGGTCATAATACAATATGACTACACAATGAAATATATACACCGACATATTTCAGATGCATACATTCCATATAATGGGAGTGTGGAGAGTGCAAAGGCATACAGAAGCTGTTTTACCATAAGTAAAGTACATCTTATGGCTACATTTGAAATTTCAGTTGAACTGAACCACATAGTTAGTATTAGATTATTCTGTGAGTTGTTGATAAAGTAAGTGTGTGTGTGTGTGTGTGTGTGTGTATGTGAAGAAAAAAATAATATAGCACAGTAACAATAAAAGTAATTTATTTATTACAATGAAAACAACATGGAAATATGTTCAGTCCCTAACAAGTTTATATGTAAAGCCTTTAAGATTGAAAACTGGTGGTCATTAATCACCAATGGAACCCCTTCCCTCGTAATATGTTGGTGTCATTCCCTCATAATAAGTTATAAGATAGTGTCATTATTATTTATAGTGATGCAATGTTGTGCTCTAAATACACTTACAAACCATTATGAAATATCTACAAGAAAGACATATTGATATTAGGTTTCAAGTCAAAGGTCAGTTTGTGCCACTGTAAGCAAGTGACATTTAACCAGTTCCCCAAAGGTAGTGTTTGAATGATCATGTCTCCAACATGCAGCAAAAGAAACCTGAGATAGGCTTACGGTTCTTAACAGGATTAATACTGATGTCTTAACAAAAGAATCGGTGCCTGAATATATCACTCAAAAGCCTGTTTGAGAGCTTTCAGTTTTATCTAAGTTTTACTTTTTTGCTGATCTAAAACAACAGTGGTTAGTACCACTTAATGGTTCTCTTGCTCGAGATGACTGCTTAGAGGGGAGGTATTAAAAGCATGGGCACTGACATGTACTATATATATACTTATCAATCATCTTCCATTTTCTCTGTATAGACCTAATATAGTTAGAATAAAATACTTTTATTTTTTTTTTTGATTTTTGGTCTGCTGTGCCTTTTTGTTAATAAAAATTTCCTTTCAGTATTTAATACATTATAATTACTGGTGACCCCATTTATCAAATGGATTATGGTACCTTTCAAACACTGTATTAACCCGAAATCAGGTTATTACAGCATTTCTTAAAACGTTATCTCACCATCAATGTCACTCATTTGTAGCACACCATGTTATTGGCCCTTACTCTCAGTGGGCTGGTCAAACAGCTCAAAAAACATTGCGGCTACTATGTCCCTTAAGCAACGACCAGGCAACTCTTCCAAGGCGAGATATCCTGCTGCAGCAAGCTATTGTTGTTGTTTTTTTTAATTACTATGAAAGATACTAAATAGTCTGTCAAAGAATAAAGGATATTTTATTTCTTGCACAGCCATCTTCACAAACATGGCTTGTTGTCCCTGTCTTGATGCAAGATGATATGAAAAGCAGTGTACATTTTTCCTGCACCCCCTCCCAAAAAAAAAAAAACACAATTTCATTTTTGGTACAATATTGGCTAGAAAAAAAATCTCTTTATGTTTGACATTGACAAGCAGAAATAACTTATGATCTGTACTTGAGTTTAACTGGGAATGAAGTTACAGATGTGATCTTGTTTGAGTTTATTAGACACTCTGATCAGTGGATGGAATTTAGTTTTCCTTTTATTTTAATCAACTCCTCCCCCAGCATTTTTTTCTTTTTGCTAATGGGCTGAACCCACTGAAAATAAATTCCTTTCAAGGGACAACTCATAAGCATTGCATGCAGGATACAGCAGCAAAACAAACAATACATGGACTACAGATCAATTATGGATCATGAAGAATTCATTACTAGCGACAGAGCTGTGAGACACCAGCATCTCAGCCAATGTGCTGTTACTGCCCAAACTGTATGGAGCTGCATTCCAGTTGTTATATAACAGGCAATGTTAACAGATGCAGTGTAGTAGTGGTTAGAGCAATGGCTTCGGAGTTAGAAGCTCACAGATCAAACCATGCTAGAGCCAATTACTCACTATGTGACCTCGAGCAAGCCACCCAACTTCTTAGTGTTCCACTCGACCCACCTGCAGAAATGGGTAGAAGCAAAACCCCCACTAGAAATAAGGTATCTCTTGGTCTGTCTGTCTATATATCTGTCTATACATCTGTCTATCTATGTTACATGGATGGGGCTTTCCCCACTAGAAGTGGTTTGGAGTTCTTTCACTGTAGTCCTTATCCCTGTGCATGTAACTGTGATTAAAACTGATCAAAACCATCCAAATGTATTATATTAAATAAAAGCTGGGTAAATCCTTCATAGTCAGAAAGAGATCCCTTGCAGGGGTCAACAAGATCATCAAGCCATTTACCCTTTGAATGAGAGTCTTTATAATCTGGTAGCCCCTTCACTGTGTTTATCTCCTTATATACTGCACTTACTGTACACAGCACAATTCCACAGATATATGACTATAGAAATACTCTTCAGGTGAATCTCAGTTTTACACAGCAGTCCAGTTCCAACCAGAACCAGCAGTTGCTAATTTCATGACTTTTAGCTGTTTGAGAATCTGATGGCTTTCAGTATGAAAGTTTTATCATTTATTCATTGAAATTTGTTTGAAATGGATAGCCTAGCTGAAATGCAGCATCTTATTTTGATTGGGGTCTTGCCTCATCCAAGTTCTACACCAGCGAAGAATAGTTGCACATGGAAGTCAGGAGATTTGTCCAAGGTCACAGAATGAGCCAACTGCTGAGGTGGGTGGTGAATTTGACCTGTGTAATCTGCTTTGTAGCTCAGTGTTTTAACCACTACATTTCATAGACTTCCTTATGTAGCAGTGCCCCAGAGTCCTGTGCCCTCCAGATATGGGCAGCTAAGTTCTTTGGGGCTGGGGAGACAGAAAGGTGCCCCTCGCCAGGTAGCCCCCCAAAATGTGTAGCCCCAGCAGATCCTCATTTTCAAAATAAAATATTTTTCTCTGCTTGTTTTTCCCTGCCTGCAGCTGTTAGGACCCCACCAGTTACCTCTTGCCAGGCACCTGCTCTTGTGGGCCTGGTCGCGAGTGAGTGCAGGCAGAGATGAGCTTGAGAGGATTCAAGACAGAATCCTCAGCCCCTTTTGAATGGCAACAGTCATTCAGCAGGAATTCCATGGTGTGAGAAGAGGCATCAGTGCAGTAGCCTGATGGAGCGCTAGGCCAGCCGGAGCTTGGACAAATGGAAGGCACTTACCTAAAGTCTTGGGGTCCCTTCTGATGTCCCGTCCAGTTGTCTGCAATGGCTCCCTCTCCAGAATTGGCAGCTTTAGTCCATTGGGGTCAGTTTCCGGTTTTGTGGCAGTGGCAAAGTGTGTCGGGAGGGGCAGCAGGTCCTGGCCGTCCCATCCATCAGTATTCGGCTACATTGTGGTCGCATGGGAGGGGTGGCAGCCATAAACCAAGGCCATCCCTGCCACCCCAAAAGTCCTGAAGAGGATTGTCAGGAGGGGCAACAGGTCCAGGCTGTCCCCTCCATTCCCAACTCCAGCAGCAGAAGTTCTCGGGGAGGGCAGGTGGTAGCAACATAAGGTCGGCTCCTCCATGCCTCAGCCTGCAGTCTCCAGTGGTACGTCGGGAGGGGTAGCAGGTCCAGGCTGTCCCCTCCATCAGCTGCAACCCAGTTCGAAGAGGCCTGTGGGAGGAGTGGGGTCCAGGCCTCCCCAGCTCCAGCAGCATATCCTGGTGTCTCCGGCCCAAAGAAGAGAGGACAGCATGATGAGTGGTGGCAGCAACAAGGTCAAGTGCTGGCCGCCGGGAAAAAGATGGAACTATTTTTTTTTATATTAAATTGAATCCTTGGCACTACCAGGCACCAGTGAAGGCAGTGGCTGAGAAGCAAAGGTCAAGGCCCCAGAGGAAGTATAGCCTTCAGGGTGGGTCACAGAAAAGGCTCTGTAGAGCCAGTGAAATGTGGGGGCAGAGTAACAGAGGACTCTTTTGAGCCAAATGACTGTGGGGTGTGCATAAGGACAAGGCAGCACTGCCTATGGGTTAGAGCTAGAGGAAAGCCCCATGGGTGGTGAGAGAAGAGAGCTTGGATGTTGCAGCGTGATTGACTGCCGGTATGGACAATAGACTTAAAGGGACAATGCCAGTCCCACCAGAATTAAAATGGCAACGACTGGGCCCTCCAGTCTGGAGGGGCCAAGAACTATACAAATTGATGGTAACTGTTGTCTAATGCCTACAGATGCAATTTTATTATGGCTTGTGCCAGACTTAAAGGAGCAAGGCAAGCGCAAGGCTCTGTAGAGCCAGGAACTTTAACCAAAAGACAATGCCACTGTGATTTGCCTTTGTTGATATTTTTCTAAACTGTTTTATGTGTATTTACAGTGTCTTGATACTGATTGCTAAAAATAAAAGGCACAGACACAGATTTTAAATAAAAATGTTTATCATTCCACCACCCTCTAGCCTGCGTGTGGTCTCAGGTGCACCAATCCTGTTTTCCCTGATGAGCTGTCATGTCTCTGTTATCCCTTTGTCCCGGCAGTCCATGTTGGAGCTGTGGATGGGTGACCTTGAGCCCGGGCAATCCACATTGGGTCTGTGGCTGGGTGGAAATGTGGCAGACATTTTCCTGGGGGTGTTAATTCCAGTGGTCTGTAGAGACCTTTGTGCCAATGGCCAACACCACCTTAGAATAATCCTGGCCTGTGTCCTGTTGTATGTCTTCCACATCCCGGCAGCTAGTTCCCCATCCTGCTTTCTTTCCCATTTCCCCGTTAGACATGTAAGGGTTGCTAGCGTAAGGTATTTACGACTGATTTATTGCATAGGAGGTAACGTTCTGAATTTAGTGCTGTTCTAGTTGTTGAGTTTTAGAGTGTACAGTAGATATTTAGAATAATATTGTTGTATAGTTGAGTTTAATAAACTTTCCATTGTTTCTTGCATTTGAGCCAGCTTTATGCATCTCTTTGTGTTCCCAGTAGTGGTATTTGAATGTCACACAAACTCCACCTCTGGTTGGTTGCCATAGTCAGGTTACCTTGTGGTTTTCCCATTCCAAGTTGCAGCTGAGGGGTGGGG
This sequence comes from Neoceratodus forsteri, assembly GCA_016271365.2. Lineage (NCBI taxonomy): Eukaryota > Metazoa > Chordata > Ceratodontiformes > Ceratodontidae > Neoceratodus > Neoceratodus forsteri. The sequence continues at coordinate 1,357,406,281 of CM057452.1, forward strand.
GGTGGACCTATGTCCTGGCCCAACCAGGCCATTATGAGAGCAGTCGGTGTCAGGAGCAGCACTTGCACTTGCTATTTACACTAAGGGTTCATCAGTTTGCCCTATTCACAAGGAAGGATGTGGCCAAAGAATCCTTCTTGGTGACATATAAGTAGTGTTTTTAATGTTAATATTTATTTATCCTGGATCACCCAACTAAGAGGCAACAGCATGTGTTCCAGTTGGTTTTGGTTTTGAAGGTGTGTTGTTTATTCCAAGGTGCAGTAGTTGCAAACAGATTAGTTAGTGGGCATACAGTATGAAATGACAGATTGATCATCGTGGTAAAGGAATGGCTACAAATACACATCAGCTTTTCTGTGATATAACACAAGTACTGTAGGTACCCTGCTATTCAAATACTGTAATACAGAATGTTTGGGAATAAGTCAGAAATCTAGCTAAAAGGGCCACATAAATATGGGCAAAGAATGAAAAACAACTGTTAAAATGTTATTGGTATCTGTTATTTAGAAAGCAACAGATCAACGCAGAGAACTAACTGCAAAACATCCAGTAGAGAAGTACTGATGGGAGGCTCCTAATTTAATATCAGAAAGCTTGCTGTTCTTTCAGTCACAGAAATGGAAAGTGAATGCACAAGCTGCGCTGATTATTCTTTCCATTTTATGTATTTCTGTTTAAATAGGGATCTCTGTCTGTGGGGGATGAAGAGGTCGCCACATGTCTGCCTACTGAAAAAACATGTCTATCTCCTGAAAAACATGGTGATAACTTGTTTGTTGAGCTGTCTATTTGACTTGAAGACCCTCCATTGCTGATTCTCTGTACACACCACTAAATCATTTTGTAATACACAGACTGATCTCATATACTGTAATGGTAAATGAAGCAAACAGACATTGTTTTCTGTCACTGACAACCCAGTAGATTTGTCTTGTAGTTGAAGCAATAGTTGCTATGCAAACAAAGGAGCAGAAGTAGAAATGTGGCTTGCTATACTGTATGTTACAATTCTGCCGATGTGCAAACTTCCTTATCTTTAACCAGCCATGTCATAACCTTCTTGCAGCTTGCATGCTTATGTTTCAAAGAGCAAAGAGTAATCCGTTAAGGTAATTTACTTTCCCTAACATAATCTGGGTGATGGCTCTGAAGATCTGATTCAATCTGGTTCAAGGCCAGTTGGCATTATTCTGTATCACCCTCCCCCCAATCGTGCCTGAAAATAGGCAGGATTTGTGTAGTGCACTTACCCGGTCATCAAAATCTAAAATAAAATTAAAAAAAAAGAGAAAATTGAAGGGGCATGCTCCTGTTAATAGAGACACACCACCAGAAGCATTTTTTTATTTTTTATTTTTTTATTTGAAATGAATTGTGATGTTCTTAACTGACAGGTGTCCACATCACAAATCCCCCATTAGAAATGGAGAAATTTGCATTCTTGTTGGCAGTCTAATATGAAAGATATGAACGACTAAGCAGTGAATGGTTAGGGAGACTGAACTAATGTCTCATTCAGAGGATGTCCCTCCAAAAGTCATATATGCTGAGCCTTGTGAGGAAGCTTGAACTGCAGTCACCTGTGCTGCACCTGGCATGTTCATAAATAGAAGACTTCAGTCTCAAAAGCTGATATTGCAGCTCATGCCACACACATAAACACAAAATACCCAATAAAGCAAATGGTATACTACAAGCAACATAAAAATGCATAAGGATTAAAGAAGCCTGCTCCCTTTCGATACGGTATTATACTGTAAGGTATTGCAATGACAAAAAATCACTACACAGAAACATAGAAACATAGACTTTGACGGCAGATAAGGACCACTTGTCCCACCCAGTCTTCCCATTTCCTTACCTACTGGATAAGCTGCAGATTCTAGTTAACCAACAGCCTACTTCCTGCCACCCCCCACTACAATTGCCTTGTGTCTGTCCCATGCATGTTTGAATTCCCCCACTGTTTTAGCCCCAACAACCTCCCCAGGAAGGCAGTTCCACACATCCACCACTCTCTCCATGAAAAAAAATGTCCTTACATTACCCCTGAGCCGCACCCCCTCTATCTTTGAATTGTGTCCCCTTGTTCTTACACATCTCTTTTTCTGAAAGATGCTACCCTCCTGGACTTTGTTGATTCCCTTGAGGTACTTGAACATTTCTATCATGTCCCCCCATCCCTCCTTTCATCAAGGGTATATATAATAAGCTCTCTCAGTCTCTCTTAATATGGTTTCTGATGCAGACCCTGCACCATTTTAGTTGTCCTCCTCTGGACTGCTTCCATCCTGTCTATGTCCTTGCATAGATGAAGTCTCCAAAACTGCACACAGTACTCCAGATGGGGTCTCACCAACCGTCTGTAGAGAGGGATAACTACTTCCCTTTTTCTACTTGTGATGCCCCTTCATATGCTTCCCAGTATCCCCTGACTCTCCTTACTGACTTCTCACATTCCTTACCAACCTTTAGATCATCTGATATGACTATCCCCAAGTCCCATTCCATTTATGTTGTTGTTAGTACCTCCCCTGCTATTGTGTACTCTTCTCCTGGGTTTTTGTTTCCCAGGTGCACTACTTTGCACTTCTTTGCATTGAATCTAAGTTGCCATATGTCTGACCATTCCTCCAACCTTGCCAAGTCCCTTCACATCCTTTCTACCCCTTATGTATCAACTCTGTTACAGATCTTTGTATCATCTGCAAAGAGGCATACCTTTCCTCAGACCCTCTGCAATGTCACCTATAAAGATGTTAAAGAAGACTGGACCCAGTACTGAGCCCTGAGGTACTCCACTAGTGACCCCCTTTCTTTGGAATGTGTTCCACTCACTATTACCTTCTGTTTCCTGTTGTGCAGCCAGTTTGCAACCCAGGCTACCACCCTGGGACCCACTCCCAGGCTGGCTAGCTTGATTATTAATCTTTTGTGTGGGACTGTCAAATGCCTTGCTAAAGTCTAGATAGACCACATCCACAGCCTCTCCCTGGAAAATCACTTTGGTCACCCAGTCAAAGAAATCTATTAGATTCATCTCACATGACCTTCCTGCTGTAAATCCATGCTGCTTTGGGTCCTATGCCCCGCTGGCCTCTAGGTACTCAACAATTATTTCTGTCAGAAGTGATTCCATCATTTTCCCTACCACTGAGGTCAAACTTACAGGTCTGTAGTTTCCTGCTTCTGCCTTGCTCCCACTTTTGGGAAAGAGAATCACATCTGCCCTCCTCCAGTCCTCAGGTACCACCCCATCCTCCCATGATTTGTTAAAAAGTGTGGTCAGTGGTGTTACTAGGTCCTCCCTTAGTTCTTTTAGGATACTGGGGTGAATCCCATCAGGCTCCATTGCTTTGTCCACCTTGAGTTTTAGAAGTTCTTTCAGGACTCCTTCTTCTGTAAATTGACTGGTGTCAACCCCCCTACCCAGAGTGCTTCTATTGTCTGGTTTAGGTAACTCCTCCTCATCTTCTTTTGTGAATACTGAGCAAAAGTATTCATTCACATGAGTTGTGTAATAATGGGTGCCTTAATACCTGGAAATTAAAGTGTGTAACTTTGTCATTAAAATTCAGATCTCTAGCTCTAGTATGGTTAGTGAAAGAGCTGCCACAAGTGATATGATAACAACTGAAGACAATAGAAACAACAACTTAAAACAAGGTAGTCAATAAGGGAACGTTAAATAAGTGCTGATTTATAAAACAACAGAAATAGGATACTGGGCAAGGAATGTGAGGCGGGCACAATGCCACTCATAATAAACTGAAATTTGGCAAGGTCAGAGATTGTCTAAGGTCTGTGGTAACACAGTAGGTAGGGAACTTTAGGGTAAACTACGAGGGTCAAATGGTCATTTGCTGCTGGCAACTTCTATGTTTCTATGTAAATAAAACAGAGATAGTGATGTAGGCACTTCCTTTGTATACCTACTGGGATTGCTTTAACCTTTTGGGCAACACAAGTGTGTTGTGAAATGTGGTATAGCATATGGTAACCCCTTGTTATGTACAAAAATCAGCTTGCTCAAAATCCTTATTGAGTACAATCTAAAATGTTATGCGCATTCTACTGTGTTGATATGCGCATTTTGAACAATTGTTATGTACAGTTCAAAGTTCATACAATTTCAAATTTCTCATGTATTCTACACCTAGCTACTTACTAACCACCCAGCGCCCAAAGTCCTACCTTTCACCTTTCAAAAGTCTGGAAATTTGATTTTGTTATGTGAGCAGAAGAAAGAAATGGCAGGATTTCTTGTTTTCTCTTCAGTGGGGGTCTGTCACTCTAATGTAAAAAAACATATACTATAAAAAATTAAATATTGTCAACCAAACACAACTCTGCATGTGTTTCCATCTCGGGGTTGAAATGACAGCATGGACCTCTCCAGCTTCACCCCTGAGGTTCATAGGCTGTCATCTCAACCCCTCAATGGAAACACAGCCTTGTTGTGTATGGTTACCCATACATTATTCTCTATATTTGTGCTGAGAGCTGATGAGCTCCAATCTCCAATAAAAGTGCTACTTTGACAGTTATCATTAGAATATGTGAGACTATAGTAAGATAAATTCTGATGCTATTTAAACATAGAGCATTATTTCTTTTGAAATGCCTTTTCATTGGCAAGTATCTGTTCTCACATGTTAATAGGATGAGCTTATGAATTTTAAGGCCTTGTTATTCTTGCCAAGAAGTCAAATCACTGAATTATGAAGTGATGTAAAACGTAATTCATGACCATAGAGAATTTACTGAAAAGAGTAAACCAAAATCCTATCGTGATGGAACTGATTTTTAAGTGTGCTGTATTCCTTGAGTTTGTGGAGGGTGAAGATCTTAACTAGTTTTGTGTGGAAAACTTTGAACACAGCTCATAATAGTATGTGTCATCCCATGTAGATGTCTAGGTATTTTCATGTAGAATGATAATGTGTCCCACTTTTCAGTTATACTGCTTCCTGCCTCTGTACTCTTGGGAGTGCTGTAGTGTGCCTGAGCAATATAAAGCAAGGAAACCAATCAGAGTCTGAAAGGTAAAAGGAGAGGAGCTGTTTCAGGGCATGTCCTCACTCAGTCTCACCAGAGCCTCAGTCCAAACAAACATTACTAATGATGCACTCCTGATAAAATGGCATGCATGCATGGAGTAAGATGACTGGCTCTCAGTCATTTGAAAATTCCACCCAGCTACACAGGTCAGAGCTTAAGACCTAATTGGATACCATAAAAATCTTTTAAAGGACAACTGCTGTAAAGCTATACATCATTTTTCCTGGTTCACCCATGTCGGTGTGAAGAACATGTTTTTGATGCTGATTATGGCACAGGCAACATGCGACCCAGAATTACATAATTGGACATTATGTCTGCCGGGAGATACAGAGCCGAAGCACCCTCCCAGGATGCAGTCAGCTTTTGAGAGGCACTTTGCCCCCCTGCACCATGCCCCCCCCCCCCACAAATAAATATGACCTCCTCCAGGGTGGGCATGCCCTGGAGGAGGCAGAAATTATGTTGGCACAAAGGGTGGCTTGCCTGAAGGGCAATCTAAAATCAAGATCACCCCTATCATTGCCATTGTTGTAGCACCCTAATTGCAGTGATGAAATTCTGTTGCCTTTCTAACAGTATACCATTTTTTCCAGTAGAAGCTTCTTTTTAAATACTGGCTCAAATTCTGTTATTACTGTAGCTATCCAGGCTGTTTAGTTCTCATATTGGGTGTTTCTGGTTTACATGCTGCTGGCAATAACTAATTTAAAACTCTGTGATGTGGTTTATGTCCCGGTTCTAGTCTTCTGTTGTTGGCACAATGCATTAATGTTCTATTATTGAACTATGTAACTAAGAAGGACATGAACTACATCATACAGTTCTGAAATGTTATCATTGCAATGAAAAGCAGAAGCACCACCTGGGGTTACTAAAAAACCTGTACAGATGGAACAATAAAATAATGTTAACCAGTATATAAAAAAAAAAAAAACAGCTTCTACTGGGAAAATGGCCAGCAGGTTCAGTGCAGTTAGTTCTCCTTTAACTTAAAAAAATGTATTTTTGTCTATCTCTTTTAGCCTTTTGAACATGTTGATATTTTGGTAGGACAAAACACTTACTAGGACATGTGGTCACTTGGAAATATGGATGTGATAAAGATAATTGTGGGTATATAATTTCCAGTGGCAAAAGTCTTGTCAGGTGTTGTAATTTTCATATATAGCATGCACATGTATCATACATGTGTAATAAGAACCTGGTTGTACATAATTACCAGAGCTGTGGGGCAAGGAATGCCAGGAAAACAAAAGGTTATATGTCCAGTTAATTGCTCAATAATTGCAGCGTGGCATGATCCATTGATTTACAGTGAAGAAGAAGTGAACTTGACACTGGTGAGGCCTATATTTATTTCATAAATTAGCATTGGCAAAAAAATGTGCAGCATGTATTTTAGTAATGTCATTATGTAGTATGTCATAAATGCTTCCTATCTTTTGAGAAAAAACAAGTGGTGTGAAGTACAGTACATATTCAAAAGTAATGTCAAGAGTTGTAACCTGATTTTTAATTACCCTGTATATTGGTGGGTGTTGTACACCTCCTAATGAACAGTACAGCTGTCATTTTTCACATCCTGCATGAAATGTGTTTTCACACCAGTGGCGCCAAATGGAATAGCTGCAGTGCAAAATCACTTTCCAGCTAACAAACTGATAGTGCCACTGTTCATGAGGTGGGGTCACAAAAAGCCCATATTGGAGATTTGGAGTGAAAATACTGTACCGACAAATGCCTGGGACATTAGAGTTTCCAGCCGTAATGCCTCCCCCTTCCTGGAACTGACAGGCATCACAGATATGACTTTGGATTCTCAGCTATAATGCTCAGACCATTGCATCCTCCCAGCACCACTCTGCAGCCAGTGACAGGCATCGAGGTGTGTCTTGCACTTTTCAGCCCTAATGCTCACCCCATTGTCCTATACTGCACCCACCTCAGTGTATTTTCTTATGGAATGAGGTGACTGTAAGGCCCAAAGACCCCAAGGCAAACTATGACACTTGGTGTCTGCAGGAAAGGGTGAGATGAAATAGCATGACTGTTATGCCCTATGTCCCAAAGGCATACCCCAATGCCTGTAAGTCTCTGCTGGATGGGGGTGGACTTTGGCATCAGTTCTGCACTTCACTGCGGTTCGTATTATGCATCTTTCTAACTCCTGCACTACCAATGCCAGTGTCAACAAGAGAACATTCGGCATTGACAAATGCTTGGTTTTTTATTTTATTTTACGGAATTTTGTTGACCTGGTAGGCCCACTGATACAAGCAGTTGCTTTTTCCAGGGTGACTGTGGGGAGTGAGGATACAGATGGTAACCAACTTAAACTGAACCAGATTAAGTTGTTGGTGGTATTGTTTTAGTGAATGCCTATAATCAAGCATGCTCTGTGAAGTAGACTCTGATTGGCTGCCAGTAACTTGCATCAGGTATTTATTTATTTATTTATGATCTTGGATTGACACCTTTTAGTTAGAAGCTTGTTGCATAGGTTCCATGTCAAGTGAGTGCAATACAGACATTGATGGACATGGAAACAATTGAATAACACAATTTACCATAATTGACAAATTTGAACATAGACATAGCATGGGTAGGCAGTTACATTGAAATACAGATTTGTAAACAGGGTGTAGCTAGGCACACATCAAAAAACATATGGACTGAGAGGTGAGGGAGTAAAGAATGCACAGAACCTACAGGTTGCAAAGCGCTGTGGGTTCAGTAACATAATTGAGTAATATTGAGCAATGACATAGCGTGGGTAGGCAGTAACAAATGAAATAGTGATAATTATCCAGAGTCTAGCTAGGCATTAACATTGAAACACTGGCGTAGACAGGTGCAGGAGTAAAGTATGCTCAAGACAAAGACAGGTTGCTAAGTGCAGAGTGGGACAATGTCCAAAGTGCAGAAAAGGGTAGAAGAAATGGAGTAGCCTGGAGGCCTTGTCTGAGGGGGAGAATCATTAGTGGAAAGTAATGTATGGGTAGGTAGGAACAAGTAGGTGGGCAGGAGGGGGCAGTGGAATAGGCAGGGGAGAGTGAAGGAGGGGAGAAGGAAGGAGGAGGAGAAGGATGCGAGGAAGAGGGTTAGGGTAGGTATGGGTCTGGTGGACAGGGATAGAAGAACAGGGGCTGTGGCTTAGAGAAGGCAGTCACATTGGGATCCAAGCACTATTTGTTGCATTAGGTTCTGCTTAAAGGCACCCAGCGTGGGGAGGCCAGCAATGTTGTCCCAAAGGGAGTTGAACCAGTGGGGGGGCTCAGTAAGCGAAGAACCTTTGTCCTTGGGAGGTGCGGCAATGAGGGGAAATGAAGTACTGGTGCTCTGACTTTCGAGCTGGACGAGGGTTGACACAGGGTATGAGAAGATGTAGAATCCCCGGTGGTAGAAGACCTAAGTGAATTTTTTTGAGAGCAGGCATGCTTGATATTTTAATCGTCCACAGAGTTGAAGCCAGTTTGCATGGGCATAAAGGTCACATGTGTACATCAGCTGAGGAGCACCTGTGATGGGCCATCAGGCTTTGTTTAGCGCAATCTTTAAGTGCCATAGTGACGTGTCAGTGGCCCAACCATAGATGGCCAGACCGTAGTCAACTAGGGAGACCCCTGAGCTGTGTACAGCAATACTTAGTGCTTCAGATGTCAGACTATGTTTGTGCCTGTAGAGCATTCCTAGATGCATATTGATAGCTTTATTGTCGATATGTGGAGCATAAGACAGCATGTTATCAACTGTTATCCCCAGGTATGTGAAATGTTTAACAAGTTCCAGTGGAGACCCTGCTTTGTTGCAAATTTTGAGAGGGAATTTTCTATGTATGCGTACTTGGTGGGCAAGAGAACAACATAGATTTTGTCTTTTTGTAACACAGAAACATAGAAGTTGACAGCAGAAAAGGACCATCCAGTGTGCCCATTTCTTTTTCTACTTTATAAATGTACCTTTGGCCTTTGCCCTGTCAGTGACCTATCTATTCATGCTCATCTGTATTGCTCTATTATGCCTATCCCATGCCTGTTTGAAGCCCTGCACTGTATTCATAGCCACCACTTCCTGAGGTTGACCGTTCCACGCATCCACCACCCTTTCTGTGAAAAATAATTTCTTCACATTCCCCCTTAATCAGCCTCCCTCTAATCTCATGTTGTGTCCTCTTGTCCTGCTATTTTTCTTATATTTAAACCTGTTAGACTCTTTCACCTTGTTAATGCCCTTAAGGTGTTTGAATGTCTCGATCATATCACCTCTCTCCCTCCTTTGCTCAAGGGTACAGATATTGAGCTCTGTTAATCTGTCCTCATATGTCTTCTCATGCAGTCCCTGCACCATTTTAGTTGGTGTTCTCTGGACTGCCTCAATTTGGTTAATGTCCTTGTGAAAGTGTGGCCTCCAGTACTGCATGCAGTACTCCAGATGGGGCCTAACCAGCGTCTTGTAAAGAGGGATAATTACCTCCCTTTTATGACTTGTGATACCCCTACTAATGCACCCTAACATCCCCCTAGCCTTTTCTACTGCTTAAGAGGTCTGCTTAGATGATTTCTGGCCATCGGTGATGATGATGCCCGAGTCTCTTTCTTCCTTTGTGACTGCCAGCAACTCCCCTCCCAGCCTATAGGAGGCCTCAGGGTTTCTCTTCCCTATGTGCATGATCTTGCACTTCTTTGCATTAAGTCCCAGTTGCCACTCTTCTGACCATTTTGCTAGTTTATCCAGATCTCTTCTCTTTCTGCCCACCCCATCTGTATCATCTACTCTGTTGCAGATCTTGGTGTCATCTGCAAACAGACAAGCCTTACCCTCTAGTCCATCTGCAATGTCACTAATGAAGATATTGAAGAGGACTGGCCCCATGATTGATCCCTGAGGTACCCCACTTGTGACTTGCATCTCTTCTGACAGTATAGCATTTACCACCGCTTTCTATTTTCTGCCCACCAACCAGTTTGCCACCCAGCTGACCAGCTTCTGACCTGCCCAGAGCCTACCCTGCTTATTTATCAATCTTCCATGTGGAACAGTGTTGAAAGCATTGCTGAAGTCAAGGTAGGCAACATCAGCTGCTCCCCCTTGGTCCACCACTCTGGTTACCCAGTCAAAGAAATCTATAAGATTAGTTTGACATGACATTCCTTTTGTAAACCCATGCTGTCATGGATCCTGTGCTGCTATGGATTCCAGGTGTTGCACTATCCTTTCCTTAAGGAGTACCTCCATAATCTTGCCCACTACTGAGATAAGACTGACTGGTCTGCAGTTCCCCGCCTTCTCCCTGTGACCACTCTTGTGGAGCGTGATCACATGAGCCCTCCTCCAGTCTTCTGGAACCTCTCCTGTGCTCAGAGACTCACTAAACAGGTCTGCTAATGGCTCTGTTAGTTACACCCTTAGCTCCTTAAGTACCCTGGGATGTATGCCATCAGGTCCCATTGCCTTGTCCACCCTGAGCTTAGTGAGCTCTTGTAGGACCCTTTCTTTTGTGAAGGGAATAGTGCTCACCTCCCTCCCCCCTGTGTCCATGGTGCTGAGCTGTGGGCCCTGTCCTAGCTTCTCTTCAGTAAATACTGAGCAAAAGTATCTATTTAGGATAGATGCTTTTACTGGGTCCTCCTCTTCACATGCCCCCCTTTTCTCCTTTGAGCTTAGCAATACCCACTCTGGACTGACTCCTTTCACTAATGTATCTGTAGAAAGTCTTGTCACCTTCTTTTACTGTTCATGATAGTGTTTCCTCAGTTAGGGACTTTGCCTGCCTTATTGACTTCCCTGCTTCCCTTAGGGCAATTTGGTATGCCTCCCTATCTTCATCCCGCTGTGTTCCCTTATATTTCCTGAAGGCCAGCCTTTTGGCTCTGACCTTTTCTGCTACTGTATGTGAGAACCAAAGTGGTTTCCTTCTTCTTTTGCACTTCCTTTTCTGTCTAACACAATGGGATGTTGCTTCAAGTATTGCATCCTGAATGATTGCCCACTTTGCCTGTACCCCCTTCCCTGTGTTTTTTTTTTGCCAGGCTAGATTAACTCTGTTGGACATCTTATCTAAATCAGCTTCTCTGAAGTCCCATATTTTTGCCTTGGAATGGGATGATTTTGATGTAGTGGCCAAATTGATCCATACCATGTGATGGTCACTGGCCCCCAGGTGACCTTCTACCCGGAGATCTGTGACCCCTTCCCAGTTAGCCAGTACTAGATCTAGAATAGCCCTGTCTCTTGTGGGTTGTTGTGCCAGTTGTTTTATGCCCTCCCCCTGCAGGGAACCCACCATGTGTCTAGTCCTGGCAGATGTTCCTGCTGGTATTGACCAATCTGTATCTGGCATGTTGAAGTCTCCCATTATCAGAATCTCCCTTTTAGCTGTCATGTTTGTATATCTTCTAACAGTAAAGTGTCTATGTCCTCCCTCTGGTCTGGAGGCCTGTTGACAACACCAGTTCGTATGGCTGTCCCGTTTCCTGTTTCCAGGATGACCCACTGTTCTTCTGGCTCCTTATGTGTATTCTGAATTTCTGTAGCTTTGATATTTTCCTTGACATACAGAGCCACTCCACCCCCTCCTTTTTGCACCACGTTCTCTTCTGAACGGGACATAGCCAGGTACTGAAGTCTCTCAAGTATGATTACTGGTAAACCACATCTCACTGATTGCTACTATGTCCAGTTTAGCCTCTGACATTATTGCCTGCAGGTCTGGGATCTTATTTCCCAGGCTGTGGGCATTTGTGTACATGATTTTCCATTGGCCAGATTTTGGTGTGTTTGTTGTTGGGTGAGAGTTGACATTTCCCCTGTGCATCGTATGGGGAGATGGACCTTTTTTCTTACCTGGTGATGCAAATGAACTGCAAACATGTTGAATCCCTGTCTGATCACTAGCTGAGGGGGGAAGGGGTTTTCTTCCCATTCGACTTATGGTGTGCTGCACCCTTCTCCCCATTTGCTAATTTAAATGTTCTGCATAGATGTCACACTTCTGCCTCAATGCACTGACTCCCTACTTAGTCAGATGCAATCCATCAAATCTAAAGAACTTTCACTTCTAGAACTGTTGCCAGTTCCCTAGAAATCTGTGTCCTTTTTCCTGGCACCAGTCCTTGAGCCACAAGTTTAGCTCCCCTATCTCCCCTTCTCTGACCTTCCGTCCATCTGTCCCCCTCTCCCAGACTGGCAGGATATCAAAGTAGGAGACGCTGGATGAAATGGATGATAGTTTGTCACCCAGCCTGGTCAGGTGTTCTTTTGTCTCCACAACTGACCATCTGACATGATCATGAGTCCTTATGTGTACCAGGACATCAGTGTTTTCTTCTGCTTTATGAACAATTTTAGCAATGCAGTCATTGTCTCTCCATGCTGATGTACATGGGAGACATCTGACCATTACCCCGCGCTGGAGATGGGTATCAACTCCTCAAATCATTGAGTCTCCTATGATCAGAAGATTTTTGGATTTCCTTTTTGCTTTTTTGTTTTGGTTCCTGATTTGGGTGAATCTTGTTGTGCTAGCTCCTATGCTGCAGTGTCCTGCTCTGCAGTGTCCTCTGCCCCTTTGTTTGATTTCAAAGATAGAGGCAGATACCTGTTTGTAGTATTTATATGTTTTTTGGAGGTAATATGTTGGAGATCACAGAGTGATGGGGCACCTGATTTGCCCCTCCTAACCACCTGCCAACCTAATGGACCAACTACAATCTGTGGTCGTGGTTCTTCTGTTGGATGTTGGGGAAATTGCAGGTGGTTCTTACAATGTATTTCCCCTTGAATATGAAATTTGAAGCACACAGTTTCTGCCCATGCTGCCTGGTGCTGAGCGTTTAGATCTCCAATGGCCCAGCATGTAGGACAGTGTCCTAAATACTGTTAGACTGTCCTTCTGAAGAGAATTCCACAGTACCTGTAGTTAATGATATCCATTCCAAATAAGTTGCTGGGTTTATAACCTGGTCAGAGTAATAAGAAGGAACAAAATGCAAGTAATGGTTTAATTTTGTGTTTTGTTTTCGTATAACTTGCTATAACAAGTTCAATTACTAGTGCCCCTGTAAATGAGCTCACATTGTGGATGCCCCACTGATCCATCCCTTCCTGCTTTGTCACAGGAAATGTCAGAGCTGTGGTACCCTATAAAAGGAGTGTAGTGTGGGGTGGTTGGGGATGGGGCTGTGTGGTTGGGCCCTTCCCCTGCTGAAAAAGAAGAACCATGGATGAAAGAACAAGGAGGTAAGAGCAGAAACAATCAGTCAACAACAAATGAAGTAACCCTGAAAGCTAATCCTAATGTCAGATAAAACTGCATAACCTGTAAAGCACCACCTGTAATAATTTCAGAGAAGATATACCCTGTAAGAAACACTTTACTACAGAGAAAAATAAAGCAGTAACAGAAGATATACCTTGCAAAAGACAATTTGAATCAGAAGATTACAGCAGTAATCTGTTAGCATACACCTGTAGGCACAACTTGTAATTCATTATCAATTTATGGTCATTGAACCATTTCTCGACCCTGGAAAAGTCAAGTTGAAGCTGACACTCTAGAACACTGGGGTCTGAGCCATTGGAAAATACAACGGCACCATCTGCATAAAGAAGGAGGTGACCCTGGCAAACTACAGGAAAGCTATTCAGAAACAATCTGAAAAAGAGGGGTCCCAGGACTGATCCTTGCAGGATACCAGAGCAAACAGGTAAGCTGTCAGAAAGGTATGATTAACTATGATTAATCATGATAACAAAAAGAAAACACCATCCGCAAAGAAAGAAAAATGATGGTTTATGGCAGTCTCAGGTAATGATCAATCATGATAGGTAATGATTTAGCACCACCAAAACTACTGATTAAAAATGATTGCAACCAAGTAAAGCAGTTGCATGTCTGGTCCGTATTGTGCAGCTGCAGATCTAAGTTCTGTGGGAGCTGGTGTGGGGGAGACAAGCATGGGGAGCCAAAGTGGAGGGTGTGAGAGGCATGCTGGGTGGGGGGAGGAACTGGGGAGAGGACATGATGCCAGTATGATACCATGTGTTGGGGAGGGGGACTGGTGGGAGGACCTGGAGAGCTCATTGTTATACCATATGAGAACCACTGTACTAACATGCTACCCCCTTTGGGATTACTAATAGCAGTGGTTGTGCAATGTCATCATTGAGCTACCTGTGTTCCCTCAGCACCACAGCAGTACCATTGCACACAGATGGTACCACGGTATCCACAATGGTATGGCAATGGAATTGAAACAAATCCATTTTGAGACCAATAGTGATGACACTACAGTCACAACATCACTGTGTTACCACTGGACTACACAGAAACCCCTGTACAACAGCGGTAAAAGGTAACACAATGTCCACAGTGGTAATACACTGGAATTGAAACAAATGCATTGTGATATAAATTGCAGTGGTACCACAATGGAAGGATTGTGGTAGAATTAGTGTACCAGCCACCCATGCAATACCAGTGAGATACCACTGTAAAAAATGGTACCACCATGGCCACAATGGTAACACACTGGAATTAAAACAAATTCAATGTGATACCAGTCAACGGTACATACAGTATTATGGGCATGGTGAACCAATGGTATTATTGTGGTTTCTGAGGATATTTTGGTACGAGTATACGCACCTTGTAGCATTCCCGTTCATTTAAAATCAAGCCCCCTGGTCTCCTCATCCCCGATTCCTCCACCACCACTAGCTGCAGAAGTTGTACTTGTATGGTAGAACTATTATCTTCACCTTTCCTCTTCATGAGCATTTTTCTGTGTTGTTCTTTTCTTCATGTTTTCTATATCAAATACAACAGATGACACTAAACCCATGAAGTCACACAGTACTGCAAACTAAGATGATTTACTAGTCACTTAACCCATGTGTATAGTATGTCAACGATTAGATTACCATGAACAGTATAATGTGTCACAAGGTGAGCTGTGGGAAATGTGTGACAGCAATACTCACACCAGGTCCCTAAGCAATACCACTACCAGACCCACTGAGAGACCTCATTTGCTTCCAGCAAGCCTCAGTGAGTGACAACAGACACCTACTTCACTTTTACTCTGTTCATTTCCCTGACTGGATGAACAGAGGGAAACAAGATATGAATTGTGTGCCTTGTGCCACCGGACAGAACAATCAGCCAATCAACTATGAAACAAAAGCTTCAAAAATTATGCAAAGCCAGGAAAAATTCAGACCTCCATTATCAAAGGCAAACGTGACAATTTCAGCATGTTCCTCTTAGACAGCACAGGACAGCTGGTGAATTATTACATTTTTGATCTCTCAACCAAGAAAGGAGGCCTTTAAGTTGTGATTTCACATTCCACCACCTCCCACGTGTCTATTTAGACAAGGACTATGACATTGTCACAGTTGATCCTTTACAAGAAGCCATTAGCAGAAAATATCACCAAAATATATATTTTTGTAATAATAAGGTCATACGTGCTTATTTGAGTTATAAAAACTTGATTGTAAAACAGTTTAACTGATCATTTTAATAGTGCTGTTACTGGTTTTAGAACTCTCAAGTATTTTCTTTTAAGGGCAACCACATACAGTATATGAAAACGTTGCTGGATGCAAAGTATCAAAGAGTTTCATGACTCACTCCCTTGTTAACAAATTTGCCATTCAAACTGCATTCTGCTGTGACAGCAGGAAGACAGCTTGCTCAGCTCAGAGTGACTTTTGCAGCCACTTGGAATGATTTATTATGTTCAGCAGGTTGTTGCTAGTTGTATGCAACATTTAGAAGAATGGGCATATTTCTCGGTGTGAATAGTATTTCCTTTTGAGCTTGAGCTTTATCTGCTCCTGTTCATTGACTTGCACCATACTGGTCAGCCCCTCCTGTCCCATTATGTGGCTTCTCTCAGCAATTAGTACTTCATGAATTCCTCATGACTGCCCTCTCCCCCCATGTCAGGACAAACACAGTTGACCAAGTAATGCTGGAGCCAGATCTAGCAGGAGAGGGTGCTTCTTCATCAATGTGGGGTCTTTGATGTGTGGATCATCATCCTGCTATAGTCAGGGGTTTTCCACTGTTTTCTCTTAACTCCTAGGACATCATGAATCCAGATGGCTTGGCATATGAGCACATGATCCAGTCTTGCGCACATCACCATGTGACATCAACCTCCACAGTAAAGTGGCTCTGACTGCAGTATCCCCTGTAAATCTCCAGGGGGCGATCACCATGTATAGTACACTGTCTCCCCTTCAGATCATGCTGCAAGATTTTTAACTTTTCCCCCCTGGTTTGCCCCAACGACCGAGGCTCAATCCTGAACCCCTGTTGCAAGCATTGTCAACTCTGAGTGGTATTTTGTAATAGTCTTTTGTACCTATTATGTTTTATAATTTATTGTTTCAGTTTTGCCTCTGTTTTCTGTTATTTTGCAATCATATAAGGTAGAGACCACCAGGATAAAATACAGTGTCACAAATTCCTGCTTAACAAAGGGATTAACTGGCATTGAAACTGCACTGTTTCCTGTAGTAAACCTGCAGAATTCTGCAGTATTCTGCACTGCATCCTGAAGGCTACCCCATTCATTTATTGATTTTATTTATTGAATTGTGTTGATCCGGTAAGTCCACTGGACCTAGAAGTCCCTTTTACAGGGGCGACTGGGGGGGGGATACAGATGGTAAGCAACTGAAATTGAACCAGATTAAGCTGTTGGTGGTATTTTTAGTGAATGTGAGAAATTTGACCAGGACACTAGTGAAATTCCCCTACTCATCAATAAAGGGTGTCGTGACACCAACTGAGTGAGTGCAGATGGAGCTTGAGAGTGGAGGAGACTGGACGGATGCAAACCAGCACCAAGAGGTCTCCTGCGAGGAACAGGGTATGGCTGGGATGCACCTTAATGGTGGCCAGCAGAGCCAACCGATCTCCTCGCAGCTGATGGCCTCGACAGACAGTGCAGAAGCCACCAGTGGTGCAGAGCTGGAAGGTGGCCAGTTATTTCAGGCGGAACGTACGTGTGATTTGCCTGCATTGCCTGCAGGAGTGGATCTTCAGGAGGCCAACAGTGTTTATTTGGAAGAGTCTACAGGTGTTTGATCACATTTGAATTTTACACTCCGACATTTACAGGAAGCTATGGCTGCTTTTCAACAGGCGCAATTACAGGTGGCTGAAGATGTCGGGAAGAGGAAACGGCCTGAGATGGAATCTTCCTCAGGTACATCAGGTACAGGATTAAAAGTTTTAAAGTCTACTCCTCCTGTTGACTTTCGGGAATATAGTTCCCTACCTCAGACCCCTAGACTTATCCCCACTGAAGAAGTTGGCTCCTGGTCCCTGCAAAAAGTGCTTCTCAAAGCGGGCTGGCTTCAACTAAATTCAGGCGAGTGAGTCGCTGACCCGGCCCTCCCTATTCCAGGGGTATCTGTGGTGGGTGGGAATGTACTCCATGATGGAGTTTGTAGACAGGATACTGTTTTGCCGCAACAGGCTTTGGATTCTTGTGTACCTTTATTAGTTCCTGCAGGGGAGTCCCCTCCTGCTGACAACCAAATACCTTCTCCTCTTAAGGATGCTCCTGCTCATATACCTCATGTTTTGACTTCTGTTGGCAGTATTTCTTTTTCACCCATAGTGTCTATCCACCCTGTCGAGGTTCAAGCCACCTCGGATAAGACTGATGCAGACTCTGGCCCTGGTGTTGACTTGCAAAAACCCGCTGAGCTAGCTGCCCCATGACCTACATTTGCAAGTTTATTTCAAAAGCCTGTTACTTTAGCAAAATGCAGAAATGCTGTGAGACTATGTTTTTTGGGGTCTACTGATGATATGCCAGATAGATTTTACGATGGAAAAGTACTGATTAAACAGCTGCTGTGTTATTCCCCCAGTCAGGTTTATGCTCTAATACACACACCTAGGGATAATACCTTCAAAATTAGTTTTCGATCTCCTGACCTACTTAATAGATTCTGGATGAAGTATGATCTCCTCAAAACAAACCCAGCATGGTCTTATTTTCAGGCCATCCCTCTCACTAAACAGTCATTTAAAGTGCTCACTGTCTTATTTTGGAATGAGGAGGTAAATGTGGAAGACATTACTTACTGGCTGGAGAGAAAATGCAAAATACAGGGGAACCCTGAACCTATTTTGGACACAGAAGTTTTTTGGAAAGAGGGTTGGAGATTCAGAGTGAATTTAATACAGACAGATGAAGGGTTACAGCATTTGCCTAGCTGCTTCTATCTGGGTAGGGAGAAGGGTTTTGTTTTCTATCCCAGTCAGCCCCACCACTGTTACAAATGCGGCTCTCCTAGACATCTTAGCAGAACCTGTGAGGTCGTTAAATGTGTCCAGTGTGGGGAATTAGAGCATGTCATGACGGACTGCCACCACCCTGCGAAATGTTCTCTTTGTGAAGAGGAACATCCTTATTCTGATTGTCCTTGGGCTGCCCAAAATAAAACTAATGGGGATTTCTGTATCCAGAAATTTTATATTAACACAGCAGTCAACACTGCATTGAGACAAAGACCGCCAACCCCCTCCCGGGAGGAACCAGCTACCTGCTGGAGTTGACCTGCAGGTGACTGAGAAACATGTCGCTGTGCTGTCTGTCCCTACCCCTGTGGATGTGCCTGTACTTTCTCCTGCTGTGGGACATGATATCCAGCCTGAGTCCTCAATTGCCTCTAAGGAATCTATGCCCATGACTCTGTTTCAATACAGTCTTCTCAGCCTGAGGGGAAGTCAGATTCGGAGTAGGCCTTGGTAATACCAGATACTGTTAAAGAGAAAAAGAATAAACTGGGAACACAGAAGTGGAGTAAAAAGAAATAGGTTCCTGATATTCTTTGATTCTTTTTTTTTTGCCATTCAAGCTTTATTTATTTTTCACGTACAGAGAGAGGATCCAGTTATCATACACACATATGATACAGGAACAAAGAGAAAAAAAACATGTGCTAGATCAACTCTCTCTCCCTCCCTCCCTCCCTCCTCCCCCTCCCCTTTTTCCCCACTTCTTCACACCAGAGAAAAGTCATCAAGAGAAGCAAAGGGAAATAAGCCACTATGGAAATTGGAGGGAGTATAGTGTCAGCAAGGGGCCCCAGATCTTCTGGAATTTCTGGGATTGATCGTGTAAGCTAGTA
Organism: Neoceratodus forsteri; assembly: GCA_016271365.2. Classification (NCBI taxonomy): domain Eukaryota; kingdom Metazoa; phylum Chordata; order Ceratodontiformes; family Ceratodontidae; genus Neoceratodus; species Neoceratodus forsteri. The sequence continues at coordinate 1,357,425,514 of CM057452.1, forward strand.
ATCATGTTTTCTAGGCGGAGGTTTGCCAACAACTCTTGTAACCATTCACTATAGGGAATGTCGGTTGTATCCTTCCAGTGACGAAGAACCAGAATTTTAACCGACATGGCAACTAGAGTTATGTGGAATTTCCTGTTACTAATTGTGATAGAAGAAAGATCTCCCAAAATGCAAATTTCGGGGGTGAAAAGATCATCTAGCCCTAGTAACGGGTCTACCCTCTGTCGAATCACCTGCCAGAGGGGAGCAATTTTGGGACATTTCCAAAATATGTGCAGCAGGTTCCCCTCTCCCTGTTGACAATGGGTACAGGTAGCAGATGAGATAAGTCCCATCCTAGCCAATTTCTGGGGTGAATAGTACAAATTATGCAGGATTTTGTACTGCACTAAACGGAGCTTATCATGCCTGATATACTTGTGATTATTCACCCATAAAGAGGGCCAATTAATCTCCTGCTGTGAGAAGAGGGGGTCCCAAAAATGAGTCAGGCCAAAACAATCCGGCCATTTCCATTTAAGTAGTATCCCATACATCTTAGATACAGCGTGAGGTAGGCCTGCCATAGAAATCAGTTCTGTCCAGCAGGATGTTCTTGGGGGTGACGGGGGGACAGGACCAAGCGATTTCACCACCAGGTGACGTAATTGGAACACTTTGAAAATGGCTGATTTTGGGATATAGGCTTTTTAGATAATCTCGGAAGAGGTTAACCATGAGATGTTATCCCGCGTAAAAAAACTGAGTGGGTGGTCTCCCAGTTGGGGTATCCACCTCATTTGGAGAGGTTTACCCTCGATGATGAGGTTGAGGTTACCCCACCAAGGTTGGGAAAGATCCATGTGCTCATATTGCAGGAAAGAACATAATTGTGCATGGACTCTTATAGATACCACTATAGGGCTATTTTTGAGCAAAAAAGGCAGGGATTTTAACCTATTATGTAGAAGTGCCCTAGGAGATAGCCCTGTGGCCTTTATTAGGGAACATTCTATTTTGAGCCATGTGGGAGTAAATGCATGTAAAGCAGAGGAGGACTCGGATATGGGCCATCTTAGGTTTTTGTCTGCATGACTCACCCAGTAGTATAGCCCGATGTGCGGGAGGCGAAGTCCACCCTTCTCCTTGGGTGTTGTAAGTTTATTGTAACCTATCCAGGACTTCCTAGATGCCCACATGAAGTCTGTAAATATTCTTAGATTCTATGTTTTCCTCCCTTATTGATGCAGTATCCTGCTTCTTACCTTGCCTTATCCTTTTGTATGCTGACTCCTTATAAAATTACTGTTGCTTCATTGAATATTAACAGTATACAATCTGATAGGAAAAGAAGGTTGATATATTTCTTATTTGAATATGATGTACAGGATATTGTATTTTTTCAGGACACCAGACTGGTCCTTTGGTGATGATGTTTGTAGTGGGGTTGGTATTGCTGTCAACAATACAACTTCCCGGTTGTTACAATTGGTGGATGTTGTCCCTGGTCGGGTTTTACTGCTAAACATGGTTATCAATGGTTTGCAGTGTTGGTTTTTGAACGTATATGCCCCCAAAACTAAGTCAACTAGAATAATGCTCTTTAGGATCCTACAGCCATACTTACTTACAAGTCAGCATGTATTCTTCGGTGGTGATTTAAATTGTAGAAGATATAGAAAAGATAGAAGCCTATGGACCAGTAAAATGTTCTGTGATGCTAACTGGTCGAATGATTTACTGGTTCAAACTGGTCTGGTGGATGCTTTTGAGATATCTGGCAATTTTAGTAAAACATTGTCTCAGGTTACTAAGGCAACTCATATAGATTTTTGTTTTTTATCTAACTCTTTAAAAGTAATTTCCACTAAAACTGCCAGTAGCCCCATCAGACCATGAAATTCTAGAAGCCACTGTTGCCATCCACAAACCTATGCATCGAGCATCTGCTTATTGGAGACTGAATATTGATTTATTACTCCTCCCCACAGTAGATGATGGTTTTGCAGCCCTATTAGAAGCCGGTAAATCTGTTTTCTGTCTCTATGACTCATGTAGAGAGTGGTGGATGGATACAAAATCGGATATACGTCATTACTTTCAGTCTATAAGTAAGATTAATGGCAGATACAAATCTGAATTATACAATGGCTAGAGCAGGCAATTCTTAGACCTTCACTTCTAAACAGCTCAGGGTGAGCAGTCTGTTCTTCCTGCTTTAACTGAACTACGGAATTTGATGAATATGACACAGTATAATCGGTTAAAATCTTGAGATTTGGAACATTTTGGTTCTCAGGGCGATAAGGCGTTTCTGAATTCATATCAGTTTTGTGCCCATCAACTTCACCTAAAGTATATGGATGGAATTAGATAGGAGACTGGGGTTTGGGACACATCCAAAGAAAACATTTTACGGGCTTAGACAACCACATCCGGCAGCTATTTGGCTCCCCAGATGTCACACCCACTGTGCATCAACCCTGGTTGTCCGCTTCTGTTTTGCCCTTACTTCCTACCCATAATGCGGACATGCTTATCCAGTGTATCACTTCCCTGGAAGTTTCTGGTGTGATGACCCACATTAAGTCTGGTACAGCCCTTGGGATAGATGGAATTCCCTATGAATTATATGCCCCTATTTTTAAGATTCTGCTCCACAGGTTCACTGACGTTTTGAATGAAGTATTGATTTCTGGTGTTATACCAGATAGTATGAATGAAGGCCTAGTTATGTTGATGTATAAGAAAGGGAATAGAGAAGAGTTAGGGAACTGGAGACCAATTACACTGCTTAATACAGATTTTAAGCTTTTAGCTAAAATTTTAAATGCTAGGCTGTTATTGACTACAGACTATTTATTACTCCCAGCGCAGTCCTGTTCCATATCATCCAGAAAAATTACAGATAACTTAATATTGTTACAAGAACGCCTGCATAAAGGGGCTACTGGTGAGATTACGGGTTTGCTTTTTATTCTTGATGAGGCCAAAGCATTTGATAATATTAGACATGACTATTTATGGAATTGTTTGTCCCACTATGGAGTACCTATGACATTTGTTGATTGGATCAAAACCTGTTATAGTTCTGCGACTGCCCAAGTATACTGTAATGGGTGGCTGGAAAAGAAATGTAAAATTCATTGGGGAGTACATCAGGGTTTCCTTAAGTGCTAGTTTATACCTGTTCATTCTAGACCCTTTGATATGGAAGGTTTATGCCACACAGGAAATTCAAGGGGTTTCCTTTTCCAGTACTGATATAGAACTGAAATGCAGCACATATGCAGATGATACCTGCTTTATTGTCAGTGATATTCCTTCTGCATTTCATTTAGATTCTACCCTTCAGGATTATATGGCTTGTACAGGTGCAAAAATCAACTATGGAAAATGTCATTATCTCCCACTCAAGATTGAGGATGTGCACCAAACCTCTATCATTGGAATACTGGTCATTAGAGACAAATGTTCTCTTTCTGGACTATTTTTTGGATCAGGGGATTTGGCACATTATAATTGGAAACTCAAACTTAATGAGGCAGAGACTAAAATTAAGCTTTGGAATGCATGGCGGTTGTCAAGGCTAAAACAAGTCTATATGATTAAAACATTTTTAGTACCAATGTTTTTGTATCTTAGTGCAGTTTTTAGACTCCCTCTGTCCCTTGAAATCCAGATGTACAGGGTTTTTTTTCCTTCTGTTTGGGGTATTCGTCTGAACCCAATTAAAAGGAGTTTATTGTTCTGTTAGAAAAAAATCGGAGGTTTAAACATTATTCAACCTATTGTATTCTTTTTTAAGATGTTTTTGTACGTTAATTTTTGTACCCTTCTTCTGCAGATCGATATGCAGTGGACACCGTGGCTTCAAGATTCTTCAAGTACCTTATTTGTTTCTTGGCTTGCATATAGCTCTTTGCCCTGACAAACATCTCTTGCTTCTCTTCCACCGTCATTGAAGGTTTGTTTGGGAATTTGAAGTCGTGGGGTATTACTAAAGAACATGTTATTAGATTTAACAGGAAAGAGTTGTGTAATTTTATCATTCTGAAATACTTTCAGAACTCAGCCCCTTTTGATTCATATCCCACAAATCAGAAGCATTTAATGGGTACAATGTTAATGTCCTCTCGTATTCCTCATTATATATGGGATATTCTATGGCTTTATTTCCATGGTAAACTGAATGTCAGAGGGAGTTTGAAACATAAACAAATCTTGGATAGGTACTGTCCGAGGAACACATGTACTGACACTGTCGAGATGATGGCTCCTTCATTTTTGGATTGTCCATATGTTTTTGATTTTTGGCACCTTCTAGGGCTAAAATGGCCTACATCTCCCTTTTGTCCCATGACTTTAGAAATCTCATGTCTTGGTATACTCCCAAATTTATGGACAAAGCATGATAAAGTGACTATGTGGTTGTTTTTAGTGTGTTTCAAATTTTATGTTTGGTTTGTTCATTGTCGGCTAACCATTCAACAATGCCATGTTTCGGTTGCAGAGTCATTTTCTATGATTCATACTACACTTACTAATCTTAGATTACAGGATTATGCAGCACTTCCACGTACCCTTTATTCTTCCAGATGGGGTTCAGTGGACTGGCTGTGATGATAGAGATCTTTGGGTGGGTAGTTTTTGTATAATACCTTTTATGTGCTGTCTTCTGGCACTTGTCATTTAACCTTTTTTTTTGTTTGGTTTTAACATTAACAGTTTACAGTGTGAGGTAACACTGTTTTAACTGATTAGCTTTTATTTCTGGTATACATGGTGATGCTGTTTCTGGATATGTACCTTTATGTCTTTATCTGATGGTTATTTGAACCTTTTACCTGTTTCTCGCTGATGTGAATGGACAGATTTCCTTTCAATACTGTATTTTATGCGCACCATACATTTTGATCATTCTCCTTTCACTAGCTTCATTAGGATGCATGAAAATAGCTTTGCTGTTTTTTGCTGTTACTGTTTGGATACTTCTTCCCCAACTCCTCCGGTGGAGGGGGGTATGGGTTTTTCAAATGCCTTATTATATGTAGGGTGTTTGTACGACAACAACATTCCTCTGCGTTAGTGTTTACTTACTGTATGATTTGCATATTTAAGATTTGATTTTTTGGTAGGATGTAATATTCTTTTTGATGTGTTTTGTTTTATTTTTCTGCATCTCTGTATATCGTAATGTTGATTTGTTAATATCTTCCTCTGGTAACATGAATAAAATTTCCTCAACTCTTTTAGTGGGGGAATGGGGGGTTAAAGCATTCCCTATGAACTTATGGGACTCTAATGGTACAGTTTTGTGTCAACTGTATGATGTCATACTTTTTCTGTTCTTTGTTAGTTTTCCAATATGCTTTGTTTGCGGTAACATTTAATAGAATTTCACCTTCTCTTTTAATGGGGGAGGGCCTGTTGTTAGCCTTGGATAATAGTTTTGGGGTTATATGTATGTTAGTTTGTACTGAGGTATTACTGTATGACAAAATACTTATTTGTGTTTTACTTTTCCTTTATATTATGATTTAGTGTGAAGTAACACGATTACGTATGTATTTTTTCCACTATTCATTTAGTTGTGGGAGGGTTCCAGCAATTTTGATTTATTTATGTTTGATATTCCTGTATGCCGCTATGCTTATTTATGTTTTTTTCTGTGATATCCTTTATGATTTTGTATGCAGTAATACATTCCTGTATATTTTTTGTTTTGAAGTTTTGACTACAAATTCCCCTTCTCTTTTAGTGTGGTTATGTTTATAGATGTTTCTTTTCACACTGCTCGGATAATGTTTGATTGTAATACTTATTTGAGTTTTTTTCCTATATGATTTGTTTATTATTTTGTGTGACTTATCTCTGTTTGTATTAATTTTATTTTGCTGTTATGACAAGACAAAATTCCCCTACTCTTTTTCGGTAAGTGCCATGGGATCTTTAGCATCCATCTGAACAACCACCAATCCAGGCAGATGTGACCGCAGTTTAACATTTCATTCAAAAGATGGCATACTGTATATAAGGCAAGCACATATGAGTATGAAATGTATCTATTACCCTCACTTGTGCTAAATGTTGGACCTGGGCTGGCATATCCAGGGATTAGGTAAAATTCCTAGATATGTTTCAACTCTATTTCCTTAAGTGAATCATTTATGATTTTGCTTTTTAATATACATACAGTATTCCAGGAAAGTCAAAGCACAAACATAACAAGATTCTGTTTCCACAGCACATGTTTTTTTTTTATCCCAAATATTTTTAAAGAATCTATCCAAGTTAAATCCAAGCTATGTGTATTTTTTTCTTTCTATTTGAAAGAGAAGTATATTATCTGGTAGTCCTACATTTTGCCTTCCCCTGAAATAACCACACAACACAGATCTTGGAGGAAATGGCCACAGCCATGCATTTATTGAAGTAAATCACCCCTTTTTAAGGGCGGCATGTGCTGCTGGGAGGATACGCAGCCTTTATGCAAGCCTCCTACACACTCGCCCCAATTCTTGGGCCATTCTAATGTGGGCCTAATGACTGATATGCATTTCCACATCTGGCGCTACTGTGCCAGTTGAATAATCCTGATGAAGTTGGACTATGACCCCTACCATCTGGGTCTTGCAGTCCCCGGCCTCGTGCCGACCTGAAGTAATGAGCTCTTTGGGAAAATTTAACTCATCTCCTTCTTCTTCCCCTTGTACCTTCAGTCTGTGATCCTCCCAAGCCTCCACTGGATAGACACAGTCCAACCCCCTAAGCCATTGCTCCAATTAACCTCCAAGACCTGCCAACCAGGCTAACTCCTATCTATCTATTCTGCTCTTACTATTCCCACACTTTCTCAAGTGCTGTGGGAAGACTCCCACTGGTCCTATAGCCTCAAGGTTCCCAACTCACCATCCCCACTGCATGCAGCTTGCTGCACATATGTCCCAACTTGGTTGGCATACCCACTGCACTGAGTGTGACCCATTAAGAAACCTTTCAAAGGAGGAACCAAAGTGTTTGAGTGCTGCCCAGTGCTAGATTCTCCATAAGGCAGTTGTACCATTCTGGCAGTACCATGGGGCCTGTTCCTTGGTCCAGCTGGCCACCCCTGCTGCTGTCCAGTGGAGATGCACATCCTATATTCTCTGCTCTTATTACCTTCCATGGCACCTACAAAAGACAACATAAAGTTAGTGCAAATGCTGCTGTTGTAGTGCCAACTACCTGCCTTTACTATTGCATGCTGACCCACTTGCTGGGATACTGCCTGCCTGTTGGGGTGCCCTTTCTGCTCCAGTATCCCTGGGACTTAGAGAAGCCATTCCAGTATCTTCCATTGTGCCAATCCTCACCATTTGCACCACTCCATAACCCCCAAGGTAATGCTCCATTACTCAGCACCATGCTCCTTAGATCGTGGTTCACCTCTGTTGCCTTTGTGGCTGCCCAAACTGGACTCACCCAAGGGGCCTGTCAAATCTGCCAAGTACCCTTAGGAGCTCTATATACCCTACTTGCTTCAACTGGTGGGAAGGGATACCCCCTTTAGGTGGACCCAGAAGGAGCTTGAAACTTGTCCATTCAAGCTAGCATAAGGCCCTGATACATTAAATACTGATTATGTTCTGGCTTGCCACTGGCCCTGTGATTTTGCATAATTTCTATGATGGTGGAATTGTAATTGCCTTGTGTGACTGTTGGGACCCCTCTTTCTGGAATGATATCCAGTGACATGGGCGACCATGATTGAGCGACTGCCAAAACAATGACTCAATTATGGCACATGGTATGGGGGGATGGGGCAGCTGCAATGATGGAATGGGGTGAGTGGGTGACTATAGTGACAGGAAGTCACTACAGGTACACATGCAGGGAGGTGGGAGCAAGCACTCCGGTGAGGGGCAGGAGGGGGTGTGAGGGGTAGCGCTATGGTAGGCTGCCCAGCTGGCCCACTGGTGTAGCGGGTCTGCTAGTGGCTTTAGTGGGTAGTGTGCTGGGTTTGGATCCCAGCGCAGGTTCATTTTTTTGTTGCGCTCCACCCCAATTTTATTTTTTTACGTTATGTACAGATAATAAATAGACATAATTCTACAGAAATAGAAAAAATGACACGGAGCAATAACAAGTATTTCAGGTACAGGGTTAACAAGATTAGGAAGAATGGTAGAGAAGGAGAATTAAAACAATCTGAAACAGTCAGCATATTAAAACATTTTTAAACAGCTCGGCATATCACTAATCAGGACATATACAAACTTAAGGGGCAAATGTGGAGGGGAGGGGTACAGGACTGCAGCTGTTCTAGAACAGTGCTACGGTAGATAGGCTGGAGACATATATTTTTTATTTTTATTCAGTTTTTGTTGACCAGGTAAGCGCACTAGACAAATTCTGCCTATTTGCAGGCACGACCCGGGGGAGGGGGATACAGATGAATGCCAACTGACCTTGAACCGGATTAAGCTGTCGGTGGTATTTTTTTTTTGTGAATGAGGGAAATTTGGCCAGGACACCGGTGAAATTCCCCTACTTTTTCGATAAGTGCCATGGGTTCTTTAACATCCACCTGAACTACCACCAATCCAGGCAGATGGGACCTCGGTTTAACGTCTCATCCGAAAGGAGTCTGAGGGTGAGAAAGGTAGTGGATTAGCACAAAAAAATGGGTGTATAGGTGGAGACAATCAAGGGGCCAGATTAGGTGGAGATGTAGTGGGCAGATATGCAGTAGGCACCTAGCATGCTAAGCATGCTGGAAACAGCTGAATAGGTCTTTAACAGCCTTGGTATACAAGGTCTTGAAGGTGGTAAGACTAACCGGGAGACTCAGTTGATTTCTGTAGTTTGTTCCAGAGTGAGGGCAACACAAAGACTATGGCCGCTCTCCCAAAGCATGTATTGGCCCTAGGTACCTTCAGTAGAAGCAGAGAATAGCTTCTCAGTGCATAGTTGCCTACAATGTACTGTATAACGGCAAACAGTCGCAAATGTATTAGGGTAATTTGTTGGTAATAGCTGTGTAAGTCCAGAGAGCTGCATTTCTAATCCTTCTGCACTGAAGGGAGGTCCACCCCACAGCTTTGTATAAGGAGCAGTGGTGGGTGGTGATAGGTAGGCCAGTTATGAATCTCAAGACTCTGTTGTATAAGGTGTCCAGTTTAATAATACAGGAGGCATTACTCTAACTATAAAGGAAATCATCATAATTAATTAGGGATAGAAACATGGATTGAACTAACTTCATCTTGGCATCTTTGGTCAGGAGGTGGTTTATTCTAAAGTAGAGACCAAGCATCTGCCTCAACTTTTTCAGCAGATCCTCATCATGCTCCATGAAGGAGAGTCTGTGGTCTAGCCAGACCCCTAGGTACTTGAATTTGGTAACAAATTCAAACCTCTCTCCTAGTAAAGTGTTTATGGGTGGTATGGAGCCAGAGATAGCAGGGTTCATCTAATGAGAAGCCAGAGAGAACAGCATAGCTTTTGTTTCTTGGGCATTGAGTAAGAGTTTTTTTATTCAAGAGCTGATTCTGCAACAAGTTGATTTCTGTTTGGAAATCTCCACAGGCAGCATCTGGAGTTGGGCAGCTTAGGTACAACACCATGTCATCAGCGAAAAAAGAATATTAACCTCCTTGATGCCAACATGAATATTGTTTATATCATTGGCAAACAATAGAGGCCCCAGGATGGATCCCTGTGGAATGCTTCTTTTTACTGGTTTGACTGAAGAGAGCTCCCCTTCGGCCTTGACCTGCTGAAGCCTATCTGCAAGGTCCTTATTGAACCAGCACAGATAGGTCGGGTCCAGACCTATCACTTTTAAGGTGGAGAGAAGCAGGCAGTGGTCAACAGTGTTGAAGGCCTTGCTAAGGTCTAGGAACATGGAACATATAAAGTTTTCCAGCTCTTGTTGCCAGTCATCAGTCACTTTGGCCAGAGCCATAATGGTACTGTGCTTGGCTCTTAAACCAGACTGCATATAGTTTAAAAGGTTCTTGTTATCTAGGTAGGTTCTCAACTGAGCATTCACAATTTTTTTCAGCAGTTTAGACAATATTGGTAGGAAAGATATCAGTCTATAATTATTTAGGTCTCAGAGATCCCCTGATTTAAACAGAGGAATGACGTGGGCAATTTTCCATAGGTGTGGAAAAGTCCCCTGGGACAAGGTCAAGTTAAATAGGTATGTGATTGGTACAGCTAGGACATGGTATGCAATCTTTAAGACGTAGACATCAAGAGAGTCAGCACCAGTGCTTTTCTTGGTGTCCAACTGTAGAATGAGGTCTTCAACCTCTTTCAATGAAGCAGGAAGGAATGAGAAGACCGCATTAGTGCTGCTAGGTTCAGGAATCTGTGCACTAACCTGAGAACGTAACACGGATGCTGGTGAACTGTTGAATGATAGGCCTGCCATAGCAAAATGTTTGTTGAAGGCCTGTAGAATCTCTTTGCTGTCATTGATAGTAGCATTGTGAGAGATGATTTTTGAGGGAAGTGCATTTCCAGCTGTATGACCGGACAGCTCTTTGATTGTGGACCACAATTTAGCTGGGAGCCTTGAGGCAGAGTCAAGCTCAGAATGGTAAAAGTTGGCCTTAGCCTCTCTAATCAATTTGGTGCAGGAGTTCCTAGCCTTCCTGAAGTGGCACCAATCCTCAGCGGTTTTTGATTTGTGGGCTTTTTTCCAGAGTTTATCTCTCGCTAGTAATACAGTCTTGAGTTCAGCAGAGAACCAATGGCAAGTTCTGGTCTTTACATGGACTTTTACCAAGGGAACATGTTTATTTATGGCACAAGACACTATTTCATTAAAAATGTCATATGCCATACTGACCAATTTTGCTAGGTAAAGGTTCTGCCAGTGTACAGATGATTTTAGCTCATCGATGTAGACAAATAGGTTAAAGTTGCATCTGGACCTTCTAGTGGAGAACTTAGGTGTGGAGGGAAGTTGGAGTCAGATCTTACACCAGCTATGAAGCAGTGATCGCTGACATCTAAGAAAAATATTCCAGCATAGGAAAAGGACTGTGGCTTGCTTGTAAGAAAGACATCCAATAGGGTGCTATTCCTGGGGTTTTTCTTGTTAGGACATGTAGGTTCTTCAATGAGTTGTGTGAGCCCAAGAGAGTCACAGAAGGGTTTGAGGGGTAAGGAAGCCTTGGATAACCAGTTGTAATTGCGATCCCCATGGATAATAGTTTTGAGGGTCTCATGTCCCATAATAGTCGATAGATGAGACAGGAGCTGGGACCCAGCAGAAGGAGGCCTGTAACACCCTATAACCCTGATAGCCATTGAGAGGGGTGTTTCAACCTTAAGGGACAGACATTCAAAGCCATTTGCAATAGAGGAGGGGTCAATGGTAGTGACTGTATATTTGTCCTTGACATAAATGGCTACCCCAATACCCCGAGCCTGCCTGTAGGCTCTAACAGCCAATAGTTAGGGATGTTAACCTCCCTGTCAGGAGCAGAATATCTGAGCCAGGATTCCAAGAATACCAGCACATCTCGTTTGGTATGAATGACCCAGATCTGCATCGATGTAAGCTTTTTTAAGAGACTGCAAACATTAACATGCATAAAGCTCATTCCTGTAAGCTTTGTAAGGTTGGACGGAGATGACAAGGATTCTGTAGGACCAGGGTTAATTTCAACATTGCCCCAGTACAATCGGAGGAGAAACACAATTTTGTTTAGGGCTACCAGAGTTAATTTGAAAGCTCTAATTCTTCCACAACTGCTTGGAATGACGGAACGAGAGTGCTGGGCCCTGCTATTTACACAGTGCTATTCTAAGGATGCAGCTACCAAAACCCTTGCCACATGGCAACATGGCGCTATTACTGGGGATATAGGGGGGCATACCCTGTATGGGTAGGGAGGTGCAGGTCCCACCCTCAGAAGCTACTTCAGACTGATGCAAGTATAGGAGCACAGGGGTGCAACAAAAGCTATGAGATGAGTTGCTGTACAAATAGCACTGTGACATAGGGTCTGACTCCTCCTCTGAGTTATTTCAGCCCGGGCTATACACTACATAAGGCACCAGCCATAAGGAAGATGAAGAGAGGGAGCCAGGTATCAGCCTTCATGTTGATGCTTTATAGTGAAAAATAGTAAGCTATGACTATGGCAAAGTGTTTTTATCTGTAGATGGCATAGCTGGATTAAAGACTCCTAGAGAATCACCAGACAGAACAAGACAAGTCAGTGTGTGCAGATATTTGGGGACTTCATAGGGCTGAGCATTTGTTTATCATTATTATTATTATTATTATGATTGTGCATGTATCTGTTTGTCTCCTGCATACTGGAGGAAGTGCCCTGAGCCAGTCATGACCAGGGGAAGGGGGTCTGGCCCTGATTTGAACCTTACTGCTGCTTACCTGTGGAAGAGTGGGCCCTGAACCAAATAGCTCTCCTTGTACTCAGGGTCCAGATCATCATTACGACTGGGAGTATATAATACTAACTGCTTTAACAGGTTGCATTTTATCATATGGTAAATGTAACCCGCATTAACAAGTGTGGGGAACCCCATGAAGGTAAGCTGGATACCACCTGTCCCGGTTTTCGCACACCATCCTGATTTTGGTCAGCTGTGATCTGCAAGACCTGAACTATATATCCCGTGTCCTAACATTATCGTCGAGACAGATTTTATGACTTCCCCTAAATGTTGCAACAATGGTGCCTCTTTTTTTTAATCATAGAAGATTTTATTAAGATTTTCAGATTTTACATCACACTTCCATATTCATTTCTTTCATACATGTAGAAAGATCCTCAAGATCCATAGGCTTACAATATACAGTATGTTACAAGAGGCTAGACACATATAATCAGAATATATACATTAATATATATATATATATATATATATATATATATAGCCTATCTTTCCTAATTGTAGCTACTCATTTATTAATAGGGTAACTGGGGTACGTAAGTAGGTCTATCTAAGAACCAGTAGGAGGAGGGTTACACAGAGGGGGAGGGATTTTACACAGTGGTGAGTTAAAATAAGAATCCCACTTTTTATGGAAGTAAACCAATTGACCTCGGTGAACATAGGTCAATCTTTCCAGCAGTGCTAGTTTAGCTAAAGCTGAGTGCCATAATCTTATGCTTGGACTGTTGAGTTGTCTCCATTGCATTAAGAGGAGCCACTTGGCCTCTAATAGGGCCATCATGACCCACTCTCGGAGGGCCTTTGACAACATAGGAGGACTAGACATATCACCCAACAATAGTTTAGGGTCTAGCTGGAGATTCCTTATACCCAAGACCAAACAGCATTCTTGTCTAATTGCAATCCAAAAAGCAGAGAGTTGTGGACATTCCCACAATATGTGAAAAAGGCAGGCTCTGGGTTGTTGGCATCTCCAACAGTTGGAATGTGACAATAGTCCTGCTGAACATAGACTGGCCAGAGTTCTGTACCAGCACAGCAACATTTTTAGCTGCATTAATTGGCTTTTATAATCTTTATACAACTTATGTACATTTTGAAGATGACCGGCCCATGTAGTGCTGGGTATAGCTACTGTACACCCTTCTCAGCCTCCCATCGAATTCTGCAGTGTTCTGTGGTTCAGATTGAGAGTATCTACCTATAGTGTAGAATTTTCCTATACGACCATGTGAGGAGGTTTCCTTATGTAGAGTGGTAAGCCACTTCCATTTATTATCTGGTCATATTTGGGCAGAGAGGGCATAGATAAGGCTACATATTTGGAGATACTGCCAGAAATCGGTGTTTGGAAGATTACATTTATTCTTTAACTGGGCAAAGGATAATAGTGTATTCGAGTCAGGCATCATGAGGTCCATCACATAGCAAATGCCCTTATGCTCGCAAGCAGGCCAATTAAGAGGTTGTCCCTCTAATGTAATAAAGGTGTTGTGCCATAGCTCTGTATAAGCCAGGAGTGGGGCCCACACATTATTGGGAGTATGGGAGAGAGTCATAATGTGACGCCAGGCATACCGGGAGTGACACATGACCAGAGAGAGAGGCCCTTTCCTGTAGAACCACTAGGCTCAGTGAGGACCTAAGTGGGGTTGGTGCCGCCATATCTGCTTCAAGGCCAACCCACACTGGACAAGATGTGTTAGGTGGTATGAACCACTTTGTTATTTGTGCAGCAGTGCATGATAGATGGTAGTTCTGAAACCAAGGGGCCCCAAGACCTCCTATAGTCCAATGTGCCCATAGCTTGTTTTTCCCCCATCTACGTGCCTTCTTCTCCCATATTAGAGTGGATACCATCTTCTCAAGGGAAGTAAAAAGTTTGGGAGAGATTCATATTTGAAGATTATTGAATAAATATAAGACCCTCGGGCGCTATAGCATTTATACTGAAGCCACTCTACCCATCAGAGATAAGTGCAATTGTTGCCATCGCTCCATTTGTTCATTTAATTGTTTTAACAGAGGGGGAAAAATTAGTTGATTCAAAATGTGCTCTGTTAGAAGTTATGTAGATCCATAAATAAGAAAAGCCTTGCAGAGCCCATACAAGTTCTGTGCCATGAAGGCATTCCCGTAGGCAGAGTGAATTCAGTGGTGCCAAGACAGTCTTCCATTGATTAACCTATAGGTCTGATAATGCCACAAAGCTTTTAAGGACTGAAAGGGCTATTGGTAATGAATCTTGGGGATGAGATGGGTTAGTAGCAGATCATCTGCATAAGTTGCCACAGTATAGGATTTACGATGTGCCAATATGCCTGTAAGCCCCTCTGTAGTGTCAAGAGCATGGAGTAGGGGATCCAGGGCAATTAAAAAAAGAAGAGGGGATAGGGGACAGCCTTGGTGGGTCCCCCTGTACAGTGGAAAGGAGGAAACATAGAATCATAGAAGCATAGAATTTGACAGCAGATAAGGACCGCTTGGCCTACCCAGTCTGCCCATTTCCCTACCTAATGGATAAGCTGCAGACACTAGTTAACCAACGGCCTACTTCTTTCTACCCCCACCACCTTGAATTGCCTTATGACTGTCCAATGCGTGCTTGAATTCAACCACTGTTTTTGACTCCACAACCTCCTCCAGGAGGCCATTCCATGCATCCATAACCCTCTCTGTGAAAAAATACTTCCTTACATTACCTCTGAGCTGCCCCCCCATCTTCAAATTGTGCCCCCTTGTTCTTGCACACCTCTTTTTTTGAAAGATGCTACCCTCTTGGACTTTGTTGATTCCCTTGAGGTACTTGAATGTTTCTATCATTTCCCCCCCTCCTTCCTCGAGGCTATACATATTAAGCTTCTTTAGTCTCCCTTCATATGTCTTCCAGTGCAGACCCTGCACCATTTTAGTTGCCCTCCTCTGGACAGCTTCCATCCTGTCTATGTCCTTGCCGAGACTGACTCTCCAGAACTGCATGCAGTACTCCAGATGGGGTCTCACCAGCTGTCTGTACAGAGGTATAACAACGTCCCGTTTTCTACTGGTGATGCCTCTCCCTATGCATTCCAGTATCCCCCCCCAGCCCTCTTTACTGCCGTCTAACATTGCTTGCCCACCTTTAAGTCATCTGATATGACTACCCCAGGTCCATTTCCATTTTTGTTGCTGTTTGTATCTCATCCCCCATTATGTACTCTTCCCCTGGGTTTTTGTTTTTCAGGTGCATTACCTTGCACTTCTTAGCACTGAATCTAAGCTGCCATACATTTGACCATTCCTCTAACCTTGCCAAGTCCCTTCTCATCCTTTCCACCCTACCTTGTGCATCAGCTGTGCTGCAGATCTTTGTGTCATGTGCAAAGAGACATACTTTTCCTTCCAGTTCCTCTGCAATGTCGCTTATAAAGATATTGAAGAGGACAGGTCCTAATACTGAACCCTGCGGTCCCCCACTAGTAACCCCCTTTCTTCAGAGTGGACTCCGTTTTCTAGTTCCCTCTGTGTCCTATTCTCCTGCCAATTCTTTACCCAGGCTATCATCTTGGGACCCACTCCTAGGCTGGCTAACTTGAATATTAATCTTTTGTGTGGGACAGTGTCAAATGCCTTGTTAAAGTCTAGGTAGGCCATGTCCACAGCCCCTCCCTGATCTACTACTTTGGTCACCCAGTCAAAGAAATCTATTAGATTCATCTGGCATGACCTTCCTGCTGTGAATCCATGCTGCCTTGGGTCCTGTGCCCCTCTGGCCTCTAGGTACTCTGCAATTCTTTCTTTCAGAAGTGATTCCATCATTTTCCCTGTCACTGAGGTTAAACTAACAGGTCTGTAGTTTCCTGCTTCTGCCCTGCTCCCACTTTTGTGAAGGAAGAAATGGTGGAGTTAGTAGGATTTTGGCCTTTGGGGAATTATAAAGGGTCGAGACCCATAAGCAGAATTGTGGACCAAATCCATATATAGGAAGAACCTCATGGAGATAATTCCACTCTACGGAATCAAAAGCCTTTGCAAAATCAATGGCTAGGGCAGTCATAGGGGTTTTAGCTCTACTTGCCATCCACTTCAGATTCTACAGCAATCTGGTATTGTCTGAGCCCACCTTTCCAGGCATAAAATCAACTTGGGATGGATGGATAATGGAGCCAAGGATATTCTGCAATCTGGTAGCCAATATTTTAGCCAGGATCTTTGTGTCCACTGGCAGTAATGATGTGGGGTGAAAATTGGAACAATTCAGTGGGTCGTCAGATTTTTTAGGTGTTATTGTAATTAAAGCCTCATTCACTGTGGTGGGGAGGGAGCCTGAAGAGTGGGCACATTGAAGAGCGAGTAACAAGAGGGTAATAATTTCCTGATCTAGGGCTTGATATAGCTCGACAGTCATTCCGTCCGGCCTGGGGCTTTCCCTTTGACCATGTGAAATAGGGCCTGTCGCACCTCAGTCTCTGAAATAGGGCTATCTAAATGGTCAACTTGCTCCTGAGATAATGAGGGTATTGTGAAACCTTGGCAAAACTGATGCAGTTTACATGAAAGCTGTTCCCTCGTGTCTATGGATTTAGATTGATATATGGTCTGATAGTAATTTTTCATGGTCTTGATAATGCCCTTTGAATCGCTAACAGCGGAAAGTGTGGGAGTGCTGAGGGCATGTATCTTTGAAGATGCTTGCTGCTTCCGCAATTGGTAAGCAAGGAGCTTCCTCCCTTTGTCCCCTCCTTCCCAATATTGATGTTTAGCCCTAAGCAAGGTCCATTCTACCTTATGATGTAAGAGTGAGTTTATACGATATTTAAGCGCACAATATGCCTCGTCAATGAGGGGTATCTAGTAGCAGTGGTCTGGGAGGCTTTAAAATGGCCCTCTAGGCAAATGAGTTCTAATTGTAGCAGCTCAATATCTTTTTTGGGGGTTTTATTTCGGTTCGCAGCAAAAGCAATGATATGGCCTCTTAGAGTGGCTTCAAATGCTTCCCAGATCGTACTAGCTGAGACTTCTCCAGTCTTGTTGAAAGTAAAACATTCCTGAGTTGCTTTCTGCACCTCTTGTTGAAATTCAGTATCTTTAACTAAAAGGGGGTTACACTCCCATCTTGTACCAGTGTTTCGACTTTCAGGGGTGGAATAAGCAAGCGACACCGGTGCATGGTCTGATATAACTATATTACCTATGTCATTATTCGAGATGGCACTCAAAGCTGGCTGGTTAGCTAACCAATAGTCAATGCGACTATAGGTGTCATGCGGAGGGGAGTAGTATGTGTAGTCATAGCCCAATGGGTAAGCATGCCTCCAGACATCCACTAAGCCCCACTCTGTAATCATTTCTTGCAAAGCAGCATGTGCCTTCATGGGGGTTTGAGGCGTAGGATGGGATTTATCCAAAAATATGTCTGATACTAGATTAAAATCTCCTCCTAATATCAAGGGAATAGTGGAGTCGGACTGTGCTAGCCCAGCAATAGTTTGGCTCAAATTTGGAAAAAACTCCACTTGGTCCACATTCAGGGCATAAAGGTTGCATATTCTCAATTTGTCCGGGCCAGATTTTAGTTTAACTATTACCCACCTCCCCTGTTTGTCAGAGTGAAACTCCTCCATTACTCAAGTACTTGATCTCCAAATTAAAATAGCTACTCCCCTTGATTTAAAAGATGTTGAGCTAGCATGTATAGTGCCAACCCACAATTTCTTGAGCCAAGGAATGGATTTATTGAGGAGATGTGTCTCCTGCAAAAGAGCTATTTTTGTGTGCATGGAATGTAAATGTTGAAGCACCTTGGTTCTTTTTATTGGGTGATTAAGGTCCTTTACGTTCCATGACACTAGACGCAGACCCTGTACAATAGCTGGGGGCATAGTAATGAATATGTCAGAAACCTATGAACTTCCTCCAATATGTTTGAAAGGAATAGACCCTAATACACTATTTGAGAGCTACTACCTAAGAAAACCTACTGTGATCTTTTATCAAATATCTAGAGGATACTACACTCTGAAACACAAGATAGACTATTAATTGTCAATGACAGCCACAGGAAGTGTATATGCTAACAATGGTACCAACTAGAACTAAGTACTAATAAAGACAGAACACCTGTGCTACTCAGGCTTAAGTGCATGATGTTATAGCCAAAGAGTGATTAAACGCTAACTGCTACAGAAGTTTCAGGGAAGAAGATAAACAAAAACAGTATCCTCAACTCCACTTATGTCTGTGCTCAGGGGTTATCAAGAAGAGTCACAACCCAAATTGGACTTATCAGTCCTCATCCGAGGAATAATTTCCAAGGGAGCGTATAATCCCGGGGGGGGAAGGTATAAACCAAATAGGGAGAGGGGAGGGGCATTAATGGTGAAAAAAAGGGACAGGGAATAGTAGCGAAACTACCTTAATTGAAAATATAAGGGCCAAGCCCTCTATAGCATTTGTTCTTACAGTGCAGGTTCATTACTAATCTAAACATCAACCTGTAAAGATTCATCAACTCCATCAGTGTCTATACTTCCCAGTTACCAGATTTAGAAGGTGGTGGTGTGGGGGAGGAGGAAAGGAAGATCATGGGGGGGGGAGAAGACCCTTCTTCGTCAGGGCAACATGTCTCAGGGAGTTTCAACAGCCACAGAGAAACGAAAACTCTGCTGTATCTCTATATTATCATTAAGCAAAACAAGTGAGACATCAAACAGTAAGGTACTGCAAACTGCATTCAGTACAATCGAAATTCAGCCAGGGTATTCTCCATCACGAGTCCTTGCTTGTTGGGAGCAGCTACTAAAAACAGGAACTTCTTCGGAAGCTAACACTGCTGCATATGATTTAATCTCTGGTTTAAGCTGACTGGAAATGTCCACCACTTCCAAAAGAGAAGATTCTGGGATATTGGCCCAGTTCATATGATTCCCTTGACTTAGTCCCCATTGCAACTGTGTAAGGAAAGCCAGTCTGTTGCGTTGATGAAGGGTCCATATTGTTCTGCCTAAATCATGCTGTGCTCACTGATTCTTGCCTTTATTGTGCTCATGTTCCCGGTCACTAGACCTATGTGATCTGTAAACTTAAATTCTCAACAGTAGCTTTGCAAAGGAACTAATTATTCAAGGTATGCTGGTTGGTATTCCAGACCAAAGGAAAACTGCATATTGTGTTGTTTCCCGCCATGACTGTCTATTTTGCAAACAAAGTACATAAGTAATACGACATCCAAAAGGTAACATTTTTGTTTGCTCAGTCCTGCGATAGCTTTTCCTATTCCTTAGCAGACAACTGTGTCTGTTCATGAGGAGCATTTCTATAATTAGAATATGAGTGGATAGGGCCAAATAATGCACAACCGACTGCAGCACACGGGCCACTTGGATTGCACACATAGTAAGCGTATAATATCAGAGCCTTCAGGTGGTTGATGTAGGAACATTTCCAGAACTCCACCCCTCACCCAATCTCCTGCATGTACCCTGATACCCATGTTGTACTCGGGCCCTATCCTACCGGTGAGAGTCCAATAGTCTTAAGATCCGTGTGAAGCATCATGAGTGGTGCTCCAAATATGAGCCTGTGGATCACCACACCATGAACATACCCACTAGGAGAACTCTTCTCAAAAACAGAAAGTGGGCAGATATTCTGTAAGGCTGCAAGTAAAATATCCCTGTACTCCGCTTGTACTAAAATGATCTAATATAAGCTGTTATTTGACTTTCCGCCTGGTGAACTGAAGTTCACGTATCACGGTGAGTTGAGAACAGAACCCTATTGCCGTATAACTCCATGGGTGATGGCACAAGGTCACCCCCAGAGGCCAGACAGTGTGTCTTGACTCATAACCTCCTGTACGGCCATTTTGTGTCAGGTAAACAATGGATAGTTCGGACTTCATATGGAGCTATTGGAGGTCATGAGTAAGTTTGATCTGTTGCCATTAGGAATGAGACCTATCAGAAAAGCTACTGTCTAGTCTTATACATTACAGGTATCTCAATAATATCTGGTTGGTATTTAAGTCTAGCATAGTTATGTATAAGTGGCACCTGTTAGCAACTGTAATGTATATTCATCTGTTCCTGTCAGAGAGCCATTTTTATGCCATGCAGTACAATTTCCTGAAGTATGTGAGTGTCATCTTGCAACATCCCAGTCTAGGACTCTGTGATAAGCTTCTAGAAGGAGGGGGAGGTAGTCTGCTATGCTAAGAAAGAATATAGTTTATTCATACTCAACAAGAAATTTCCCTGGTAAATGGGGTAACTATTCCATTCCCATATTCAAACTCTAATAGCAATATTGCCAATCTAATTGCTTTTCAGTGTCTATAAGCAGCAAGCTATACTGCCTGCATGCCTGACATTCTCAGGGGGTGATCTGGGGGAAAGGATATACTATGTGATGCTGAAATGCTTCGCCCCAACGCTCACTCTCCCGACTCCAGGCACCCAAAACATGGTTGCCCAATATCAGGATTTTACCAGCAAGGAATGTTTCGGGGGGCTTTGCCCACCCTGCACCCCTCACCCCCCCATACTTTAGGATTCCTTCTCTGCTGTGGGTAAAATTCCGATATTGAACAACCGTGTTTTGGGTGCCCGGGGTTGGAATAGTGAGCATTGGGGTGATGCATTTCGGCATCGCAAATGGGTACTGGGGGGAAATAAATAAGTTGCTGTTTGGTGTACCGTAGATGCCAACTTTGATAAACTAATCTCTGTGTAGGACTAGGGGAGGACTGAACCCTGGCCCCAGGTCCCTAATGCCACCAGAAGCAGCAGTTCTAGCGACTACCCCTTGGAGTGGCTCACTTGTTCGCTCTTGTGATGAACGGATGTGTCTGTACCCCACAGTGACCACTGTAGTAGCTAAATCCAACCCAAGTATGCCTGCTAGAAGTACCCAGCTCCATCCTAGCCTGGAACCCTATCCTCTGGGCTGTGGTGCTCACCACAACTGCACGTTCAGCATCACACCAAATACTGGTAGCGGGTCTGGACCTGACACAAGCCTGCTGGCTGTGCCATGGTCCTACACCGCTCACTACCCCCCCCCACCAATGGCTGCGCTGTCAATCCATGCAACAGATGTGCTAGCCTAATGACAAACCACTAGTGATGACAGCTGTGTGCCAGCATCCCATTTTGCAAGCTGTGACTGCCCTACCACAGAGTGCTAGTGACTCTGCACCCCAAGAGGCCAGTACACTTGAATGTAGGGAACATAAGCTGATTAACTCCTTACTTTGGGCTGACCACAGACCTCGCTCGGTATGCATTTCCAGCCCCAAACACTCCCTTTGTTGTATTTATCTATTAAAATTTTTTTTAATTTTTTTGTATAAATGAAGTCCTGTCTATGAAAACTCCCATCATTACTCGATATAGGTAGCTGTTAAATGCCATGCGGACAGCGTGATATGCTTAGCCCTGTTGCCACACACATATTGGAGGGTGCAAGATGCTGCCACCATGGTGGACGCTTGACTTGAAAACCTGCCCCACCCCATGATCCTGATATCAGCAGCAATCTTGTACGCTGATGGTGTACATATTGTGATCACCTAGCTTTGCGCAGTCCATCCTTCTTTATTCACAATATGCTTACTGCAGGCCCATGGAGTGATCAGCAGACTCTGAACTGCTGTGGCCAAAATGGCCACTGGGGCCACTAGTACTGGAGGCTGTATAGCAGCAGGCACCTCATGACCACAGGTTTTTTTGGTGCGCGCCATTTAACATACAACCTGTGGACCTGGGCTAATGTCCTTTGCAACTCAAACATTGGAGGGAGATGCAACCAATGAGCCCAACCATCTGAGGTTGCCACCCCCATGGAACCTGGTCACATAAGGTGGGCCATCCTCATCCTCCTAGAGGCACTATGTGCAGCCATTCCCCTGCCCATCAATACTGTTACTCCCTTGGCCAGAATCCAACCAGGCCATGAGCCTCTGTGCTGGCGTCCTTGAGCCTATACATGCCTAGCATCCTCAGAGGGAATGGGCTGAACCTAAAGGTAGGCAAAGAACCACAGGAGTACTAGCGGGAGTAACAGGTGACGGAAACCCCCACTGTGAGAGCTTGTAGCTCTATTTTATTTTTTACGAGAGTGCACAACTGCTACTATTTTTTTTAACACAGAATAGCAGCTCAACTACTGCTGACCTGACCCCTACAGCCTAGCTCCCACTACATGTCTGCCTTGTTTCCCGCAGGCCCCAAGAAGCTGAGCCATGTGACCACAGTCTCACAACTGTGGAAGCACCTCCAAGGTAGGGAACCACTAATTAAGATGGGAAACAGTGGTGGAGCAGGAGGTCGGAAGTAAAAAAACGTGCATTGGTTGGCAGAATGGAAGCCCCATTGTATCGCTGGGCTCACTACCACACTCTCGGAGCAACATGCCGACTACGGATCAAAAGTTATGAGGCGATGGCCCGTCATTGCTGCCCAGTCAGAAAATAGTTGACCCAAACATTTCAAATTAAGCCATTCAGGCCTGGACCTACTCTACAGATCACTGTTTGAATTATCCCTTACTTGTTTAAACCCACAGGCCCCATAAGACCCAACACCATACCTCTCAACCTCTCAGCATTTAACTTCTAGCACTAGCCTGCAAGAAACAAAACAACGGCCAGAACATGTGGCACTTTTATTTTAGGTAATAATACATCGACAAATAATGGGCTCCACTAACATCATTGAGAACATCAATTAACCTATATAGAGCAAGGATAAATCTGAGTGTAAAATTCATCATGCCATGCAAAATTCATAGCAGTTGAAAGGTATGCTCAGTACCAGAATTAGCTCTCGAGTCCATAGCTCTACAGTTTGTGCCATTCAGTGCTGTTCCCCTCCCCAAATTGCAAGGTCCATATCACTGCCCTTACCTCTGTCTGACTGCTGGTCACAGGTCAGGAATTGTTTGCAGTTTGATGAACAGATGGGAAAGAAGGGAGAACTGCTGAACCTTAGCTCACCTGATCCTTCTTTCTCCATCCTCCACCGAAGCCACCGCCTCCAGGCAGTCTTGTGGGACCTCCCCTCATGGTGTTGCAATGACATCTGTATCCCCACGGGTAGGTCTCCTACTATACTTCTAGGTCCAGGGAAGGAGGGCTCCAGACAAATGACCGGCTGCTGCGATGCCTTCCAACTTCTCTATTCTTATAGTACATAAAAAAAACTGCATCATGGTGCAAGTGTGTTAGAAACATACAATTTGTCAGCAGATAAAGAGTACCTGGTGTAACTAGTCTGCCCATTTTCCTTCTATAAAGAATCTGTGTAAACCCTGTCTAATCTTCTTTCTCCCTCCATCCATTCCTTTCCCATATGCCTATCACATGCATTCTAGAACCCCACCATTTTCACCTCCACCACATTGGCTGATAGACCATTCTAGGAATCTACCACTCTTTCTATAGTTTGTTTTTCTGAAGTATTTCCTTACATCTCTCCTGAATCTCCCTCCCCCAAAGCTTCATAGCATGACCATAATTCCTTGACCCTGTCTGAAATTCTGATTGTTTATTTTCCTCATTAACATTTTGATGCCAAGCACGTCCTGCCATGATTCTCTCCCCGCCCGCCGATTTACTTAATTGGCCTGTCTTTGTTCCCTCTCCTAATCCCCTAGCTAACTCCCTACTCTCATTTCCATTTCAGGAGCCCTTGGAAGGGCTGCCCGCTTCATCTGCTGTGGCGGTCTTGGCTGGGTAAACCAGCTGGCAGCGCGCTGTCTCTGCTGCCCCATAACCGCTCTCTCGGACTCAGATAAGCCTGCCTTCCACCTCCGGGGACAAATAACAAATGCCATTGGTTGTTGTTCCGCCAGCAGGCTCCCGATTGGCTCATCCATGCTATGGTTATCCTGCTGATTGGCCCACGCTCCCAACTGCATTTCTGGCTACAGCTTTTGGCTTCACTTAATCCGGGGCTGCATAACTATTCTGTAAGGTGTATTTTTGTCCCACACCATACGCCCCTACCCCAGCCTCTATTAAATATGCTTCTGACCTCACCCATCACCCTCACAATGGCTAGTCACTGTCATGCTATCATCCTGACAGCTGTTAACTCCCCTTCATAAGTATAGCTCTCTATCTCTCTTCTGCTGTGTCCTACTCTCACTATTCTGTCCTCTTCCCCTTCAAGCCTTTTTCTTGCTCTATATCTCACTCTCACTTGTGGCTGGTGCTTTTACTTACCTCGCTGGCTCTGCCCCCCCCCCCGCCTGAACTGTGATCATTTTACCTGTAGCGGCCCATCCATTCCAAATAATGGGCACTCTTCCATGGCTAATGACCCTATCCTTCCTCGTTCTCATTTGTTGTTGTGTGGATGGACTAATAGCTGTGTCCCTGCACCACCCGACCGGCAATAGCTCTCCCCCTCCATCCTGCTACAGCAGTCCTGACTCTTCTCCATTGTTACTCTTCATCTCCTTTGCTCCCAAGCATGAAGTTGCACTGCTGGGATACTGGCTCCATAAATGCCTTCGTGCACTGTATGCTTTGCATCTCCCTGAAATGTTCTCCTCCTGTACTCTAACCTGGTCTTTCTCTGCTGTCCTCCTCCTTCTGGTCCAGGCTGGGGACATTGAACTCAACCCTGGGCCTGCCTATCACACCACTCTCCCCCACTCATATTCCCCTATGTCCACAATTAAAGGCCTAAAAATCACCCACTTGAATAGTCATAGCCTGTGCCCTAAAATGGCTGAATTTCTAGCCTGGGTTACCCAAAAATCTCCTGACATCCTGTGCATTTCAGAATCCTGGCTTAAACCTGCCATCAAACAACATGAAATAACCCTATCTGGTTATGGCATCCTCAGAAATGACAGACTAGGAAGAGGGGGGGGATATTAATCTACTTCAGGGCTGCCCTGGACGTAACTGAACTTCACATATCTGACCTGGCCCCTTCTCCTGCTGAGTCTCTCTTCATCTCCGTTACCTGAGGAAATGTCAAGAACCTTATTATTGGATGGGTGTACTTACCCCCGAGCTGAGCTTCTGCCATCCTGCCATCTCTCCTAGCCTCCCTTGTCCATCTTCCATACCATGGCCTAATACTTTGTGGTGACTTTAACATCTATTGGTTTCACCCTGGTGGAGGAAAATTGCATACATCCCTTGATGACTCAGATCTTACCCAACTCATCCATGGTCCTACGTGTATTAACCCCAAATCTGGAAAACACACCCTTCTCGATTGGATGATCACCAATTGCCCAAAGAAGATCAAATTGGCAGGCATACTCCGGACTATATAAGTGATCACGTTCCCACCTTCTGTGTGTGGAGAAACAACAATCCCAACCCATCTCAGAAAATCTCACTCATTCTGGACATGTCCAGGTTTGACCTAGACAGCTTTATCTCCTCTCTAAATAACAATGACTGGCATCCCATTAGCACACTCCCTGACATAAATCAGGCCCTAGACTTTCTAATTGACACCGTATCCCAGATAGTAAACCAACATGCCCCCTTGAAAAAATGCAGATCCAAGGGTGTCAGGGCCCCATGGATCAATAAGGAGATCAGGATGTAAATGTCCCTTTGAGACAAAGCCTGGTACACCTACAAAAATAGTGGAATGATCCCTGACTGGGAAACCTACAGACAACTCCGTAACAGTTGCAAAAATGCACTCCAAAAAGCTTGACGCCTCCATTTTAAATCTCTGCAAGGAGAACACCTCATTAATCCCAAGGAATTCTGGAGGCACATTAATTCGCTAGTAAAAGGTAAAACTTTGGTAACCCCTAGTAATATCCCTGTCAATGGCTCGACCCTTGATGACTCTGCATCCATTGCTGCCGGCTTTAATCACTTCTTTACTGACCTCCAAAAATACACCTCTCTCTTTCATAATTCTTCCTCCCATATGCCTGCTTCCTCAACTAACACAGAGGAATGTCCTGAGTTCCATCTAAAGTTAGCCACACTCAAAGACATGCAACAGCTTCTCTCTAACTTGAAACCTGAAAGCTCTCCAGGACATGACACACTCAAACCAAAATTTCTCAAATTGGGTGCCCCTGCCCTTGCCCGCCCCATTTGATACCTCTTCAACCGGTCCTTTCTCTCTAACTCAGTTCCCAATAAATGGAAGGTGGTGGTAGTCATCCCAGTGCATAAGGGGGGCCCAAACTCCGTTGAAAACAACTACTGTCCAATCTCTATCTTGTGTCCACTGGCCAAAGTCCAAGAACGCATAGTCTATAACCACCTCCAGGACTACCTTGACCTTCACAACATTCTCTTCCCTTATCAACATGGCTTTAGAAGGAAACATACTCTTACAGCCCTGTTAAAGGTTACATCCGACATATCCCATGCCATGGACAAAGACCTCACTACAGGTGCCATCTTTGTGAATCTCATCAATGCATTTGACCTAGTGAATCATGATCTCCTTTTCCACCAGCTTCTTCATATCAGTATGGACAACAATGCCCTCAACTGGGTCAAACGTTATCTGTCTGGACATCCCCAGACAGTGAAGTGGGATGGCTTCCTCTACACCCTCTGCCCAGTAACACACGGGTACCACAGGGTTCCATCCTGGGCCCCATCCTAGTCTCACTCTTCATTAATGAACTTCCTCAGTATTGTGGTGGTGCCTCTGTACATCTTTGTGTGGATGATACTATACTTTACCACTCCTCTGGTCACACTAACATTATTAACAGTGACCTTGCCTCTGACTTTGCTTCCCTAGAAAGCTGGTTCCTCTGCAATCATCTTGTCCTTAATGCTAATAAAACTAAGTGTATGCTCTTCTCACTTTGTCCTATTCCAAATCCTCACCCCCGCTCTTCACCCCTTCACATCTCAACCTTAAAGGGTGAGACCCTGGAGGTAGTTCACTCATTTAAATCTCTGGGATTCACTTGGGATCCCATGCTCTCCTTCAGCTCCCATGCCTCAATCATTGCCAAATCTTTTAATCAGAAACTAGGTCTCCTCTACCATATTCGCCCCCTTCTCACATCTGCCTCCTGCCAGAAAATTGCCTCCTCCTCCTCCTCCCTTATACCTCTTCTAACCTACTGTGCTCCTCTGCTCCTCTCTGCCAACTCTGCCACCATGTCCCTCCTCTCTCAAGTTTACCACAGGATTGGAAGGTTTGCCCTGGGGGTCAAATCCAGCTCACACCACTGTGATGTCC
Organism: Neoceratodus forsteri; assembly: GCA_016271365.2. NCBI lineage: Eukaryota > Metazoa > Chordata > Ceratodontiformes > Ceratodontidae > Neoceratodus > Neoceratodus forsteri. The sequence continues at coordinate 1,357,453,098 of CM057452.1, forward strand.
TCTCCTTGCTGGGCTGGTTTCCTTACATTGATAAATTAAGGTACTCCTCCTTGAGCCTCATATTCAAGCTCATCCATGACTTTACACCTCCTTGTCTTAATGAACTTGTGCACCTCCAGCATGCACCTTGCACCCTTCGCTCAGCCTCACTTCCCCTCCTTGTTCTTCTGAATCTATGTTTAGCCAATTCCAGAAGATCCTTCTCATTTGCTGCTTTCTCGGATTGGAACTCTCTTTCTCCGACAATTTTGTCCTGCTCCTCTCTTACTCTGTTCCAATCCAAGCTGTCTGCCTCGTTATTCCGATCTTTACCCTGTTCTTGCTTCTCCTGAATAGGTCCCCCCTTCTCCCACTCCTTTCCTAATATACCCCTGATGTGCACTTCACTACGTAATGTCGTGATGTAATTATTATCATGTGCCAACTGCCTAATCACTGTTTTATCTCTTACCCTGATGAACCTTGTTTAAGCCTTTAGTCATTGCTTAGTCTTTTTGTTTCCTCTAAATGTCAAATGTTACCTCTCTGTAAATTTGCACTATTAATGTACAGCTTATTACCACTCTGTTAATTTTGCTCCGATACTGTATGTAATCCATAACCGGGTCGCCCCTGAAAAAGGGACTGTATTGTCTCAGAGGACTCAAACAGTCACCAAAACTCAAATAAATAAATAAATCTTAAACAGCCACTGACACCTTGAGAATAACTTAAAAAATATAATATTTGGACACAAAGGAGCCTATATTTCTCATTAGTTCAGTATTTCTTATCACCTTTATTTACTGTGGAGGTCATATGGATGGAAACAGGACAGTTGTTTCTTGAGGGTTTATCATCTCTTAATGCTTATTCCCAGCTTGATGGCATAATGCTCTGCTTGTGACATGACAGTTATTCCCATAGCAACAGACTGTGTGGTCACAACAGAGCATTATCATTTCAGGTAGGGAATAAGCTGTAGAGGCAGATGAACGCTAAGAGATAAAGCTCTTGTTTTTGTGGCAATTTCTTCAGTGATAAACAATGGTGTGGAGAAATCTTTAGAACATATACGATATATAAGCTGAATTGTGTCTAAATATTGAGTTTTCCAAAGTTTTCTAAAAGGTGTCAGCTGCTCGTTAATCTTAGTTAACAAACTTCGATGTACATATGTTTACTATCTGTATCTGCCAGTGTTGTCCTCTGTATCCTTGAAGTGGAACCTTTGCAAAGGAGTCCTTGACTCAAAGGTGCATTTCCGAATATTTGAAATAAATAAATAAATACATGAAGAATAAATAAATAAATAATAAATAAATGTGTTCTTCTGCACTATTTCTTCAGACAAATACTTTCCTGCAGTACCTTATTTACCCTCTTGAGGCAATCTCTATTATACCCTTCTCTCTTTTGAGGGGTACATATTGACTTCTCTTTTGTTCCTCCTCATATTGCTTTTGATGCAGACCCTGCAATGTGTTAGTTGTCCCCCCCAGGACCACGTTTACTCTGTCTTTGTCCCACTGAAGATGTGGCCTTCAGATCTGTATGCAGTATTCTAGTTGAGTTCTTAACAGCGATCTATACACAGGCAGCGCTGTCTCCCTCCTTCTGCTGGTGACATCTCTCCCTATGCACCTCAGCATCACACTAGCCCTCCCAGCTGCTTTGTCACACTACCTGGCCAATTTAGCTCATCAGAGATTATTACCCCCAGGTCTCTCTCCTGGTTGGTGGTTGTCAGCAACGTGCTTCCCCCCATTTAGTACTCTGTCCCCAGGAATCTGTCCCCCAAGTACATTATTTTGCACTTTTTTGCATTGAAACCCTGTTGCCATACCCTTGAGCACTTGTCAAGTTTTCTCAGGTCTCCTACTTATTCTTTCCATCCTCCCCTGGTGTGGTCACTTTATTATAGATTTTGTTGTTAACTGTAAAGAGGCAGACCTCACCCTCTAACTCATCTGCACTGTCACGTATAAAAACATTAAAGAGGACCAGTCATAGCACTAATATCAGAGGCACCCCACTGGTTACTCTTCCCTCCTCAGAGTGAACTCCATTTACCTCCACCCTCTGTCACCTATCCCCTAATCAGTTTCTTACTGAGTTAACCATGTTTGGACCCACTCCTAAGTTTCTCAGCTTGCTTAAAGGAAAACTACGGGATTATCTGAAGCCCTGACTGATGCACAGATTGGAGCTTTAGTATCTTGATTCTCCCCTGCAGGCACAATATAAAATCAACTGTTTCCCTATCATATCACTCATAAAATTTCCACATAGCTCCACATCAGCCGACATATTATAACTCCCACGATGCCCACCAGGTGCCTTGCTGATGGCAACACGAGATGATGATGAGCTTTTGCTCTACCTATAATATGCCTTTATGTACAGAGCTTTAATAAACTCCATATCTGCCATGCCCTGTTTTGTTTTTACATACTTTGACTGTTTGCCATGTGTATACATGGCCTACATATGGCATATAGTGAAAGTATGTAAAAATAAATCAGGGCATGGCAGATACGGAGTTTATTAAAGGTACATACATAAGGGCATATTATAGGTAGAAGCAAAGCATACCCACCTAAAATGATCTTACTTCCCTGCCTTTGATCCTTTGGCTTTTCTATCCGATCTCCAGTAGGTTGATGGATCTCCCCTTTTCACCACAGACAACACTGACCAGGCAGTGGAGTATTTCTCCAACACATTACACTCACTGCAGTCCAAGCACATTTCTCACATTAGGTGCAGAGTTATGGACCTTCCCATTAAATGGTTGACCAGTCCCTATCTCCACTTGCTTAAATCTTGTGACATGCTCTGGGTCAGGTGGAAAGCCTCCTCCCTTCTTTCCAACTTTTTTGCCATTGCTCCCTTAGGAACTCACGCAAGAAAGCAATCTGCACTGCCAAAAGCAATTACTATAGAGGCCTTCTCCAAGCCTCTGCCCATTACCCAAAAAGGTATTGGGCACATATTAACCACATTCTGGGTCACTTGTAACAATCCCAACACCACAGCCAGTGCCTTTAACTCACTCTTTACCTCAACTCCTTCTTTGACCTCTAAGGTGGCCATTCCTTCCATCCATCCCTTCCCAGGCCTCCATCTGCCCCATCCACCCTTATTCTTAGCCCTGTCTCTAGAACTGATGTCCTACGGATCCTCAACACCATGTCTCCTCATGGCAATGCTGGTTCTGATGGTCTGAAACCTAGAATTCTCAAATTTGGTGCCTCCATTCTTGCCACCACTTTCTTGCACCTCTTAACCTCTCTATTAGCTCTTGCACCATGCCCTGCTCCTTGAAACAAGCCAGGGTTATACCTGTCTTTAAAAAGGGTGACCATAAAAACCCTATGAACTACCACCCTATAACACTCCTGTCTACCCTTAATAAACTTCTGGAGAAACGTATTCATCGTCAGGTGTTGGACTTTGTTGTCAAATATAACCGCTATCTCCTGCTCAGCACAGCTTCAGACCAGGCCACAGCACTTCAACTGCCCTAGTGCAATTCACTAATGCCATCCTAACCACCATGGATAGAGGTCAACTTATGGGGGCTGTATTTATTAACTTAACAAAGGCTTTCGACTCAGTCAACCATTCACTGCTCTTGCATCAGCTAGGTTCACTGGGTGCCTCTCAGTCCACTATTGTCTGGTTCTTCAGCTACCTGCACAATCACACCTAGTCTATCTCCTACCATAGAGTCCTCCCATCCTTGGGCACCTGATCTTTTCTATATTTATAAATACCCTCCTCTGCCACTCTCTCCACTGGTGTTCTACAAGGTTCCATCCATAGGCACTTTTCTTTTCTGTATTTATAAAGAATTTACCTACCATTCCCGCCCACTGTGACACATTACTCTATGCTGATGACTTGGTCCTCTACACCTCATCAAGCTTCATCTCTGACATTAATTACCACCTCTCTTCCAATCTGCGACAAATCCAAACATGACTTACATCTCAACACCTCATATTTAATGTTGCCAAGACCCAGGTCATGCTCTTTGGGTCCCACAGGAAGCTCAGTCCCCTAAACCCTCAATTTCTGGTCTCTTGTCTCAATGGCTCCATGGTACAAGTTACCAACTCCTTCAGATACTTAGGGGGCACTCTGGATCTGTGTCACAGTTTCTCTCTCCATGTCAATGTAGTATGCAACTCTGTCAATGCCTAAATTGGGTTGGCTTATCATGTCTTCCATGCCCTGACCACTGCAGCTAGGATCTTCATCACCCAAGGACATCTGCTCCCTGGTCTTTGTTATGCACTGCCAATCTTTGTTCAAGTGCAGGCAAAAGTCCATCAAGCATGGGATGTTGCCTATAACAATGTTTGCAGATATGCCTTGTCAGCCCATCAGCTTAAACCCCACTGCACACTTTACTCTGACCTCCACTGGTTATCCCTGGCATTTATATTCCATGGGCTGCCTGACCAACAATTAGAGATGCAGTTGAGGAAGTGCTCATGAAGTGAGCACTTCACATTGTCATTCCACTATGCAGAGTGGCAAGCATGAAAGGCTCACTTTGCCTTGTAATTATTACTTCACATTGTCATTCTGCCTTAACATGAAGTAAGGCGAACTGACAACAATACTGGCAGCCCCCACACACACTGTCACCAGAATTAATGTGCATCCCCAAAATGCTACTGTCTTGTGTCCAGAACATTCCCCTGTGCCGACAAAGTGAAATGAGAGTGTAGCAAGAAAGAAAAGGCTCCCAGAATTAATGATTGCACTTAGTCATGTATGCAGTGGCCACACTACACACAGTCACCAGAATTAATGTGCATCCCCAAAATGCTGCTGTCTTGTGTCCAGAAAATTTCCAAGTGCTGATGAAGTCAAATGAGAGCATAACTAGAAATGCAAAGTCTCTCAGAATTAATGGTGTGCTCAGTCATACACGCAATGGTCACACACTGTCACCAGAATTAATGTGCATCCTGAAAAAAGGCTACTGTATTGTGTCCAGAAAATTCCCCAGTGCTGACGAAGTGAAAGGAGAGCATAACAAGAAATGCAATGTCTCCCAGAATTAATGATGCACTGCAAATGCACAGACAGATTAAGATTGCACTGCGCACTCAAGAGATGCAGACATAAAGGCACAACAGCACCTAACCAGTGCTCACAAGTCACAAATCCAAATCTGGAAAAGAATACCTTTTGCCGGTTGGGGAGAGGGGGGTAGTGCACGGCAGTAACAGTCCACTACCAGTAAAGATACTACAAAGCAGTTCAAAAAATTCATGCAGGTGTGGTGGATAGCAGGTTCACACTGCTGCAATTACTCTGTGGCTCAATAAAAGGTATCTGATTTAATGGCATACATCACACACACATTCACACACACACTACAAGTAATGCATAGCAAATTGAAAACATTTAGTAATATAACCAAATGTTTTAAACAAACAGAAATTATATACCGCTGCACCACAACAATCAGCAAAAAAATGTCAAGAATTAGTAAAAATATTACTGTGTACATTAACACAGTTATACAAGAAAAATATAACCAAAACAAAAATGCTGCCTTTTTCTCCCAGTTAATCTACCTACACCACATATATACCCTTCCCCAATGTACACTTCAGAGTACACAGACTGACTGTTCTAAATTAACATTCAGAGTCCACACACAAACAATAAACACTCGATGATATGAGCACAAAAGGGTTTCCAACAATCGATGTACTACATTTTGATTTAAAAAAAAAGGCCCAATAAGGCATTTTTAACAGCCTTTAGACGTTTTGAATTGCAGAGCTCTGAGACCAAACTGTCTCCAGTTATGACTACATACACACTACCCAGAACTGAGGCTGTGCAGAACAATCTAGAGTCCATGTGACCTGCAATTGCATGAATCACTACAGAATTTGCTTTGGAGCTCAGTTACAAAGCAAAGTGATATGATGTACATTTATTTTAATGTACTTTGCTTTAAAATTGTAGGAGAAGTGGTTTGGGGAAGGTGGAATAACACAAAGTCATTGTTTTCAATGGACTTCGCATTCCTCATCATGAGGTGAAGTACTCCTCTTCGCATTGAGGATTACTCCATGGATTCCGCATTACTTCGTGAATCACTTTGTGGAGTGAATTTTAGCTACTTCACCCACCACTAGCGACAGTGTAATTCGTTCTTCTCTCCTCTCCTCCCTTGCAGCCATGTTCACCCCAATTGACTGCCCCCGACTCCTCCAGTCCTTGACTTCAGCTATGGTCACTGTCCCTAATTGCTCCACCAAAATGGGTGAACTTGCTTTCTCCATCTACACTCCCAAATTCTGTAACTCCCTTCCATTTTCCCTTAGAAGCTTCAGTTCTCAGCCTGCCTTCAAGCATGGACTCTTAATTACCTCACCTCCCTAGATGCATGTACATTTCTTTAGTTCATGTGTTACACCTCTTTACTTGCTCTAGTTCATGGAACATACTTCTTTACTTGACATTGCACTACTGTCCCCTTCCGTGTCCCATGCCCTCGTCCTATGCCACCAGCACTGCTGTTATGCACTTATGCTACCTATCTCTGTAAGCTGTTTTTATCTCTTTTGTACTGTAATGCTTATGCTATGTATGCCATTATTTTCATGCCAAGTAATTCTACTGTCATGTAAGGCTGTTGATCTCTTTATGTACTGCATTGTATCAGGTCCTCACTGTACAATTGTTTGTAACTTGTTTGAACTGTAATATTCTGAGTCATGCCTGAAAATAGGCAATCCTGTCTAGTGCATGTACCCAAAAGCCAATAGATAAATAAATAAATAAATAAAGACAAAACATCATATCACATTGTCATCAGCAAGATCTCGGGGTGGGGGGGCACCCAGTGGGCACTGCAGGAGATATAATATGTCAGCTGGTGTGGAGCTTTGGGGAAATTTTATGAGCAATTTGGTAGGGAAACAGTTGATTTTATACAGTGCCTGAAGGGAGAAGTGGGGTACTGAAAACCCAATCTGTGCATCAGTCAGGGCTTCAGGTAACCCCATAGTTCTCCTTTAATAGTATCCTATGTGGAAAGGAGCTGAATACCTTATTGAAATGTAGGTAAGCCACATCATCCGCTCTACCCTGATCTAATTCTTTGGTCACCCAATCAAAGAAATCTATTAGATTCCTTAGCGTGACCTCCCACCCATGAATCAATCTTGTCTTGGTCTTGTAACCCATTTGATTCAAGATATTCCACTCTCCTCTCCTTCAGCAGTGATTTCATGTACTTCCCTACCACCAATGTAAGACTGACTGTTTGATAGTTGCCAACCTCATTCCTGCTATCTCTTTTATGAAATGGGACTACATCTGCCCTTCTCCAGTCCTCTGGAACCACTCCTATTTCCAGTGATCTGTTACATAGGACTGTCAGAGGTACAGTCAGTACCTCACTTAGATCCCTAATATCCTAGGAAAAGCCTTGTCTGGTCCCACTGCTTTGCCATATTCAAATTAGCATGACCCTTTTGGACTCTTTTTTTCTGAAAAAGTAATAGTGTCCACCTTCCTATCTTCAGAACTCCTGTTACTTTTTATAGACCCTCCCCTTTTCCTTTCACTATGAAAATTGAACAACATTTTTTTTCAATATTTTCAGCGTGCATTTTAATATATAACCATTTTGTTTTGCTTTAGCCTACATGCTGATGCAGCACCTTGTTTTTATTCAGGATGTCTGCCTTTTATTGGTCCCCCACTCTACCATCCCTACCATCCCTTTTTAACCTTACAGGTCCTCCCCTCATCTTCCTCTTTTCAGTTACACACCTAAACAAACTCTGCTATGAGCCACAGTGGCTGTTAAAGCATTAATTTGATAAAAGACTGATTGACTGATTGATTGATTGATTGATTATTTTGTTTTTTGTTTCATTTTGGTTACTGGGAAAAGCAGACTGAGTCGAGGCTCTTTTCCAGGTGTGACCCGGGGTAGGGGTTACAATTGGATACCACAAAGTTCAGTACAATAAAAAAATAAAATTTTGCACAGCAAATAGGTTTGTTTGGTTACATGCAACTATACACTATAGTCACAGTACAAGAATAATCAAATATACCCTTATATCATAGACAATTTGGTTTGATTGATTGATTAATTTAAAAGATTTTACTAGGAAAGACATATTCAGCAGGTAACAGCTTGTTTCCAGATGCATCCTGGGGAAGGGGAAAGGGGAAAAGATAACAGATACAAAAATACAGAATATTAAACACAAATAAATGGAATAACAAATATAAACAGTTATGCCTAAGAACAAATTGATCAAAACGTTAACAGGCAATAAATTGTGGAACTTATAAAAGAACAGTGAAATAATTATCATTTTTCAAAGTAAAAACATGGAGAATGACTGATACTGGAAAGAGATATTCGAATTAATATGTGACTTAGTGGTAGGTACTTGTATTATTGAGACGTAAAAGTCCCACATATACAGGGGTCAACCTTAACTTTTTTTTGCACTAGCCAGATGGACAAGTTGATTAAAACTTGCAATAGCCCGCAGATGGTTGCACTAGCCCACAATAATAATGGTCAGTTTTGATCAGTTATACAGGAAAAATGCAAGCCAGAAAAAAAAAAAGACTGCAGTCCAGTCACACGCAGTGTGTACCCCCATTGTTGTTTTTTTTACCGTGTGCCCTTTGCTTCCTCTTTCTTCACCCTCTCCCCAACAAACCAGGGAATACCACAATAGCAAATGTTGAACCAGGCAGTTCTGTCTCTGCACATACAATAGCCAACATCATCATGCACATCACCACAGTCCCATATTGACAGGGTATGAAATTCATGAAAAAAGTACATGCCCACTTGGGCATGTAAGAAGAAAATGTATATGCCCAAGAAACTATTTACATTCCGCCCCTCAAACAGTCTCATGGTGTCTGCCTGACTTCTCGTTGACTATTGATTCGGCTTGTTTTGAGAATTTTGATTTGTACTCGGTATTAATAAAATGCAAGAAGGAAAAATGTGTGTGGTCTTTTTTTTTCAATAAATAAACTTAATAAGAAAAACTGATTGTGTGTTGCCCGATTCTTTTTTATAATAGTATTCAGATTTTGGATATCTGATCATGACACAGTGACAGCGTAGCTTGTTGTAAAAAAAGTTTACCAGAATTTTTTATAACACTGTTCAGATTTTAAATAGCCCACACTCAGAGAAGCTTGTAAAGAGAGCTAGTTATAGTATTTATTCAGATTTAAAGTAGTTGGATAGATAAGTACACCACATAAGAGAGTGACACTAGGCTTAATTTAATAACAGATCATGGATCCTCTATGGTAGGTAGGTAGACAACAGAGCAGCTACTACAGTAGCTTGTAAAAGAAAAAAAAAGTTTTAACTTAAGCAGCGTTATTTAACAGATCGATCCCTGAACTTAGACTGTAGCCCGAGGAAACACTTTATTTCCCCTTTAAAATTGGTCCCAAGCATCAGTACCCCCTATACTCTTGGTCTTCTGGTCTCAACTTTTTATTATTTTTAGGTAGTAGTAGACAAGTAGTTATTTAACAAGAAAGACAATAGGTGTAGTGTTAGTTACTGTTAGGAAATGGGTGGGCACTGAGCAGTGAGAACTGACTGACTGAGCTCCCCTAACATTTCAACACAACATTCTGCCCTGACTCAAACCGTTACCTAGAAAAAAAATAGCTCTTATGACCACAACCACAATGGATGTGTGTACACTGTTCCAGATACCCTTTACGGGAGGACTGTTTACAGTTTATAAGTGAAGTCACTCACTTCACTTACAATTCAAATAGATCTTTTTTATTTGCTTAATTAACTGAGGTTAGGAAGCTGAAAAAAAATGAGCACACAGGCAACTTTTTATAGTTTTGAAATTTACCGTGTTGCCACTGGCTACATAAAATAGAAACAATAAATTTCTTGCTGGAATTTTGTGCAAGCAGCTGGTAAATTCATAGAATGGGCCCTAAAGAGATTGATTGCTGTAGTCTAATTGTTGTTGTTTTCAGACTTCAATTATTTACTTGTCTTTATTTAGCCTTATTTAAATCCAACACACAGTCATTATCATTCACAGACAGTATAGCAATATAATTATTCTGTTAGGGTAGGAAGTTAGGCACATTATCCAGTTAGCTGCTTGGCAGGGTCAGGGTTATCAAATATGTGCAACAGGTACATTTATAGTAGCTTTCTGAAGGGAACTGTCTGTAGTCCAGAAAATCACTGTATTTGTCTCCCCTCACCCTCCTATTACAGGTCTGGTGGTTGGTATTGTAAGAGCTAAAAAGAAGAGCAGCAGCAAAGCAGCCTGCGAGATTAAGAAGTAGTCTTTAATTCAGATGCTGCTTGTTTTTTTACTTTTTAGGAAAGGTGTAGCTGACTTCACCTATTATGATTATTTTCTTGCTGTCCAATTTCCTTCCATCCCGAGAGAGACCTTCACTGTCTCCCACTCCTCTCCTCCCCCCTCCGAGTTACCCCAGCCCTAAAATCAATTCACTCCTTTCAGCACTCCATATTTTTTTTTAGTACTCAGTCAGGCTAGCTCTTAAAAGAGCTTTTGGTTCTCTTTGTTTTTTTTAAATGTTCAATCGATCCCAAAAATAGCCTGACAGCATAAGACGTCCTGTTTCCATGAGTGAAAGCACAGAATGGTGCGATGTGCAGCAGGGTCCTCGTGTCATGCTGTCTGGAGGGGGCGGGCGAATATATACATAGGTGGCACCATTTGGTGCATGGCTGCTGAAGCCTGCCTCCCAACAGCGATACAGGGACCCATTTGGCTGATGTTTGTGCCACAGAAATGTCAGCAACACATCAGTCTACTCCTTTTCTCCTCCCCAGAACTTGAAGAGCTCTATGCTCAGAGTCTCCTGCTGTGGTCAGCTGACATCAAGAAGAGCACACTTGTGACCAGCTCTTCGACGTCAGCACCGTGTCTGCACTCCTCCGACCTTCCCCTGCCCCTAGAGAAAGTGAAGAAAAAAAAAAAACAGCAACTGCAAGTAGAAAAAAAAAAAAGCCAAAAAAAAAAAGACGAACTGTGCAAGAATACCTTAGGTGCCCAAATTGGCAGGCACTGCACAGCAGTATGTGTCCGGAGTCAAAAGTGCCTGCCCTGGGACACCTAAGGTATAGGAATTTCACACCCTGCATGTTGACCTGCAGGGCAATGTACATAATCAGGCAGAGAAAGACAAACTCATCCTCTACCCTGTGATTAACCAGAACTGCACTTCTGGAAGTTTTCTTACACAGCGAAGTGAGCCTGGGGCAGTTCTAGGATTTCTTTGGAGAGAGTTAAACAAACATAGGGTGCTGGGATGTAAAAAACTTTGACATATCTGTTTTTATTTTTATTTTATTTTATTGAAATCAAGGATTACAAATACCTTTGAGCAGGAACTGCTCATTTACAAAGGTTCCACGTCGAAGGAATGGGGGGTATACATACATACAAAGGTCAACATAATAATACATAGTTACACAATAACAAGAAGTAAGAGACTGAGGCTTAGGAAATTCCAGTAATTCAAAATGTGCCAAATGTTAGGTAGCATGACATAACCAGCCAAGGGCAATCTTGGAAATAAGCACTGCAGGTGAGATGGAAGGGGGTATGCAGGCAGGAAGGCCATTGTCGGAGGGTAGAGGGTGAGAATAAGAGTTCTAAAGGGGAGGGAGAGGAGGGATAGAAGTCGGGAAATGCCCCGGGGGAGGAAAGGAAGAGGGGGCAAGGGGATAGGCAGGTAGAAGGAGGCAAGTAGGGGAGAGATAGCTTTCAAGACTGAAGTGGAGGGCAGTGAACAGTGGGCCCCCGGTTAGGCGAGGCAGTCACAACGACTAGTTGAAATAAGATGAAGATGTTTATATATACCAGGCACAAAAATATTGATTTATCATGCTCTGCCTAAAAAAAAAAAAAAGAAAAAGATTTTTCATAACAGTGTCCTTTCATCAGTCAAAGCGGGGCAGTATACAGGCATGATGCTGTACTACCTCTCTTTCTATATAGGATGATCTGTGCACACCAGAAATACCTATTTTAACCTTTCAAATTATATGTTTTACTAAGGTTTTGCTTTGTACCATACATGCTCCAAAGCGTTGTTTTTAGGATGAAATGACATGCTGGGTGGCACTGCATTGATGGCATTGACTGGTGTGATCCATTAAGAACCATATACCAGTCAGTAATGGCAGCTATGGGTCTATGGATGGCCACTTCACTGCCTAGTCTGCAGTGGTGTCCATAGAAAGTACAGAGTGGACAGACCAGCTGGCTAGGTGGCTAGGCAGACCGTGTATACATGATAGCTTTCTATCACTGCAGTGTTGGATACAGGCACTCAGAAGGTTGGGAAATGAGACACACTGGTTTTAATATTGTGGGACAAATCAAAGACAAGTTCAGCAAACTGGAAGCTAGTTACTTAACAGCACTCTTCCCTTGACCAGAGTATGCACACTATCTGAATGTCCTAACAATTGAGTGATAATGACTCACATTAAGTCTTTTGTTTGATCCCCCTCTTAAACTGCCAGATAATTGCAGCTCTTAATGAGCTGTTAATCACACCAGGCCACCTGGAACACTAAGGGAGAGTAGCAAAAGGACTACAGCCTTCTAAAGTAGGGACTTTTTCAACTTCATTAACAGCCATGAAAAATCTGCACTAGGCCAGACGGACAAGTAGAGGGTTAGCTGCACTAGCCCTGGCCAATTTGCACTAGGTTTAGGGCTAGTAAAACAATGTTACGGTCGAACCCTGCACATATACACAATAACAGTAGTAAAAACAAAACCATAAACATCAATGTAATGCAGTGGATAGTTTTTTTTTTTGTTTCTGGACATACACATCCCCTTAAAAATTCACACAACAAACACACAAACACACACTCATAGCTGTTACAACAGTTGTACACACACAAAGCGTATGAGTCTGATTAGCACTATATAGCAGCTGAGCTGCAACATTTAATTTCCAATGGGATCCAACTTTTACACATTTTTTGTGTACTTAGTAGACAGTAGTTAGCACAGCTAAAATGCAAAATCTCATTCTTACTGGGGTCCTGATGTTATACATTTTTACAATGTATTACCCAGGATAAGTCAGTTAACATGCTGCATCTTATTTTCAGTGAAGCCCAGTTTACATATACTATTACTTTGTATTTTCTCAATAGTGACCAGCTGAGATGCAGTATCTTGTTTTTAAAGGGATGTTTCTTATGGCCAATATCGGTAGTTATTTACACAATGTGTTATTTCAGTAGACAATGGGGAGTTATGATGTTATTATTGGAATACTGAGCTGGTGAGGTGCTGACACCATAGAGGGCATTCTAATGTTATTTACAGTTTCTTTACCTAGGACAGCTTAAATGAGTTGCAGCATCTCATTTTCAGTGGAATCCTGAATCTGCCTGCAGTGTGAAGTACAATAGTCACTGATGCAGAACTCTGGAGCAGAGTCAGCAAACGTGTTGTTTTATCACCCCACACTGATCACAAATACTGCACAATCACAATGAAAAATAAATTATTGCAAAAGTAAAACCTCTTTGTAATTTTGATTTCTTTAACACAGCACTGTTTGATCAGTTGGCCATAATAAAAAAAAAAGTTGACACTTGGAATATGCTGCCAGTGTTGGCATTCAAACTAGCCCTGCAAACAAAAACATACAAAAGTGTATGTATGTGTGTGTGTGTTTGTGTGCATGTGGGGATGCGGGGGTGTTTGTGTGTATTGTATTGCTCACCAACCATTCCCCCCCTCTGCTAGGATGTTCCTCCCCCCAAAAAAAGCAACAAAGAAACTGGGCACCTGCCAGAATGAGAAAAAAGTTGTAAGACATAAAGGCTTTAGTTTAAAAATGTCTCAAAATGTCCCAAGGAGTTTAAGCTGAAGCCTTTATCTGACCTCCAATGACATTTTGCCTCCACTGTGAAACTCTATATTAAACTTACTTTTCAATAGGTCAGCTCCCATTTCTGAAGAAGGTAAAATAGAAGACTTTATCTGATGGCCCATTGTATTCCTCCTCCATTGTGAAACATGAAACTGCATTCAAGTCAAAGTGATTGATCGACTAATAGGGGCCCCTATTAGTCGATCAATTGCTTTGATTGAATAAAATCCTGACACTAAAGGGTATACAACTATTAGAAAATACTGACTCCATACAAGTAAATGGGGCATGCTCATGCAACCTTCATTTTGTGACATCACAAAACAGGGCTGCGTGGTCCGACGTAGGGGGGTGTTTTCAGGACGGGGAAGTTTGTCCATTTTTAGCCATGGCTGTTGATTTTAATTGTATGAGTGATATATCTTTTTTAACACTGTATAAAGAATTTTTATGCCACTACTAACGCCACTGAGGGGTAAGTTATCTAGCAGGCTGGGGCAAGCAGCTACCAGGCACCTGCTCTTTAAGTTTGATGGGCTAGGTTTCAGTAAAACAAACAAAAGTTACAGAAAACAATAACACATGACACTCACTCTTTTTACCAGCATGTGTTTATTTAATATAGTAAAAACAACAGAGCCTTTTCATCTTACAATCCCTCTTTAGGTGCCTTGTGTGTTTGCTACTTGGAACCTATTGGTTCCGGTTCTTTCTTTCGAGACCTCATGAAGAAAATAGTGCATCAGGGAATGGAAGAGCTGCAGTGTACTGAATGGAGAGGACACAGTGAGATGTTATTCAGCTCCACTCCATGGAAACAGACAGACTATGCTGCATTAGGAAACATTCCTGATATTCCAGAGTCCCCTTTCTCTACTGACATAATCGCAATACATCAGCATACTGTAGCTCTGCTATGCAGCTGTAAAACTGCATTGTCTTCTTTTGTTACCTGCAAGACTATTCTCTCTTCAATTTGTACCTTTGTACTCCTTATTGCTTTCCCACCTACTCTCTGTTTCTCCTGATACACTATCCTATCCTGTTCCTTCTGGGTCTCCTTATATCTTTTGAATGCCACCCTTTTAGGCCTTACCTTTTCTGCCACCTGTTTCAAGAACCATAGAGGTCCCCTTTGCCTTTTACTTTTACTCAATCATTCGACACAAATGTGTGTTGCCTTCACTATGCCCCTTTTAGCTTCACCTACTGTTCCTCTACCCACTCAAGTCATCTCCCCCAATCAGGCCATCCCTGAGGTATTCACCCATCTTTATCTAATCTGGCCTCAAGAACATTTATCATTGTGTGGTTTGATTCCACAGCAATCCTTATATTGAACCACACCGTACAGTGATCAGTGGTGCAGTGTGACTTCCCACGTTAACATATGCAACACTGTCCCTGTTAGTAAGTGCCAGGTTGAGTACTGCCCCATCACAAGTGGGTTGGCTGACTAGTTACCTGAGGAATGCCCCCTGCAGAGAGTCCAGGATGTTCCTGCTACCAGCTGGGAGGCTCCAATCTACAGCGGCAGATTGAAGTCCCCCATTAGCAGCACCTTTCCCTTTTCTGCCTTCTTGCTGGTAACTGGCTGGGTGGCAGGACACAGAGGGTGGTGGTAAATGGCTGTCACTCCACAGAGGGAAGAGTGACCAGTGGGGTACCACAGGGATCAGTGCTGGGACCAGTCCTATTCAACATCTTCATCAGTGACATTGTGCAGGATCTAGAAGGCAGAATTTCACTGTTTGCTGATGACACAAAGCTCTATAACAGAGTAGACACACCAGAGGGTGTAGACAGAATGAGAAGCGACCTGCAGAAACTTGAAGAATGGTCAGGGGTTTGGCAGTTGAAATTCAATGCAAAGAAGTGCAAGATAATGCATATGGTGCACAAAAACCCTGGCACAATATATCAGTTGGGGGTGAGGATATAGCATGCACCAAGCAGGAAAGGGATCTTGGGGTTATCATCTCTGATGACCTCAAGGTAGGGAAACAGTGTGACAAGGCAGCAGGTAAAGCAAATAGGATGCTGGGATGTATAGGCAGGGCATCACCAACAGGAAAAGGGAGGTCATAATTCGCTGTACAAGACACTAGTGAGGCCCCACCTGGAGTACAGTGTACAGTTCTGGAGACCATACCTACGTAAGGACATAGACAGGGTAGAGAAGGTTCAGAGGAGGGCAACAAAGATGGTGCATGGATTGCATCACAAGTCCTATGAAGACAGGTTGAAGGAACTGAACATGTACTCCCTGGAGGAGAGAAGGGAGAGAGGGGATATGATAGAGACATACAAGTATCTTACAGGGAGGAACAGGGTGCAGGAAAACACTATTTTTAAGCGAAAAGATGTTCCAGGACTAGAGGGCATGGGATGAAGTTGGAGGGAGGACAATTCAGAGAAACATGAGAAAGAATTTCTTCACAGAACAGAAGCGGTGGACAAGTGGAACACCCTGCCAGAGGAAGTGGGAGGCTGAAACAATCACGGATTTAAGAATGCATGGGATAGACATAAAGGAATTCTAGAGGTCAGGGGTAAGGGGAAACAGACTTCTAGGAAAACAAACTGAACTTACAAGCTCAAATGGGCAGACTGGGTGGGCCATAGGCCCTTATCTGCCGACACTGTCTATGTATCTATGTATCTATGTTGGCTTCCGCCAGTACCTTATCTAATTCCTCCCATTTTCTGGAGGTATGTAGATCACATCAGTGATCACACATCAATGTGAACAATGGCTTAGGCAACCCACTGTACCAAAATCAAAAGCAATAGCAATGTTGCTAAACAAACTCACTGTTTATAGCAGACAAATGCAGACCATGACACAATATAGTGTGTCATCAAAGAGCCTGAACTTCATGATATATCCTGTAGTCAATAACTTCAATAAGTTCATCAATACTAAAAGCTTTTTTTAGAAAACTTTCTTTAAAAAAATCTTTGAAAAAAAATAACATGGGTAGCAAAGCAGTATCATATCATCCTATAGAAGGTGACATGATACAGACCTGGCAGCTTTGATATGTTTATATGAAGAAAATGAACTAGCCTTCTCCAATTTTGAAAATACACAGCAATCACTTACTGTACCAACGAGGATTCCTCGGATGCAATTCTTGATTAATTAAATTTTGAACCAATACCATAGAAAATTAAATTGACCTTAGGCCAGTTTCAACATTCAGTCTTTTAGCAGAAAATTCAGCAGCCTGGGTAACTTACCTAGAACCGGAAATGACAGAAAGTTGTGAATTACTCAGCTCAGTGTGGCCAAAAAGAGGAACAAACCTGATTTTAGAGGGGCAACAAACACTTAAGGAGTTGAAAAACAGCCAACAGATAGAAATTAAATCTGTCCACCAGCCCACTGGTGCAGGGACAGGGTGCCCATCTGTGATGTGGCATCCTGGGTTCAGGAACAGACCTGGGATGTCAGATGGCTGGCTGTGGGGAGAAGCACTGAGTATCCAACTACTGCTCTCCTTCTTGGGGGGGTAGAGTGTCAGAGTAATACAGACACCTGGAGGCTGGGTGTACTGAGCACACTAATGCCAATTCATTCGCGGGGGTGGGGTGGATGCTGGTCATCATTCCACATCCCTGCCCCCATACATCAGGGAAAAATCCTGCCAGCCACCCTTGATGAAGCCCACCCTTGGCTTCAATTAGCTTTGAGTTTGGTTGCCTGACCTATCCAGTCAGTTGCAGCACTATTGGGCCGGTGCTGCAACCCCATCCTGGAGGATAAATCCAGGGGTATCAGGGAGCCATGGCCAATGTGAGAGTGGAAGCAGAGGGTCCATGACAGGGTGAGGTACTGGGCAGCCAGCGGCAGAAAAAGCATAGTAAATACAAAATAAAAAAAGAAATAAAATCTGCAGATAAGTGGGACTGGTTAATCAAGACAAGATTCAGTATGAAAATATGATAACATGCTAGTTCAGCAGTGTGGAAAATTATTTCAAGCTTTCACAAGATCCAGCCAATGAGCTTAAACATAAGAGACATCATTTTCTATCTATTTGCTGTGATAGAGGGGAGTAACATCAAAACAGAGAAATTACATGTTGGTAGAAAATCCAACAACACCAACTAGCTGTACAGTTCTGAAAGTCCACAGAAATGTGAAAAATCCTTCTGGATGACCTATCATCATTTCAAGACAGGGCTACTTGTGTGAAAAATGTCAGTGTTCATCGACTATTTTATAGAGATTCATTTCTTCATCAGGACTCGTTAAGAAAACAGTGTACATTCTATCACAGTTAGAGGGTTTCACATAGAATAATGATCACATTTGCATATCTGTAGATGTTTGTGCTTTATATAGTTCTATAAAGCATGGATTTGATGTTGCTGCTTTGCAACATCACTTTACTAACAATCAGCTTGCACATAACTTCCCATAAGACTTTATTGTTGAGGCAGCAAGATCATAATCAAAACAAATTTTTCTTGTTGAATAAAGAATGCTATTTGCAGAAATGTGGAACAGTGATAGCGTGGCCATGGCCACAAATTATGTCCACCTATTTTTGGGTTGGTGGGAGGGGGACAATGGTCCTGTCCAAATAGTTATTGGGGCAAATATATTGATGATATCGATGTATATTGGTGTTATATTGTTATACTGTTATTTGGAGGGGTGGAATGGAATCAGCACATGATAGAAGGCATCCTTAGGATGGCAGAGAAAGGGGAGATATTGTTGATGGGGAACCTGAATATGCCAGATGTTAATTGGAGCAGCTTTGCTGCAACCACATTCAAGAGCAGGGCCATTCTTGATGCCCTACAGGGGGCATACCACAGACAGCTAGTGTTGGAACCCACTCAGGAAGGAGCAATCCTAGACCTGGTACTCTCAAATGGGGATGGAGAGAGGATCTCAGATCTAGAAGTGGGTAGTCATCTGGGAACTAGTGACCACCAAAATAATATAATTTTTAAAATTATTTCTCTCATGTCTCTCAGAACACAGTCTTACACAGTTTATCACTTCCCCCACTAGAGGTTCTAACACCCTTGACCTTGTCATATCCAACATGAAAAATTCCATCTCTGATATACATATGAGGGCACCTCTTGGCACTAGTGACCATTCTGCCATCGTATTTTCCTTTCTGACTGAGCATCCATGTTTATATAAACATACTACATACCAAAATGATGATAAAGTAAACTTTAATAATATAAAAAAATCACTTTTTTCTAAACCCTGGGAAAATCTAATGCACTGTCTATCTACTAATGATGTGTGGACTTTGATAAAAACAGTAATTTATTAGTTAGAGCAGTGATGGGTCCCATTAACTCATTGTCTCCTAGCAGATGCCTGTAGTCATCAGTGTCCTGAGGATGCCTGCAGAAATCGGCTACTGACTCCCAGTGTGCCCTTGCAACATCTGGAGAAGTCACATATATTTTAACATATAGTGTAACAGAATATAATATATATATATCATGTATACTTTAGGAGTTATTCACATTTGTTTATGGTATGGTGTGTATGGTTTATGTTGCCTGTTTTAGTGAAAAAAATATATTTTTTGCTCTTTCAACCAGCATAGAAAAAAAACTAAATTACATATTATTATTTTCATGCCACCATTGGAAAGGTAATTTTGTGCTGAATAATTTTGCCTCTCATACTTTCTGTCTAGCACTTACGGTTATTGAGCTATTAGGATTTGTTTGTGGCATGCCGACTATAGCTTGATTGTGCTTAGAAAGGCCCAGGATTTACTGTTAACAGTATACAGGAGACAAGTGGTGCAACTTCAGAGAGCTCCTCTGGAGGCAATGAGTTAACAAAGAAATATAATACTAAAGGGAGAATACCCAGACGGTTTAATTAAAATATCAAATCCTCAATAAAGCAAAAACAGAGACTATTTAAAAAACTAAATAACAAGAATACTCAAAAATAGGGAGATCACTCACTTAAAATATAAAACCATGCTATGCCTCCTCAAACATACAATAAAACAAGCTAAATCTAAACTTGAATTCGAAATAGCTCATGCCAAAGATACTCACAAAATACTGTACTCATACCTAAACAGCAAAAAAGGGAATACCAGAAAGACTGGACCAAAATTTCATAACAACAAAACCATAATTTCAGACCTAGATACTGTGAATATTTTCAATATCTACTTTGCTTCCATGTTCTCCACCAAGTATGCACCAGCCCCAATTCCCAAGTATCAGTCCAATAAGACTGTTCACTATAATATCTTGGACAACATGATCCTGTCATCCTTGCATACTTTAAAGAAAACATCCGACCCAGGTCCAGACAACATTACACCAAGATTCCTATTGGAAACTGCTAAGGCACTAGTAGCTCCCTTAAAAATTATCTTTAATAAATCTCCCAAAACTGGACATATTCCTCTGGATTGCTTGACAGCCATAGTAACTCCCATTCACAAAAAGGGCAGCGAAGCTAATGTGCAGAACTGTCTACCTATCAGCCGCAGTGAGACATGAAGAGCCTTTGACCAAGACCTTCTGAGAGAATACTAATAGTAGGTGCTCTGGTACCTTGAAAAAAGTGTTTAGTATTTGAGAAAAATACAACAGGGTCACATCTGAGCAGTACCTAGAAAAATGGTGGTCCCCATGGCGACTCAATCTGATTAAAGAATCTTCCTGTGTATTTTACAGATACGGACATATGAAATTTGCCAGCAGATAAAGGCCTAGAGATCTATCAAGTCTGCTCAAATGTGCAGCTAGCACCCCTTATTCTGTAGCTGCCCCTCCCTTCCACCCTTCCCCTTCATTAACCCTCCCCCTTGTCCTGTTCCATCCGCTTTTGAAGCAGTGCACTGTTCTACTGGATATCACTTCTGCAGGTAATGCATTCCATCCAGCCACCACCCTCTCTGTAAAAAAGTGTCTCCTCATCTCCCTCCTGAACCTTCCTCCCTCCGGTATCATATCATGGCCCCTGGTGTCCCTCCCCTCCCTTACTTTGAGCAGCCCCTCTGTACCTGTCTTGTTTATTCCCTTCATGTATTTAAAGGTTTCAATGATGTCTCTCTAGTTCCTCCTGTCCTCCAGTGAGTACATGTTCAACTCCCTCACCCTCCTCTCATATGACAAGTTCCCCAGCCCCTTGATCATCTTTGTCACCCTGCACTGCACCCCTTCCAGTAACATAATGTCCCTCTTTAGATACGGGTGCCAGTACTGCATGCAGTACTCCAGGTGCGGTCTAACTAATGACCTATACAGTGGCAGAATCACCTCCTCCTTCCTTGAGGATATACCCCTTGCAATATAGCCCAGCATTTTGTTGGCCTTTGCAGCTGCCTTCCTACATTGTGTCGAGTTGTTCACTGACCCTGAAATGAGCATCCCCAGATCCTTCTCCTCCTCCTCCTCTGTCTGGGCTAGCTGCACTCCTCCCAGCTGGTAACTCCTCCTTGGGTTCTTCTTTTCCAAAATGCAGCACCTTGCACTTTTTGGCATTAAACCCCAGTTGCCATGTGTCTGACCAGGTTTCAAGCTTTGCCAGATCATCCTGCAACCCCTGCCATCCCCCTAGGTCATCCACCACCGCACCTACCTTGGTATCATCAGCAAACACACTGATCTTGCTCTTGATGTCCCATGATATGTCTGCAATGAATATCCCAACAACACTGGTCCCAACACCGAGCCCTGTGGAACACCACCATCACTACTCTTGGGTGTGAGAGCTCCCCACCCACCACCACCCTCTGTTGCCTTCCCTGAAGCCAGTTTCCTACCCATCTCATCAGTTTTGCACCCGTCCCTGTGCCTACTAACTTACTTCCCAGCCTTCCATGCAGCACCGAGTCAAATGCCTTACTGAAGTCCAGATACAGGGCATGCACTGCATGGCCCCTGTCCAGTTGCCTAGTTACCAAGTCATAGAACTCCAACAGGTTGGTTTGGCAGGATTTGCCCCTTTTGAAGCCATGCTGTCTGCTGTCCTGTAGTCCTTTGGCCTCTAGGAGGGCCACCAGCCTCTCCTTCAGGATAGTCTCCATTAGCTTACCCACGATGGATGTGAGGCTCACTGGTCTGTAGTTTCCCGGTTCATCCTTGGGGCCACTCTTGTGGAGGGGCACCACATGAGCCATCCTCCAGTCCTGAGGTACACACCTCAAATGTAGTGAGGCATTAAATAGGTCTGCCAAAGCTCCTGTAAGGACCTCTGCCAGCTCCTTCAGTACCCTGGGGTGGATGCCATCTGGGCCTGGCCTGTCCACCCTCAGTGCCTTCAAACCTTCCTGAACTCTGCCCTCCATGATTTCCCCATCTGTCACCCCTCCCCCCCTGTTTCTGCCATTTATCCCCCCTTGGGTGTCACCCCCCTCTTCTCTTTAGTAAATACTGAGCAGAAGTACTCATTTAGTGCTTCTGCCTTGTCGCACCCTGCTTCCACCCAACCCCCCTCCTTCCTAATCCTTACTATGTGGTCCTTACAGCTCCTTTTCTCCCAGATGTACATAAAGAAGTCCTTTTCCCCCTTCTTAATGCCTTGTGCCAGCCTGAGTTCCATAGATGCTTTGGCTCTCCTTACTGCCCTTGTCACTTCCTTTGATTCTGTCAAGTACTCCTTCCTGTCCTTCCCCTCCCTGTTTTCTTGTACTTCCTAAAGGCAGCTCTTTTTCTCCTTACCTTTTCCATGACTTTCTTGCTCAACCAGATTGGTTTCTTAGCCCTAGCCTTCTTGCTCTGGGCCTTGCAGCAGGTTTTGGTTGCCTCCACTATCCCCAACTTTATGAGCTCCCATCTCTGGTTAGTGCTCATACTAGATTGAATTCTGGCCAGGTACCCTTTTACTACTTCCCCCATCCTCCCACAGTCAGCCTTCCTGAAGTCCAGCACTCTTGTGCCTGATTCCACTCCTTCCTTGCCCATATCCAATGTGAGCCATACTGAGTGGTGGTCACTCCCTGACAGCGGTTTCTCCACTGTACATTCTCTCACAAAGTCCCCATTTGCCAGCACAAGGTCAAAGGTATTTCCTTACCTGGTTGATTCACTGACCATTTGCAGCTGGAAGCTGTCCTGGAAGGCATCCAGCAGTACCTGCTCCCTTCTGTTCTTGGTTGTTGGGGTACTCCAGTCCACTCCTGGCATGTTGAAGTCCCCCACAATCACCACACTACCGTTCTCGCAGGTCCTCCTGATCTGTTCCATTCTAAGAATCCTATTTTTGGAATCCTGGATTTGCATCCAAAGTGACTCTGTAGTACCCTCCTCTCCTTCCTCCCTTACACACTTCAGTCCTTCCTTCACATATAGTGCCACACCCCTCCTTTCCCAATCACCCTGTCCCTACAAAATAACCTGTACCCTGGCGCAGACAGGTCCCAGTCATTGTATTGGTTGGCCCATGTTTCTGTGATGGCTGCAATGTCCACCTCTCGCTCTGCCATGAGCACCTGTAACTCTGCAGTTTTCCTCCCAAGGCTCCTAGCATTAAGGGTAACCACCTTCCACTCTTCCCCCCATCCTGCCCTCCTTTCCTAGTGTCACCAATAGTACTTGCCATTTGTCCTTTGTCACTGTTATGGGGGGTAAGCTCATATGGTTTCCCAACCTGTGGTCTCTACATATCTCTTGCCCAATTGCCACACTCCTAGTTTAAATTCCCAACTTCTTCTATGTACTTCTCCATCCTCTGTTTCAACACTTCCTTTTCCTCCTCACTCAAGTGTAGTCTGTCCTTGGCATAGATACTTCTGTCCTCCCAGGTCCCTCCCCACCCCCAACAGCCCATACCCTTTAGCACAACACCAGGTTCTTAGCCATCTGTTAAATTCCTCTATTCTCAGCTTTCTTGTTGTGCTTGCCTTGGGCACTGGAAGTATCTCTTAAAAAGTTACTGATCTTCCTTCCCCCTCACATAAATGTGTTAGTTCCTCAGACCTCCTCTGGACTACATCTACTGCCTTGTCAGCCAGGTCGTTTGTCCCAAGATGTATAATTAAATGAGGCTTGTCCCTGTCCCTTCTAGCATATTTCAGAACAGACTGTCCCACGCTTTCTGCTGTCATTCCTGGCATGGCCTCCACCCAAATGCGACTATGCCTCTCCCCTTGCTACCCCACCTGACTCCTCTTAGTATTGAGAACCCCAGCACTAAGATTCCATCACTCTTACTCCCTGCTTGCTTCCATTCATCTCCCTCTCTCATTTCCAGCTCCTCTTCTTTCTCCTGCACATTATTTCCCCCTTTTGCCCCTGTTGCAATTCTCCCAGCAGAACTTCCCCCCACTCCAGTTTGGTCCAGGCATTTATCAATTGCTCCTCTAATTTCATCATTTCCTTCCTCAACCTTCTTTCTCTCTAGCAGTGCAAAACTATTTTCTGAAGACCCTTCACAAATGCCCGCTCCCTCTCTCTGCATAGTAACCTGTTCTTTCCTTTCCACTCCATGACTTTTGCCACTTCTTCACCTCCCCTCACAAGTCCCTATCTCCTCCTTCCATTTGCCTTTTGTCTCCTGACCTGGTTTCCATGGCAACTGTTCTTCCTGGCCTGGGTCTGTTTGTCTCTGCTTCCCTTCTTCTGACTCTCTCCTCACCACTTTTGGCTTAAATCACCCTCCCTCATCTCCCCTTCTTCCTCCCTCCAGTATTGGGCTAAACCTACCCCCAATCTGCCTGTTGTAAAGGAAGTAATGGACGGGTGGTGGGGTGAGGGCTTGGGTGGGATCAACCCAAGTCTTCCAGAAAAAATCAGGTAGCTGAGGCCCCTGGTCAGACTGTTAGCACCCTTCCCCCACACTGCACTAAGCTTTGAAGCTAGTGAAGCCAGCAACAATGAATCACAACTCTACTCAAAACCCCCAAAATAGGTTTGCTACCCAAACAAACAGGACTCCAAATAGCTTCACCAACAACACATCAAAATAGGCTTGAAATTAGAATATATACTGTAGATCTTCAATTCAAAGAAACAGACCCAGTTAAATCACACCACTTATGTTTTTAAATCAGAAGAAATAGGCCTCTACAAATGCAGCCTGCCACACAGTGAAACAAACAATTGCCCATTTATTGCTACCAAAACAGATCATACAGTACCGCATTCCTTTCCCTTTTCCTTTCTTTTAATTTTTTTTCCACTCCAGTGGCAAGCCAACCCCACACTCAGCCACCCAAAATATAACAGGGAACAACTGTAACTCAAGAAGAATAGAGGGGATGCCCCAAGGTGGTCCTTGGACCAGGAGCTGTCATGCTACCCCACTTCAGCTTTTACTAATCCTTCCAGCCAAGACATCACTGAATTTTTCACTATCATTGCTATTTTTGTTTATTTATTGCTTGTGCAAATGGTAGCACCTGCCTATAAATGAAGGGCAAGTGGCCCAAGCTCAAAAACAGTGGAAATGAGACCAATTTTGGGAGGGGGTCAGACACACACACACCACATGGCCTTGGCTGTTTTCCACAGGTGCCCTCTCCAGAGTGGCTGAAGCAGAACAAGTTGGCTGTGGATGCCACCCTTCTGCTGCCATGGGGTCACTTAGTGTTATGCTCCCTAGGCTTGATGTTATGAGAGGCTGCAGATTCAGCCAGCGAGAAAGGGACTCAGCACTCAATGCAAGTAAATGAAAGTTTGCAAAACACTGTAGTTCAGCTTTTTAATAATATATAGGAATGAACAGCAAGTCGGTGTAGCCAGAGGAGGCCACCCAAACAACGCAACTTCTCATGCTCAGTTCCTAAGCACTTTGTCAAACTATATAACATGCATCCTGTTCAGCAAACTGTTATACACACAGTAGTGAAAACTACTAATTTAAAACATGAAGAAGCCACTGCAGACAACTGATTTGAAAGCAATCCACCAATAAATTTACAGTGCACTCTGACAGGTCAATTAAATGATTTACAGAACAAAGCGGGCAAGAAATCAGAAAGATTAAAATCATATATCATCCACTCCAGTTTAGGCCAAAATTTATCACAATCATTTAATTGTAATTTGCTTTTAATGTGCTTTTAGAATGGGCTTTATGTCAATCCAGTTTTTAACCCATCACATTTTTTTAAGCTTTCTCAGGGGCAGATATACATAACCATATAGCTTCATATTATACTGGATAGAATCATTTAAACCCCATAATCATGCACTTGTTAGGGTGCCTTAAAGTTCCATAAGTAATGAAAAGGCAATATCGCACCAATTTCCAATACATTAAATCAGTATTCAAGTCAATTTAAATTAGTTTCAAATAGAAAAGCAAAGAGGTGGGCATTTTAGGCTATATAAAAATATTGTCATGTGATCCAAAATGCAGGAAGATTTTTTTTTTTGAGGGGGGTATTATTTATAATTTTATTTGTTAATTTAATTAAATTGCCTGAAAAATATAACAAAGTTTCTGGAAGAATGCTGGAAACCATGCTCCTAATCCACTAAATGTGGGGAAAAGTCCATATCCAACAGTGGTATACTATGGATTCTAGAATAAAGATTAAAATTCCAAGAGATCTGTGACCAAGAAAACCAGAGAGCTGCCTACGTTGTGTGGGTGTGTGTGTGAGAGAGGGAGAGAGAGAGAGAGAGAGAGAGAGAGAGAGAGAGGAATTCTGTTGCTCATTTTGCTGATGATATTGCTCTTCCTCTCAGTACAACTATCTCTTACTCTCTCAATATACACATCATTCTACTGCATGTACTGAAGTGGCTACACTGCAATGGCATGATTTTCTGCGTGCAAGTCATTGTGCAATTTGGGGATGTCTTTGGGTTCCTGTGCAATTAAAAGCAGTTTTATTTGTTAGTGGATACAACATTTTATCTAATATTTGCAACATCAACACTATGTCTGAGGTATAGTTAGGTTTACTACATTTTATTTTTGGATTAAGGCCACATGAAAAGTTATACATTTTCACATAAATATTAATGTTCAGCTTGGCTGTGTTAAGATGACGTTGTTTTTCAAGTACATTTCATGGCAACTGCAGCTTTCTGTTTTTCAGATATCTTTATCAAACAGTATTAGAAGACAGTGCTATTCAGATAACCTTTAAATAAATGACGCCTTAAGGCCACTTCAGAAGATAACAGCAGAGGTGAAATTAAAAGATTGGTAGTTTACTCACCCGGTAAAGGTGATTGTGTTACTGTATATACATGGCACTCCCACTACTTCACCATAGGGTTATGTACGCCTGATAGGCTGCTGATGCACATGCGACCTAGGGTCAAATTACAAACCCTCCTCCAAGCCCCTTCTGTAGCCTTCTACTCTTCAGTTTCAATACTTCCACAGCTGTGAAAGAAATGTGTTATTCTCCCTACACAGACAGTCTAGGAGGCTACCATGAGCTCTAATCATCTATCTTTATTCGCTTAACTGGTTTACAATCCTGTGTTTCTCTATGTACTGTATTATAAGCATGTGAGTCATTATGTTATTCAGAAGCATGTGTTGTCTGTACTCTGCTCCTCCGGGTGGGCCGCAGTGCCATAGATATACAGTAAAACAATCACTAGAGATGGGTGAAGTGGTTCCACTCTCTCATGAGTGATTCACTGAGGATGGCGAATTGCAGAGTGCTGCAATAATGTGAAACGGAGTATTTATGTTATATCGAGTAACTCAAGTCCATTGAAAACAATGACTTCGCATTACTCTGCCTTCCCAAACCACTAATCCACAAATTCTTATGAGAAGTACATTGAAAACAATGTACTTTGCCTCACTTCACCTTGTTTTTAAGCTCCAATGGTGAATTTTGCAGTGATTCATGGGATTTCAGGTAACATGGGCTCTAGATTGTTCCGCACAGCTTCAGTTTGGGATAGTGTGTGTAGGAAGCTGTAGGAGACAATCTGCTCTGAGAGCTCTCTGTGATTCAAACCTTCTAAAAGCTGTTAGAAAAGCCTTTTTGAGTAATTTTTTTTTGCTGAAACTTTTTTTAATTTTAGTTGTTTAACCAGGAGTAGCACACTAAGCTGAAAGCTTTTTTACAGGTGCATCCTGGGAGCACAGGGAAGTTAAGTGACTTGCTTAGGGTCACACAGTATGTAAGTGGAAGCTGTGGGATTCAACCCAGGTCTGGTCTCCTGGATGTCACCACATTTGCAGCTTAGAGCCTTAAACCACTGCGCTATACTGCCTCCCTTTAGTTTACTTTAGAAACTTTAGTTCATCGATTATAGGAAACCCTCCTTTGCTCATATCATCGAGTGTTTATTGTTTGTGTGTGGAATTTGAATGATACTGTACAACATTCAATCTGTGTACTGAGAGACAGTGGAAGTGTGTTTTGGGGGAGGGACGTATCTGAGGTGTAGGTAGATTAGCTTGGAGAAAAAGACAGTGCTTTCTGCTTTGGTGATATTGATCTTGTATAACTGTGTTAATGTACACACAGTAATATTTTCAATAATTCTCACCATTTTTTTGCTGATTGTTGTGGTGCAGCAGTGCATAATTTTAGTTTGTTTAAACTATGTGGTTATATTACTGAAGTTTTCAATTTGCTACACATTACTTAGTGTGTGCGTGAGTATGTGTGTGATGCTTGTCATCAAATCAGACACCTTTTATTGTGCCACATAATAATTTCACCAATGTGAACCTGCTATCCACTGCAGCTGTGTGATTTTTGTACTTCTTGATGGTATCTTTACTGGTACTGGTACTAGTATCAGTGACTGTTACTGCAGCAGTGCCCCCATCGTGCAACACTGCCCCCATCGTGCAGACTGCCCCAACTGGCAAAGGTACTCTTTTCCAGATTTGAATTTTTGATGGTGAACACTGGTTAGGTGTTGTGCCTTTCCATCTGCATCTCTTCAGTACACAACGCAATTTTAATCTGTCTGTGCATTTGCATCTCTTTAGGGCCCAATCTCCATCTGTAACTTAAGTCACAGTTGTTTCTTTGGCTTCCCTTCAGAGTACTGGACAGGTGTGGTGCATAATTCTGCATGAACATTGTGCTCATTAATATGCATTTTTAAGTCAGGACCATCATCACAAGTCATTTGTGATACAAATCATGTTCTTCATCATTACAGTCACAAATGCAGTCACAAATCACTATTCACGATCATGTCACGAATCACAACATTAATTTTTTTTCTAGTCACTTGGATGTATTTTAAGCCTGTTTTATAACATCTCTCCAGGCTTCACCACCCCGCCATTATACTCATTAATGAACGTTTTTAAGTCAGGGAAATTGTGCTACAGCTCATCAGGGAAGTACAGCCATAGGCATTTGCATTCCCCTCCCAATACAGTTCCATATTGTTTATCTCACACTGTCAACACTGAATCGTGTTCTTCATCATCACAGTCACAAATGCAGTCACAAATCACTACTCATGAACACGTCACGTATCACAACATTAATTTTTTTTCTAGTTACTTGGATGTATTGTAAGCCTGTTTTGTAGTATCTCTCCAGGCTTCACCATCCTGCCATTGTACTCATTAATGAGCGTTTTTAAGTCAGGGAGTTTGTGCTACAGCTCATCGGGGAAGTACTGCCATAGGCATTTGCATTCCCAATACAGTTTTCATATTGGTTATCTCGCGCCATCGGCACCGAATCACATTCTTCATCATCATGGTCACAAATGCAGTCACAAATCACGATTCACGATCATGTCACAAATCACAACATTTATTTTTTTACTACTTACTTGGATGTATTGTAGGTATGTTTTGTAATATCTCTCCAGGCTTCACCACTCCACCATTGTACTCATTAATAAGCATTTTTACATCTGGGAGTTTTGTGCTACAGCCCATCGGGGAAGTACAGCCATAGGCATTCACACTGCTTTCTGTACAGCATGTGAGTTACAGTACTGTAAGTAGTGTTGGGCGAAGTGGCCCCAATTTGCTCTGTGAAGTGATTCACTGAGTAACATGGAATCTGCAGAGAAGTCCACAATGTGAAGCAGAGTACTTTGCTTCATAATGAGGAATGCAAAGTCCATTGAAACCAGTGAATTTGCATTATTCAGCCTTCCCCAAACCATTTCTCCACTAATTGTAAGGCAAAGTACATTGAAATCAATGTAATTTGCCTCACTTCACCCTGTAATTGAGCTCCAAATGAAATTCTGCAGTTATTCATGGGATTGCAGGTCACATGGACTCTAGATTGTTTGGCACAGTCTCAGTTCTGGCCTGGGCAGTGTGCGTGCAGTGGTAGTTGGAGATTGTTTGCTCTCGGAGCTCTGTGATTCAAAACCTATAAAGCTGTTTAAAATGCCTTTTTGAGTAATATTTTTTGCTCAACATTTAGTACATCGATTGTAGGAAACCCTTCTGGGCTCATATCATCGACTGTTTATTGTTGTGTGTGGAATTTGAATGTTAATTTAGAACAGTCAGTCTGTGTACTGTGAAGAGTGCTTTGAGGGAGGGACGTATTTGTGGTGTAGATAGATTAACTGGGAGAAAAAGGCAGTCTTTCTGTTTGGGTTATATTTTTCTTGCATAACTGTGTTAATGTACACACAGTAATATTTTCAGTAATTCTTGACTTTTTTTGCTGATTGTTGTGGTGCAGCAGTGTACAATTTGTCTGCTTAAAACATTTGGTTATATTACTAAAGGTTTTTAATTTGCTATGCATTACTTGAGTGTGCATGTGAGTGTGTGTGTGATGCATGCCAATAAATCAGACACCTTTTATTGTGTAACAGAGTAATTGCAGCAGTGTGAACCTGCTATCCACTGTACCTGCATGAACATTTTATACTGCTTTGTGGTATCTTTACTGGTAGTGGATTGTTACTGCCATGCACTAATCCCCCAACTGGCAAAATGTATTCCTTTCCAGATATGGATTTGTGACTTGTGAGCACTTGTTAGGTGTTGTTGTGCCTTTTCGTATGCATCCCTTGAGAGTGCAGTGCAAACTTAATCTGTCTGTGCATTTGCATGGCACCATTAATTCTGGGAGACTGCATTTCTTGTTACATTCTCATTTCACTTCATCTGCACTGGGGAATTTTCTGGACACAAGACAGTAGCATTTTGGGGATGGACATTAATTCTGGTGACTCTATGTGTGACCTGACCACTGCGTGCATGACTCAGTAAGCCATTAATTCTGGGAGACTTTGCATTTCTTGTTACACTCTCATTTCACTTCATCAGCACTGGGGAGTTTTCTGGACACAAGACAGTAGCACTTTGGGGATGCACATTCATTCTGGTGACTGTGTGGGTGGAATGCTGCCAATATTGTTGTCACTCCGCCTTACTTCTTGTATAAGGTGGAATGATATGGTAAAGTAATAATAACAAGGTGAAGTGAGCCTTTCCTATGGGGCACTCCATGTAGCAAAGTGCCAATGCGTAGTGGCCACTTCGCGTTCACTTCACCGGCGGATTTTAAATTCACTGCTTCTCTAACAATCACCTTTCCAGGTGCGTAAACTACCATTGTGTTGTCTGTATATCCATGGCACTCCCACTTCTTCACCATAGGGTCTGTAAAAAGCAGTACCTCTTAATTAGGGTGGGGGAAGGTGCTCCAGGTGGCTGTTAACAGCTCTTTGTGTCCAAAAGTATTGTTTTGCGGATGTTCTGTGTCCAGTCTGTAATGTCTGGTGAAAGTGTGTATCGTGGACCAGGTTGCAGCTGCACATATTTCCTGTGTTGTAGCTGTATTTTTCTCGGCTCAGGATGTCGTTACTGCCCTGGTTGAGTGCGCCTTAATTCCCATGGGCAGTACCTTGTGTGTTGCCTTGTATGCTTCAGTTATGGCTTTCTTTATCCAGGTAGTGATAGTGCTTTTTGTCACTGGAAAACCATTTCTATGTCCTGATGATATGATGAATAATCTTTCTGAGTGTCTAAATTGTGCTCTCCTTTCTATGTATGCTTGGAGTGTTCTTTTGACATCCAATTTATAAATGGTGCTGGCCTGCTTGTTTGCCAGCTCCTTGAAAAATGTCAGGAGCTCAATGATCTGATCTATATGGAATGCGGTGTTGACCTTCAGGATGAAAGACGGGACCATTCTTAGTATGGCTCCTTGATCCATGAATGTAGTGAATGGCTCTTTGCAGGACAGAGCCGTCAACTCCCCCACTCTGTGGGTGGAGCACACTGCCACTAGCAGTGCTGTTTTTAGGCCTAACCAGTACAATTCAATGTCTGAGATTGGTTCAAACGCAGTCTCTGTTAAGGTGTTTAGTACCAAAGTGAGGTCCCATGGGGGTACGGTCATCTTGATTCTGGGACACAGGTTGCCTGCTGCCTTGAGGAAATGGATAATGTCTGGGTGTGATCCCAGACAAATCCCTTCTATGGGCCCAGTCATTGTGCTTATTGCTGACACCTGTACTCTCAGTGTTGCGGCTGCTAGCCCTTTGTCCATGCCCTCTTTCAAATACATCAGTATGCCTGATACTGAGGGTGATTGGGGGCGAATGTTCCTCAGACTGCACCAAGATGTAAATATTGACCATTGTCTGAAATAGGTTGAAGTGGTGGAACTTCCACGTGATTGTATCATGGTGTCTATAACTGTCTCATGGTAACCCGCTAATAGCAGTCTCTACTTTCAGGAGCCAGGCTGTGAGTCTGAGGTTGTCCAGATTGGGATGAGTGACTGGTCCTTGAATCAGTATGTTGGGGCACGTTGGCAGGGTCATTCTGTCCATGGCCATGGCTATGACTGTTGTGAACCACAACCTCCTCGGCCAACAAAGAGTTATGAGTATTGTGATTCTCTGTGACTGCCGGATCTTTGATAACACCTGTGTTATCAGAGGTAGTGGGGGAAACACATATGCGTAATCGTGGGTTCACAGAATTGACAGCACGTCCACTCCCATCGATAGTGGTTCCTTGAACCAGGAGTAGAACTCATGAGAACGAGAGTTCTTGCTGGTTGCCATAAGATCCATGGTTACTGTTCCACATTTTCTCTGTATTGCTTGGGATACTTGTAGGTGAAGCTGTCACTCCCTGGGGTTTATCTGTTCGTGACTTAACCAATCTGCCATCGTGTTCAACATGCCTGCCAGGTGGATGGCTGTGATGTGTCTGAGATTTTGTTGTGTCCATGTCATAATGGAACTTGTTTCCCATTGGAGAGCCAAACTCTTGGTGCCCCCTTGTTTGGTTATATATGCCACTGTCACTCTGTTGTCCGACCATATCAGTATGGACTTCTCTGTAATTTGTGTCTGGAAGGTTATCAATTTCCAGCACATTGATTGACATTTTTTTCTCTCTGATTAACCACTGACCCTGGGCTGACCTGTAGCCCTTGGATGCCCCCATCCCCAAAGGCTGGCATCCATTTCGATGGTGGCCTCATGTGATATCTCCAGGTGGCTGTCCGTTTGACAAATGTTGGGGTTTGCCCACCACTGCAGTGATGTCCTGACTCTGTC
This sequence comes from Neoceratodus forsteri, assembly GCA_016271365.2. Taxonomy (NCBI): domain Eukaryota; kingdom Metazoa; phylum Chordata; order Ceratodontiformes; family Ceratodontidae; genus Neoceratodus; species Neoceratodus forsteri. The sequence continues at coordinate 1,357,486,449 of CM057452.1, forward strand.
TGTCATCTTTATTTTTTGTTGCATGTTCTCTTGTGATGGAGACCCATACTGCAGTAGTAACATTTGCAGGGGTCTCATGTTCCATCTCACCCAGGGGATAAGGTCTATGCACGAGGACATGCATCCCAGTAGTACAGCCTCTTGTGACTTGGTTGTGAGGGCCTTGGTGATCTCGTCCAACCACCTAATCTGGGCTCTTGCCGCATATGTTGCAGTTGTGGCTGTTCTGACCAATTGACCAGTCATTTTGTGCATTTTCTTTAGTAGATCCTCTACTCTTTTGTCCACTGGGTCCTTTAGCGCAGCTGCACCGTCTGCTGGAGGAACCGTCCTCCTGTTGAGTTCTGCTATCTTTGGGTCAATCTTTGGCACTGTACACCATGGGCCAGCTATTCAAAAGGGTTGCACCACGCGCAATAGGGTTGCGCCTGTGCAAGTCCGAACTTGCTCCATTCTGCGATATTCAGCAGGAGGCAGTTGTGCCACTGAAAACAGGCTGAGCAACAGCACAATGCAAATTAATGCATACTGAACTGGTGGGGGAGGAACCATGCATAAACTGCACAGCCCGATATTCAGCCGGGCTGTGCAGAGTTGTGCAGGCGCAACCCCCAACCTGCGCCTGCACAACTTTGAGCCAAAAAAAAAGGCTTAAGTTGAGGGCCACCCACAGGTGAGCTGCTGCATTGCAGGGCGCAACACAGCAGCTGCCACCTGTGGCTGGCCCCCACCCCACTCCCTGTGCCCCTCCTCATACCTCTCAACTGTCCCTGATTTTCAGGGACATCCCTGATTATGTCTCAGAATTTGTCTCTGTCCCTCATAACAATTGTATTCTTGTGACAGAACACTGGGGATTGTAAACATAAAATAATGTTAAATATTAAAGTTACAGATTCCTTCCTATTCAGAAAATGCATCTTACATAAATCCCCCCCTAATTCTATCAGCTTTCTGAGTGTATACTACCAAATCTTAAAATGTGTCCCTGATATGGGGTCTGTGTCCCTGATATTTTAATGTCTTGTCCCTGATTTATGAGGCAGAGGTTGAAGGTATGCCCCATAGCAGCACGATCATGTCAACAATGTGTCTCCCCCTGAACACATCCCTGGTGGTCCAGTGGACTGTAGATCCCGATCGCGGGATGTAATCATTAAACACCCCCAAACGAGCCCTGGTGGTCCAGTGGACTGAAACTCCGATCGCGGATGTAATCATTAAACACCCCCAACACATCCCTGGTGCCTAGTGTCCCCCACCCACCCACCCATGAAGCCCCACCACCCTGCTCCCCCCACAGCCGGCGGGCGGCAGCATCCCACCACTTCGTCGCCTCGGTCACTGGGCCGACTGATCAGATAGACAGAACACCCATTGGCAGGCAAGAGCCAATGGGTGCAGCCCATACCGCATAAGACAGTCCAGTTTTGTGAATGAATGTATGGCCCCCCCTGCGCCTTGCATGAATTATGGCCCCAATTTGCATGTCACCTTTTCAATATCGGGATTTTGCGCATGGCACAATGGTACTTGTACCACCGCAAGTTGAATGCTCCACTCTGACAACTTGCGGTGGCGCAAGTTCCACTGCGCCATGCACAGTGGCTGTGGCCGGGGGGTGATATTCAAAGGAGTTGCTCAATAGCGCAACTCCTTTGAATATCACCGGGGCCACACCCCTGCGTAACTATTTTGCACAGCGCAAGGGCTTGCGCCTAAGAAGAGCGCAGTTTGAATATCTGGCCCCATGTTTTCAGGCTGTCCTCCTGCAAGGGGTATAGCTTGTCCAGAGATCTCTTCTCCAGGAATCTTTCCCGGTCTGATGCCTCCCACTCCTTTGTAACGATGTCTTGTATTGTCGGACATACTGGGAAGAAGTGTTCGATCTTGGGAGGTGGCTGGAGCATTGGGTCCAGTTCACTATCTGGTGGTGGTGGTGACTGTTTGAACCCCAATGTGTTGCACGTTGAGAGAACCAGATCCATGATGTTCTCTGATGCGAATAGCCTTGAGGCAATTGACAGGACTTCAGGAGCCAGTGGTCCTGAAGGCCCTTCTGAAACTGAGTCATGACGGAGTCCTGATCACTGTCATGGTGGGAATGAGCATCCTCGGCCTCATCTTCGTCAAGCCTGTCCATGGGGTTGTTATTGTTTTCCCCTGTCTGTCTTGTGAGGGATGGGCCCCTTGGCTGATTGACCTTGGGTCTCCTCATATGGTTTGGGGGAACTGCTGTAGACAATGTCCCTGGGATTGGCTTTGGAGTAGTGAAGCTGAACATACACTCCAACACTTGGAGCATAAAGTTTTGCTGGCTCTCCATCAGGGCCGCTGTAGCCTTTTGGAGTGACACCATCACTTGGGTCAATGTGCAAGGGTTACTAGCGCCCGTCTTGCTGGGCTGGTGGGCATCCATTGAATTATCCTGGTTGTCCAGTTTGTAAGCGGGACATAATGGACCCTTCTGTTGGGGCAATAGAGGCACCTCACATGACTGGCATTTTCTTCCTGCTGACATCTGTAAGACAGCAAGTGAAGGGACTGTTAGTGTTGAAATTCTTGTAAAATGCCCTCCTTTTATTCTTTTTTTTTTAAACTGCTTTATTAAGTACTGTGTTATCTTAAACAGGGAAGGTAGACAGGAGCTATAGTGAACTGTTCCCCAGAGGAGAAAACCTCTTTCCCCCTCAGATTTAGGTTTTCTGTCTTTCTGCTTTGGTGTTGGCCCTTTAAGTGGCTTATTCACCCAGTGGCTTTCCCCTGCAGCTGTATGCTTATGTGTGCCGGCCCTTTAAGGGCTCCTTTACCTTGTGGGTTTTGCCTGGGTGCCTGTGAAGCAGGCATCCGCACTTGCTTGATGTCTGTGGCCCCCTTTAATTCAGACTATGAGATAGCTGCTCTGCTGTTCCTTTTCCCTAGCCCTGCAGGATTCCCCCACTGAGATGAAATATATCAGTGTCAATGGTTCCATTCCCTTGATATTTCCTAAGGCAATATAATCCTTCTTAACTGTTACTGCATGCCTACGATTCAATGGGGAAAGTGTAACAAACTGGCACCTGTCTGTTTGTGGAATGGGTGAGCTTGTCACAGTTTAGAAATAGACAGCATCTCCCCACAGCACCCAAACTGCAGTTATTGTAGCAATATCAGTATGGGGGGTGGGGGACTCTCCATAATGGGTAGAAGGAGAGCACTTTTCTGCTCAGACACCTTTGAAACCCATGTCAGAGTTGTAAGAATTCACAGTTACAAAGTGCCTGTTCTTCAATTAAAATCACAGAGATGAAACTTTGTGCTTACCAGTGTAGCTGCCCAGATCTAACTTTTGCCCACCCCATCCCAAACTGTTTATTGCTCATATATCCTCCTGGCAGAATCATAGGTTCATGCAAGTGTTCAAAATAAAAGCTGTCAAGTCCTAACCATGTGCAGTTTGTCTGCAACCATTCAGACCATTGTTGAAAATTGTCTAATCCTGTCTGCTCCGTGACTTGCATTAGACTTAAGGTTAGGGGGTGGTAAGTAGACTAGGGGAAACGGTTAATTTTTACTTGACCAAACCTTATTTTTCCCCGCTCCAGCCCAAACTGTGTATCACTTATATATCTTCAGAGAAAGGTTCTATGTTCATGCAAGTGTTCAGATTAAAAGCTATCAGGTTCTAACTATGTGTAATTTGCCTGCGTGTGTAATGACCACATAAATGTTAACTTCATTCAGGGACATTTTTAATATCCCAGTGGGTTTCACAAGTCTACCATGCAGGAAGGGACATGTACCACATCTCCTCTGATTTTATATCCATCAGTTCAATGTGAATGCATTTTATTGCTGTGTTCCTACTCTCGCAAGTAAAAATACTTAGGTAACATTTAGTAAGAAATGGCCAGATGGCACTAAATGAAAATGTGAATCAGGTGACTTAAAATGTAAGTGCAGGGACAACGGAATGCCTTACTAGTCATTTTTTGCTGTACTGGGGACTGCATTCTTTTAGAGATCCAAATAACATATCAGAATTAATTAATTCTATTTCTTAAATATGGGGAACTATCACTTGTCATTGCTATGTCAATGCCATGTGTAACAAGAAATTAACAATCAGACACTGTAGCTTCTTCATTAGTAATCAATAAGCTGGAGCCCTCAAAAGCCTCCATTTAAAATATTTGTTTATCTTGTGTTCTGTACAGTTTGCACGTTAAATTAAATTGAACTGTAAATCTATATTGTTAATCATTTTAGACCAAGCTACACAAGGCACCAAAATGTTACAGTGATGATGGAGGTGAGTACAGAAAATGATTATTTTTTCCCTCTGAGGAATTTGAATGGCAGCGTTTTCCACAAACTGAGGTTTGAGTCAGGAGGTGTCTCATGTGCCAGGGTATGACTCCAAACTGAGAAACAATCCACTATTAATGCGGGGGGGGGGAAAGCGGGGGTACCCGATGAGACAAGTGCTCTCATTGATGCATAAGGCTACCACAGTACTTCGTTCAGGATATAAAGAATTTTTATTAGACTACTGTAGGTGCTGCATTTGCAGATGCACAGTATATGTCTGCATTTATCTTTACGGTAAAGTAATTCTTCACACATTATGTCCTTTTTGCAGCAAATTGTCTATATTTATGGGCCCCTTGTAACAATCAGTTTGATATGTCTTTTTGAAGGCTGATATCTTTATGACAGCAAGGGGATATAGATGCTTAATCTTACTCTCCACTGCTATTGCTTTTCAAGCTGCTTTTATCTTTTCCACTGTGTGCGATTGTCTTTCACCAAGAAACTGTTTTCACCACGTTATTTTGCAATAATTGTGAACTGGCTTTGTCACTTTAAATGTTTTGTATTTATTTGTGCAGTCAGCAACACACTAACTCAGTGATAAAGAATCACTATGTGCAAAACTGGTCAGCCTTTGTTTTGTGGTGTGCTGCTCTACTTTTGTTCCCATGATATTTTTTTGCTGCAAGTTTATATAATAGGCCAGAAGGAAGTCAGCTCATGGGATCTCTGCTGGGGCCACGACCTAGAAACCAGAGATGTCAGGTTACCAGCACAATAAGGACCCAAAACTCAACAGTAGGATAAATAGGAAATGTTATTCTCCATCTTCTATAAACAGGAAAGTCACCATCCCATGCACATGGATGGTGTGGTTGCTGTTTATGGAAGATGGAGACTAAAGCTTCCTATTTATACTATGGAAAATGTTTTGTCCTAATTGAGCTAGTAAGCTGTTTATGAGCCTCAGTTCTCTGCTTAAAAGTTTAACTAATAAAATTCTTTACAGCACCATTGGAGGAGCCTGCAACCAGTATTTTTTTTTTGGTGGTGGGGGGGACTCTGTGACAGGGTATTCCTACTGACCTGGTGTGGAAAAAAAATCACTGGAGCAGTAATCATCTCTTCTTTCAGAAACTGTCTGTTTGTATGTAGCCACTGATAACTGATGTAAAGGAGTCCAATTGTAGGAGGTTTCTGGGTGAAACTCGCACTAGTCTGAATGAAGTAAAATAAACTTCAGGATTACTTATATTAACATTTTTTTCAGAGCTCCTGTACCAGTTCAAAATAGCTCAGAAGCCCCATGAAGTGTAAAGCTAATGCTTTCTTTAATTTTGAATGTGCCAAAATAATGCAGTTGAATGCCCTCACTTTGACACTGCTGCTGCCCCTAGGCCATCTAGCAATGTGACCCCAACCCCAGACCCAACCTTCCATTCCCAAAGGCAGACAAGGCTGGTGCTGCAGACAGCAACCTACCACAAGACAATGTGCACTAATTCAGAGGATTCAAAGCAATTCAGTATTTATTGACAAAGAAGTCTGATTGCTGGTCAGGGATCCCTCACTCAGTGGCATTTCATCTCAGCCCAGAACACATTTTTTTACCTTTATATATAAATATATCAACCTTAACTCAGAATCACGTATCTCTGATTTCTCTATCTGTGCATCAGTAGGATTCAGCGTGTCAGCCCCTTTCTCTCTTTGGGAACGTTGTAACAGCTAAGCAATTTTACATTTGGGGAGAGCAAGGAAAAAAGCTCTGCTGGCAGGGGTGTTGAGTGTGCAGTCTTTCTCTCTCCTACTCACTCTCTCCCAAATGGCATTTACTGACTGCTGTTGAGAAAACAGTGCATCAGCATGATTCAGTGTGTCAGCCCCTTTCTCCCTTCAGGAACATTGCAGCAGCAGCTGAGCAATTTATTTTTGGGGAAAGCAAGGGAAAAAGCCCTGACAGTCATAGTCTCCCTCCCGGGAAAGTAAAAAAAAAAAATAGTGTGAGTGCTGGAGTGGTTATAGTGCAATGAAGCACAAGAGTTTATGGAAAATGGAGAATAAAGGCTCCTATTTATCCTATGGCAAACGTTTTGTCCTAATTGTGCTAGTAAGCTGTTTATTAGCCTCACTTCTCTGCTTAAAAGTTTAACTAATAAAATCTTTTACAGAAGCATTGGAGGAACCTGCAACCAGTATTTTTGTGTATGTGTGTGTGTGGGGGGGAGGGTCCTCTGTGACAGTAACCTACCACAAGGCAATGTGCACTAATTCAGAGTATTCAAAGCATTTCGATACTGAATAGCAAAGACAGCTGATTGCTGATCATGGATCCCTCACTCAGTGACATTTCATGTCAACCAAGAACAAGGTTTTTTTTTAACCTTTTTTTATATCAGCCTTAACTCAGCAGCACAGATGTCTGATTTCTCTGTCTGTGCATCAACATGATTCAGTGTGTCAGCCCCTTTCTCTTTTTGGGAATGTTGTAGCAGCTAAGCATTTTTACTTTTGGGGAGAGCCAGGAAAAAAGCCCTGCCATTTGGGGTGTTGTTTGTGCAGTCTCTCTCTCTCTCTCTTTTACTCGCTCTCTCCCAAATGGCATTTACTGACTGCTGTCGAGGAAACAGTTCATCAGCATGATTCAGCTTGTCAGCCCCTTTCTTTCTTCAAGAACGTTGCAGCAGCTGAGCAATTTTACTTTCTGGGAGTGTGAGGAAAAAAACCCTTGCATTTGTAGGCTCCGTCCTGGGAAAGTGAAAAAAATAAATAAATAGTGAGAGTGCTGGAGTGGTTATAGTGCAATGGAGCACAACAGTTCCATAGATGTGACCACAGAAGTGACTTCTGGCACTTCATCATGTTGTGCAGTCACAAGAAATGTAGGCATGGCCAACGTCCTTTTCTGAAGTAATAGGCCTGCTGGGATCTGCCCACTGCTGCCCTAAACAGGGTACATGGGGATAAGCATGAGCAGCAACAGATAGCCATTTTGCCCACCCCTACATCCCCCGTCCACCACATTCATAGAAATCAGGCATGTTGGTGGAAAGTCACTTGTGTGGGATTTCTTCTCAGTAGATGAGGTTGATGACAGTGTGGCTGCGTGCAATATATGCAGGCCCAAAATTAGCAGTGGTAAACCAGAAACACACTATGGGACTACAGGTATGCATAGTCATATGCAAACTAAGCATTCCATTCTCTGGGCACAGCATAAGCATTTTTCAGTAATGCCCACTTCTGACATTCCAGAACAGTCTGAAGGAGAAGGTCCCTGTCCTGGTGATGTTGTAGCACTATTTAACCCTTTACTGTGTTGCACCCCTAGGCATGCTGATACAAGTCATAGTAGTCAAGCGGACCCATTTTCTTCCTATATAGAGAGTTTTCTCCATTGTGTCCCTGCTGGTGGACAAGGCAGCCAAAACAGCAAGAGCACAACTGGCAAAGGCACAACCTCCTCCACAGTGCAGCACAATCTGAGGCTTAATCAACTGGACATTAAGCCTGCCTTAATAAAGTACACAAAATACCACCTCAAACACCCTGTGACAAAAGAGTTAAACACTGCTGCTGCAAAGATGCTGATAACATACATTTTGTCATATTCTTTGTTGAGAATCCTGGGTTTGTAGAACTCATGGAAAAAGCTGAACCTAAATACAAAGTGCTCAGTCACACTTGTTTTGGCACTAAGCCTGTTCTGACACTTTATAATGACCTTGATTGCGTTGTGTCACACAGTGTCCCAGTCTGTAGCAGCCAGCGTCCACCTCACCACAGATATCTGGACCAGAGGCCAATTGTCCAGTGTTAGTTATGTGTGCATTTGTGCACACTGGACCTATTCTCCTAGGGTGCATTCCTTGTACCTATGCCCATCCTTTATTAGCCCCTTGAGTAGTGACAGTAGTACTAGTGGTGGTCCTCATCAGCATGCCACATTGAGTATGCAGAGCATGCATGGGTCACATACATCTGACAGAATACTCACCTGAATCAATGAGGCATTACAGACAGGCTAAAGCCACATGGATTCCAGGCTGGCTTAATTGCAAGTGGCAATGCACGGAATGCAATTAAAGCAATTAGTGATGGCTGTTTTTATCCTGTGTCATGTTTTGCACATGTCCTGAACCTAATTGAGAAGATCTTTCTGGAGCATGAAGCAGTCAGTAGCATGTTGATTGTCAATCACAAAATCTGCAGCCATTTCAGTTGCTCAGCAATGGCAAGGTCAGATCTCAGGATACTACAGAATGCTAATAAAGTACTGCAACACTGCCTACAGCTTGATGTAGCAACACACTTGAACTCAATGCTCTATATGCATGAGAGTCTACTTGAGCAGTATAAGCCAATCAACAACTATGTCATGCAGATGTGTGATCAGGATGCACAGTCAGCCATGCCACTGAACTGATCCCAGTGGAAGTTGATGGATAGTGTCATCCAAATCCTCCATCCACTTGAATAGGCTACACTGGTTTTTAGCTCAGAAAATGCATGCTTGAGCCAGATCATACCACTGCTGCTTGTACACCAACAGGCACTGGTCAATGTCAGAACCAATTTCTAGTGGGAGCAGACTCTGTTGGAGTAGAGCTGGCTGACCAGATCATGCAGCTGTGTGACAATGATGCCAGGGTGATTCATATTAATACCTCTGAGGCATATATCCTTGTGACCCTGCTAGATCCAGGGTACAGGCATGACATGCATCACTTCTTGAAGGTGGGAAGGCTGCTCTGGATCACTGTGTTGTGATCCTATGTGGCAATTTGAAAATTGGATGAGCCATTCAGAGCAAAGGGTAAAAAATTGGTAGCTGTAGACAAACCTGAAGGAGCAACTGCCCTTTGGACAGTATCCACCTCCTCCTCCTGTATGGTGTCTGAGCCTGTACCCTCATTATCATGTAGCAGTGGCACAAATCCTCTCTGTACAATGCTGAAGGACTTTGGAGTTTCTACACACTAGCCACCTTAGGACAACATGCAAGTGCAGCTGTCTGCATAACATATAGTGCAGTCATTCCTAGATGACCCATTGGAGCAGACCATAGATGATGAGCCCTTGGAGTATTGGCAAAGCAAACATGACATCTGGCCTGCACTAACAGGCATTGCCAATGAGTACCTAACCTGCCCCTGTGCCAATGTAATCTCAGAAAGGGTATTCAGTGCTACAAGTGCCATTGTGACTAATTGGCAAAGCCACCTGTCTGACAGGAATGTTGAATGCCTCACTTTTATAAAAATGAACTCACATTTCCTCCCCAAGCAGTACACTTTGTCATTGACTGAAAGATACCATGACCCTGCAGAAGAAGGTGATGTCCATCAGGAATCATTGGAGAAAGATGAGAGTGTGCCAGTGCCATCTGATGATGAAGACACTGCTGAGGGGTTTGAATTCTCCTGAGTAGGAGACAAAACATGTTTTGCACTATTGTCATTGTCAGGTATGCACACGAATTGGTTTGCGAGGTACTGTGATACCCGTTTGTGTCTGCAGTTAAATTTATATCACAAAGACACAAGGCACCAGGAGTCAGTGGGCAAGACATAAGTCAACAAATGCTATGCTCAAAAAAAAGTTTGGTTACAGCAAAGGATCACATACAGATTAATTATGAATATTCACACTGACATTACCAACATTTGTGTAGTTAGAACACTGCAATATTTTTATCTTCAAGTGTCCCAGCTGGCTGCTGTTTAGGCCCCCCTCCCCAAAAGAAAACTTAAAAAAACCCCACAAAAACCTGCTGTGGACATTGTTACCTGTCCTGTAACGTTACAGTTCCCAATTGGCAGCTGTGTAGACCCCACCTCCCCAAATAGGCTTCACCTCCCAGAAAACTGAAAATGCACAACAAGCAAATAGAAAAAAAAGTTAGTGTGTGCCCTCATGTGTTCACTATATTATTCATCTTTCCTGAAACACCAACTAGCTTTTTCTTTTAGAAACAAAATTCATCTGCATTACTGTTCATTCCCATATCCCCACTTGCACACCCTTCAAGACACCCTCCAAAAAAATAGAAAAAGAATACCCCCCACATTACATTGCGTTGCCCATTGCTACGTAACCATTTTTCTTCTGTTATGCTACTGTTGATTTACCCACCAAAACAGCATGTGGTATGAGTCTGCTCTTCAGTTGTACCATGTGTGGCCTGTGGTGACACTCCCCACTCAAAATGACAAAAGAAATCCTCCATAAACAGGTGGTCTGATATTGTTTCACACTCTTTATCTTGTCTCTGTTGAGTTGCCACCATGTTGTCTCAAAAAAACATCACTTGCTGTGACTTTCACATGATCTTCATTGTTGGTTGGCCCTATCAAACACCTAAACAACCATCACTCATCTGCTACTCACAGGTTGTCATACCACCACATAAGGAAGATGACATGACCACGAAGGCTTCTGTTTGGAGTAAAATCAGTGACTTATGTGGTTATCACCTGTTATAAGAATGATGGTCAATGGTTCCACCAAGCCGCATCAACAGGAATTGTGTTGAGCTGCAGTACAGTGCCATCATGGATTGCTAACTCCAAATCAGAGTTGTTTTGGGAAGGGAGTGAACCCCCTGGAGACAGCAGTGTTGGACAAACAGCAGATCATTAAAACAAACAGTCAACTCTGTCACTGTAATGGTCTTTGCTGTTTTTACCATTGCTGTTTGAACAGTATACCATGATGAATCCACCATAGAAACATAGAATATTTCAACAGAAAAGGACCGCCAGACCCATCCAGTCTGACCAGTATGCCTAGCTAGCTGCCAGGTCTTTGCTATTTCCTACCATCCCTCCTCCCTAGATCCAAAAGACCCATGTATCTATCCCACACTACCTTGAATCCTCCCACAGTCTTTGCCCCAACCACCCCCTCTGGAAGTTTGTTCCAGTTATCTACCACCCTCTCTGTGAAGTAGAATTTTCTAATGTTTCCTCTGAACCTCCCCTCTACTATCTGTGTATCATGCCCCCTTGTTTTCAATTGCCTTTTTAGCTGGAAGATGTCCCCTACTGGTATCCTGTTAATATCCTTGCTATATCTGAAGGTCTCAATCATGTCTGCCCTTTCTCTTCTTTGCTCTGGGGAGTACATGTTTAGGTCTTTTAGCCATTCCTCATATGACAAATGACTGCGGCACTTTACCATTTTTGTTGCCGTCCTCTGGACCTGCTTCACTCAATCCACATCCTTCTAGAGGTATGGCCTCCAGAACTTGACTTCATACTCAAGATGGGGCCTGACCAGTGTCTGTACAAGGGCATTATCACCTCCCTCTTTCTGCTAGTGATTTCCGTACTGATACAACCCAGCATCCTCTGGCTCTTGCCACCACCTTCTCACACTGCTATGTCACCTTCAGGTCCCGAGAAATGATTATACCAAGGTCCCTTTCCAGCTTGGTTATCTCTAGGCCATGTACCGCCCCATCCAGTATTCTGCTCCCTGGTTTTTCTTCCCTAAGCACATGATCTTGCACTTTTTTGTATTCAAAGACAGTTGCAACTCCCTTGACCATTCCTCCAGAGTCTCCAGATCATTGCATATATTCTCAACTGCCTCTGATGTATCAACATTATTGCAGACCTTCATGTCATCCATGAACAGACACACTCTTCCCTCTAGCCCTTCCATTACAACCGCTACATTGATATGAAATAGGAGTGGTTCCAACACTGATCCGTGAGGTACACCACTTGTGACCATGCCCTCATTTGAAGGTACCCCATTAATGATTAACCTCTGCCTTCTGCCACCTAGCCAGTTCTGCACCTACCTTGCTACTACTGACCCCAGATCAAGACATCTAATTTTGTGCAGCAGTCTCCTGTGTAGTACGGAATTGAACGCCTTCCTAAAGTCAAGGTACACAATGTCCAGAGATGCCCCTAATCCACTACCCTGGTGACCCAGGTTAAGAACTCTATCAAGTTCATTTGGCATGACCTTTCCCCAGTGAACCCATGTTGCCTTCAAGCCTGTAGCCCATTGGCTTCTAGGTAGCTAGCGATTCTTTTCTTCAGCAGTTTCTCCATAAGCTTGCCTACTACCAATGCTAAGCTCACCAGTCTATAGTTGTCTGCCTCCTCTTTGTCTTCACCCTTATGTAGGGGGACCATATCCTCCATTCTCCAGTCATCAGGACCTCTCCTGATTCCACCAGTTTGTTGAAGATGCTGGCAAGAGGTTCTGCTAGTACTTTACTAAGCTCCTTCAGTACCCTGGGATGCACCCCGTCTGCCTCCTGGCCTTGCCCATCTTCAACCCCTCTAGCTCCCTCTGGAACTCCTCTACCTGGAATGTACCAGAGTCAACCCCTCATCACCACCTCGTTTTCCCTGATTTTCCTCACCCTGCCATCCTTTTCTACCATGAACACTGAGCAGAAATAGCTGTGTAGTATTTCTGCCTTCTCATGGTCATCTTCCACCAATCCCCCTTTTTTTATTTTTCAGCCTGACTATCCCCTCCTTTTACTTTCTCCTCTCATGCACATACTGGAAGAAGGTTTTATCCTCTTCCTTGACTGAGTTGGCTGTTCTCACTTCTGTTCTTGCCCTCACTCTCATGACCTCCAAACCTGCTTCCTTCTGCTTTTCCTGGTATATAGCCCTATCCTCCTTCCTCTGTGTCATTGTATACCTCTAAACACCTTTCTTTTTGCCCTGACCTTCTCCACCACTTCTCTAATAAACCAAAGTTGCTTTCTTTTCTTCCTATTTTTCTTTTCCCTCCTGATGCATAGGCTAGTGGCCTCCACTATGGCTGCTTTTATTGTACCCCACATTTTCTCCACCAACCTAAGTTTCCCCACCCCTGCCAACACTTGTTGGAGGCAGGCCCCTATTTTCCTAAAGTCCGCATGCCTTACATCTAGCACCTTCACTGTGGTTCGATGAATATCAGCAGTAGTTTTTATCATGAACCAAACAATGCTGTGGTCCCTCATGTCAAGGTTCTCCCCTATGGATACTTCCCCCCACCCATTCCCCATTTGTAAGAATCAAGTCTAGGATCACCTTCTCCCTGGTCGGTTCTCTTACCAGCAGCCTCATGAGAGTTCTCTGTAGGAAGTCCATGATTTGCCTGCTACTAGTGGATGCTGCTGATGGGGTACCCCATTCCACGTCTGGCAAGTTGAAGTCCCCCATCAGCAGCACCTCCCCTCTGTTTGCCATCTTCTTGATCTCCTCCATCATTGTCTTATCTACCTCATCCTTTTTTTTTATTTTATTAGGTAATTGGAATTACAACCCTTTGAGTCAAGGACTGTATTGCAAAGGCTCCACATCAGGGATACAAAGAATACAAATAGCACAAGATTATAAACAGTAAAAATACTCAGGAAGTACATGCACTTTAGGGCCAGCGACCCAGTGTCAAAGTACACAATTGTAGATAGAAGCAGTAGGAAGCAGGTTTATAATTAAGATATCAGAAAGATAGCTTCTAGGAGAACTAATGTGCAAGTAAGTAAGGTAAGGTGCCCTTCAGGTGAGGGTCATTAGGCTAGCCAGGTAAGCAGGATAATTAGGAGTTGGGAGCCAGGCAAATACTTTAGGGATGGTGAGGCTAAGAACAGTCACAGGAGTAGGAATCCATGAGGAGGGTCCTTAGGCAGGTTTTAAAGCAGCTAAGACTGGGTCCCAAGGAGAAGGTGGGAAGAAGGCTGTTCAGCCAGTGTGAGGCATTGTAGCGGAATGACCTTTGACCAAGGAAGGTCTTACAATGGGGAACTAGGAGAAAGGTTTTGGCAGAGCATCTGGAGGTCCTTATGTGTGTATCAATTGAATGAGGGGGTAAAGGCCTGAGGAGCTTGCTTCTGGAGTATCTTCTTGGCATGGAGACAAGTGTGGTACTTAAGTCTACCTTCAAAGTTTCGCCCATTTTCTCAGCTTGTATAGATCAAAATGTGTGTTACTCTATCACAACCTGATACCAGGCAAACAGGCTTTATTGAGGGCTAGTTTTATGTGACATAAGGCAGTTTGATTTGCAGTCCAGTAAATCACATAGTTATAGTCTACCAGGAATAAGACAGAGGAAGAAACAGCTAGTTGGATTGCCTCAGGGGGTAGACAGTGTTTATTCCAGTAGAGTATCCCCAGCCTGGTGTTGATGGAGGAGGAGAGGTGATGAATATGTGTGTGGTAGGTGAGGAAGGTGTCCAGCATGATTCCTAGTTACTTGAAAGAAGTCACATGATCTAGGGAGCTACCCATAGAGTTTGTGAAAGTTAACATTGAGTTTCTGTGTGGGCTCTGGTGGTGGGCAAAGGTCACGGACTTAGTTTTCTTGTAGTTCAGTATAAATCAGTGTTCAGAAAACCAGGTTTCAAGTTCCCCAAAGAAACCTTGAAGGGCAGATTGAAGGGAGTTAAGGTGGGGGGTATGTCCAGAAAACTACAGCATCATCGGCATAGAGCAGTAATTTCCCACTGCAGGATTTAGGGAGGGAGTTCAGGAAGAGGGTGAAGAGCAAGGGGCTCAATATGGATCCTTCTAGCACTCCTGATAGGACTGGTCTACTGGAGGAGATTGTCAATCATCAATCAATCAATCAAATATTTATTTATCCAGGCAAACACCATTGAGCAAGCTCATTTACAAGGTGGACCTGTGTCACACAAGGTCAAAGCACAAAACATTTATATACAGACAATATATAGACATTTATATATGATAAAATAGTACACTCAGAACAATAGCATTACGTCCAGTTTAAGGAGTTAACAAGATGTAAACAACATGTACATCAGTTTATTCAGAGGAGATAATAGGGGTAATTAATGTGGACAAGAGATAATAAAACATTGTGGTGTTTATTTTGACCTACTGCACTGGTGGCTTATATACCATCACAGTATGTATGGCTTCTCCCTTCCCTGTCTTCAATGACGCCCATATAGCCTCAGTCCCTCCCCATAAATTATTTGCAACTCCATGGCCTTAATGAGTTCTCTTTACATATAGTGCCACCCCCCTTCATACTCTGTCCTTCTTAAATAGTGCAGTACAAGTCACATTAAACTGTTCCACCAATGAGTTGGTTTAGCATTGTTATTTACAGATGTCAATGCATTGGTAACTCATATTGCCTTGTTTATCAATGCTTAATCAGCTCAAAAGCAACATTTTAGAAATGTTTTTGCAACCCATTTGGAAGGTATCTGCAGTCCATTCACAATGCAACTGTAAACTGAGTTTTAACTTTTAAGAAACAGTTTGTGCATGGCTTTGTATTGGATCATGAAACTCTAATGCAACTCAGTCAGAAATGCGAAAGCAACTCATTGGTGAAACAGTTTAATGTGAATTTTACTATACATACCCCAAAATTGTCATGTCCCAATCCTGGCCATTATGACCCCACATTTCCATAATTCCCATGATGTCTAGGTCCAGCTCAGCCATGACTGCTGCTAAATCTGGAATCTTGTTTCCTTGGCCCATGGCATTGGTGCACATGGCTCTCCTTTTGCCAGACCTATTTTTCTGTCCCCTGTGTTTGCCTCCTTCCCCTCTCCTCTGCCCTGGTTGTGTATGTTATATCAGACAATACCTAGTGCCCTCAAAGTCACCTGTCACATCAGGCAGTATTACCTTCACCTACCTTCCTACATTTCATGCCAACATTACTCAGTGCTGAGCACATGGACTGTGACTTGCACTGTCAGCATAAATAATCTCTTGATATCATCTCACTCATTGTGACAAATGTACTATCAAGCAAGAACCATAAAGGCATCAATGAGCAGAGTGTCAAGATCACTTCACCTTCGAAAATGTCAGAACATCAGTGTCTCTGGCATGGGGCTATGTGCACTAACTTATACATCTGTTGCCGCACTTGTTTTGACTGAAACAACTTCAATGCAGCATTTATGTATGCACAGTGTTGTTAACAATGGCAGTAACATGGAGAACTGCTAGTAATAGTTGTTACAAAATTTTGGACAGCAAATTCAATGAAAAGTAAATATGTTGTGTGGAAAAAGAACAATATGATCTACACCAGGAAAGAGAAAAGTCTGACAATGTGGCCTCACAAGATCATATCAGGATACTGCATGTAATGACCAGAGTACTAACATGAGTGTATTACTTATTTCTGTAACACTGTTGGAAGAGCAGACATGTCAGTCATACTGCTCTGCTGTAGTCTATTTGTTTTGATGAAGTACATCACCATACCAGAAGGTTACTTACTGTTATGGTACTCTGATTATGATGCTATCTTCTTCAACACATCATATCTCCTTTCTCCACCACACAGGTTAGTACAAACAATTTTTGTTTTAGTGTACTGAGTGATTAGTCCTACTGACTTGTGTAAACTATTACTATGATGACGCCATGCGGTGCTTATTAGGTGATTGGCATGTGCTATCCATTCCCCAGGTCACCACCATCTCTCCACTGCTGCTGCTGGTGCTGGAGTGCTTGGTCACGTGCTTTTCTGTCCCCTCTATTCCCTCTCTGACCCACTCTTTTCGTCCTTCCACCTCTCCCTATCCCCTTCCTATACAGTAGAATCTATGACTGCCTAGGGAGGATGCCAGCAAATGTGTCTTCCTGCTTCTTCCAGTCACTGTCTCACCCATGGACACGAGTCACAGATGACTGAGTGTGCCTTTTCCTGTTGAGAATTTGTTTCTCACTTCAGAAATGTACATATGGGCATCATGCTGTACTCAGTTCTGTGTTATGGTGATGTAATATTACTCTGCCCAATATGCCTTGCACCCTATTTGTGCAGCCATGTATAACAGGTCACTACTGAATGGTCTAAAGTAGACCCAGGTTCAGAAAATCAATATGTTCATTTGCTGGACAACAGTCCTTTGCATGTGCAGACAGCATTATGGATATCCTGCACGGGTAAAGAAGTTATCAGCAGTAGCAGCAGCATCAAGTGACCCTATGGAATATGTGTGGCACAAGGTACATTTCAACACTAAGTACAACCACCTAATATGTGTTGCTACACTTGCTTGTAGACCTGAGGATACGTGTGTAGGGGCCATATAACTGATAATTGTCTGCTGCTTCTAAAAGGAATTGTTTTCGTTATGGTCCTTTCTATAGGTACCCAACTTAGATTCTATCTGCTGCTGCTGCCATGATGGTTTTACCATCCTCTGTGCATCGAATATAGCTTAGTTTGGACATCTCAAAAACAAGGTAAGTAAAAGATCTCTGTCATTAATTGTATTTTCTGGAGTCAGGATGTGAGGTGATTTTTTTATGCCGTGCCACAGCTCATTACCTTACAAAATGGATAGTTGGCAGTGGCAGGGGCACTGGCTGTCTGTGTGATTGTACTCTTGAAGTAGGGGTGCTAGTAACTTCATGAGCACTCCTTTTGGTAGTATCATGGTAACAGCTTCAGACAGACATGTGAGTTGTCATGCAGTATTGCCTCACTGAATTTGTTGTTAGGTATCAGTAACAGTCCACCCATCCAGCATGAGTAATGTTGCCACCCGTCATGTGTTACACAGTAAATCTCTGGTTCTTTCTGTTCATATTTGTATATCCATTCATCAGGTTTAGTGTGCTTAGCTCATGTTCAGGTAGGGATCATGACCCTCACAAATGACTGTATCAAATCATCTAATGATTTAGCTGCATGTCCAGGTTATCATGAAATTTTACTGATTTGTCTCTGTCCATTTCTTGAACTCACTTTATGAATATCTTGCTTTCTGGTCTGCCTGTGAAAGGCTGTATCGATGCTGCTTCTGCTTCTCCTGCTGCTGAGACCCCCCTGTGTTCCACCAGCTCTGCAGCTGCATGGTGTGTTCATCACAAGTGCCCAGGTAAGTACAAATGGTTGTTATACTTTTATTTTTTTATTTTCTAGATAGGTCAGTATGTGATTATACTGGGATAGGCATCTTTACAGACAGACAACAAGTCGGGGGGCAAATGGGGGTGCACACCAGTTGTGGTGGCAGATTAGGTGGTAAGTGGTGTAATATCTGCAACCTGTACGTTTGACTAATTGTTTTGTGTATGACCTGGAATGTTTGTAAATGGGTCTCAGAACTCAAAGGTATAATCCTAAACTGCAATAAATAAATATATAAAAAATAAATAAATACATAAATAGACACATAGAAGTTGACAGCAGATAAGGACTGCAAGGCCCATCCAGTCTGCCCATTTTTTCTACCTTATGAATATGCCAGAAGCCTGTTATTTAATTTAAAGCCAGGTCCTTTTCATGGAGGTTCAACTATGTGCTGCCTTTGCATTAGTGAAATGAAAAAAAAATAGATGTATGTGTGTAGTGCAATTACAAACTGTATCATTTTATACTAACTAGTGCTTTCATTTTTTGCTGGTAAAGATCCTTTCTCCTTTTCCTTTTCTTGTTTAGCTCAGTACTCACGGCAGGCAGATTTGTGACTGTGTCCAGGAGCAGCACAGTTCTAGGATTGCCACCTGTCCTGTTTTTCAGGGTCCTTATCTGGTCATCCAGTTTTGATTAAATGTAGTTCGGTTTGGGGGCCATTTTGAGTGCTCGGATAGTATTAAAACTGATTGTATCAAATCATTCACTGTTGCATGCATGCCCAGGTTACAAAAAAGTTCTGATGTCACTTGTCACAGACCTTTGTTTGTAAAACCAGTCTGTCTAGGAGTTGTAACGTATGGCCATTAAGACCATTAGCAGTACATCAACCTAATCTTTTCAACTCTGAATTTTAAGTATGGTCATTTACTGCCATTTACTGCCATGATAGGAAACCGTTTTTACACCTTTATATGCTGTAATAGGTTCTTTTTTGGTTTTCCTATGTTCTCATATGTTTTAGACCCACTTTTTCAAATTAATTTTCACATTTTTATTGCCTTTGTCACTGTGTTGATTATTTCTCTTCTAAGTCGTCAGCAACTGCTGCTCTTATTTTTTATACTACCAACCTGAACATTCCATGACATTTGCTACACCTTTACAGGCTATTGGAATAAATAGCATGGAATGGTGTGTCAGAAATCTTGGAATGTGATGTCTTAGACATTTGAGAAGAAACAGAAGTAGCTGATGAGGTAAAGGGAACACAATATAGTATCAAGGATACCACAAGTACTGATAGCTCAGTTATCAAAAAGGTTATCAAAGCATATCAGAATGCATGGCTGTCATGGAAAAGAAAACTGGAGAGTGTTAAACAGAGAGAGCAACAGGTTTTGAATGGGCTTTGTATATCCAGCAGATCAGGGTTTTCACTCCTACAGCCTCCACTTGCATACTGTGAAACCCTAAGAAGAAAAATCAGCATTTATATAGCGCTTTTCATACACAGTGTATCCCAAAGTGCTTTACAAGCAATGCTAGACTGGTAGAGAAGTGACTGAATGTGTAGTGGCGGCCATACCGTACATCATCACCCACACACACAGCCTGGATAATTGCATGAACCAGTTTATGGGACGGGGATTGTTGGCCAGGACACTGGGAATGTCCACTACACTTTTTATGAAGAGTGCACTGGGTTCTTTTACTTCTACCTGGACACCCACCAGGACAAAACCAGGATGGGTAGAAGGGACCTCGGTTTAACATCTCATCCAAAGGACGGCACTCCCCAGCAGTACAGCACCCCCTTAATACTGCACTCAGATGGCAGCAATTTTTTAGGTGCAAGCCCAATCCCGGTGTGGGACGAGTACCCACGACCTTCTGGTCCAGAGGCGGATGTGCTACCAACTGAGCCACGCAGTCACTTAACCCTCCTGTGTTCCTGGGCCACCCCTGTAAATGGGTCTTGTGCCCAACGGGAGTTACCTGGTTGCCAAAGAATAAAAATCAATGAATAACAGTATGGGTTGATGCTGTTGAATTTATCCATACTATTTTTTTGGTGAACATTTTTTAATAGAACTGAGACAATCAAGCATTTGTTGGATCTGTGACCAGAGTGGGAAAAGGAAGTACAAAAGGAAGAAAAAGACACACACTTTTCACAACACAACTTTATTAACTACAAATCTGAAAATGTGGAAATATATTAAAGAAGTCAGTGACCCAGCTGACATTAATAGAAAGCATGCTGACAAAGAAAAACAAAAGATCATGAGTACAAAAAGACAAACCAAAGCCGTCAGTTCCAGCAATGTTGGCTAGAAAAATATGACTGGTTGGGGTATAATGGTGTAAAAAATCTGATGTTCTGCCATTTGTGTATTAAACATGAAATACAGTTGGGTAAGCTGGGCAATAACAATAATTTTTGTTTCGGTACAGATAACATGGAAACATAGAAGTTGACAGCAGATAAGAGTCGCAAGGCCCATCCAGTCTGCCCATTTCTTTTTCTACCTTATAAATGTGTCATTGGCCTTTGCTCTGTCAATGGCCTATCTAGTCATACTCAGCTGTATTGCTCCCTTATGCCTCTCCGATGCCCGTTTGAAGCCCTGTACTGTATTCATATCCACCACTTACTGAGGTAGGTCATGCCATGTATCCAGCACCCTTTCTGTGAAAAAGAACTTCCTTACATTACCCCTTAATCAGCCTCCCTCTAGTCTCATGCTGTGTCCTCTTGTCCTGCTATTTTTCTTATATTGAAACGTGTTAGACTCTTTCACCTTGTTAATGCCCTTAAGGTGTTTGAATGTTTTGATCATATCACCTCTCTCCTTCCTTTGCTCGAGGGTATACATAATGAGCTCCATTAATCTGTCCTCATATGTTTTCTGATGCAGTCCCTGCACCATTTTGGTTGTCCTTCTCTGGACTGACTCAAATTGGTTAATCTCCTTGTGAAGGTGTGGCCTCCACTACTGCATGCAGTAATCCAGATGTGGCCTAACCAGTGTCTTGTAAAGAGGGATTATTACCTCCCTCTTCTGACCTGTGATACCTCTACAAATACATCCCAACATGCCCCTAGCCTTAACTACTGCTTTAGTGGTCTATTTAGATGATTTCAGGTCATCAGTGATGATGATGCCCAAGTCTCTTTCTTCCTTTGTGACTGCTAGCAACTCCCCTCCCAGCCTATAGGTGGCTTCAGGGTTTCTCTTCCCTATGTGCATGATCGTGCACTTCTTTGCATTAAACCCCAGTTGCCACTCTTCTGACCATTTTGCCAGTTTATCCAGATCTCTTCTCATTCTGTCCACCCCATCTGGATCATCTACTCTGTTCCAGATCTTTGTGTCATCTGAAAACAGACAAACCTTACCCTCCAGTCCATCTGCAATGTCACTAATGAAGATATTGAAGAGGACTGGCCCCAGATCTGATCCCTGAGGTACTCCACTTGTGACTTGCATCTCTTTTAACTGTATACTGTTTACCACTGCTCTCTGTTTTCTGCCCATCAACCAGTTTGCCACCCAGTTGACCAACTTCTGACCCACCCTGAGTCTACCCAGCTTATTAATCAATCTTCTATGTGCAACAGTATCGAAAACTTTGCTGAAGTCAAGGTAGGCAACATCACCTGCTCCCCCTTGGTCTACCATTCTGGTTACCCAGTCAAATAAATCTATGGGGTTAGTTTGACAGGACCTTCCTTTTGCAAATCCATACTGTCTTGGATCGTGTGCTCCTATGGATTCCAGGTGTTACACTATCGTTTCCTTAAGGAGTGCCTCCATAATCTTGCCCACTACTGAGGTAAGAACTTCTGGCTTGACTCAGTCTCATCCCATAATATCAGTGAAGCTCATACTAGGGCAATGGAAAAGGAGGATGCCAACACTGCTACTCCAGAGACAAGTAATGCAGAGGGAATGCTGAAGAACATGAATGAAGCAATGCTTAACCATCTGAGTAAACTGTTTTGCACATGCTATGTGATTGCTAAGAAAGGACATCCTTTCACAGACTTTGTGTGGATGTGCAGCCTTGATGATATGAAAGAGCAAGATATCAGTTCAGCATATCAGAGGGATAAATATGCCTGCAACTTTATCCACTATGTAGCAGAGGTTGAACACATGGCGCTACGAGAAAAAGTTGCTGGAACAAAGTTAATTTCAGTCATCAGTGACAGAACCACTGACTCTTCAGTCACAGAAGCTGAGATAGTGTATGTGCAGTTTGCAGTTAAAGGCACAGTGAAAAATCAGTTGGTAGGTGTACAGACTGTTGGCAGGACAAATGCGATTTTATTTGCCTTTCGTTTAACAAATCACTGTCAACCATATGGACTGCGGGCTACTTCAAACTTCTGTGGACTAATGCAATCTCTGATTCACTAGCCTGGCTGGTTAGTGCAAAAAAAAGTTAAGGCTGACCCCTGCTTTCAGATCATGTACCTGTCCCTGTGGATACACGTATGGCATATGGCGGTGCTGCAGCACACCCATGCAATTGGATGACACTGTTGCAGACACAGTCCAACCATGATGTAACACACACCATCATGTCCATCACAGAAGGATTGTAGTCAGGTCAGGTGCTGTCCATTGTGCATGCCTTCATAGGCAGGTATGATAAAACACAGATGTGTTTCTTGTTCTTAACATTTTGTTGACCATATTTAAATGGAATTCCTAAAAACAGGATGATAACATACATTACATGCAGTGTATCATGGTAAAAGTTAATTTCTATAAATTGCTTATGACAATCAGTGTTAGAATTATGGTGGGGGGGGTGCTAGGGCTTAGCTCCATAGAACTCTGCAGTAAGCCCTGGTAACTCAAGCTCATGAAGCACTGCCACTCAGTCTTGAGTGATAATGGGAAAAGTGGAGTTGTGCCTTTATGGGCTAGCCTAGCTCACAGTCACAAAGATAATAAAGTTTAATTCCATCACTGAGTAGTGAAAATAAATTTGAAGTATCAAATTAATATACTCACTGGTACTGTTGTCCTCCACATGCATTCTTTTGTGCTTGGCAGAAGATCCCATGGACTCTGGCTCCTGGCTTCTCTTCTTCTACAGGCCCTGTTTTGCGATGGTCACTGCTCCACCTAGAGCCTCCAGCACTTAGAGGGTCCCTCCTCTGGAGGTTGTCCCATTTATATTTCATTTGTCACACAGTCTGGGACATGATTCCCCCTCCATCTGTATCCAGGGTGACCTTTATGGAGTCCCACAATTTTTCCCTCTCCTTTAAGGGGAGTCTCTTTGGACCATAAAGTTTACTAGCATGGGTGGTGACCTCTTGACCAATATGGCCATCTCCTTATGGGAGAACGGGGGCAGCTTTCTCCTTGTGCTGGTAGAGGAGGTCATGGCCTACTGCTCAAGGTTGTGCTGCACAGGCTGTGCCACCCCATGGCCCTTCTGTTGCTGATGCACCCAGTGCTGCTGGTGGTGCGCCTGCTGCCCCCACTGATCCCCACCACACAGCTGCTCAGATTCCTCCTCCTCCTACCTCCTGTCCAGCCTCCCTGCTGCTGTTATTGTGACTCATATCAATAATATTGAAGTAAAACCTAAAACGCTGTACCCTAAAGGAAAAAAATCTCCCCAGCAGTCTCTCTAACTGATTAAAAATTAAACTTCAAAAACAAAACATTTAGAATTCTCTATTAGTTATCTCTCTCTCGCTCTCTCTCTCTCTCTCTCTCTCTCTCTCTCTCTCTCTCCCACACTCTCTCTCTCTAAGTCTCTAGTCTGTCTCTTTTAATCTTGCAGAACAGGAAGAACATACTATTACAATTTCCACCAGCTGAGACTCAGATTTTTAATAATGCAGTTTGCAGAAAATTTCATGGCTTACATTGGGATACTATTTATAAAGTACAAAATTATTTTACAGTGGACATGCATAATACAGTAACGTGCAGAAAATGTCACCAAGATTGTAGGTTTCAGGGAAACATTACGCTACATACCATGAAATGTGCAATTATTTCTGACATGCGAAGCCAGTATTCTACCATAGAGAGTGTGGTGGCAGATAAATACACAGTTAACCTGCAAATTATTCCACCTTTCCTGATAAACAGGACAATATGGACAGCAGAACTTTTTTTACATAATTCAATGTAAAAATATCCAGTTCAGAAAAAAAAAATGTGGTTATAAGTTGAAATTCCACGAAAGCTGCCAAAATGATTTCTGAACTTTCTCGAAGGAGAAATTCTGACTTTTGCAGAAATTCCGTCGTCGGAAGTTTTTTTTTGCACACTTCTACCCGGCATGCCACTCATCCCTCTGGACTTATTGACACCACTAGCTATCTTGTTCTTTTTTTTTTTGCTCCTTCACAGGCTCCCCTCAGTCAGTCAATCTTTCAGGTCACCTAGGCCCACCACCACTCTGCCCCATCGCCATCATCTGCCCCTTAGTACCATAGCCCCAGGTAACCAGACATAACTCTATGTCAGGTGAGTCTCCTCTTTCCAAGGGAGAAGCACCTCACAGATGCAGATACATATCCAGGATGTGCCGGGTAGGCTAGGGCACTTCTGGGCTTCGTGATGGTGGGGACCGGTGGCCATTATCCAGTCAACCAGTGGGCAGTTTTCCACTTTTCTACCCCTTCTCTGTTCCCCACTCATCCTGTGATGGGTCTGGTTACATCGGTGACCTGGGGTAGGGGCATACGGCAGCTTGTTGAGGCATACTGCTCCCTAGTACATCACCCAAGCCACTGCCAGGTGCTGAAGGTCTGCACCTCCCATGAAAGGAAGCATCCGGAGGACACTCTGATGGTACCCAGGCTTGGTGCACAAACCTGGGCCACCAGTTGCCAAGTGAACCCCTTTGCCTGGTGCCACAGATCTGGCCCAACTATCTTTTTGTAACAGGCCCACTATTAGTATTTCTTAGTGTATGTATATGTGTATATATATATATATATATATATATATATATATATATATATATATATATAAGACTGAAGGTTTTATGATCTTTCCCCACAGCTGTTCTTTGATTAAATGCTTTGTTATGTACTATTCTCAAGTAATTGATTGTACTTGTATTGCAGTTTATATTAATTAATATTTCCTTTGTTGTTTTCTTCAGAGCTGATAAACAATTTATGAAGTGCTTCATCTGTGGTGTCTCTTTGGGTGTCTCACTTGCATCCACAGTTGTATCTCTTGTGTTTCAAATATTTGGCATCCTTTAGTCACCCCTATATCTATTTTGCCATGCCTCCTCTCTTCTGTCTTCCTTCTTTTGCCCCTTATGTCTTTCAGCCTACATCTCCACCCTGTAATCCATCACTGTGGTTCCCACTGTATGGGATACATTTTCTGTGTAAATATTTATTAGACTAATTCAGGCATAGCAATAATTTCATTACAGGTTCCTTTGTGTTTGGGTGACTTTCATTTTTGTGTAGGCACTTTCATGCAGCATATAATAACTTGTAATCCTTTTCCGGATATTTTTGCTTGCTTACATATTTGAGTGTTTTATTCTGTTAGTTTGATTGCACGGCACCCAGGAGCTCTGGGATTGGACACCAAACAAATGAAAATCAATCTATCTATCTATCTATCTATCTATCTATCTATCTATCTATCTATCTATCTGTCTATCTACTTATCTTCAAAGAAGCTGATTCAATTATGTCAGGAATTCAATATGCTTCACCACTAAACCTATTCACTGTACATTCAAGGAAGCTTCCATAAGGGTGCTCATTTTATGCCACAATATTTTCTGAGTATATTCAAAAACAAAGAGAATTTCTATATAAATAATCTATATATAAATGAAACCATAAAATATTTTACAAATGAAGACATTATTAGAGTTTTAAACAATATTAAACCTATATGCTCTGCTGACTATGATGGTTTTTCCTTCCATCTTTATAAAAAAACTAAGTATAGAACTAGCGGACATACGGTATTTACCCTGATTTTTAATACATCATTAAAGGAATGAATAGTTCTGGAAGACTGGAAAAAAGCTAATATTACCCCAATTCACAAAAAGGGTGCAAAAAATAATGGCAGTAATTATAGGCCAATTAGCCTTACATCGTACGTTGGTAAAGTTATGAAAAGATTACTCCAGCCAAGAATTTATCAACACCTTAAAAATACTGGAAATCTGGATATTACCCAACATAGCTTCATGCAAGGAAGATCATGTATGAGTAATTTAGTTATTCTTTTTGAACCACTTAGTAAGGCTTTAGTGGAAGGCCTGCCATTTGATGTCATCTATCTGGACTACGAAAAAGCCTTTGACACAGTATCACACAAGTTATTGATTGAACAGCTTCAAAAATTGCTAATACACCCTCTGACCATACAATGGATATATCCCTGGTTGAATAATAGAACACAGAGAGTGATTCTTAGAGATTGCAATTCTGATTGGAGTGCTGTTAGTAGTGGATTCCCACAAGGATCAGTACTAGGACTGATATTATTTAACATCATGACCTCAGGTATGCAAGCGACAAATGGAATTTGGTTACAAAAATATGCAGGTGACAGTAAGCTTGGTGGCATTGTGAATGATGATAGATCTGTTGAGTTAATTCAGAATAATCTGAAACAACTTCTACTTATAGGCAACAGATCACAAGTTAAATTTCAATATTGCAAAGTGCAAAGTGATGCACTTTGGAATTAATAATCCACTTGCAACTTATTTTAAAAATGGCATAAAACTTGAGGTAACCACTTCCGAAAAAGATCTGGGGGTGACCATTACAAATAAATTGAAATTTGATCATTACACAAATGTCACTGCAAAAAAATGTCATGGAATACTTAGATGCATCCTGAAAAATATAAAAAGTTGAGAGGCTGAGGTCTTGATGCTCTTGTATAAGTCTTTGATGAGACCATATATGGAGTATGGTGCCCAATTTCATTCACCAACAGCAATTAAAGATTTGAAAACCTATGAACCAATACAGTGGAGGATGACCAAGTCTATAACTAAGGTAGCACACTTGGACTATGGGAGTAGGCTCAGAAGTTTGGGACTATATTCACAGGAATATAGGTTTCATGGGGTGGTGTGCTGGGCTTACAAATCATGCAATGATGAATTGCTCTTTGAAACAAATTGTCTAATGAAACAACTACCAGTTATAAGCACTAGGTCACACAATCTAAGATCACACATGGAAACCTGTAGAACTACAAGAAGAAAGCAATTCTTAACCCAAAGAATTCCAAATATATGGAACACTTTGCCATCACATGTAGTTCTGAATCAGAGTATTGAATCATTCAAACATGATTTAGATCTTTATATGGATGAAAAGAAATACCATTTCTATCACTAAAATTAGTGATGGAGAGTTCTACTATGGGCTTGCTGTTTGAACTCATATTCAACCTATGAACCTAAGAGTTCCACCCTATGCTGCTCCCTCTTCAAGCCACTGTTACATTGCTGCACTCTTACATCACATCACTATAACTTATAATACTATCGAGCAACATAGATGTCAACCTAACTAAACACAGATTGAATAGAGTAACCAGAAGGAGCATTAAAACATTGCACAACTGTTGCTGAATACAATACTAGCATAACTGACCAACTATTTACATGAACTTTATATGTTATAATGACCCTCACAGGGCAAGCACAGAGGAGCAAAATTATTTACTGATGTGCTTTTGGTGGTAAGCAAGCAAGCCTGACCTGCTAAGTTTAGGTCAGACAAAGTCCCAGTTCAGAGGCTGTGAGCCTAAAAGGCTTTTAGTTTTGCAGTGTGCCAAGAGCCTCAGTGGACAATGGGCCTGCTCTTTAATCCCAAGTGATGGGCACTGATGTGCTCTCACTAAGTGAGCACTAAGCAGCCACTGAACACCTATGAAGCAATCAGTGTCCTCCCTGTGTGAATGGGCCAATCCTACATTCACCATTTGTTATCCTCACCAGACATAGGTGAGACCAATGACATGTACCAGTGATTCTAGGAAGGATCCGCTGCACCTCCTCCCGAGATATCTGGCCAGCCAACCACTCCATAGATGCTGTGCCACCAGGTTCCTGCCAGCCCTATCAACATTAAACATTAGTCAGATGAGCTATAGTTTGTGTAAGCATAGAAAACAATGACAGGGCTGCAGGAAATACCAACCTGATTTCCTTCTGAAGGATGGCTGAGTTAGCTACTGCAACTTTTTGATGACTATAGTCTTGATGTGCCAACAAGAAGTGTGCCTCCCCTCAAGCATGCCCAACACCCTCTGCTCAGAAGTTTGATTGTACGTCTGAATCCCAACATTGCTTAGTCAGTGGTGCACACCCTCATGCCCATGAGCAAAACTAACTGGGCCCCCAAGCCAGTGAGATACACAGCAGGGCATCAAGTCATCCTAGCCTTTATAGAAAGTGAACATGATTGGAGAGTCCCCTTGCAGTGGTGCTTGACCAACCAGGACACACAAGCCCTGCTCCCATTCCACGGGGGCTCTCAATAGGGACAGGGGCAACCCTACTACCACCACCACCTTTAATTCTGGCTTTTCCCCCAGCAAGCATCCATTTCTCCACTCCAAATTACCCTTACACCACTGTCACAGGGTGCTCCTGTGAAGGGTTTAGAGCCCCAAGCTGTTATTTATAGAAATAGGAGGGAACCTACAAGCTATGTTGAATTTTGGTCTGAAGGTGCTGTCTATGTACTTATAGTTTTCAGTTAGGCTGTCAGTTTGAAGTCTGGCAGCTGTTAATTTCATTAAAACAAAAGACAGCATCTGTTTAGTAATAGTGTTTAAAAAAATGTAATGAATAAAAATAAAAATCAAACGAAGGGATAGTTGTTAGATTAATAAAAAAAAAAGAAAATATTTCATGACACTTTCTCTGGGTGGAGAAACTGAAGTGTCGAGCTTTTGTGAAAGCATGCTTAAATTCAGTCTCTTGCCCAGGGTCAGTTGTCATGCTGAGAGTCCGGTCGGCATCTTGAATTGCCGGTAAAATTACTGTGTGGGGGTATGCACCTTTGATTAGGTATTTTTCCCTTGTGATGTAGCCTTGCAGTCTTTCAAGCTACGATGTCAGGTTTAAAAATGATGTGGAGAATTATCTGGTTCTGCTTAATATTCCCCGTTATGTTCTTTATTCCTAAAATGTATTTAAAATATGCTGTCCGGTGTTAAAATTGCTTTAGGGCTTTAGCGCAACAGTAAGTAAACAAGCGGCTTTCCTGCTCTACTGTGCGCAGAGTCGTGAAGGCATTTAGCCTTCTAGTGGTGTTTAAATTTCATGTTTCCCCTTGAAAATCAATGGGAATGTTCTACTTGCCCTTCGGAGTTGAGGTAGGCTGTTTGTGGGTGGTTTTTGGGACTTTAGTAGAGCGAGAGGATTTTTGTATTTATGGGTGATTTTGTAAGCCCAGGGGTTTCATTTAACTTTGGCTCTGGTTTGTTCGCTAATATGAGACAGCTGGTCTCATTAGTCTCATATTTATTTGCTGAATGTATCGTGGCTAAAAGGGTCAGGAGACTTTGGGGGCTCCTTTTCTGTGTGCTCTTCTCTCATGGCTAATAGCTATTTTGAGCCGCTTTGTTATTCTCTGGGTGAGTGCCTCTTGGTGTTTAATATAATTTTGTAGCATCTGTATTCTAATTTAAATACAGTGGAAACATCCAATGGTTCAGTTTAAAAGTGTATTTTTTTTTTTAGCCATAAGCCAGTGCCAGATTGAATGCCTTTAAATCAGTGTTATATTGGCTCTCTGTATAAAAGGGTTTTTGTTATATATTTCTGAGCTTTTTTCCCAATGGTGCGATTGTAAACACTATCACAAAGATATTTACTTTTAAAACCTTCTTTAAAAATGGATTATTCCAACAAAGCACAAATGTTTTGAACTTCACTAACCTTTTTGAGTTAGAGTGGGGAGGTTTGGAAGTGATTCCAGCCTCTTTCTGGAACAAGGGTGTTTGCAGTGGTAATGGAGTCCTGAGTTTGAGTCCTGGCTCCTTCTTCTTCTTCTAGGAGCCAGCCGACCTCATCTCCTTTCCTTTTATCAGGTATAGGAAGGGGAGGTGCTATAATTTTCAGAAATAATGTTTAAATCACTATTAAAAGAGTTTAAACTGCTGGTAGCATAAAAAATGTTTTGCTTTGGTAATTTAAAGGAGCAGTGTGTATATAAATAAAATAAATACTTGGCAAATAAAGATTTAAAGTTTAAATTAAAATATTGGGAGGAGTTGAATGATCACATGACCCTTTTGGGATATAAATTCAGACTCTTTGGATTAGAGTCAAGTTTTGTTTGAGATCAAGGGAGAGTGCAAGGTCATTCTGCTTGCTGTGGGTCTGGAGCTATGCTCTGGGCTGTTTTTCAAAGTGCTCTATGGAGTCATAATGCTCTGTGCTATCTACTGCTCTGAAAGGAAGATTTATAAATGCCAGATGAATTTGTCTGCTGTGGTATTTCTGCTGTGAGTGCCAGAAAAGCTTTGACAAAGTGCTCTAAAGAGCGAAGGTATACAATTTCTGTACTAAAACTGAGAACCTGATGTTGAACTGATGCACTAAATTAAGTATTGATCTGCCTCTGAATAATTTTTCTGGAGAATTGAGAATAAATGTGGAACTTTGGAAAGAGGCTACGTGTGTCAAGCTACTTGATTTGCCCACATAAACCTGAGCCCTACCACATTTGGTGTATGAAGTGGGATATCCTGATGTACCATGTTGGATGTTGGGATAGCGAGATCCTGATATACCCTGTGGAAGTCCTGCATGGTTGATGTTCGTGGCCTGTACAAAAGCCTGGTGGGCTAGTGCATCTGAAGAGATATTTTAACATATGTTTGCTGCTGTGTTGAAAGGAACAATACCAGTATATTTAAAGAGACATTGCTACAGGTTTGAAGAGCTGTTTCAATGATGGAATTTATGAAGCAAGAAACAGATGATCCAGTCATGTCTGAACAAGCCAATCAGAACTGTGATCTTCAGAAAGTGTTAAGATGGCTATATGAGCATTGGATGGAGGCAGATAATCGCTGTAAGAGTGCTGAATTGCGGTATTATGACCTTTTGAGACATCTGGTAGTACCTACTGAACAGAATGCTGTCATGGAGCCTGTTGGAGAGGAGACAGAGACACTATTCAAGAAAGTCTGACAGGTAATGAACTTCCTAATTTACCTGAGTTTGAGGGATTATACTGGTTGGAAGATGGGAGTCAAGTTTTTAATAAGTCCCCTGGTGAGACTGTTCAGGACATTGGGGTGAAGACAGAGGATGATCATACTCCATGTTTTGAATGTTGTGAATTGCCTGTTGAAGGGAAAAGTGTTTTCCAAGTAAGTCCCCAAACGAGACTATTTTGGACTATGGGGTGAAGTCAACAGTTATAAGTGAGAAAATGCAATCTACTGGAGAGACATTTAATATATCTTGTCATGTACCCAAAGATGATTAATGGTCAGTTAAATGGGATGTGTTGCAGGCAGGGGTCCTGAAATTTTACATCTCAGTAAATATGCTAAGCCACAAAATGAAGATGTAGGTGTGAATGGGAGGAATGGGAAGTTATGGTGGTATGAGAGGAAAAATTACATATTATACCACATGAAACCAAACTCCCATCTAATAAAGTAGATTCAAGGGTGGTAATACCTTGCAGGTATAGGACTTGGTTCTCAAGAAATTTGTAGAAAGAAAGGGTATCTAGATTATGGGGAAGTATTAAAATGTTTAGTACCATATTTTCACTGGCCTGGGATGTATTGTCAGGTGGCAGCATATGTATGGGAATGTAGGAAGCTTGAGGATATATGGGAAGTGTAACCCAAAGGGCTGATAAGCACAATAGGTGGCTGCCCTGGAGAAAGGGAATTCTTCCTATAAGAATAAGGATGCTAGATGTGTTAGGTGGTAAATGTTTATCAAAAATTACATGGGAAAGTGTGAGAATAGTTATGGAGAGGAATTTAGGTAAATATATGAGACAAAGGTATTATTACTTCTTGATTTAAAGTAATTTTTGTGAGGAGCCATTTTGAGGTTAGAATAATCTAATTGGGAAAACTGAATTGATGGGATATGTTAACTGTTCCTGTATGAATTACTTCTGTATAAATCCCATATAGTTCTTTAGATAGTATGTTATAGACTTTGAAGTAGTGGTCTGTAAAACAAACCTCAGGGTATGAATCTGTTGAAATCCAAAAACAAAAAAAAAAAAATAAAAAAAATTAAAAGTTCGAAGTCATAAGGGACCCTGGGGTGGAGCTTTAGGTGTGGGTAGGGCTACAGCTCCACAGGTTGTTTTGCTTAATAGGTGATAATGGCAGTATTAGGACAACCAGACTATTGGTTGCCCTCTTAGGTGGGGAGGAATGTCACAGGGTGCTCCTGTGAAGGGTTTAGAGCCCCGAGCTGTTATATATAAAAATAGGAGGGAACCTACAAGCTATGTTGAATTTTGGTCTGAAGGTGCTGTCTATGTACTTATAGTTTTCAGTTAGGCTGTCAGTTTGAAGTCTGGCAGCTGCTAATTTCATTAAAACAAAAGACAGCATCTATTTAGTAATAGTGTTTAAAAAAATGTAATGAATAAAAATAAAAATCAAACGAAGGGATAGTTGTTAGATTAATAAAAAAAATATTTCATGACACTTTCTCTGGGTGGAAAACTGAAGTGTAGAGCTTTTGTGAAAGCATGCTTAAATTCAGTCTCTTGACCAGGGTCAGTTGTCATGCTGAAATCGTCGGCATCTTGAATTGCGGTAAAATTACTGTGTGAGGTATGCACCTTTGATTAGGTATTTTTCCCTTGTGATGTAGCCTTGCAGTCTTTCAAGCTACGATGTCAGGTTTAAAAATGGTGTGGAGAATTATCTGTTCTCCTTCATATTCCCGTTATGTTCTTTATTCTAAAATGTATTTAAATATGCTGTCCGTGTTAAAATTGCTTTGGGGCTTTAGCGCAACAGTAAGTAAACAAAGCGCTTTCCTGCTCGACTGTGCGGCAGAGTCGTGAAGGCATTTAGCCTTCTAGTGGTGTTTAAATTTCATGTTTCCCTTGAAAATCAATGGAATGTTCTACTTGCCCTCGGAGTTGAGGTAGGCTGTTTGTGGGTGGTTTTGGGACTTTAGTAGAGCGAGAGGATTTTTGTATTTACGGGTGATTTTGTAAGCCCAGGGGTTTCATTTAACTTTGGCTCTGGTTTGTTCGCTAATATGAGACAGCTGGTCTCATTAGTCTCACATTTATTTGCTGAATGTATCGTGGCTAAAAGGGTCAGGAGACTTTTGGGGGGGGGCTCCTTTTCTGTGTGCTCTTCTCTCATGGCTAATAGCTATTTTGAGCCACTTTGTTATTCTCTGGGTGAATGCCTCTTGGTGTTTAATATAATTTTGAAGCATCTGTATTCTAATTTAAATACAGTGGAAACATCCAATGGTTCAGTTTAAAAGTGTATTTTTTTTTTTAGCCATAAGCCAGTGCCAGATTGAAT
Source organism: Neoceratodus forsteri (assembly GCA_016271365.2). Lineage (NCBI taxonomy): Eukaryota > Metazoa > Chordata > Ceratodontiformes > Ceratodontidae > Neoceratodus > Neoceratodus forsteri. Next base: position 1,357,520,123 of record CM057452.1, read on the forward strand.
GCCTTTAAATCAGTGTTATATTGGCTCTCTGTATAAAAGGGTTTTTGTTATATATTTCTGAGCTTTTTCCCGATGGTGCGATTGTAAGCACTATCACAAAGATATTTACTTTTAAAACCTTCTTTAAAATGGATTATTCAACAAAGCACAAATGTTTTGAACTTCACTAACCTTTTTGAGTTAGAGTGGGAGGTTTGAAGTGATTCCACCTCTTTCTGGAACAAGGGTGTTTGCAGTGGTAATGGAGTCCTGAGTTTGAGTCCTGGCTCCTTCTTCTTCTTCTAGGAGCCAGCCGACCTCATCTCCTTTCCTTTTATCAGGTATAGGAAGGAGGTGCTATAATTTTCAGAAATAATGTTTAAATCACTATTAAAGAGTTTAAACTGCTGGTAGCATAAAAATGTTTTGCTTTGGTAATTTAAAGGAGCAGTGTGTATATAAATAAAATAAATACTTGGCAAATAAAGATTTAAAGTTTAAATTAAAATATTGGGGAGGAGTTGAATGATCACATGACCCTTTTGGGATATAAATTCAGACTCTTTGGATTAGAGTCAAGTTTTGTTTGAGATCAAGGGAGTGCAAGGTCATTCTGCTTGCTGTGGGTCTGGAGCTATGCTCTGGAAGCTGTTTTCAAAGTGCTCTATGGAGTCATAATGCTCTGTGCTATCTACTGCTCTGAAAGGAAGATTTATAAATGCCAGATGAATTTGTCTGCTGTGGTATTTCTGCTGTGAGTGCCAGAAAAGCTTTGACAAAGTGCTCTAAAGAGCGAAAGGTATACAATTTCTGTACTAAAACTGAGAACCTGATGTTGAACTGATGCACTAAATTAAGTATTGATCTGCCTCTGAATAATTTTCTGGAGAATTGAGAATAAATGTGGAACTTTGGAAAGAGGCTACGTGTGTCAAGCTACTTGATTTGCCCACATAAACCTAGCCCTACCACATTTGGTGTATGAAGTGGGATATCCTGATGTACCATGTTGGATGTTGGGATAGAGATCCTGATATACCCTGTGGAAGTCCTGCATGGTTGATGTTCGTGGCCTGTACAAAAGCCTGGTGGGCTAGTGCATCTGAAGAGATATTTTAACATATGTTTGCTGCTGTGTTGAAAGGAACAATACCAGTATATTTAAAGAGACATTGCTACAGGTTTGAAGAGCTGTTTCAATGATGGAATTTATGAACAAGAAACAGATGATCCAGTCATGTCTGAACAAGCCAATCAGAACTGTGATCTTCAGAAAGTGTTAAGATGGCTATAATGAGCATTGGTTGGAGGCAGATAATCGCTGTAAGAGTGCTGAATTGCGGTATTATGACCTTTTGAGACATCTGGTAGTACCTACTGAACAGAATGCTGTCATGGAGCCTGTTGGAGAGGACAGAGACACTATTCAAGAAAGTCTGACAGGTAATGAACTTCCTAATTTACCTGAGTTTGAGGGATTATACTGGTTGGAAGATGGGAGTCAAGTTTTAATAAGTCCCCTGGTGAGACTGTTCAGGACATTGGGGTGAAGACAGAGGATGATCATACTCCATGTTTTGAATGTTGTGAATTGCCTGTTGAAGGGAAAAGTGTTTTCCAAGTAAGTCCCCAAACGAGACTATTTTGGACTATGGGGTGAAGTCAACAGTTATAAGTGAGAAAATGCAATCTACTGGAGAGACATTTAATATATCTTGTCATGTACCCAAAGATGATTAATGGTCAGTTAAATGGGATGTGTTGCAGGCAGGGGTCCTGAAATTTTACATCTCAGTAAATATGCTAAGCCACAAAATGAAGATGTAGGTGTGAATGGGAGGAATGGGAAGTTATGGTGGTATGAGAGGAAAAATTACATATTATACCACATGAAACCAAACTCCCGTACTAATAAAGTAGATTCAAGGGTGGTAATACCTTGCAGGTATAGGACTTGGGTTCTCGAAGAAATTTGTAGAAAGAAAGGGTATCTAGATTATGGGGAAGTATTAAAATGTTTAGTACCATATTTTCACTGGCCTGGGATGTATTGTCAGGTGGCAGCATATGTATGGGAATGTAGGAAACGTGAGGATATATGGGAAGTGTGTAACCCAAAGGGCTGATAAGCACAATAGGTGGCTGCCCTGGAGAAAAGGAATTCTTCCTATAAGAATAAGGATGCTAGATGTGTTAGGTGGTAAATGTTTATCAAAAATTACATGGGAAAGTGAGAATAGTTATGGAGAGGAATTTAGGTAAATATATGAGACAAGGTATTATTACTCTTGATTTAAAGTAAATTTTTGTGGGGCCATTTTAGGTTAGAATAATCTAATTGGGAAAACTGAATTGATGGGATATGTTAACTGTTCCTGTATGAATTACTTCTGTATAAATCCATATAGTTCTTTAGATAGTATGTTATAGACTTTGAAGTAGTGGTCTGTAAAACAAACCTCAGGGTATGAATCTGTTGAAATCAAAAACAAAAAAAAAAATAAAAAATAAAAGTTCAAGTCATAAGGGACCCTGGGTGGAGCTTTAGGTGTGGGTAGGGCTACAGCTCCACAGGTTGTTTTGCTTAATAGGTGATAATGGCAGTATTAGGACAACCAGACTATTGGTTGCCCTCTTAGGTGGGGAGGAATGTCACAGGGTGCTCCTGTGAAGGGTTTAGAGCCCCGAGCTGTTATATATAAAAATAGGAGGGAACCTACAAGCTATGTTGAATTTTGGTCTGAAGGTGCTGTCTATGTACTTATAGTTTTCAGTTAGGCTGTCAGTTTGAAGTCTGGCAGCTGCTAATTTCATTAAAACAAAAGACAGCATCTATTTAGTAATAGTGTTTAAAAAAATGTAATGAATAAAATAAAAATCAAACGAAGGGATAGTTGTTAGATTAATAAAAAAATATTTCATGACACTTTCTCTGGGTGGAGAAACTGAAGTGTAGAGCTTTGTGAAAGCATGCTTAAATTCAGTCTCTTGACCAGGGTCAGTTGTCATGCTGAGAGTCAGTCGGCATCTTGGAATGCCGGTAAAATTACTGTGTGAGGTATGCACCTTTGATTAGGTATTTTCCCTTGTGATGTAGCCTTGCAGTCTTTCAAGCTACGATGTCAGGTTTAAAATAGTGTGGAGAATTATCTGGTTCTCCTTCATATTCCCGTTATGTTCTTTATTCCTAAAATGTATTTAAAATATGCTGTCCGTGTTAAAATTGCTTTGGGGCTTTAAGCATATTAAGTAAACAAAGCGGCTTTCCTGCTCGACTCTATGCTTAAGAGTCGTGAAGGCATTTAGCCTTCTAGTGGTGTTTAAATTTCATGTTTCCTTGAAAATCAATGGGAATGTTCTACTTGCCCTCGAGTTGAGGTAGGCTGTTTGTGGGTGGTTTTGGGACTTTAGTAGAGCCAGAGGATTTTTGTATTTACGGGTGATTTTGTAAGTTCAGGGGTTTCATTTAACTTGGTTCTGGTTTGTTCGCTAATATGAGACAGCTGGTCTCATTAGTCTCACATTTATTTGCTGAATGTATCGTGGCTAAAAGGGTCAGGAGACTTTTGGAGGCCTTTTCTGTGTGCTCTTCTCTCATGGCTAATAGCTATTTTGAGCCACTTTGTTATTCTCTGGGTGAATGCCTCTTGGTGTTTAATATAATTTTGAAGCATCTGTATTCTAATTTAAATACAGTGGAAACATCCAATGGTTCAGTTTAAAAGTGTATTTTTTTTTTAGCCATAAGCCAGTGCCAGATTGAATGCCTTTAAATCAGTGTTATATTGGCTCTCTGTATAAAAGGGTTTTTGTTATATATTTCTGAGCTTTTTCCCGATGGTGCGATTGTAAGCACTATCACAAAGATATTTACTTTTAAAACCTTCTTTAAAAATGGATTATTCCAACAAAGCACAAATGTTTTGAACTTCACTAACCTTTTGAGTTAGAGTGGGAGGTTTGGAAGTGATTCCAGCCTCTTTCTGGAACAAGGGTGTTTGCAGTGGTAATGGAGTCCTGAGTTTGAGTCCTGGCTCTTCTTCTTCTTCTAGGAGCCAGCCGACCTCATCTCCTTTCCTTTTATCAGGTATAGGAAGGGGAGGTGCTATAATTTTCAGAAATAATGTTTAAATCACTATTAAAAGAGTTTAAACTGCTGGTAGCATAAAAAATGTTTTGCTTTGGTAATTTAAAGGAGCAGTGTGTATATAAATAAAATAAATACTTGGCAAATAAAGATTTAAAGTTTAAATTAAAATATTGGGGAGGAGTTGAATGATCACATGACCCTTTTGGGATATAAATTCAGACTCTTTGGATTAGAGTCAAGTTTTGTTTGAGATCAGGAGAGTGCAAGGTCATTCTGCTTTGCTTGTGGGTCTGGAGCTATGCTCTGGAAGTTTTTTTCAAAGTGCTCTATGGAGTCATAATGCTCTGTGCTACCTACTGCTCTGAAAGGAAGATTTATAAATGCCAGATGAATTTGTCTGCTGTGGTATTTCTGCTGTGAGTTCCAGAAAGCTTTGACAAAGTGCTCTAAAGAGCGAAGGTATACAATTTCTGTACTAAAACTGAGAACCTGATGTTGAACTGATGCACTAAATTAAGTATTGATCTGCCTCTGAATAATTTTTCTGGAGAATTGAGAATAAATGTGGAACTTTGGAAAGAGGCTACATGTGTCAAGCTACTTGATTTGCCCACATAAACCTGTGCCCTACTACAACCACAAACCTTAGCAGGTGTGATTACTGTTAAATTGCTGTCAGTTATGGCTAAGGTTCTTCCCCCCCAGCCAACATCCCCCCCCCATTAGATTCCAGCCCAGGCATTAAACCAATACAAAATGACTATAAAATGAAAAAATATTTCAGAGGGTGGCTTGAAAGCTCTTGTTACCCTTTATAAATGGTGGACCTGATATCTATATATATATATATATATATATATATATGAGAAAATATAAAACTCCTTGTTTGGTTTGTGTTATCACTTTCCCATGTCGCTTTATGATGATCTGAACAATTCAGCATATACTGTATGTGTACAGTATATGAAGTATTTCTTTTTTAATTTTAGGAACTATGTTTAGTCTTCTGATGTGCTTTGGCTGTTTTTTTCCAACAAAATGTTTTTCATTACTACTTCTCACTACAGAGTACTTTGCATTTTTCTTCTACAGTGTTCTACTGCTGTAACTAATTGGTGCTGAGCAGTGTAGAAACTTACATCACAACATGTCTAAGAAACAATATAACTGAATGTCATATGCAGTGATGGGAGAGACTCTAATTCCCATTCACATGCATTAAAGAAGTAATAAAAGCCATGTTCTAAATCACAGAAATATAGTACAATTTAAATTACCCTTTTCCACCAATTAAATGATTTTGTATTTCCTAACAAGCTATGTACTATAAGTGTTATTGGATCCAGAACAAACATTTGCAACAACTATTGTCTAAGAGTTTTAGCTCAGTTGTGAATTGTATCAATTTGCTTTTTGCTGTTATTGTGGATGATGGAAAGGAGGACTAGGCAACTCTGCTTGTTTTTGGCCTTGTTGTGGGGAGACATACGGGTGGAAGTCAGTTGAAGTGGAGCCAGATTAGGCTGTTGCTGGAACTTTTAGGTAATGGGGAAATGTGGCCAAGATACTGGGGAGCGGGGATTCCCCTATTCTTTTTGTGAGTGTCTTGGGATCTTTAATGTCCCTCTGAACAACCACCAGAACAGGCAGACAGAACCCTAGCTTAACATCTACACCACAAGACAAAGGTTATCACTAGGGAAAACTTCATTGCGGCAAAACTGCTGTGCATTCCCATTGTACTGAACAGAATACAAGTTTCTATTGATCGGGTTATTGTTGAGACTAGTGTAATGAGACTTTCCAAAGCATTGCAAATATTAAGGAACAATACTAAACCAATTCATTAATGTGAATGTTTAATGCAAGCAATACTGTGGACAAAACACGCCACAGCAGTTATTATTTTTAAGTGGAAGGAAAAAAGGATATTTAAAGATTTATAAATAATTTACAGGGTTTTATTTAACTCCAAAAATTGATTAGTGTTTTGCTCACAAAAGTGCCAAAACATTGTGAAAATGCATAGCACTTGCCTCACTGTGTTTAACAAACATAACACTTCTAGAAACCCTATATAAATACTTTCTGTGCAGTTAGCATTGTCGCAAGAAAAAAACTGCTAATCAATTATTTAAAACCCTGCTTTATTATCTTCATTTAATGGATTGAAATTGCTACACTACATAATGTATGCACGTCTTTGGTAGTAAAATCAAAGAATCAGCATTAGTGTCGAGTTTCCCAGTATTCATATCGGTAGTGTCTACTTAGTTCTGCAGAGAGCAAGCAAAAAAATAAATTAATTAATAAATAAAAACATATTTTTTCCCATCCTATGCTGTAATCAGGTTTATTATCTGATTAATTTGTTTCAGAAAAGGCAAAGCTATTGTATTTTGCTGTTCCTGAAAAAAGCTATAGCTATTTGATACATGGCTGTGTTGCCAGAACTGATATTTGGGATTCAAATAGAGATGAAACAGTGGCTAGCAGAGCACCTGAAAGCCACACACAGCAAAGTACATGGCCTGAGCCACTAGATGTGCATGCAAATCAGTGCAAACTCAAGCAGTGTGTCAAAGGAATCAGCTGCCACATATTTGCATAGCATGGTTATTTTGGGACACCATAAGTATGCTTGATGTATTTATTTATGTAAACTACAGTTTCTTCCTCTATGAAACAGTGACGCTTGTAAAGCTTGGACACCTCCAGTACCCACAGACAGTGTAGGAGCTGCTGAGGTTTATTCTTCTTGTGACCAGCTACTGAACACAGTCTACTGGATGAATCCATGCAACTTTTAAGATGACTTACACGAAGACCAGGTCAGTACTAGTGCCTTCAGTACTTTCTGTTGCCACTGAATGAATACTACCTTATTAACAAAACAAACAAAAAAAAAGAAAATTGAAGAAAAGCAAAGTAATTGTAAACTGATGGTTTTGTCAGAAAAAAGAGGTCTTGCTTCATGAGACTGAATACATACTGTGTCATAGTGCTTCATCTTAAAATACATTTTTTCTGAGCGAAATTCAGTAATCAGTCTGGTGATATTTTAACAGCATATACTTTTATGAAAAACAAGGGTTCATCTCAGATCAATGAGGTGAAAAACATCTATGATTTATTTTGCAATGTTCTTTACTTAAGATACTGTACCTCATTAAAAATGCCACATTGCATTTTCAGTGGGGTTCTGACCTGCTTCTTCCCTACTGCACAGTTGGAGGAATGAAATTCCATAAGCGTAAATGATGTGCTCATGTTCATACAGTAGTTGTAGTGGGACTTAAACCTGTGTTCTCCTATTTGACCATGCAAAGCTCAGACCACTTTACACAGGACAAAGTAACTGTGGTGATGGGGGGAGATAGTACAGATGCCCTCCTTACGAGTGGATAGAGTTGTCCTTAATCACACAAACCAACAAACTAGATGTAAACATTTACTTGTTACCAAGCTGGCAGGCATGTTTTTGTAGTAATATCAATATGATACTGCGATGTCAGTAAATGTTATCAGCTTACTAGCAAGTTACAAATTATGTTTATATATAAATTCCCCACAGTTACTGTATGCCTGTTCAAGAGCCATTCGTACTGCTCATCAAATTTATTAATTAGACCCTGGCAGACTGTGGCTTTTAAACCAGGTTAGCAAAGCTCAAATGTTAGAAAAACTAACCTGGTTTGCTTTCCTGATTCTAAAGGGTCAAACTCAATTAAGTTCACCAAGCTTTCAGGTCTTGCACAAGATTGGGTTAAACCTGGTTTTGAGATACAGTACATTGTTTTTCTTTTGTTTGTTTTTATCATTTTGTTCATGCCCCCTTACACAGTGGCACCCCAGCCTCCACTGTCATATAACAAAGATGACTCATAGGCTGTCACAGAGTCATGAACACTCCCCAGGTGGGACTGGGAAGAGTTGTTCCCTTCCCAAACTATTTCTTTATTTTTAATGTTAATTCATTATGCTTCATCCCATCCAGCCTGTTGCTGTCTGCCTCCTCTCCCCAGCCCCATCACCCTGTTGCCCCTGAGATATACCTTGCTGACCCTGCATGCCCTACAGTTTCAGCCCTGTGGTGGAGCCCCCTTCAGGTTCCACAAGCCTTGGAAGGGGTTTTCCTAGTTTTCTGATCCTCAACCCTTAGATGATCCATGGGAATGGTGGCTTTATGTACACTCATCAATGGATGCACTGACAGTTCCTGCCAGGAGCATGCCCTACCCAGAACTGCTGCTCTTAAACTATGTCACCACCAAAGGTCACCTACAGTAGGTGGCAATGTCACAGTGGAGGAGGATACACTCCCTCCCCAGATGAGGAGAGCATCCATTTGGATCCATAGTCATAATCCCCCTGGCTTACCACTGAGTGGCCCAGACTCATTTCTGAACTCTGATCAGTGGCATGGCAGCAGGTGAGGCATGGCTGCCTCAGCCCACCATACCACCAGGCCAGCACCCCTGCACGTCTTTCTGTTTTATACACTACATGTAATCTCCTGGTTGAGGATTTAGGCCAGATTTTCCATGGCTTGCTAGTTTCTGTTTTTTTTTCCCTCTGATTCAGTGAAGTGGACAGAATCATGATGCATGCCCACAACCATGCCTGCACAATGCCTCTTGCAACCCTCACCTTCCTTGCTTGTGCCTTCAAGCACATCACTACCTATGGTCACCCAGATGGCAGTGCTGCAGATAAGGAAATAGCCCAGCCTCCTATAGAAGGAGAGTGTCCTCTGGGATGCTCCATACTCCTCCCTTGCCCAGCTACCACAATCTAAAGTCAATCCTGTTCCTGAGTCACCAGCTTTTTGAACGGTAGCACTACTCTGAGTGTCATTGTTAAGAACCATTCACTACTCTGGACAGGGTACCTCAACTGAAAGTTAATTATACTGTAGCTGTAGTATTGAAGGAGTCTTCTAAATGATATTGACATGCAGTAAATGTCATACCAACATTGTAATTTCTTTTTCTTTGCTGTCATTTTATACTTCTGTTGATCTAGCCCTCTCTTTGGAGGGAACCTTCAGTCTTGTCCCCTGACATCCACCAGCCGACACTGATAAGTACCCCTAGGGCTTCCCACCAGCAGAGCAAGAAGGGCTCCCCAACTCCCACTGAAGACAGGCTCCAGTGCGGCCAGTGCTGTAATCTTTTTGGGGGACCTGTGAGGCACCCTCCATCATACACTGAAGCAACCTTTTTCTTCCTCCAGTTTTACTCCCTTCAGAGGTGGAGTATGCAATGATGCCAATGCTGGTGGTGGCAGTGCACATGCATCTGTGTGCACTCTGTCAGGTGTATGCCCCATCTCTGCCCACATCGGTAATGTTGGTCTACTGCTCCCAGCCTCTGCTAGGGGCCAGGTGTTCACCAACCACTGGAATACCCCCTTCCCAGAGAAGGAGTGCAGTCCCTGGGTTGTTCAATCTTTCCCTTCCCCTGCTGACCCCCGGTGGCCCGAGCTCATTCTGAACATAGGTCGCTGGCATGACAAGAGGTGTGACATCCATTGCCTCAGTCCTCAGTGCCACTGGGCCAGCTACCAACATTGTAATTTAAGGCTGCAAGAGAAGCAAGGATCATCATGACTCCCTTCCCACTTCATAAGCAGTGATGAATAGTGGTGGGCGAAGTGGGCTAAATTCGCTCGGCAAAGTGATATGTGGAGTAATGCAGAATCTGCGAAGTCCTCCACAACACAAAGTGGAGTACTTCGTGTTATGATTGAGAACACAAAGTCCATTGAAAACAATGACTTCACATTACTCCACCTTCCCCAAACCACTTCACCACCAATTTTAAGGCGAAGTAATACTGAAATCAATGTACTTTGCATCACTTTGCCTTATTATTGAGTTCCAAAGCGAATTTGCAGTGCTTCCTGGGATTGCAGGTCACATGTGCTCTAGATTGTTCTGCACAGCCTCAGTTCTGTGTAGTGTGTATGTAGTGGAAGATGGCGACAGTTTCCTCTCAGAACTCTGCCATTCAAATCCTCTAAAAGCTGTTAAAAAAGCCTTTTTGCTCAAAATGTAGTACTTCGATTGTAGGAAACCCTCCTGTGCTCATATCATCGAGTGTTTATTGTTTGTGTGTGGATTTTTAATGTTAATTTAGAACATTCAGTCTGTGTACTGTGAAGTGTGCTTTGGGGGAGGGGCATATCTGTGGCGTAGGTAGATTAAATGGGAGAAAAAGGCAGTCTTTCTGTTTTGGTTATATTTTTCTTGTATTAACTGTGTTAATGTACATACAGTAATATTTTCTGTAATTCTTAGCATTTTTTTGCTGATTGTTGTGGTGCAGCAGTGTATAATTTCAGTTTATTTAAAACATTTGGTTGTATTACTAAAGATTTTCATTTTGCTACACACTACTTGTAGTGTGCGTGTGTGTGAGAGTGTGTGTGCGATGCATGCGTGCCATTAAATCAGATACCATTTATTGTGCCACAGAGTAATTGCAGCAGTGTGAACCTGCTATCCACTGCACCTGCATGAATTTTTTGTACTGCTTGTGGCATCTTTACTGGTAGTAGTGGACTGTTACTGCTGTGCACTAACTCCCCAAAATGGCAAAAGGTATTATTTTCCAAATTTGGATTTCTAATGGTGAGCACTCGTTAGTTGTTGTTGTTGTGCCTTTGTGTCTGCATCTCTTTAGTGTGCAGTGCAATCTTAATTTGTCTGTGCATTTCCATCTCTTTAGGGCCCAATCTCCATCTGTTACCTAAGTCACAGTTGTTTCTTTGGCTTCCCTTCAGAATAGTGGTGTGGTGCACACAATTCACAATCACGTCATAAATCACAAAATTAATGTGTTGTAGTATATCTCCAGGCTTCACCACTGTACCCATTGATATGAGTTTTCAAGCTGGTGAGTTTTGTGAACAGCCAGGTCATCAGAGAAGTACAGCCATAGGCATTCGCGTCCCCAATACGCTGGTCAGCTCTAAGTCCGAGAAAAATAAATTCATATTTCATGGTCACAAATGCAGTCACGACTCTCGATCACACCACAAATCACAAAATTATTTTTTTTACTAGTTACTTGCTTCATGTAAGCCTGTTTTGTATTGTCTCTCCAGATTTCACCTCTGTACTCATTGATATGAGTTTTCAAATTGGGGAGTTTTGTGATAAAGGTCATTGTCATCCGGGAACTACAGCTGTAGGCATTCGTGTTCCTGTACAGCATGTGAGTTACAGTACTGTAAGCCATGTAATGTGTGAGGGCCCAGGGGCTGCCAGTATTGTTGTCACTCCTCCTTACTTCAGGTTAAGGTGGAATGACAATGAGAAGTCACAATCACAATAGCAAGTCGAAGTGGGCATTTCATGCTGGTCACTCTGCATAGCGAAGTGACTACGCAAAGTGCCCACTTCATGGGCACTTCACCGGTGGAATTTTAATTTGCTGCATCTCTAAGATGGGAGACTTTGCATGTCTTGTTACACTCTCATTTCACTTAGTCGGCAGTGGGAAATTTTCTGGACACAAGACTAGCATTTTGGGGATGAACATTAATTCTGATGGCTTTGTCTGACAACTGCCCTGATGATTGAGTGTGCCATTAATTCTGGGAGACTTTGCATTTCTTGTTACTCTCTCATTTCACTTCATCAGCACTGAGGAATTTTCTGGAGACAAGATAATAGTAGCATTTTAGGGATGCACATTAATTCTAGTGACTGTGTGTGTGTTGGGGGTTGCCAATATTGTTGTCACTCTGCCTTACTTCGCCTTAAGGTGGAATGACAACTCAAAGTAATAGCAAGGTGAAGTGGGCATTTTACGCTGGCCACTCTGTGAAGTGGAGTGACAACGTGAAGTGCCCACTTTGCCGGCGAAATTTAAATTCACTGCATCTCTAGTGATGAATGAATATGCTATACAAACATGAATAATTAAAGGGAATTTTCTACCCACTGTACTACAAAGGGTACCTTCCAAAATCTACCAGTGATTTTCTCATTAATGAGATTCTCACAAACTGTTAAGGGTGTTCAATACATTCAGCTTTACTTAAAAACGTTTTATTCATAGCCATTGCATTCTAATTGTCTTCAGTATAAGGGAATAGTAACATAGTTACCTTATTTGAATATACACAGTATTCTAGCTTTGAAATGCATCTTTACCAAAGCTGTCCAGATGGCTCAGAGGCAGTACATTCTGTTGCCATGCAGGTGATCCAGATTTGGGAGTGGATCAGTGTGTTTGTATCAGGAGGATAGCAGCATAGGTAACTTCCATGTAGCAGTGTGCCTCAGCTGGTTCACCCACTTTAAGACAAAAATAATGAGAGCACCATCAACAGGAGTGCAGACAAGTGGCCACAGGACAAGAGAGCACCAGTCAATAGTGTTGCATGTGTACGCACACGCTGCTGTAATGTGGGGGCTCCATCTGACACACTCATCCCCCCACACCCCCCAAAAATGTATGATCACCTCTTCCATCCCTATGTGGCCAAGGATACGTGTATCTATTAGTACTATATTAACTCAGCCCTGCCACCTCCCTCACACTATCTATACAATCTGTATCTTGCCTTCCGTAATTTTTGTTGCTGTTTTGGACATGAATCTGGGCTGCCTCTGCCGTCTGCTATGGAATGTTATTCAGTTCTTTACTATACCTACTAAAGGAATATATGGACTGATTAATGTCTCGCACCTGTTCTTGTGATTTTGTACTATCTGCTGTTTTGCACATGACTCTGGGCTGTCTCTACTTTCTTCTATAGAATATTAGTCAGTTCTTTACCTTACCTGCTAAGGTAATATATGTACTGTTTGATGTCTTGCACCTGTACTTGTGATATTATACTGTGTCTACTGATGAGGAGCCTTTGCAAAAGAATCTTTGACTCAAAGGGTGTAATTCTGATTTCTTTATAAATAAATAAATAATGTTGAGGGAGGCAGCAATAATGAAAGGGAGACAGAAGATGCCCTCTGCACCATGCACCCAATGCACTGCAACCTAAACTCCCATGCACTGCAATTGCTCATGCCCTATAACCAGCACCCACATTACGTAGCCCTCTTAGAGGTGCCCTATTGATGGGGTACTGCCTCAGCCAGCGAAGGTTGACAGCAAGCTCCAGTGCCACAGTAACCCCTGTCACTGCACCTGGGAGCCTGCACCCACCACAGGGGACATGTTGCATGGGCATGAGGCTGACAGGAGGTTACACTCACACTGAGGAGATGAGAGTGACCAGAATGAGGAAGTTAACCCTCCGGCTATCTGAATGATGGCCTGGGCTCCTGACTCTTTTGGATCCTAGCTTCTGCTAGCACTGGATCCTGGCCCACATAGTGGTGGACTACCCCAGTGGTTAAGAAGGACATCCTCCCAGAGGACCTCCACTGGAAGATATAGATATGAAGGCAGCCAGTGGACTGCCAAGGAAAGCCATATCCCTGATCCATGGACATGTTGGGGAAAAGAAAATAATCTCCAGTAAACAAAAAAATACATCTTTAGATAGTTCTTATTGTTCCAAATTTGCAATGACTTTTGGGAAATAATGTGTTCATAATGAATTCATCTGGTATTGCATTTTACAATTTTGATGGTGATTGAGCATTTCCAACAAGCAGTTCACACACAAAAACAGCAGAATTGATATATAATGTTTCCAACAAGTTTTAATTGCAGAACATTCTAGTTTTGTTTATGACATGTTCTTTTTAAATAGGATCTTTCACTATTGAAGAATCAAAGATAGGTGTGCTATAATGCCATTCAATTGGGTTTTCAACTTATGTTAATAAATATGCCATTGTTTGGAATTCTGGCCCCAAATTTTTAACATAGGGTTCTTGGGACCCCATCTCATAAAAAACATTTACTGTCATTTCATTACTTGTCCCTAAAGGTGATTTTGTGGTTGCTTCATGGAGTCACCTTTCAGGACCGATTCATAAAATGACAGTGGCACTGTTCATAAGGTGGGGTCTGAAACAGTCCATGTTGCAAATTTGGTTAAAAAATTCCAAATAATTACTGCATTACAAGCATGCATTGTGCAGTTTCTACGCACACTCCTAAATTTGCTAATTTTTAGTAGTTTCACTCCACGTGTTCAAAATTGCCATTTTTGCACACCTCCTTTTTAGCATTACAGCTGTCATTTGTCACATCCTGCCCAAAATGTGTTTTCACATCTGTGGGAAAGAACGGCACAGTCACTCTGCGAAATCACCTTTTAGGACAAATGAACAAAATAACACTGGCACTCTTTATAAGGAGGGGTCCCAAAAAGGCCATGTTGAATGTTTGGTGCAACACCTCCAAAAAATGGACAAGTTACACCCATAGGTTCAATAATTTCTGCTCACATGTGTAACTTTGCTCACTTGGCAGCTCATCACAGCCCCACTGGCTCTGGCTAGAGTTTGTTTGTACATCTGTTGCTTGGGCTTTCACCACTAGAAGGTGGATAGGATGTAGACTACCACCTGCCCCTGTTCAGGATCTTTGAAGCAGTGTAAATGCAGGGTCACATGATCAGTTTTAGGCACGCTTCCAAAATATCTCTGCTTATTGACAACAGTGATTACATGGTTTTCCAATCCTGTCAAATTTAATTTTACTTAATTTTGGCAACCGGGTGAGTGCACTGTCAACAGTTGCCATCTGAATACAGTAATGGCTATTGCCATGTATGATGATATTGGATATTATGGTCTGCTGTGAAGCAATATCATTCTCTTTAACTCTATGTTGCCAATGCATAGAATGTGATACTAACGTGTCACATAGACCAGCATGGCCCATTATGGTTACTAATCCCACTGGTTACCACTGTACTTCTGCTGACTACTTCTGCATACTTCTAGTATTAAAAGTTCAGAATTCAGCTGAATACAGCTGGTATTCAATATATTCTCCAGACAATTTAAATTCAGGGTACACACTGGTCCTTAATATGCAATGAAAAGTTCTGAAATTAAAATTGTTTTGGAGTGTTATGAGGTTTGAGTCCTTTTGATGCCAACTGTAAATTTTTTCTGGAAAAGTGGAACATCACTTTAATCAAGAAATACCCATGAATTAGTGTTGGGTGAAACTTTTGTAGGTGAAATCATGAGAAGTTTGAATTTCCCAAAAATGTGATAAGCTTGTGTGGTTTTTGAAGCAATAATTCAATGAATATTTATGGTAAAATAAGTGTACTAGGGTTCTGAAGGATGCTAATGGGAAAGCAGTGTCATATACAGTAAATAAAACATGAAACTGACACTGGCATGTTAGTATGAGCCTGTTGCAAGTTGTGTCGTGGTGACTGTTGCCATAGACCAAAGTGTCCCAGTGAAGACAACATGGTTAATATTATTATTGAGAGTCCTAGTACAGATTCAATGCATTGCACAGCCGTAGAAGGACTGAGTGAATGTCATCAATGGCATTATTTTGCGGTATTCAGCAGCATGACATGAGACTGACTCATCATGGAAGTGTTACTGGCAAACATTTCCAAGCAGCACAGGACTGTCCCACCCTCCTGTTAAATGCATTTTGTGTTGTTTGGCAAATGTTACCCCTACAAATAAGTTCAGTGTTAGCTGTGGTAGGACAGTTACAATTCTTCACTGAAGCAGACTGAAGAACACCAACAGATATGTGAGAAGCAGTAATCCAGCCCGTGAAGTAGATGACGTAGTGTAATTAGTAGCAATGGCCACACAACTTTCCAAGCTGCTTCTCTGATGGTGCAGAACTGGACCATCCATCCCAACCCCCACTGAATGCATGATGATATTTTCTAGGGCCAGGATAGGGTTTTGCAGCATTGATGTAGACCCGTGGTCTCAAAGATTGGTATGCCTCCTAGATGTTCCTGCCACCTGAGGTTGCCTATACAATAGACTCAGAGCATTGTGTAACCCCAAACCACAGAGTGCACAGCAGTCACTCAGTATACATCACCATAAAGATATTTTCTGGTGTGTTGCATACTGAAATGCTGTGGCCCCAAACGCATAATGCTCTCATGTTTTGCCACACTGAATGCTGTGACCCCAAAATATATGTTGTAATATATTCTATATGCTATATTCTATAGGTCCTATAGGTCCCGTGTTGCTCAGAGTGCTACAGCGAGTGAGAGTGTTAATGATTGTCATGGCAGACATCTTCAACAGCAGTTATAATAGCTGTCCCTGAGAGACTAAAATGAGGGCGTCCAAAAAGAGCAGTGACAGCAATATGGAAACAGTAGCAGACATGCAGTATAACAGCAGTGGCACAGGAGTATCTATTGCATAAACATGACAGCAGCAAAGATCTGGCAGTATCTACAGTAGCATAGACTAAAGTGACTTCACACTACGCTTCACCATTGTGAAGCAGTTCAAGAGCAGCCATGTATTATCATCAGCAGCCAAAACAACACAAGACTGTTGCATGATAGATGCAGTACTGGCATGAGCAGTACACAGAAGTACAAAACTTGGTTGACAAGTGGTATTTTTTTTGTATAGAAAAGTGAGTATTTCTTTTTGGGAAGTATTCAAGTACACAGTACTGTGAAATGCATTTGTGCAGTTAAACAGGGGCATCCCACCTATCCATTTAAAGGCCCGGTTGACCTTATTGGGCTGGGATAGGGGAGCACTACATTGATTTGGATCCATAGTCTTGGAACTAACTGTGCCTCCTAGGTGTTATTTTCTGGATACCTAATGTTGCCTGTACCATTTTCTTGGAGTGTTGTGTAACCCCTGCTGCAGGTCGCACAACCTACATCCAGCAATAAGCGTGTATCCAGTACCTAGCAAGTGTTTTCTAATGATAGTGTAGAAGAGGCTGCAACCCAAGTTGATACCATAAAGTTCATGCACCCTCTGTTGTCAATGGATAGGAAGTACTGTACTGTACTATACTGCACTCTTTAGTCAGTCATATATTGCACAGTTGTTTTGGTGATATATCTTGGATGTCAAAGTGAACAATGAAGGGTGCTTGATTCCTGTCTGCATCTTTCTGTAGTTCATTTGTATTTCAGCTCCGTTTTTATTTTTAATGGGGAAAAAAGAAACAATAAACCACAATTTGGCATCTGCTTTTGGTTGGATGCAACTACAAGAACTCCTCAAGTTTAGAAGGGAGACAGGTCAGATTTTATGATGAATTATACTGTAAATGTTCATACTGTGGAAATCATTTCAAGTGATTAGCATGCAAATTATGTTTATTTTATAAGACATTTTAGTTTCCCAGCATCCTGCCATATTATACATTTTTATTCGTCAAGGGTGTACCTATTTTCACCTTTGAACCTTTACATTGTTGCTGGGTCAGATGCTGCTGTTGACTATGAGGCACACAGGAGATGGGGTCCTGAGATTCCTCAAAATCCCTTAATTGCAACTTTTTTTAAGGGGGAACCATCAGCTGGGCACTACATTTCTGACCCCATCACCCAGTCAAACACCAGATGTTTCCTCCCTCCCCCCTGGAGGAGTAGTACAGTCCTTGAGATGCTTGATCCTCTGGCCCCCTGACATTCCGGGCTCACAACTGAATGGCAATGCAAGCAAAGCTCTACCTCTGTGCTAGCAGGCTGGCCTCTTAGCTGTGACTTGGCTTCAGGAGTGTCATAGAGAGATGGACATCAGCCCTTCAGAATGCATCTGCCTTCAACCAGTCCACTGAGCAAGCAAAGTAAGATAGTGCAGCTCCTAAGGTCAAATGCTCAGTGTGACACCAAGACTTTAGGTTGGCTTCAGTGTTTTTCTTTAAATAGGATTTTAATCATCTCCATATTATCATCATCATCATCATTGTCATCCTTGAGTGCTTTGATGAATTTACAGACCCACACCCCTAGCTCAGGTCAATGCACTGTGCAATGTAGGGACCAGGAGCACAGGGAAAAGTCATTTAGATGGACTTGAGGCATTTTATTTTGATTTTTCTCTTAGCCCTTCCACCACCTGTTGGCACTTTCTCTGGCCAAATGGTCATGGTAGTAGGTGTGCAATTTCCCCTGTGGAGGTGACAAGCTCCTCAGCCAAACACATAGGTTGCTACAGCCAGGGACATCTGACTTGGTCAGTGAACTAATGCTGCTGGATGATTATGGAAGCCGGGCCTTATAAAACCTGGTTCACCTGTATGGTAGTGTGATGAACAACTGCTGGGCCATCTGACAGCCCCTGACTCCAAAATGTTTAACACTATAGGCCAAAAGCAAAGTCATTATCACTAACACAAGGTGGTCATAAAGGCTGGGGTATTCAGGTTTAGATCTTTGCAATCCATTGAATGAATATTAAGGATAAGTGAATACCTTGTTTTTAATACCACCTGAGTACTCATAACTTGCACCCCACATGCAAACCTCTCAACTGTCCCTGAATTTCAGGGATGTCCTTGATTTTGCCTCAGAATTGTACTCTAACTCTCTTAAAACTTGTGTTTCCATGACCAAACAGTGGGAGTTGTAAGCACAAAATAATGTCAACCATTAAAGTTACACACTTGTTCTTCCTTGGAAAATGCATTTTACACTAAGTTCCTTTATTCTGCTAGCTTCCTGAGTGGATACCATATATTTTGAAAATTTGTCCCTGATTTTTTTAAGCCTTGTCCTTGATTTATGAGACAGGAGGTTGAGAGGTATGCCCACATATTCTGCTTGGTGTTATTTCTAATTCATTATTTGTAGCTGAAAGGGGAAGATAAAAGTAAAACAAAACACTGTAAGCACTCCTGGAGTGGCCTAGACTTGTACCTGCCAACACAATTCCCAATCATCTCCACCATCCTTGCCCCAGCATCTTCTCTTCCTTGCATTGGTTATTTATGTAAATTACCAATTTCCTGCTTTGGTTTTAGGGGCTCACGCAATCAATTTTGAGAGCCGTCTCATGACTGTGATTTCAAAGGTCAGGTTATCACAGGCTGGGTCTCCCACATGACCCTAAGCCATGATTTTGAGGAGCCAATTATAGTCCAGTTATAAGCAAATAATATGGTCCCCCCTACTTAACCCACAGAATGCATTTCCTAAGCCGGATACGCAGTCATCAGATACAGTAGCAGGACACAAGCCTGGTGGGAGAGGAAGGAGCAGTTTTGTGTCAGTGATGTTCCGCATTAGGGTGTGTGTGAAACAGTGGGAGTCCGAGATCCATACACACAGAAACAGAGATGGCCAGTTTGCTCCTGATTCAAGGGGACCAAATTAGAAAATGTGAGCTGCAACATAGGAGGGATGCACACAGAGGATTAAACTATCTGATCTAGCTGTGTAAGTGGTAACTTGAAAAGTTAGCAGTTACACCACAGAGTGGTTTGGTGTCACAAAAATAGTGACTTTCTAAACAATGAACAAACATTTAATTGTTTGTTGTGGTCAGATGAAGGATGACAGTTTATTGGGAGCTGTCCCACTGTCAGGTTACCCAAATACAACCCACTCCTTTCGCACAGTTGCTTATTGAACTACCCATCCTCAAATCCAGAACTCCCTCCCTCAATACATTTGATCCTTCTGCAATACAACCACAGTGCCCATTGCAGATCCCATAATCATTAACCCCAAATTCCTGATGCAGATCTTGTTCTAGTCTGCTGACACTTGCCACTATGGTTAGATTAACAAGGGTAATCTAACCTCTGGAGTGTCTTGTTGCTTTACTAATACTGACATGTTTTTCATTTCTTATTTTAATTATTTTTTATTATAATTATTTAACTTCTTATTATTCTTTTATTTGAGAGTGTATGGTGGTCACCAGCAGTTAACCTAACCCTTTAAAACTTGAGTCATCAAACTTGAGTCATCCATTCAGAATCTTCCATTGCCAGGCATTGTGGTATAATTTGTATAAAAGAAATAAGCAATAAGTCACAGCAGGGTGGGTACTGATGAGCGACAATTCTTGCCCCTGGTGGGTGTTGGGCATGAAACACTACTGAGTGCCTTCAACCATTCAGAGCACAGTGACTCCCCAGAATGCCCACTCTGAATACATACTGTGCATCTAATTTGGGCTTTTTTTGAAAATCTAAGAGAAAAGCAGATTTTTTTAAGAATTAGTTTAAAAAGAGAAAATGTATTCACATTGCTATTGCATGTTTTTGTGCTTATCTTTTTAGAATAAAACTGAATTGAGATTCAAGTTCATGTTTTTTGGGGTTTGAAAAATATGAAATGCAGCCATTTGACCTTATTTATAAATGGGTGCTGCATAATGCAATATAACCAAAAATCAAGGAGTCGATATGTTACAAAAATAACGTCATATTTGAGATCCACAAACATAACATACAATAAATTTATAATGTAATTAACTATACATAGTTCTGTAAAACTCTCTGATTATAGTGTTTACATTTCTAAGATACAGGAGTTTGTTTACACAGCTGGGTATTGCTGTACAGTCATGTGACATCTCAGTCAGTCACAATCCTTAATTCGTAAGTCCATGTTTTAAATATTGCTTTACAAGAATGCAGCACAGATACACAACAAAATATCAGAACATCAGAACTATGAAGAAAGTTTGAAGCCCTTGGGCATTACACTAAAAACAAAAATCTGTGGGTAGACTACACAGATATGGAGTATAGTGAAGCTTTTCCAAAAACCCTAACCAGACTAGACCCTCTTTTCCATTCAGTCAAGTGTTGCCTGATTGTCCACTAAGTATTAATCATCACTCTTTTTGACCTCCCTCTTTATAGTCTTCAATAAGGGTATCCACCACTCCCACTGTGAACCCTTCATTGCCAAATTCTAACTTGCTGCCATTTCTACTTTCTCTACCAACCTGATCTTTCCACTACTTCTGCTACTTATACATCAACAGATGTCATGAGTTTGTTTCTCTTCTTTCTCCTGAGAGTTCTTGTGAGCAGACTACTCTGTCTTTTAAGCTACAATACCCTGTCTCTGGTCTAATCTCTCTTCTCCCTTTGATCTTCAATGTCAGTTTCAGCCAGTAATATCAATTCTGCTCTCAACTACTTTCTCACTAAATGTATAGCTATCTGGGATCTGCACACCCATCTCAGGAAAACCAGAGTAAGTGGTTCCCACCTCCACTGCATCTCAGCTAAATTACTGGCCTGCCTACTTGCTAGTGATCTGGCTTGAAAGTCTCACAAGTACTTTGGTTCACCTGCTGACCTTAATAGATACTGAGCATTTCAGAATGCTTGTTCAAGAGCCACTAGGACTGCCAAGGTAAAGAAATTTGCCTCTGCCTTCCAGAGCAACCTAGGTCACCCCACTAGGTTCTGGTAGGCCCTATTGTTTCTTTACGGTTCACTTGGCCCTCAACCATTTCAAAGGTAGGACCCCTGATTGGCTTGACCCCAAACTCCTTTATGTTTCTACCACTACCCTTGCTTTCCCAATCTCCTCCAGTCTCAACCTCTCCTTCTTCCTGACACCTGAAAACATGCCATGGTTATACCCCTTCTTAAAGGAGATAACTCCTCCTGCCCTGGCAAGTGACAACTACTGCCCCATCTCCCTGCTCCTCACCTGGCCTAAACTTCAAGAACACATTGTGTTATCTCAACTCTCTACCTTGCCTTACTTTTAACCTCATTCAATTCTGGTTTCCCATAAACACTTCTCCACCACCTCTTCTCTCCTTCAGCTTACTGACTCCATTCTCTTAGGCATGGATCAGGGCTTCATCTCTTCTGCCATCTTTGTCAACTTGGCCAAAGTTCAGTCACCTACCCCTCTCCTCCTTGTTAAGCTCAAGGAAGCATGGTTCTCTGCCTTATATCACCCCTTATCTATCGGCACTGGTGTCCCCAAGGTTCTGTCCTTATCCCTGTACTTTTTTCTGTTTTCCTCAATGACCTCTCCACTGCTTGCTCATCTGTGTCCATCCAGATGTATCCCAATGGCATGGTTCTCTTTGCCTGTGGATCCACCCCTCTGAACTGATGACAAGGCTTCAACTGGACTTTAACAATGTTCAGTACTAGTTCTTATTAAATCAGTTGTCCTTAAATGTCAGGAAAATGGTCTCTGTGCCCTTTGGTCCTAAGCAGAGTCTCTCCAGGCTTACCTCTCTTTTATCATTCCATACCATAGATGGGAACACTATTGATGATGTTTCTTCATTTCAGTTCCTTGGTGTCTGGCTTGACCAGCATCCTGACTTTTTGGGGCATGTGGATGCCATTCACAAAAAAATCCTCCCAAACTCAACCCAAAACTTGGCACTCTGTACAGGAATAAAGACTGTATCCCTCTTCCTGTCCACTGAGTTATTATCCTAAAATTGATTCTCTCCATTCTCAACTATGGTGACATAATCTACAGTGCTGCACCAAAGACCACCCTTACAAGACTGGACCATGCCCCTTTCACGCCTTCTGTCAGTTTGCTTTGGACTGTCTGTCATGCACTTACCATTGCTCCTTATACTCACCCCCTCTTCCTCCCCTCCCTTGAAGCTAGATGTCTCATTTGTTGTGCCTCCTTTATCTCAAAATTCTGGCTTGCCTTATGTCCTCCTTACCTTAGGTCTCTCCTCTCCCCTCCTTTGCCTTCCTCATACTCCCTTTGCAACTCTAGCTATCAATCTTTTTCTCTCCCCTCTAGGGAATTTCTCACTGGCCTAGCTGATTTCTCCTATCACATCCCTAAACTCTGGCACTGCTTCCCACTATTCATGCCATTCTGCATTGACTCAACACTCTCAATCCTCTCTGCTCTGTAACTTCAGCTCACACATCTGGAACTACACCAGTCCATGACCCACTCCTCTCCTCATTACCCTCTAACCCCTTTACCCCCCAGTCTTCACTTGTTTACCCACTTTTGTTTTTCTTCTTTACCTTCTGCATTTAATTCAATATTCACTTGTCCTTGGTGTGTATTTACTCTAACCTAATTGGGCGGGCCCTCCACCAACCTCCTGTACTTTTTATTATTGTTACTGCATAGTCCCAACTTATGTTTAATTTATTACATAATTTATTATTGATTATAGCAATTTATTGTTTTATTTTTTTAATTGTGTAATCATTATTTAATCTTCAACGTATTGCATAATTATACTGTTCTGTTTATTTTTTACCTCTACTTCCCTCATCCACCAAGATGTGTCTGAAAACTAGCTGATATTTAGCTCCATATGTCTTTCATGATGAAACTTTTGAAATAAATAAAATAAATAAATTTGTTTCTGGCAAGTAAGTAGAAAGGCCACTAATTGGAAAAAGCAACACTTAAATGCAATGAAAGCAAATGTAAATGTATAGGCAAAATAGTTTGAACTATTTTGTTTGAGCGTATGACTGCTATTTAAATGTGGTGGTATACTCCAACAAAATAAGCACATATTTAGAGCCACATTTAGGATATAAAAATGTTGCCCTTATCTCCATGGAGGACAGATTTTTTTTTTCAAAAGTTGCTGGCACACATGGATATGAGGGATGTGCTGTGTTCTGGTTGCCAGAAAAGTACCACCTTTGTGATTCTTGCTCTAGAAAGTCATACCTGGGGAAGGATAGTGACCAATCATGATGCAGCATTTCCCTTATCCATTTTATCAAAAAAGGATTAAGGCCACATTAAGTTCAGTTTAATCAATGTCGTCTCCACAAAAAATAGTGAAACATTAAGCATATAAATCATGCAAAATAAAAATGCTTAGAGACACTGCTATTCATGTGATATTGCACCATTACATCACATTTTTTCATGAAAATGATTTATTCAGTGTATGCAAAAAGGTGAGTGGCTCAAATGCAAAAGAAAAAGAGCATATTTAGGCTATCTTAATGCTCATTGCTTTTATGTTCCTAACATTTGCGTGTTGCCTGTGAGACCTGTTGGCACTTTCGGCCCTTCATGAAGTTGTGCCATCCTAAAATCTTTTTTTGATAAAATGAATAAAGGAAATGCTGCATCATGATTGGTCACTATCCTTCCCCAGGCATGACTTTCTAGAGCAAGAATCACGAAAGTGGTACTTTTCTGGCAACCAGACCACAGCACATCCCTCATATCCATGTCTGCCAGCAACTTTTGAAAAAAAAATCTGTCCTCCATGGCGATAAGGGCAACATATTTATATCCATTACTTGCAATAACACATAAAATACATTTTTTTACACTTTTTAATAATTTTATACACCAATGCCACAGCTAAGGAACATGAAAAGTATTTCTAAAAGTATTTCAGTCTATCATCTGACCTTTCCTTTTGTTTTCCTTTCTTTTTTCTTTTTGTCTTTGTTTTAGGCATCATATACAGAGCACCAACACAATCCCTTTACTTCCAAACTGATAAGGCATTGTCCCTGTAACTCCAGAGAAATGTCCTTGTGTTTTACTTTCAATGCAGATTGCATTATAGTGTATGGTGTAAAGTAGTTCTGAATGAATTTCCATGCTATGTGAAAAGTCATTCTGCTGCACTAGAGACATCTGTGCTGCAGCAGAATGACTTTTCATTCTACTGCAGTAGGGACGTGAGCAGACAACACTCCCAAGTTGTTCATCACTCACGCTAAAGAAGCAGTGATGAATCAAATGAAGAAATGCAGGATCTACTGGAAACCAGAAAAAAGGCAGTATTAACCAGATAAATTAAATACTGTACAGCAGGATCAACCTGGTATTTAAAAAAAAATACAACTCCCGGTTCTGAGAATGAAAGTCCTCTTGCTAAGCGAGAGGAAAAGCCACCAATATTTTGAACTTTAAAACCCTGCCCAAACCCAAAAGCCAACCAATTGAAATGCACCAGGTCTCCAACAACCATGCAGCATGCCCTAGTAACCAAGGGTAATGCTCAGTAGGAAACACTGAGTTGAGAAAAAAACACAATATTTTTATTTCAGTAGCCTACTCCACACACACTGCATGAAATAAGTAGGCCAGCACTCCAAATGCTTAGGACATAAGTTTTAATCCAAGAAACAACAGCAGCAATTGTGTGATGCCGGCATTACGAACAAATTCAAGACCCCACTATTACAAGTGAATTTAGAGTAATCCGTAGTGGTTCTAACATACATAATAAAACAATTCAAAGTCCACAGACTACTAGGCAAATGCCAGCCACAAGACCGTTAATGTTTCAACTTTGAAACTGAAGTCTTTATCAGAACATGTGACTATGACACCATAACTTGCTTATAAATACAGAAATTAAAGTGACAGTGCTAGATTATAAAGAATGTGTCAAAATAGTGCTTAATAAATGTATTAAATGCTATAATCACCTTACCTAGACAAAAACAGAATAAATAGAGAAGGTTAAAAAAGATACAACAAATATAATAAATAATATAAATGTCATACACAGCCCACATACCAATAGCTTAAAACATTTGGCAGCCAAAAGACAAACATTTAAAAATGTGTCCAAAGGTAGAATATATACAAATACATTATTAAGACAATTTTTATCAAGGCAATTTAAAAAAAAAATAATAATATAAAGCAGTTATTTATCATTATACAGCTCAAATGTTAGATGCAGATCAAATATATAGACCATGTGCTTCATTCTCAAGGTCATCCAGTCGGCATAGTAACCACTTGGTTGAGAATGGCCTTGCTGTGGATAGTGAGCCATACACTATCCTACATATTTCCCATGACAGCCAAATTACTCTGTTTTCCCATATAAGCAATGCAAATCTATAGGAACATACACCCTGTAGATATCTCAATTTTCCTGTAAAATACAACAGTCCCTGTAATCACCGCCTACATAGAGGAATTATGTTAAACACGGGGAAATTAAATAACTGAGCCTGGGGGAGTACGAGATTAGGAGAACATGAATCAAACTGTATCATCAAAGTACACTAACTATAGTATTTTGTTACAAAGAAGAGGAGCACAATAAAATGCTTATTTTAAAAAAATGATTTTTAATAATTTTGTTAAATTGGCTCTTTTACTGTATACTCAGACCCATTTTATAAGAAATAAGAAACAAATAACCATAGAATTTGATGGCAGACAAGGACCAATTGGCCCATCCAGTCTGTCCATTTCTTCCTACCCACACTATTACAATGGACTATACCCGATCTACAGCTCTTTCTCCTCCTTTCCATTACACTATGATTTCTTTGTGGTTATCCCATGCATTCTTGAACCCCACCACTATTTTTGCCCCTACCAACTCTGCTGAAAGTTGAGATGCAGCGAAATATAAATTTGCTGGTGAATTTGCTGTGAAGCACCTGAAATTCACTTCCGTGGTGCTCCACTAAGTTTTCCCCAGCTTCAGAAAATGCAAAATGGCATAGTTCCACCACTAAGTGTGGAGTTTTGCCAACAAAGGATGGAACTTCACCTGAATTTCCATGAAATTCCACACTTTGTGGTGGAATTCCACATTTTGCAGTGGAAAGTTTGTCATGAGGAATTAATGAAATTTCATGGAATTTGCGAATTAATCCATGGAGTGAAGTTTTCCAACTTCACACATCTGTGGCTGGAAGTCTGTTCCAGGAATCCAGCACTCTTTCTGTGAAGAAATACTTCCTCAAATCTCTCCTGAGTCTACCCCCTGCAGCTTCATAACATGTCCCCTTGTTCAAGCACCTTTTTTTCTGAAAAATACTCCCCTCCTGTACCTTGTTTACTCCCATGAGGTATTTAAATGTCTCTGTCATATCTCCCCCTTTTCCCTCCTCTCTTTCAGGGTGTACAAATAAAGGAGAAGGATGGTTCACTACAACAATGGACTGGGAGGGTGGGAGTGGGAGGGGAGGAAATGATGGATGGAATGATCAAGAGGAGTGAAGTACTAGATGGTATGAGGGCAATAAGGGTGGACAAGGCACCAGGTCCTGATGGCATCCACCCCAGGGTGCTGAGAGAGATGGCAAAGGTTTTGGCCGAGCTGCTGGCAGACCTGTTCAGCACCTCTCTGGGCATGGGGTGAGTGCCTCAGGACTGAAGGGTGGTCTATGTGGTGCTCATACACAAGAGTGGCCCTAGGGATAAACCAGAAAATTATTAGCCTCTCAGTCTCACTTCCATAGTGGGTAAACTTATGGAGACAATACCAAATGAGAGACTGGTGTCGTTCCTCGAAGGTAATGACCTCCCAGATGAGTGGCAGCATGGGTTAATCTTGGGGAGGTCTTGTCAGACCAATCTAACAGAATATTATGACTGTGTAACAAGAGAGCTAGATGTGGGTCATGCTGTAGATGTGCTGTACCTGAACTTCAGCAAGGCCTTCGATTCAGTGCCTGCCTCATGGGAGGCTGGGGAGAAGCTAACTGCTGCAGGGGTCAGGACAAAACTGACAAACTGGATAAGGAACTGGATGCAGGGAAGGCTGAAACAGGTGGTAGTGGTTGGGGGAGACCTCTCGACACTTAGACCAGTGATGAGCGGTGTGCTGCAGGGCTCAGTGCTGGGCTTGGTGCTGTTTGCTCTTAATCTCAGATACTGCACATGGACTTGGGAGCAAGGTTAGGCTGTTCACAGATGATACCAAAATGGGGGCAGTGGTGGATGAGAAGGATGGATGAAAACAACTACAAGAGGACCTAACCAAACTAGAGATATGGTCAGAAAAGTGGCAGCTGGGATTCAATGTGAAAAAGTTCAAGGTTATGCACTTCAGGGCAAAGAACCCTAGGAGGGACTATTGGTTGGGAGGGGTGAGACTGGGGATCACTGCAGAAGAGAAGGACCTAGGGGTGTTGGTAACAGGGAGTATGACCCACTCTGCCCAATGCAGGAAAGCAGCAGTGAAGGTGAACAGGATGCTGGGCTGTATTGCAAGGGGTTTCTCATCTAGGCATAAGGAGGTGATCCTGCCCCTCTACAGATCTTTGATCAGGCCGCACTTGGAGTACTGTGTGCAGTACTGGTGGCTGTATCTGAAAAGGGATATTAATTTACTGGAAGGTGTACAATGGAGGGCAATAAAAATGTTACAGGGGATGGAGAGCAAGGCCTATGAGGACAGGCTGAATGAGCTGAATATGTATACGCTAGGGGAGAAGAGTGATGGGGGAGTGTGACTGAAATGTTCAAGTATTTAAGGGGGATAAACAAAGCTAGCACTGCAGGGGGTTTAAACTGAGGAAGGGTAGGGACATGAGTTGGCACAGACTAAGTATGGAGGGAGGAAGATTAAGGAGGGAGACGAGGAGGCACTAATTCACGGAGATGGTGATGTCTAAATGGAATGCTGTACCAGGGGGTAGTATCATGTAAGACAGTAGGAAGTTTTAAGAGGGCATTGGAAAGAGCACAAAAGAGGGTCTGGGTGTAGGGGAGTGAGGCCATCATGGGAATGACAGATGAGGATGGGTTGGGGCAGCTGCAATCTAGTGTGCTAGCTGCACACTCAGGCAGACATTGATACAGTAGATGGGTGGTTTGTTGCAGCTCCTCTGCAATGTCACTTATAAGGACATGAAAGAGGACCAGTCCCAGTACTGATACTGAGGTACCCCACTAGTAACCCTCCCGTTCTTGGAGCGAACTTAGTTTACCACCACACTCTGTCTCCTATCCCCTAACTAATTTCTTATTCAGTATACTAGCTTTGGATCCACATCTAAGCTACCCAGTTTGCTTACTAGTCACTTATGTGGAAGGTTGTTGAATGCCTTACTGAAATCTGGGTAAACCTCATCTTGATCTGGTTTCCTGATCACTCAGTCAATTAAATCTACCGAATTTGTTTGACAGGACCTTCCCCTTGTGGAACCGTATTGCCTTGGGTCTTGTGACCCACTGGATTCAAGATATCCTACAATCCTTTCCTTTAACAGTGATTTCATAAACTTCTCCCAACTGATGTCAGGCTTACTGGCCAATAATTGCCAGCCTCCTTCCTGCTAACACTTTTGTGTAATGGGACTACATCCTTTCTGCTCCAGTCCACCAGAACCACTCCTTTTCCAGTGAGTTGTTAAATAGAACTATCAGAGTTGTAGCCAATACATCTCTGAGCTCCCTCAGTACTCTTGGATACACCCCATCTTGCCCCATTGCTTTCTCCACTTGTAGATTAGCAAGTGCCTTCAGGACTCTCTCCTCCAAAAAAGGGCTAGTGTCTGCCTTTCTCCCTCTAAAGCTTGTGTTATTTTTTTGTGAGTCCTCCCCTACTTCATCTGTGAACACTGAACAAAAGTTTTTCTTCAGAATATTTGCCATTTCCTGGTTTCCTTCTGAACAGCCCCCTTCCCTTTTTAAACTTACAGTCCCATCCCTGGTTTTCCTCTTTTTATTTACACATCTAAAAAATATCTTGTCCCCTTTCATTACCTCTTGGCTATTATTTCTAGTCTGCACCTCTGCATTTGTTACTGCTTTCACTGCTTCCCCCTGTTTCCACTGATATACATCCCTATCCTCCTCCCAATGAGTCTCCTTATACCTTCTGAATGCTACTCTTTTAGCTTATACCTTTTCAACCACCTCATTTGAGAATCATAGCAGTCTCCTTCTCCTCTTGCTTTGCTCACTTGTTTGCCTTTACTATGCTCCCTTTAATCTTCACCAACTGTTCCTCCACCCCACCCAGGTCACCCACTCCTGCTAGGTCATTCCTGAGGTATTCACCCATCTTTTTAAAATCTGCCCTGCTGATGTCCAGGACCCTCACCCTTGTGTGGTTCGATTCCGCAGCCATACTTATACTGAACCACTGGTCCCCAAATGGCTTCCTACTTTGATGTCTGCAACAATGTCCCTGTTAGTGAGTCCCAGGTCCAGTATTGCTCCATCATGAGTGGGTTCTCTGACTAGTTGCCTAAGGAATGCCATCTGCAGAGAGTTCAGGATGTCCCTGCCTATAACTGAAGCTTTTGCTGGGAGGCTTCAATCTACAGATGGCAGATTGAAGCCCCTCATTAGAAGCATCTCCACTTTTCTGCCCTTTTGCCAATGCCTTCTACCAGTACCTTATCCAATTCCTCCCTCTATGCTGGTGGTCTGCAGATCACTTCAGTGCAAATAGTGACTCTGTTCCCCAACTCCAGGGAGACCCACAGTACCTCTGCCTCCTCCTGTATTCCCTGCATCTAAGTGACTGTTATGCTTTCTCTCACATAAACGGTATGGCTATGTCCCATTCATTGTTTTGCAGTGCACCATGATTTGGTAATGGCCACAATATCCCGGTTGGCCTCTGCCATGATAGTCTCTATGTCCAGAATCTTATTTCCTAGACTTCTGTCACTTGCACACATGGCCCTCCAGATTATGATTCCACTCTGCTTGTTGCCCTCCCTTTTTTCCATTTTTCTCTCTCCCTCCTTCCGACCTCTCTCTTTAATGTTCCTGTTCCTTTCCCTGTTTAGCTCTACCACCCTGCTTTCTTTATTAATTAGCACCCTAGGGGATTACTATCCCCTTGGGTTCTCTTTACTCTCTACTTCAACCTGTGGGAGGAGTCCGTTTCTGACTCCATGATTCCTTCTGCTATCCCTTTGGCAAAATTCTTTCTGAGCTCCAAGAGCACCCACCCTACCTTTTGCTTATAATTTATTATTTATTTTATGATGTTTTGCCAGTAAAGACACACTAAGCCAAAGTTTGTTTCCATGTGTGTCCTGGGAACATGGAGAAGATAAGTAAATATTCATGGTCACACAGTCTGCAAGTGGTGGTTGTGAGATTCAAACCCGGTTCTCCAGGACTGCGTCTCTGTGCTCTCAACCACTATGATATACTGCCTTCCAAAACTCTGAGGTGTGTGTTATTGCCAGTATTATTGCTTATGTACATCATGGGTATCTGATATTGCTTGAGCATGTGAAACTTGAGTATCTGATATTGTCTGGTTATGTAAAACTTGGCTTTACAGATAATTCCCTTTTTGAATAACCCTTGTCCCAGCTACTTTTCAAATAAAGCAGTGGGTTTTATTGCAAAGGTTCTCAGTACTAACTCTCTTGTCAGAGAGCTCTTCTCATTTATACACCTGAAGAAAGTCTTATCCCATGTAACGACCCTACTGGCAATTATTTCTCTGCACCTTTGCTCCCCTCACTGTCTTGCCTTCTTACTGCTCCTTTTCTAATTATACTGCCATATCCTCCTCACTCTGCATTTTCTTATACTTCTTGAATGCAACTTTGTTTTTCTTTTACCAACCATGCTGCCTTCTTGATAATGGTCTCCTTTTCCTTCTGCTTTTGCTTACTAATTTCATGGACAGGTAGACTGTTGTTTTTCATACAGTATGTTATCCCTTATTCTTCTCCAATATGCCTTTACCCATTCCTGGCAGTCCTTCACCTCCCTTAGGCAGTTCCCATTTCATTAAAATCTACACTCTTAAAATCCAGAATCCTTATCATCACATGGCTTGCTTTTGCTCCCATCTTTATGTTAAACCACATAGTATGGTGACCACTGTTACCAAGGGGCCACCTGTTGTGATGTCTTGAATGCTGTCCCTGTTGTAAGCAACAGGTCCAGCACTTCCCCATCCCTAGTAGATTGTTTGACTAACTGCCTTAGCAAAACCCTTTGCAAGGAATGAAGAATGTCCTTCTGAACACAGTGTTAACCCAGTATGTGCATTTCCTAGTTATGGAATTAAGTACACCACAACTCCATTATAAACACTAAACCTAGATTAGCCCTCACAATGATGACTTTCAGACCTGGGATTTTGTTACCAAGGATCCTTGTATTAGTGTGCATGCTGTTTTCTCCTCTATATGACCTTTCTCCTTCCTCCCATTTCTACCTGTTTTGCTTTGACTTACCCTTTCCCTTTTTACTTTCACCGTAACTGATTCCCTTTAATCCTATGTCCACCTCTGACTGAGTTACACTCCCATTTTTTTTTCTTTCCTGTCCCTGCTCCTGTCTTTTTCGTGCACATGCTGTGGTGGAATTTTCTCCACAGTGGTCTTCCTTTCCTAACATTTTACTATCCACGTTACCATCTGGGAGAGGCAATTGTTGCCTACTTTGGCTACACCACCTCTGCTCATCTAATTTTAATGCTCATTATTGTAGCATTTAAAACTGCTTTTAAGGACTGTGAACTCCTTCCTAGAAAGATGCGGTCTCCAATGAAAATGGGCGGTTTTGCTCATTTGGATTTACAAGTATGAAAAATAAAAATAAAATGAAAATGAAAATGAAATGCAGGCCAATTATTCCACAGAGGCCCTTTTCTTCCCAGCTTGGTCTTCAGTCCCCAATATAACCCAAACCATATTCTACGCACAAAACTTCAACCATTAATTAAATGTCCTGGTGTGGATAATAAGGAAGAAAAAAGAGAAAAAGTTGTAGAAATACTAAATAATTCATAGCAGAGGAATGCTTGCATCTGACTAAACTAGAGCAGTATAAATATAAATCACAGTGTAAAAATGCAAGTGAAAAACTTGGGGGACTGATTCTAGAAGAATGGAACAAGTCACCACCAAAGGCAACTTTTGCCAGACTCAGTTGCGGTAATGACCCTGCACCCGATTCTAGAAGGGGCTGGGTCCCTACGGCTAAGTTCTGTGACTTGCAACATCTAGCTAGGTATACCAAACAGAGGGCATACCTGGCGAGTCTGTCGCAAGCCACAACCATTTTCCAGCAGGGCACCAATGCCCCCCATGCCCCGATCCCCCAGAAAGAGCGGACAAAGCCCCACAGGGCTAGAGAACCCCTCCACTGTAAGTGCCCCAAGAATCCCCCCACCTTGAATCCCATCCCACACCCCAAGTCAGCTGTATACTGTACAGTACGTACAGTAGGCATACCTTAATTCTCTGGTAGTCTAGTGGTCCCCTACCCGACAGTGCAAGACCCCCACTGCCCCATAGCCCTTACCCAATTGGTGACTGCCAAACACCCACCACTGCAGCCAGCACGCCAGATGAGCTCCCCAGGGAGCACGACTTACAGTAAGTGTCTTTGGGGAGCTCAGTCAACAGCTGGCTAGCTTGTGGTAAGTGGGTTTGACAGTTGCCAACTG
Source organism: Neoceratodus forsteri (assembly GCA_016271365.2). Taxonomy (NCBI): domain Eukaryota; kingdom Metazoa; phylum Chordata; order Ceratodontiformes; family Ceratodontidae; genus Neoceratodus; species Neoceratodus forsteri. The sequence goes on from CM057452.1 coordinate 1,357,553,149, forward strand.
GGTATGGGTCATGGAGGAGAGGGTGGTCTTACACTGTCAGGTGGGGGGCCATTACACTACCAGGAAATTATGGTATGCTTACTGTATGTGCCATACAGTATACAGCTGACCTGGGGTGCAGGTCGGGTTCAAGGTGGGGGGGATCTTTGAGCACTTACAGTGGGAAGGGTCCTCTAGCCCTATGGACTATTACAGTAGTTGGGGGTCCTCTAGCCATGTGGGGTTATTACAGTAGTTGGCTGTTCTTCTAGCACTGTGGGGCTGCCTAGTGGGGCAAGGATGGGGATGGCAGGTGGCACATACTGGTGGTTCAGGGCCGACAGCACACAACCCCAGTGGACACAAGTTACACCAGCTATTTGCTGGTATAACTTTACATTGATGGATGTCCACCAGGGGGTCTTCTTGAGTAGTGACATTGGGGACTTTGTTGCTTCCCTTCCAGAATAGAGAGCAACAGCTGCTGTAACCACCCTAGCACCATGCCACAGGGTTGTTAGGGCGTAATTGGTAGCATAAGTCCACATTGTCACAAGCAGCCTGCAACATGTTGCAGGCTGCTTTGCAGAATACTGAATGTCACAACACGTGGTGTAACTTGCTAATTGGACCATTTTTGGGGGTGCAAGTCAAGTTATGCCAGGTGAATCCTTTGAGAATTGGGCCCCTTATCTTTATTTTACTTACACATACTAGATCAAAATAAGCTGGGTATATAGCCAAGTGTCCCCCAAGTCAGATTTTATAGCAGACTGTAGGGACACTTCGCTATATGCCCAACTTGTTTTTATTTAGTATGTGTAAGTAAAATAAAGATCATTTTTTCACTTGCATTTTTGTCTTGCAGTGTATATTTTTATAGCTATGGTTTAGTGAGTGTGAGCCTTCCTTTCCTAGCAATAGTGTTTTGGGGGCTTTACACACAGCAGCATGCTGAGGTGACCCTTCCTTCTCTCATAGAAATATTAGATGGCAGCAACATCATAGTAAGAAAGGGAAAAGAAGGAAGAAAGCAAGGGGGTCTAGTTGTATATATGGTACACTGTTTGTCAAATACCATTCAAGCTATAAGCAGCTGCTCTTCATATTCTGTAGAGAGACAGACTGACAGACATATACATATACAGATAGGCCATGACATGGCCTGACTTAAGATACTATATGATCTTTACCCTTATAAGAAGGTGTTGGTCTGTTGATAACTCATGCGAAGTGAGGCCATGAGTGACATAGCAAAAGATCAACACCTCAAATAAAGATCAGAATGATATGTTAAGTCAGGCCATGTCATATTTGATTTATACAACCAGAGTCAGATTTTCAAAGATCCTGAAAGTTAGCTGTGGTGCAGGAAAAATTTGCACAAGTGGCTCTTCACTTATAGAGCAACTCTTTTTCCCCGCATGCAGCAGGTTTTCTAAAATGGAGCCATTTTATGTTAGGGTCAGCAATTTATGGCTGCCAGCAGCCATTTGTTAGAGCAGTCATGAGAAAATGATATGTCTGACTGGATCAGGCATAACCTTCTCCATGGCTGAAAACAGGACTATCTGCCAGTGCAGAATAGTAGAGTAACCAGCCTTAAAAAAAGTGTATGCAGCACTAATGTAAAATATTGTCTGGGAGTCTGGGGGCTGCCTAGGCCCCCAGAAATATTTTGTTTTTTCATGCATTCTCATGCATTTTGGGAGGAATCTGAAGCAGAATTAGCTACCCTGTTCCCCCTTCCCCATATCTAGTAAGTTGCACTATAGTTCTTTCTGCAGTCCCCACAGTTCAGTGAGCTGCCTAAACCACCCGCTTGTCAACTCTTTTCCTCCTGAGTCCCACCAATCACAACTATAACAACAGGTAGGGGAGTAGGCAGGAATTTTTTGGGAGGGTGCTTGGATATGATATTTATGAATAAGGACAAATTAAAGCTGGGGTTTGGGGGCTGCCAGGCCCCCAGAAGCTCTAGGGGTTTTAAATGCTCTGTGGTGAGTTTTAGGGTTTTTCTTGAAGAAAAAACACAGTTTTGTTACATCTTGCCTACTCCTAATTTCAAGAGAAATGTTTCCCCCCATGGACTCAGGGGTGTTGGAGTCAGCAGTTTAAATGATTGTGGACAACTGGCTGTCAAACAGTGCCATCAACCACCTACCCGTATGCATATTTTGTAATGTACTGTGAAATATTTCTACACTAAGGCTGGGGGTCACTCTAGGGGGTTTACATGCTCTTTGGTGAGTTTGGGGCTTTTCTTGGGGGGAAAAAACACTTTTGTTAGATCTTCCCTACCCCTAATTTCATGGAAAAATTGTCCACATGGAATCAAGGGTGTGACAGACTGGCTGACATTAGAGTCTGCAGCTTCAGTGGTTGTGCACCAACATAAAGGAGCACTGTTTTTATTTTTAAATGGCAATTTTGAAACTGTTTGCAGCTGTGGTAGAACAGCATTGTAGAACCTCTAGAGACTGCATGAGTCAATTTCATTTTGAAAGCAAAAGAACTCACAAAACACATTTTCACACAGTTCTATACATTAAAAAATACAGGATGAGCAACTACTGACAACCAGTGGGTTTTGCCACCTCAGAGTTCTCATTCCCATGGACCTCACGAGCTTTGCTCTCGAGGTCAGAGGGAATCCAAATCCCTGCGTGGCAGAACACACTGGTTCTAGACAAGTTGCCCTTCTAGTATTCTCAATATCTTCGTGACTTTGTTGTCTTTCAGTATTGTATACATGCACAGTTGATTAGATTCTAATCTTTCACCTCTTTTCTAGACTTAACAAGAAAGAGCCAACCCATACACAGGATGGAGCTCTCACCATTATTGGTCACGGTAGTCACTACAAAAACTGTCATTTAGCATGGAACATGTATGCCACAAAAACATCTGTAAAGAAATGCAACTTTTTTAAAACTTAAAAATCTCTTGGCCTTGGTGAATCTGTAGCATCATGTTTCCTGCGGTTTGAGAGTGATTGCATGATATCATGCAGCATCTTGTATTGATCTGGCACTGGAAAAATATTAACACATATTAAACAGGTAAAAAAAAAAAATTGAAGCTTTAGCCCAACTGAAACACCGCACCAGAGGCAGGGCTGTGCCAATGACAGTAAGAAAATATTATGTGGGGCCCTACCTCTCGAGTTCTCACCAATAAGTCAAAACACCCAGCAGCACATTTAAAATATTTGTATCATAGGTTCTTTTGCAGTAGCCCTGCTGAGCATTGGCAGTTTGTCCATGATGCCCGCTCCCTTCCTTGCTTGCACCTTGATCAAGGAAATGAGCAATGTAATTTGCACCTGCTCCTCCTGGTAATGCCAGTACCAAGATTAGAAGTTTTGAGTAATATGCCCTATTGCGTCGTTATTCTGTGCCCTCATCCTATGAGACTGGAGATGAAATATGCAGCAGTTTCCACTGCTGACAGATCCAATTTCAAATGGATTAGCAGTATATAAAAAAGTTTCAAGTTTGTCTGTAACAATAAAAGGTGTTTGTTCCTCTGAGGCAGTGGGCCCTCTTACAGTGTGGGACCTACTGCAACTGCATCTCTTACACCGCCCCGGTCACTGCCCTGACCACAGGTACAGAGAATTAAATACCACCCGAGACTGAGTCTCCTGCCTACAACCAGGGCAGGACCAAATACATACTTTTATGCTGCATTGTTGTGCAGCCTGCCTGCCTTACTGAACTCTGAATCTGAACTGAATTAATTTTTTTTACCTGACTGATAGTGGTCGACTTGACTGCCTTCAGGGTCAGAGCAGACAGACTACAACAACTCCAGACAGACTTCCCCAAGCTCATCATTCTAGTGTTTCTACGGTTCACCTTTCAGCTATAAGTGCTCCTTCTTTTCTTGGCTTGCTCTCAACACTCGCTCCCGAGACCCGACCGTGGCACTACGTCTGGCTCTTTCTCTCCTTAGTGCTTCCCTCCCATTATTTTAATTAAAAATATTTTCTTCTCAGTCGCGACACGCAGTGCTCTTCTCAGCTCCCATGTCCTGCAAACAGCAACACAGCACAAAACAGTTCTCTGAGTCCAGTTCTCCCAGTTCATCCACAACCTCTTCATTCTGTCCACGGCTGTGAGTCTGTGACTTGTGCAGGCAATGCGGCAGTGCGTGCTGTGCACCAGTGTGCATTAAAGGGCCAAGCCACCAAATTCCAGCCGCAAACTTGATTGGGTCTTGTCGAGAGAGGAGGAGCAGAGGCAGAGCACAGACAAATGGACAATTCTCTGCCTCCTCCTTGTCTCTGTGAACACCCCCCCCACCTACACCCCTGCAACCTCCATACACTAACCCCTGACCCAATCAAGGCTAAGGTCCAGCTGGCCTCCCAAAACTCAGGATTTTTAAAGGGCCAATTTGAATTTTTTTTTGTATCAAGCTAAAAAAACTCTACGCCCATGCATACAATAAGTATGCATGCTTACGCCACTGGTGCAGAGATACTTTCTGCACCTGCATACTGTGACACAGGACTTAGTCCCAGGGCTCTTTTCAGTATTTCAAAATCCAGCCCAGGTGTTTAGTTGCTTGTAGTAGAAATAATAAAAAGTTAAAAATGGAAAAAGGTACAAAACATAAACTATGCCCCTCTGTTCAATGATTCAGCATAACAGCAATTTATCAATGCAGTACCTAGTGTACAGTACTTACCTTAAAAATAAATGACATCAAACTGTATATGTGAGAATACATTTCTGAGCCTGCACAGAGACTAGCTTCATTTATCTTACCATGTTGGAAACACAGTAGCTTGGCTCACCAAGTCTGCCTAGATGGCCCCTGATTATTCTCTTTCTGCAAACCCTAAGGGGTCTCCAACAAACTTCCCTTCTCCTAGCTTATTTACTAAAGTTCCCTTATATTTATTCCATGTATATTTGAAACCCATACTGTTTTCACCTCCTCCACCTCCATTGACAGTCTGTTCCATGCATCGACAACTCTTTCAGTGATGTAATACTTCCTCATATCCCTCTTATAACCCCCCCGACTTCTTTGCATGTCCTCACGTACTGGTACTCTTTCATATAGTAGGAGACTCGTCTCCTGCATCCTATTGACCCCGTGAGGAGTTTGTATTTCTTTATCATGTCCTCTCTCGCTCTCTTCTCTTTCAGGGTGCAGATGTTGAGATCCCTCGGTCTCTCCTCTTAAGGTTTTTGGTGCAACCAATGAACCATTTTAGTTGACCTCCTCTAGACTGCTTCCACCCTGTCAATGTCCTTTTGGAGGTGTGGCCTCTAGAACTGGACACAATACTCCAGACAGGGTGTCACCAGTAAGTGATATAATGGCAACACCACCTCCCTGCTCCTACTAGAGATACGTTTCCCTATGCATCTCAGCATCCCACTACCTCTACCCACGGCCTTGTCACACTGCCCTGTCACTTGCAGTCATCAGATATGATAACCCAAGTTCTCTTTCCTGCCTAGTGACTGTTAGTGCCTCCTTCCCTCATGCTATACTCAGCTCCAGAATTCATATGCCCCAAAGGAATGATTTTGCACTTTTTGGCATGAACTCTCAACTGCCATGCTCTTGAAAAATCCTTGAGTTTCCCAACAACCCTAACAGTTTCATCACCCCTTCCTAAGTATTCATTCTCTTACAGATTTTGGTGTCATTTGCAAAAAGCCATACCTTCCCTTCCAGTTCCTCTGCAGTGTCACATATGAAGACATCGAAAATGATCAGCACCAGTACTGAAACCTGTGGCACCCAACTGGTTACTTTTCCATCATTAGATTGAGTTCCATTAACCACCACCCTCTCCTGCATATCCATTAACTAGATTCACTAGATTCTAAATCAACTCACCACTTTGGATTCCACCTCTATATTTGCAGTTCTTTATCTGTCTCCAGTGTGGTACAGTGTTAAATGCCTTGCTAAAATCCAGACAGGCAATGGCCACTACCCTCCCCTGATCTATTTCTCTGTTCAACCTGTTGAAAATATCAAGTAGATTAGTCTGGCATGATGCCCCCCCCCCCCCCATTAATCTATTCTGCATGTGATCTTGCAGCCTATTGGATTCAAGACACTCTGCTAGTCTTTCCATTAACAGGGTTTCCTTTAATTTCCCCACCACTGAGATGATAGTTACCAGCCTCTTCACTGCTGTCAACCTTATGTAGAGGGACCAAGTCTGCTCTTCTCCAGTCCTCCAGAACTATGCCTGTTTCCAGCGAGTTGTCGAATAAGATTGTCATTGGGACACCCAGCACCTCACTGACTTGTTTTAGTACCCTAGATTGTACGCCATCCACTTCCTTTGCCATGTCCACTTTCAACCTGCAAGTCCCTTCATGACTATTTTCTCTGAAAATGGATTTGTGTCCACCTCCCTCTTCTTTATTACTGCTGCTTCCAGGTGGTCCTTCCCCCCCACTGTGGAGGCTGAGAAGAAGCACCTGTTCAGAATGTTCACCTTTTCTTTGTCCTCTTATTTGCAGCCTCCCTCCTGCCACCCTCCTTATAGAAACATAGAAACATAGAAGTTGACAGCAGATAAGGACCGCAAGGCCCATCCAGTCTGCCCATTTCTTTTTCTACCTTATAAATGTGCCATTGGCCTTTGCTCTGTCAATGGCCTATCTATTCATACTCATCTGTATTGCTCCCTTATGCCTATCCCATGCCTGTTTGATGCCCTGCACTGTATTTATATCCACCACTTCTTGAGGTAGGCTGTTCCATGCATCCACCACCCACCCTTTCTGTGAAAAAGAACTTCCTCACATTCCCCCTTACTTGGCCTCCCTCTAATCTCATGCTAGTCCTCTTGTCCTGCTGTTTTTCTTTTATTGAAACATGTTAGACTCATTAACCTTGTTAATGCCCTTAAGGTATTTGAATGTTTTGATCATATCACCTCTCTCCCTCCTTTGCTCTAGGGTATACATATTGAGATCCGCTAATCTGTCCTCATATGTTTTCTGATGCAGCCCCTGCACCATGTTGCTTGCCCTTCTCTGGACTGCCTCAGTTTGGTTAATGTCCTTGTGAAGGTGTGGCCTCCAGTTCAGCATGCAGTACTCCAGATGGGGCCTAACCAGTGTCTTGTAAAGAGGGATTATTACCTCCTTCTTATGACTTGTGATACTCCTACTAATACATCCTAACATCCCCCTAGGCTTATCTACTGCTTTAATGGTCTGCTTGAATGATTTCTGGTCATCAGTGATGAAGATGTCCAAGTCCCTTTCTTCTCTTGTGACTGCCAGCAACTCCCCTCCCAGCCTATATGTGGTTTCAGGGTTTCTCTTCTCTATGTGCATGATCTTGCACTTCTTTGCATTAAACCCCAGTTGTGACTCTAAAGACCATTTTGCTAGTTTTTCCAGATCTCTTCTCATTCTGCCCACCCCACCTGGATCATCTACTCTGTTGCAGATCTTGATGTCATCTGCAAACAGACAAACCTTACCCTCCAGTCAATCTGCAATGTCACTGATAAAGATATTGAGGAGGACTGGCCCCAGGACTGATCCCTGAGGTACCCCACTTGTGACTTGCATCTCTTCTGACTGTATATCATTTACCACCACTCTCTATTTTCTGCCTGTCAACAAGTTTGCCTCCCAGTTGACCAACCTCTGACCCACCCCGAGCCTACCCAGTTTATTAATCAATCTTCTATGTGGAACAGTATTGAATGCTTTGCTGAAGTCAAGGTAGGCAACATCAACTGCTCCCCCTTGGTCCACCACTCTGGTTACCCAGCCAAAGAAATCTGTGGGACTAGTTTGACAGGACCTCCCTTTTGTAAACCCATGCTGTCCTGAATCCTGTGTTCCTATGGATTCCAGGTGTTGCACTATCTTTTCCTTAAGGAGTGTCTCCATAATCATGCCCACTACTAAGGTAAGACTGGCTGGTCTGTAGTTCCCTGACTCATCTCTGCTACCACTCTTGTGGAGCAGGATCACATGATCCCTTCTCCAGTCTTCTGGGACCTCTCCTGTGCTCAGAGACTCACATAGCAACATAGAAACATAGACTTTGATGGCAAATAAGGACCTCTTGGCCCACCCAGTCTGCCCATTTCCCAACCTATTGGATAAGCTGCAGATTCCAGTTAACCAACAGCTTACTTCCTGCAACCCCCCACTATAATTGCATTATGTCTGTCCCATGCATGTTTGAATTCCTCCACTGTTTTAGACCCCACAACCTCTCCAGGAAGGTGGTTCCATGCATCCACCACTCTCTCCGTGAAAAATAATTTCCTTACATTACCCCTGAGCCATCCCCCTCTAACTTTAAATTGTGCCCCCTTGTTCTTACACATCTCTTTTTCTGAAAGATGCTACCCTCCTGAACTTTGTTGATTCCCTTGAGGTACTTAAAAGTTTCTATCATGTCCCCCTGTCCCTCCTTTCATCAAGGGTGTACATATTAAGCTCTCTCAGTCTCTCTTCATATGGTTTCTGGTATAGACCCTGCACCATTTTAGCTGCCCTCCTCTGGACTGCCTCCATCCTGTCTATATCCTTGCGTAGATGAGGTCTCCAAAACTGCATGCAGTACTCCCGATGGGGTCTTACCAACTATCTGTACAGAGGGATAACCACTTCCCTTTTACTACTTGTGATGCCCCTTCCTATGCATCCCAGTATCCCCCTGGCTCTCCTTACTGACTTCTCACATTGCTTACCCACCTTTAGGTCATCTGATATGACTACACATATCTTTCCATTATTGTTGTTGTTAGTACCTCCCTGCCATTGTGTACTCTTCTCCTGGATTTTTATTTCCCAGGTGCATTACTTTGCACTTCTTTGTATTAAATCTAAGTTGCCATATGTCTGACCATTCCTCCAACCTTGCCAAGTCCCTTCTTATCCTTTCTACACCCCCTTGTGTGTCAACTCTGTTATAGATCTTTATGTCATCTGCAAAGAGGCATACCTTTCCTTCTAGACCCTCTGCAATGTCACCTATAAAGACGTTAAAGAGGACTGGACCCAGTACTGAGCCCTGAGGTACTCCACTTGTAACACCCCTTTCTTCAGAATGTGTTCCATTCACTATTACCTTCTGTGTTCTGTTGTGCAGCCAGTTTACTACCCAGGCTACCACCCTGGGACCCACTCCCAGGCTGGCTAACTTGATTATTAATTCATGGACTGTGTCAAATGCCTACAAAGTCTAGGTAGGCCATATCCACAGCTCCTCCCTGGTCTATTACTTTGGTCACCCAGTCAAAGAAATCGATTAGCTTCATCTGACATGACCTTCCCACTGTGAATCCATGCTGCTTTGGGTCCTGTGCTCCGAAGGCCTCTAGGTACTGAACAATTCTTTGTTTCAGAAGTGATTCCATCATTTTCCCCACCAATGAGGTCAAAGTAACAGGTCTGTAGTTTCCTGCTTCTGTCTTGCTCCCACTTTTGTGAAGGGGAATCACATCTGCCCTTCTCCAGTCCTCAGGTACCACCCCATCCTCCCATGATTTGTTAAAAAGTATGGTCAGTGGTGTCACTAGGTCCTCTCTTAGTTCTTTTAGGATTCTAGGGTGAATCCCTTCAGGCTACATTGCTTTGTCCACCTTGAGTTCTAGGAGTTCTTTCAGGACTCTTTCTTGTGTAAATGGACTGGCGTCAACCCCACTACCCAAAGCGCTTCTATTGTTTGGTTTAGATAACTCCTCCTCTTCATCTTTTGTGAATACTGAGCAAAAGTATTCATTCAGTATCTCTGCCTTTTCACTGTCTCCCTCTGCCCACCTCCCCTCTCCTTTATTAATCTTCACTATCCCTCCCTTAACCTTTCTATGCTCCCTAATGTACCTGTAAAAGTTTTTATCCCCCTTCTTAACTGAGTTGGCTGTCTTTTCTTTGGTTTGGGCCTTTGCTTTTCTGACTGCCTTCCCCACTTCTTTCTGCTTTAATTGATACAGTTCCCTGTCATGCTCCTTCTGTGCTTCCTTATACGTTTTGAATGCAGCCTTTTTCTCTTTAACCTTCCCTGCCATCTCTTTTGAGAACGATAGTATTTTTTTATTCTGCTTTGTTTTCTTTATTTGTTTCACACAAAGGCTTGTTGCCTCCCTGATGGTAGTTTTGATTTTTCTCCATTGTTCTTCCACCCCTCCTTTCTGGCCATTTGCTAATGCATTCCTCAGGTATTCACCCATTATGCCAAAGTCAGCCCTACTAAAGGCCAGTATCCTTGTCTTTGTATGGCTTGTCTCTATGGTTGTGTTTATTGTGAAGCACACTGTGCAGTGGTCACTTGTTCCCAGATGTCTACTGACAACTAAATTTGTGATCCTCTCTCCATTTGAGAGTACCAGGTCTAATATTGCCCCCTCTCAAGTGGGTTCCACCACTAGCTGTCTAAGGCATGCTCCCTGTAAGACATAGAGAATGACCCTGCTCTTGGATGTGGCTGAGTCCATGTCGTCCAGTTAACATCTGGCATATTCAGGTCCCCCATCAACAGTATCTCCCCTTTTTCAACCATTTTGAGAATGCCCTCTATAATTTTCTTGTCCATTTCCTTCCCTTTGAGACGGAGGTCTGTATGCAACCCCTGTGTGGATTGTGATGCCATTCCCTGTCTCCAAGGTGACCCAGAGTGCCTCTTGTCCTTCCCCTTTACTTTTTAGTTCTGTAGCTTTGATCCCTTCCCTTATGTAGAGAGCTACTCCACCTCCTCTTTTATACTCCCTGTCCCTTCTGTAGGTTGTGTACCCTGGTATGTTGACTTCCCAGTCATGGTTCTCTGTGTACAATGTTTCTGAGACTGCCACAAGATCCACGTGTTCCTCTACCATTAGGGCTACTAGCTTTGGAAGCTTGTTTCCAAGACTACAGGCATTGGTACTCATTTTCCTCCATTTAATGTTGGCTTTATCCTTTTTTACCCCATCCCTGTTCTTATTGCCCTTGTCTATTTTTCCATTTACCCTGTCCTACCCTCTGTCAAGCTCTGTACCTCAGTGTTTACCCTACTACCTGCCATGTTTTGTGGGGGGAGGCTTGAACTTTCCCATTTCCTATCAGCACCTCCCCCCTTATCTAGTTTAAAAGCTTGCCAAGGAAGCCTTTAAACCTGTCACCTAGGAGCTTATTTCCCTTCCTGGACAGATGCAGAAAATCATGCCAGTATAGACCATCATCTCTCCAGGTGTACCCCAAGTCCTCAATGTAGCCAAAGCCCTGCGCTCTGCACCAATTTTGCAACCATTCTTTAAACTGCATGGTGTGCAGTACCCTAGCCTTACCCCTACCATAGACTGGCAGCACCTCTGAGAAGGTTACCATGCTTGCTACCTGTCTGAGACCCCTCCCCAACTCCACAAATTCATCCTGCACTACACTGATTTCATGCCTAGCTAGGTCATTTGTCCTGAGGTGGACAATGATATCGAGTTCCCTCTCCTGTGATGCTGCTTCTGCAATCCTGAGGATTTGATTCCTGTCCCTGCAAGCCATGACACCAGACAGGGACCTTACTTCCCTTCCCTTTCCTCTCTCTTCCCCAGGTCTACACCCCTAACAACTGAGTCCCCTATCAGAAGCTATTTCTTTCCCCTGTGGTGTCCCTTGCCACTGTTTTGTGGGTCTCCCTTGTGGATGTCTCCAGCATTCTTCTTGGTCTCCACTGAGGGTGTCATCATAGAGGAACCTTGATTTTCCAGACCCAGACTGACATATGATTTGTATAAAGGTACAACTAGGGGGCTACGCCTCTGTTCCACCACCCTCACCCTCCTAGAACCTACTGTGGTCCATCTGCTCTTCACACATGGCAACCTCTGAGGCAGTGGTTGTGGAACTGGTGCTCTTTGGGTAGGGCAGGCCTCCTTAGTCCTTGCCAGTTCAGCTTGGAGGTGGGCAACCTCCTCCCTCAGAGCTGACAGTTGCCTGCAAATAGGGCAGCAATGCAGGTTCCAGAATGTCTCCCAGAAAACCGCTGCCCCACAACCAGTGCATTGCACCACTCTCCACATGTCCTTCTTCATTATAATATTCAATGAGTAATATATAAAATATGTATTTTTTTGCTTTGTTTTGTTTTTTTCAGTGTGTACTTCCTCTTTATGAGCTATGCTGGGTTATTAAGAATATGACAGTTCTGCCCCAAGACCTGTTGAGGAAGTGATGTCAGAACCTTGGCTATAAAGGAAATGCCACGCCTGGGGTGGTGGGTGAGGGAAGGGTGGGTGAGTAGGCCACAACCACTGGTGACTGTTAGAAACAATCAAATTCACCATTGCTCCACCACTCTGGTGAGTACTGCCCTTTATAGTAAGTCAACCAACACCACAATATACTAGACCACTGCTCCTACACAAACCACTCTACTGAGTCCAGGGATAAAAATGAACTCATTGCTCTGCCAGCGGGACACTTCTAAAATGTTGCACAAATATCCTTCCAAATCCTAGGTCTCAAGCACAGGAATCTAGCAACTTCAGTTGTATGTTAGCCCCTCTGGTTATAAAATTACTACACATTAATGGAATCCTGCAGTTCTCTTAATGCCAATAAGAAAAAATGAAACTTTCTGTAGAAAGTGTAGCTTACCTTCCTAACAAGTCCTCAATAATATTATGTCTTACCAAGTTCCCAGTTACTCAAATGTGTTCTAGTTTGTTCTCTGCAGTATAGTAAGTTTCTCAGCCTCCAACAGAAGCAGACAAGTCTTTTCTGACTGGCTTCTCACTGTGTAGTTTGCCTAAGACAGCTCAATGATAAAAGCCCCACCCAGAATCAATTGATTGACTAGTGGCAGATGTGATGCAAGCAGGCCTTTCAATGTAGATACTTTGCTATGTCTGATTCTAATACACAAATCCTTTTGTGAAATCAGGGATAAACTCACTGCTCAGCCAGCAGGACACTTCTAAAATGATGCACAAAATCCTTCCAAATCCTAGGTCTCAAGCACAGGAATCAAGCAACTTCAGTGTATTTCACTCCCTATGGTTATAAAATGACTACACTTTAATGAAATCCTGCAATTCTCTTCTTAATGCCAATGAGAAAAAATTAAATTTTCTGTAGAAAGCGTAGCTTACCTTCCTAACAAATCCCCAACAATATTATGTCTTACCAGGTCCCCAGTTCCACAAATGCATTCTAGTTTGTTCTCTGCAGTATAGCAAGTTTCTTAGCCTCCAACAGAAGCAGGCAAGTATTTTCTGACTAAACAGTTCTGATAATGGCTCTGCTGGTTCCACTCTTAGCTTCTTTAGTACCCTGGGATGTATGCCATCAGGTCCCATTGCCTTGTGTACCCTAAGCTTATCCATCCCTTGTAGGGACCTTTCTTTTGTGTAGGGACTAGTGCACACCTCCCACCCCTTGTGTCCATGGTGCTGCATTGTGGGTCCTGCCTTACCTTGTATCCAGGTGCTGAAGTCTCCCAAGTGTGGTTCTGGTAAACCACATCTTGCTAATGGCTACTATGTCCAGTTTAGCCTATGTCATTATTGCCAGCAGATCTGGGATCTCATTTCCCAGACTGTGAGCATTTGTGTACATGATTTTCCATTGGTCAGATTTCAGTGTGTTAGTTGTTGGGTAAGATCCGATGTTTCCCATGTGCATTGTATGGGAAGCTGGACCTTTTTCTTTACCTGGTGATGCAAATGAACTACAAACATGCTGAACTCCTGTTTGACCACTAGCTGAGGTTGGAGGGGAGTTCTTTCCATTCGATGTTCCAGGTGCTGCACCCCTCTCCCCATTTGCTAGTTTAAACAAAGGGGTGGAGAGACTGAAAAGGGATATAAGAAAAACAGAGGGATGGTCTAGGGGTTGGCAACTAAGTTTCAATGCCAAAAAGTGCTCTTTGGGCTACAGAACTCAAGGGCTGTGTATAAGATTGGAGACTGGCGCTTACAGTCACCAAGCAAGAAAAAGACCTAGGGGTTATCATATCTGATGATCTCAAGGTTGCTGAGCAGTGTAACAAAGTGGTGGATAGACTCTTAAGATGTTGTGGTAAATTGGGAGAGGGATTTCTAGCCAGAGGATGGAGATGGTGCTGCCATTGTGTCTGTCACTGGTGAGGTCCAACCTGGAGTTCTGTGTCCAATTCTGGAGCCTGCACCTCCACAAGGGCAGTGACAGGGTAGAGGCAGTAGAGAGGAGGGTAATGAAAATGGTGAAGGGATTGCATAAGAAGCCATATAAGGAAATGCTGCAGGAACTCAATGTATACACCCTGGAATAGAGTGGAGTGAGAAAGAATATGATTGAAACCTACATGTACCTCACAGGAGTGAACACGGTGCAAGTGGATGGTCTATTTCAGAGAAAGAAAGGCACTAAAATAAATATGCAGGGAAAAGGGGAAGACTAGATAGGTCTAAAGGTACTTTTCTGGCAACAAACTCTGTTTCTATGTTTCTGTATTGAACAGCAGTGTTCCCAGCACTGATTTCTGAAGGACACCACTAAGTATCCCTCTCCATACAAAGTACTGCCTATCTGCTGCAACTCTTTACTTTGAGGCTCCCTTGCTATGAAGACCTTGCTATTTGACCTTGTTGATCATTGCCTGCTGCTCGGGAGCCTAGCTGACAAGGGTTTATCCAAATTATCATTAGAATGGGTATAAAGCTATCTATCATGTAAGGAATTGAAAGTTCTTTATGAGGGATCAGCGTCAGAGAGTAGATTTTTAGAAAAGGGAGTACACCAAGTATTGGGACCCCTTTTTTCCATGTTTGTGGATATTATACCAAGCAAATTGGCTAGGACTAACAAAAGTTTATATGCAGATGATACAATATTATATAAAAGTTCAAATTCTTTAAGATGTAATAACTCAGGATTTGACTAGTGATTTTCAGAACTTGGAAACATGTTAGAATTAAAGTTATCTTTGAATATTTCAAAAACTAAGAGTATGATGTTTGGCTCTAAACAAAAACTGGATAAATTAGGGGAATTAGAAATTGTTGATAAAAATGGAGTCAATTTGGAGCAACTGCAATATTTTAAGTATTTGTGATTTTATCTGGATTCAAATTTAACTTTTTCATATCATATATTGAATTTGACAACATTTGTAAATCAAAAAGTAGGGGTGTTATTTTGGCTTCAAAACATGTTAACACTACAGGCAAGAAAACAAATAGCTCAAATTATATTAATTTCTTAATTGAATTATAATCCATTTTTGTTTACAGCTTTGTCTAAAGAAGTATTAAATAATCTTATAATGACATTTCACAGCATTTGGAGGTTTGTGTATAAGTTACCTTATAGTACTCATCACTGTACATTGTACCAGACAACCAAGTCTTAATTCCATTTATTCCCTTTATTGTGTAATAGATAATATAATGAGACAAAAGGATATGTCCCCTTTGCATCTATTGATATCCTTTAGGGAAGTTTCTAGGAACTTGAGATCAAATACCACCCCTAGCTTAGATTTGAAAATAACAAAAACAAAAATGGGTGCTCAAGCTTGTTCAGTTCAAGCCCCTAAATATTGAAACAATCTTCCAACTGAAATTAGATCTGGGATTAGCCATAATTCATTTAAAAAGAATTTGAAGTATCATCTGTTGAAGAGTATACAATGTCACTGCTATTTTTAAATGATTGTATTATTGCTGTATGCTTATTTGTATGTTATTATTGTCTATTGTTTGTGTTAAATGAATGTAAAAGCTATCTTGTTCATTTGATTTTACATCTAGTGACTGTACTACAGTCCTGGGTCGCATACGATAAAGGGCCTTGGCTCATATGTTTACCCGGTAAACAAAAGAAATAAAAAATAAATAAATTAATTAATTAATTAATAAAAAACCCTTCTATAATAAACTCCCTCTTGTAGTAAACACCTTTGATTGCTCTGATTATTCCCTAAATAGGCATATTAACAACTCACTACAGTGAACACCTCAGCTGGCTCCATAGGTGTCCACTATAGAGAGCTACCACTGTAGTTTGCAACTGTCCTTGTTTATGCATGATTCATGAAACACCTTGGCAGCCTAACCAGAATGGTTTGTGCCTCTTCAGGAATCTACATAGGAAAACTGCATCAACATACCACCAACAGCTTAATCTGGTTCAAGGTCAGTTGGCATTCGTCTGTATCTCCCCTTCCCTCCCCTGGTTCAAGCCTGAAAATAGGCAGGATTTGTCTAGTGCACTTACCCAGTTAACAAAAACTAAATAAATAAATAAATACAAATATAATAAAAGAAGAGGTGGAGCAACAATTGGGAAACATCAAAACTGCCATCCGAGAGGCAACAAGCCTTTGTGTAAAACAAATAAATAAATCAAAATGAAAGAAAAAGCCACTATGATTCTCAAAAGAGGTGGTGGGGAAGATTAGGGAGAAAAAGGCAACATTTAGGAAATATAAGGAAACACAGAAGAAGCAGGCCGGAGAACTGTACCAGTTAAGACAGAAGGAAGCAGGGAGGGAAGTCAGAATAGCAAGGGTCCAGACTGAGGAAAAGATAGCCAACTCAGTTAAAAAGGTAGATAAAACCTTTTATAGGTACATCAGACAGCATAGAAAGACAAAGGGAGGGATAGTGAGGCTGAATAGAATGGACGGTGGGTGGGCAAAGAGGGACAGTGAAAAAGCCAGGATACTGAATTAATACTTCTGCTCCATATTCACAAAAAAGGAGGGGGGGGGAGGTGCCTAATCCAATTAACAGAAGCACTCTGGATGGGGGGGTCAATCTAAGTCCTCTCACAGAAGAAACGGTTCTGAAAGAACTCCTAAAACTGAAGGTGGACAAAGCAATGGGGCCTGATGGAATTCACCCCAAAACTGTAAAATAATTAAGAGGTGAACTAGTGACACCACTGACTACCCTTTTTAACAAGTCATGGGAAGATGGTATAGTACCTGAGGACTGCAGGAAGGCGGATGTGATTCCCCTTTACAAAAGTGGGAGCAACACACAGGCAGAAAACTACAGACCTGTCAGTTTGACCTCTGTGATAGGGAAAGTGATGAAATCACTTCTTAAGGAAATAATTGTTGAGTACCTAAAGGCCAGTGGGGCACAGGACCCAATGCAGCATGGGTTCACAGCAAGAAGGTCATGTCAGATGAATCTAATTGATTTCTTTGACTGGGTCACCAAAGTAGTAGACCAGGGAGGGGCTGTGGACATGGCCTACCTAGACTTTAACAAGGTTTTTGACACAGTACCACATAAAATATTAATAATCAAATTAACCAGCCTGGGAGTGGGTCCCATGGTGGCAGTCTGGGTAAAACATTGGCTGAACAACAGGACACAGAAGGTAATTGTAAATGTAGTCCACTCTGAAGAAAGGGGGGTTACTAGTGGGGTACCGCAGGGTTCAGTACTGGATTCAGTCCTTTTTAATGTCTTTATAAATGACATAGCAGAGGAACTGGAAGGAAAAGTATGCCTCTTTGCAGATGACAAAAAGATTTGCAACAGGGTTGATGCAAAAGGAGGGGTGGAAAGAATGAGAAGGGACTTGGCAAGGTTGGAGGAATGGTCAGAAGTATGCCAGCTTGGATTCAATGCAAAGAAGTGCAAAATAATGCACCTGGGAAGCAAAAACCATGGGGAAGATTACACAATAGGGGGGAGGTAGTAACAACAACAAAAATGGATAGGGACCTGGGGGTAATCATATCAGATGACCATAAGGTTGGCAAGCAATGTGACAAGGCAGTAGGGAGGTCCGGGAGAATACTGGGATGTATAAGGAAAGGCATCACCAGCAGAAAACAGGAGGTTGTTATCCCTCTGTACAGACAGCTGGTGAGACCCCATCTGGAGTATTGTGTCCAGTTCTGAAGACCCTATCTCGTCAAGGACATAGACAGGATGGAGGCAGTCTAGAGGAGGGCAACTAAAATGGTGCAGGATCTGCAAGAGAAGCCATATGAGGAGAGACTAAAGGAGCTTACTGTGTATACCCTTGAGGAAAGGAGAGGGGGAATTGATAGAAACTTTTAAGTACCTCAGTGGAATCAACAAAGTCCAAGAGGGGTAGCATCTTTCAGAAAAAGAGATGTGCAAGGAAAAAAGGGGCACAATTTGAAGATAGAGGTGGGATGGCTCAGGGGCAATGTGAGGAAGTATTTTTTCACAGAGAGGGTGGTGGAGACATGGAACATCCTTTCTTAGGAGGTTGTGGGGTCTAAAACTGTGGGAGAATTCAAGAATGCAAGGGACAGACATAAGGCAATTCTTGTGGGGGTAGGAAGAAATAGGCTGCTGGTTAACTAGGATCTGCAGCTTTTCCTGTAGGTAGGGCAGACTAGGTGGGCCAAGCAGTCCTTATCTGTCATCAAAATCTATGTTTCTGTGAGACAAAATTTGAGTAAACAGAGTAAATATTATTCAACATATAGGAAATCAAAGTATAAGGCACTGTTTCAGAGTTAAAAAATGGGACTGTAACATTCAGTGTTAGGCAGGATAGAAATCCCTTGTCAGGAGAGCTTGGGCGGCAGCTAGACTTTAAGTTAGGAGAAGCCCATTGTCAAGGAAAGCAGGAGGAGGGGGGAGGGGCACATGTGTAGGGACAATATGTAGGAGTGGTCTAGTAGCAGTGACATGCACTAGAGGTATGGAGGTGGTCCCTCAGAGTGGTTTTAAAGTCACCTAACTTGTTCTCTGAGGAGATAGTACTGGAACGTGCACTCATCCAGAGGGGAACACTATAGCAGACGGATCTCTGACCCAGTGCAGCTCTGCAGTAGAGAATTATAAGGGAGGATTTACAGGAGCTACGAATGGCTTTCTCTGATGAAGCAGGTTACAGGAGGTTGGAAAGACTGGGGTGGGGACAGTCCATTAGTGATCTTTTTGGTAGAGGCATTTCTGATACCTGAGTCTCCCATCAAAGTCTAGCCAGTTTGTGAGACTATACAGAGAGCAGATATGAGTCCTTCTGTCACAACCCATGACAAGACGGCAGGCTTTACTTGATTCTGCAAAAGGAAGGGTTGTCTGCCACCCCATAAACCAGGATCCCATAGTTGATCAGGGACAGGATGGATGACGAGACAGCTAATCAAAGGGCATCCAGGAGGAGACAATGTTTGTGCCAGTAGAGAGAACCAATCCTGGCATTGACAGCAGTGCTAAGAAGGTTGATATGCTCATGGACATTGAGGGCAGACTCTAGGGAAACACTAAGCTACTTAAAGGTGTCAACCTGCTCTAGGGGTAACTGTTGGGAGTTGAGGATTTGCAGTGGGAAATCTTTGTTTGTTCTGGTCGTGTGCGAACATCATAACTTTTTTTTTTGTAGTTTAGTATTAACCAGTGATCAGCAAACCATGTTTCAGCCTCTTTGAAGATTTTCTGGAGAAACAACTGAAGCAGATTGGAGGCTATCCAGAGGAGGGCAACCAAAATGGTGCAGGCTCTGCACCGGAAGACATTTGAAGAAAGACTAAAGGAGCTTAAGGTGTATAGCCTTGAGGAAAGGAGGGAGAGGGGGGATGTGATAGAAACTTTCAAATACTTCAAGGGAATCAACAAAGTCCAAGATGGTAGCATTTTTCAGAAAAAGAGATGTGTAGGAACAAGGGTGCAAAATTTAAAAATAGAGGGGGGCAGCTCAGAGGTAATGTGAGGAATTATTTCTTCATAGAGAGGGTTGGAGATTCATGGAACAGCCTTCCTGAGGAGGTCATAGAGTCAAAAAAAGTGGGGGAATTCAAGAATGCATGGGATGGACATAAGGCAAATCGAGTGGAGGGTAGGAGGAAGTAGGCTTTTGGTTAACTAGGATCTGCAGCTTATCCATTAGGTAGGGAAATGGGCAGACTAGGTGGGTCAAGTGTTCCTTATCTGCCATCAAATTCTATGTTTCTATGCTTCTAAGTGGGGGTCAGGGTGGGTGGAAAAAAGCACTGCATCATTGGCATATAAGAGTAGTTTCCCAGAGCAGGCTTTAGGTAGGGTGTTCAGGAATAAACTAAAAAGTAGGGGCCCCAGAATGGAACCCTGGAGCACCCCAGACTTGATCAAGTGGCAGAAGGAGATGTCATTAATTCTGACTTGTAGGGACCTACCAGTTTAGGTAGTCAGCAAACCATTTAGTGGCATCCTGGGAGAATCTGAGTAAGAGAGAGCAGACAGGAGGAGGGAGAGGTTTACAGTGTCAAAAGCTTTTGACAAGTTCATGTAGACTTGACCAGCTAGACAGCCTCCATCAAGGGCAGTGTGGATGGAACTTGTGAATTCTAGAAGTGCCGAGTTGGTGCTGTGCCCTTTATGAAAGCTATGTTACTCCTGGCAGAGAAGGTCATATTTAATGAAGTGGTCAGTGAATTGGTCAGAGATGATCAAATCTTTTCCACTGCATCTTAAAGTGGCATAGCAGCAAAGCTGCCCCCACTTTTTATAACATTAACAGAGGGTTCCATGAGATAACGGCGATCGAGGAACAGTGATCGTCATTTAGGCGAGTGTACATCAGCAAAAATAAATTACAGCTATGTACACTTGCAGTGAAGAGAAAATCAGTAACTGGTTTTTTGTCATGTATGGGGCTGTGCCCTCCCCCCCCGCACCTCGCTTTTAAAGGATTCTCAACTCCATGGGGTGCATGTCGGGGGGGGGTTAAACTTGGAAAGAAAAAACCTGGATCCAACACAGAAGCATAGTTGCACCCAGAACTGAACCCAGCAACCTCCTGACCCCAGCCTGCCACCTATCCACAATGCCACACAGCCAGTTTCACAGCCCACCACTGCACTACACCCCATATACCCTCACTCCCCTTTCACCCATCGCATGACGTGATCCCCCCTTGCATATATACATAGTGACATCCTGTCACTATATTCACTTACCCTCTCATCCTGTCATTATCCTGCCAGGTAGCCTTGTGCACAGGCGCCATGATTGAGTCACCCATTTTTAAAGCACTCAAACACAGTCGCCCTGTATATGGGATACCTTAACAAAGCCAGTTGTCTTCCACTTTCATTTGCTGGTAAACATTTTCATCTCTAACAAACTTTAGGCATTTTTAAATGTTTTAAATTATTTTTTCCCTCAAGAAAAATGTCTGGGCCCCCAAGATGCAGGAGCACAGTTTGTACCTAGCTAAGGCTGGCCCTGCATACAGATTACATATTTTCACAAATTCATCTTTGAAACAGAGTCAGGTTTCATTTACCATAGGAGTTAGGGCCATCCTGTCCCAGTTCGCCTTTTCTAGACCTTGCATGAAATTTATGCAATCAAAATGCTTAAACATACTTTTGTACTCCCGATTTCCTAGTTGAACACTTTTTTCTTTAGATCTCATGCATAACACACCTTGGTGGTCACTAAAAGTATCCATCAGTACCCCACTGATCTTAGACTTATCTCTTTTGGAAGTGAAAATTAAATCCAAAGTGAAGGATGCCTTTCTCTGTTTGTATTAATTGTAGTCTACCCCAAAAGTAATTGGCTCAATCCTAAGCTTGTGGCCAAATCAAACAACTCATGTTCTGTAGTAATGATTTCCCAATTTGCATTAAAATCTCCTATTAACATTATTTCATGTGTTAGTTTGTACTTCATTAAATAATCATGCAAGATTTCAAAATGAGATACTTTAACCTTTGGTGGTCTGTAAATTCCCATAAGGAATATAGACTGGGAAAAGGGAAGGCTCAACTCCACCAGTAGGGCTTCTAATCTTTGTAAATCAGCATCTCATGGCACACTATTAATCACCAGTTCTTGTTTGGCATAGATCACTACACCTCCACATCTTTTTTATGGTATTGTCCATGAGTTTGATAGCCATCTACTTCAACATAGGCAGATGAAACCCTTGCATTTAACCACGTCTTTGCCAAAACAATAATGTCTGATTGATTTTCTTTATTTACTTCATGTATGTACTGGTTTGTCTATACAGGATCACTCCACCTGAAGAAGTGATTAACTATGAGAATACTTCAGAATAACAAACAGATAATCCTCCTCTGTGCGGCATAGCCTCTGTTGCCATTTTTAAATCATGGATGGAAATGGAAAAAGTAACGTGTGACCCACTGGAAACTGAACCTATACCACTGGCAATACTGTTCCAGTGCTTAGACAGTAAGCTATGGGCTCACATGGCTAGTTGGCCTGACATGCTTTCCCTTTGAATACACATTCCTTTCTCTAGTGTTGTGAAACCTGGAACTAGGAATATGTCAGAATAAAAAACAAATACTCCTCCTCTGTGCAGCATAGCCTCTGCTTGGCATTTTTACATCATGGATGGAAATGAGACAGGAAAAGTGTGACCCACTAGGAATTGAACCCAGATACCTGCCAATATGGCTCCAGTGTTCTAGCCATTAAGCTATTTCCTCACACGACTAAAAGGCCTGATAGGCTATCAGAATACTGTCATTATCATATTAGTGCCAGTGGCTCTGTACCTGTTACAGACACTGCAGTGCAGCAAAAGGTAGGGGGCTGCACTTATGAAGGATCATTCTTAAGGTGAAATGTTTTTGTTTATTAATTTATTTAATAACTGATAACCAGGAGAGGCACTCTGAGCCAAAGCTAATTTCTGGCGTGACCTGGGGAAATAGGGAAGGGGAAAAGCACAATTACAAACAAAATACAACCAGTCAGGTAATGTAGTTATAATGAGAGTGACATAAAGAGCATAAGTTGAGTGCATAGTATCTGAATGAAGCAAAGGTGACATGGTGAAGAAAGTAGGAGTTAAAACAGTTTCATAATCTTCAACAAAGTTGCCAGAACTATGAGACTTGGGGGCAGGAAGAGCTAACAGTGGTCAAATGTCAGGCAGGGGGGTTGGCTGGTGGGGGGAGGCTGCTTTTGCCCATCTCTGGTCAGAGTGCAGGTGGAACCTAAAGATCCTATGGCACTTATCAAAACAAAGTAGGGGTATTTTTACTAAAAATAAATAATAATACTTAAATGTATTTATACAGCACAATTCAACATATATCAAAGTGCTGTAGAGAGACTGAAACACAAATAACATTAAATACTATAAAATAAATAAAATGCAAAAATACAGCTTCAACAATCCCCAAAAGCACTGCTAAATAAGTATGTTTTTTTTTTATCTTACTTCTGTTTTTCCTCCTTCGGCAGAGTGGCCCCATGATCTCTGGCCCTGCACCCCAGGACCCGGTTGTGCATGCGGTCACATGAATCCACTCCCTTAGTGGGCCGACCTTTATCGCTCTTGCACCCACTGGGTATGAGCCCCTCTCAGGTCTCTCCGGGGGCACAAGGCACAGCCATCAGCCGCTAAGATCACCCTCAGCATTTTCCACTCTCTTCTCCCTATGTAAAGCCGGACATTCAATGACGTCCTGAGCACATAGTGCTGACGCCCACTGCGTTCTCCCCCTACTTTGGCATGCCACTGTAGTGCGGCCGGCCTCTGCCAGTCACCACTGTAGGGCAGTGCAAGCCCCACTACCCACCACAGAGAGAGGAGAGCAGCCATCAGATGCTTAATTCTCCCTCTCCCCTGTCAGCCCCTGGTGGCCCGAGTCCATTTCTGAACCTTGGTCACTGGCGTGGTGCAAGGTGTGACATCCAGCACCTCAACCCTCAGCACCATCGGGTCAATAAGTATGTTTTTAAAGCTGTCTTGAAGCTCTCCATGGTCAGGCACTCTCTAAACCGGCGAGGTGGAGAATTCCACAGGATCGGCCTGCATACATAGATGCTCTCATCAAATATCAATAAAAGATACAAATAAATCATTGCTCACAAAAGCCACACAAAATAAGCATATTTACAAAAAGAAACGGAAACGGAAAGCTATTAGAGCATAGTACAAACTAAATATTAAGCATCTCTGTGAATATTAGCAAATATGTTTTAAAGGTCATCCATCACTCTTGCCTCTGCCCCCTTTTAACTTAACCAATTGACATTGGTTCCCATATTCTAGATACTTCTTCTTTGAAACCATTCAATGTCCCCATTCTTCAATCAGATGACATTCTCATTCAACAAAATTTAACAAGCCAGCCACAGAAATGCATTTTTCACTGAAAGATATAGTAACATCTTACTAGTCAAATGTTCCACTTGAAGCATGCAAAAACCAGGAATAGTGCACTTTCTGATCACTTATACTAAGTGGAATCTAGCCATATTATGAGCATTTTATATTTAACATTCTGGAATTCCAGAGTACCCCATTCCTGGGCAGCAAATGTCCAGAGCCCTATAATATGTGAGCAAGTGTAAAAAAGATCTTTCACAAATTTGTTTCCAGTAAAATACATTGGGGTCTAATACAAACCCTCACCTCCCAGCTTTTATGTTTGGCAATCCCTTTAACTTGTAGTCTGCCATGGATACTTAACCAGACAACATTGCATATTTTCTTCTGAATCCTGTTATTACATAATGACTGTGTCACCACTTTTTCTTCCACTCTATTCATGAGTTCAAAAACTAGTGATATTAAGAACTGTCAGACACCACCTATTCACCTGGTACTCCTGGCAGTGAACTTGTTACTTTCCTCCACCTGAAAAACTCCCTCCCCAGTAACTGTAAGTGGATAATCCTTGGTGACTTCAACATCAACTAGGGTACCAGTCTAGCCAACAAGGAGAGGGAGGTCCTCACCAGCCTTGGTCTGCACAAAATCATTACCATGCCTGCCCTCTTTAACTATAGAGCCTGCCATTAATCCCTAATTGACCGGATCATTTTCATTAACCCCTCCAGGCACTTGAATCTGGGAACCTCGCAGATTTCCTGAGTGACCATTGCACCAGTTTACGCTACTTATCTGCTAAGGGTCTCAGAACTGAGCCCAAAATCATATACACCAGACAGCTTCAGAAACTTATCAAAAAATTCATGAATACTGTCCTCACTACAGGCTGGTCCTTCACCTAGCACATTGATAACATTGATGCCACCCTGGACCCTTCAATCAGACTTTCTTGAATATTTTTGACTCCCTCAGCCCTCTGAAAAGATCAGTCTCAGAGGACAACACAATGAATGGGTCAAATCCAACCTTTTAAAATTAATGAGGCTAAGAGAGAAGGCCTGGGCAAACTTCAGAAAATCCAAAACTCCCAGTCTTCTCCAGCATATCAAATCCCTCCACAATAAGTGCAAATCTGCAGTGTGTACTGTCAGAATCAACTATTTCAGAAATAATTCCATGAGAGGGGTAACTCCATACCCCTTTGGGGGACACTCAACAAATTACTCAGCCACAATAAAAATAACAAGCATATTGCCCTCACAGTTGAGTTTAGGCTAATTCATAATCTTCCATTGGTAGCCAATCATTTCAACACCTTTTTGAGTAATTTTGACAAATATAAACCATGTCCCACACCCCATATCCCTCAAATCTCATAAATAATTCCCCTCATTCCTCAGAAATGCCATCCTCCACCTCCAAGTTTTACTTTCATTCCATGACACCACTAGACACAACCGATACCTTAGGAAAACTGATCCCAGACAGAGCATTGGCCCCGATAGTTTGGACTACTGTATCCATAAGTTGGTCAGTATCCCAGTCATTACCCCTCTCACCAACATCTTCAACTACTCCCTATCCACCGGGGTCTTTCCAAGCATTTGCAAAAATATCATTATTAGACATCTCCACAAACCTGGCTCTAAAAATGACACCTGCAACTTCAGACCCATCTCTCTCCTTGCACTACTCTTCAATATTATTGAGAAAATTGTCCTCAACCAGACCATTAACTTCCTTAACAAATATAACATAATATTCAGTTCCCAGAATGGTTTTAGGGCCCACCACAACACAGAAAATGCCTTGGTCAGCTTTACCCATGATATTTACCAAGCAATTAATGATGATCTCTATACAGGCACTGTCTTTGTAAACATCACCAAAGCATTTGGCTAGGTTGATCATAGCATTCTCCTCAAAACCCTTGACCAACTGAATTTCTCTGATAATGTCATCAACTGGGCCCACAACTACCTTCATCATTGGAAACACAGAGCTCTGATTAAGAAAACCTATCTGATGTCTGCCAAATCAAATACAGTGTCCCTCAAGGCTCTATTCTGGGCCCCCAGCTGTTCTTCCTTTTTGTTATTTCACTTCCCGTCATATGAATCTCCACCTAACTCATATTTTATGCTGATGATGCAACCCTCTACTTCTGTGACAGAAACCCCACTGCTCTTCACAGCAAACTCTTTTCTGACTTCAGCAGACTGCACTCCTGGTTCACCAAATATGGCTTTCTCCTCAATGACAAAAAGAATAAAATAATCCATGGTCTTCTCAGGTATCAGGAAAAACACCAATTTTGATTTTACACTTGCAAATAATGATGGCAACTTGATTGAGTTTTTGCATTTAAATATCTTGGGATCCTCCTTGACAGTCACCTTACGTTTGATACCCATATACATCTTCTTATCAAAAACGTTCTCCAAAGACTCAGAATACTGTATTGTATTAAACAATTCCTCAACCCCAGATTCCAGGGACTGATTCAACAGCCATTTCCTACCCCACCCTTGACTATAGTTCCTTAGCTTATTTCCCACCCCCCTCAAAAATATGGACATACAGAGGTCCACCTATCACAGCATCCTCTGGTTTATTTCTGGTCTTCCCAGGATGACCCATCGCTGCACTCTTTACAAAGCAGTTAATTGTCTCCCTTTTGAGGACAGATTCAATAGCAAGATCTGTACCTTCCATTTCAAATCATTTAAGGGTCTACTCCCTGGCAGTACTGCCTCCCTTTTTCCCAAGTTTCTCGCTCTCACACTCACAGGCAATCCTCCATCAGCTACTTTGCAACTTCACTATACCACACCTTCCATGGTCAGTGCTCATTGGTATACAGGGGCACCAAACTCTTTAACACTATGCCTCAATCCTTCACTTAGTGCCCATCTGTTGCTCTCTTTAAAAACACTCTAACAAACTTCCTCCTTAACAATTCTGCATGCAACTGCCCCTGACATATTCCTCTCCCTCTTACTCTCCCATATTCACTCTGACTTTCTGAATTAAAATTGGGATGTTACAACTGTCTCTAAATTATAATGTACATATCCCTCTGTTTGTACAAAATGCATTTGTAATTTTTTTAAACTCTTGCTATTACTTACTGTAAATTATGTTTATACCGTTTTCAATTTGTACCTACTCCTCTGCTTTTGTACATAATTGTTTGTAAATTCTTGTATTCTTACCTCTGTTTAGTGTACACAACTCTCTAATATTTTTTATATATTCTGTTATTATTTATTTTCTACACTGGCACTTGTAAAAATGGGCAATCTTTTGCTCATGTGTTTCCAAAATAACAATGAAATGAAAACTGATTCATGCATTCTCCTGCCAGGTTTCTCCATTACATGTACAACACTTATATGCCACTGTTTAATTTTCACAAAGCAATCTTGAATATATACCCACCCCAGTTTTCTTCTTCCTTTCACCACTTTCTGCTTCTCGTTTTCTCCAGGGATGAGTGTAACAGGTGCCCTGTTATAAATAGTATCCCCTACTTGTGGATCATTAAATAAAATGTAAATATATGTATCTCCTTCAAAAAAATTTATTTTCACACTGTCCTGTCATAGGTTCATGGGTAAATACAAAATCAAAGACAAGCACATTCTGACTTCACCACCCCTAGCCTGGGTGGTAATAATATTTAGAATCACCCATATAAATACCCAGATTACTTTTAAACAATTCAAGGTTTACACTATCTACTACCTCCCGTGGGAGGGAATTCCACAAGCAAACAATTCGCTGTGTTACATAATTTTTTCTCTTTACAGTTTTGGCAATATACATCCTTATTTTCATATTATGAGATCTAGTAATGTTTAAAGAGTGACCCTATTCTAAACATAGAGTTTCAAATAAGGCCTCATCTCTAGTTGCGCAATAAACTAAACATAGGTAACCCTAGTTGAACGATATTCCAAGGAATAACGATTTAGATTTCTAAGTCTATCTTCATAGGAAGCATTTTTAAATTCTTTATCTTTTTTGTAAATCTTCTTTGTACTTTCTATTTCATGTTCTCATCTTTTATTAGAGTTGGTGTACAAAAAGAGGAACAATAATCACATTTACATCTTATTAAACTTCTATACAATGGAATGAGCACTTCAGCTTCTCTGCTTTTTAAATTTTTTAAAATACAGTTTATTAACTGATGACACTTTTTGACTGTAAGATTGTTTTGCTCAGGAAATGTTAAATCCTTGCTGATAAGAATACCCAAATCTTTTCCGACAAGACCTTAATTAGTGGTATATTATTTATCTCATAATTAGTTATGGGGTTGTTTTTACCAAAGTGCATAAGTTTACATTTTGATATATTAAGAGTCAATTTATTATTACTAGCATAACAGATATATTATTTAGATTAGATTGTAAATTCTGTACCAAAGTAATGTTATTAACAATGCTAACAAATTTTGCATCATCGGCATATTCGTTAAGCCAAACACCATCTGAGGTTGTCATACTTGAAATTAGAATATTAAACAAAACTAGGCCCAGCACAGAACCCTGCAGCACTCCACTAGTAATATCACTCCATGAAGAGTTATATCTGTAAATACTAACTTGCTGCTTCCTTGCAGTTAGCCAAGATATAATCCACTTAATAATATTTTTATGAAACTGTAATTTTACCAAACAATCTATTAACATTTTATGTGGTATGGTGTCAAATGCCTTTTCATAATCTAAAAATATCACATCCACAGGAAGGCCTAAATCCAAAGCCACACTAACTGGTTCAAATAAATTTATTAAATTACCTTGACATGATCTACCCACTATGAAACCATATTGTGATATTTTACAATGACCATTTTTCATTATATGCATATTAATTTTATGTGAAAGAAATTTTTCCATTATTTTCCCTATACTAGAAGTCAAGCTTCTTGGTCTATATTGCATCATCGGCATATTCGTTAAGCCAAACACCATCTGAGGTTGTCATACTTGAAATTAGAATATTAAACAAAACTGGGCCCAGCACAGAACCCTGCAGCACTCCACTAGTAATATCACTCCATGAAGAGTTATATCTGTAAATACTAACTTGCTGCTTCCTTGCAGTTAGCCAAGATATAATCCACTTAATAATATTTTTATGAAACTGTAATTTTACCAAACAATCTATTAACATTTTATGTGGTATGGTGTCAAATGCCTTTTCTTAATCTAAAAATATCACATCCACAGGAAGGCCTAAATCCAAAGCCACACTAACTGGTTCAAATAAATTTATTAAATTACCTTGACATGATCTACCCACTATGAAACCATATTGTGATATGTTACAATGACCATTTTTCATTATATGCATATTAATTTTATGTGAAAGAAGTTTTTCCATTATTTTCCCTATACTAGAAGTCAAGCTTCTTGGTCTATATTGTTTAATATTCTGTTTTGAACCATTTTTATGAATAGGGATTACCCGAACTTGTTTGCATTCTTTTGGAACTATACCTTGTGATATAGATTTATTAAACAGAAATGTTAAAACATCAACTAATTCATATGTAATTGCTTTCAGAAAAACAAAAGGAATATTATCTATTCCTGCTGAAGTATAGGATTTAAAAGACATCAAGGCAGAAAAAGGTTCAGCAGACATAAATATCATACTTATTCTCTCACTATTCTTGTTTCTTCCTTGGCAGAGTGGCCAACCTGACAAGATATTCTCCTATCCTTCACTCTTGCTTATCTGGTGTTAAAATAAAGGATACACAGGTCCTTCAAACATATTGTCTAGCTGAAGTGAATATCCAGCCTTTAAAAACAAAACACTCCTGTTCTTGTTTCCCCTAAAGATTGTACTGGTGCCCTGAAATACAATCAAAACATATCCCTGGTAAAATAAAAGAAACCCCACAGATTCAGGGATTTAGCGAGTGGTAGTGGCGGCAATGTGTGTGCACTATCGCACCATCGCAGGCTAGCACCATTAGAAATTAAACATACGCATGTTCATGAAGGAAAAACTTTCTGAATTAGAACCGCCCCTTTTGCCCCCTCCAGTTCCAATGCCTATGCAGACAAGCAGCCTAAAAAAGGGGTTTAAAACTTACAAATAAGGTTAGTTGCTTGTGAGTGTTTGTGCACTTTCTGATGTTAATTTACAAGCCCCGAAGTACTGTAGTAGTCTACAAATAAAGAAAAAAGGTCTGGTTTGAACAAGAAGATTTAAGGGCATAGAGATAAAAGCCCTGAAGAAAAACTGAAAGAAAAGAACTGTAATCCTTAAGACAACCACTGTAAGACTAGGTTGTTAAAAGATGTGTAGGTTGAAATTGCACCTGTCAGGAAAAGTATATGAGGCATAAAATACTTTATAGCAGTATACAGAAAGTGGTACAAAAAATAATAAAGGATAAGTAGTACAGGGTTGTTCTACATATATTTAGATAGGTTATATGAAATAACCACAGGAGGATTATTGTTTGTATATACTGTTAAATATTGCCAATGATTCTGAGGGGAAAGCCAGCAGGGAGTGCTTCCCTCAGCTATGATTTTTCTTCTCAGACTGAATAATGCTGCTGGTAAAAAACAATTAGCCATGTTAATGTATAAAAATAAAGTTATATTACCTGAAATGTCTCTTGTATGCTAGAAGCTCCTATTATAGGGCTGGCAGCCCACAAAATGGCAGCATTTTATGAAATATGGGTATGATGTCACAGATGGAGGAGGGGCCTAGAAATCTAACCCTGCCCCTTCTTCAAAATTAAGGTCTAAACAGTATTTTAGAGCATGTTTTGTGAGATGTACCTAGTTACAGATAATATTTATAGATGTTTATTATGCTGACTTCCCACAAATTAAAGTGGGGATAAATAGGAGAAATAGAAATAGTAGATTCTCTGTAAATTAGACGTCACATGTAAATAAACTAAATAATTTGAACTTCTTACAAATTAGGGAAAAAATCAATAATAATAAAATTAACATCTGTCTTTCCACTTGGGTTCCTTATAGAACTAACTATTGCAACAATAAACATGTGCCTCTTTGGTGGTCTCTTAATATCAAGAAACAATTGCTTAAAAAAGGAAACTACATAGAAAATATAGAAAAACTAAATCCAATAGTCTCTTGGATAAGTACAAAACTGCAGCTAAAAAATTAAAACATATGATTAAATCTTCTAAAACAAGAGTTGAACTCAATTTAGTTATAAAGGTTAGAGACAACAAAAAACAATTCTATAATTATATTGGTTCCCTGAAAGGAAGTAATCAAATTATAGGCCCCTTTAGTATCAACAATATTCCTACTGTTGATGAAACAGCCACTGCTACAATTCTAAATGAGAAATTTTAAAAAGTTTTTGAAATTAAGGAAGTTGCAAACAGCCCCTTTCTTGCAAATAACACCAGTTTTCCTGTTTTTACAAATATGGAGGTTGAAAAACTAATCAAATCATTAAAAACAAATAGCTCTTCAGGTCCTGATGGTATTCCACCTAGATTTTTACATAACATTAGTCATTTAATTTCTGGTCCACTAGCTAAGCTATTTAATGCATCCATCAGCGAAGGCAAAGTTGTTCAGGCCTGGAGAGAAGCGATAGTTATCCCTATTCATAAGGGTGGATCTAGACATGGCCCAAATAATTATCGCCCTATAAGCCTGACTTCCATCATAGATAAAATTATGGAAAGACTCCTTAAAACCCATATTGTAAACCATATTGAAAGGAACAAAATTGCTGATATCTTTCAACATGGATTTGTGACTGAAAGATCAGTATTGACCAATTTATTACAGTTCTTTGAACCCATGAGTGCTGCCTTAGATAAGGGAATTCCGGTAGATGTGATATTTTGGGATTTTTCCAGAGCTTTCAACAAAGTATCACATAAAGTCTGGGATGGAGCCAAGGGTCTGAGGTTGGTGCATATGAACATCTGCAGCCTGAGACCTAAGATCCACGAAGTCCAAGCATGGCTAGCTGTCTACAAACCAGACATACTAGCAGTCTCAGAGACTTGGCTAAAGCCCCACATTCTGGATCACGAGGTAGCTGCCTCTGGATACGCCTTCTACAGAAAGGACAGACCCTCGAGAAGAGGGGGTGGGGTTCTGGTATATGTAAGGGACACAATTACATCCTCCCTCGTTAACATGCCACAAGGCATGACCCCGGACATAGAAGCAATCCTCATATGGCTCACTGTAGGTGGGGCTAAGCACCTCACAATAGGCTGCACATATAGCCCCCCACCAATGCACTCGGTTCTCTGGATGTGCTCCTGAAGAACCCAGCAGTAGAATCTGCTTCTGAGCTTATCTTACTGGGCGACTTCAAACTAAACTGGGCCCTTGAGGCGAAGTTTGCCAACAATTGTATATTAAATGACTCCCACGTCACCCAAGTCATCTCCCTACTGACCAGAATGAACCATGCAACAGGAAGGCATACCATAATCGACTGGGTCCTGGCTTCTACCCCCAGCAATGTAAAAATGGCAGGGACCTTGGCTGATGCCTTGAGTGACCACTCGCTGGTATTTGCCATCTGGAAGAACTGTGCGAATAAAGTCCCACCTAGGATTATTACTACTAGGACTTCTCTAACTTCCTCCCTGACCAATTCATTGGGCACTTAAATGGCATCGACTGGAGCAATATAAGACACCTTCCTAACCTGGAGGATGCCGTTAAATTTTTCCAGACATCCCTCACCAGAATTACTGACCTCTTAGCTCCTATGAAAACCCACAGAGTAAAGGGAAGCTGCTATAAGTGGATCTTGCCTCCTCTAAAAGCTCTGATGTCCACCCGGGACAAGGCCTGGAAAAAGTACAGGAAATCAATGCAACTGGGGGACTTAGCCAGCTACAGGGCCCTTAGAAACCAATGCAAAAAGGCCATAAAGTTAGCTAAAAAAGTCTATATTACCAACCTTCAAAAAACTAACCTAGGCAATCCCAGGCTCTTCTGGTCCCACATTAATGAACTCCTCAAAGGGAGCAAAAAAACTACACCCAGCCCAATCTTGGCTAATGGGCAATTAATCAATGAGGGATCTCTCTTTGCTGAGACCCTTAACAGTTACTTCACGAACCTGGATGCATACAAGACGGGACCCCTGACGGGAGGAGTGAGCTGAACGCACAACAGCCCCCAGACCTTGACCGCCCTTTGTTTCACCTGAGGCTGGTCAGGGAAAAGGAGGTTTTGATCATCCTTAAATCTCTACACTCGAGAGGATCTGGGGGCCACGATGGGATCCAAACCAGAATCCTCAAGGAGGGGGCTCCAGCTTTAGCTAAGCCCCTAACCTGGCTGATAAACCGGTCTATTATGGAGGGGTCTGTACCCAAGCTTTGGAAACAGGCTCTAGTGATTCCTATACACAAGGGAGGGTCAATAGAGCCCATTGAGAACTACAGGCCTATCTCTTTGCTGTGTGTCATTGCAAAAGTACAGGAGAAGCTAGTCTACTCCCAACTCCGAGAATACCTAGAAATCCACCGGGCAATCTCACCGTCACAGCACGGCTTCAGAGCCAAGCATGGGACGGATACTGCGCTAACTAAATTCTCAGCAGAAGTACTGAGCAATAATGATGCAGGGGTCAGCACAGGGTGGTCTTTATTGACCTATCTAAAGCATTCGACTTGGTAAACCACAACCTCCTACAACAAAAAATGCGCTCACTTGGCCTTGACACCCATTCACTGGGATGGTTCAAGAGTTATCTCTCTGGACACACCCAGAGGGTCAAGTGGGAGGATAAAGTCTCCAAGCTAGCCCCACTCAAAGAAGGGGTACCTCAAGGGTCAATCCTCAGCCCCCTTCTCTTTACACTGTTCATAAATGATCTGCATACACACTGCGGGAGCAGCAGCGTTATCCAGTATGCGGATGGTGCAGTCATTTACAGAGCTTCCCCTAATTTACCAGAGTTGGAGACAGCCCTCCAAGAAGACATCCTTCAGATGGAGGACTGGCTCACTCTGAAAAAAATGGTTTTAAACACCAACAAAATGAAGGTAATGCTCTTTGGTCCTAGATCCCTGGGATCTGAGAGGTCACATCTCCTACAACTCCAGTCCAGAGGGGGTGTAAAACTTGAGGTGGTCACCTCCACCAGATACCTTGGCCTTACCCTGGACCAAGGCTTCACACTAAAAAATCATGTAGACCAAATCACCAAAGCCATCCATAGGAAACTTGGAATCCTTTATAGACTAAAGGACCAGATTATCCTGGAAGCTAGGGTAGCCATTGCCGGTAGCGTACTCCTCCTAAAGCTCACCTACGCAGCCCCGATTCTCCAGGGTGTGGCCGTGACGGAGTTTGGGAGGCTGCAGACCTTGTACAACAAGATAGTCCACTTTGCCACTATGTCACACCCGAGGACTCACCACTGTGAGGCCCAATCTCAAGCTCAGGTGGCCGTCTCTGGAAGCTCACCTCCTACCCAACCTCTGCCTTACATTCGCTACTGGGTCCCACACCTCCCCAGCCTGAATGGTCTCAAGAAGGTGAAACCCAACCCTCGGTGCCTGCGCTCATCAGGCCAAACTCTCCTCGTGGTTCCCAAGACTAGGACTAAAGCCGGGTCCAGGTCCTTTGTGTACACCGCCCCTTCCACCTGGAACAACCTCCCCTTGGAGGTACAGGAGGCCGTGTCCATCACCAGCTTCCGGACAAAGCTCAAGGGACACCTGCTCAACAGGAGCACATGTCTTTGTTACAGGACCTGACCACATACAGCCATCCTGGTAGCTCAATAGACCCGACCATACATAGCCATCCTGGTAGCATAACGGACCTCCCCCTAAAGGTGGGGTGCACTTATGTCCCAACTTATTCCCCTTCCAATATGCCCACAAAGAAGCTAACCCTAGGTCTTTAGCTATTGCTTGCCTTACCAGAGCACTCTCAATCTAATCACTAACTTGAGATGTAAAATGGTCTCATTATGTGTAACCTCTATGTCCTTACAGCCTGCATGTCTTCCACTACCTGCCACCTGTAAACCTATGTATTCTTATTGTTAAAAACTTTACAATCACCTGACTGTACTGATCTGTTACCTGTAAATTGTTGTTTCACCCGGGTCGCCCCTGAAAAAGGGACCTCCGGGGCCCAGTGGGCCTACCAGGTCATCAAAATTCAATAAATAAATAAATAAAATAAAGTGTTATTACAGGAATTGGTCAAAATCAAGTTGTAACCCAATATTATAAACTGGATACAATCGTGGTTAGACAACAGAACAGAACAGGTATCAGTGAATGGTCATCTGTCTGAGGCAGGTACAGTGACTAGTGGTGTTCTCCAAGGCTCTGTTTTGGGTCCAATATTATTTAATATTATGGTTTCTACAATGCCTACAACTGATAAGACATGGGTCTCAAAATACGCTGATGATTGTAAAATTGACAGTTTGGTAAGCACCTTACACGATAAGTGCTTACTGCAAAAACATCTAAATAACTTATCTAAGTGGGCAAAAGCTTATGGAATGTTTTTTAATGTTGACAAATGCAAAGTTTTACATCTGGGCAAAAATAACATGGCTTTTGACTACTCTCTAAACAATATTATATTAAAAAGTATTACTGAAGAAAAGGATTTGGGAGTCACAATCTCAAAAAATTTAACTTTTGAAAGAAATAATATAGTCAAAGTTAAAAAATGTAATAAAATTATTGTCTCAATTTTAGGAAACATTAAAAGCAGAAACTCTAATGTTATTATACCACTTTACACCAGTTTGGTACGTCCCCATTTGGAATATTGCTCCCAATTCTGTGCACCAACTTCAATTGGGAGTTTAAAACTTGCTGAGGGTGTTCAGTGTAAACTTACTAAGAAAGTTACAGCTTTACATAATAAAAGTTATGAAGCTAGATTAAAAACATTAAAACTATTTTCTGTTAAATATCGACAAATAAGGGGAGATTTAGTTTTGGTATATCAAACTTTAAAAGATGATTACTTAAAAACAACAATAGGACTTACCACAGCTTCCAACCTAAAGTCGACTAGGAGTCACGGAAATAAACTCATTGGAGAGAAATGCATATCCACTAAAAGGAGTCTATTTTATACACAAAGAGTTGGGGGAATGTGGAATAACTTACCCAAAAATGTTGTTAATAGTACTAATCTAAGTACATTTAAACAGAGATTAGACAAATATATGGGTGACAAAAAGTTTGATTTCCACCCATAGGCTGTATGGGTTGCGAGCACATTAATGGGCATCCCTTATATTTGCCTACGTTGCTCATACAGTTCTATGAACCTATGAACCTATGAACATGTCCATGATGTCATACTTGGGGGAGGGAATAAAAAGCCCTAGGATCAAGCAGTAGGCAGGTAGGCCAGTAGATTGCTGGTAGGAGAAGAGAGAGGAGGTATGTATAAGGTTACCAGCTGTCCTGCATTTCACAGGACAGTCCTGATTTTGGCAGCTGTGTCCTGCAAAAAAACATGAAAAATACCACATGTCCTGATTTTTTAGTAAAAAAAACTATTTTCTAACTTTCCTCTAAATCTTGTAGAAAACTTTGGTACCTTAACTAAAACACATTAAAATGATATGAAGCCATAGAAGCAACAAAGAAACTGCAATACTTAGTCTTAATTCTGATTATATAGAGAAAACAAGTCTGCTGCACTTGTTGAGGTTACATGCTGTCCTGCGAAAAATCATATTTTAGCAAGAAATGTCCCACTTTGGGCTACTTAAAAGGTGGTAATCCTAGGTATGTAGGTATTCACACCAGCAGTATATTTTATTTTCACTAGAAAGGAAGTGAAGCTGCAAAATAAAGATTTGTTTTGTTATTTTAGGTGTGCTGTTAACACCAATGTATTTTCTTTGATTTTTGTAAATAATTTTGACCTGTTTGGAACATAAAATTTATAAACACAAGCTGCGTTTATTTTATGCACTTTATCCTCTAGTCTGTGTGTCTGTTTATTCCACCCTATTACAATAAGCCATGGGTAATTTTTTTAAGGAATTTTAATCCTTTACATTTTGGACCAGGTACTACTGCTTTTATGCTTAAACTTATAATAGCACAATGAATGGACAATTAGGTTTAGCATAGCTGGACCCCTTTCTTTTATTTGTCAATAAGTCAGACTTCTTTTAATTGGGTTAAACTAGCTTCCCTATTATAACTGTTGGAAAACACACTGCATAATCTACACTCAAAAGGGACTGGTGTGGGTATAGAAAACTGAGAAATAAATATATTTGTAACAAAAAAAAGGTCTTTACCCTAAATGTCTTTAACTTTGACATGGGCCAGTTACAGTATTTAGAAATGAATTGTTTGGCCATATTCATTTTTTGTTTGTTTTCAGTTAAAGTTAGCCATGTTCCCCCATCCCAAACCAGACCCCTAACATTTGTTTGGGTTCCAGAGACAATCAAATACCCACACTGCAATGGGAGGAGTCATACCACCTGTATTAAAGAGCTAGTGTATTGAAATTGAGTTTTCATCATCTTCCCAGCCTCACCAGCTTCATAGTAACTACATGAAAGCTGCTGTTTAATATTTTTGTTTGTTTATTAAACCCTTAGATTATTTTTTGACATAGTATTTTTCAGTAGTGGCTTCTGCAGCCAAAGCCATTCACCATGAATAGTATGGGAAGTGATGCTATTGGGGGGAGGATGTCAGTAGCTGTCTCTTGGTGTCAGTAGTAAAGCTGGTATGACTGGCACACAAATGTTCTGTTGTGTCTTGTGAATGATTTTAAATTTTGAAGCATGCAACATTTACCTCTTCTCACCCCCACCTCACTCACACTCAGTGCCAAAATCTTGATCTCTCAATTTCTGTCTCCCTCTGCCCTGTCACCCACTGTATCAGTTATCAGAATTCCCTACTTATACTTCTGTATGTGGGGACATAACTTTTTTTAAGCTTCATGTCGGCTCTCTCTCTCTCTCTCTGTAATCCAAAGTGCACCATACTATAAGAAAGGTCAGAGAGAGAGAAAGTGCAAGAGTGAGCTTGCATTTCTTTCTTTTTTTTTTTTGCTCCCCATAACGGTCCACACAGGCAAATGGAGAGATGTTGATGGACAATGGATGACAATAAGGAAGGCATCTGGGGAGGATCTATTCAGGCAGTTAGGAGCACCATGTCAAATGTTTACTACATCACTCATCCCACAGCGCAAAACTTCTTTAACAATTTATTTACACTGTGTAGCCATGGCATGAACCTTTCAGATGCTGTGCCTGAAGAAGCCAGGAAATAGCAGACTGTAGACCAAACCAGATGTTTGCACCAAAGTCGGTTGGACGCATGGAACTGGGCGCTGCTATAAGTGACTGCCATTTTATTCAGAAAAAATGGAGCACTCACCACCTTTCACAGAATCAGAAACAGCTGGTCTGTAGTGCTTAATCCTTTACTTAGTGCAGCAAAAATCAGATTAAAAGAGCTTCTTCTGAATACGCAACTCACCTGACGTTCACATTTACACTACTTTCTCACTGTAAATGTGAAATGGTTCACACTAGTTGTTTATTCAGTGGAGCCTTTTTTAATCTGCTTTTTTCTGCACTCAGTAAAGGATTAGACACTACAGTCCAGGCATCCATTTATTCTTTGAAAGGTGATGAGTTCTCCATTTTTCTGAATAAATGTTTTCTTTATCCACTGCATGAACTTGTGATTGATGACTCATTGGGGAACAGCTCCCGCCAGTCAAGCGAGTTTCTGTTTTTTTTGAGGGGGGGTTAAGGAAACTGGGTATTACTGTATACATGTTAGGGCTTTTGCCTAGTTCTGGTGCACCAGACCCAATGTGTTTTACATTGAACTCTGATAAACTGTTACTGAGCTGAGGACAGAGCAGTGCAGTTTTCCCCAACAAAATCACTGTCTTACTGTGGGACTGTGCATGTGATGACCATCTCCAAATGTTTTGGTCCACAGATATCTCATTGATGTTATTGAAATGTTTGATTAAAAAAGATTAGGAACACATTACAGTTAGTTGCAGTAAGCCCTAACTCATTACTCTAGTCACATATTAGGGCTAAAAAAGTCTTGATACACTAGCTTTTTAAGATCCATCCCCATATTTTTCCAAACGTTCACTTTAGGCACAGATTCCTCAGAAAACTTCAGAAAGTGCTGCATTGTCCAACTCCTTGTTTCCTACTAATAAACAAACATCATCAGTATATGCTGAAGTTTATTTGCCAGGCTCCCTGCTGGCAGGATAATCCCTTTGATATTGTGATGCTGTTCTTATTTGTTGTTGTTTTTGACCAGTTGAGGATCAGTACACTTATATAAAATGTGACTTACACGCATCCAAGCCTCACCTTCTTTTCATACATCAGTCCAATCCAGGAAATAAATAATTGTGTGTCCTAGTATTTATCTAATGCCAACAACAGATTCTTATGATTAACACAACAGAAGACCTTCTCCTCATCTAAAGATAGATGCCGTTACCCACTTTCTGAAATTTCTCTCATTGAAGATAAATTTCCATTCTTACCCCTACCAGGAAAAGCACAGTTATGTGACTTTGAAAACAGGTGAAGTACAGACACTGCCAGTCTGGTCTCCAAAATTGTTGCCATAACTTTCATATCAGAGTTTAGGATGCATATGGGGTCCCAACTACCCAAATGTACATCTCACCACTTTTATGTAACAAAAAATATCCCTGCAGTAAATTTATCCACAGATTTTATATTGCAAAAAATGTTTTAAAAAATAACTCTAATCTCTTCTTCAGACTGACTATGTTTTATTGTCAGGAAGATTTTTCTTGTCATTTGTTACAGACATTGAGATGAAAATATTACATGTTTCATTTCAACATATCTGTAGTGTAGATTGGAGAAATTCTACAACACTAGATATTCACATAGAAGTCTGATGAGTGATGGATGTTGTTATAATTCTCTTTACAAATCACTCTAAAACATAAGACACATGCACTTATTTGTCCTCCTATTCCCCCCGTCCTCCCCCTTGATTGCATTCTCCCCACCCTCAGGTGTGCAGTGATGTTAATCTGTGGTTATATTGGCCCTGGATACAATTACTGGGAAATACCTAAAGAGATAAGTTGATCTTTCTGGTAGTAATTGTTAAGATTTGTTATAGTCTGTAACTTATTCAATTAAATGGTTAATACAGTATGTAAGGGGGCCCATACTTTCTGGTAATAGTGTGGCCTCTTCATTATTTGGGCAATAGTGTATTCTGCTTGTAAAGCAAAGAGTGCCTCTTGTTAACAATTCAATGTATTTGGAAATGCTCTGATCCAGCCAGTGTCGCATGATTACTTTCTGGGTGCATATGGATATTAGTGCCATGTGTTTACATTGATTACCGATCAAAAATTCCCCAAAATCCCCTATTATGCAGATTTCTGGTTTAAAGGCTTCAGAGAGACCTATGAGAGGGTCCAAATTGGATTTGATGATGGATCAGAAGGATGTAACCTTAATGCATTCCCATAGAATAAGCAGTAGCATGGCAGGACATTTCTTATAGCAGGAACAAAGATTAGAGAGAAGCTTCCTCATTTGGTAAAGTCTGGCAGGAGTATATTATAGATCATGTAAAACATAAAATTGTAGAATGCGATATCTGATCCACTTCACATCTTGATATAGTTGTGACCAGATTTTGGACCATGATCATAGTATTGGGGATTCTGAGGGTAGTGCCTGGTCCCAGACATAGTATGGTACTCCTCACAATTCCTCTATGCCATCCCTTAGGAGGCGATAGAGAAAGGAGATAAGGTGGGATGAGGGTAAATTGGGAATGGCCAGGAGAAGTGGGCCTGTTAGGTACAGTGGCCAAGACCCAGCTCCAAAATGTTGTAGTAACATATGTTGTAGTTGGATGTATTTAAAGCAGAAAGAGTAGAGAGATTAAACTGTGCGTAAGCTATTTGGAATTACATCAATGTATGTTCCTGTAGTAAGTCTATAACTTTAAGCTGGGTGTTCTCTGGCCAAAAGTTATATGGAAGGGGCTGTCCCCCAATCTTAAAGTTGAGGTTACCACATATAGGTTGGGAGACATCTCTTAGCAAGGGTATCTGGAATGTGTTGCAAAGTTGGGCATGCACTTGAAGTGTTACCCCAATGGGTAAATTCCTAAAACATTTGATTAAATTCTTAGAAGAAGAAAATAAGAGAGTATTGAGAGATATATTATGTAGGGAAGCAAGGGTCTTTTCTATTTGTAGCCACAAAGGATGATATTGGGTCTGCTCAGTGAGTGTCCTAGCCTTCGTCTAGTGTGTAAGGATTGTGCATGTAATGGAGAACTGACAAAGAAGAAGATCTGGAAATTGTAGACCTCCATTCACTCTGCTCCTCTGTAGTTTAAAGAGAGCCTGCCGGAGTGTCTTGCTGCCCACATAGAAAATTAGATATAAGTCTGTGGATTTGCATGAACCAAGTTTTGGGTAAGAAGAGACATGTCATCTGTAAGGGATACAATATTCATGGGAGAACATTCATTTTCAGTACATTTATGCATCCCCAAAGAGAAAGTGGAAGCATGGCCCAGGGGGAGAGATCTATTTTAATTTGAGTAAGAACTTTATTAAGATTGCATTTCTTCATCTTGACTTCTGAATAAGAAAGATATATCCCTA
This sequence comes from Neoceratodus forsteri, assembly GCA_016271365.2. Taxonomy (NCBI): domain Eukaryota; kingdom Metazoa; phylum Chordata; order Ceratodontiformes; family Ceratodontidae; genus Neoceratodus; species Neoceratodus forsteri. The sequence continues at coordinate 1,357,594,817 of CM057452.1, forward strand.
GATATTTTAGTTTTTGCTTAGTCCAATGGACCCCTAGAAGAGCAACATCTGCTGGGAATGTGGGAACATTTAGAGGCATTAATTCTGTCTTAGTTATATTGAGATTATAATTAGAGAATTTGCCAAATTCTATAGTAAGTTCAAGTACAGCAGTGATCGATGTACAGGGTTGTGTAACACAGAGTAAAATATAATCGGCATGCACTGAGATTTTATACTGATATGGCCCAATAGAAATGCCAGAGATATTGGGGGAATTGTTGATGAGCCTAATGAGCGGTTCCAGGTATAAATCAAACAAAAAGGGGGAAAGTGGACATCCCTGTCTGGTACCTTGCTGCAAATTGAAGGGTTGTGATAGGCGACCATTACAAAGTATTCATGCGGAGGGTTGTGTATAGAGAATCTTAATCCATTTGATGTACTGAGCTGGTATGTTAAAGCACTGTAGCAGGTAAAATAGATAGTCCCAAGAGACCTTGTTAAATGCTTTCTCTGCATCCAGGGAGGCCAAGGCAGATGGAATTTGTGACTCCCTGAATGCAGAGATCAAATAGACCACTTTATGTATATGATTGGAGGACACACTATCCGCAATGAAGCCAACTTGTTCTCTACTTATGAAACTTTGCCACACTTCAGTCAACCTGGTAGCCAGGGTCTTGGCACGTATTTTTATGTCAACGTTAATTAAAGAGATTGGGTTATAGTTAGTAATTTGAAGAGGATCCCTATCGGGTTTAGGAAGAACCACAACTGTGGCTTCAAATAGGGAAAAATCTGAAATTCTTTGATTGAACAAATAATTACAAATGTCTAGGAAAACTGGTGCTACTTGTGTTTTAAGAAGTTTAACGAATTCTACGGTGTACCTGTCTGGTCCTGGAGATTTGTCAAAGGGAAAGGAATCAATGGCCAGGTTTATTTTGTCCTGGGAAATAGGTGCCTTAAGTGAATTTGCTTGACTAGCATCAAGTTGAGGAAGTTGGATCGGCTGTAAAAACTGGTCTACCATTTCTGGGTGGAAAGGAGAAGAAGACCGAGAATCTATGGTTTTATACTGTTCCTGGAAACAGTTTACTATGTCTCTAGGGGCGGTAACAATTTGTCCTCTGGGTTTTTGAATGCTAGGGACAATTCTGTCAGAGGCCTGTGCCTTGAGTCGTAGAACCAGGAGTTTTCCTGCCTTGTCCCCCTGATCAAAGTAATGAATTTTGGAGTGTATGAGGAGATGTTCTGCTTGCCCAGTTAAAATTGTATTATAGTGGTCTCTGAGAATTGCTAAGGATTGAGTTCATCTATGGTGGAGTTGGTAAAAAGAGATAATTCTGAGTTCCTGATGTCTTGTGGTAGGGCAGAGGTTACCTTGGAGGTGAACTTTTTTTTTCTGTGGCCATGCAGATGATTTCTCCCCGTACTGAACTTTTAAGAGCTCCCTATAAAACATCTAGCTTGGACATAGTTGGGGTATTGAGATTAAGAAAATTAGAAATAAATTCTGTGAGCTGGGATTTCAGATGTTCTGATCAAAAAAGTTGGCTGTTAAATCTCCATACCTTGTCTTTGGAGAGGGGCGGGCCAGCACTCCTACATAATAAAGTGGGATGGTGATCTGAGATCACTTTAGGGAGGTAGTTGCAGGATACAACTGATGAAAGATGCCCAGTATCCAGAAGGAAATAATCTAGATGGGAGAATGAGATGTGGGGAATAGAGTGAAAGGAATATTCCCTTTGATGTGGGAAAAGAGTCCTCCAGGGTCTATTAGGCCATCAGAGTCCATCATTTCTCTGATGACAATTTGTGCAGAGGAGAGAGAGGTGAGAGGTGCCTACTTGAGCGGTCCTGGGTATTGCAATAGACTAGATTCCAGTCTCCTCCCAATACAGTGGGGAGGAAGGACCATGGAATCAAGTCGTTCATCAGGGCCTTAATCAAAATATATCTGTGTTGGGGATCTACAATAATATCCACAAGATGGAAGGGTACTCTCCTTGCTATCAGAATTGCTACTCCCCCTTTATGTGTGTCAGGTCCACTCCCTAAAGCTTGACCCACCCAGGACCTTCTAAACTGTAGGACCTGGGAGGGATGCAAATGGGTTTCATGAAGAAATGCTATATCAGTATCTAATTTGCGGAGGTTCAGCAGTACCTTGGCACATTTGACCGGAGAATGAGATCCCTTCACATTCCATGAACACACTTTATAGGACCCCATCATATTTAGGTGTTTTGCCAATTTTGATCAATAGGCCTAAGAAAGTAAAAGTTTTTGGATTAAAGAAAAAAAAATTAAGACAAACCTTGTCTCATTGCATACCTGTGCCCTTCCCCCTTGTCCTACTCTTAGCTACCCCCCTTCCTTCCCACCCCCTTGCTTATCTCCAAAAGCCCCACACTCACAGAAATTTGGCACGTTCCCATTAGAGGTTGTCCTATGGCTTGGGTTACTTGTAAGCAACCCAGAAGAAAAGCAATTAAACAAAAAGACTGTTCAAGAAATAAAGTAAAAAGCCGCGAGTACCCCCCCCAACCCTTACTCTGGTTCGTAACACCCTTCGTTGGTTGCAGTATTCAGATTGACCCTTCCAACCCCAACTCTTCCAACAGTTTTATAACATATTAACATCTAACTCTAAAATATTAAAGAAATAGAATTGCACTTTTCTATACAGGTAAATAACAATAGAGGGCAATAAATCTGTAGCAATATAAAGCAACAAGATCCTTCTTAATATGGACATGCAAAATTGGTCTCCAAAAATTAGAAACATTTATTCCCTCCTTAAACTTCAGGAGGAAGAGGGAGAAATAATGAAAAAAACAGGGGGATCTCTCACTGGATCACCCCCATAGATCAGGGCTATATTAATTAAATCATAACAGTCACAACAAGTCTGATCCCTTGATTCTACTACAGAAAATTGCTAACATGGCTAAATTGAAAGGCAGAAGCATTGAGCTATAAGTGCTAATGCAGAGCTCTAATACCCTCATGTGGAAATAGACGGCACTAGGGATTTCTTTACACATTCCTGTTATTTAACCCAAGGTCCAGCACTAAAATTCAGAGTGGCTTGAACAAGTCTGGAATCAGGGCCTGAAGCTCAGAAAGGGCTTGTTCTATGGTGTCAAAGCTTTTCCAGGTTGTCTGGTAATAATCAGACAGCCCTGATGGATATCGCACTTTGTATTTTATGCTGACAGCGATCAGCTTGGTAACAATTGTTTGGTATGCTGCCCTTTGCTATTGGATAGCTGCTGGGAGATCCTGAGTGAATCGTAACTGCTGACCCTCCCACAAGATTTCCTGGAGATCCCTAACTTGCCTCAGGATGTGCGTTTTATCCAGGTAATTAAGAAATGTGAGTATCAGAGGCCTTGGTGGTTTCTCTGCAGCTGGTTTGGGTTGAAGTGAGTGATGGGCCCTCTCTATTACATATGTGGTATTGTTGGGAGAGGGCCCAGCTATTTTGGTTAGCATCCACTGTAGAAAAGTGATTGGTGCAGCTCCTTCTGTGTCTTCTGGAAGGCCGAAGATAAGAATGTTATTGCAGTGACTTCAGCCTTCCAGATCTTCTAGTTTGGCTTCCATTCAGAGTAGCTTTTGGCACACTGCAGGGAGTTCCAGCTTTATTGAGGCTTTCCAGTCCTCCAGCAATGTTGTCCTGGCCGCCACATTCTTGATCACTCTGGTTGCATCTGTGAGCTCTCCATGCATGGATATGAGCTCTGAGGTGAGGTCTCTAAGGGCTGTATGGAACGGTTGCAGTTCCTCCATGAATTTTTGCTCTGTTAGGGGAGCCACTGCTTGTGCAGTAGTCAAGGCTGCACTGGCCTTAGAGATGGTGCCCAGTTGCCCTCTTGAAAGTTTTGTTTTTTTTCCTGGGGTTTGTGGTGCTGTGTGTGGGGGAGGGGCCTAGCGCATTCTGCCTCCATGCCAGAGCTAGGCCTCAGAACATTGATCAGTCCGATCCACTTCCAAAAAACATTAAGTCATATCCAACTTTGCCTCAGGTGATCCGGAAAGCTATCGAGAGCTGAGTGGTGAATAGATCCTTATATTTAGTGATGTGGAGTCGAAGAGTTTTAATAGAATTTGAGAACTGAGGTGAGAGTAGGTTCTCCAAGCTGCTAACCCTTCAGTGGCATCACGTGATCTTACACTAATCTATTCTAATTCTTCTAAAAAGTACTTGAAGGGTTTACCAGATAATCCATCCCTGCCAGGAGCACTTTTGTGCTTGAGTTTTACCAACTCAGTTACTTTCTTGATAATCATTTCTTACTGTAACTCCTTATATGTCTTCTTGGGTAAATTGGGCATTTACAAGGAGGAGGAGGAAATGTCATCCCACACCAAGTTGTCCGTTTTCTAGTTCTCCAAATACTATACTTTCCCCTTCATGTTCATCTACTATCTCCCTTATGACATTAGGAATGTTGTGTATGTTGCCACTACGATCTCTTAGTTCTCCCATTACCCTTTTATTAATTATATCTGTACATTCATCAAATGGGACTACCGTTGCTTTCCTGCCTTTTTCCATACGTGTTCCTGGATAAGTGATTTTAACCTATATATTAATAATATCAAATTTATGTATTCATTTGTTGTTTTTGTTTGAAAAATTAACCTTACAACTTTCTGCAGAATTGATATCTGATGTCCAGATATTTCAAGTATTCATGCCTTTTCGTCTTGTTTGCTGGAGAACTCAGGAAGGATTTTATATCTTCTTTCATACCTCTCCACAAATCAATTATACATTTCTCATAGATATCATAGGTAGTTTCAGAGCTAATAAGACTTATATGTCCATAACAGCTTGCCAAAAATATTAATTATAACCCAAGGTACTAGATGCTACCAAATTGCCATCCAATCTTCTTTTAAATTCTGCCATGGTCTTGCTTGCCATTTCTGTTAAGATAATCTTAGGTTTAATGTTTTCTTTTATGGCACTGTTGATACTGTGGTCATCTAGTAAATAATTATTCAATTTTAAGATACTGTTCCAAACTAAAGGTTTTCTGTTGCCAGATAGAGATTTTGGACCATGCCCCTCCCAAGTAACTTAGTTCTGTTTTATTCCCCCCCCAACTCCCCATACTCACAAAACAAAATAAGCATTTTCATTTTAGTTATCTGGTTGATCCTGCAATTTATGCCATGTTTTACACTAGTGGTTTTGCTTTTCCAGTTGTTCTGTAGCGTGACTGAGCAGTGCCAATGATGTGGCAGCAGAGACTGAAATTAAGGCACTCTGGGCTAAAAACATTTAGAAAATGAGTGCTTTTTTATAATCCTGCTCACTTTTGTTTAAAAGAAGCCACCAGCTATAGAGAGATGAGAGCAAGTGAGTTGGCAGCTTCAGAATAGTACATGCAAGAAAGCATTTTTTTTGGGAGGCAGTATAGCGCAGTGGTTTAAGGCTCTAAGCTGCAAATCTGGTGACCTGGATTTGAATCCCACAGCCCCCACTTACATACTGTGTGACTCTGAGCAAGTCACTTAACTTCCCTGTGCTCCCAGACTGCACCTGTAAACAAGCTTTCTGCTCAATATGTCTCACCTGGTTAAACAATTGGGGGAAAAAATACTGGTTCAGGCCTCACATCTAAATTTTCCCCCAAGGAAATAATGGGAAACTTTGAAATGTAATAACATTGGAATGGAGTAATATTTTTTTACCAAACTTTCAAAAGGCATATCTGTGACCCAAGACCTATATACCCAAAACACTTCAGAGCAAAATCACAAGTTGGTTTTGTGCAGTAACAAGATAAACAATTTGACAAAAAGGGATAATTTTCTAATTTTCTTACTCTCTGTATCTCTACACCCACACACCTGACTGGAACAAAACTTGCCACATCCAGAGATCTGCTGTCCCTGTTGGTGTATACGAAATGTCATGTGAATTGGTTTAAAGGCTGGGAAGTTATTAAAGTGCAAAATGTTCAGTTTAACATAGACATGACAGTAGAACCGTAACTAAAGGGGTGTGACCATGCCCCTATAATATATCCATCCAAGGCAATGGAAACAAATAATCTATTTGGGAAGATATTTCTCACATATAAAATTTATGTTCAGTAAGCCCATGTCTAGCAGTGGCTACATCCACCAATAGGGCAGAAGTAATCATTTATGAAAGATACATAAATAATAAGGTGAGTTTGTTTTGTTTTGGTTTTCACTTTTAGGGGTAGGGCTATTATATCTTGCTGCGAGGTTCCATTCCTTTTCTTTTCAGATTTCCAGGCTCTCTTTACATAATACTTTTGCTCTGCCTTACCCATCTCATGACCTTAGTTGTGTAAAAACCATGAAAATGCCCAAATCAAATGTTCTTCCTATTCACAGAGGTTGCACCTTACCCCATAAATTCAGTGAATGCTTACATGCCCAATTTTTCAACATAAGCCTAATTTTACAGTGTCACAAGTGCTACTCAAAAGAGCTTGTAAGCTGTATCTATAGTATATCTTAACATATCTGCCATGCACAGAACACCACACCCCTGTTACACCCCAGAAGAAACACTTTGGAAGATGCTGAAACCAAGCATCTGTGTGTAATAATTTCACTCTGATTTTCCACCAGTCCCTCCATCAAAATGTTATCAGAGTCAGTTATTGGCTGAGGATTCCCCAAAAACAGTACACTTTTGCTTGAACCAGTGAAGAATATCAGTAATGCAAACACACTGTGTTTTGAATGTTCTGTAACAGTTTTAATATCATTTGGGTTTTGTTAGTGGAATAGCAAAACATTGTGCCCATTAAGGGCTGTGCTTTACTTGATGACATTTTTGGGCAGAATCTTGCTGGAACTGCCACTGTCTTGAAGTTAAGGATGAATCATCTGGAATGTGAATAAGGGCATATGGTGCTGTAGTGTGGAATCTCATATCCCCCTTATAGCAGTGTTTTAGCCACGTAAACCCTGCCAGGATGTTCTTCCTATCCACCTTTATAGTCTCATCATATTCTATTGTTTTGTAGGTTCCATTTAAGGACAGAAAACATGTAGATATGTATTTTGTCCAGTGTTTTACCTGCCCATCCTCATTCCTTTCAGAGTTACTTTGCTCTGACTCTGATATTGCAAAAGCCTATTTACCTTGGGGTTCTATGGAAGGCCATGGGTCATTATCTTTCATATGATAAATATTCATGTGCTCCATAGGAGGGGACTGGCTCCAAACCTTCACATAATCCACTGTCTCTTTTGCTGTAATATGGGGGGGGGGGATTCTCCTCTCTTTATTGTCCCTGGGGTGGCAGTGCTTTGAATTTATGTCCATTATTTTCTCAAACTGTGGACAGATTCTACACTATTACAGGGAATATTGTATCATCCTCCTGAGTTTTCATCTGCTATTTTGGGTGTGTTGCAGACAAAACATTTTACTCTGAGAAGAGAGCCATTAACACAGTGGTATACCTATCTGATGCTGCTTTAAATAATTGAGGTTCAATAGAGGTAAATTCAAAGGAAGCTGGAATTTTCATTTTGAGTAGTGGTTTAGGGGCCATATTTCCCTCATTTAAACTAGATGTAACAGTGTTATTTGTAATTTATTCATTCTTCACTCTCACAGGTTGAGTTCCTTATCAGCTATTCTGTTTTTTAAGCTGTCTGTGAGTTTCCCACCCCAGTACCTTTAGGAATACTTTGAATTGCCTAAACTAATAAAACAATATGTTTCATCTGATTTCTTGCACCGTGATTTTTTGACAGTTCCCTCTACAGACCAAGTAAACAAATCTGGGTAGTATTCTTGAGTCTGTAACAGTCGCATTGTGGATCTATAGCTTCTTCCTGAAGGACTATTGCTAGGTCTGCCCATTGTAGTCAGCTGCGCTGGGAATGGCAGGCCTCGGATCTTCACAGACATGGCAGCTCTGATTTCCTGTGGGGGCCACTCAGCTATTTCAGTGTTGTTTTCATAGTCTTTTCTGCTTCTGATAGTGACAATTCCATGGACAAACCTGGGGCTGTTCGTACTATCGAAGGTACTACAAAGCTGTCTGCATTCCCTTCAGAGTCCAGTCTCATACTTTTCTGTTCAGGCACCATCTGTGTCTCTCAATTTGTATGTGGCCTGACCTTCTGTGTAGAATCCCTGAGCACCTGAGATTTCTTTAAACTATCTTCTTGTTCAGCTAGCAAAGCAAGCAGGTGCTCTTTCTTTTGTCCAAAATACTTCTTTCAACTCTGGGTTAGTCTTGTCCTTCACATCAGAGCTCTCATGGCAAGTGACATTAGAAAATCGCATATACCAGTGACACATCAAAAATATTTTAGAGAAGATCATTAGAACAACAAATTCAAGATTGTCATCGTAATGGCCCCCCTCTACACAAGTACCATTTTTGCTAGTGTTTCAACCCCTTTCAAATCAACTCTGCCTTAGAGGTGATTACTAAAAAATCAGGGGTTGTGGAGGGCAGAGCCCCCTGCATGGGATGTGTGTGTGTGGAGGGGGGTACAACCTCTCTGCAAAAATACAGTGATTTTCCAATGGGCAAAACATTGACAGTTGAAGATTCACCCATCATTGTAAGGGAGTTCAACAACAAATGGTTGAAGTGACTTGGTGGAACCAGAAAATAGCACCCGCACTTTTATTGTGGAATCTGCAATTTTCACCACTCTCCTCAAAAACTGACATGTTTTGCAATTGTTTTGTCACAAATTGTATAAAAAGGACTCCGAAACATATTGACAGTTTTACATGCAGACTCTGATTTGGCAAAAATAATGCAGTATAAAGTGAGGAAGTGTTCTATGTGACATTGCTTTCATCTGAATCTGGTTGCAGGACTCAAGCATGCATGGGACAGATACAGGGGGACCATGGAAGTAACACACAGAGTGGGGATAACCACAGATTGAGTAGGGACTGCAGTAGCACAGTAGGCAGGGAAATTGGGCAGACTGGATTGGCCATAGGGTCTTTATCTGCCTGAAACCTCTTTGTTTCTATGATTCCTTGTCTGGTTTGGTTTCTAAATCCACTGGCCAAGTATAAGTACACATATGCACTTAACATTTGATTTGTGTTGAAGCAGTCTGTCACAATACTTTTTATTTCTAAGTAGACAAACAATAGGTAGGAGAAAAGAGGCAATGTATCCCATTTATCTAATTGAGCACTAACTACACAGTCTTTTTGCAAGTGTTAGTGTAGGGTTTTCCTTGAACATGTTTTCATTCAGACAAATTTTGATTTAAACATCTTCAGATTTTGGATGGGCCTGTTGTTTGTAAACCTGAATATGCTTTTAAGGGAGCTGGTGACAGTGATCCATCTCTTAACAGTTTTAAACCTTGATGCTCACAAGCAATGACTGCAATAGAAACTTGACTAAACATCTGAAAACAACCTTACAAAACAGATAAAATATATTTTAACATGTATCTTTAAATAAAGAATATCACTGCAGCCAGTGTACAGCAAAGGTAAATCACAGGGTACCCTGACTGCAGTATGATGTAGAGGAAATACAGTATATGCAATGTGGAAGAGAATAAAAAGATAAAAATAAACACATTTATTTCAAGTCATGACACACCTTCAGTGTAAGTAAAACATTTATAGTACATGGGAATGCTTTGTTATGTATAAAAATCATTCTGCTCAGAATCCTTGTTTAGCATACTTTATATCGTTATGCGCATTCTAAAGTGTTGTTATGCACATTCCGAACAGTTGTTATGCACAGTTCAAAGGTCATACAATTTTAAATTTCTCATTTATTCTACACCTAGCTACTTACTAACCATCCAGTGCCCAAAGTCATATCTTTTACCCTTTAAAAGTCTGGAAATTTGATTTTGATATGTGAACAAAGAAAAGGCAAGATTTTTTGTTTTTACTTCAGTGGGGGTCTGTCACTCTAGTGTAAAAAACCATATACTATAAAAAGTAAAATATGGTCAGCCACACACAACTTGGCATGCATTTCCATCTTGGAGTTGAGATGACAGCATATGAACCTCTCAAACTTTGCTCTTGAGGTTCATTTGCTGTCATCTCAACCCCTCAATGGAAACACAGCCTTGTTGTGTATGGTTGCCCACATATTATTCTCTGTATTTGTACTTGAAGCATGCCACCAACATTTACATACATTGCAGCTGCATCATACTGGTTCTAAAGTTCTATGCAGAGCATTGCTGAGCCTCATTCAGTGCTGGACCTTGATCAGAATGTTTGCTCAGCTGCACAAAGGTAGGGGTTCTAAAAATACTACTGTTTTCCTGAAACAGCCAACAGATCTGCAGTAGTCTATAAATCTGTTTTATAAAGTAGATTGATTTTGGATTGCAATGTTTCTTCCTCATCATCACAGCAGTTTCCATAAGTGATGTTGCAAAAGATTCTGCAGAAGCAAGCAAGGCCCTCATGACAGACCGATGTTTCAACCCCATTGTCCAAATGCCTAAGGTTGATGTGTATAAGCATTTGCTAGCTTGCCTTACTGTGACAACAAAATAATGCCTCATTCCTCAGGATGGCTACAAATGGTAGAATGTTTTCAGTCTGAGTGAGAACAAAGTCCCAATGTCTAAAGTAAAATGGGTGATTTCTAAGCAATATGATACTTAATTACATGTTCCAACAAAAATAACAATTTGCCCTTTGCCTGAATAGCATATGAAATGGGCAGTGTGAAAATAAGTAATGTATTTTTGTTTCAGGGCTTGTCCTCTTTGGGCCTTACTCCTGGCTCCACCACTTGAGAGGTCAATGGAGATCAGAACCTGATGCTAAAAATAAATTGTTTATTTTCACACTGCCCATGGCATATCTCCTACATATTGTTACAATGTGATGTTTTCACATGTGATTTAAAAAAAATTGCACAGCATCTACAGTGCAAATTACGAACAGTAAATCTTTTAACAGCATGTTTTGTTTCTAAAACTCAGTTATCCCCTCAGATATCTGCATATAATTAGAAGACCACTGTAAATAGCTGTACATCAAAATTCATTTTTCTACATCTAAAAACAGACATTTCTTAAATCTGGTTTTATTGGATTTTGTTTAGCTGCAGCACACTAAGCAATATCTAGTTAGCACTGTATATGGCAGATGTTTTTAGCTTTTGAAAGGTTGGCAACACATTGATCAATTTATTCACTTCAGGGGCACAGGATGTCCTTCACATTTAAAATACATTCAAGTTGCAAAGTATTTATTTAAAACATTATGGGACAGATATTCATAACTTTGCCCTGGGCAAAACCCGTTTGCACAGGTTTAGCGTTGGATTAGCGTGGGTCTGCTATAGTCAAAAGGCTAAATAACACGGGCAAACTGCATTAGTGCTGGGCAAACTTATAATGTATGCAAGGGGCAAACTGAGTTGTATACAGGTGTAATGCTATATTCAGTGACTAGCACCGCACTAAGTGGTTTTGTCCGACTTAGCGCAACACTCAGCGTGGTGCACATTACCGCCTAGGAAAAGCTTGTCTTAACCCTGGACAATCAGCTTTGTGCGACACTATGGCTTTGCGTGGTGTTTGCATGGGTTTAGCATGGGTTTTGCGTGACCCTAACAAATAAATATGACACATAGATAAAGCCAAACATAGAGGAAGCATGCTGCTAACTGATGACATCACAATGATGCCATCATCTGCCACCCGTCCCAGCCAAGCCAGGCAGTAAGTGGTGATCCTGCCACCAGTGGACAGCATGGCAGTGTGGCCATACAGCACACACCTGCGGACCACACTTCTGTGGACACCAACAGATGCCAGCACACGCATGCAGCACTGTGGGCATGGAGGATGTTGAGGGGAGCATGTATAGGTGGCAAGGCTGTGCTACAGGTCAGATGTGGCCACAAGGCTGGGACACATCATGCGGTGTACATAGGCCAGTATTGGGAATACCCAACACCAGTGTACCTTTCAGACAATATATGCCCCCCTGGCCACATACTGCACAGCTGTTCAACTGCCATAGCACACAAAGCCAGAAATGTACATGTCACTGTGAGCAGCCCATGCCACAGGTGCAGCATCTGTGGGTCACACAACAGTGTTACAGTAATGTTCACTGTCAGCAAACACCTGCAGGTTGGGCCTCTCACTGTGTATAGTGCAGTCATCATCACTGCCCTACACTCCATAGGCATTGCTGTGTCCACACGTTACTGGCCCCCTTGCTACTGTAGTTTCTGCTGTGCACTGTAGCATGACCTACAATGTGACAGTTGCATGCAGCACCACCACCATCTGTGCCTATGCTGTATTGTCCCAGTACAGCTGCAGGTAGCAACTCATGTGGAAGTAGTGTTCAGAACTGTATAATATTCCCCAAGCTGTTTGTGCAGTGCTAACACATTTGCGTGGGTTTAGTGCAGGGCTAAACAGTTATCCCAGTGCAAACTGCATGAAAATCAGGGCATAATGAGATGCTAATCTGGATGTTTGCCTGCAGACTACCTAAGTAGGCTCATTTGCATGTCACTTTTGAATATGGCAAAGTTTAGTGCCGGGCAAACATGTTTGCACTGGGCTAACGGTTTAGCCCTGCGCTAAACCCATAAACGATGTTAGCACTGCGCTAACAGTTCGGGGAATATTTTACAGTTTTACACTGTACTGCGATACACTGCTGCCTGCAGCTGTACTGATCCAGTTTTATTTGCTGGCACACACATTGGCCACATAGTTCATCTCTACCTACCTTCACATCACTGTGCACTGTGCTGCTGTTGTGGTTTGCACTTCCTGGTTGCCATATTCAGAGTTGCCTTATTCCAGGGCTAAGTTTGCCCTGCACTCCCAGCCCAGTTTGCCCGGCCTCATTCCCATGCTATATTCAGAAGTTGTTTGCCCTGGGCTATTCCTTTTGAATATGGCTTGTTTTGTGCTCCGGGCTAAGTTTGCCTGCCGGGCAGTGCTAATTTAGCCCTGGAGCAAAGTTTTGAATATCTGGCCTATGTTCATAAATGTAAGCTGCAGAAAGCAATAAAATATGTATTCTGGAGCACTGGGATATATAGTGGAAGTCCCACAATTTCCTCATAATTTTTGCAAAAAATCTCTGCAATATTGGCTAAATGCTCCTGTAGTTTTCCATTGACCCTGCTCATGGCTAGCCTCTGATACAGGAGCCTTGCAACACCTCATACTTCCAGCATTGTTCCTGAGCTATATGAGTGATCTAGTGCCAGATCTTCAACCCCTAAATTTATTCCCTTGGAATCCTCAGTATTCTACCGTACCATTCTCCTCTCTGTCCTTAATCTTTGAAGCAGGAAGTCAGCATGGCCCCTGTAGGAAGACTAGGGGAATTTGTTTTATTAGAAATAATACATTACAAATACATACGTCATCATTCCACAAATTACAGCATCCATTAATATAGATAAAACAGTCTAATAAAAAAAGAAACCAAGGTAAACAGTAACGTGCTTACATTATTTAAGCAAAGTCTGACGATTAATTCAAAAGATCTCAATTGTCTCGGTGAAACTTTTAATGTGTCTTTCTCATAACAGGATTGACAAAAATCTTTATTACCTACAGTCAAAGATTCTTGTGTCAGATATTGTTGTTGCAGCACCAGCCTGCATCTAAATTGACAGATCCTAAATCTACATATTGCTAGAATCGAATATACTTCCGTAAAGTGGCACAAGTCCACCCAGAGCCATATACCTCTGGTACAAGACATTCATAGGACATCCACTTAAATTCTGTAGATATTAGTAGTTACTGCAAATTTTTCACAAAAAGACAGGATGAAGGGATATTCCAAACATAAATTAGATGGGACTCCAAATTACCACTACACGTGTCTCTTAGGCAATATCTTTCATCTTCCATTTTTGTACTTGTGAGAGGATTGCACACCTAATTGCCTTTGACAACTGAGCCATAAATTATCCCAGACATGAACTGGAATTCTTTGGAGTCATATAATTGTTTCAACATCTCTTGAGAGGAATACATTGTACCCTCAGGAAATGATAATTATTCTTTGAAAACAGTATTCATTATACGCATGTAGACCCGATTCTGGGTGGCATGCCTAAAGTGGGAGGGAGATAATTTCCAGGCCTTTATCTTATGTTATGCCACTAAAATGTATATTGGTATATGATATACTGTGAGTGTTGATGGGACTCCTCACCTCTCTCTGCATCACCTATTCTTGAAGAAGCAATCCAGTTTCTGACCCATCATCTGTAACCAAAAAAAGCTAGCAAAATTATCATAAAGAAGTAAAAAATAAAATATGATCTATCATTCCTAATCTACTTTCTGCATATGATAAATATGTACAGTTCCTTTTAATTATGTTCATTCCACAACCCCATACAAGTTGAATGAATAAATTCATTATTTTCACTTCCAGTTAGTAGGAGGTGCAAAACAAACTTATAAAAAAAAACATTAACAACAACATAGATTGTACTAAAAATATCCTTTTTTTCTTGGATTATGAATGTTCTACCATACTGATACTTTATATTCTCCTTCTTGGATTATTTTTCTTCCAGTTTCAGGTTGTCATGACTTCTGGTCAAAACTCAGTTCCTAAAATTCTTGTTTCGATAATCCCGGTAGTGTAATATTACCCAGACATAAGGCTTGACTTTTTGCCATGTTAACCCTGGCCCCATGCTACAACTTTATATTCTTGCAGAATCTGGAAGGTTTGAGTATAAGACTGTAAGTCTGCCAGGCCGGTGATACTGAGGACTAAGGCATTTGCCTTACCTTGTACTACACCAGTGAGCAGCATTCAAGAGTGATCTCAGGGAGCCAGGTGTTGGCCAGGGAGGAAAGGACTGAGCATCTGAAGGACAGGTCTCCTCTCCTAGGAGGGAGGAGGACTCAATTTGGTGGCTCCTAGAGAGACTGGGAGCACAACAAGCAATGTTTTCATTTTATTTTTTTTGAAATTGCAATTTTTATTGTTACTTCTTTTCACAACAAAACAAAGAGAACAACAAAAAGCCATGAAGGGCATGACTACCTGTACCATGAACAATGTAAAATTATACAGTGAATAGGTAAAATAATCATGTAGATGTTTTACTACATACCTTGTTCCCAGTAATTAATTACTTCACTTAATTGTCTTAATTGTAACTGGCTACAGCTGTACAATCATCAAATAATCCCTAACCAGTAGACCTGCCTAACCTGGCCAGGACAATGGAACAGAGAGATAGTTGTCTGCTTGGACCAGTAGTCAACTTGAAAGTTGTGGCCTAAAATAGCAATCTGTCAGCAGTAACATAAAAATTGAAACTTAAAATACTGGAGAATCCCCCCTCACATTCCCTTCCCATCCTGCAACATGGACAGTAGGCTAAACAGAGTATATGCAGTAATGGTCTGAGGCCAGGGTATTCTGTTACTGAATGTTCTGTTAAACCCCTTGACCAGGACAGAGCCTTCCCCAGGCTACCTCAGTGTCCAGACAACCCCACAGGGACAAGTCTGACACCTTTACTCGCTGAGGCCCTCCCTGGCTAGTATCTCCAAAACCAGAATCCCCTCCCTCTTGCTCAAGAATTAAAAAATGGCAGCCAGCAGGCTTTATATATCTCTGGTTTAAGCCATAAATTAGTGGTCAGCCTTTCCATGTTCTTGATTTGCTGACAAGAAGTCAACCAAAGATCTACTCTGGTGGGATTTTCTGACAGCCACAGCTGTGTAATCATTTTCTCGGCTGCAGCAATCAGGATTGGGAATAAATATCTAGCTTTAGCTCTCCTAACCCTGGAGGAGGCTCTCCAATACTAAATATCTGGGGATTCCACCTGCAGAATCTTACTCTTGTACTCTGTAATTTTACTCCAGAAGTCTCTAAGTTTGGGACAACTCCAGAAGATATGCTCATGAGTCCATAGTTGCCCGCATCCCCTCCAGCATTTATCTGATGTGTCACTCCCGTAATGTTTGGTCATTGTAGGGGTTCTAAAGTATCATGTGAGTACTTGCCATTAAAATTCCTTCTATGTGGGTGCAGCTGTAGTCTTCTGGGCCAATTCCCAAGTTATGTTCCATTTTATGATCCCCTCTCTCTCATTCAATTCCTTCTCCCAGAGTGTCTGAATTCTGGATCTACTGCTAGTTAGGACATTCTCACTTGTCCTATAAAGCTTGGAGATTAGGTGTTTTTTTTTGTATCTTACCCTTTGATAAATCCAAGAAGAGATCTATCAGAAGTTGTACATCATGTGGATGTTCAAATCTCTGCCATTGCCCTGACTGGAGGAAGTGCCTGATCTGTCAGCAGCCAAATAAATCCCCCTTTGAGATGCCAAACTCCCGTTGGATTGGGTGTAACTTTTAAGTGTTTCCCCTGAAAATAGTTGGGAGAAATTATACAATCCCAACTCCCTCCATCTGGAGAACACCAGATTCTACCTCCCTGGAGGGAAGTCAGCCCTAGCTGTGATTTTCCCATACAAAGAAATAATGTGCTGAAGCTTCCTCTCCTTTATTAACCGAACACAGGACTGCACTGTATTTTTGAGCCAAGGGGTACTTAGGACCATTAGTAGCTTAGAGTCTCTTTTGTTAAACAGTATGGATCTAAAACCCTCCAGTCTCATAAGGTTGAGGTCCATTTTGACCCAACTTTGTAGCTCCTCTGTGGCATTGTAAGCAGCCAGGTATTGTAACTGGGCTGCTCTATAGTAGCCCATCATGTCAGGGACTCCCAACACTCCCCTTCCTTTGTCTGTCTTAAGCCAGGACCAGCCTAGTCTTGGTCTTTCCCTGCCCAAAAAATTTTTCTTAACAATTTATCAAGGTCTGTTCAAAATGTCCTTGGTGGGTAGAGGGGAATTAAATATAACAGAAAGAGCAGCCTCAGGAGAACATTCATTCTCACCCATTCTGCCCGGCCTGCTACCGACAATGAAAGCGCTGCCCATCTGTCACAGTCCTTTCTTATTTCATCTGTTAGTTTCAGATGATTAATTTGACAGAGCTTACTTAAATCTGTAGGAATGTGAATCCCCAGATATCTAAAACTTGTGCTGGACCATTTCAAGTTGGTTGATGTCCTGGCACTTGGGGGAACCTCAGCTCCAGTTGAGACCATCTCCGACTTAGTTTCATTAATTTTGAAACCTGAGATGTTCTCAAACTCTGCCAAAAGTGCCATTGCCTCTGTCAGGGAGAATTCTGGGTTCTGCAGGTATAAAAGGGTGTCATCGGTGTAAAGTGAAAGGCAGTTGTTGACCAATCCTACTTTAATCACCATAATGAGTGGGTGAGACTGAAAGGCCTCTGCCAAGGGTTCCATACTGAGTGCAAATAATAGGGGTGAAGGGGGCATGCCTGCCTGGTGCCTCTTCTGATTAGAAATGCTTGAGAAATTACCCCATTTAGCCTCCCTTGGGCCATTGGATTGGTGTACAATGTCAAAACCCAGGCATGAAATTTGGGACAGAATTCAAATTTTTTAAGTTCTGCTTCCAAATACTTCCATTCAAGGAGGTTTATGGCCTTCTCCATGCCTAATGTGATTACCAATGCTGGGGCTCTTTGCGGTCTCTTTTGGGTATGGGCCATAATTGTTAGCAATCTTCTAATGTTGTCATGAAGATGTCGTCTGGGCAGAAATCCAGCTTGGTCCAGATGGACCAACTGGGTTACCACCCCCTGTAAATGGCTGGCTACCAATCTTGCAAACATTTTTACATCCACATTTAGGAGGGATATGGAATGATAACTTCTACATGCAGTGACATCCTTACCCTGTTTTGGGATCACAGATATTAAAGCCCTCACCCAGGTGTCTGGAGCCTCCAATGGTTTATGTGTGATGTTACACTTTTGAAGTAATGGGGGGAGAGATCAGCCTAAAACTTCTGGTAGTATTCTGCTATAAAGCCATCTGCACCCGGTGCCTTATTGTACTTCAAAGTTTTAATGACTGTGACAAGCTCCCTCCATGTAAAGGGGTGGTCCAACCTCTTCCCTAGTGCTGGAGAGAGCTTGGGTAGCTGTAGTTTGTCCAGGAAGATCCTGGTTTCTTCTGCCCAACCTGGTTGTGTCTCAGAGGTGGACAAGTCCATGTAATATTGCCTAAAGCATTCAGCAATATGACAGGGTTTTATTTCCAGAACGTTCAGGTGTTTGATATTCTTCACCCCTGAGATGTATCTCTCAGCTGCCTGCTTCCTAAGCCTAAAAGCTAATAGCCTCCCAGCTCTGTTACCTACCTCATAATATTTTTGTGCTGTAAACCTTAGGGAATTTTCAGTTCTAGTAGTAAAAGGTTGCTGTAGTTGCTCTCTTGCCAGCTTGAGGTCACTTAACAGACTGTCTGGCTCTCCCTTGGTATGTAGGTCCTCTAACTCTTTAATCAGCTGTTCTAGGCAAATCTGTTTTTGCTGCTGGGCCTTCTTTTTTTGAGCTGTATATGAAATAGCTTCTCCCATAACCACTACCTTCAGGCCATCTCACAGAAATTTCACCTTAGATACAGTCCCTGTAGTCTCTTTAATGTACTTAGATACAACCTCTTTCGTTTTTGAGGTAAACGTTTCCTTCTTGAGGAGTCCAGCATTTATGCACCATAATGATTGTTTATTTAAAGGTCCCAAACTGAGGGTTAGGTTGACTTTTGCATGGTCTGACAGACAGATGGGGTAAATTTGATGATCAATAACTGCATCCGCCCAGGTTTTTTGTGTGCAGAATCTATCAATTCGTAAAGAGGAGTGTTGGGCATGGGGAAAGAAAGCGAAATCTTTGTTTGAGGGGTATTGTTCTTTCCATGTGTCTATCAGACCTGCTTCAGACTGCAAATTGCCCAAAGTCTTTGAACTACAACTTGTGCCTTGGCCCACCCCCAGGGATCTATTCATCAGGGCACTCTCCACACAATTCCAGTCACCTCAAAGGATGATCTGACCCTCGGGGAGCACAGCAACCACCCCAAATACATACCTAAATAACTGTGGGCTGCTAAATGTAGGTGAGTAAATGTTCACAATATGTAGCATCCTGTGTGCTACTTTACCGGAAATAGCTATTAGCCTACCTTCATTGCCTAAATGGGAATTCACCTTTGTGAAGCCCAGACCCTTCTGGACTAGAATGGCTACACCAGTCTTTTTTGCCTTGGGATGTGAGGAGGCAAATATCTTCCCAACCGAAAGGCAATGCAATTTGTCATGCTCTGCTGGGTCAAGATGGGTTTCCTGCAGGAAGTCAATATCACATCTGACATTGGCTTAGTCTTTTAACCCTTAGACTGCCGTCAACATAATATCTTGTCTTAAAAACCTATGCATTCTAAATCTTCCGGCAGCCTAAGGGTTAAAATATTGTGCCTTTTTACTGGTGAACCGAGTCCCTAATCATTAAGGGAAACTACCTTCAGCATTTCCATGACTTAGCTTGTCTCTTTCCCACCTTATCTCCTGCAGGCCAGCCAAGAACCCTCCCTGCTGTGCCTATTCAATTGCAGAGTACCCACCACTTCAGTGTTGTAAGGGCAAACACCCCCGTTCTGTTCTTCTTCTGCCCAGTGTACAATGCTGAATAGTTGACCTGTTGCACAGGACCATTCCCCCTCCCCCTCCCCCCACAAACCACTAAACTCTGTAAACATAGTCATCTCTAGTCTACTGTCTCCCCCTAACACAAAACTATGTACAAACAGACCCTTCTAGGCCATACACAGAAGGAAGTTACTTCTGCCCTGGAGCACAGGATAAATTGAATGTCTCTCACTCCCTGCCCCCCACATCCAAGGTCGAGCAGGATGAGCGATCTCCAGGGGTAGTAAACTCAGAGGAAAGATAGTGGCTCCCCTGCAGAGGGCACTAAGATTGGACTAAAGTGATTGTCCGCTGATGGGTGCCATTCCCCCCTGATCTGGCCTCAGGTGACTAAGCATTAACAACATGTTCTAAAAAGGTGAGGGTAGTGGCAAACATCTCCACTCCACCCTAACTACTACAATCTGGTATTCAACCTGATGAAAAACCCATGTACCTTCTCTGAATGCATTAAGTTATGCATTCTTGTAAGGCTAGTAAACACGCCTGTAGCTAGGATGTGGGGGAGGGGGGCACATCTTCCCCATCATCATATCCCCTATTGGGGGTCAGAGCCGACAATAAGCAGATAGATATTGACCCAGGATAGATCAGTAAGTGAGGCCATAAATCAGCGTGGAGGAAAGAAGTTAGGCCAGGAAAACCAAAGGTACTCACCCCCCCAACACTGCCCCCATCAGGGAATTAAGCAAGTGTTACTCTGGGAGCTTGATCTTGGGAGGTAAAATACTGGCTTGAGTAAGTCCATGTACATTGCATTGAGAGCCACAAAGTGAATGACCCCAGTAGGCCCAGCAACAGGAGAGGATGCTACGAGCTAAGGCTATAAGATTTAACCCAACAACTGTGCAACCTTTCCACATCTCTAAGGCCTCAAAGGAGCCAGGCACAACCTCCTGGGCTGCATCCTAAAATCTCAGATTCCCACCCCCATGCTAAGACCACCAGTACTTTTAGAGTTCTGACCATTCAATCAGTCACTCCAAGCAGACTGACCCTGACTACCCCCACCCTGACAGTCTGCTCCTTAATTTTCCAATTGTACCATTCCTCCATCTATAAACATGAGTCTCTGTGAAGTAAAATGGCCTGAATGGTGGGATCGTCCAAAACCAGCCTGCTGAATCATGCATGTGGCCTGTCGCATTACTCGATCTCCTGAACAGATAAAAATAAATGTCAGACTGTTAAGAGAGCAAACTTACAGTTAGTAAGAGTCAAGCAGGAGAGTTCAGTCATTCTCTACCAATCTCTACCAAAGGAATCCTAATGACACTGCTCTCTTCTGCGTCACTTTGCTTAGGAGGGACAAATCTTGGCATAACTGTTCGTCTGGTCCTGACCCCCTGGTGCCTCCACCTCCCATGGATATTTTACCCGCAGTCTCCCACTGCAGCTGCATTATGGTCTGTTTTAATAGCTATCACTGGAGGTCTGGCAAGGAAACACCCACTTTTTGGAGTGGTTTGCTGGCCTGCATCAGCGAGTCATAAAGCTTGCTGCCATTCTCCCAGTGAATCAGCAATTTTGCCAGGTATCTGTACTGGGCTTTAATTTGTTTATATTTGAGCTGTTTGATCACTGCTAATACTTTGTTCCTTCTTTACATTGTTGCAGGTGAGAAATCATGATCTACATATACTCGTTTCCCATGTAGGTTCAAGTCTCTCTCGGCCCATGCCTTCCTTAAGAACATGTCCTTAACTGGGTATCGGTTGACTTTCATTAAAATTTACCTCGGAGAGGCATCATTTTTGGGCTTAGGCCCCAGGGCCTAGTGCACCCATTCCAGTTCTAGTGACTCCGAGCTTGGGATATCTAATTCCTTTTGGAGACAGGTTGTAATGAATTCCAGTGGATCATCCTGCTCTACTCCTTCTGGGAATCAAAAAATAGCTATTGTCTTTCTGTGACCTCTGGATTCAGCATCTTCTGCCCTCATAATCAATTCTCTCTCTCTCCATGCTAGATTCACTACTGCTCAACTGAGTCACATGTTGTCATCTCTAAGTTCATCAAGGCCTATCTCCAGGCCAGCAGTCCTCTGCTTGAGGTGTTTTAAATCTTGTTTAATATCTTTGACATTGGAGCCCTTAGTTATCCTACATGTGGGTATCAATGACCTTTTCTCACGCAATATGACAGACATCTAGGCTGACTATAAAAATATAGTCAATCTGATTAAAAAAATGGAGGTGAAATCATACTGTCTGTGGTCCTGCCCACTATTGGGAAACATTCATACAAAAACTATACTATTTATAAACTAAGCAACTGGCTCAGACATTATTGTCTCTCAGAAAATATTGACTTTATGGATAACTCCATCACATTTACCAGCCAAGCCTGCTTTAAAGGGGATGGTTTACACCTAAATCACTTCAGTACCAAGATTATGGGGAAGAAACTTATCGAGGTCTCAAAGTTCCATTTGAACCAGAACAAGGGGGGAAGGCTCCTAGGGACTTTATGAACCCCAGCAAAGAGTGCATTTATGGGACCAAATCTAATAACCCTGGATGGAATGACATACTAATTAATACTAGATGTCTGACTAACAAATTTGATGAATTTAAATGCCTGTTAGCTACCAATAACATCCAAATTGCCCATGTCACTGATACCTGTTAGAACACAAATGACCCTTGGGACAAAACCATCCCAGGACAAAAGCAGGGACCACAAGAAGGGTGGTGGCATGGCGATCTATATCCATGAAAAAATTGCATGTGAGGAAATTCCTGGAGATACTTTCAACCTGGAAACCCTCTAGGTCAAATTGTCCCCTCACACAGGTCTCCCATTTATCTAAGGCCTAGTGTACAGACCACCCTCAATCACCCCTGAAAATGACCCCAGGTTACTGAATTATATTGGAAACCCTGATCCATCCAATAACCTTATGATTTTCAGCGACTTCAACTTACCTAGTATAAACTGGACCTCAGAATCTGCAACAAGCAGAATTGACAGTCTCTACTTAGATTTATTCAATGAACTTGGGTGAGAACAAATAGTCCAGCATACAACCAGGAACAGTAATATACTTATTCTCATTTTAACTAATACCTAATACAGTAATCCAATATTACTATAAATGCACCCTTGGGAAATAGTGATCATAATACTGTTAATTTTCTGGTTAGAAACATAGAAACATAGAATTTGATGGAAGATAAGGACCGCTTGGCCCACCCAGTCTGCCCATTTCCCTACCTGATGGATAAGCTGCAGATTCTAGTTAATCAACAGCTTACTTCCTCCTGCCCCCCACTAGACTTGCCTTATGCCTGTCCCATGCATTCTTGAATTCTCCCACTGTTCATGACTCCACAACCTCCTCAGGAAGGCTGTTTCATGCATCCACAACTATCTCTGTGAAAAAATACTTTCTAACATTATCTCTGAGCCATTCCCCCTCTATCTTCAAATTGTGCCCCCTTGTTCTTGCACATCTCTTCTTCTGAAAGATACTACCCTCTTGTACCTTGTTAATTCTCTTAAGATACTTGAAAGTTTCTATCATGCCCCCTCCCTTTCCTCAAGGGCATACATATTATGCTGCTTTAGTCTCTCCTCATATGTTTTCTGCAGACCTTGCACCATTTTGGTTGCCCTCCTCTGAACAGCCTCCACTCTGTCTATGTCTTTGCGGAGATGGGGTCTCCAGAATTGCACGTAGTACCCCCGATGGTGTCTCACTAACAGTCTGTAGAGAGGGATAACAACTTCCTGTTTTCTACTATTGATGCCTTTCCCTACGCACCCCAGTATCCCCCCAGCCCTCCTTACTGCCTTCTCTCATTGCTTGCCCACCATTAGGTCATCTGATATAATTACTCCTAGGTTTCTTTCAATTTTTGTTGTTGTTATTAACTCACTCCCAATTGTGTACTCTTCCCCTGGGTTTTTGTTTCCCAGATGCATTACCTTGCACTTCTTTGCATTGAATCTGAGCTGCCACATATTTGACCATTCCTCCAACCTTGCCAAGTCCCTTTTCATTCTTTCCACCCCGCCTTGTATATCAACTATGTTGCAGATCTTTGTGTCATCTGCAAAGAGGCATACCTTTCCTTCCAGGTGCTCTCCAATGTCACTTGTAAAGATATTAAAGAGGACCGGTCCCAGTACCAAACCCTGTGGTACCCCGCTAGTTATCCTCCGTTCTTCACTGTGGACTCTGTTTACTATTACCTTTTGCATCCTGTTGTCCCACCAATTTTTTTATCCAGGCTACCACCTTGGGACCCACTCCAAGGCTGGCTAACTTGTATATTAATCTTTTGTGTGAGACTGTGTCAAATGCCTTGCTAAAATCTAGGTAGGCCATATCCACAGCCCCTTCCTAGTCTACTACTTTGGTCACCCAGTCAAAGAAATCTATTAGGTTCATCTGACATGACCTTCCTGCTGTGAAACCATGCTGCCTTGGGTCCTGTCCCCCACTGGCCACTAGGTACTCAACAATTATTTCCTTCAGAAGTGATTCCATCATTTTCCCTACCACTGAAGTCAAACTAACAGGTATGTAATTTCCTGCCTCTGCCTTGCTCCCACTTTTGTGAAGTGGAATCACATTTGCCCTCCTCCAGTCCTCAGGTACCACTCCATCCTCCCATGATTTGTTAAAGAGAGTAGTCAGTGGTGTTATTAGTTCTACCCTTAGTTCTTTTAGTATTCTTGAGCAAATCCCATCAGGCCCCATTGCTTTGTCCATCCTCAGTTTCAAGAGTTCTTTCAAAACCCTTTCTTCTGTGAATGGACTGGAATCGACCCCCCCATTCAAAGTTTCTTCCTTGTTTGGTTTATGCACCTGCCCCATCTCATCTGTTGTGAATACTGAGCAGAAATATTCATTCAGTAGCCCTGCTTTTTCACTGTCACCCTCTGCCCACATTCCCTCCCCTAAGTCTCTGTATCCCTCCCTTGGTCTTTCTTTGCTCTCTAATGTGCCTATAAAAGGTTTTATCCCCACTCATAACAGTGCTTACTATCTTTTCCTCAGTTTCTACCTTTGCTGTTTTGACTGCCTTCCCTGCCTCCTTCTGCTTTAACTGATAACGTTCTCTGACCTGCTCCTTCTGTGTTTCCCTATATTTCCTGAATGCTATCCTTTTCTCCTTAACCATCCCTGCCACCTCTTTTGAGAACCATAGTGTCTTTTTTTCCTTCATTTTGTTTTATTGATTTGCTTCACACAAAGGCTTGTTGCCTCTGTGATGGCTGTTTTGATTATTCCCCATTGTTCCTCCACTCTTACTTCTTGCCCATTTGCTAGTGCTTTTCTAAGGCACTCTCTCATTTTCCCAAAGTCAGCCTTCCTAAAGTTCAGTACTCTTGTTTTTGTATGGCTTGACTCTATGGCTGTGTTTATTGTGAACCACACTGTTTGGTGGTCACTTGTTCCCAGATGGCTACCCACTTCTAAATCTGAGATCCTTTCTCCTTCTCCATTTGAGAGTACCAGGTCTAAGATTGCTACCTCCCGAGTGGGTTACAACACTGGCTGTCTGAGGCATGCCCCCTGTAGGGCCTCAAGAATGACCCTGCTCTTGGATGTGCCTGCAGCAAAAGTACTCCAGTTAACATCTGACATATTCAGGTCCCCCATCAACAATATCTCCCCTTTTTCTGCCATTTTAGGGATGCCTTCTATCATTTCCTTGTCCATTTCCTCCACCTGAGGTGGCGGTCTGTACACAACCCCCATGCATATTGTTGTGCCATTTCCTGTCTCCAGGGTGACCCAAAGTGACTCATCAACTTCCAGTTTACTCTTTAGTTCTGTTGCTTTAATCCCATCCCTTATCTAGACAGCTACTCCTCCTCCTCCTCTTTTACCCACCCTGTCCCTCCTGTAGACTGTGTATCCTGGTATGTTGACTTCCCACTCATTGTTCTCTTTGTACCATGTTTTAGTGACTGCCACAATATCCAGGCATCCCTCTTCCATTAAGGTCACTAGTTCAGGGAGCTTGCTGCACAGACTATGGGCATTGGTACTCATCACATTCAATTTATTTTTTATGGCCTTATCCCTTTTAACCACATTCCTGTCCTTAACACCTTTTTCTGCATTTATCCCTGTCCTGCTCCCTACTGACTTCTCTGCCTTGGTGTTTACCTCTATAACTACTGAGCTTTGTGGGAGGAGGCTGGGATATCCCTGCTCCTTTTCAGTGCCTCCCCCCTTGGCTAGTTTAAATGCTTGCCAATGAAGCATTTAAACCTGTCACTTAGGATCCTGGACTCCCCCCGACAGATGCAGACCATCGCGCCAATATAAGCCTGCATCCCTGCACGTGGCTCCCCAGTCCCCAGTGAAGCCAAAACCCTGTGCTCCATGCCAGTTTTTCAACCATTCATTGAATCCCATGGTGCGGAACACCCTAGCATCATCCTTGCCATAGACAGGCATCACCTCCGAGAAGGTTACCTTACATGCTTCTGGTTACAAGAAACATCAAACAAACAACTATTGGTGTTACTGAAACCCTGAACTTTAATAAAGCTAACTTTAATAATATCAAAACCAGCCTAACCCACTGGGATTGGCAAAAATTATTTACCAATCTTCCAGTAGAATCTAAATGGGGCCGTATGCTCAATAAACTAAAAAAATTGATAAAGATTAATATTCCCTTAATAAAAAATATGGTATCAGTCACAAAAGTACATCTCCTTGGATGAAGATGAACCCCACAGTCAAATGTCTGATTAACAAAAAAAAATAAATAAATGGCTTAAGCGAATTAAAAATAGTCTAACCCACTCATGTCTCAAATACAGAGCTTTAGTTAAAAATATCAAAACCAAGAATAAAACAGCTAAATCCTAACATGAGACCCATTTGGCTACTAGGGTTAAAGATAACAAAAATGCTTTTTTTGCACATGTTAATAAATCTAGGGGTAAAATAAATATTACAGGTCCCTTCCTAACTGCTTCTGGAACAATAAATAGTAATCAAGAGGCTGATGACAGACAAAACCCTTATTTTTGTATGGTATTCAATAAGAACAGTCTAGATTTATCATGTACAGTGGAGATGTCATCCTCTGGGCAGTTTATCATTAAATCTAATGATGTTCTGGATAGGTTAAGGCGGGTCGACATTAACAAATCCCCAGGTCCTGATGAAATTCACTCTAGGGTATTAAAAGAGCTTACTGATTTTATTTACTTACCCTTAGCTAATATCTTCCAACATTCTCTCAAAACTGGAGAAGTTCCACAAGACTTAAAAAAAGCAACTGTAGTACCCATTCTCAAGAAAGGTCCAAAAAACAACCCTGAGAACTACAGATCCATCAGTTTAACTTCTATAATATGAAACATTTTAGAAAATATTATTAAAGAACTTATTTTGGATTACCTCCATCAAACTGGGTTATCTGACCCCCTTCAACTCGTGTTCACCAAATCCAGATCTTGCCAACGAAATTACTGACTTTTTATGAAAAGGTTAATGGTGAAGTTGATCGGGGCAATCCTGCAGACCTTGTGTTCCTGGACTTTGCCAAAGCATTTGATAAATTACCACACCTGGAACTCTTAGACGCCTTGAGAGTTTTTAAACTAAAAAACAATACACTTAACTGGATTGTTAACTGGTTGGATGGAAGAAAGCAGAGTCATTATAAATGGAGAACATTCCAAATGGGCCCCTGTCACAAGTGGGGTCCCTCAAGGGTCTGTTTTGGGCCCCTGTCTTTTTTAACATTTATGTTTCCACTCTTACCATTGGCATCCCCGACATATGTATGTTAAAAGTTGCTGATGACTGCCGTATTGGTACCATCGTGAACAATACAGTAGACAGTACTGCTCTCCAGCTAGTTTTGAATAACATACTAAAAGTATGCACCTAGGAATACATAACAAACACTATAAATATAAATTAAGGAATGAAACTGTACTTGAAACTAATCAAGAAAAAGATTTAATAATCATTGTCAGTCCTGATTTGAAATTCAGATCCCATTGTAGAATTTAAATCAATAAAGTTAATCAAAATCTAAACTATTTTTAGACATATATCTAGTCGCAGGAGAGAGGGGTTGGTTAGGTCACACCTGAAAAACTGTGCCCAGGTGTTGTCTCCGTACTGTAGGGAAGATGTCTTAAGGATCGAGAGAGTACAGCACAGATTCACTAAAGCCCTTTCTGGAATGGGAGACAGGACATACGAGGATAGCCTGAGACTGCTAAACATGTATACGCTCCAGTATAGAAGACTGAGAGGTGGCATGTGTCTCACTTTTAGAGCAGTAAGTGACCCCACCTTTAGTAATGAACTTGGATTAATGATCAGTGAAAACAGAGTCAGTAATAGTAGACACTCCAAAAAATTACATCTGGGCAAATGGAATACCCTGCATAGAAAGAACTGGTTTAGCCACAGGGTTGTCCCAATATGGAATCACCTCTCGGCTGAAAATTGCAGATAGTCCTACTATGGACTCTTTTAAACTTAATTTGGATCTAGCAATTGGAGATAAAGCCCAATTTTGTCTAGATTAATTAAACTTGGCAAGCATCATGGATATATGTCCAAAATAGCTTGCAACACCTATGATACCTATGAGTATATCTTCACATCATTTTCAGAATGTGGGCTGTCTCCTGTCCATCAAGAGAGCTGTTCCATGAGGGAGTTTCATCTTCTACCCCACCCCCCAGAGCCCACAGCTGATTTCAAGGACCTGGAGAGAGAGAGAGACACTTGGGCTGCATTCAAGTTGTGATCTTCATCTGGCATCTGGCTTATTTTTACTTCTGCCTCTCATTTTCATTAGCTGGCTCATTTTTGCAATGGGACATGTATTTAAAAGGTAGCGTAGAAGTCAGAAAGTTACCAGATTACCTTAGCTTTGCCACCTCAGCTACAGAGCTCTGCATTACGTGACCATTTGGCTTGGTGACATCACTGGAAGTCCCAAGTCATGGTTTTTAGAATGCGGTAGGTGGTAGAGGATGTGGATGTGGAAGCGCATACACAACATGCTGGATGTCATTGCTTCTCTGTGCCTTGAGGAGAGGCAACACAAACATGGAAAAAAAACAGTGCTCAGGAGGATGATGGCTGACTTTGAGAGATCAGCCAACATGCCTTACACCAGACCCAACATAACCAGCTGTCTCAGGCTATCCCTCCTCTCCGGGAGCCACATTTGGGGGGGGGGGGGCCAGCACCAGATTTCCTGGTCAGAGGGTTTCAGGTGGGCAGTAGGTGCTGATAGAGTGAGGACTCACCTGAAGGAGATCCTACAGTTTCGGGGACTGGAGGGAAAAATAGCCAACAAAAAAAAAGTTCCTATATTCAGTTTCTGATAATTGCTCTAAGGGTGGTAACTGCAGAAACTGTTCCAAATCTCATTGTACAGAAAGTATCTTACCAAAAGAATTTAGCAATGTTTGTTCCACTGTGTGTTATATCTTCAGGATGTCTATGTTCCTTCCCCTGAATCCTTTAAACTCATCATCATCTTAGACTTAATTCTATCTGTAAAGCCCTTAAAATATCTGTTGATTGTTTTGTTCCTTGGGTGTTAAATATTAAGAAAGCCTTTAGAGACCTACCACTGTTATACTGCAGTTTTCTAAATGCTGCCCAATCTAGCAATTTGATAAGAGTAGGACATTTTAAGTGTATGTGGTAAATTAACTAATTTTTGAAGGTGTTTCAAAAGTTGTTGATACTGAAACCAAGAATTTTTATTTCTTTCAAGACTAGGTGCCAGATATTCAAAACTTTGCCCCGGTGCTAAATTAGCACTGCCCGATGGGCAAACTTAGCCCAGAGCAAAAAGCAAGCTATATTCAAAAGGAAATAGCCCAGTGCTAATCCTGCTGAATATAGCAGTCTAAGGAAGCCGGGAAAACTGGTCTGAGAGTGCAGGGCAAAAATAGCCCGGAAATAAGACAGCACTGAAAATAGCAGCAGGGAAGTGCAAACTGCAACTGCAGTTCATTAGACTCTGTAGCAAGCCAGTGTTGCAGGTGGAGAACATTGTGTGTAATTGCACAGTGATGTCTTACAGCTACTGCAAACACACCTCTCAACCTCCTGCCACATAAATCAGGGAGAAGGCTTAAAACCATCAGGGACAAAGGTATAAAATCAGGGACACACCGTAGGAAATGATAATATCCACTCAGGAAGCTGGTAGAATAAGTGGTGTAGTGTAAAATGCATTTTCTAAGGAAGAACAGGACTGTAACATAAATGTCTGACATTATTGAATGCTTACAACCCCCCACTTTTTGGCCATGGAAACACAATGTTTAGGAGGGACAGAGTAAAACACAGGTAAAATCAGGAACGTCTCTGAAATTCAGGGACGATTGAGAGGTATGACTGCAAACAACAATGTAAGCCACACACTGCAGAACTGTGCTCTGCTGAAGTGAGGTTTGCCCGGGGCTAACCTGATTGCACAGTTCTACCACATTAGCTCAGTGCAGACTGCTTAGCCCTGGCAAACAGGAGCTATATTGAAAGCTCCCATGCAAATGAGCCTACTTAGGTAATCCCTGGGCAAACAGGTACATTTGCATCCCATTAAGTGCTGCTTAGCATACATTACCATGCAGTTTGCCCGATGCTATTGCAAGGAGCAGAAAGCTCCCCCTTTTGGTCAGAATGGAAGTACAGGTGGGATGATGCAGGCCAAGGCATGCCCACAGCTTCCCCTGTTGGTTGAAATAGAAGCACAGGCTGGAAGCAGCAGGAACTGTGTGCTGGCAGGTACAAGCAGTGCATACAACATACCTATGCAGCACTGCAAGTACATAATGATCTATATATATATATATATATATATATATATATATGCTTATATACATACACACACATATATATATATATATATATATATATATATATATATATATATATATACTGTATATATAGCTATAGACACACTACCAGTGGCCACACATGCCCTGGATGTGATGCCCCAACCCATACCAACAGCAGGTGTGGGTGGAACACAAGTATGCATGGGGCAGGCATAAGGCAAACTGGCTGAGGGTGGGGGGATGTCAGCTGTAGGATCACTGGGCTGTGCAGTGCAGCCATCCAGTATAGAGAGACCTGGGCAGACAGGCTGGGCCAGGCAGCCCTTGTCAGCCATCATGGTCCCTGTTCCCATGTATGTTGGTTCCACTCCCTGGTAGTCCAGTGCCCCCCCCCAGCACATATCCCGACCCCCATTTTACATAAGAACTAATTTGTTTCTCTGGTAGTCTAGTGGTGACACCACCCCAAGCATGGATCCCAATGTCCATAGACATTACAATAACTATAATTACCCTGGTAGTCTAATGGTCCCCCCACCCCCAAGAATGGGTCCCATCCCTCGTTGAAACTCAAATACATATTTTCCCTGGTAGTCTAATGGTCCCCCCACCCCCAAGCATGGATCCCGATGCCCATAGGCATTAAAATAGTGATAATTTCCCTGTTAGTCTAGTGGTTTTCCCACCCCCAAACATGGATACCGATGCCAGTAGACATTAAACTAAGTATAATTTCCCTGGTAGTCTAGTGGTCCCCCCCACCACCAAGCATGGATCCCGATGCCCATAGACATTACAATAACTATAATTACCCTGGTAGTCTAGTGGTCCCCCCACCCCCAAGCATGGATCCCGTCCCTCATTGAAACTCATATTTACATTGTCATTGGTAGTCTAGTGGTCCACCCACCCACAAGCACAAATCCTGATGCCCGTAGGCATTAAAATAACTATAATTTCCCTGGTAGTCTAGTGGTCCCCCACCCCTTAGCATGGATCCCGTCCCTCATTTAAACTCAAATATATATTTTTCCTCATAGTCTAGTGGTTCCCCCCACCCGGTAGTGACACCCCGGCTCATTCCAATCAGACCCCAAGAATGGAGTTGGCAACTGTCTCAGCCCTCCTCTCATCTCCATGGCTGGCAGCTGACTGAGGTACAAATGAGCGCTACTTCATTACAGTAGCTCTTATTTGTACTCAGTCAGCGGTCAGCCTAGGTGGTGAAAGGAGGGCTGAGCCAGTCGCCGGCTCCATTCTTGGGGTCTGATTGGGATGAGTGGGGGCATCACTACAGGATGGGGGGAACCACTAGACTACCAGGGGAAAATATATATTTGAGTTTCAATGAGGGATGGGATCCATGACTAGACTACTAGGGAAATGACAGTGATTTTACTGTCTACAGGTGTCAGGAGCAGTGCTTGGGGATGGAGGGACCACTAGACTACCAAGGAATTTATATTTCATTTCTACGGGAGTCGGGAGCCGTGCTTGACGGTGGAGAAACCACTAGACTACCAGGGAAATTATAGTCATTTTTCTGTCTATGTGCATCGGGAGCTATGCTTGGCGATGAGGAGACCACTAGACTACCAGGGAAATTACAGTTATTTTACTGTCTATGGGTGTCGGGAGCCATGCTTGGGGGTGGGGGGACCACTAGACTACCAGGGAAATTGTAGTTATTTTACTGTCTATGGGCATTGGGAGCCATGCTTGACTGTGGGGGGACCACTAGACTACCTGGGAAAATATAGTTATTTTACTGTCTATGGGCATCAGGAACTGTGCTTGGGGGTGAGGGGACCACTAGACTACCAGGGAAATTACCATTATTTTACTGTCTATGGGCATCGGGAGCCGTGCTTGGGGGTGGGGGGACCACTAGACTACCAGGGAATCATCTTATACTGTACAGACAATGGGGCTTGGGATTAGTGTGTGTATGTGTGGGGGGGGCACTGCTGCATTACTGTCAGTTTTTCTTGGCGGTATTTAGTGCCGTACTACAGGTTGCACTAATGCCTGTAGCGTGGTGCTATACTTTTGAATATGCCGGTGCACCAGCATTTAGGGGCCATCCCCTCAGTCCCTCCCCTGCACACATTATTCTTCAGCATCAGTGCTAACACCTAGCGCTAAATGTCCTTTTCAATATTGCAGTCGGGCACAAATTCAGCGCTAATCCTGCGCAAAGGATTTGTGCTCAGTGCTCCTCTTTGAATATCTGGCCCTAGGTGCTTGAAAAAAAATTTAATTTCCCCTTTTGTATCTTCCCACCTTGCTTGCATAGGGTCAGAATAACAGTCTATTTAAACCTTTGCTCTTATCAATTCTTTACAAGCAGCAATTACATTTTCATCCTCCAAAAGAGTATTCATCTTCAAATATCCAGATTCCACTTTGTTACAATAATGACTGCCTGTCATATTCTGAATGTCTGTGTGACCTGAAATTTTAGAAACTATTACCCTTGCTTTCTGAGGTCACCCCATGGTTAAAATGAAAATATTTATTTATTTTTTGTTTACTGGGTAAGTGCACTAGACACATCCTGCCTATTTTCAAGCATGACCCGGGGAGGGGGATACAGATGAATGTCAATTGACCTTCAACCAGATTAAGTGGTTGGTGGTATTTTTAGTGAAATGAGGGAAATTTGGCCAGGACACCAGGAAAATTCCCCAACACTTTTCAATAAATGCCATGGGATCTTTAACATTCACCTCAACTACCACCAATCCAGGCAGATGGGACCTCAGTTTAACATCTCATCCGAAAGACGGCACCTCAGAAGTGCAGCACCCCTCTCATGCTGCACTACAGTGCCAGTACTGGGATATTAACCCAAGTGCCAGATGTAGGAACTGAACCCAGAGCCCTCTGATCTCCTGGCCTCAGAGGCTACCTACTGAGCCACTAACACTGCAATATAATCAGCTCTGGACAAGTTACTCCTAAAATAAGTATGTCCCCTGTTCTTATAAATCTTCATATAGGCATCCTTCAGCTCTGCTGTTTGAGCCATAGATTTTTAAAACATTTTCCATCTTTGCTGTTTTATTGTCCAGGTCCCAGATACAATTGAAATCCACCACCCAATATTGTGGTTGTACCTATAAATACAAAGGTTGCAACTTTTTGAAAAGTTCCACCCAAGTAGTCTTTGTTTGTGCTGCAGAAACTATACACAATCTAATAGGGTTGTTACGCCACTCTAAATCTAAAAACAAAGCTGTATCAGGGTCTATTTCTATTAATTTCTTGATCTCCATTTAGTGTATTTTACAGAAAATCCTTACCCCTAAATAGGGGGCTTCCCTAACACACCTAAATGATAAACCCCACAACCACTCAGCTTTAGCATAATGAATATCTGAGAAAATTCTCAGTCTGGTATCTTCTGAGAAAAAAATCTAAGAGTCTGAATTTGCCAAAGTAGAGAATGTAGTTATTCTTTTAATATTTTTGAGGCTATTCACATTCAATGAAGATAGACAACAGTTAGGTGTCATCAAAAATAATAAAAAGAAACATGGGTGATGCCATTCACTTTAATACATCACTGAACCTTTGTCTTGTTCCTTGTCCTTTTGCTGTAATGTAATAAATCTGAAAGAGAGCCCTCTGCAACAGAAAAGATTTATTGAGAAGATGTTATAGAGCAAGTTTCAGAATCTTCTCCCTTTTCTCCCAAGTCTTCTATATTCTGCAGAGTGAAGAACTGGTTATGAAAAGCAATATCTTCTCTCCTGGCCATCTTAGACTTTGAATGCAACCATGCACTTCTCTATTTTCCTGACACTACTGTGGAATTCCCTTTGCAGAATGGAAGAGGCATAACTATCCCTACTGTGCTGTTTTCATGGTCAGAAACCCAGTACAATACCTCTGCCCCCTCAGACTGACTAAATGATACAGAGGATGCTGCAGTATTCTCAATAGTGTCAGTCTCATTCAAGTCTGTTCTATTGGTCTGGGTTTTAGAGGTAGCAGTATGAGTTCTCGGTGAAGTGGATGATGGGGGAGACAGCAAGTTCAAATTCTGAAATGTCAACCTTCACCATCTGCTTTGTAGGCGGTGGGGCTGGGGGACGTGATTCCCTTCTTCTAGTCTACTGATGTTGATCTTGTTATGCCTCATGTACCATGTCTTCCTGATCATAGAAGGACCCTTTAAGGTGAGATACCAAAGGGCAATGTGTATACAGTATATGCTTGTCCAGAATCCTCACATAGATTGCACTTTATTGGGTTCAGACATGTCAGGCTACATAGCAGAGAATCACAGGCATCACTAAGATGCCTAAGGGACTCACATCTATGGCAAGTTAACTGCCTGGGATAGAAACAAAAACCATAGAAACATAGAAACATAGACTTTGACGGCAGATAAGGACCGCTAGGCCCATCTAGTCTGCCCATTTCCCTACCTACAGGATAGGCCGCAGATCCTAGTTAACCAACAGCCTATTTCTTCCTACCCCCCCCACAAGAATTGCCTTATGTCTGTCCCATGCATTCTTGAATTCTCCCACAGTTTTAGACCCCACAACCTCCTCAGGAAGGCTGTTCCATGCATCCACTACCTCTCTGGAAATAATACTTCCTCACATTGCCCCTGAACCGCCCTCCTTCTATCTTTTAAATTGTGTCCCCTTGTTCTTGCAAGTCTCTTTTCTGAAAAATGCTACCCTCTTGGACTTTGTTGATTCCACTGAGGTACTTAAAAGTTTCTATCATGTCCCCCCTCTCCCTTCTTTCCTCAAGGGTATACATATTAAGCTCCTTTAGTCTCTCCTCATACGGCTTCTCTTGCAGTCTCGCAATCTCTTCCAGCATTAAAGCTGCTTGGTAAATGCTGTGTATCCTGTTCTATGCATTTCAGCCTGATTTTTATCTTTCATACACCCATCCATATTTGTTCCGTATCCAGAATTGGTGTTGGATGGTCTAAGATATCTGCCCTTTGTTTGACCTAGAACATAATGTCATCAATGTCCACATATTCATTTTGAAAAATTATAGTTATGATATTTGACTGTGGGCTTTATGAGGGGTATGGCTACAAAGGATGTCCACAAAGGAGAAAACTTCACTTGTTGATATCTTAACCAAACATTATCCAGTAACTCTGGGGCCTTAAAGCTTTTGTCAAGTAGTGTGTCTTCTGATATGTGAATCAGTGTAGAAATATCAGTGGCAAGGAATTGAAGTGATTCTTTAAGTAATGTATGCACCACAAAGACTTTCAGGTTCTTCCTCCAGGCCTCTTCTGTACTTGAGGCAAAGAACATTTTTATCTTTTAGCTGGCTCAGCCAAGTTAGCAAGAAAGGCTGCCAAGTGAGAATAGGTCCACATCTGGACATTCCAGAACCCCCAGAACCACCTGATTGTTGCTTTCACAGATCTTGCTTTTCATGTGCCTTTGTAGAATCCGCTGTCAGGTTTGCACCCCCTTGTCCCCCGCATTGTTCATCCCCATATACCTGAAGTATTTGTGACTCCTGGATAGTGTCTTTAGAATGGATCTGCACCTGAAGCATATTCTGAAAGGCATTTTGCTCTCCATCTGGTACTAGTTTACTTCCTGGGGGTTCAACTGCTTGAGAACTAAGCAGGGGTTCATTTATGTCAGCTTCTGACTGAAGATCCACAATGTCTGACCAAGAGTGCTTGATTCACTTAACTGTTTAGGGTAAAAGAAATCTGGGAGTCACTATCAGTTAAAATATGATCTTCTGTGTTACTTTGTCCATTAAGAGTCAGCCCAAAGACTGCATCATTTTGAAAAAGGTTCCCTGCTTATAGGTGTACATAGATACATGATACATAGAAGTTGTCAGCAGATAAGGACCTCTTGGCCCACCTAGTCTGCCCTATCAGTCCTTACCTATTATGATACTTGATTCCCTACCATAACTCTGGAACATCCCCCCCAACCTCCAGGATATCCTTGTGTTTATCCCATGCCTTTTTATATCCTGTGACAGTTTTGAACCCCACCACACCCTCTGGTAGGCCATTCCAAGCATAAACCAGCAGCTCCATTAAAAAGTACTTCCCCACGTTACCCTTGAGGCTCCCCGCCAACTGCATATTGTGCTTCACTGTTGTAGAGAATATCTTGTTGTAGAAGTTACTCACTTCCTGTACTCTGTTTATGCCAGTGGGTTATTTGAATGACTCAATCATATGAGTATGTTTTATTTTATAATTTGTGATTTATTATTTTATTTTTGCTTGATTGTTTGTATAAAATGTTTTTAAAATTTGTACGGTACCCAGAGCATCTGGGATTGGGCATCTTTTAAATAAATTTGCCTTGCCTTGCCCATCCCTCCTCTCCCTCCTTACCTCTAGGGAATACATATTTAAGTCCCTCAGTCTATCCTCATATGTCTTCCCATGTAAGCTGTGCACCATTCTAGTTGCCGTCCTCTGCACCACCCTGTCTATGTCCTTAACAAGATGAAGCCTCCAGAACTATATGCAGTACTCACAGTGTGGTTTTACCATTGTCTTATACTGGGGTATTATTATCTCCCTCTTTTTATTTGTGATATCCCTCCCAATACATCAGAACATTCAGCTAGCCTTTTCTAACCCCCTGTCCCACTGCCTAGCCACCTTTAGATCATCCTAGATAATAACTCCCTGGTCTCTTTCCTGCTTTGTGACTGTCAGTACTTCCCATCCCAGTATGTACATTGCACCCATATTCCTGTGCCTTATGTGCATGATCTTGCACTTTTTTGCATTAAATCCTGGCTGCCAAACTCTAGTCCATTTCTCCATTTTTTAAGAACCTCTCTCATCTCTTTAACCCCCCTGATGCCCCCCCATTGTGGATCTTTGTATCATCTGTATATGTTATCAGGTGTCCCCACTGTTTGAAGAGGGTAAAGCATCAGAATCAGGCTTAGAAGCCATTGATTTGTTACCTTCAAAGGTAAAATCTTTCTAAGTTTGCTAATACAGGTTTGGGGTGTGAAAACCTAGTTACTTTACAGGCACCCATTTCTGAAACTGCCACAGCTTGTGGCTGCACATTTTGTCTAACTTGCACCTGAATAGCACTCGGGTCAAAGAACAGATGCTCAAAAGCTAATAATGCAAAAAGTGAGTTTATTTCCTGCCCGTTTCATGGATGATGACAAACAGACAAAGCCCCAATGCTTCAACAATGTGGGTCTTCCTCAGGGGGCATGCTAACAGACAGACAAACTGACCCTCAATATAAAGCCCCGATTTAAAGATACAGGTCCTATATATCACAAGGACCCCTAGTGAATGAGTGGAAAATACTAAATACATTAAGAATACATTTTCTCTCAACAAATATTATAATAAAGCCAATGTATTAACAGGAGAACATTCAAACGTTTGTTTGATATAGAAAACAACACCCAAAAACTATATTCCTTTTTCCTGTCCTACTGGAGGCTAGATCACTCCAATGCCTTTGATATGTTTTAGCTTCAACAGGTAAATTAAACAAGATGACCATTCTGGATGACAGAAATGACTGAATTATTATTAGATGTCCAAATTGCCTCTCATCTTTGCACTACAATATTTGTAATACATTTAAATGGGTATCATTGGCGAGATCATAAAAAGTTAATACAGCAAATTACTATTCATGGTTAAATGTGGAAGAAAGGAATCCTCTAAATACTGTATTTAACGTCAAGGCTAATAGAAAAAGGTACATACCAGGAAAACTAAAGCATCTGGATAGCTTGAGTTTGGCATTCACTGGGTTAAAACATGCTTTTTTTTTATTTCATTGTTTAACCAGGTATAGCACACTAAGCTGAAAGCTTTTTTACAGGAGCGACCTGGGAGCACTGTGGTCACACAGTATGCAAGAGGAAGCTGTGGGATTCAAACCCAGGTCTGGTCTGCTGGATATCACCAGATTTGCAGCTCAGAGCCTTAGACCACTGCACTATACTGCATCCTTTTTCTATGTGGAGCATGCAAGCATCTAACCACATAATGTATGCATTTCACCATGGAACTCATTACTGCCTTAGAAACATAGAAATGAAGAAGTTGATGGCAGATAAGGACCACAAGGCCCATCCAGTCTGCTCATTTTTTCTACCTTATGAATATGCCATAGGACTGTACTCTGTCAATGACCTATTAATACTCATCTTTATTGCTCCCTTATGCCTGTCCCATGCCTGTTTGAAGCTCTGCACAGCATTCATATCTACTACTTCCTGAGGCAGGCTGTTCCATGCATCCACCACCCTTTCTGTGAAAAAGAACTTCCTCACATTCCCCTTTAATCGGCCTCCCTCTAATCTCATGCTGTGTCCTCTTGTTCTGCTATTTTTCTTACGTTGAAACATGTTAGACTCTTTCACCTTGTTAATGCCCTTAAGATGTTTGAATGTTTCAATCATATCACCTCTCTCCCTCCTTTGCTCTAGGGTATACATATTGAGCTCTGTTAATCTGCCCTCATATGTTTCCTGATGCAGTCCCTGCACCATTTTGATTGCCTTTCTCTGGACTGCCTCCATTTTGTTAATTTCCTTGTGCAGGTGCGGCCTCCAGTACTGCATGCAGCATTCCAGATGGGGCCTAATCAGTGTTTTGTAAAGAGGGATTATTACCTCCCTCTTACAGCTTGTGATACTCCTAATGCACCCCAACATCCTGCTAGCCTTGCCTACTGCTTTACTGGTCTGCTTGGATGATTTCAGGTCATGTGTGATGATGATGCCTAAGTCTTATTCTTCCCTCATGATTGCCAGCAACTTCCTTCCCAACCTATAGATGGCTTCAGGGTTTCTATCCCTATGTGCATCATCTCGCACTTTTTTGCATTAACTCACTACCTCCTAGAAACACCTGTAGGCATCAGCAAATCTACTGCAGTGTGTCCCAGAATGCCTACAGAAGTAAGCTACAGACTTCCTGTGTGCCCTAGAAATGTCTGGAGAAGTCACTCACATGTTTTAATATTACTTGCCAGCCAGAATTGATTAGAATTGACTGCATAGTACCATTAGAAAGGTAATGTTGTGCTGAACAACTTTGCCACTGACACTTTGTGTGTATCATGTTCACATCGGGAGTTATTCACATTTGTTTATGACATTTTGTCAATCTAAAACCACCTAAGCACTTTGAAGAAAATAAACATTCTGGGTATCTCAGCCAGTATAAAACAAAAACCAAACTGAGTACAGTTGCTTGCATAGCATCGTTGGAAAGGCAATTTTGGGTGGAACAACTTTGCCACTGATACGTTGTGTGTACCATGTATACTTTAGGAGTTATATGCAATTTTTTCTGGTATGGTGTGCATGGTTCAGTTTGTACCTCAAACCTCACCAACACACTTTAACTCAAATGGGGGAAAATTGTGTTTAATACTACAGAAATAGCTGTATTTTTTTTACAAACAAATTATTAAAATTACATCTAATGTCTGGATGCTTAATTTGGTGTTGATATGTTACATATTTCCCAACAAAAAAAGGTTTATGGTGCATTTTAGTGGAAAAAATATTTTGTTTTGCTGTTTGACCAGCACAGAAATGAAACTAAATTATCTGCTATTCCTTGCATACCGCCATTAGGAAAGGTAATTTTATGTTGAACAATTTGCCACTCATACTTTGTGTCTAGCACTTACAGGTTTTGTGCTATTAGCATCTGTTTGCGGCATGCCAGTTCTAGCTTGATTTTGCTTAGAAAAGCACAGGATTCACTATTAACAGTATACAGGAGACAAGTGCTGCAACTTCAGAGAGATCCTGTGGAGGCAATGAGTTAAACCCCATTTTCCACTCTTCCAACAATTTTGCCAGTTTATCCAGATCTCTTCTCATTCTGCCCAACCCATCTGGATAATCTACTCTGTTGCAGATCTTGGTGTTATCTGCAAACTGATGAGCCTTACCCTCCAGTCCATCTGCAATGTCACTAATGAATATATTGAAGAGAACTGGCCCCATGACTGATCCTTTAGGTAACCACTTGTGACTTGCAGCTCTTCTGACTGTATACTATTTACCACCACTCTCTGTTTTCTGCCTGCCAACCAGTTTGCCATCCAGTTGACCTCCTTCTGACCCACTCCAAGCCTACCCAGTTCATTAATCAATCTTCTATATGGAACAGTATCGAAAGTTTTGCTGAAGTCAAGGTAAGCAACATCAACTGCTCCCCCTTGGTCCATCACTCTGGTTATCCAATCAAATAAATCTATGAAATTAGTTTGACAGGACTTTCCTGTTGTAAACCCACACTGTCTTGGATTCTGTGCTCCTATGGATTCCAGGTGTTGCACTATCCTTTCCTTAAGGAGTGCATCTATAATCTTGCCCATTACTGAGGTAAGACTGACTGAAACATAGAAACATAGACTTTGACGGCAGATAAGGACCGCTAGGCCCATCTAGTCTGCCCATTTCCCTACCTACAGGATAGGCCACAGATCCTAGTTAACCAACAGCCTATATCTTCCTGCCCCCCACAAGAATTGCCTTATGTCTGTCCCATGCATTCTTGAATTCTCCCACAGTTTTAGACCCACAACTTCCTCAGGAAGGCTATTCCATGCATCCACTACCCTCTCTGTAAATAATACTTCCTCACATTCCCCTGAACAGCCCTCCTTCTATCTTTAAATTGTGTCCCTTGTTCTTGCAAGTCTCTTTTCTGAAAGATGCTACCCTCTTGACTTTGTTGATTCCCTTGAGGTACTTGAAAGTTTCTATCATGTCCCCCTCTCCTTCTTTCCTCAAGGGTATACATATTAAGCTCCTTTAGTCTCTCCTCATATGGCTCTTGCAGACCCTGCACCATTTTAGTTGCCCTCCTCTGGACTGCCTCTATCCTGTCTATGTCCTTGCAGAGATGGGGTCTCCAGAACTGGACACAGTATTCAGATGGGTCTCACCAACTGTCTGTACAGAGGGATAACAACTTCCTGTTTTCTGCTGCTGATGCCTCTCCCATACATCCCAGTATACCCTGGCCCTCCCTACTGCCTCTCCATTGCTTGCTAACCTTAAGGTCATCTGATGTGATTACCCCCAGGTCCCTTTCCTGTTTTGTTGTTGTTACTACCTCCCACCCATTGTGTATTCTTCCCCACCTTGTTTCCCAGGTGCATTATTTTGCAATTCTTTGCATTGAACTTAGCTGCCATACGTCTGACCATTCCTCCAACCTTGCAAGTTCCTTTTCATCCTTTCCACACCTCCTTGTGTATCAACCCTGTTGCAGATCTTTGTGTCATCTGCAAAAAGGCATACTTTTCCTTCCAGTCCCTCTGCAATGTCACTGATGAAGACATTAAAAAGGACTGGACCCAATACTGAACCCTGCGGTACCCCACTAGTAACCGCCCTTTCTTCAGAGTGGACTCCATTTACAATTACCGTCTGTGTCCTGTTGTCCAGCCAATGTTTTACCCAGGCTACCACCCTGGGACCCACTCCCAGGCTGGTTAATTTGACTATTAATCTTTTGTGTGGGACTGTGTCAAATGCCTTGCTAAAGTCTAGGTAGGCCATGTCCACAGCCCCTCCTGGTCTACTACTTTGGTCACCCAGTCAAAGAAATCTGTAGATTTGTCTGACATGAC
The DNA here is from genome assembly GCA_016271365.2 of Neoceratodus forsteri. Taxonomy (NCBI): domain Eukaryota; kingdom Metazoa; phylum Chordata; order Ceratodontiformes; family Ceratodontidae; genus Neoceratodus; species Neoceratodus forsteri. The sequence continues at coordinate 1,357,636,830 of CM057452.1, forward strand.
CTTCCCGCTGTGAACCCATGCTGCCTTGGATCCTGTGCTCCACTGACCTCTAGGTACTCAACTATTCTTTCCTTCAGAAGTGACTCCATAACTTTCCTACCACAGAGGTCAGACTGACAGGTCTGTAGTTTCCTGCCTCTGTCTTGGTCCCACTTTTGTGAAGGGAATCACATCCGCCTTCCTCCAGTCTCGGGTACCACACCATCCTCCATGATTTATTAAAAGAGTAGCCAGTGGTTTCACTAGTTCCTTCCTTAATTCTTTTAGAATTCTGGGGTGAATTCCATCAGGACCCATTGCTTTGTCACCTTCAGTTTTAGGAGTTCTTGCAGAACCCTTTCTTCTGTGAAAGGACTGGGATCAACCCCCTATCAAGAGTGCTTCTGTTAATTGGATTAGGCACTTCCCCCTCCTCTTTTGTGAATACTGAGCAGAAATATTCGTTCAGTATTCCTGCTTTTTCACTGTCCCCCTCTGCCCACCCACCGTTCATTCTATTCAGCCTCACTATCCCTCCCTTTGTCTTTCTACACTCACTGATATACCTATAAAAGGTTTTATCCCCCCTTCTTAACTGAGTTGGCTATCTTTTCCTCAGTTTGGGCCTTTGCTATTCTGACTTCCCTCCCTGCTTCTTTCTGCCTTAACTGGTACAGCTCTCTGTCCTGCTCCTTCTGTGTTTCCTTATACTTCCGGAATGCTATCTTTTTCTTCCTGACTTTCACAGCCACCTCTCTTGAGAACCATAGTGGCTTTTCTTTCATTTTGATTTGTTTGTTGCTTCACACAAAGGCTTGTTGCCTCTGTGATGGCAGTTTTGATAATTCCCATTGTTGCTCCACACCTCCTTCTAGCCTGTTTGCTAGTGCTTTCTGAGGCACTCTCCATCTTGCCAAAGTCAGCCCTCCTAAAATCCAGTACCTCACTTTTGTGGCTTGACTCTGTGCTAAGTTTAATGTGAACCACACTGTTTGATGGTCACTTGTCCCAGATGGCAACCTACTTCTAGATCTGAGATCCTCTCACTGCCTCCGTTTGAGAGTATGAGGTCTAAGATTGCTCCCTCAGCAAGTGGGTTCTGAAACTAGCTGTCTAATGCCTGCCACCTGCAGGGCATCAAGGAAATAGCCTGCTGTTGGATGTGGCTGCAACAAATATGCTCCAGTTAACATCTGGCATATTCAGAGTCTCCCATCAACAGTACCTCCCTTTCTCTGCCATTCTAAGAATGCCTTCCATCATATCATGTCCATTCCTTCCCTGACATGGGGTCTGTCCTAACCCTGTGTGGATTGTGGTGCCTTTCCAGTCTCCAAGGTGACCCACAGTGCCTCCTCTCTCCCTGTTTACCCTTTTGTTCAGTTGCTTTTATCCCTTCCTTTACATAGAGCTACTCCTCCCTTCTTCTCCCCTGCCTGTCTCTCCTGTAGGTTATGTACCTGGTATGTTAACTCCCAGTCATGGTTCTCTGTGTACCATGTTTCTGTGATCTCGATATCCAGGCATCCCTCTTCCATTAAGGCCACCAGCTCAGGGAGCTTGTTGCCCCAGACTATAGGCATTGGTACTCATTACCCTCCATTTCCTGATGGCCTTATCCCTTGCCCCATCCCTGTCCTTCTTGCCTTTGTCACTTTCTCCATTTACCCCTGCCCTTCTCCTGTCGACACCTCCATGTTAGTGTTTGCCACACTTACTACCGTGATTGTTTGGGGCTAGGATTTTCCTGCTCCTTTCTAGTGCCTCCCCTTGGCTAGTTTAAAAGCTTGCCAATGAAGCATTTAAACCTATCACCTAGGATCCTGGTTTCCCTCCCAGACAGATGTAGCCCATCATGCCAGTATGGCTCGCATCACTCCAGGTGGACCCCAGTCCCCAATGAAGCCAAATCCTGAGCTCCACACCAGTTTTCAACCACTGATTGAATCCCATGGTATGGAACACCCTAGCCTCTTCTATGCCATAGATGGGTAGCACCTCCGAGAAGGTTACTGTGCGTGCTACTTGACTAAGACCCCTCCCCAATTCCACAAACTCTTCCTGCACTTCTCTAATCCCTTTCTTAGCCAGGTCATTTGTCCCTAGGTGGACAATGACATCCAGCTCCCTCCCCTATGCAGCTGCTCCATCAATCCTGAGGATTCGCTCCCTGTCCCTCCAAGCCATGGTGCCAGGCAGGCACCTTACCTCCCTCTCCCCTTCCTTGCCCAGTTCTACCTTCCTAACAATGGAGTCCCCCACCAGGAGTTGTTTTCTTCCCCTGCAGGGTCCCCTGCCACCCTCCTGTGGGTCTCCTTTGTGGAGGTTCCCAGCATCCTCCTTGGTCTCCACTGTAGGTGCCTCCATAGAGGAACCACACTTTGCCAGAATGGCATAGGAAGTGTGGAGAGGTACAACTGGAGGGATGTGCCTCTGTTCCACCACACTCACCCTCCCTGAGCCCAATGTGGTCCAACCGCTCCTGGTCTGTAGTTCCTTGCCTCCTTCCTGCTACCACTCTTGTGGAGAGGGATCACATGAGCCCTTCTCCAGTCTTCTGGGACCTCTCCTGTGAGACTCACTAAACAGTTCTAATAATGGATGCACTAGTTCCATCCTTAGCTCCTTTAGAACTCTGGGATATATGCCATCAGGTCCCATTGCCTTGTCCACCCTGAGCTTAGTGAGATCTTGTAAGACTCTTTCTTTTGTGAAGGTCTGGTGCACACCTCCTTCCCCCCTGTGTCTATGGTGCTGTGCTATGGGCCCTGCCATACCTTTTCCTTGGTAAATACTGAGCAGAAGTATCTATTTAGGATACATGCTTTTCTGTAGTCCTCCTCCTCACACTCCTTCTTATCCCCTTTCATCTTAGCAATAGCCCCTCTGGACTTTCTCCTTTCACTAATTATCTATAGAAAGTCTTGTCCTCTTCTTTTACTGTTCATGCTAGTGTTTCCTCAGTTTGGGCCTTTGCCTGCCTTACTGCCTTCCCTGCTTCCCTTAGAAAAGTTTGGTATGCCTCTCTATCTTTGTCCCACTGCATTCCCTTATATTTCCTGAAGGCCAGCCTTTTGGCTCTGACATTTTCTGCTACTGTTTTTGAGAACCAAAGTGGTCTTCTTCATCTTTTGCTCTTGTTTTTCTCTCTAACATAATGAGGTGTTGCTTCAAGAACTGCATTCTTAATGCTTGCCCACTTTGCCTGTACCCCCTCACCTGTATTTCTTCTTGCCAAGGCTAGCTTAACTCTGTTGGCCATCTTGTCAAAGTCAGCTCCTCTGAAGTCCCATATTTTTGCATTGGAATGGGATGATTTAGTTCTAGTGGCCAAATTGAATCATACCATGTGATGGTCACTGGCCCCCAGGTGACCTTCTACCTGGGGATCTGTGCTCCTTTCCCCATTAATCAGTATTAGATCTAGGATAGCCATGTCTATTGTGGGTTGTTCTACCAGTTGTTTGAGGCCCTCCCCTATAGGGAATCTACCATGTGTCTATTTCTGGCAGATGTTCCTGCTGGTCTTGAGCAATCTGTATCTGGCACGTTGAAGTCTCCCATTATCAGAACCTCCATGTTAGGTATCATGTTTTGAATATTCTCTAACAGTAATGTGTCTATGTCCTCCCCCTGGTCTGGAGGCCTGTGGACAACCCTAGTTTGTATGGCTGTCCCATTTCCTGTTTCCAGGGTGGCCCACAGTTCTTCTGGCTCCTTATGTGTCTTCTGAATTTCTGTAGCTTTGATATTTTCATTGACATAAAGGACCATTCCACACACACACCCCTTTTTGCTCCTTGGTTTCTTCTGAATTGTACATAGCTGAGTACTGAAGTCTCCCAAGTGTGACTACTTGTGAACCATGTCTCGCTAATGTCTTCTATGTCCAGTTTAGCCTCTGTCATTGCTACCTGCAGGTCTGAGATCTGCCTTAACTAAGTAGTTGCTCTCAGAACTCACCTTTGAGGCATGTAATAAGTAAATAGTTTCAAGAGAAACATCAAATCAAGAGATAACTTTTTTGTATAGTTTGATAAATATATCAAAGTGATTATTTATTGTATAAGGGTAAGTCCATGAAAAGGGATTGCCAAAGTGTGACATGATTGTCAATTTTTCAAATCCACAATAGATCAGTTTTAATAAACTTGTCAGACACTGTATCCCAAGAGTGAAAAAGGGACCAGATTGTGAGTTAACTCTTTAGCAGAGATTGGAGAAAAATCATCTTCAGTGTTGCGCATGTAATGGTGGACACCAAACATTGCATCTGCAACAGTGGACACAACAGGTGTTTAACTTGGAAAAAAAACTTTACTTTTATTTATTTTATTTTACTAAGCATTTCAAGATACTATCTTGTGTAATAACTCCATATCAGACTTGAGAAAAAAGCACCTGCAGTGTTGCCCATGTAATGGTGGATACCAAACATTGCATGTGCAACAGTGGACACCACACAATTGTTTAGGTTTAAAAAAGCATAGCCTGCAACCCTCTCTCATCAAAGTCCTACAGTACTTTTAAGACCACATAGCAAAAGAAAATCTCCCATTCAAAAAAAAAAAGCTAGATGCTTTTGCTGACATTTTGGGGAACATGTAAAAAAAGCAATTTGCTTGGATACCACATTTGCACACACTGCATAGAATTTTAAGTGAACCAGATATCTTGAATGCATTGAAAAACTTTGGTGAAAATGTCATTCACAGAAGACTGCACCAGAGACAGTTTTCAACATAATTTTACAGAAATGCAACTAAAATAAAGTCTGAATAGAAGCAGTGGAATGTACTGTGGACTTCCATGTCATTATGCTAGGAAGTATCTGTTACATTATGGAGTTGGACATTAAATAAAAATAAAATGGGTGCACCTGGGTTTCTGAAACTATGAAATGTATCTGTACTTGTGACTACCTTTTAAATTCACTTAGCATGACTGCAGTAGCCATTGTTAATTTTTTTGTATCAATATACAAAGTATTTGGCACATTGGTACCATCATTTCTTGGAATTACCCTTAATGTATTTATTGTAAGTGGTCTCTGTGTAACTATTTTTATTACTGCATAGTGTAAGAACCAAGCTCTGTTCTTTGTATTTCCCTTTAAAAACTAAAACTGATTTGTTTCTTCTGTTTCAGTGTCATAACCAGGATGATGCTCCTTTTGATTACGCTTCACTCTCTGGCACTGTTTATTCCTTGTGACTGTTTCTGGGGTGCTGGATTTTACAGTCATTTTTCCGAATATGAAGTAAGATATATTTGCTTTATTATTCCACTTGCAAGATTAGAAAAGTAAATACACTAAAATGTTAGCTAGTTAGTTAGTTAGCTGTGTAATATTTATCCAGGATAACACACTGGGCTGAACATCAGGACTGAAAGAGCAAAGGCAAAGTGAAGGTAAAATGAGGCTAGACCAGAGAGAAGAAAGCCTGCAAGAGAAGATGATCTGCCTTTCAGTGTTCTTGGTACGGAATAAACAAAAGGAGAAGAAGTGTAGGTCTAATGAAAATAGGAAAAGGGCATGTGTAGGTGAGAAATGTTAAAAATCTAAGCAAAAATAAACCTAAAGGCAGGTTTATGGTCCATTTATAGTAAAGCCAAGCTTTATACACTAGAAATAATATCATTGCACATATCCTTTTTTCATTTCATGGTTTATACTAGTGATTGATGGATTGTGTGAATTCTAATTCCTCACAATTTCACAAGTTCTGCAACATTTTGCTAAATTCTAACCTAGGTGAGATGTGTTCAGTCAGGTTTCATCTCATTCTGCAGTATTTTCTGGCTGAATTGTGGAATAATATACATTAACAGCAGAATGGCAGTCCTGTGGCATTTCAATTTCCAATTTAAATTTTTGATTCACAATACATGCATTCATTTGGTAGTTCTATAGATAACACAGCTGTCATTTACATAGAATTCCAGTCCACAATTTATTACAATGCTCTGCAAAACAAACTTTCATACAGTACCACGATTCAAAATCGGTATTTTGCAAAAAGTTGCCAAAGTGCATTCTGAAATTTAGTGGAAGCAAAATTCTGACATTCCCATTAATTCCACTGGTAGAACTTTACTTCTTCACAGCACAAGTGAATGCACAATATGAATAATATTTTAATGTTTTTGATTTAAACGGTAAATATTCTACAATAGTGAAAAACAGGACAAGTCACAGTAAAATAATTTTGTAAAATTGTACCGACAATGGATATATTCAAGTCATTTAAACTGAATTATATTTTTAAGGACCATGAGTCTTTTCCAATTTACTGTTATTGTTCAGAGTAAAAATAGATTAACTTTGTCAGTTCAATATTTTGGGAAATCAACCTTAATGTATAGAATCACAGTTCTATATGATGCTCCCATTTTGGTGTACATGTTTCTCCAACTATAGTATAACCATCTTTAGAGAAAGAACTATAATGCTATTATTATAGTATGTTCAGGAAAACCTGTAATTTGTAATACAAAGTAGCACTAGTATCTATGTATTCATGTTGTATTGCATACTAAGTCATTATTGACATTTTCTGTATGATCAGTTGTGTTTATAACTGACCACTGAATACAAACCCTTTTTAACCTGTTAAAATATATTTTCCTAAATACATTAATACAGATTTCTTTTTTAAGAAGCAGAGTTTTTGGTTGGTCCATAACAATGGTTTTGAAGATAGTGGCACTTTCAGGAAATCACCTAAATACCAAGAATTACTCATAAAAAACGTCAGATGTAATAGTATGGCTTTTAGAAAGGATATCTTTAAGATCCACTAACCCTATTTTGAAAATAGAAATCCATCCAACATGTTAGACCATATTTAAAATAATTTAACTACACCCAGATGTTGCTGCCCTAAATACACACAACTGAGCCAAAAAATATGCAGATCACATTTGCATCAATTGTTACTGCAAATAGTGATGTCTTGTAAAAACATGCTTAGATGTATATTGATAATAGCAGCAGGGTTTCTCATACTCAGTCAAGAAGAAGTCACAGATGAAAGCTATAATTGCTTCCACGTACACCATGTTGAAATTATGGCCCACTATGTCTAAGTTCTGACACATTAACTTTGTGAAAAGCAAAGTTCATAGGGTAATCTCAATTTTTTTCAGAATATTGCACTTTTTAGTAAGATAATAGTACAGCTGACCATGTGACAGAATTGTTGGACTCTATTGAAGAAAATCCACTCGACTACAGGAATTGTGTTCATGTGTCTCAGTTTATTATCTTCCAGTTCTTTCAAAAATGAAGCTTGCAAAACCAAGTAAGAGAAGGGTTACTTGAGGAGAGAGTGAAATGTTTGGAATTACATTAATGTAAAAGAATAAGGAATATAAGGTTGAAACCTGGATCAGTTCTCATTAAATTAGATGATGTAGAACCACAGTGCAAAATATTACAAAAGTGGTCATAGGATTTTTTTAACCAGCACAGATGTCCTTTGAGTAAAGCGGTATCATGCAAAACAACAAACGGGATGTGTTTGGTTTTTAATAGATCTATCTCTAGTATCTTCTGACCTCAATCTTTGGTTCGACTTTATTCAGTTTAATGAGGAACTGTACTGGTTTTAATCTTTGGGAGTTAGGATTAAGAAAGTAAAAACACAGAGGCACAGTGAAAAACTGGAACTGGGACATGGTCCCCCCCCTTACATGGTTCTAATCACCTGGGCTCAGATGAGTACTAACAGGCAAGTGGTAATCAATCAGCTGGCCGTGTTCCTTTCCTTCAAGTCATTTTATGCAACTTGAGATCACTGAGGAATAAAACTGCAGTGATAGAGGGGTCCATCACCAGTTCCTCAGTGCACCTTGTATGCAACACAGAGATCCAGCTGTATGATAATTCTGGACCAATGCTAAAGGCATTGATACTTGCTGAGTACTCAGTGGTATATTGCTTGAGGCAAGACAGTGGGCAGCCATGTGGCCATCTGTTTTAGATCAACATTACAGTAGGTCTTACAGTGTACCCCATGGGAAATTCCAGGTCATTTGAATGTTTGACTGTTGGGGTGGATCAGGTATAGGGAAAAGGATCACTCTCATGATCTGGACATGGAGCCAGTGGGGTGAGTTTATACTGAAGATGGTGGACTTTATGGTCCACCAGGTGTTAAATTCTCCTAGATTACTAGTTTCAGTGCCCGGGTTGATGATGAAGGCATATCCCTAGGCCAGCATCTGTTTCAATTGATGCCATCGCTGGGCCTTACACAGTAGGTTGCCCGTATTACTCACTTGCATAGTTACAGTTTGAACCTGGTCATATCATTCGGTCTTCATGCTAGTGTAGTCAAAGTTGATCCAGTTCTTTGGGTGGATTGTTACATTTTGTTGTTTCTTTGTGGGTCCCCTGTATCAATACTCCCTTTGTGGAGATGATTTGCTACCATCCGAAACACAATTTGGAGCCTTGTAATCTCTAGGAGGTACTTGAATTCTAAGGCATGATGATGGTTTGTGTCCAAGGAGAGAAGACTGTTGAGCATTATTATATAGTTCTTGTGGCTGCCATGCACTCCTTGGCACCCTACCATGTCCAACCCCTGGTAACCAACAGCATTATGCTGTGATAAGCTGAGGTAGTTGAAGACTAAAGGATGGAAGTTGGAGTGTTCTTGGTAGAAATCTTACTCCAAGGTGAACAGGTTGGCAATGAAGACTCACAGCAGTGAGTATCACTGGGCAGTCACCCTGAAACATCAGAGTTCCTATCATGAATGATTGCTGCAAGAAAGAGTTGGCTGGCTCAGATCTTTCACACCTATAATACATTGGGCTAATTAATTCCATGACTGTACTCTGATTGACCATTTTCCACAATTTAACCACATACTGTCATAACACGGTGTCTTCCATCTGTGCTGTGATCTCCTCAAGTATTTGTCTGGTTATTTATTTATGTATTTATTTACTCTATTTGGAGAACCTTTGAGCACAAGTGCTCATTTTCAAAGGTTTTTTAATTGTTGTGTTATTTTCTGGCAGTACCTGATTGATGTCGGCATTGATGATCTGCCATCTGGAGTGTAGTTTCAAGCAGTTGTAGAGAAGCAGGTGCTCTGGGTAATCTTGGGATTGTACCCTGCCTGCTTTGTTTTGGACCACAGGCTGACCTTGGTGCTGCTTAGTTGCCTAGAATCCCTGGGTCTAATTTTCACTGAGATCAGCAGGTGTTCCTTGAAGGGCATTTTTTTCCTCCAGCTCTGAAAAGTGCTATGCTTAGACCTTTCCCTAAGAAACCATGTTTTGGACCCTAAAAGTCTCGTGGATTGTAGACCTGCCTCAAACATTCCCTTTATGGGGACACAATGCAAAGCTGGTAGCAGTGCAATGTGAAGCACACCTGCAACAGTATGGCATCTATGGCCCACTCCAACAAGGTTAGGCCCTGAAATCACTCTCATCAGAGTGTTTCATGATTTTCTCACTGTAAGGAATTAAGGGCTTTGTTACATCTTGGTACTTTCAGATCATTCATCGGCATTTAACACAGTCACCATGGTGTGGTGGTGGATCACTGGCACTCTTTTGTACCAGTTTGAGTGCTATATACAGTTCCAGCTAAATACTTGGTCAGATTTTTCCAGGTTTTTGCAGATATTTTTGAACAGATTCTGTTTGGTGGGCATTTAGTGATACTGCAGGAAGACAGTGAATTTTTTCTAGAGATATCACAAAATATCTGACCATGTCTTCTGCTGCAGCTGTAACTGGGAAAATACCACTGGTGGTACTAGATCATTCCATCTCGGGAAAGTCTGTGCTGAACTGTTATGTTTCCCAAATATCGATCTTTGCACCCATTTTGCTTGACATGCCTGCATTGCCATTGGGTTAAATCATAAGACAGTATGCTGTTGAATGTAAGTGCTATGCAGATGATACTTAGCTATAATGTACCAGTCTTGCATACTTGATGGGAGCAATGAAGCCTCTTTGTTAGGGCAGTGTCTTCGGGAAATCAATAACAAGCTGGGCTTCAACCCTGGAAAGACAAAATATAATGGTTGTTGGCCCTAGTCTGCATGGGTCAGCAATGTTAAGTAGTGATTCCATATTGCCATCTCTTAATGACAGCATGGTTTGAGCTGTGGATGCTAAAAAGGATTTGAGGGGTCAATGTGGATTGCACATTGACTTTGGAACAGCAGGTTTTGACTTTAATCCAGAGAGACTTTTTCCTCCTGCAGAATATCACTACTGAATTGGACTACTGCAGAGCTGTTTACTTAGGGTTATCCAAAGATGTGATGCATCACCTGCAGTTGGTCCAGAATGCATAGGGAACTCATCACATTGGTTTTGCACACTCTGCATTGGTTACTGATTTGGTGGCCCATCACTTCCAAGATATGCTTGCTGACATTAAAGGACTTACACAGTGTGGATCCTGATAACTTTAATACTTTCATTAACTAGGGAGTAGAGCAAATGCAGAGAATCAACATACCAAATAATTATGGTTTCTGCAGTGGATTGAGACCTGAAGTTCATTGGGCCCAATTTTCAAATGGTTGGGAATGGTGCATGGTGCTTGCACCAATCAGGAATGGCTTAAGGGGCAACTTGCATCACATTGTGCACCATTCCTGATTTTGAAACAGTGCTTGCATTCAACAGGGGAGCCACCTACCCCAGTGAGGCTTGTGCTGTCCTGGCAGGGGGTGCACAGCTATGCCATGGCAGAAGGGACAGTGCACCACAAAGAAGCTGCAATATCCCCTAATGTTAAAATGCCTGACAGTCCCCAAAATTGCAGTTCACACTGGGGCTTAGATCAGCCAGGGCATGGTCTAACTGCGACCCATGCCAGCACTGCCTACAGCAGTCCAGTGCCATAGGAACCCTGAAGCATGGAATGCCCTGCACTGGCATATGAGGGCATATGTGTCAGGGAATTGTGATGATGTTATCACCGGCAGCACACTATCAGGATCAATCCCGACCACTGTTTGGGGCACATAGCCCATGCAGCTTCTGTCCATTGGTGGTAGTGGTGCAGGAAAGATGCTGCTGTGCCACCCTCCCATGCTGTTCCCTGCCAGGCACTGGCAGCAGTACAGTATGTGGGTAGCAAGCCTGGCTGCATGCAAAATGCCACTGGATGGCTTATCTGATACCACCCACATGGCCCAGCTACAGCTCTCCCTCTATCCCCACCAACATACCAAACATGGTCACCCAGAAACTCACTTATCTGGAAGAGTGGCATGCCGTGACATCCCTGTGGTGGCACCAGCATTCAGGGATACAGCCCATTGCCACTTTATCCTCAGTAGCTGACTGCTGGAGGCAGGTGGTCAGCAGTCCATGTGCCACATCACGATGGTTGTACTGTGGAGCATTGCATGTCACTTACAGCTGGCCCTGGCAATGGCATTCATCGTGTGCTGGGTAGCTGAATGCTTCCCACAAGTAGGGATGTCTGGGTGTCTGTGCCATGTACCTGGTGCCCATACAGTGTGCGTGCATGCCTCTGTCAAAGGGCAGTCCTACTGTGGTTGCAGGCAACATCCTATCAATGACCTGTGTGAAGAAATGCAAAGCACTACAGACCTTCTGTGAGACTGTCCCACTTGGTGGCCCATGCATCATTTTTGGGCACAAATGTCAGCCTTGGTCCTGTGAATAGCAGTGACAGTAGCCCTGGTAAACCAGGTATAATGGCACATGTCCTCAGACATGTGCTACCATCTGTCCTGATGTTGGCAGCCTTCCTCCCCTCAACAGTACACCTGTCCACCCACACTGTTATGTGCTCATACACCTGGGGGATATGGCAGTATACTGTGGCACCTCATGGCTGGCCATCACAGCAACCACCTTACTCTCTATCCCTTTGCACTATAGCCCCTGGGGCTGGCTTACCTCATGCCAGGAGCTGACAGCATCATCCCCTGTTATTCCCTACACTTGAGCTGCATGCATGATGCACGGGAGTACTTGTGGCATTATTGCAGACTTTGCCACTGGGATCCATCCTGTACCCCCTTCTGTACCAGGATCTGGTACAGGCCCCTGGTGCACAGGCAATTTATGCAAGCTGCTCTTTGCCATAGCTTGCATTGATCTAATGCCAGTTTAGAAAAAAATGGGCCCCATGTTTCTTTCAGCTGGATAAAGTCCATCAGTATATGAGAGGTGATATGCTTGAAATGTTTAAAACAACAGGGGACAGAAAGTTAATGTCCATTCTATGCATAGAAATTAACATAAGAAAAATCAACTTAAGAAGTCATAACTGACAGCTTAAATTGGCAATCCTAAAAAAGAACATTAGGAGAATTTTTTTTTCATAAAAAGGGCAGGAACATTGTGGAACAACCTGTCAAGGGAGGTAGCAAACATTGATTTCTTTGATATTTTTAAAAATAGTTGGACAAATACCTATTAGGCTAGGTCTCAATAAAGTGGCCCGATAATGTGGGAGACAGACTATATGGGCAATAGCCTTCTTCTGTCTCAGTACCTAGTATATAACCTAGTATAGTATTTTTTGCATATTGTCATTGTATTCTATGTTATGCAGTTGGATTGCTCTCTCTCCTAACAATGGGCTCTATGCACAAATGAGAGGCAGCATGCACAGTGTGTGCAACATGCGTGCATATGTACCTATGTGCATCGTGAGCACACAACATGGCTGAGCGGCATGTAGGAACTGCACGGAAAGACATGCATACGATACCTGCATGCAGTTGTGAATCTTGTGTGGGATGTGCATGCAGGGTGCATCTGCAGAACAGCATGCGTGCCACCCCCAGAGGTGCACCCACCAAAGCAAATATGGGGTCCGAATGCGGGAGTCGTCAATGGATGTTTGGTACTGGGTCCGGTCACAAGCAGAAGGAGGAAAGGAAGAAAATCAATTTTTAACCAGGCTTTTAATGGATACATATTCTGATTTCCTGCTTATTGCATGAATATATAGTTTTTATGTGTATTGCTGTTTGCTCCAACTTGATTGTTAGTGAACTGATTGTCCAATTTGTTGTACTGTGTTTTTTTGTGAACTGTGAAGTGCTCTGAGGCTCCAGAATAGGGTGCTATAGAAATAACGTACCAATCTAGCCATATGCCATGAGGCACAAACAGCTATGGCAGATGTAGGGCTCCCAGAAGCAGGAGTGCAAGGTGGCAGGTAGCAGCACTTGCATAGTGGTGTTTGCCAGGGATGGGGATCACACCGCTCAACCATTTGTCATGGACATGAGGGACACAGACACAAAAGTAGGGACAATGAGTGACACCAACCCACAGAGTGAGGGGCATATCACCAAACATGGCAATACAAGCCCAGAGCACTGTGAAACCATTGTGTAATTTGCAGAAAGTGTTGCTGTGACCTAGCACCCAGTGAAGAAGGTGTAGCTGTGACCTAGTATCCTAGAACTATAGGAATGCCAGCTGGACAGCCTGATGGCTCTGCTTATTCCCTGAGTGGGCAGTATCTACCCCATTAGGGAAGGATAAGGGACAGAGAAGGTTTATGGGGTAATGTGATGGACTCTTCATATGTGGGGGTACTGGAGAGTTCAGATGGGTAAGATACGTGAACACACTAGCAAACAACACCACAGGCATGGCCATGGTCAGCTACCAACCCTTGATTCTAGGTACATTTCCCAGTGTGTCTCTTTTTTGTCCAAATTCTGGTTTAGCGCCCTTCCTTCTTATTTTAAAATCCTCATTTCTCCACCTCCTTCTTCGTCCTACCAGCTTCGCAACTATAATTTCCATTCTCTTACTACCCTTCTGGACAATTTATTTTTGGTCAATCTGCTTTTTCTTACCACTTTCCCAAACTTTGGTCCTCCATTCCCCTTTTTATTTGTTCTGCCTCATCTACTTCCTCCTTTAAGTCGCTTCTTTCGGACTTTTGTCATCCTACTTTTAACTGCCTTTGATCCTTCATCTTTTTCTCTATTCTTTAGTCTTGCCATCTTCCTGCTGTTCCATTTTTGTTTTCTTTCTATATACATATTTGAGAATGTTTTTATTTTCTAAGTATGCTTCTTTTACTAATTTGCCTTTGTGCTTTGATCTGGCTTATATTACTTATTTGTATTACCATTTATTACACTGTTAGCTCCCCCCAAGACTCATCTGGAAATAAGTTGTCATCAGCTCAGTATGTACTTCCTTGTTAAACTTTTAAATAAATAAACCACACTCAGGGATTAAAAGACATGGACAACTACAAACAGGTGTGTTACTGCTGTCTACATTACATCCCTGTAGCCCCACAGACTGCATGAGGGCATGGCTACTCCACCAGCCATACACAGACAATGGCCATGGCCACAGCCCCCTCTTCACACAGTTCACACTGCATTCCTCCTGGACACACTGCAGTCCTCCAAACATCTATGCCCCCCAACAAGTGCAGCAGGTTGCCAGCAAAGATGTATATTGCCTCCTTGAACCCTACTGGCAGACACACACCACTGCCGGGAATGATGAGGACTCCAGTTTATGTAGAACAGTAGTCTATAATGATGAAAGATGCACGTTAAACAGCATAAGTGCCACACAGGATGACAGAATCACAGTCACCACTGCCTCCTTTGTCCTGATCATCCTCGGAGTGCCCACTTGAGCCTGGATTGGTGATGTAAGAGTATGTTCGGAGATGCAGCACCAGGTGCTACAGTTGTCAATGATACCTCTAGATGAGAAAGGAGAGAAGACAGCCATGAGTGATATGAAAATGGCTGGACAATGCTGACAACAGCAGACACATACATGTAACACAGTCACCGGCACAACATGCCTTGGATGGTTTGGCAATGGCCCACATATCACCCACCTTTTCCCTGTATTGGTCTTTGCCAATGCCCAACCTCCAGGACAGGTAGTATGGTAGGTTGAGGGGTACCCTGTGCCACAACAGTGTGACATTGAGCAACACAGCCCCTTCTGGCTATGCCAGCCGATCAAGGACAATAACATCCCGCTGCCCTCTGGAAGTCCTGCAGAGACACAAAGAGATAGCAAAAGGTTAGCAGCACAGTGCAAAACACCATGGACACACACACAGACACCACCAGTAGGGCTACACACAGGGCGTAGCACACAGAAGCACCCAAGGTGGACAGCACAAGGTGTACATTGTAGGAGAACATGTCTGGCCAGGACCTGTGGGACATGGACAGGACAGGACAGTAGGATATAATAGGATAAAAAGACATCCACTTCACTAGCCAGGCTCTGTTACCTCCCAGAGGGTCTCCCAAGAGATTATCAGTACATGTGATTACAAACACCCTTTGCAGTTTGCACAGGTGCTGCACAGAGCAACAGAATCACAGTGACCACTTCCTCCCTAGTCCTGATCATCCTCGGAGTCCCCACTGGTTCCTGGATTGGTGATGTCGGTGTATCCCCAGAGGTGCAGTACCAGGTGCTGCAGTGATCCACTATACCCCTTGAAGTGAAAGGTGAGAACACAGGCATGAGTGATGGGTACATGGATGGACAATGCTGACAACAGCAGACATGCACATGCACTACAGTCACAGGCACAACATACCTTGAATGGTTTGGCAATGGCCCACATACCCACCACCTTTTCCTTGTAGTGGACATCATTAATGTCCAGCTTCTACTACAGGTAGTATGGTAGGTTTAGGGGTACCCTGTACCATGACAGTGTGAGAATGAGCAACTCAGCCCCATCCAGCTCTGCCTGCTGCCAAAAGGAGATAATGTCCAGCTGCCCCTGGAAGTCCTTCAGAGACACAAAGGGAGAGAAAAAGGTTAGCAGCACAGTGCAAAACACTTTGTAAACCAACAGACACCACCAGTAGGGGTAACACACAGTGCACAGAACACAGAGGCTCTCTTAGTGGACAGCACAAGATGTACACTGCAGGTGGGCATGTCTGTCCAGAACCTGTGGGACATGGACAGAACAGTAGGACACAATAGCGTAAAAACACATCCACTCCACTACCAGTGCTCTGTTGCCTCCCAGAAGTGCCCCTGGGGTTATCAGAATATGTGACTTTGGACACCCTTTGCAGTTTGCAGGGATACAGCCCCAGCCATTGGATCTCAGGAGCAAACATGCCTCCATGGTGTGTAGCACTTGCTGCTGCTATGTCAAGATGCAGCATGGCATGCCAGGTAATGATGCCAGATGACAGGTAAAACTCCACTTAAAGGGGACCTGCAGTTATGGCATCTGATTTTCAGTGCCCTGTCCCATGGCACTGGACATCTGACAGTGTGGTGGTTGGGGGGTTGGTATAGGGTAGGAGGTGTTTGATCACTCCTGTCAGGTGTCTTGGCCAGGTCTTCCACAGCCTCCTGTGTCCCCAGCATATTCTCATAGTTAGTGTCCTCCATGATGCACATCTCCAACACCATGTCCTATGTCCCCTGCACTGTACCTGTGGATAAGAAAACATTGGCTGTTTATGTACAGGTGCATTGGCAAGCATTAGCATGCATTCAGCTAGCCATGATGGGGATCACATATCTATGCCTTCTGTGTCTGTGTCCCCCTGTGTATCCTCAACCATGACTGTCGCCAGGGGCGCATGGATGTTGGCCATGTTCTCCTGATCTGCAGGGTGCAAGACAGGATAGTTGGTTAGGCCGTCCAGTCATATACCTCCCACACTGTGTTACCTGCACTGTGCCCACATCTGGTATAGTGTCATTGCCCTCCATCTCTCCAGGATGACTTAAGAGAGGGTGTCAGTCACCATTCTCACAATGGACAACCTTGTTGGCACTTACATCGGTGGTATCTTGCCTGTGCCATGCTGTGCCCTTTCCATGGTGGCAAATTTTCCTTTCACAGTCAACCGGATATCACACCACTTGTGCTTGTTTTCCACAAGTGTCCATGGTTCTGGACTGGCCACACTGACAGCAGCCTAGGTGTCATGCTATATCCTGGCATTGACCACCGCTGGGGTCTTCTGGGACTCCATACCACAGAGCACCCCAAAGATGTCTCAGATATCTGAGACCATGGCTGCCACCTGCCTGCCTGTGAAATTTCTGGACCAGGCTTTGGTGGTCCCTGCAACATACACCCTCCACTGCCCTCAGTCAGTCCCCAGCCAGGGCATATGACCTCTAGTGGGGGTGCATTTGGCACTGGTGTGGCACCTCTGTCTCCATGTCCCACTGTTGTGCACTCCTCCATTGTGATTTTAACTTCCTTATGTCTGCATGGGGTGGTGCACTAGCCCATATATGGTGGGGCCAAGGGGTAGGGATGAGTATGTTTGGGATGCCCTGCTTTCCCTGCACGTGGCACTTTGTGCCTCCATTTGCACACTCTGTCTTGGCTCCCGCAGTGCATGCCTTTGTGAATACCACATTTTGTTGGCTGTCAAGGGCACATAGCTGTGTGCCTGTGTTACATTGTATTTCCATGCAGTTTCCACACTTTCATGAATAGGGCCCAGTGTCCATAAGTTTATGTGTTTGTTGTTTATTTTTTTATTTATTTATTGAAAACTCAGAGAATACCTCTGAGCAAAAGTGCTCACTTACAAAGGTTCCACATCAAGTACATAGTTACAAAAAGCATTACAAATATAAGAAGCAGTTCTTGAAGAAATGCAGTCTCATCAGGCTCAAATCACTTAAGACAGATCAATTACTGTACATACGGTTTTGAAAACATCCATATGGAATGTTATATAAAACATCACAGGATATGTAAAGGGAACAACCAAATATAACATTTTAACAGTTGCAATTGCAATGGACAATGTTACCACCATTAAACTTTTAGGCAAAAATGTTGTATGTGTTTTGACTGCTAAAAATACAAGGAGATATACTGGCATATGAAAGCTACATGCAAGTGTATATGTTAAGGAAAGGATAGTGCAACACCTGGAATCCATAGGACCACAGGATCTAAGACAGCACTGGTTTACAACAGGAAGGTCCTGTCAAACTAATCTCATAGATTTCTTTGACTGGGTAACCAGAGAGGTGGACAAAGGGGGAGCAATTGGTGTCACCTACCTTGACTTCAGTAAAGCTTTCGATACTTTTTTAAATAAAAGATTGATTAGTAAGCTGGGTAGGCTCAGGCTGGGTCAGAAGTTGGTCAACAGGGTGGCAAACTGGTTGACAGGCAGAAAACAGAGAGTGGTGGTAAACGGTATACAGTCAGAAGAGATGCGAGTCACAAGTGGGGTACTTCATGGATCAGTTCTGGGGCCAGTCCTCTTCAATATCTTCATCAGTAACATTGCAGATGGACTGGAGGGTAAGGTTTGTCTGTTTGCAGATGACACCAACATCTGCAACAGAGTAGGTAATCTAGATGAGGAGGGCCAGAATGAAAAGAGATCTGGATAAACTGGCAAAATGGTTGAAAGAGTGGCAACTGGAGTTTAACGCAAAGAAGTGCAAGATCATGCACATAGGGGAAAAGAAACCCTGAAGCCACCTATAGGCTGGGAGGGGAGTTTCTGGCAGTCACAATGAAAGAAAAAGACTTGGGCATCATCATCCTCACAGATAACCTGAAATCATCCAAACAGACCACTAAATCAGTAGGTAAGGCTAGAGGGCTGTTGGGGTGTATTGGTAGGGGCATCACAAGTCATAAGAGGGAGGTAATATTCCCTCTTTGCAAGACACTGGTTAGGCTCCATCTGGAGTACTGCATGAAGTACTGGAGGCCACACCTTCACAAGGACATTAACCAAATTGATGCAGTCCAGAGAAGGGCAACCAAAATGGTGCAGGGACTGCATCTGAAAACATATGAGGACAGTACAATGGAGCTCAATATGTATAATCTAGTGCAAAGAAGGGAGAGAGGTGATATGATCAAAACATTCAAACACCTTAAGGGCATTAACAAGGTGAAAGAGTCTAACATGTTCCAATATAAGAAAAATACCACGGCAAGAAGGCACAGCATGACATTAGAGGGAGGCTGATTAAGGGGTAATGTGAGGAAGTTCTTTTTCACAGAAAGGGTGGTGAATGCATGGAACAGCCTACCTCAGGAAGTGGTGGATATGAATAAAGTGCAGGGATTCAAACAAGCATGGGATAGGCATAAGGGAGCAATACAGATGAGTATGAATAAATAGGCCATTGACAGAACAAAGGCCGATGACACATTCATAAGGTAGAAAAAGAAATGGGCAGACTGGATGGGCCTTGTGGTCCTTATCTGCCAATCTGCCATCAGCTTCTATGCTATATATATATATATATATATATATATATATATATACATATATACTGTATGTGTATGTGTGTGTGTAAGGACAGCAGCATACAACAAACCATATATAAAGGAAATAATAAAGATATAGAGACAGGGAATAAAGACAGTGATGAAAGAGTGGGTAAAAGGTTAGAAAAGAAGAATGTAGTAACTATTGAAAGCTTTTATGGGAATATCAGGAATAATTAAAAAAAAACAGACAAAAATTTGCAAGTTTCAGGAAATAATTAAAGAACATTTGAAGGACCTGTTCAACAAGTGGGAAAAAGTCAAATCGTAGAAGTGGGAGAAAGGGAAATAGGAAATTTAGAAACTGAAATGCAAGAGGGAAGAAGTCAAAATGTAGAAATGGAAGATGAGGAAACAGGAATTACAGAAATTGAAATACAAGGAGAAGAAGAATGTAATATAGAACAAATAGGTGATGTTAATGCTTATGTTTTGGGAGACTCAATCCTGAAATACAAAGATAGGTATACATTGTGGAGGAATAAAGAACGTATAACAACTAGTTATTTTTCAGGAGCAAAAGTGAGGGATATTCAGGAGATGTTGCATAATATCATAAAAGTTACAACTGGGGAAAATGTATTAGTCCTGCATTTGGGTGTAATTAGCATTACAAATCAGAATATAAGGGATGTTAAGCAAGAGTTTAGAAATATAAAGGATGAAGCAAGTAGACTAGGATGTAAGAATATACTTTTCTGAAGTTCTCCCAGTACCTAGAGAAAGCATGGCTATTCATAGGAAAATAAAAGATGTAATCAGAGATGGGCAAAGTGGCCCCAATTCACTCCGCAGAGTGATTTGCGGAGTGAAGACGAATTCGCGGAGTGTTCCACAATGCAAAGTGGAGAATTTCACTTTATAATGGGTAACGCGAAGTCCATTGAAAACAATGACTTCACATTACTCCGCCTTCCCAAACTACTACTCCACCAATTCTTAAGGCGAAGTACATTGAAAACAATGGACTTCGCTCACTTCACCTTGTTTTTAAGCTCCAAAGGCAAATTTTGCACTGATTCATGGGATTTCAGGTCACATGGGCTCTAGATTGTTCTGCACAGCCTCAGTTTGGGGTAGTGTGTGTAGGAAGCTGTAGGAGATGATCTGCTCTGAGAGCTCTCTGCAATTCAAACCTTCTAAAAGCTGTTAAAATAGCCTTTTTGAGTTATTTTTTTGCTGAATCGATTATAGGAAACCCTTCTGTTCTCACATCATCGAGTGTTTATTGTTTGTGTGTGGATTTTGAATGTTAATGTACAATATTCAGTCTGTGTACTGAGAGACAGTGGAAGTGTGCTTTGAGGGAGGGGTGTATCTGTGGTGTAGGTAGATTAACTTGGAGAAAGACAGTGCTTTCTGTTTTGGTGATAATTTTCTTGTATAACTGTGTTAATGTACACACAGTAATATTTTCAATAATTATTGCCATTTTTTTTGCTGATTGTTGTGGTGCAGCATTGTATAATTTTAGGTTGTTTAAAATAAGTGGTTATATTGCTGAAGTTTTCAATTTGCTATACATTACTTAATGTGTGTGTAAGTATGTGTGTGACGCGTGCCACATAATAATTTCAGCAATGTGAACCTGCTACCCACTGCAGCCATGTGATTTTTGTACTTCTTTGTGGTATCTTTACTGGTACTAGTACTAGTGACTGTCACTGCAGCAGCGTAGTACACTGCCCCCCCCAGGTCCGTCCCAACTGGCAAAGATATATTTTTCCAGATTTTAATTTCTGATGGTGAGCACTGGTTAGGTGTTGTGCCTTGGCATCTGCATCTCTTCAGTGTGCAGTGCAATCTTAATCTGTCTATGAATTTGCATGAATCTGTCTATGAATGGGCATTTGTTTCTCCTTAAAGCCCTGTCTCCATCTGTAACTTAAGTCACAGTTGTTTCTTTGGCTTCCCTTCAGAGTGCTGAACAGGTGTGGTGCATAATTCAGCATGAACATTGTACGCATTAATATTGTTTTTAAATCAGGATGATCATCACGAGTCACTCGTGACACAAATTATATTCTTCATCATCATGGTCACAAATGCAGTCACAAATCATGATTCACGATCACATCACGAACCACAGCACTAAATTTTTGACTAGTTACTTGGATGTATTGTCAGCATGTTTTATGGTATTTCTCCAGGCTTCACCACCCTGCCATTGTACTCATTAATGAGTGTTTTTAAGTTGGGGAGTTTGTGCTATAGCTAATTGGGGAAGTACAGCCCTAGGCATTCACATTCCCAATGCAGTTTCATATTGGTTATCTCACACCGTCAACACCGAATCACATTCTTCATCATCACAGTCACAAATGCAGTCACAAATCATGATTCATGATCACGAATCACAACATTAATTTTTGTATTAGTTACTTGGATGTATTGTAAGCATGTTTTGTACTATGTCTCCAGGCTTCACCACTCCACCATTGTACTCAGTAATAAGCGCTTTTAAGTTGGGGAGTTTTGAGCTACAGCTCGTTAGGGAAGTACAGCCATAGGCATTCATGTTCCTTCCCATACAGCATGTGAGTTATGGTACTGTAAGTAGTGGTGGGTGAAGTGGCCCCAATTTGCTCCATGACGTGACTCACTAAGTAATGAAGAATCTAAGTAGAACTTCGCAATGTGAAGCAGAGTACTTCACTTCATAATGAGGAATGCGAAGTCCATTAAAACCAATGACTTTGTGTTAGTCTGCCTTCTCCAAACCATTTCTCCACCAATTTTAAGGCAAAGTACATTGAAATCAATGCAATTTGCCTCACTTCACCCTGTAATTGAGCCCCAAAGGAAATTCTGCAGTTATTCCTGAGATTGCATGTCACATGGTCTCTAGATTGTTCAGCACAGCCTCAGTTCTGGCTTGGGTAGTGTGTGTGCAGTGGTAGACGGAGACAGTTTGCTCTGAGCTCTGCTATTCAAAATCTGTAAAAGCTGTTTAAAATGCCTTTGTGAGTAATATTTTTTCCTAAAATTTAGTACATTGATTGTAGGAAACCCTTCTGTGCTCATATACCATTGTGTGTTTACTGTTGTGTGGATTTTGAATGTTAATTTAAAACAGTCAGTATGTGTACTGTGAAGTGTGCTTTGGGGGAGGGGTGTGTTTGTGGTGTAGGTATATTAACTGGGAGAAAAAGGCAGTCTTTCTGTTTTGGTTATATTTTTCTTGTATAACTGTGTTAATGAACACACAGTAATATTTTTAGTAATTCTTCACATTTTTTGCTGATTGTTATGGTGCAGCAGTGTACAATTTGTCTGTTTAAAACATTTGGTTATATTACTAAAGGTTTTCAATTTCTTATGCATTACCTGAGTGTGCATGTGAGTGTGTGTGTGATGTGTACCATTAAATCAGACACCTTTTATTGTGTTACATAGTAATTGCAGCAGTGTGAACCTACTATCCACTGCACCTGCATGAATTTTTTATACTGATTTGTGGTATTTTTGCTGGTAGTGGATTGTTACTACCATGCACTAATCCCCCAGCTGGCAAATTGTATTCCTTTCCAGATTTGGAATTGTGACTTGTGAGCACTGGTTAGGTGTTCTTGTGCCTTTTTGTATACATCCCTTGAGTGTGCAGCAGTCTTAATCTGTCTGTGCATTTGCATGGCACCATTAATTCTGGGAGACTGCATTTCTTGTTACGTTCTCATTTCACTTTGTCAGCACTTGGGAATTTTCTGGAGACAAGACAGTAGCATTTTGGGGATGCACATTAATTCTGGTTACTGTGTGACTTGACCACAGTACGCATGACTGAGTGCACCATTAATTCTGGGAGACTTTGCATTTCTTGTTGCACTTTCATTTTACTTCATCAGCACTGGAAAGTTTTCTGGACACAAGACAGGTTATTGGAAAAATGAACTACATGATAAATATAAAAAGTAGCTTTATAAATAAGTCTAAATAATGTTTGGTACCATGTTACAGGGTGTATGTAAGGCCCTATTTGGATTATGGATCACCACTGTGGAGTCCATATACAAAAGGAAATAAATAGAATAGAAAGAGTGCAAAGAACATATACAAAGATGATTTGGACAGAAAAAAATAATGGGTATGAAGAGAGGTTGAGAAGGTTGAGCATGTTTAAATTGGAGGATAGAAGAAAGAGAGGGGATTTACTACAGCTATATAAAATTATGAAGGACCCCGAATTAGTAGAGGAACTAGGCTGGAAACGATGAATGAACCAGAAAGATTGATAGCACATAAGTTCCAAATAAAGGTAGAGATGTTTAAAACAAATTCAAGATACTTTTCTTTTTTAAAGAGAACAACTAGAATATGAAACCAGAATATATTGTTCTTAGTAATACATTGGATCAGTTTAAGATAGAGATCGATAAATTAGTATGTATAAGGAAATGAATGGAGCCCGCTATGCAGGGAATGGTATAATGGTTTATTATGCCTTCTTCTGCTCCATTACCCAGTAAGATTACCCAGTATGATATATGTATACTGTATACACACAAACACACTCACATATATGCAATTTTGCTTAAAGATGAACCAGCATAACATTCTGTGGTGATTTGTATTTGCAGCCCATGATGCTTTGCATTGTGTGGGCATGTGTGATTTTGTATTTTCATATATATATATATATATCATACACACACACACACACACACACATATGAAATGTGCTGGAAATAAAGAGAGTGTGATAAATCCATTTATCTGAGTAACTATGTACATAAATTTAATTTACACAACAGGTGTGAATAATAAATGCATGCCATAAATATTGTGTATTGTAGCTACTGTGTAAATAAAACCATTTATAAGTACGGTAAATATGTCATCACTCATTTACGTACATAGTTACTAAGTCATCACTCATTTATATACACAGTTGCTATGTCATCGGCCAGTTTAGAATGTTTGGACTCAGTAGCAGTACTAATCATATTCACATGCAAATAACTTTAAAATGAAAAGTGATAGAATGGCACTGTGAGCACAAAAGTTGTCCAGCATAAAAATATCTACAAAATGACTGGTGTTTCGTTTAAAGATACCTTTTGGTATATGTAGAATTAGCAAAAAAAACAACAGAAAGTTATGGGGGTTTTTTTTGCACTTTTTCAGCAAATAAATACAAATAACTTTAAAATGAAAATGGATAGCATTGTACGTTGAACACAAAAGTTGTTTGGCACAAACCTATCTACAAGATGAGAGGTGTTTCATATATAGGTGCCTTTTATATTTTTTTATAATCAGCAAAAAATGGCAGGAAATTCTGTTTTTATTCACTTTTTCTGATGAACAAATCCCCCCAAAATGTAAAAAAACAAAAGAATTGTGCATCAAACTGTTTCATTATGTACCGTCCATAATGTAAAGTTGGATCATCCATAGCAACTGCTTAGCAACCACTATGTTAAGCCAAGCTACTCTGGGAAAACCACAAAAAGTCCATGGATGTTAATATGAAAAATTAAATAATTTAAAACAAAACTCCTTACACAATCATAAAGAATCCTTATTGCATAAATGAAATATGTAACAGGGACCATGTGGAATACATGATTTATTTTCACTCGAGCTGTTTGACCTTGGGCACATCACTCTTGGCCTACACCACTCGTGAGATTACCCAAGGTCAAATAACTCTTTGAAAATGAATCATGTATTGCACAGATCCCTGTTATGTATCCCATATTTATATATACAGTGCTTATGTCATTAGCCATTTAGCCACACAGTGCTTATGTCATCAGCCATTTATCTATACGGTGCTTATGTCATTTAGAATGTTCGGTCTCAGTAGCAGTATTAACCATATTCAAATGCGAATAACTTTAAAACAAAAAAAGATAGCATGGAACTGTGAGCATAAATGTTGTTCAGCATAGAAATGTTTATAAAATAATTTGTATTTCATTTATTGATTCCTGTTAGATTTATTTGATAATTAGCAAAAAAACTGCAGAAAATTAATTTTTCTTTTCTTTTTGTCAGCAAACAAATGTAAATCACTTTAAAATGAAAAATGATAGTATGGTACCATGAGTACAAAGTTTATTCAGCACAGAAATATTGACAAAATGAGTGGTGTTTCATTTATAGATACTTTTTAGTTTTTTCATAATTGGCAAAAAAGAGCAGAAAATTCCATTTTATGCACTTTTTCATCAAACAAATGCAAGTAACTTAAAAACAAAAAATTATACTATGGTATGTTAAGCACAAAGGTTGTTCAACATAAAAATATCTACAAAATGAGAGATGTTTCATTTCTAGAGTTCTTTTAGATTTTCTACAATCAGCAAAACAAAATAATTACATAATGGAATATGCAATGGAAAACTTATGCAATAAATGATTGATCTGCACTCGAGCAGTTTGACCTTGGACAGCTCACTCATGGCTTACGCCACTCATGAGGTTACCCTAGGTCAACTTCTCTTGTGCAGATAAATCATTTATTACACTAGCTTCTATTGCATATCATATATATATATATATATATATATATATATATATATATATTTATTTATATAATACATGATGGGCAGAAGTGTTTACATGGAAAATATTTTCACTCCTGCAGAGTGACCTCTGGATACTCATGAGTGATGAAGGCATGAGTGAGAGTATACAGAGTTCACGATGCAGGAGTGAAAATATTTTCCATATCACATGACTGCACATCATGTGTTCAATTTATAAATAGGGGTTTCCAGAACTTTTAATTTTTGTTTCACTTTATCTTGTGGAATAAACAAAAGACACAGGACAAAAAAAAAAAGAAACTTCTGCTAAAACGAGCTGAAACACTAATTTGCTATTTGGGATGAAGCAGACTATATTCATTGGTAGTTGGTAGTTGGTAGTTGAGGAATTTGTGGATATGAAAGGCTTTGCTCTTTTTTGGCTTCTTGTCAGTATGAAACTGGGTGCTGCTAGCTTGTTTTGGTTCTCTGCAGGAACACAAGTAAGTATTAAACCACATGCAGACCATGGTTCAACTGTGGAATTAATCCATGGTTGAGGGGGTTTGGGGCCTCCAACCACCCAGCCATAGATTAATTCCACAGTGGACCCATGGTCTGGAGTGGTTTAATGCTCTTGTAACATGGCAAAAGTATTGGCACTATTGCTATATGTAGTGAATTGCTGGGCATAACACTGAATTAATCCTTTCAGGCAAAGTGGCTTCATTTATGTATTTTCTTTAATTCAACATGGGGCACCAATGTAGCCTTACTTACATTTATTGCAGATCTCTTGCATGAAAAATTCAAACTTTTATGTCAGGACTACTGGAGCTCGGTTAACAACATATGCGAATTGCTCAAAAATCTACTCAGAGGAACATTTCTTTCAAGATAATTATCACTGCTTGCATCAACTGCTGTTACTTCCTCAAAGAGGCACAATGCATTGTGGGAGTGATGTTGTGATGGTACTTCATTAATATGTGGCATTCCCCAAGGCTATTTATGTTTATCTCATGTAGAGAGCCTCGATACACAGTATTGCACAGTACTATTCAGGTATAAACAATATCTGTAAGTTCAACAACTTTTAAATTTTGAAACACCGCAGCACTGCTGCACTTCTTAAAGGTTTACAAAGTCCATCTATATTTGCTCCTGTGCTGTTTCTGAAATTGTCATTTCCAACGTGGTTACCCTGTACTGTTCATGAGTATGCACTCGTGGATGGTATTACTATGAAGTCTGCTAGTGTTTAATGCTGGTTGACAATGGTACTGCAGAGGCAACCATGGTTCTATTGTGGAATTAATCCATGGTTGCTTCATGGTCAGCTGGTGCTATTTAGCCAATCTGTATTACTTATTTCAGTCTCTTGTTTAGAGCCATGTTACAATGTGGTTTTCTAGGGCTAGCAGGTGAGTTGCAGGTGGAACTGATATACTGATTTGTTTTCTAGGCTACTGAGGGTTTGGTGGAGTTCCTTCCTGACTGCTGAGTTAGGGAAACCTGCCTATAGTGATGATTTATACTTCAGCAGAGTCCAGCTGAGTTTTCTGATTGGTCTGGATGTAATTAAGAGATCAGGGTATTGGTTGTTTCAGGCAGGGTTTCAGCCTGACATCAACCCAGTGATAATATCAGCCTGTGAGGTAAGCACAATATGTATTAATGTAAAATATTATCACACTGTGATAATATTCCTGGTAAATAAAATCACAGCATGATTTATTACCTGGATTTATATCACTGTGTGTAAGATACATGGATTTATGCAGTAGGCATGGACATAAATCCTGTGAGATAAAACTGAGCTACTTTGGGATAAATTCAAAATCGTACATTTATCCACATAGTAAATGCGTTATCACAGATTTATTCACATAGTAGATATGTCACAATCACTCCAGAACTCATTTAGAATGTTCAGCCTCAGTACCAGTACTATTTAAATGCAAATAACTTTAAAACGAAAAAAGATAGCACAGTACTATGAGCATGAAAGTTGTGCAGCACAAAATTATCTACAACATGAGTGGTATGTCATTAATAGATACCTTATAGATTTTTTCATAATTAGCAAAAACACTCTTTACTGTGGCTTGTGAATATGATTACAGATAGAATGGGGTGACATTTAGGCCTCACAACCCCAATGATACACCCCATCAGCTGTCAATCTCAGGATGATGGGCGGGTCCCCGGGGGGATGGGACAGCCCTAAAGGTCTCATTTCCTGACTTTTTGTATTTTAACCCTAAGTGATGCATTAGCAAAGTTTTTTTAATAGAATGTTGTTACTTTTTGAGAAAGAATAGAAAAGTAGAAAGTTGCACAAGTTGGTGGCAGTGCAGGCCCTTCGGGCCCTGTGCTCCCACCAACTTGCAAATTCCTGCCTAAGATAAGAGTACAAGTACTGAATATCATATGTATTGCTCGCAGTGCATATGGGTGGGAGTGTGGAACCCACCACCTTGAAAGAAAGCAAAGTTTCAGTCATCAGAGTGGCATAATTCAACACCTATTTACATGTCAGACACCTAACCACTACAAATTACCTCCATGGCAGTAACGCTAGGCACTTTATAAATGCGAAGCAAGTACCACAGTGCAAAATGCCACACAGAAACCATAAAGTGTGTCACACAATATGGGTTCAGCAAATTAATTTTCCAACACTTAAACACCATAATTCACATGGACAGCACATCCCCTCAACACACTCCAAATTTCAATGTAAAAGACCAAACTGTTTCTGAGATACAAATAGTGAAAGTTTCAGATTTTCATTCATCGCACTGGCAGAATTCCACACCTATTAACATTTTACAGAACCTAATGACTGGAAAGTACATCCATGGCAGTAAGGCTAGCTACCCATGTAATTTCAAGCCACTACCATAATGGAAAATGCTGTCCACAAAATGTAAACTGCGCCATGCAATATCTCTGCAAAAAATATATTGTCTGACACTTAAACACTATAATTCACATATACTGGACATGCCGTCAATAATCGCCAAATTTCAACTTAAAAGACCAAACCATTTCCAAGATATTTAATTTGAAAAATTGTTAAAATTGTGCTATCTGGTCCCTCAAAATCTGGACATCTAGTCCCTCCCTCGCTATCAAAGAATCTTGCGATCAAAGAATTTGCAGGCTCACAATCAGACAATTTGCAGGCTCATGATCAAAGAATAAAAAGACTAAATTTTTAGAGAAAAATACATGACTCGACAGAACAAAGTCCCCTGACCAGATCCCACCCTAGTTTGCCTTTAGAAGTGACCACTGTTCTGAGAAAATGGAAATTTTCATGTGGCCACCTAGTCACGCCCTTGTGATCAAAGATCATGGCCAAAACATCTAGCAATCAAAGAATTTGCAGGCTCATGATCAAAGCATAAAACATATTAAAAGTCAATTTTTAAGCAGAAATGCATGAAACCACAGCTATGCTTTGATAAAACAAAGCCCCCTGACAAAAATCCACCCTCTTTTGGCTTAATAAGCCACCCCCTGAGCTAAGAAAATAGATTTTTTCATGTGGTCATCTAGTCATGCCCTCATGATCAAACATCGCAGTCAAAGAATCTCATGATCAAAGATTTTGCAAGCTCACTATCAAACAATAAAAAATGTTAAAAGTCAATTTTTTAGCCAGAAATGCATGAAACCACAGCCATGCCTCAAAAGAACGAAGCCCCCTGAGCAAAACCTATTCTCATTTGGCTTAATAAGCCACCCCTGAGCTGAGAAAATTTATTTTTTCAAGTGGCCATCTAGTCATGCCCTCGCTATCAAAGGTCACGGTCAATGAATCTCACAATCAAAGAATTTACAAGCTCGCCTTCAAAGATTCTTACCGAGCTGTGATAAAAGAATAAAAAAGTTAAAAACTCTATTTTTTTATCATTTTGAAAAAAAACACAGGCATAGCGTGATAGAGGGAAGACCCCTGAGCAAAATCCACCATAGCTTTACCTCAGTAGTCCCCCCTGGGCCGAGATATTTGATTTTTTACGACTGCAAACTGAAAACAAGATGGCAGCCTTCATGATCAAAGAATTCTTCACACTCAAAGATCCTTTGATTGCAAGCCTGCAAATTCTTTGATCGTGAGGCAGGTCTAGATGGCCAAAATCCCATTCTTCTTTCGCAAAATAACCATATAAATTTTCCCATTGACTTATAATGGGAACTTAAAAGTTTAATAACTTTTGAATGAATTAATATTTTTTCCACCAAACGAAAAGTGGCATGTTCCTTGACCAAAGCTCTGTCAGAGGAGCCAAGCCACAGAGCAGCACACCACACAATGGCCACGCAGCACTATGGATAAACCCCAAAATCTGCCCACATAAGTGGCGAAAAGTGCATTTTTTAGCATTTTGGTGAGCAAAATCTGTAAGTCTGGCTGAAATTAAATTTGGCATATCAAGAGATCTGTCATGTCCCACCATGCGTACCATATTTCAAGCAAATCTATTGAAAGGGTCCAAATTTATTAACGTGCAAAATTTTGAGTTTAACATTGAAGTGGATTCATAACCCTAAATACAGGGTCGCGACTGTGCCCCTATAATATATTCCATGTCTGAGCATGTTGACATGATACGGTAAATGAGAATGGGGTGACATGTAGGCCTCAATACCCCAATGACACACCCCGGTGTCTGTCAGACTGTGGAGGATTGGGGTGGCGTGTATGAGGGGGGTTAGGGGTTTAACCCTAATGTCTCATTTCCTGACTTTTTTTGGTATAACCCTAAATGAAGCATTAACAAGTTTTTTGCATAGAATTTCCTTACTTTTTGGAAAAGTGTAATATAAGTAGTAAAAAACATGTATTGGTGGGAGTGTGGAGCCCAGCTCCCACTAAGTTGCCAGTTATTGCATAACAATATAGATCTGAGCCCACGCTCCCACTTGCAAAGCTACAGAGCCATGCAGCAGCACTATAGGGCACCAAACCCTTGTAACAGTAATTTACACATATCTTGGGAACTGGAAGAGCTAGAAAAGAAGTTCTAGCATCATTGTAATCATGACAGTGAGTACTTCATGAAACATCAATGACTGTACCCATATCTCACATAATTTCCAGATTGGAGCATTGAAAAGCACTGGACAGGCACTCTTTCAACCCTTGTGACAGTAATTTCACAATATCTCATGAACTGTGCAATGTACAAACAAAATTCTACTGCAGCCTTACGCTACGATTGCAAATCTTTTTCTAGTGTCTTAGGTCACCTTAAGGTCATCTGTAGTAAAAAGTCAGTATTTCGCTTCATTTCCGAGATAACAGTGCAGAAAGCCATGACAGTCTGCAATGTAATCCTGTGGGAAAAACGTCAGTTATGTCATTGAATATACCTGCAACAAATTATTTCCCCAACATCTAAGCAGCATAGTTTACATTTCTATGACATCCCCTCAACACCCTGGAAATTTCAAGCAAAAAGACCAAACCATGTCCGAGACATAACATTTTAAAGTTTGAGATTTTCATTCATCGGATTGGCAGAATTCTGCACCTGTTTACATTTTACATACCTAATGACTTAGAAGTATGTCCATGGCGGAAAGGCTAGCTACCCTATAAATTTCAAGCCACTACTACAATGCAAACCGCTGTCCGCAAAACGTGAACTGTGCCATGCAATACCTCTGCAACAAATGCATTTTATGACACCTAAACACAATAATTCACATCTACAGGACATCCCATCAACACCCTCCAAATTTCAAGTTAAAAGACAAAGCCGTTTCCGAAATATTAAATTTTAAAAGTTGCTAAAATTGGGCAATGTGGTTTCTCCAAATCTGGCCATCTAGTCCCTCCCTCGCAATCAAAGAATCTTTGATTGTGAGCCAGCAAATTCTTTGATCATGAGGAGGGACCAGATGGCCAAAACCCCATTCTTCATTCGCAAAATAACTATATAAATTTTCACATAGACTTATAATGGGAAATTAAAACTTTAATAACTTTTGAATGGATTAATATTTTTCCACCAAACAAAAAGCTTCATCTTCCTTCACCAAAGCTCTTTCAACAAGCCAAGTTGCAAAGTGGCACACAGCACAACAGCTGTGCAGCGCCACAGACAAAATCTGAAAAACTGCCCACATAATTGGTGATAAGTGCATTTTTCAGCATTTTGGTGTGCAAAAACTGTAAGTCTGACTAAAACAAAATTTGCCAAATCAAGAGATCTACCATGCCCCACTGTGCATGCCAAATTTCATGCACATCCATTAAACTGGTCTAAAGTCATTAACGTGCACAATTTTGAGTTAAACATAGAAGTGGCTTCATAACCTTAAATATAGGGGCACAACTGCACCCCTATAATTTATATATATATATATATATATATATATATATATTCACGGCAAAATGCTCAATTTAATGTATCAGTTAGGGTTGTTCTGCAGTGACAAAAGCAAGGAAATTTGATGTTGGGAATCCCACCCCTTCCACCCCATGCCCACCCTGCCCCCACCATCAGGCATTGGGGTGTGCATTGAGGTCATCAGTCCTGAAAAATATGGCCATCTCATCATGAAGTGACAAAATAAGCTCACAAATGAAAATGATCTCATGACCAAAGAATTTGCTGGCTCACAATAAAAGATCGTTAGCAAGCCACAACCAAAGATTTTCAAAGTTTAAAATTCTATTTTTTGAAATGAATGAAACCACAGGCATGGGTCAACAGAGGGAAGCTCCCTGAGCAAAACACATCCTTCCTTTACTTCAGGAGTCACTCGAGGGCTGAGATATTTGATTTTTCTGACCACAAACTGAAAACAAGATGGCGGCCATCGTGACCGATAAATTTATCGCAACCAAACATTTTTCAGCTGCAAGCCTACAAATTCTTTAATCATGAGGATAGACAAGATGGCCAGAACCCCATTCTTCTTTCACAGATCATACATATTAATGTTCCCATTGACTTATAATAGGAACTTCAAACTTTAATAACTTTTTAATGGATTAATATTTTTTCACCCAACAAAAAAGCAGAATATTCCTTTGCCCGAGTGCTTTCTACATCTCAAGTTTTGGAATGGAAGACTACAGAATGACAAAATATGCACAAAATGGGTGAAAAGTGCATTTCTTGGTGTTTTGCTGCTCAAAAACCATACATCCGACTGAATCACAACTCAGTACATCAAGAAAACCACCATGCCACACCGCTCACACTGCTCATACCAAATCTTGTGCAAATCCTTTGAACAGTAGCAAAGATATTAACTTGCAAAATTTGAGGTTTAATATTAAAGTGCCTACTCAACCCTAACTTTAGCGGCACAAGTTCGCCTATATATATATATATATATATGTGTGTGTGTATGCAATAGGTGTGGAGATAAACAGAGTGTGATAAATCCATTTATCTATGTCACTGTGTGTATAAATTTATTTATAGACACAGTTTCTGTGTCATAAATCTCTTCAGAATTCATTTAGAATGTTCGTCCTCAGAAGCAGTACTAACCATATTCAAATGGTATAACTTTAAAATGAAAAAAGATAGCATGGTACTGTGAGCACGAAAATTGTTCAGCGCAAAATTATCTACAAAATGAGTGATGTTTCATTAATAGTTACCTGATCGATTTTTAATAATTAGCAAAAAAAACAGAACATTTTATTTTTTGTTCACTTTTTTGACAAAGGTGAATAACTTTAAAACAAAAAATGATAGCAGAGTACTGTAAGCACAAAAAATGTTCAGCACAAAAATATCTACAAAATGAGTGGTGTTTCATTTAATAGCAACCACTATGCTAGGCAGACCTACTCTAGGAAAGTTAACTAAAGCTCCCAGAAATTATCATTTAAAATAAACAGACAAAACCAAATGTCCCTGCTCTGATAGAAAGCACCCCTATTGCATAAATGAAATATACAATGGTGAGCTGTCAGATAAATGATTTATCAACACGTGCTGTTTGACCTCAGACACCTCACTCGTGGCTTACACCACTCATGAGGTTACCCAGGTCAAACAGCACTTAAATCATTTATCTGACTGCTCACCATTGTATATCCCATATATATATATATATATATATATATATATATATATATATAGATGTGTGTTTTATTTAAGAATTATATGCAAGGAATACAACATTTCTGTCCAGGGAGATTGCTTTATGGAGGAACACAATGGCTCAGCTGTTTTGGACTGTGAATGGGTTACTTCATCCTACTAGTCTGCAGTTGAAAAGGGTAGTTTCAGCTATTAGGTGCAAAGAGTTTGCTCTGTTCTTCTCTGACAGAGTGCCCGCTATCAGATCTGGGATTTCCTCAATGGGGCTGTCACAGTTCCAAAGTGGAGGGATGCTTGACGTACTCATAACTTTCACAAACAGTCAGTTCTGAATGCTGCATCTTTTTAAACTGTTAGTCAATACATTCAATGTACTTTCATATTGCCTGGACCATGCGTGGTGGTGTTTAGAAAACAAGGAGCCAAACAACAGCATGCACAGTCCAGACAACATGAAAGTACCTTGAATGTATTGACTAACAGTTTAAAAAAGTTTAAAAAGAATGAGCATTCAGAACTGACTGTTCATGTGAGAGTTATGAGTCTGAGATTATGTGTATGTCATAAGTATGATTTTTACAAGTTCTTAAAGCAACAGTACACTTTTTTAGGCAATTTTCCTGAAGAAGCCTATTTGAAATAGGCAAAATGTGGAATTCATTTGCCTGAGAAAAAAGTTTGAGAAAATAAAAGAAGACAACTAATGAAAAATAGGTAAGTTCCTTTGAATGTGCCCACACTCTCAGCTGTTAATTTGGAACTGAATATAGCATTGGGTGGCTGAAACCACACAAACTGTTCATTTGCAGTGGAATTCCTTCAGTTACCAGGAACCTGATAGTAAGTGAAACTCAACCTGGGCAAGATGGAGGTTCTGGTGACTAAGACTGGTCATCAACAGGGTTCAGAGGCAGTAGGAAAGGTAACTAGCCTTGGGCTTGGTTCCTCTCCACTGACTGCCTCTGTTAAGCTAAAAAATAAGGGGCTCATTCTGGAAGACAGGCTAACACTTGAGGCTCAGGTGTTGTCTGTTGTCTGCAGTGGCTTTTATCATCTCAAAAATGTTGCCCGGATTAAAGCGTTGATCATGCCTGATAATCTGCCCTCACTATTTCATGCTTTTGTGGCTTTCAGACTTGACTGCTGTAATGATCATTACCTTGGCATAAATGAAGGAGTCCTACATTGCCTGCTGCTGGTTTAGAACACAGCAGCCTACTTGCTGACAGGCCTCCTGAGGTCCTGCCATGTGAGTCCAGTACTGTGTGACCCTCACTGGCTGATGGTGAGGTGATGAATTACCTTCAAGATCAGTTTACTGACCCATACAGCTCTATATGGACTAGGCCCTCACTATCTCAGTAACAGCTTGACTCCTTATCACATCCAGCCTCCTCTCTGCTTCTCCAAGGTGGGCCTCTTAGCAATTCCCAGAGCACAGCTGAAATCAGTTGGTGATCTGTCATTTGAGTTGGTGGGGCCAGACCTGTGAAACTCACTTCCAAGATCCTTGAGGGAGAACCCTCACAGGAGGCCTTTAAGAGGGGCTGAAATCATACCTATTTAGAGAGGCCTTTGTAATATATTAAAGCTCCTCACACTAGCTGCTCTTCAGACCAATTATTATTTATTTGACTATTAAACATAGTTTATTGGATTTTATTTAAAATATTTATTATGAGGCTAAAGGTTATTTAGGAAATGTATATTTGAAATGTATCTGTATTGTCCTGACCTTTGTACAGTGCCCTGATCCTCAGGGAATGGGTGTTCAACA
Organism: Neoceratodus forsteri; assembly: GCA_016271365.2. Lineage (NCBI taxonomy): Eukaryota > Metazoa > Chordata > Ceratodontiformes > Ceratodontidae > Neoceratodus > Neoceratodus forsteri. The sequence goes on from CM057452.1 coordinate 1,357,672,424, forward strand.
AATAGCATTTTCCTTACTTACTTCCTATATGTACAGACTGCAACATTTTCCTTGAATAAAAAATGTCATGCAAGAAAAATTCCTTGCCAATATCATGCAAGGAAAGCTATGTGTGAGTTTAGTGCACTTCGCTGTTGGTTTTGAATCCTGATGTGGTGCCCGAACCCATAACCTTTTGGCTCTGGAGGAGGGCATTCAATCTACTGAGGCAGTGACACCATACTGTTTAAGTGTTTAAAGTCCAAGTATTCAAAGCTTTGCACAGTGCACAAACTGTTTGGGCCAGTTTAGCACAGGATTAGCATGGGTCTGCTATATTCAAAAGGCAAACTAGCGCGCGCAAAGCACATTAGCACTGGGCAAGCCATAATTATATGCAAGGGGCACACTGAACAGGAATACAGGCACTACGGGATATTCATCAGCTAGCGCTGTGCTAAGGTGTTTAGCATGACTTAGCACAACCCTTAGCGCGGTACAAATTACCACCCAGGAAAAACTGGTCCTAACCCTGGGCAAACAGCTTTGCATGACATTGGTGCTTTGCGTGGTGTTAGCTTGGGATTTGCACAGCTTGTGTGCCCTAATATATGAGTGTGACAGTTAGGAAATGCCAGACATGGAGGATGCATGCTGCTCACTGATGGCACCACCATGATGCCAGCAGCTGCCACCAGTCCCAGCCATGCCAGGCAGTAAGGGGTGATCTGGCCCACAGGAGATATCATGGTAGTGTGGCCATACAACACACACCCTTGCAGACCATACATCTGTGGTGATCAACAGATGCCAGCACACACATGCAGCACTGTGGGCATGGTGGCCATTGAGGGGAAGGTGTACAGGTGGCCAGACCTCACCACAGCTCAGGTGTGGCCACAAGACTGGGACATATCATGCACTGCACATGGGCCAGTAGTGGGAATACCCCACCACCTGTGTGCCTGTTGAATCTTATGTGCCCCCCCAGCCAAATACCGCACAACTGTACAGATGCCACAGCACACACAGCCAGCCATGTATATGTCACTGTGAGCATCCCATGCCACAGGTGCAGCATCTGTGGATCACACAACAGCGTAACAGTACTGTCCACTGTCAGTAATCACCTGCAAGCTGGGCCTGTCACTGTGTACAGTGCAGTAGTCATCACTGCCCTACATACCATAGGTATTGCCGTGTCCCTCACACTACCAGCCCCCTTTCTACTGCAGTGTCTGCTGTGCACTGTAGCATGACCTACAGTGTGATGGCTGCATGCAGCACCACCATCACCACCTGTGCCTATGCTGTGTTGTCCCCTGGGGTATGATATGATATGTTATGCTGTACTGTTTACATGTAGCCTGCAGCTATCATCATGCACTGCCTGACTGACCTACAGGTGGAGCTGTGGTCAGACCTGGACAGCCCCTGTACTTCCAGACTGACCTACAGGTGGAGCTGTGGGACCCTGCAGTGTTGCTGGGCACTTTTGAATATGGCAAATCTTAGTGCTAGGCAAGCGTGTTTGCACCGGGCAAACAACTTAGCTCCACGTTAAAAAGTCAACATAAACGTATTACATGACGCTAACGGTTCGAGAATATTAACAGTTTTGAAGGCTGTTCTGTCATGTCTGCTGCTGCCTGCAGCTGTACTGGGCCCACACATTTGCTGGCACACATGTTGGCCACATAGTTCATCTCTACCTACTCTCATGTCACTGTGCACTGTGTTGTTGTTGTGGTTTGCACTTCCTGGTTGCTATATTCAGTGCTGTCTTATTCCAGGGCTATGTTTGCCCTGCACTCCCAGCCCAATTTGCACAACCTTATTCCCATGCTATATTCAGAAGCTGTTTGCCCCAGGCTATTCCTTTTGAATATGGCTTAATTTGTGCTCTGAGCTATGTTTGCCTGCCAGGCAGTGTTAACTTGGCCCAGGGGCAAAGTTTTGAATATCTGGCCCTAAGTGTCTTACAAAAAAGTATGTAAACAGATACACAAGCAATAATATTTAGACATTCTTATATTGTTCTTGCCTATTTAAAAGGATATGTCTTAATTCTGCTCCCACTTTTTTGATCTGAATGCAAATGACCACTTATAATTCTTACAGTGGTACCCCACATGACTATTAACATACACCTGATGTCATAATGCTGTACTCTACGTGTGGCATTACTGTCACAATCACTATTTCTGAGGTAGCTATATATATCGATATAAATTCTTGGGGGGAATAAGAGACAATGGCAGATGTACTGTAACTTATTAAGACCCTGTTTTCATGCAACATTTCTCAGTACTGAAAGGAAGGAGGAATCTAAGGAAAATGTGTATAATACTAGGGAAAAGGGGTAAAGGGGAAATTGTTTAACCAGGAAAGGCACACTAAGTCAAAGATTGTTTCCAGGTGCAACCTGGGAGCACAAGGAAGTTAAGTGACTTGCTCAGGATCACACAGTATGCAAGTGGGGGCTATGGGATACAAACCCCAGTCTCAAGGTTTGCAGCTCAGAGCCATAAACCACAGCACTATACTGCCTCCTCAATTTAATATTAGCTAGATAATACCTACTGTAAAAAGCACATTTAAAAAATTACTGAGGTCATGCAGCTTTTTATATGTCCTTGTACCTAAAAAATGTTTGTCCCACTATGAAGACATGAATTCTTACCTGTATGTGCACAGAGTAGAACAACCTTTTGCACAGTGTTTACAATGTGTCATTTACCTTCAACACTATATTTTATAGCTACATTTATAGCTATATTTTTCTTGACTAGTGTAAGAACAGGATGTTTATACTACACAATTCTTACAAATGTGCATATGTGTTTGTAAGAATAGTACAAGAAAAAACGTGTTTACATTGGTCAAGAAATATGCAAGCACTGTATCATTATTTTGTGCCACACTACATTTTAAACTTTCTGATTTTTTTAACTAGTGTTAAATCTTATTATTGCAGTCTTGCAAAAAACGTGTCTGCACTTGCAATAAACTTGCATTTATTCATGCAAAATAGGAGTTTGTGTACCATTGTCTGATAAATGTCTTGCATGAGCATGCAAAGAACATACAGTAGCTTCAACACCAAGTACATTTTCTAATGTTATTCTTACAAAGCATGCAAGCGCAGTCATAAATGTTCCTTTAATAGTAATGGTAACTGCACCATTTTCTATTTATGGTTAATTCCTGGAGAAGACTTAATGCTGAAATGGTTCTTCAAATAGTATTTTCTATTGTCGGCAAGCATTTAATATTACCCTTTTGTTATATTTTCAGCTTGCATGCTGACACAGCCTCTTGCTTTTTCACTTTGGAGTGCATGACTCTTTCTATAAATGGCAGATCACATTTGAGTCCTTGCGTGATTACAATGTACTAATCACATTATAACAAGCTAATCAGAAGACTGGAATTCCATCAACAGTTTTGTAGAATCTTTAGTTTTGGTAGCCAGCATAAATTATTCATAATCATGGACAAAGGAAATGGAAAACTTTGCTTAATGGTTAACTCTGAAGATTGTAAAACGTTAATATACTAAGATAAAGAAATGAAATGTCAGTTTTCTTGAAAATGTAGAAATGTTTAGAAAGAAGATGAGTGTTGGTGAATTAAATGATGAATAACGATTTACAAAACGTTTGCTTCAATGTCATTTAAAACAGATGCTGGATCCTCACAGGGAGAGACTCAGAAGAGCAACGTCTGGTAAGTAGAGGATTTAATAATCTCAACCTCTAATGTTATTGAACAGAACTGAAATCCGCAGACTGTTTTTTGGGTGGTATTAAAAAGTGCAGTTAGTGGGTCAGTTTAGCCTTATTTTATGCCTTCATTTACAGCAGAAGTTCATGTTAATAAAATGTATACACTTTGCTCAACTGCAGACCGGCCAGCTGACTTCAGTGTTAGTCAAGGTCTGGAAGCAATTAGCAAGGTCATGGTACTGGATTACTTCATTGAGACCAAGGTTCTTGCATCCCGTAAGCATGATTTTATGAGAGGAAGATCACAATAAAATAACCTGATCACATTCTAAAAATGGATGACCAGAGAAGAGGACAAGAGAAAGGCTATGGGCATAAATATCAGCAAGGCCTTTGAGACTGCATCACATGACATGCCTCTTAGTAAAGTACACCATTATGGTGTACATGAAGCTGGATTTCTTAACTGCCTCAGTGGCAAAAAGCAGTGAATTATTGTGGAGGGGTAGTACTCTGAGAGAAGAGGGGCACTAAGCATCATTCCTCTGTGATCTTGTGCTGGATTTTCTGCTTTTCAACATTTTCATTGGCGATCCTGAAGCTGGGGTTTGCAGCAGGCTGCTTAAATTTGTTGATTGCAGTAAGCTGACCTAGGTGGCGAATTCTCTTGGGGATGGAACAAACACCAGGAGTTCTGAACAAGCTGGGTGACTAGACAGATTTCTGGTGGTTTAGAGTTAGTGAAGCACTAGACTTTGATAGGAAAATAGTGGTCATGCCTACACACTGCCTGGGGTTAAGGTCACTGCAGTGAGGGAAGAAATGGACCTTATAGTCATAATATAAAATGTACTGAAGTGTATCAATTAGTACTAGTCCACTGTCAAAAGGGCCATTAGAATGTCAGTAGCATTATAAGTGGGAGGACCAGCAGGACAGTGGAAGTAAGCCTATCTCTTTAAAAGTCTCAGATTAGACCCTACCAAGAGTGCTGTGTGCCAATTTGGGCTCCTCGGTACAAAAAAGTACATAGAAAAGGCCAAGAGAATGCAATGCAAGGCAATTACAATCAAATCAGATCAAACTTTATTTATAAAAAGCGCCTTTCCAAAATCAAGGCGCTTGTATATAATTCATTAAACTAAATCAATAAATAAAACAATTAATGAAAGCCATAAATAGAACAGGTTAAAACTCATGACAGCGGAATTAAAAATCAGTATATGCAAGGCTAAAAAGAAATGTCTTTAATGCTACTTTAAAACTTTAAAACAATGTTTAGAGTTTATAGAGTCTATAGATCTGGGGAGATGCTGGAATCTTTTTACAATGACCTATGATTGACAAAAGATTAAAAAGAAAATAGGGGGTCTTGGAGTCACTCTGGGGGGGGGGATTGGATTCACCCTGGGTCCACTTAGACACGAATGCAGCAAAGAAATTGTGCATGGGTGTGATATACAGACCTCCAGGGCAGGGAGAGGGGAAAGATGAACAATTAGCTGACGAGTTACAAATGATGGCTGGTAAAAGTGACATAGTGTCGGTGGGGACCTTAACCTGCCAGATGTGGGCAGGAATATCCCAGCAGCCAAGAGCTCCAAAAGTCAGGCTTTACTGGACACATTCCAGGGCTGTCTGCTGTCTCAGCTAGTGAAAGACCTAACCAGGGGAGAAGCCATCTTGAATCTGATCCTCACAAACTCTGATGAAATTAGATCCATGAGGGTGGAAGAACCCTTCGCAGATAGCGATAACAGTTCAGTTTGGTTTGAAATAACCACTGGCATTAATAAAACCACCTCAAACACAGAGGTGCTGTGCTTTCAGAAGGCTGATTTTGGTTGATTGAGGCAGAAAGTGAAGGATAACTTAACAAACATAAGAGACAAGCCAGACGTGGAGGAAATATGGAAAGATATTAGGGATACCGTTCTAGAGGCAACACGACTCTGCATCAGGACTACAACAAAGAAAATAGGTTTAAAAGACCACTCTGGTTCTCCGCTCCAATAAGAAAGGCAATCATGGCCAAATGGAATGGAAATGAGTGGTACAAGCAACATAAAGGGGACAGGGAGTGGGAGGATTACACTCAGAAAAGTAAGGAGGCCAGGAAAATAGTGAGGGAGGCCTAGGCATCTAAAGAGCTGCAAATTGCTTGAGGAGTCAAATTGGGAGAAAACCTTTTTCCACTATATCAGTGAAAAAAAGGAAGAAAGGAGGAGGAATTGTAAGGTTAAAATTGGGGATGAAGCTCTGCAGGACAGCGGACAAAAAGCAGAAGCCCTAAATGAATACTTTTGCTCAGTATTTATGAGGGAGAATCAGGGTCCACTGCCAGACATTGGTATCAGAGCTGAGACCAGAGGGGTTCAGAGAATGTGCACCCATGAGTTCACCACAGACAGGGTCAGGAAGGACCTATCAGACATCAGACCTGACAAGCCCCTGCACTTGATGGTTTACAGCCTACAGTGCTCAGGGCGCTTGCAGAACAGCTGGCATCCCCTCTTGTGCACCAATTCAACAGGTCACTGGAGTCAGGGGTAGTTCCAGGTGACTGGAGGGTGGCTGATCTGGTTCCACTGCACAAGAGTGGAGACAGGGAAGATGCAGGTAATGATAGGCCAGTCAGCCTCACATTAGTAGTGGGTACACTTATGGAGCCCTTATCAAATGAGATCTAGTGGAATACCTCTAAGTAAATCACCTGCAGAACTACAAACAACATGGGTTTGTGATGGGCAGATTATGTCAAACAAACCTTATTATATTCTTTGATGAAGTGACCAGGGAGTTGGATAGGAGTCATATGGTGGACTTGCTTTACTTTGACTTCAGTAAGACATTTGACATAGTCCCACATAGACACCTCTTAAAAAGCTAAGAGACCTTGGGGTAGCTGAATAGGTACTAAAGTGGGCATGGAGTTGTTTGAGGTACAGAAAACATAGGGTGGTAGTAAATGGGGTGAAATCTAATGATAGGCAGGTCACTAGTAGGGTGCCTTTGGGATCAGTCCTGGGGCCAGTCCTCTTCAATGTATTCATTAGTTACATCAACGAGAACATAAATGGCAACATCACCCTGTTTATGGATGACACAAAACTCAGTAGAAGAGTGAATAGTATAGAGAGATTCAGACAACTGCAGGAGGACCATAAGATTTGGAAAGGTGGTCACAAATATGGTGATTAAACTTCAATGCTAAGAAGTGTAAGGTGATGCACCTGGGTAGGGCCAACCCCAAGGAAGAATACTGGCCAGAGTCCAGCTGAGCTGCTCTCTTGAGGAACAAGATCTGGGAGTAATCATTAGAGATGACCTCTAGCAGTAAAGTCAGTGCAATAAGGCTTACAGCAGGGCTAGCAGGGTGTTAGGATACATTGGCAGGTGGACAGGCAACAGGGGCAAGGAGGCAATACTACCACTTTACCATGTCATTAGTGAGGCCTCATCTGGAGTACTGTGAACAGTTCTGGAGGCCTCACTTAAGAAAGGACATTGATAGATTGGAAGTGGTCTTGAGAAAAGCAACAAAAAATGATACATGGCCTTCAGAAAATCATCTATGCAGAGAGGCTTGGGGCTCTGAAATTGTACTTGCTAGAGACTAGGCGGAAGAGAAGGGATATGAGACCTCCAGTTTCCTTAAAGAAATCAACAAGGTGCTAGAAGCACAGCTTTTTACCAATGAATGCCAATTCTACTACAAGAGGGCTTGAGTGGAAATTGAATGGTGGAGTGTTCAAGATGGACATCAGAAAGTATTACTTCTCAGAGAGGGTGGTAGCACCTTGGACTAGATTACCTCCCAAGGTGGTGGCTGCAAAGTCATTATTAAGCTTTATGCATGGGTGGGACAAGAATTGGCAACAAACACATGGCACTGGCAAGGGTTACGCTGGGTGCATAGGAGGACAGAACACCAGTGCACAATAGGTCCCAGGTACTTCGCTAGTGCAGTCTCGATGGATCACAGGTTCCCTTCTGCCATCATCGTCTATGCTTCTATGTTTCTAAAAGAATAAAGAGCAATAAATGTTCTGCTGCTGCCCAGAGAGTAAACACAATGTTGAAATACATTATAAAGGGTATAGAATAATAGGAGACACAGAGATGGACCTTGTGGCCATCACAGAAACAAGGACCTCAGAAAATAATGAATGGGATCTGTCTGTTTTGGTACTTAATGTTCAGGAGGGATAGAGGAAAAGATGGGAAGGGAGGTGTAACCATTTATGTCAAGCATGGCATTGAGGTTCTCTAAGATGTGTGCATCAGGGATAAGGGAGATACAGAGTCATTGTGGGTGCAACTCACGGTGGTCTAAAGCAAGACGATATGCTTGGGGATGATATATAGACTACAAGGGCAAGAGAAAGAGAGGGACAGAAAGCCTGGTAATAGAAAGAGGATTGGCAAAGGGGGAAGTAGTGGTAGTAGGAGATTTAAACCTGCTAGACATTGTTTTAGATGCTCCAGTGGCTAGGAGTACCAGAAGTCAAGCCTTGCTGGACACATTCCAGGATTGTCTACTAGTACAGATAGTAAAGGAACCCACCAGGCAAGAGGCCATTCTCGATGTAGAGCTCACCAGCTCAGCTGTAGTAGGAGCTGACAGAGTTGAGTAGCCACCAAGGAACAGTGACCAGAACTCCATTTGGTTCAAACTGGCCCTCAGGAGTAGAAACCTCAAATCCAGATCTAAGGCCCTTGATTTCAGAGCAGTGGGTTTCAACAGGTTGAGGGTGTTGGTCTGGGACAAATTAATTAAAGCTGTCAGGATAGGAGGAGTAGAAGAAAAATGAGGGACAATAAGGGGGTCCATACTTGAGGCATCTAAGTTATGCATGGGAATGATAACCAAAAGGAACAGGTTTAAGAGACCATTATGGTTCTCAGCTAAGGTCAGGGATGCAGTGAGGATCAAGAAAAAGGCCTTCTACAGGTGCAAAGAAAAGCAAGAGGAGGAAGAATTGGGAGAATATTTACTAAGAAATAAGGATGCAAAGAGAGCAGTTAGGGAGGCAAAAGCAGACAAGGAGCTGCATACTGCAGAAGAAGTCAAGGAGAGGGAAAACATTTCTTCAGGTAGATTAGGAAAAAAGGAAGAAAGGAGGGTGAATCATTAAGCTATTAGAAAGGGAGGGGGTTGGGTGATTGAGGAGGACAAGCAAAAGACTGCCATCCTAAATTATTACTTTTGCTCTCTCTTCACTAGTGAGAATGGTGAGCCTTGCCAGAGAATGACATCAAAGCAGCCACAAAGAGGGTCCCAGAGATGAGACAAGTGAAAGGGGCCAGAAAGAGCTAGCTTTCCTAAAGACAGATAAGGTCCTGGACTGAAAGATATGCAGCCAAGGGTGCTTAGTGAAGTGGCAGCAGATCTGGCTGAACACTCGGTAGGGCTATTCAGTGGATCATTACATATGGGCATAGAACTGAAGGACTCTAGGATGGTGGACATAGTTCTGCTCCCCAAAGGGAAGGGGCAAGGAACAGGGAGGGAACAAGCATATCAGGCTTACCTCCATTGTAGGGAAGATGATGGAGTCACTGGTCAAAGAGAATGTCATGGATTACCTGAAAAGCAGTCGTCTCCAGGAGAGTACACAGTATAGGTGTGTAGGAGGGAGGTCTTGTCAAACTAACCTGGTAGACTTCTCTCACTGAGTGACAAGGGCAGGGGATAGGGGCCAGTCTTGTCAAACTAACCTGACAGACTTCTTTGATTGAGTGACAAGGGCATGGGATAGGGGCAATGCTATGGATTTACTCTACTTCAACTTCAGCAAGGTTTTCACCTCGGGCCTCACAAAATATTTGATGAAGATGGAGGATCTCAGCACAGCTTGGACCATTGTAAGATGGGTAGACAACTGGCTATGGGGAAGACAGCACAGGATTGGGGTAAATGGGTATCAGGTCAGTACAGAGTGAGGTCACAAGTGGGGTACTACAGAGATCTGTCTTGGGTTTGGTCCTCTTCAATATGCTCATCAGCAACACTGGTGAGGAGATCCAGGGCAGGCTGTGTCATTTCACAGATGACAAGAAGATCTATGAGAAGGTGGATAGAGAAAAGGGAATCAGGGGGATGCAGAGTGACCTACAATAGCTACAGACATGGTCTCAGATTTGGCAGTTGAAATGTAACACCAAACAATACAAGGTGAGACAGCCAGGGAACAAGAAACTTAGGACTGAGTACTGGATGGGTGGGGTAAAGAACAACACCTAGGAGTTATCATCAATGACACCATCAAATAATCAAGCCAGTACAGTGACATAGAAACACAGAATTTGATGGCAGATAAGGACCGTTTGCTCACCTAGTCTGCCCTTTTCCCTACCTAATGGATAAGCCACAGATCCAAGTTAACCAACAGCCTACTTCCTCCTAAGTAAGTAAGATGTATAGTAAGGCAAATGAGATATTGAGGTGTATCGGGAGGGGTATTGACAGCATAAGGAAAGAAGAAATTCTACCCCTTTACAGATCTTCGGTGACATCTTACCTGGAATACTGTGCCCAGTTCTGGAGTCCTCACCTCAGGAAACATAAGGGCAGTCTGGAAGTGGTACAGCAAAGGGTGACTCAGATGATTCAGGGACAACAGGGCAAGTCTTATTAGGAGCACCTCAAGTCGCTAAACATGCACTCCCTGGAGACCAGAAGGGAAAGGAGGGAGAGGATAGAGACCTTCAAGTTCCTGAAAGGAATAAACAATATGGACTGTGGGGAATCATTTAGCATAAGTAACAGTTTAAGGTCATTAGGTCATGAGGGTATGAGTGGAAGCTGACAGGAAAGAGTTTCAGGAGGGTCATAAGGTAGTATTATTTAACGGAAAGGGTGGTGGAACTGTACAACATTTTAGCAGCCAAGGTGGTGTGTAGAGATGTGGCAAAGTTTTACTTCACCATCAAATTTGGTGCTAAGTGGCCAAATCCACCTCGACAGGCCATTTCGTGAAGTTGTCCCATTGAATTAAAAATTCGCTATTTGTAACATCACTTTGCTTTTAGGGTTTTTTAAGTGCAACATACACTTTAAAAAAAAACAAAGCAATAAAAAGTTAGAAATGGTGAATCCCCTCCCACCAATCACAGTCCATTCAATTCCCTGGTGATATTGCCCCCCAAAAAAAAAAAACTGATCGCTGGCTCAATGTAAAAATAAATTATTTATTTCCATCTTTGGTGTCTAGTGCTCCCCACAACTATTGATTGCCTGTCCTATGTAAAATAAATTATCAGTTCAATCCCTGATGTCTAGTGGCCCACCATCATCAGACCAATGTTTAATAACATTATTTCCCTGGTGACTAGTAGATCACCCTCCCTATTCCTATCCCCAACTATTGTCAATCGCCTGGTGTCTAGTAAACCTACATCCCCCACCTTATCAGGTAGTGCCCCACCACCCCACTTCCACCCACCCTGACCATGAGCAAGTGACTAGCACAGCCGTTGTCTCCACCACTGCTAGATGTCCAACTGAGTAGTCAGTAAATAAGCGTATACTTGTACAAGCAGGCCCTCCTTCACTGACAGCCATGCCAGATACTGTTAATTCATTGAGCTCTTTTAAGAGGTGCAGACAAGAGCGAAAAGCCATTCTGGTCTCTTGCAGAAGGTTGGGATGGGGAGAATGGCATCATAAACCCCCGTTCCAAACCCCTCTGGCTAATGGAACAGCCCTTCATTCGTGTCTGCACCCCCCCCCAAAAGAGCTCAAAGAATGAGCATGAACTGGCAATGAATGAGCACGTGCTTGTACAAGTACATGCTCATTCATTTCAGCTACTGATGTAGGGCAGCCAGCCATGTTGGAGAGTGGAGGGTTATGCTGATTGTCTGATCAGGGTAGGGGTGGTGGGCTGCAGGGTGGTGGGGCACTACCTGAGGGAGTGAGGGCCACTAGACACCAGGGAATTGACAACATTTGAGGATTGAGATGCGGGGTCCACCAGACATCAGGAAAATAATGTTATTCAACATTTGGTTGGTGATGGGGGGACCACTACACAACAGGGATTGAATTAATTATTTATTTTTACATTGGGGCCAGCAATCAGTGGATGGAGACCATTAGACACCAGGGATTGAATTAATAATGTAATTTCACATCAGTCAGTGATCATCGATTGGGGGGGGTGGGATGGTGACCACTTTACATCAGGGAAGTTTTATTCCTCATGGGGTAGAAATCGGTGGGGGGGGGCATACTAGACACTAGAATATGAACTCCACAAAATGCAGAGTTTGAACTCCGCATTTTGGAGAGTATTTGGCAGGAGCAAAGTTGTGCTTCCCACCAGTATTAAACTTTGCAAAATGAGGAAAATCCACAAAATATTTTACCGAGAGAATGTTTCCTGCTTCATCCATCTCTAGTGGTGTGTGCTAAAACTATTAATGGTTTCTAGCATGGCTAGAACATACTGAAGAGTATATTGGTTGCTTGGGATGACATGAACTGAGAGGGGAATATGGAGTTGATGACACGGTCTGGGACCATGAATGTATAATAGATCCTGGGGTGAGATAGTGTACCACGGGCAGACTGGATTGACCATTAGTCTTTTTCTGCCATCATTGTCTATGTTTTTAGAACAGGCTAAAGAAAGTGATCCTCTATAAGGACTTTGTTAGACCACTTCAAGAGTACTGCATTCAGTTCTTGTCACCACTCAACAGAAAGTGCATTGAAGAGATTAAGGAGGTTCATCAGAGGCCAATAAGCTGACTAGTGCCCATGATGAGAGATTCTGCATAATGAGAGCATTCAAGAGAGGAGAAGGTTGATGCTGGACATGATAACAGTTTTCTGAATGCAAAATGGGTTATGCACAGAGGAGTATACACTGATGTTTGAGCCAGTGAGAATTAGAAGTCATACACTTAAACTGAGGGGAAGGAGAGTAGGAGAAACATTAGAAAACATTATGCTACACAGTCTGAGTGCGTGGTTACTGTGTGGAAAAGCCTATCCTGGTATCTTATGCAAGCCAGTACTGATAAGCATTTCAATTAAAAATTAATAGAAAATGACATTATTGGTTACACAGAATGAGTACAGGAAGCATTCCGTGTGCTAAGATTGTAAGTGTGCCCATCCTCAAAACAGGAAAAGCCACTGCTGTATGACTGGCAGGGGAAGCAAAAGAGGGGCCATGATCCCTCCAATCCTCCATCACAATACTATATTGCTATGCATTTAAATGTGGCCTAACTAGTGCTTTTGTAGAGTTAATGTTGCTTTCCGTAATGTATTCTCAATTCGTCTCCAGACTTGGCTTTTAGAAAACTGCAAGGCAGCATACAAGTATAAAATGGAACACAAAATAAAGGAAGAGGTGTGGATCTCATGTCAGACATTGATTTTACAACTGTACAGATTCTGTAAACATGTTAAAATGCCCATATGATGTGAGCGAAGTCAGCATCAGTCAAGCTACCCTTGCCAAATGTCTTTTTAAAAAATAGCAGAAGGGCAACTTAATGGATACAGTACCCCATAACCAGGCACACAACACTGTCAATAAGTGATCACAATGACCATGTAGCAAGTTTGATGAGACTCTCTTGACTATACTAACATAGTAATTTAAGGTCAAATTAGATACTGTTCATTATGTTGGCCCTGCCTACTTACTGAGCAGAGACCAACAATTATCTGTTCAAACATGTACTAACTGATGGGATTTCCCACCCACTCTACTACACACGGTACCCAGCTTACCCTGGTAAGCAGTAATGTGTCCAGGCATACTGTATCTTAAAGGCCTGTCCTGTCTTCATTTTCAGTGTTACTATATGTGGGCTACTCCATTGGTTCACTGCCTTCCTGGAGAAGAAGTTTTTCCTAACACTATCTCTAAATATACCACCTTTGAGTTTTATGCTACAGCCATGAATCCTGCTGGAGCACACCAGATTTAACATCTCTGCCTGTTTGACCATGACAGTGTCCTCCAGCATGTAATAGGCTGAGATTCTGACAGTCTCAGCTACTTTTTTCCCAGTGTAAATATATTTAGAGTTCCTGACCTCTCCTTACAGCTTTTCTCTTATATCCCATTGACCATTTTGGTGGCCCTTCATTGCACTGTTGACTGACTCAGTGTCCATTTAATATTGGCTAGCCCAGAACATTATGTTCTACTTTAGGCAGAGTATGACCAGGGCTTTATACTGTGGCAATATTATTTCTCCTGTTTGGCTGATCACTCCACGTTTGAGGCAACCCACCATTCTGCCAGTCTGCTTGTCATCTGCCATGCATCACTAAGTCCTTTTTGTTCACCAGTTCACAAGGAGGTCTCTTCCACAACGAATAGGTACAACCTCTGTTTTCCTCTCAAATTGTAATATCTTATATTGGATTACTATGCACTGAATCTAAGAATCAAGGAGCCCAGTCACTTGCTTGTTCAGGTTCTCTTGACATTTGTCTTCATCCTCAATGCAGTCCACCACCTTGGCCATTTTGATGGAATCAGTAAGCATAAAACGTCTGATGAAGACTGCCTTCCTGATTGTTTATGACAATATTGAAGCACTGTGGCTCCAGCACTTATCTGTGATGGATGGGGCTGAGGTCCTCCTTTACTTGGAGTAATGCTGGCAACCACAACCCTTTCTGCTTACCGCCAAACTAGTTAGCAGTCCAGCTTCTGTATGCTTCATGTATACTGCACTAACCATACGCTTATCACATGCAAATCTCAAATGTCTTTCTGCAGTCCAAATGCACTATGTATATGGCCCTGCCCCTGTACCTCTTCTTGTTTACCCATAGAGTAAGGTGAGCATGTTTAACAAAATCAGTACATCAAAAATGAAGGGTTTTATTCAGACTACAGAATGTGTTAACTTTACAAGCCAGGAAACATATAGCCCAAAGTATACTACTTTCTCAACTGAATTATACTTCATTTTTGTTTACTATTTTGTCTAAACATGTAGTAAATAACTTAACAATGACATTTTTTAGTGAGACTGAAGGGGGAGGATGGGAGTCACGTGGAGGATGACAACAGTAAAGCTGACATATTGAACAGGTATTTCTGCTCAGTCTTTACTGAGGAAGAGGGGGGTAATGGGTCTGAAGGGAGTACAAGGGGTGAGAATGGTGCAGAAATGGACACAAGTCCTTTACATGAAGAAGGGTCCTGAAGGAACTGGAAGTAATAAGAGTTGACAAAGCAATGGGGCCAGATAGGTGCACCCAGGGTCCTAAAGAACTAAGAGATGTGGTGGCTGAACCTCTGGTTATCCTGTTTAGCCAATCACTGGAAACAGGAGGTACCCAAAGACTGGAGGACAGCAGATGTAGTCCCCTTATACAAAAGCGGGAACAAAGAGGAAGCAGGGAACTACAGACCAGTCAGCCTCACCTCGGTAGTGGGAAAGATCATGGAAGCACTTCTGAAGGAGAGATTAGTGGAACATCTGGTTGTCAATGGACTACAGGACCCAAGGCAGCATGGTTTCACCAGGGGGAGGTCATGTCAGACCAATCTCATTGAATTTTTTGACTGGGTGACTAGGGAGGTGGATCAGGGGAGGGCAGTGGACATGGCCTATCTGGACTTCAGCAAGGCCTTTGACACTGTGCCACATAGAAGACTATTACACAAACTGGGGAATATGGGTGTGGGCAGGACAATAGTGTGGTGGGTAGGTAACTGGCTGGGTGGCAGGACACAGAGGGTGGTGGTAAATGGCTGTCACTCCACAGAGGTAAGAGTGACCAGTGGGGTACCACAGGGATCAGTGCTGGGACCAGTCCTATTCAACATCTTCATCAGTGACATTGCGCAGGATCTAGAAGGCAGAATTTCACTGTTCGCTGATGACACAAAGCTCTGTAACAGAGGACACACCAGAGGGTATAGACAGAATGAGAAGGACCTGCAGAAACTTGAAGAATGGTCAAGGGTTTGGCAGTTGAAATTCAATGCCAAGAAGTGCAAGATAATGCATATGGGGCACAAAAACCCTGGCACAATATATCAGTTGGGGGTGAGGATATAGCATGCACCAAGCAGGAAAGGGATCTTGGGGTTGTCATCTCTGATGACCTCAAGGTAGGGAAACAGTGTGACAAGGCATCAGGTAAAGCAAATAGGATGCTGGGATGTATAGGCAGGGCATCACCAGCAGGAAAAGGGAGGTCATAATTCCGCATACAAGACACTAGTGAGGCCCCACCTGGAGTACAGTGTACAGTTCTGGAGACCATACCTACGTAAGGACATAGACAGGGTAGAGAAGGTTCAGAGGAGGGCAACAAAGATGGCATGGATTGCATCACAAGTCCTATGAAGACAGGTTGAAGGAACTGAACATGTACTCCCTGGAAGAGAGGAGGAGAGAGGGATATGATAGAGACATACAAGTATCTTACAGGGAGAAACAGAGTGCAGGAAAACACTATTTTTAAGTGAAAAGATGCTCCAGGACTAGAGGGCATGGGATGAAGTTGGAGGAGACGATTCAGAGGAAACATGAGAAAGAATTTCTTCACAGAACAGGTGGTGGACAAGTGGAACACCCTGCCAGAGGAAGTGGTGGGAGCTGAAACAATCACAGGATTTAAGAATGCATGGGATAGACATAAAGGAATTCTGGAGGTCAGGGGTAAGGGGAAACAGACTTCTAGGAAAACAAACTGAACTTACAAGCTCAAATGGGCAGACTGGGTGGGCCAAAGGCCCTTATCTGCCGACACTGTCAATGTATCTATGTATTTTATAGTATTTGTAGATTTGTTTATAGATTGCCTTATAGTACACATCATTGTACTTTATATCATGTTTCAGTGTTTCTACCACCTAACTTGAGTTCCATTTACTCTCTTTGTTGTAAAACAGATAATGTACTGAGACAAAAAAGTCTCTGTCCCTTGTATTCTCTGATATCTGTAAGGGAAGCTCCGAGAAACTTGAGATCAAATTTTCTTTCTTGTTTAAATTTGAAAGCCACTAAAACTAAAATGGGTGCTCAGGCTTTTTCTATCCAAGAACCAAAATACTGGAATCATCTTCCAATTGAATTGAGAACTATGAGTAGTCATAATTTGATCAAAAAGAAATTGAAGCATCATTTATTGAGTAGCTTGCAATGTAATGTCATTGCTATTTTAAATAATTTATATTATATTGTTTGTCTTATATGTCATATATTTGTATTCCTGTAGTAAGTGAATGTAAAAGTTATCTTTTTGTATAACATCTTGTGACTATTTTATAGTCTCGGGTCGCATATGAAAAAGGGTCTTGGCTCATATGTTTACGCAGTTAATAAAATAAATAAATAAATGTTGGTGTCATTATTTGACCTTCATAAAGCTATGATGAGAGAGGGTGGAATCCTTTGCTTCTATTGAGGGAATCATTATTCAGTCCAAGAAAATGGATTTCAGGACCATTCCAAGAAGTGAAATTAGCATGACTGATCTGCAGTCTCTCAGGTTCACCCTTGCCCCAGTTGAAGATGGGAACCACAGTGGCCACTTCCAAGTCATCCAGCACCCAACCTGTGCACACAAACTCATGAAAGATTTCGGCAAGTGCCCCTTTCACTTGCTTCTTTAGCTCCACTATGATCCTAGGGTGTATCCTGTCTTCTTCTTCAGTTTATCTAGTTTGATCCTAACCAAGTACTCAGCTTTTAGGGTGAGGCTGAAGTCTGAGAGTTATCTGTTAGAACACCCCCAAGATGCCTTAGTCAGTCATTGTGAACTGACTTGCTCACTCCGTCTCACTGCCACCAAACTTGGTAACAACTCATTTGGGTGTGCTTCCTTCAAGTCCTGTCATAGGCTCCTTCTCATATAAAATAAAGTCAGAGTCTTGCTCACAAAGTACATGGTGTCTTGGACACAAGAATCCCCCTAGTCACACATGTATACATTACCACTCTCTGTATCAGATGTACTTTAGGTTTCATTTAACATGACAGTGCTCACTCATGTGGTGGATCAAGGGCTGCCCCCAAAATAACCTAAATGTATGAATATACTGCAGTCACAGATTTAATAAATATAAAATAATTAATATTTACAGCACTCAGCATTCACAAGATATGCAGTACAAAACATAATGGGGGAATGCATATACTAAGAAATGTAAAATAACAGCTTTAACACAGAAAGACAAAATAGGAAAATGCTATATCAACTGACACAAAATATATCCCTTACACTACGATCATAGACATTCCTGCACACAACCAGCAAGGCACACAGAATTGTTCTGTTCTGTTCTGTGGCATGCAGTTGGTCCCAGTCCTGTATTGCAGTGCTGGAATGAGGAAAAAATTACTTTGAATTCTCTTCATAGCTAGCTAGACTAGTTTCAATGCTACTCTATACTCATCTTTTGACTGGCTGCAACCTGTCTCTTTCTAGCAGTAAAATACCCTCTTTGTTGTGTATGAGCTATTGCCTTTAGACCCTATTGAGCCAGGGGGCACTTTTTTGCCATTTTGTTTTGCTTTGAGTTACCAGTCTCATTTTCAGTAACTTTTCCAAACCTACTCCAGATCTATAAATAGAAACATAGAATTTACAGGCAGAAAAGAATTGCTTGGCCTACCCAGTCTGATGAAGTGTTTCCTCCCTATTCTACATCTGGCAACCCTCTACTCTCCCTGCTTCTTCTCTAATATATCCCATGCATGCTTGAAACCCTCCACCATTCTAGCCTCTACCACTTTTACTGGTGGTCTGTTCACATCATCTACAACCCTTTCAGTAAAGACAAATGTCTATATATCTCACCTGAAAATCATGTCTCCAGCTTCATTATGTGTCCCCTACTCATTTTGCTCATCTTCATTTGGAAGAGTCTCCCTCCTACACCCTATTCACCCCTATGAGGTACTTGTAAGTCTGGGTCATGCTACCTCTCTTTCTCTCTCTCTATTCTCTTCAATGGAGTACATGTTGAGACCTCTCAGTTCATCCTCATTGAGTTTTTCTTGCAAACCCTGCACCATTTTAGTTGTCCTCCTCTGCACCATCTCCACCATGTCTGCAGTATGTCCTTTCAAAGGTATGGTCTCCAAAACTGTACACAGTAGTGCAGGTGGGGTATACTATTCAGTGGTATAGTAGCAACATCACCTACCTCCTCCTGTTGGATATATCCTTCCCTATGCACCCAGCAACCCCCAAGCCTTGCCCAAACCATTGTTACACTGGATTATAGACCCTTGTTTTGTGTTTGTGCAATTGCATTTGGTTTCTGTTGAGCCAGGGTGGAATTTTTTGCCATTTTTCCATTTATTGCTTACAAGGATGCAGATGTTTGCTGCTGCTTCAAGCACATTCTTGCAACAAATCCCAACTGTGCTCAGATATAATGCTGAATACAGTATTCAGCATTAATGTTTACATATAAAACTATAAGACAGGAAACATCAAAGTCATTACATGACAATTTAAAAGGGTGAATAAAACAAAAACTGTGAGAAAAAAATTCATTAAAATGTTTTCAAGAAAATAAGACAAATATTGGAGTAGCTGAATGATTACTGACAAACTATGAACCAAAACTTTTAAATAACTTGATAAAAACTGGGATAGACTTTAATAAAAATAAACACATTTTTAAAAATGAGGTTAGAAACTATTTAGAAGCTCAATCAGTTTGCTGCTGTTGCAATAATAACTGAAGCTTGTATTAATGTACACATTTATATAATGTAAATAATGTGTTTAAGTGGAAAAAACAGATCTGTATGTTGTATAATTTATTGTGATTTTAATAAATGTTGTAATGTATTAGAACATTTGTATATACCCCTTCAGTTTTACCCCTTCCCCAGGCATGACTGAAAATAGGATTTGACCCAGTCCACTTTCCCGGTAATTCAAATAAATAAATAAATAAATTAATTAATTAATTAATTACTTGATTAATGAAAATGAATTACCAGCCTTGTTTAGCTTTTCCAGACTGATTCCTCCTTTTGGCAATGTCTGTCTTTCTGAAATTCCATCTCTTGATGGCTGAGATCTGAAAAGTCTTTCCTGTCACCAGGGAGAAGGTTATTCAGTTGCAGTCATTGTCTCCCACTATTTCCTTGACCTTCACACTGGTGGTGACCCCTGTCACTACTACTGAGGAAAGGATTGTGGGGTTGCAATCCTTCTGGTACATTCCCAAAGTAGTAGCAGTATATAAATTTATTCAAAATCCAGAAAAGGGAAATAAGCCATCTGAGCCAATGCTCATCTTCAAGGGGTTCCAAAGCAATTAGTCTCATATTTTTAATCAAAGTCAGTACAGTAATGGGTAAACTATTTTTTATTAATTTATTTATTTCAATCTAGGATTACAATACCTTTGAGCCGAGGCTCTTTTACAAAGGTTCCACGTCAGCATGTGCAACAGTCATCATTTTTAGTTACAAACATATAGTCATTGACTTACAGACATGTAATAACCAGTACAAAGACTTGAGCTATGAGCAAGACAAGGGAAGGGGGTGGTGGTGGGGAAAGTGAGGGGAGGAGATCGAGGGGGGGAGGAGGTGCAGGAGGTAAGGGGGAGTATGGGAGGTGGTTGGGGTGGGGGGCAGGACTGGAGATACGGGGGGAGGTGGGCGAAGGTGGGAGACAGTGCAGCTAGGGGGCCTTGTCGAGGGAATATGACAGGTAAGGTGCTAGGGGTGCAAAGACTGATTGTAAGTGTTGGGAGCTGATTCCTCCTTTTGACAAACTACATAATATAATGAAAGTAAAAAAAAAAATTAAAGGACATAAACAATCAATGATTGACCAACTGCATAATACAATGAAAGTACAACATAACTAACTAACTAACTAGACATTAATAATTCATTGATTTAAGCCAATTGAGCTTAAACAGATCGGTATTCCTGCCAAATTGAAAAGGTGCTTCAATAATTTAAATTACATTATAGCAGTCAGGCGTTTTACACTCATAGATGATAACAAAAAATAACATTTACAGCTTAATACATAACATATGTACCATTCTATATGTTAGGCTTTATCAGTCCCCAATAGATCAGTAAACAGGATGGGGTTCTTATATGTTCAAGAATGTTGTCTCAACCTGTTTTAGTACTATGAAAGAAAAGGCTGAAATGCTGTTTGAGTTTCTGCAAGTAGAGACCCTAAGTTTATCAAAATGTGATCATCTAATCCCCTATGAGTTTTACTGTTTATAAACTCAAAAATATAATGTGGGGCATTTTGTAGTTAACAACTGTAGTGCAAGGTATATATGATTCATAACAAGTGACCTTTTCTTCTCTCCTCAAGTCATATCCAGTCCAGATTAGCATTTATTTGTTTTGCAGACTTAGAGGGGTGAAGGTGATCCCTGGATGCTAGTGCCCTGGTGAGGGTCAAGAATTTTAATTGTCACAGGAGTCTTATTTTAATTGTCACAGAGGTTTCATAGCACATAGAGACTATTTAATAGCCAATTATTATTATTTATGAGTTGCCATTAAATAACAATAGCAACCTATAGTTTGTGGGAAATTCCCCATGTTATCAAGGGATGATGACCACTAGAGGATGATCTAGCAGCTGTGACTTCCTCACACTGGGCCAGATTTTCAAAACAAAGAGGGATGCAGTTGCAATCCAAAATATTTGCAGCTATGGAAATTTGTATTTTCAGTCTGCCACAGCTGCAGTGGATATTATGCCTGGTGCCACCAGGCATAAGATTTTCCTGCAGCTGTGGGGGAAGAAACAGCCGCAAGCTGCCAAAACTCATGGAGTGGGTTGCAGACTGGCTCCACCTTTAGAAATACTGCAGCTGTGGGAATAACTGCCACTCTGCAAGTGACAACCCACTTGCATTGGGTTTTTCTTACAGCTGCGGGATTTTCAAGGGCTTTGAAAATCCAGCCCACTATGTTCATCATTGGCAGTTTACATCTTTTGGGGTGCAGTAAGTTTTTGAGAGATGTGGGGCTATGGCTGGTAAGCTCTAATACAAAATAAGGAGCTACACCTCTTGAAGTAAGCAGGGAAACAATACATTGAAAGGAGATCAATGTACCTTGATAAAGTGAGAAATTTCCCTGAAAAAGTCAGTTACTGATGTCATTTAATAGTGGCTCATAAATAACCAAAACAATTATAACCAGCAACTGAATTGGAATAGTAGTCTTTAGTGTATATTTTTTCTTGATATTTATTTGTTTTACCAAGAAAAAGTTCCATTGAGCAGTGTTAATTTATGAAGGGGTTCTGGCTAGGACAGGCAATAGTGTAGCAAATCAAAAGTACGATGCATGTCAGTAACATGTACTGCAGAGAGGTATCAAAATAAAAATATTCATTAAATACAGAGGGCAGAAAACAGCACTGAATAGGAGGTACTAAAGGCATATATACAGAGCATTACACTGATGCACAAACAATAAAGATATCTTTATATAATGGCAGTGATGGTAGTCCCAGGGATGACTGGAAAGAACTGAGCAAGCTTTTATACATGATATCCAGTTTTGCTAGGTTCTTTGCAAATATGCAGGGAAAGGGTAGGGTTTGCTATATTGGTTGTTCATGAGGAGTTTTCACAATGGATGGTGATCCTTGCAACTCTGTTAAAGAGCTTCCAAGCAACTCCGCCTCAGAATTTCATAAGTTAGGTGGCAGGGGTGTTGCAATTCTGTGAAGAAGTTCCATGGGGCCAGTTAAAGAAAAATATTGTTTGCGGACGTTCCTGAAACTGCGCCATTACAAGGGAGCAAGGCAGTGAGATGACGACATTACACTAGATGCCATGGAATGCAGTTTGACTGATGTACAGGTGAGGACTATTGACCTACAAGGGATCAGAACAGGGTGACATGACTTAATGTTATCAACAATTTACAGAAGTGTGCTTAAAGGTACAGGGTAGACGGAAAGGGTGTGGTCACCTTCAGCAGCATTATCAATGCCCAAAAGATCTGACCATAGCATATTGACTATTTGACTGGCCTTTGCAAAGTTCGGACATCAGTGGGTGTCTCTAAATGGTAGGTTAGTAACTGAAAGTCCTGCATATGGCCACTAACATTTGCAATGTGACTTAGACAAGATGAACAATTTCTCTTCCCTTGGACTCAGGGTTATTTTTACGGCTGCAATGGGCATAGCCTTGCAGACCTCTTGCTATGAGAAAAGGACTCCCGGATTCCTTGCTATCAAAAAACATATTGGACAATGAGCATAGTCATCTCTGCATCTGTGGTTTCCAGGGAGCACTCCGCTCCTTGTCTCAACTGACACTGCACTATTTTTTACCTGAACATGAGAAAGGGGAATTGGGCACACCCAGTGTCACTCTTATACTTCTGAGGGGGTGCAGCATGGTGGGTGCTGAGAAGGAGGGTCGGGTGGGGGGCCATCTATAAATTAAAAGAAAAAAATTAGCAGTCACAGCATACACAGATGTGTCCAACATGGCCACCGCACATGCACTAGTAATTATGCACGTGCAGTAGGCTGCAGTGTCCATGTTGGGCACTGCACATTGTGCCATGACTGACAATTTATTTTCTTTTAAATTACAGATATCTCCTCACCTGACCCTCCCTTTCAGCACCCACCACCCCGCACCCCCCCCAGAAACACAAGAGTGACACTGGGGGTGCCCAATCCTCCAGTGTCATGGTCAGCATGCCCCCAAGTTTTTTCTTTCATATTCCCCTACCCAATCCTCCCTCTCAGCACCCGTCACCCCACACCCATGAGAAACATAATAGTGACATTGGGGGGGTGCACAATTAGAGATGCAGCAATTTAAATTCCATCACGTAAGGAACGTGAAGTGGGTTTTCAGGTTACCACTTGCTACGCAGAGTGGCAATGCAAGTGCCTTACTCCGCCTTGTCATTACCACTTCACATTACGGCGGAATGGCAATGCAAAGTAAGGCAAAGTCATTATTTTTAATGGACTTAGCATTCCTCATTATGATTCTAAGTGATCCACTTGGTGTTTCAGATTTGGCAGCCCCCCCACACATCACATGGTTTACAGTACTGTAACTCACATGCTCTTTAGCTAGGCAGGAAGAACGTGAATCATACAAGCAGACACTTTTACTTTGTCCTGTGCAGATGGAGAGAGAGGAGATTTAAACTTTGATTTAGACCCAACAGCTTTTTTAAAAGCTAAATTGTTTTGTCTTTTCTGTCTGTACTCTTTTTTACTTAATTTGTTCTTTCTGTAAATTTTATTTTTATTACATAGAAGGGCATCAGTTGCAAATTATGTCCATGCTGGAACTGCTGCTGGATCACCATGGGATCCCACATTCGTTTTTTTTTCCTCAAACCATGTGACCCCCACACCTTCCTTGCTGTGTTATAAAATGTATTCTTCCACCATCCCCGACCCTTGTATGTAATTATGCCATTTTTTTGTTGTCTTCCGTATGTATTCTGAGCAGTGGAAGTATACTGTGCTAAACTGCATGGGTGCAGTCTTCTTTCCAGTCTGTGTATGTACTGCAGACACTGTCCAACTCCCTGACTTAAAAACACTTACTAATGAGTACAATGGTGGGGTGGTGAAACCTGGAGAGATATTACAAAACAGGCTTACAATACATCCAAGTAACTAGTAAAAATATTAATGTTGTGATTCGTGATGTAATCATAGATCATGATTTGTGACTGCATTTGTGACCGTGATGATAAAGAAATGCAAATGCCTATGGCTGTACTTCCCCGGGCCCCGATGAGGTGTGGCACAAAACTTCCTGACTTAAAAACACTCATTAATGAGTACAATGGTGGGGTGGTGAAGCATGGAGAGATACTACAAAACAGGCTTACAATAAATCCAAGTAACTAGTAAAAAAAATTACTGTTGTGATTCGTGACGTGATCGTAAGTCGTAATTTTTGACTGCATTTGTGACTGTAATGGTGAAGAACATGATTTGTATCACGAGTGACACCTGATGATGGTCCTGACTTAAAAATGCATATTAATGAGTACAATGTTCATGCTGAATTATGCACCACACCTGTTCAGTACTCTGAAGGGAAGCCAAAGAAACAACTGTCATTTAAGTTAGAGATGTAGTTTGGGCCCTAAAGAGATGCAAATGTACAGCAGATTAAGATTGCGCTGTGCACTGAAGAGATGCAGATGCAAAGGCACAACACCTAACCAGTGCTCACCATCAGAAATTCAAATCTGGAAAAGAATATTTTTTCCGGTTGGGGCGGGCCGTGGGGGGGGGGGAGTGTACTGCACTGCTGCAGTAAGAGTCACTAGTACGAGTACCAGTAAATATACCACAGAGAAGTACAAAAAATTACATAGATGCAGTGGATAGCAGGTTCACATTGCTAAAATTATGTGGCACAATAAAAGGTGTCTGATTTGATGACACGCATCACACACATATTCACACACACACTAAGTAATGTGTAGTAAATTGAAAACTTCGGTAATATAACCACATATTTTAAACAAACTAAAAATATGCACTGTTGTACCACAACAATCAGCCAAAAAATGGCAAGAATTATTGAAAATATTACTGTGTGTACATTAACACAGTTATACAAGAAAAATATCACCAAAACAGAAAGCACTGTCTTTTTCTTCAAGTTAATCTACCAACACCACAGATACACCCCTCCCCCAAAGCACACTTCCACTGTCTCTCAGTACACAGACTGAATGTTGTACATTAACATTCAAAATACACACACAAACAATAAACGCTTGATGATATGAGCACAGGAGGGTTTCCTATAATCGATGAACTAAAGTTTCAGCAAAACAAATGACTCAAAAAGGCTATTTTAACAGCTTTTACAAGGTTTGAATCACAGGAAGCTCTCAGAGCAGATTGTCTCCTACAGCTTCCTACACACACTACCCCAAACTGAGGCTGTGCAGAACAATCTAGAGCCATGTGACCTGAAATCCCATGAATCACTGCAAAATTCACCTTTGGAGCTTAAAAACAAGGCAAAGTAAGGCCAAGTACATTGTTTTCATTGTACTTCGCCTTAAGAATGAGTGGAGTAGTGGTTTAGGAAGGCAGAGTAATGCGAAGTCATTGTTTTCAATGGACTTTGCGTTACCCATTAATAACGTGAAGAACTCCGCGAATTCGCTTTCACTCTGTGTTCCACTTCGAGGAGCGAATTGGGGCCACTTCACCCATCTCTATGCACAATTCCCCAGTGCAGAAATTCTCAGTCTTTTTGTTTTGTACCTGTAAAAATAAAACCATCCATTGAAGTCTTTTGCAGTGAAGACTCCCCCCACCCAACCATCCCACTCAACATCCACCACCCCACCCCACCCCAAGACCTTACTTACTGATCAGAGGTCCAACACCATAATCTTCTCTTGACCACAGACACATCTTCACTCTTCAAAGCTGGACCACAAACTAAAGAAACAGGTGTTAGTTTGATGTATTTCAATGGTGTTTTGAACTTGATGGTTTAACTTGGGCATTTATGCATATTTTTGGCCCAAATTTTCAACTTGCCTTTTTTTGGATATCACTACATGAACGATTCAAGTGACATTAGGTTAATCTGTCACAAAAGGTGATTTTGCAGTTACTGTGTGAAATCATCTTTTGGGCAGGAGTTGAAAATTTTCTCCACCATTGTTCATGAGGTGGGGTCATCGGTTGGCTATGTTGGAAATTTTGGGTAAAAATTTTTAAAAACAACAAAGTTATGAGCCTGAATTGAATTTTGTGAATGCATGCTTGTAACTTTGGAAATTGTCAATATTTTTACCCCAAATTTATAACATAGCCATATCTTTATAGCACCTCATGAATGTGACAGCTGAAATTTTTTTAAATCTTGGCCAAAATGATTTTTTTACATCCTGAAATGTAATTTTGTGGCCTTGCGCAAAATCACCTTTTGGGCAGGAGTTGAACATGTGCTCTGCCATTGTTCATGTGTTCCTGAGGTGGGGTCATAAGAAGGCTATGTTACAAATTTGGGCCCAGATATTCAAACTGCACCAGGCTGTGGCGCAAGCTTGGGCGCAGTGCAACTTGGCTGCGTAGGGGTGTGGACTGGGCGATATTCAATGGAGCTGCACCATGGCACAGCATCATTGACTATTGCACCCTGACCACCCACAGTGTGCATGGTGCAGTGGCACTGCACCAGCGCAAGTGGCCAGAGTGGAGCAGGGGGATGCGCTAGCGCAAGTTCCATTGTGCTATGCGCAGCAACCACGATATTCAAAAGTGCACATGCAAATGGAGCCATAATGTATGCAAGGCACAAATGGGGCCATTTGCATGTCATTATGGCCCCATTTGCATGCAACAGCACTGATCCCCGATGACTTGCGCTTGGCGACCTGCCAGGCAGCAGCCATCGGGAACCGATGCCCCCTGCAGCCGGCAATGTGTTCCACAGCCCGATCATAGGCTGCAGTAAAAAAAGGGAAAAGCATAAATCCCTGGTGGTCCAGTAGACTGCTGTCTGCCCGATCACGGGCATTTGTAAAAAAAGCATAAATATGTCCAGTATTCCTGGTGGTCCAGTGGACTACTGTCTGCCGATCGCGGGCATTTGTAATGAAACAAATAGATATGTACAATATCTGGTGATCTAGGCGGTACCACCTCCTCCCACCCACCACTGAGCCACACCCCCCTCCCCAGTCAGCCAGCTGGCGGCAGCATCCCACCACTTGCCACCCGCCGCTGACTGACACTCGTTAATGAGGGCTGTACGCCCATTGGTCCACACCCGTGTCAGACTACACATTCCAGATATGTGAATGATCCATTCACATATCTGAATGTGTCGTACGGTATCGATTGCACGCCTATTGGCTCACGCTGTGGACCAATGGGCGACAACCGATGGTGTCGGTCGGAGTAGCGAGGAAGCAACTGAGCAGGTGAATGCTGCCATACTAACTGATAGAGAAAGTGAGAATTGGGAGAAGTGAGCCCAGCGTGGAGAAGCCTGTTCGGAGATGGACATATTTTCATTACAAATGCCATGTCGAGCAGAAACTAGCCGGTCCACTGGACCACCATAAATACTGGACATTTCTATTTTTTACAAATGCCCACGATCGGGCAAACAGCAGTCCACTGGACCTCCAGGGATATTGGACATATCTATTTTTTTTTTTTTTTACAAAATGTCCGTGATCAGGCAGACAGCGGTCCACTGCCAGGGATATTGGACAGAAATCTTCTTTTTTTGGACAAATGCCCATGATCAGGCAGACAGCGGTCCACTGGACCACCAGGAATATTGGACAGAAGTCTTCTTCTTTTGGACAAATGCCCACAATCGGGCATGGGGGGGGGCCGCCAGGTGCAGCCGGAGCTTGGGTGGCCACCCACAGGAGGCAGCTGCCGTGTTGCACTCTGCAATGTGGCAGCTCACCTGTGGGTGGCCATACATTGTTCCTTTCTTTTTGCATCAACTTTGTGCTGGCACAGGTAGGAGTTGCACATGCATGGCACTGCACATCCCGGGCTGAATATCGGGCTGTGCAGGGTATGCATGGGCACGCCCCCCCTACCTGCACCTGCATACATTACTGATGCGCTCCGGCGATCGGGATTTGTGCTGCACACTTTTTCCATTTGAATATTTCACCGGGGTGCAACCCTTTTGAATATCTGGGCCTTGGTGTAAAAATATTCAAAAATTAAAATGTTATGAGGCTATGCTGAATTTTGCGAATGCAGGCTCGTACGTTTGGTAATATTCAATATTTTTACCCCATATTTTCAACATTGCCATTTCTTTACAGCACCTTATGAATGTGGCAGCTGTCATTTTGCAACTCCTGCCCAAAATGTGTTTTTGTGTCCCAAAAGTTGATTTTGTAGTCCTTTCGTTAAATCACCTTTCAAGCAGGAGTTGAACGTTTGCTCTGCCCTTTTTCATTGAGGCAGGGTCTTAACAAAGCTATTACAAAATAATACATTTATGAGCCTACATTACATTTTGCTAAAGCAGGCTCATACCTTTGGTAATTTCAATATTTGTCCCGAAATTCCTCAGTTGCAGCCCTATTTGCTCTAGCCAGAATTTGTTTCATATATCCCCAATGTCTGATGGCACAACAGGCTGGATGCTAGCATTGTGATGTGCATCCAAACACATTATGACCTAGAACTATAGGTCTAATTTTGGTTTTACCATTGGCCAAAATATCCTGTGTCTTTTTTGTTTCCAGACAGAAATAATTGCTTTTGTGATTCAGTCTGGATATTTTAACTTAGCCACATTGCTTGATCCAGGCTTTAAACCAGATCTACCATTATACTTAGCAGGTATTTCTAATCTTCAGTTGAGGTTAAGACCAGCAAAGTCAAGCCACAGAAATAAATACATTTCAGTAATGAAAATGAAATTGATACTGCACAGCTTAGACCTGTTCCCTTCCTGGAAACAAAATTTAAAAAGCATACACAGACATGCAAAACAAATGTTATGTTTTGAAGTAGAAGCAGAATAGTGGGGGCTGTGTCAGCTAAAGATCATCCACAAAACACTGCTGTTACTATTACATCTACTGCCTCAAGCTATTTTAATTTAGTATGGTAGACTATTATTTAAATGAACCCAGGAACATGAAGGGGAAAGAAGCCATGACACTTGGTTTTACCCAACGCTTTTATATTTACTGCATCCCCGAGTGCTTTACACAGCATGAATGCTGTGGTTTGTAGCAATCAATTAGGCATTCAAAGAGAGTTTATATGAGCTACTGAGTGTGGGGTGTGGCTGTGAAATACACGGAAAGAGTGAATTAGAAGAGGTTATGCACAGGGATGTTAAGTTGCTTGCTTAAGGTCATACAGTTTGCACCTTACTATATTTTATAGTAGAGGGATTCACATATACTGTATCTCTCCAGATTCAGAACTCTGTGCTGTAACCATTAGGCTCCACTGAAGCAGCCTGCCCCATCCCCATGAATATCAGAGAAGACCATTTGAAGTTAGTGTTGTTCAGATAGTGCTTTTGTGGAACCTACTACCCTTTGTCAGATAGTGCTGTTATCCTTAGTAGGATCCTACCAGAAATCTTACCAAAGACATATGTAGGATCTGAGATCAGATAGCGATGGATCCTAGTTAGGATCCAGGGATCCTAGGTTAGATAGTTAGGATCTGAGCTGGATCTGTTAGTCAGATCCATGGATCTGATGCTAGGATCCACAGGATCTACATTTGTCAGATCCATGGTTAGATCATAGCAATACTGTCCTACCACAGCAACTACCTGGCCAAATTGGGGGTATCTGTTGGTATCCTAGTTTCTAGGATACTATCCGAGCAACACTATTTTAAGTAGATGTCAGAAAAAGATGGCATAGTCCATGTACTGCATGAAGTATATGTTTTCCTACTAATTTGGCCTTGAACCAATATGTAATTGAAATCAGTATCTTGCACTAATAGTAGCATAGCCATTGAACACAGATAGCCTTTTCTCAAACATGATGAAACATTTATTTATGATGTAAATCATGTACAGTAACTTAGCCATATGCTCGTAGAAAAATAGAAATTGTTGGCAGATAAAGGCCGCCTGGCCCATCTAGTCTGCCTGTAGCCCTTGTACTGGATTTCTGCTTCCAATTCACCCATAGCTATACCACTGTGGTTCCCCATGCCTGTTCCAAGCATGCTTGAATCCATCCACAGTGCTCACTCCCACCACCTCCTGGGGGAGACTATTCCATGCATTCACCACCCTCTCTGTGAAGAAGAACTTCCTCACATTCCCTCTTAACTACCCACCTTCCAATTTCATGTTATGCCACCTCATTCCTGTGCTCCTCCTATAATGAAAAATGTCTCCTCCCTACACCTTGTTTATACCCTTTAGGTACTTGAATGTTTCTATCATGTCACCTCTTTCCTTCCTCTCTTCCAGTGAGTACATGTAGAGGTCCCTTAATCTCTACTCATAAGGCTTGTGTTGCAAGCCCTATACCATCTTAGTCACCCTTCTCTGGACCGTCTCCAGGCTGTTAATGTCCTTACAATGGTGCAGCCTCAGGAACTGCACACAGTATTCCATGTGAGGCCTGACCATGGTTTTATATAATGGCATCACTACCTCCCTCCTTCTGCTGGTGATTCCTCTGTTTATGCACCCCAGCATGCCACTGACCCTCCTAGCTGCCTTAGTACTCTGCTTTGACATTTTCAGGTCATCTGAAATAACAACCCTCAGGTCCCTTTCCTTCTTTGTGACAATCAGCAACCCCCCTCCTCATCCTGTAGCTTTTTCTAGGGTTTCCTTGTCCCATGTGCATAATTTTGCACTTCTTTGAATTAAACTTCTGTTGTCAGTCCTCAGACCATTTTTCAACTTTCCCAGGTCCCTCCTCATTTTCTCCACCCCTCTGGGGTATCCACTCTATTTCAGATCTTAGTGTCATCTGCAAACAGGTAGACCTTTCCCTCCAGCCCCTCTGCAGTGTTGCTAATGAAGACATGGAACAGGACTCACCTCAGGACTGACCCGTGAGGCACCCACTGGTCACCACACCTCTCACCAGATTGCACCCCATTTACCATCACCCTCTGCCTATTGTGTGTTAGCAAGTTTCTTACCCAGTATACCACCTTATCCCCCCATGCCTAGCCTACACAGCTTGTTTATCAGCTTCCTATGTGGGACAGTGTCAAATGCTTTGCTGAAATCAAGGTAGTGAAGTCCACTGCCCCACCCTGATTTACTTCCTTTATCACCCAGTCGAAGAAATCAACCACATTTGTCCGACATGACCTCCATACTGTGAATCCATATTGCCTATGGTCCTGGGCTCCAATGGCTTCTTGATGCCCCACGATCATTTCTTTAAGCAATGTCACCATGATCTTCCACACTACTGAGGTGAGGCTGACTTACCTATAGCTTCTGGCCTCCTCCTCCCTGCTGCCAGAGTTGTGTAGAGGTACTACATGTGCCCTCCTCTGATCTTCTGGTACCACCCATGTGTTGAATGACTCAGTGAATATAGCTGCCAGAGGTTCTGCTATCTCCCTTCATGGTTCTCTTAACATCCTTGGGTGTATGCCATCTGGTCCCATTGCTTTGTCCACCTTCAATTTAGTGAGCTTCTGCAGGACCCTTTCCCCATGTGAATGGTCTATTAACCACCTCATCATTCCCTTGGCAACTGCTGCACTGCTGTGGCCCCTGCCTCTTCCCCTCTTCTGTGAATACTGAACAGAAATATTTATTTAGTATTTCTGCCTTTTCCATGTCACCCTTATTGTATTACCCTCCCTCTCCACTAAGCCTAGCAATCTCCCCCTTGTTTTTCCTCCTTTCACTGATCTACCTGAAGAATATCTTGTCCCCTATCTTAACTCACTGTGCTAAAACTTCCTCAGTCCATGCCTTTGCTCTCCTTACTGCCTTTCCTGCTTCCCTTAGACGTTCTATGTACTCCTCCCTGTCCTCCTCCCTTTAAGTCTCCTTTTATTTCCTGAACCCTTTCCTTTTTGCCCTGACCTTTTCTGCCACCTATCTCGAGAACCACATTGGCTTTCTCCCTCTCTCTCTTGCCTTTGGATACCAATTTAATGCATTGGTTTGTTACTTCCAGGAAGGCTTCCTTTAGATGCTTGCATTGTTCTTCCACTCTTCCTCCTACCCCCATTCTTTCCAGGGCTCTTTTGATACCCCTCCCCATTTCAGCAAAGTCAGCATTTTTGAAATCCAAAATCTCTGTCCCAGTATGACTTGAGTGAGTCTCTCTCTCCCTATGCTGAACCACACAATGTTGTGATCTCTGGATCCCAGTTGCCCTTCTACCTGGGCATCTGCAATTTGATCCCAGTTAGTCATTACTAGATCCAGAATTGCCCTGTCTCTGGTGTGATCAAGCACAAGCTACCTGAGTCCAGCCTCCTGGAGTGAATCATGGATGTCTCTGCTTCTGGCTGAAGCAGCTAAACTGGTGTTTCAATCCACATCTGGCAAATTGAAATCCTCCATCAGTAGAATTTCACCTTTCATTGCCATCTCATGTATTTCCTCCAGTAGAAACATAGAATTTGATGGCAGATAAGGACCGCTTGGCCCATCCAGTCTGCCCATTTGCCTACCTACTGGATAAGCTGCAGATCCTAGTTAACCAGCAGCCTACTTCTTCCTACCCTCACCCCCTAGAATGGCCTTATGACTGTCCCATGCATGCTTGAATTCCACCACTGTTTTTGACTCCACAACCTCCTCTGGAAGGCCGTTCCATGCATCCACAACCCTCTCTGTGAAAAAATACTTCCTTAAATTACCTCTGAGCCACCCCCATCTTCAAATTGTGCCCCTTGTTCTTGCACACTCTTTTTTGAAAGATGCTACCCTCTTGGACTTTGTTGATTCCCTTGAGGTACTTGAACATTTCTATCATGCCCCCCCCCTTTCCTTGAGGCTAGACATATTAAGCTCCTTTAGTCTCTCTTCATATGTCTTCTGGTGCAGACCCTGCACCATTTTAGTTGCCCTCCTCTGGACAGCTTCCATCCTGTCTATGTCTTTACGGAGATTGGGTCTTCAGAACTGCATGCAGTACTCCAGATGGGGTCTGACCAGCTGTCTGTACAGAGGGATAATAACTTCCTGTTTTCTACTGGTGATGCCTCTCCCTATGCATCCCAGTATCCCCCCAGCCCTCCTTGCTGCCCTTTCACATTGCTTGCCCACCTTTAGGTCATCTGATATGACTACCCCCAGGTCCCTTTCCATTTTTGTTGTTGTTAGTATCTCACCCCCCATTGTGTACTCTTCCCCTGGGTTTTTGTTTCCCAGGTGCATTACCTTGCACTTCTTAGCAATGAATCTAAGCTGCCATACATTTAACCATTCCTCTAACCTTGCCAAGTCCCTTCTCATCCTTTGCACCCCACCTTGTGCATCAACTCTGTTGCAGATCTTTGTGTCATCTGCAAAGAGGCATACTTTTCCTTCCAGTCCCTCTGCAATGTTGCTTATAAAGACATTGAAGAGGACCGGTACTAATACTGAACCCTACGGTACCCCACTAATAACCCCCTTTCTTCTGAGTGGACTTCATTTACTGTTACTCTCTGTGTCCTATTCTCCAGCCAATTCTTTATCCAGGCTGTCATCTTAGGACCCACTCCCAGGCTGGCTAACTTATATATTAATATTTTGTGTGGGACTGTGTCAAATCCTTGCTAAAGTCTAGGTAGGCCATGTCCACAGCCCCTCCTGATCTACTACTTTGGTCACCCAGTCAAAGAAATCTATCAGATTCATCTGGTATGACCTTCCCACTGTGAATCCATGCTGCCTAGGGTCCTGTGCCCCTATGGCCTCTAGATACTCGACAATTCTTTCCTTCAGAAGTGATTCCATCATTTTCCCTATCACTGAGGTTAAACTAACAGGTCTGTAGTTTCCTGCTTCTGCCTTGCTCCCACTTTTGTGAAGGGGAATCACATCTGCCCTCCTCCAGTCCTCGGGTACCACCCCATCCTCCCATGATTTGTTAAGGAGGGTAGTTAGTGTTGTCACTAGTTCTATCCTTAGTTCTTTTAGAATTCTGGGATGAATCCCAGCAGGCCCCATTGCTTTGTACACCTTCAGTTTTAAGAGTTCTTTCATAACCCTTTGTTCTGTAAATGGGCTGGTATCAACTTCTGTATCCAGAGTGTTTCTACTGTTTGTTTTAGGTACCTCCCCCTGTTCATTTGTAAATACTGAGCAAAAATATTTGTTTAGTATCTCTGCCTTTTCACAGTCTCCCTCTGCCCACCCTTCCTCCCCTTTATTAAGCCTCACTATCCCTCCCTTGGTCTTCCTTCGCTCCCTGATGTACCTATAAAAGGTTTTCTCCCCCTTCTTAACTGAGTTGGCTATCTTTTCCTCAGTTTGGGCCTTTGCTGTTCTGACTGCCTTCCCAGCTTCCTTTTGCTTTAACTGATACAGTTCTCTGTCCTGCTCCTTCTGCAGTTCCTTGTACTTCCTGAATGCTTTCTTTTTCCTCTTGAACCTTCACTGCCACTTCCTTTGAGAACCACAGTGGTTTCTTACATCATTTTGTTTTGTTTATTTGCTTCACACAAAGGCTCATTACCTCTGTGATGGCAGTTTTTATTATTCCCCATTGTTCTTCTACCCCTCCTTCCTGCCCATTTTCTAGTGCATTCCTTAGGCATTCACCCATTTTGGCAAAGTCAGCCCTCCTAAAGTCCAGTACTTTTGCCTTTGTATGGCTTGACTCTATTGCTGTGTTTATTGTGAACCATACTGTTTGATGGTCGATACTTCCCAGATGGCTACCCACTTCTACATCTGTGATCCTCTCTCCATCTCAATTTGAGAGAACCAGGTCTAAGATTGCTCCCTCTTGAGTGGGCTCCAATACTAGTTGTCTAAGGCATGCCCCCTGTAGGGCATCTAGAATAACCCCACTCTTTGAAGTGGCTGCTGCAATTGCACTCCAGTTAACATCTGGCATATTCAGATCACCCATCAGCAATTTCTCCCCTTTTTCTGCCATTCTAACTATACTTTCTGTCATTTCCTTGTCCATTTCCTCCCCTGAGAAGGGGGTCTTTATACAACCCTTGTGTGGATTGTGGTGCCATTGCCTGTCTCCAAATTTACCCACAGTGCTTCTTCTCCTCCCTGTTTACCCTTTTGTTCTGTTTCTTTTATTCCTTCCCTTATGTAAAGAGCTACTCCTCCTCCTCTTTTACCCTCCTGTCCCTCCTGTAGATAGTGTATCCTGGTATGTTTACATCCCAGTCATGGTTTTTGTGTACCATGTTTCTGTGACTGCCATGATATCCAGATGTTCCTCCTCCATCAAGGCCACTAATTCAGGAAGCTTGTTACCCAGACTATGGGCATTGGTACTCATTGCTCTCCATTTTTTGATGGCTTTACCTTCTGTTGCAGCATCCCCACTGACCTTTCTACCTCGGTCTTTTTCTCATTTAGTACCCTGTTTTGTAGGGAGAGGCTGGGATTTTCCTGCTGCTTATCAGTGCCTCCCTCTTTGACTAGTTTAAAAGCTTGCCAATGAAGCATTTAAACTGATTGCTCAAAAGACTTGTTCCCTTCCTGGACATATGCAGACCATCCTGCCAGTATAGGTTGGTGCCCCTCCAGGTGGAACCCCAGTCCCCAATGAAGCCAAACCCCTGTGCTCCACACCATTTTTTCAACCATTCATTAAACTGCATGGTGCAAATTACCCTCGTCTCCCCCATGCCATTGACAGGCAGCACCTCTGAGATGGATACTGTGTGTGCTACTTGTCTTAGACCCCTCCCCAACTCTGCAAAGTCCTCCTGCACTGCTCTAATCTCATGATGAGCCAGGTCATTTGTCCCTAGGTGGACAATGATGTCCAGCTCAGACTCCTGTACAGCTGTTCTCATGATCCTGAGGATGCGCTTCCTGTCCCTCCAAGCCATGTCACCTGGCAGGCACCTTACTTCAGTTTTCCCTGCTCCCCAAGTTCTATCCCCCTAATAATTGAGTCCCCCACCAGGAGCTGCTTCCTTTCCCTGTGATGTCCTCTGCCTCCTTCCTGTGGGCCTCCCTTGTGACAGTTGTCATCAGTCTCCTCTGCAGTTGCATCCATAGGGGAGCTATGCTCCCCCAGAATTGTGTATGGATTGTGGAGTGGAACAACTGACTGGGTGTGCCTCTGTTCCACCATCCTCACCCTCCCTTATCCCACTGTAGTCCAACTGCTGAGATTTCTTCACAACCTCTGAGGTAGTGGTGGTGGCTCTGGTGCTCCCTGGATGGGGAGGTTCCCTTCCTACTGTCCAGTGTGGCCTGGGGGAAGGTTCCCTTACTACTGTCCAGTGTGGCCTAAAGACAGGCAACTTCCTCCCTCAGGGCAGAGAGTTGTCTGCAAATAGGGCAGCATCTCAGCCTCCAGAAAGACTCCCAGAATACTGCTGCCCCACAGCCATTACATTGCACTACTCCCCACATGTTTATCTATTTTTTTTGTGTGTGTGTTTGTGTGTGTGATTGGTTTGTTATATAGAAATATATGTATTATACAATGCATATGCTTATATTGTCAGTGCAGTGTGCTAGAGAGGATATGACAGTGATATGCACCTTGCACTCTTGAGGAAATGATGTCAGAACCCCAGGTATAAAGGAACTATTTCCAGGGGTGGGTGGGGTGAGGGTGGGAAGGGGTTGGGCCTAAACTGTGCCCTCACAAAACAATCAGCTAAAAGCTCTGACCCACCACTGCGATGAGTGCCTTCCTGTCATCAAGATGCCCTACACAACAATTTGACAGAGAAAATACCCTGCTAATCAAACAGAGAAAAATCCAGACATCCAAGTCAGACACAGGTAAACCTCCCCAGCCCCAAAACAGCCTGGTTGTTTGTTAGCCACAAGGAAAATCAAATATGCAGTTATTTCAACCCTTCTGAAGATGCTCACAAGATAAGCAGTTTTGAAAACACCCTTCCTGAATTAAAAACTAAAATAGTTAAACACAAAGCAATACCAATGTAAAAGTAAGGAAAACTTCCCTCAGAAGTAAGCAAGAGAGATTTGTTGCAGATATCTAGTCAAGTATAATATATCCCATGCAGCTTCTCAGTTGTTTCAAAGCACACCCAGTTACTCAACTTGAAAGAAGTTTTTTGTCAAAGAATTACTAAGACAGCAGTAAACTTGTGTCTGTTGTTGTCACTGCTGAAGGTTAAATAAGTAATCTAAAACTGGATTGAGACTGTAACTATCAGAGTGTTTGGTGCACACTGGGAGATTTGTCATGTACATCTATTAAATTTCAAGTTTTAGTCTGGAGCCTTCTGACGGACCATGTTCCTTTTTTGTTGAAGTGACACTTCTGAATACCACACTGCATCCAAATGGGTTGACTGAAGTAGTGGTACGCACGTATGGAACTGGCATTTTTTAAAAATTGGGGATCGGGAAAGACGGCAGGCTGGAAGAATGATGGGTTGCCTCAAAATAGGGGTAACCTGCAAAGCAGAAGAAACATTTAGGAAGTCTGTTTCATGAAAAAGGTAGTTCTAATTGTTGATCACAAAACTGTGGAACAAAAAGAATGTAGTACTGGCCTGGTGGCACTGAGGGTTGAGATGCTGGATGCCACACCTCCCACCATGCTGGAGACCTGCGTTTGAGAAAAAGCATGGACTGCTGGGTGGTGGCAGAGGAGGAGAAGGATTGAGCATCTGGTGGACTGCTCTCCTTCTCTGGGGAGGGGGATGCACTGTGTTGGCACCCATTCACCCACTGGTGGAGGCCAAGAGACAAGGCACCATGCGGTAGCTAGGGGGAGCTGAGGGCAGACACATGGAGGAGAGCATGCACAGAAAGGTACATGCTCCTCCCCTGCTTGTGTCATTGCATGACATCAGCTCCAGGGGGAACCTACCAAGAAAAATGCTGGGCCCCTGTTAATGAGCTGGCTCTGGTGCCAACCCCTCTTGGCCAAGATAGTTCCACCTTGGTGGCCCCACTTGGGGGGCATCCCCAAGTAGGAGGGAGTCAGATGCCGGAGCCAGGTGAACCCAAAAGCAGGGGCTTGGGGGACCTTGGCAAGCAAAAAGAAAAAAAAAAAAGAAGGTTTTAGTAATTATAAAATGATAGGCTTTGTGAACCTCTGTTGTATGTAAAATAGTCCATCTGCTCTCTAGTCTTGCACTACACCTCTACCAGTTGGGAAAGAGGAAGATGCGGAGAGTAAGTAGCATTGATGAATAAAAATGCACCACCAGTGTTGAAGTGGGCAAGCAGGAAGATGCATCTAGAGTGACATCACAACAAAAACTGGCACCACCAGGCTTCAAGCAAGTGGGTGGGTGGGTGACACTGGAGCAGCATTGCTTTGCAACCTGGCAGTACTGTATTTAAGTATGTGGGCTGGCGGAATCAGTTTCATTTCAGAGAAGTAACTGCTCATTGCTGATTTTGTTGCTTCTTTGGCTGCATATTGCTGATTTCACTTGGTAGCAGGTTGTTTGTTGGCTTCTTTTGGAAAGGTACCTGCAGGTTTTTGCTGGTGCAGCTGATTGTTTCTGTTTTTTTTTTTTTTTTGCTGGAATAGTTGATTGTTTCTGGTGGTCTGTTCAGAGACTCCATCATTAGATGGATAAAGTTGGTAGTCAGCAGCAACTGGGAGAGGGAGGTGGTGTGCCTTCCTGGTGGCACAGTTCTGAGGGAGGGCAGATGGATCCTAGGGATTGCTAGGGCAGTGTCAAGGAGGGGGAATGCTGGACATCATTGGCCACATGGGGACAAATGACCTGGCAGGTGAGGGGACAGATGTAGAAAAGGTGCAGGAGGAATTTAGGGAACTGAAGTGGGATCTAAGGCAAGTAGCACACTCTGCTACCTTCTCAGAGGTTCTCCCTGCCCATGGCAAGGGGCAGGGTCGAGACATCTGCACCATGAAATTCAACACATGGTTGAAGAAATGGTGCATACAGGAAGGGTGGGGCTTCATTGGGGACTGGCATCACACCTGGAGGGAAGAAGGACTGTGTTCACCAGACTGCTGATATCTATCAAAGGGGGGCAAAGGTATCCTCAATGAAAAGTTCAAATGCTTCCTCCATGAGCATTTAAACTAGCCAAGGGAGGAGGCAAAAGCAATCAGGGGGATAAAGGTAGACCCTCCCCACAAAACATATCTGAAATCAGGGAGAATTTAATTAGTACAAGGGCACTATCAAACCCAATAAATAAATTAGATACAATTGTGGGGAGGACAGAAAATGGAACCCAAAAACATCACTGGGCTGAAAATAGTGAAAAGGAGGGTGGCACACAAGCTGGAAAGTAATGTGCACAAATGCCCACAGTCTGGGGAACAAAATAACAGACTTAATGGCATTAATGGAAGACACAAACTTGGACATAGTAGTCATTACAGAAACATACAGTAGTACACAAGGAACCATGACTGGAATATAGTCATACCAGGATACACACTTCTTAGACAGGATAAGGAAATGAGAAAGGGAGGGGGTAGCTATGTACGTGAAGGAGGGGATTAAAGCCACAGAGGCTCAAAGGCTACAAGAAGGAGCAGAGGCACTATGGGTCATCATGGAGGAGGGAAAAAAGGACAGCCATTCACACTGGAGTGATTTACAGGCCTCTGGGGGAAGAATCAGATGAAGCTCTTGTGGAAACCATCCACAAAATGGCAGTCACAATGGAACTGCTACTAATGGCGACTTCAACCTTCCTGAGGCAGATTGGAGCACTCAGACTGTGAGTACAACAAGGGCAGGGACTTCATGACTGCCCTGCATGGGGCAAACTTAAGCCAGCTTGTGGCAGAACCAACCTGTGACCAGCGGGGTGCCACAGGAGTTGGTGCTGTGACAGTCATATTTAATGTCTTAACTCATTCAGGTCTAGATATGCCTGTAGGTGGCATCTGAAAGCATAGCCACTCAGGCCAATCATGACTATAGATGTGCTCAACTGACTTTCACTCAGGCCTGGAAATGTCTGAGGAAGTCAGCAGTTTTTACATAAATATTAAGCAAACCAAATTGCTTAGAATTGACTGCATAGCACAGTTAGAAAGGTAATTTTGTACTGAACAAATTTGCCCCTGATACTTTGTGTCTATCACATATACTTTGGGAGTTATTTGCATTTGTTAACGGTATGGTCTGCATGGAAGACATTTGTCTCTCAAGCATCACCTAAGCACCTTGAAAACATTCAAAAAACACCACAGTTGTTTGGTATTTCAGCTAGCATAAAATAAAAACAGAAATGATTACAATTGACTGAATAGCACAATTAGAAAGGTAATTTTGTGCTGAACAACTTTGCCACTTGTACTTTGTGTGTAGCACTTACTGCACAGTTCAGAAGGTACTCACATTTGTTTGTGGCATGCTTGATTTTGCTTAGAAATGCCCAGGATGCATTGCTAAGGGTATACAGGACACAAGTGGTGGAAGTTTCAAAGAGCTTGTGTGATGTGAATGAGTTAATTATCAACATTGCAGAGCATCTTAATGGAAAGGTGTGCCTCTTCCCAGATGACACCAAGATCTGCAACAGAGTGGACATACCAGAGGGGGTGGGAAAAATGATAAAGGACCTAAGCCTTTTAGAGGAGGGGTTGGGTGTCTGACAGTTGAGTTTCAATGTAAAAAGTGCAAGATCATGCACCTGGGTCAGGAATACAAGGAATACAAGACAGGAGTACAGGATGGGTGTTGGAATTCTGGCCACCACACGTCAGGAGAGAGATCTGGGGGATATCATATCTGATGACCTGAAGGTGACCAAACAGTGTGAAAAGGTGTTGGGGAGAACAAACAGAATATTGAGGTGCATAAGGACAGGCATAGCAAACATGAGGAAAGAGGTGGTGATGCCACTGTACAGATA
This sequence comes from Neoceratodus forsteri, assembly GCA_016271365.2. Taxonomy (NCBI): domain Eukaryota; kingdom Metazoa; phylum Chordata; order Ceratodontiformes; family Ceratodontidae; genus Neoceratodus; species Neoceratodus forsteri. The sequence continues at coordinate 1,357,713,549 of CM057452.1, forward strand.
ACTGCTAAGGCCTCAACTGAAGAACTATGTCAAGCTCTGGAGACCACATCTACGGAAGGACATTGACTAAATAGAGGCAGTCCAGAGAAGGGCAACCAAGACTGCACAAGGAGTGCACCAGAAGCCTTACAAGAAAAAACGTAAGGATCTTAAAATCTAGTCACTGGAGTAAAGATGGAAGAGGGGAGATATGATAGAGACTTTCAAGTACCTTGGGGGAATAAACAGTGTACAGGTGGAAAGCATATTTCAGCGAAAACTGTGTACGAGAACAAGGGGGCAAGATGAAGGGTGAAAGTCTCAGGGGTAATGTTTGGAAGTACTTTTCCACTGAAAGGGTGGTTTGAACCATAGAAAGGCCTTCCGACAACAGTGGTGTTGGCAAAAACAAGACAGGGGTTGACGAGTGCATGGGATAGACATAAGGGTATCCTGTACATCTGCAGAGCTGGAGAGCTGCAGATCTACTTGGATCTGGAGCTGCAGCAGTGAGTAGGGAAATGGGCAGATTAGGTGGGCCATAGGGTCCTTATCTGCCGATAGTTTGTGTTTCTATGTTTCTATGAGTCTGCAGTAAACCAGCTGTAATCAAGGGAAAGAGGCCAACACTGCATTTGTTTAAATATGTTATTGTTTGGTGAATTTATTATAGTGGGATGCTGTATAGAAACATAGACTTTTTCAGCAGATAAGGACCACTTAGCCCATCTAGTCTGTCCATTTTGTGTGTACAAAAAAAAAACCAGCAGGCATCTCACCACCACAAAGAAAGTTGAACACCGATTATAAAAAAAGACTTTACTTTATTGTACACTTTTTTACAATAAAGTCCTTTATTATAATTGGTGTTCAGTTTTCTTTGTGGTGGAGAGATGCCTGTTTTTTTTTTTTTTTGAACACATGTTGTTTGGATAATCAGAGAGCGAGCTCATATTTTTGCTACTTGTTTCTGTCAATTTTGTCCCTGCTTATACTGAGACAAAATGGACAGACTAGGTGGGCCAAGTAGTTCATTCAGAACTGCGGTGCCAGGGCCCCAGAATTGGGCTATCTTTTTGGATACCTGCAATTCTTTTAGGATCTGTGACCAACATGTCCTCATGCACTTGTATACTAGTGTCTGAAAGAGAGGAAGGAATGGGTACGGATGGCCGAGGTCAATATGTCACACTAGTAGCATGTCCCTCTGTGGGTGTGAACCTCAGCAGCCTGAATGCTTGCCTTTGGTGTGCATCCTATTCTCTTTTGCAGACTGGGCCCTGAAACTGTTAGTACTGAAGTACAGTGAATAAGGAACGGAGAGCAGCTTCACTGATGAAAAAGAACAAAATTAATCACAAACAAATTCTATCTCCCTCAAACAGAGCTTGTGACATTATCTGTACCTACTGTGTATTACTCATTTCTTACATGATGTTGCTTGCGTCCATCAAAAAAAAAATACATTTTGTTTCCTGACCTTTATGTAACCCTCCACCCCATTATTTGTTTGTTGCAGGCAGGCAAATCAGGAAATATGAATGCTACAAGCCTTGTAACCAAAGCAAACACAAAAAGCAGAACTACTGTAAAACCTACTCTAGGAAGCAGACAGCAAAACAATACTTAGTCCATTCTTAGACTGCCAGCTATTACATTTGTAACCCCCCTGCAAATGGGGGTTCCCAAAAGTATTTCAGGAGCTTGCCTGAATGCTCCAAGTCTGGGCGGTATTTGGCATCTGAGCTGTTTAAATGTGGTTCCAAGTGAGTGCTATTTGAGCCTCCGCGTACTGTCTTTTTAAGAGCTGTCTGCTTGCAGACTTAATTAGTTTGTATGGGGGGACTGTGTATTTAATGCTTGAATCCTGCCCGAGCTGCAGAGAAATCGCTCTGTTTCTGCAGTCGCTAAGAGCACTGAGGGAGCCTAAATGAAAGATGTAACTGTTTGCCTGAAACTAGATAGAGTGTTAAGTAAAATGTAGTTTGTCTAACCTGCCTTTCTTGCAGCTGGGACTCTGTGGACCTAAACTGCTGTGCTGGGCCAGTTGGGTTAAGGGTTCCCTAAAATGGAGCCTGTGGATGAATCAGAACTTGGACTCTTAATTTTGAGCCAGCCACAAAGGGATTGTATGGGCAGTGACTCGGGGAAATGTAGTTTTGACCTTATATACATACAGGGTCTGAAAAGTCACACTCTGGGTACCCAGGTTGGGGGAGGGGGGCTAGCCAGGTCCATTGCCTTGGGTTGGCTGGCAGGTGCAGATGGACAGGGCCTTGTAGAAGAAAATATATGCACAACACCCTATTGTAATCTGGAGCTGGATGGCTCAGTCCATGAAAAAGTGAAACAACAATAATTAGATGACACACTTGTAATTGAAAACGGGCTGCAGGGAAATACCCTCATTTGTACTCACAATACCCAAGCTGAGAACCAGATGGTGAATGTTCTTCTGGGTTGCCAGAACAACAGGGCATGGAGACAAGGTCCTTGTGACTGGACCCCACTGCAGTAGATAGCAAACGGATTTAGTCTGAGACAAGCTGGGGTTTGCTTCCAGCTTCAACACACAGCACACAGCACAGGGGATTGGAAATAGTGATTCCCCACAAGCACTATGCACATTCATATGTAAAAGGAAAGTACTGTACCAGGCAGACTGCTCCTAGATCCCGATCCCAATTACTGCAAAATACACTGGAGCACAGACAGTAGCTTCAGTTCCTGACAGACCGAGCGTGATTCAACAATTTCTCCAGTCTTCTACAGGGTGAGCCTGGTTTCCACTCTTCAGACTTCCTTCTTTCTCCTCACAAATTGAATTTAGTCTGAAATGGCACTCACAACGGCTGCAGGCCAAACCTCAGGGCCTCACATGCGCTTCCCACGCGAAACTATACACCGTGGAAACACAGAGCTCCTTCTCTCTTCACTGTCACAACTGATCTGATCTTTCCAGTCACAGAGCAGGGCATTTCCTTTAGCTCCACACGATTATGTTGGCTGGTTCGTCTGTCACTCACAATGAGACTCCCTCTGTTGGTGAAAAAAGACGCCAAGGTCAAAACTACATTTCCCAGAGTCACTGCCCATACAAACCCCTTGTGGCTGGCTCAAAATTGAGAGTCCAAGTTCCGATTCGTCCACAGGCTTCATTTTAAGGAACCCCTCCCCATTGATTGGTCCATTTCAGCAGTTCAGGACCAAAATGAAAGAGCTACACTGAAATAGTTTGTGCTGAAATGAAGACAGGTTAGACAAACTACATTTTCTCAGTCACTCCAAATGATTTCTGGCAAATAGTTATATCTTTCAACAAGGCACCCTCTGCACATGTAGCGACGGCAGAAACAGAGTGGATTTACAGCAGCTCGGGCGGGATTTGAGCATTAAATACACAGTCCCCCCATACAAAGTAATTAAGTCTGCAAGCAGATACTCTTAAAGAGACAGTATGTGGAGGCTCAAATAACACACACTTGGAACCACATTTAAACAGCTTAAACCCCGAACACCATCCAGACTTGGAGCATTCAGGCAAGCTCCTGGAAGACTTTTGGGAACCCCCATTTGCGGGGGGGGGGGTTACACCTGCACATCGGTCCATCCTCTGTTATAAGTGCTCAGACCCAATAAGAATAAAAAAGAGCAAGTGTAGTGAAGGAATACCCCTTAAAAAAGTAACAATAATATAAAATACAAAGATGAATTAAAAGAGTAAGAGTAAACTGGGAGAACTATGACAGGCAACAAAATTAGCATATGGGAAGAATCAGAAGGAGATGAAGGTGATTTAAGATGGAAGGCAGGAAGGACTTTTAAGAAAAGATAGAGTTGGAAAAAAAATAAACAAGCAAGAGAGGGTCACAAATCCCGTACCTTGCCAAAGTAAAGAGTAAAAGTGATGCCCTAGGCCGGCCCGGTGGCGCTGAGGGTTGAGGTGCTGGACGCTACACCTAGCGCCACGCTGGCGACTCGGGTTCGGGAACGAACTCAGGTGGCCGGGGGTCGGCAGGGGGAGAGAGGATCGAGCGTCCCAACGGATGCTCTCCTCTCTCAGGGGTGGGAACCAAGAACGCATCCGCGTTCTACATCCCCCTTCGCAGCCGTGAGCACCAACAACCGAGGGATGGAGGTGGCTCCGCTTGTCGGAGTAGGGGAGGAGGGGTGTCAGCGGTGCATGAGAGGTCTGGCGTGCATCAGCATGCCTTCTCTCGGGATGTACGTCCTAGCACTGGACATCCCGGGGTAGGGGATTAAGGGGAAGAAAAATGGAAAATGACACCTCTCTGGTAGCCCTAGATGAAATCCGCTCCAGATCCATCCAAGACCACCAAGAAAAGGACAGACCCCACTGTGAAGGAGGTAAAAAGGGAAGGAGGCACTCTAGGGGCAGATCCAAGGGAGGTGGAATGAGGTGGGAAGGAGTAGGATGGAAGGAGTGGGCTCCAGAGAGAGGAGGGAGGAAAAACAGAAAGTAAAAAAAAAAATAAAAGTGATGCCCTAAAAAAACACACACAGAATCACTGAATGCAATGAAAATATATCTGAAATCGGAATACATGTAAGAATGAAGGTCTCATACAAAGGAGTTGGTGGTAGAGCTGAGACATCTAAAAATACTTAATTTTCCAGCAGTTCATATCTGTAACAAAAAATAAAAATATAAAGATATTCACAAAAATGGTACAAGTGCAATTGCATCATTTAGACCCATTCGTTTGGGCACTTTTAACAAGTAAATCCACCTTGCCTTATGCTGTAGTAATAGCCTGATATGATTGCCCCCACTGGGGTGAACAGCCATGTGTTCAATCTCCATAAAACACAAACAGTTTGGATTGCTACCATGTAGAGAAAAAAATACAAGTATGTTGCAGGTGATACCTTTTATTCGACTAACAAAATTATTTTTAAGACTAGCTTTCGAGAGGTGAAACTCTCTTCTTTAGGTCAAAATTGCTACCATGGAAACATGGATTGCTACCATGGAAACTGGCAAAGTGGTTTCTAAGAGGTGTGTTGGTGTAGTTCTAATTACAGAGCTCACATGATCTTAGATTAACTCCTTAAGCAGCCTAAAGGTATGGCCCATGAAGATGCATGGGCAAGGGCATGTCAAGATGTAGACTATGAAAGGCATATTACAGTTCATAAACTGCCTGGTGTATACAATGTGTGTACTGATGGCATGTTTGAATTGCTTGCCTTGTTGGCAAAAATAACAAATATTACACTATCCTCATTTAAAATTGCCAGTGGATCAGGACAGAAGCCAATTTACATAACTGGTAGCTGTACATTTTTATGAAAACTATTTGTAAGCATATCACCCAGGTTTTTGACTTTTATAAAGATGCCCTGAGGCCTCTCGCCAACCTCCTTACTAAGTTGCTAGTCACTCTTCAGGAATATCAGTCTCCTTGGATAATATAGGTGATAAGTGCAAGGCGGTTACACTCAGTGACAAATGTCACTAGCTGAAAATTTGTATCTGGTTTACTGCATTGTGCTTGCAAGGTGGTCCAATCCAAAGCCCTTGCATGTAAAAATGGCTCATCCATTTCTGCAGACTGTTAGTCAGTTTCCAAAAATCTATCCCAAAGTTCATTAGCCTATAAATCAAAGGTTTTTAGGTATGAACATACAAAGATATGAAACAGCCAGCAGATAAATGTCATATCGTCTATCAAGTCTGCTCGAGTGTGCAGCTAGCAATCCATTAAACTGCAGCTGCACCTCCCTCCTGTTTCCCCCTCATGGTGACCCTCCCTATCGCTTTATCCCAACACCTTTTAAAACTGCCCACTGACTTACAGGACACCACCACTTCAGGCAGTGCATTCCACTTAGACACCACCTGTTCCTTGAAAAAGAGCTTCCTCATTTCTCTCCAAAATCTTCCACTCTCCAGCCTCAGAACATGCAGCCTAGTATCTCTCCCTCCCTCCCCTCAACTTAAACATCCCTTCTGTATGTAACCCCTATGTAGCACTATCCCTAAGGTTACTACCCCTGCCTGTATTTCTGACCACAGGTTGAGGGTCCTTGTTTTGATATTATGGTGCCTCCACCCAGAGTAACAATAATGGGGATATCTACCTAGCCTGATATAGCCTTCTGGGAAGCTATAACCACCCACAGACCCACCTAGTTACCTTGTATCTTTGGCAGCAATTAACACACAATCAGCAATGAACATTAATAATATGCAAACACACTTCACACTTACCACCAGGGTCTGGCCTTCAGTGAATTCCCTGGGACCCCTGTAAAAGCAAGGTTAGGAAAGCAAGTACACACTTTAAATACTGTTACCTGACTAATAATATGCCCATGAGCCAGGTTAAATGTGAAACAACAAATCAGATGTATTTCGGGGGTCGTGAACAATAAAAAGGTGTGAATCTAGATTAACAATTACTATACTGATTAGATTCAGGTTACTTTGCATGCACTTTAGTCCCAAGTAAGCAGTCTGACAACACTGGGTAACCAGATTGTTATGCTGGCTAGCCAGAAGCTGTGCCCAGTGATAGCCGGCATTGCAGCTGATGGAAAGAAAAGGCAGTCTGCATGCACAAATAGAGCTTTGATTATCTGTAATCCTGACCGGTTGGCCCAGTCTCTTGTAACCCAGTAGATCACTGAAGCAACTAGATGGTACCACAAATAATTAAATGATTTGTTGGAGGGAGCTACCCTGTATTTACTCACACTACCAATTGGCTGTACTTGGCCTGGCAATATGAAGACCCTCTGTAGATCAATCAGGAACATGGGAAAGATGGGCCTTCACAAAAACACATCCACTTCACTGCCTTGTACTCCAGGTGGAGGAAAGTTGTCTCTGCACAGCGGCTGGATCCCCAAGTTGGTCTCTCAATGAGGAGCAGTCTCAGGCACAACACGGTTGGCTTGGGCCAGGTTTGGCAATTGCCACTGAACACTTTTGGCAAAGTTCAGTTTGTTTTCTAGTGAAGCCTCCATCTGGTATAACAGTCCAGTCTCTGGCAAACAGGCCTTGACCCACGATGAAGAGAAAAGGAGGATGGCACACAAGTTAGAAAGTAATGTGCACAAATGCCTTCAGTCTGGGGAACAAAATCCCAGACCTAATGGTATTAATAGAAGACACAAATTTGGACATAGTAGCTATTACCAAAACATGCTGTAGTACACAAGTAACCATGACTGGGATATAGTCATACCAGGATACAAACTTACTAGCAAGGAGAAAGGGAGGGAGGGTGGGTAGCTATGTATGTGAAGGAGGGGATTAAACCAACAGAGGCACTGTGGGTCACCATAGAGGTGGGAAAAAGGACATCCATTCACACTGCAGTGACTTACAGGCCTCTGGCACTGGGGGATGAATCATATGAAGCTCTAGGGGAAACCATCCAAGAAATGGCAGCCAAAGGGGAACTATTACTAATGCGTGACTTCAATCTACCTGAGCTAGTTTGGAGCACTCAGACTGCAAGTACAACAGGGGACAGGGACTTCATGATTGCCCTGAGTGGGGCAAACTTGAAACAGCTTGTAGCAGAACCAACCTGCGAGGAGGCTATACTGGATTTGGTCCTGACCAACAGGGACAGGATCACAGATGTGGTGGTGGGCAGGCCCATTGATACTAGCAACCACAGGACAGTACAGTTTAAGGTGAGCACAGTGGAGGAGGAAAGCAATACAAGGATAAAGGTCCTAGATTTTGGAAGGCTAAATTTAAGGAGGTGGAAGAAATCTCAAAAGACCCCTAGCATAGAAACATAGAAACACAGAAGTTGATGGCAGATAAGGACTGCAAGGCCCATCCAGTCTGCATTTCTTTTTCTACCTTATGAATGTGCCATCAGCCTTTGCTCTGTCAATGGCCTATCTATTCATAGTCATCTGTATTGCTCCCTTATGCCTCTCCGATGCCTGTTTGAAGCCCTGCACTGTATTCATATCCACCACTTACTGAGGTAGGTCATGCCATGTATCCAGCACCCTTTCTGTGAAAAAGAACTTCCTTACATTACCCTTTAATCAGCCTCCCTCTAGTCTCATGCTGTGTCCTCTTGTCCTGCTATTTTTCTTATATTGAAACATGTTAGACTCCTTCACCTTGTTAATGCCCTTAAGGTTGTTGGTGGGAACTCCTAGATCTTCTCATATTACACAGGTGCTGCGGGAACTGCACTGGCTGCCAGTTCAGTGGCGGATCACCTTCAAAGTCGGCTCACTGACTTTTAAGGCCCTGCATGAACTGGGCCCTGATTACCTGAAAGAACTCCTGATTCCTTACCACCCTGTGAGACCACTCCGCTCTGCTGATGAGGGGTTGCTAGAGATTCCAAGGGTGACTTTAAAATCTGTCAGGGCCCATGCATTTATGTTTGTGGCCCCTTCCCTTTGGAATTCTCTACCCCATGGGATTAGGGAGTGCATGACTGTGGGGAGTTTTAAACAGGCTCTGAAATCTTTCCTCTGGGAAAAATCTTATGGATGTACTGTTTATTGAATTGTACTTATTATGTGGCTGAATCTGTTGGATTTTATTCTTTTATTGTACTGTGCCTTGATGCCTGAAAGGTGCATAACAAATAAAGCATATTATTATTATTACTCTGCTGGCTTTTTAGTATGCTAGTATTAAGAAAGACCACAAGACCTACTTCAAATACATTAGCAAGAGGAAAAAGTCCAGAAATGGGATTGTTAAGCTGAAGAAGGAAGGAAGGAGGAGAAAGGGTGGAGGATGACCTAGAAAAGGTTAAAATATTGAACAAGTACCTTTGCTCAGCATTCACCAGGGAAGGGGAGGGTGAGGGACAGAGACTCATCAAGAGAGTTATTCAGAGGAGGGAGGCAGACACCAGCCAGTTCATGGTGAAAATAAAAGCAGATGAAGCAATGGGGCCTGATGGGATCCAACCCCAGAGTACTAAGGAACTCAGGGAAGTGCTGGTGGAAACACTGATTGTCATTTTCAGTGCATCACTAGGGACAGGGGAGGTACCTGAGGACTGGAGGAAGGCAGATGTGGTCCCTCTCCACAAGAGTGGAAGCAGAGAGGAGGCAGGCAATTACAGGTCTGTAAGCCTGACCTCAGTAGTGGGGAAACTAATGGAGTCCTTACTTAAGGAGAGAACTGCAAATTTCTGGAGGATAGAGGGATTCAGGATCCAATGCAGCATGGATTCTCAGTGGGAAGGTCCTGTCAGATGAATCTTATAGATTTCTTTGACTGGGTAACCAGGGTGGTAGATCAGGGAGTGGCGATTGTTGTGGGCTACTTGTATTTCAGCAAGGCCTTCAACAATGTCTCACACAGGAGATTGCAAAATAAACTGGGGAGCCTGGCAGTGGGTTCTGTGGTGGTAAAGTGGTTTGGGAACTGGCTAAGTTTCCGGACTCTGAAGGAGATGGTAAATGGCATGAAATCCTAGGTGAAGGAAGTGACCAGCGGGGTGCCACAGGGGTCGGTGCTGGGGCTTGTCCTATTCAATGTCTTCACTCACGACATTGCAGAGCATCTGCATAGAAAGGTATGCCTCTTCCCAAATGACATCAAGATCTGCAACAGAGTGGACACACCAGAAGGTGTGGAAAATATGAGAAAGGACCCTAGCCTATTAGAGGAGTGGTTGGGTGTCTGGCAGCTGAGTTTCAATAATAAAAAGTGCAAGATCATGCACCTGGGTCACAGGAATCCAAGAAAGGAGTACAGGATGGCTGGGGAAATTCTGGCCACCACAAATCAGGAGAGACATCTGGGAGATATCATATCTGACAACCTGAAGGTGACCAAATAGTGTAAAAAGGTAGAGGGGAGAACAAACAGAATGTTGGGGCCCATAGGGAGAGGCATAACAAGCAGGAGGAAAGAGGTGGTGCTGCCACTGTACAGATCACTGCTGAGGCCTCAGCTGGAGTTCTGTATCCAACTCTGGAGACCACATCTCCGGAAGGACATTGGCAAAATAGAGGCAGTCCAGAGAAGAACAACCAAGATTGCACATGAACTGCACCAGATGACCTACAAGAAAAGCGTTAACAACCTTAATATCTGCTCACTGGAGTAAAGAAGTGAGAGGGGAGATATAACAGAGACTTTCATGTACCTTGTGGGAATAAACAGGGTACAGGTGGAAAGCATATTTCAGAGAAATCTCTGTACGAGAACAAGGGGGGCATGATATGAGGCTGAAATGTAGAAGGCTCAGGGGTAATGTTTGGAAGTACTTTTTCACTGAAAGGGTGGTTTGAGCTGTGGAATGGCCTTCCAGCAGAAGTGGCAGCAGCAAATACAATACAAGGGTTTAAGAGTACACAGGATAGTCATAAGGGTAACCTGTAGATGTGCACAACAGGACAGCAGCAGATCAAATAGGATCTGGGGCTGCAGCAGTGAGTAGGGAAATGGGCATGCTAAGTTGGCTGTATGGTTCTTATCTGCTGACAGAGTCAATTTTTCTATGTTTCTATGTGTGTGTCTCTGCAGTAAACCAGCACTGTGCAAGTGGGAGGGATGCATGGGAAAATAAAAGAGACTGCAGTAAAAAAAAAAAATTAAAATAAACTCCACCATGCCATACCTACAGTCAAAATCATGGTGCCAGAAGTACTGTGTATTTCCTTGCCAATGCAGTCGCTGAACTATCAAAGGCAGCCTTTTTCTTTCTGGCAACTAGATTTCATTTGGGGTTTCATTTGTGTTGCCACAGAATATAAAGATTTTCAAAGACTTGCTACGTAATCACTGTAGAACTGCTCATACTCTGTCCACAGCAAGCATGAGGTCCTGCTTCAGAATGTAGATTCACCTCGCCATGGTGTAAAGCAAGCCCTATTTATTTGAGAGTCCAGGCTGAGAAAGGGAAAAAGCAGTTTGACCAATGGAACTTTTGCAGTGGGAGATGTGAAGGGTGCTGTAGCCAGTGAACAGGCGAGAGCAGAAAAAATGAACAGATATGAAGAGGAAGCAGCGAGGTTGGGGGGAAGGGAAGAGTACCAGTACTTGAAAACTGGAATATTTTTTTAGTTGTTTAACCAGGAGTAGCACACTAAGCTGAAAGCTTTTTTACAGGTGTGATCTGGGAGCACCGGGAAGTTAAGTGACTTGCTCAGGGTCACACAGGTATGTAAATGGAAGCTGTGGGATTCAAACCCAGGTCTGCTCTGCTGGATGTCACCAGATTTGCAGCTCAGAGCCTTAAACCACTGTGCTATACTGCCTCGAAATTAATAAAGGAATAATGCATGACAGGGCATGTGTCATGCTGGGATAATGCCATGCCTTGGGTGGGGTTGGGCATGAGGAAGCAAGCCGAGTGCGTCCAATGCCCTAGGAATGTTGTTATCCCAGCACAACACACCCTGGAGTGCATTATTCCTATTATATCATGGCTTGTTGTTATATCTAAAATAAAAAAAAAAATTTAAAGAATGTTCTTATTAGAGTGGAAAAATACTTTTGTTTCTTAAGAGGAGATGAAAATAAAGAGGTCAAAATGACCATCTGCATTGGTTCACAGTGCTGAGACTAGACCTGTGGCATTATGCTGGGATATTGCCATGGGTTCAGCCCCAAACTAACCAATCACAGTCCAAGATTCTTTCTTGCTATTGTATAATGTTGTTTTTAAACATTAAAATCATTGTATCACTTTGCCAAATTTAATACCAGTAGTAGGCATCTCCATGCTGTGGCAACTCCATGGCGTGTGTGAGTGTCCGTGTGTGTGTGTGTGTGTGTGTGTGCATGTGTGTGTGTGTGAGTGTCTGTGTGTGTGTGTGTGTGTGTGTGAGTGACATGAATGGTATTCCACTTTCACTGCGGAATACATTCATCTCCACTCATATGATTTTATACGCAGATGTGGGATTACTTTAAGTAACCCACTCCATCATGCTTTACCTCTTAAATTAGACAATTAAATGATTTTCTTTTTTTTCTCACCTTGCAGCCACCATCCTGCTGTACATCCAGCCACCACTCCTACCTTCAACGCCAGCCCAAAGCTGATGTGCCCAGCTGGCATATGCAGCTACAACCGTCGAGAGGGGCCACTCCTTAAGCCCCCGTGCCTGGCGAGGATCCAATACAGGTACATGCCTTATTTCAGGCATTGTCAGCTGGTGAAGCTAGAGGCTATCAAGCTGCTGCAGACAATGCTGCCATTTACCCTTTTTCTCCCCGATGGGAGCATGGACCTGCAATGATGTCCATGCTCAATGTGCAGACATCTGCCGTGTCCCCCCTACTTAGCACCTGCGCAACTGCAGTTCCTCCAGGTGTACCCAGGGACCGACAGAGGGTGGCATACACCCAGCCCTTTCCCAGGACTAGGAGAGCTGTCATTGGTCGCTCAATTCTAGTCATCCCCTGCTGACCGCCGATGATCCTGGCTTATTCCCGAACCTGGGTTGCCGGCGTGGAGCAAGGTGTGGCGTCCTGTGCCTCAACCATCAGCAACACAGAGCCGGCTATTAAATGGTCTTCATTTCAGTTTTTGATGCCACTTTTCCTATTCGTTCATGATTGCTAAGCTAATCTAATCTGGTAGCCAAGGAGTGTGTGCTATATTTCACATCACACCAACTTATAATAATTACCAGATAAGCTGTTGTGCAGCATGAAGTTATTCTCAACAAGCTAAAGTAACCCACCCCAAAAAAATAAACAGATGATACAGCCAAGAAAACATAGGACCAGATCCATGAAAGTTTTTAATCCCTTCTGCATGTATGCAGAGGTTTTGGACAAGCAACAGAGTGCTCCAGTCATTTAAGACATGCACTTTCAGAGCACTCAGGGCTAGCCACAAAGCAGAATGCATTCCCCTCCATACACAAAAGGGTGTCTTACATGTATCTCTGTACATGGCTGGGGCTTAGGATGTGCAATTGTGGGAGCCAGAGCAGTTCTGCTTCACTTTTAAGGATGTGCAAAAGCCAGCAGCATTGTGAGCCAAATGTGGGTGTATTTATATAAGCTGGCCCAGTGTGCAAGGCCCCCATGGCACTTGTGAGCCCAACCCAGTCCTTTTTTAGCTCTGCCAGAAGAGCTGTAATCCAGGGCGAGAGGCTGGTACTGCATTAGTTTAAATATGTTATTGTTTGGTGAATTTAGTACAGTGGGATGCTGCACAAAAACATAGAATTTGTCAGCAATAAGGACCACTTGGCCCATCTAGTCTGTCCATTTTGTCCCTGCCTATACTGAGACAAAATGGGCAGACTAGGTAGGCCAAGTTGTTCAAACAGAACTATGGTGCCAGGGACCCAGAATTGGACTATCTTTTTGGATACCTGCAATTCTTTTAGGATCTGTGACCAACATGTCCTCATGCACTTGTATGCTAGTGTCTGAAAGAGAGGAGGGAACGGGTACAGATTGCTGAGGCTGATATTTCACATCAGAAGCATATCCCTCAGCAGCCTGAATGCTTGTCTTTGGTGTGCACCCTGGTCTCTTTTGCAAACTGGGCCCTGAAACTGTTAGTACTAAAGTACAGTGAATAGGGAATGGAGAGCAGCTTCACTGATGAAAAAGAACAAAATAAATCACAAACAAATTCCATCTCCATCAAACAGAGCTTGGGGACATTATCTGTACCTACTGTGAATTACTCATTTCTTACATGATGTTGCTTGCCTCCTGCAAAAAAAAAAATACATTCTGTTTCCTGATCTTTATGCAACCCTCCTCCACCCCATGATTTGTTTACTTCAGGCAGGCAAATCAGGAATATGAATGCTACAAGACTTGTAACCAAAGCAAACACAAAAAGCAGAACTACTGTAAAGCCTAATCTAGGAAGCAGACAGCAAAACAATACTTAGTCCATTCTTAGACTGCCAGCTATAACAATTGAATATTATTTCGTCCTGGTACCCATATAAGCCAACCCAGCAATTCTGAAGAAGTAATTATTAAGCCCTTTCATTTCTTGGTGTATATTACAATACTGTGTCAGGCAATGTGTTCACTATATTATTAAAAAGTAAAATATCCATATGTTCCCTTTAAGGAAAGGAAGGGAAACAATGAATTATTTTTCACTGGTAGACTCTGACCTTTTTATTTATTTAATGAATTATAGATGCAGTATTTAAATATTAAATCAGCAAACATACGCACATTGGTCCATCCACTGTAATAAGTGCTCAGACCCATTAAGGATAAAAAAGAGAGTACGTGAAGTGAAGGAATACCTCTAAATAAAGTAAAAATATTATAAAACACACAGGTAAAGGAAAAGAGTGAGAGTAAACTAGGAGAACAATGACAGGCAACAAAAGTCAGAAGATGAAGGCTGTCTAGGATGGAAAGTAGGAAGGAGTTTTAGGGAAAGATAAAGCTGGGAAAATATTCAAGCAAGAGAGAGTCACAAATCCTGTGTTTTGCAAAAGTAAAGAGTAAAAGTAATGCTTTAAATAAGACACACAGAATCACTGAATGCAATGAAAATATATCTGAAATCAGAATAGAAGTAAGAATGAAGGTCACGTACAAAGGGGTTAGTTGTGTAGCTGTGACATCTAAAATACTTAATTTTCCAGCAGCTGTTATCTGTAACAAAAAATAAAAATAAAAACAAAGATATTCACAAAAATGGTACTCGAGCAATTTCATCACTGAGACTCATTGATTTCAGCACTCTTAAAATGTAAATTCACCTTGCCTTATGCTGTAGTAATAGCCAGAGGTGATCCCCCGGTGAGCAGCCATGTGTTCTATCTCCATAAAACACAAACAGTTTGGACTGCTGCCACTGAAGCTGGCAAAGTTGCCAAGAAGTGTTTTGGGGTAGCCCTGATTACAGAGCTCGCATGATCCTAGGTTGACTCCTTAAGCAGCCTAAAGGTATGGCCCATGAAGATGCATGGACAAGTGTGTGTCAAGATGTACACTATGAAAGGCATATTACAGTTGATAAACTGCCTGATGTAATTATTTATTTATTTGAAAACAATCGGATTTACAACCTTGGAGCCAGGGGCTCATTTACAAAGGTACCTTGTCACAGAGAGGGCATACATCGGACACAGTTACAGAAAATACTGGATGTTCAGGGACAGATTTACACAGTTTAAAATCATACAATAAATAGTTACGCATTTCATGGTGCAAAACATTAGCACATGCTGATACATCAGAGGGCAAGGTACCAAAGGGAGATTATTGGGGGGGGGGGTGGTAATGTGGAGGTTCAGCCCAGCAACCTACACCTACCACCATGGTACACTCAAATACTCAAATGATTCAGCCTCCTCAACAGGTACACTCGTGAGGCCCAACTCAGCCTTGAAACAGACCGCCACCCCCTCTCCCCGTGATCCAATCCCCAGCGGTGTATCACTGAGTACCCGGCTGGAATTGCAGCATCCAAAATAGGGCCAGCATTTTCATCCAACCAAGTCTCAGTGATGCAAGTCAAATCAGTTGTTCCAACAAGATCTGCAATAATTGCAGTGTTATTCTTAACAGATCTGGTATTGCATAACACTGCTCGAGTTGGACGGGTTTTGAGGGCTGCCCCGGCTACTTGCCTGACACAAAAGGCAGTGCCCTTGGGTATGGAGACTAGACATGGAACACCATGTTCCAGCCTCAATTTTGCCCCATGGCGTCTTCTAGGCCTAACCACACCAATGTGAGAGGCACGTTCATTCGTCCTACAATGTCCACACCCCCCCCCCACCTCCCCACCTATGAACAATGCCCAGCACACGACAGCACTGGTAAATTTACAACAACAAAGGAGGGGGGAAGGGGCAGAGGTTGGAGGATGAATAGTGCACGACACGGGGTGGGATTTACACATTTCACATTTGAAAGCAATACCAAAATACACAACATTCAGGCATCCAACCTAAAGAAGACCCCCATACAACAGTAATAAATTTAAACAGCAATACCCACCCTACTAAAAATACAAATAAAATGCTGCCCTATCACATTCTATTTGGATGATTTCAGTCCTAACTTGGCTCAAAAAACTACTGCAGTCCCCTCTCACAGGCCATGCAGAACACAGAATTATAAATTCACCCCCCCAAGCCCTCTCATGGCTTAGGAGTACAGGAAGTCCAGGCACTGTCACTGCCCAAAATTAAACGCAGAATCTACTCAGATGGAGTCCAAAAAATAAAATAAAATAAACATCAATATAACATTCCATCAGAAAATAAATAAAACAATAAAAATGTGGACACCCAGGTCCTCTCACCACCAGGGAAGCCACATCAAAAAGTTTAGACCACAAGTCATGAGCAAAGTAAGTAGTAATCCGGAAGGAGGAAATCATCCATAAAGTACAGCTTAATCCAGAAGAAGAATCCAATCCAGGACGGAGCCAGCCGAGGAGTACAAATCGGTAATCAGCAACAAATTAAGGCCCACCAGACTCCATACCTGAAAGACCACAGCCAGAAATAATCTGCAGCACCACCACAACACCCGGGCAATGGCCACTCCATAGCCAATCCTGAGAGTCTAGGGGCACCACATGTACTCAGTCAGCTCCCTGGCTGAATAAGCAAGCAGACCCCCGTGAAGCAGCAAAATCTAGCCAATGGTCACCCAATGGAGTCTGGACCATTCTCGTCGCTAATGGCCAATCTTATTAAATGTAATTTCAGGCCCACCAACACACAGTTTGAGGCCAGCCACTCAGTTCCAGCTCCAATGCACAAATTGGCTCCTCTCACAGAAGTCCTCACAACTCTTCCACAATGCAGGATATTCTAACAGGGCAATAATATCGTAAAACAGAAGTCCCCACTTTCCTCCACACAATAATGAGGTTGCACAATCGTTGTCACTGACTGTGCAGCTAAAAATTAACTTATATCTAGGGCTTCCCTTTATAACAATCCTGCTCCCTTTCTTCAGCTCCACACATCTCTCCCGTGGCGATCCTCTCAGCTCCTCCACGATGCAGAGTGTTCACCATGAGCAGTGGAATCCTGGATCAAAAAACTCCGCTTTCCTCAAACAATAGCGAGGTCAAACAATCGTTGCCACACAACATAGAGTCTGGATAATGGTTAGAGGTAACTACCTCACTCCAGACCCTACTTAACTAAAACTTTAGACTGTAAAAAATTGCGGTAAATTATAAAAACAAAAAACATCAAGAAAGAGAAATGCAAAACCAAACAAAATAAAAATGCAGAGGAAAAGCAGCGTACAGCTTATAGCATGCCCAGCCTGGAGGCCATCTTGAATAAAAATAAATAAATATATAAGTATAGGTAGACACCAGCCAATTCATGGTGAAAAGAGTCCTAGAAAAACTCAGGGAAAAAAAGCAGATAAGCCAATGGGGCCATATGGGATCCACACCAGAGTACTAAGGAACTCGGGGAAGTGCTGGTGGAAACACTGGCTTCCTTTTTCAATGCATCACTAGGGACAGGTGAAGTACCCGAGGACTGGAGGAGGGCAGATGTGGTCCCTCTCCACAAGAGTGGAAGCAGAGAGGGGAGGCAGGCAATTATAGGTCTGTAAGCCTGACCTCAGTAGTGGGAAAACTAAAAGGGTCCTTACTTAAGGAGAAAATTGCAAGTTTCTGGAGGATAGAGGGATACAGGATCCAAGGCAGCATGGATTCTCAGTGGGACGGTCCTGTCAGATGAATCTTATAGATTTCTTTGACTGGGTAACCAGGGTGATAGATCAGGGAGAGGCAGTAGGCGTGGGCTACCTGTATTTCAACAAGGCCTTCAACACTGTCCCACACAGAAGATTGCAAAATAAACTGTGGAGCCTGGGAGTGGATCCTGTGGTGGTATAGTGGGTTGGAAACTGGCTAAGGTACAGGACTCTGAGGGTGCTGGTAAATGGCATGAAATCTTAGGTGAGGGAGGTGATCAGCGGGGTGCCACTGGGGTCAGTGCAGGGGCCAGTCCTATTTAATGTCTTCATTAGCGACATTGCAGAGCATCTCCATAGAAAGGTGTCCCTCTTCCCAGATGACACCAAGATCTGCAACAGAGTGCACACACCAGAAGGGGTGAAAAATATAAGAAAGGACCCTAGCATATTAGAGGAGTGGTTGGGTGTTCAGCAACTGAGTTTCAATAATAAAAAGTGCAAGATCATGCACCTGGGTCTCAGGAATCCAAAAGAGGATGACAGCATGGCTGGGGAAATTCTGGTCACCACAAGTCAGGAGAGAGACCTGGGGGATATCATATCTGACAACCTGAAGGTGACCAAATAGTGTAAAAAGGTGGTGGGGAGAACAAACAGAATGTTGGGGTGCATAGGGAGGGGCATAACAAGCTGGAGGAAAGTGGTGGTGATGCCACTGTACAGATCACTGCTGAGGCCTCAGCTGGAATTCTGTATCTAGCTCTGGAGGCCACATCTCCAGAAGTACATTGACAAAATAGAGGCAGTCCAGAGAAGGGCAACCAAGATTGCACATGAATGGCACCAGAAGCCCTTCAAGAAAAGACTTAATGACCAAAATATCTATTCACTGGAGTAAAGAAGTGAGAAGGGAGATATGATAAGAGACTTTCAAGTACCTTAAGGGAATAAACAGGGTACAGGTGGAAAGCATATTTCAGAGAAAACTGTACAAGAACAAGGGGGCATGATATGAGGATGAAGTGTAGAAGGCTCAGGGGTAATGTTAGTAAGTACTTTTTCACTGAAAGGGTGATTTGAGCTGAGGAACGACATTTCAGCAGAAGTGGCAGCAGCAATACAATACAAGGGTTTTAGAGTGCACAGGTTAGACATAAGGGTAAATTGTAGATGTGCACAACAGGACAGCCGCAGATCAAATAGGATCTGGGGCTGCAGTAGTGAGTAGGGAAATGGGCAGACTAGGTTGGCTGTATGGTCCTTATCTGCCAACAGAGTCAATTTTTCCATGTTCCTTTGTGTGTTACTGCAATAAACCAGCACTGTGCAAGTGGGAGGGCTGCATGGGAAAATAAAAGAGACTGCAGTGAAAAAATAAATAAATAAACTCCTCCATGCCATACCTACAGTCCAAATCATGGTGCCAGAAGTACTGTGTTTTCCCTTGCCCATGCAGTTGCTGAACTATTAAAGTTAGCCTTTTTCTTTCTGGCAACTAGATTTCATTTAGGGTTCCATTTGTGTTGCCACAGAATATAAAGCCTAACACAGAATTGCAATGTAATCACTGCAGAACTCCTCATAGTCTGTCCACAGCAAGCATGAGATCCTGTTTCAGAATATAGATTCACCTTGCCATGGTGTAAAGCAAGCCCTATTTATTCCAGAGTCCAGGCTGAGAAAGGGAAAATGCAGCTTTACTAATGGAACTTTTGCAGTGGGAGATGTGAAGGGTATTGTAGACAGTGGACAGGTGGGAGTAGAAAAAATGAACAGATATGAAGAGGAAGTAGAGATGTTGGGGGGAAGGGAAAGGTGCCAGTAGTTGGAGATTGGAATTAATGTTGCTTTTAAATATTAAAATCATTGTATCACTTTGCCAAATTTAATGCCATAGTAGTGGGCATCTCCATGCTGTGGCAGCTCCATGGGGTATGTGCTTGTGAGTGTGTGTGAGTGTGTGTGTGTGTGTGTGTGTGTGTGTGTGTGTGTGTGTGTGTGTGTGTGGTGTGTGTGTGTGTGTGTGTGTGTGTGTGCGTGTGTGTGTGTGTGTGTGTGTCTGTGAGTGATATGAATGGTATTCCACTTTCACTGCGGAATACATTCATCTCCACTCATATGATTTAATATGCAGACGTGGGATTACTTTAAGTAACCCACTCCATCGTGCTTTACCTCTTAAATTAGACAATTAAATTGTCTTCCTTTCAGTTTTCGCTGCAACTTTTCCTATTCGTTCATGATTGCTAAGTTAATGTAATCTGGTTGCCAAGGAGTGTGTGCTATATTTCACATCACACAAACTTATAATAATTACCAGATAAGCTGCTGTGCAGCATGAAGTTATTCTCAACAAGCTAAAGTAACCCACCCCAAAAAAATAAACAGATGATACAGCCAACAAAACGTAGGGCCAGATCCATGAAAGTTTCTAATCCCTTCTGCATGCATGTAGAGGTTTTGGACAAGCAACAGAGTGCTCCAGTCATTTAAGACATGCACTTTCAGAGCACTCTGGGCTTGCCACAATGCAGAATGTATTCCCCTCAATACACAAAAGGGTGTCTTACATGTATCTCTGTACATGGCTGGGGCTTGGGATGTGCAATTGTGGGAGCCAGAGCAGTTCTGCTTCACTTTTAAGGATGTACAAAAGCCAGCAGCATTGTGAGCCAAATGCGGGTGTATTTATATAAGTTGGCCCAGTGTGGAAGGACCTCACGGCACTTGTGAGCCCAACCCAGTCCTTTCTCAGCTCTGCCATTGGAGCTGTAATCAAGAGCGAGAGGCTGGCACTGCACTAGTTTAAATATGTTATTGTTTGGTCAATTTAGTACAGTGGGATGCTGCATAGAAGCACTGAATTTGTCAGCAGATCAGGACCACTTGGCACATCTAGTCTGTCTACTTTGTCCCTGCCAATACTGAGACAAAATGGCAGACTAGGTGGGTCAAGTGGTTCAAACAGAACTATGGTGACAGGGATCAAGAATTGGGCTATCTTTTTGGATACCTGCAATTCTTTTAGGATCTGTGACCAACATGTCCTCATGCACTTGTATGCTAGTGTCTGAAAGAGAGGAGGGAATGGGTATGAATGGCCGAGGTTGATATGTCACACCAGTAGCATGGTCCTCTGCAGGTGTGAGCCTCAGCAGCCTGAATGCGTGCATCCTGGTCTCTTTTGCAGACTGGGCCCTTAAACTGTTAGTACTGAAGTACAGTGAATGGGGAACAGAGAGCGACTTCACAGATGAAAAAGAACAAAGTAAATCACAAATTCCATCTCCACAAACAGAGCGTGTGGGGCATTATCTGTACCTACTTTGTATTACTCATTTCCTACATGATGTTGCTTGCCTCCAGCAAAAAAAAAAAAAAAATATATATTTTATTTCTTGATCTTTATGCAAACCTTCTCCACCCCATGATTTGTTTGTTGCAGGCAGGCAAATCAGGAAATATGAATGTTACAAGCCTTGTAAAAAAAGCAAACACAAAAAATAGAACTACTGTAAAACCTAATCTAGGAGGCAGATGGCAAAACAATACTTAGTCCATGCTTAGTCTGCCAGCTATAACATTTGAATATTATTTTGTCCTAGTACCCATATAAGCCAACTCAACGATTCCAAAGAAGTCATTATTTAAACCTTTCATTTTTAGGTGTATTTTACAATCCTGGGCCAGGCAATTTTTTTCACTATATTATTTCAAATTAAAATATCCGTATGTTCCCTTTAAGGAAAGGAAGGGAAACAATAAATACTTTTTCACTGGCAGACTCTGACCTTTTTATTTGTTTAATCAATTATAGATGCAGTATTTAAATATTAAATCAGCAAACATATGCACATTGGTCCATCCACTGTAATAAGTACTCAGACCCAATAAGGATAAAAAAGAGAGCACGTGCAGTGAAGGAATACCCCTAAATAAAGTAAAAATATTATAAAACACACAGGTAAAGGAAAAGAGTGAGAGTAAACTGGGGGAACAATGACAGGCAACAAAAGTCAGGAGATGAAGGTAGTTTAAGATGGAAGGTAGGAAGGAGTTTTAGGAAAAACTAGAGCTAGAAATAATATGCAAGCAAGAGATAGTCACAAATCCTGTGTTTTGGAAAAGTAAAGAGTAAAAGTGATGCTCTAAACAAGACACACAGAATCACTGAATGCAATGAAAATATATCTGAAATCGGAATAGAAGTAAGAATGAAGGTCATGTACAAAGGGGTTAGTTTTGGAGCTGTGACATCTAAAATGCTTAATTTTCCAGCAGCTCTTATCTGTAACAAAAAATAAAAATAAAAACAAAGATATTCACAAAAATGGAACTCGTGCAATTTCATCACTGAGACCCATTGATTTCAGCACTCTTAATATGTGCTGTAAATCCACCTTGCCTTATGCTGTAGTAATAGCCAGAGGTGATCTCCCCCACTAGTGTGAGCAGCCATGTGTTCAATCTCCATAAAACACAATTTGGATTGCTGCCACTGAAGCTGGCAAAGTTGCCAAGAAATGTGTTAGGAGTAGCCCTGATTATGGAGCTCACATGATACTAGATTGACTTCTTAAGCAGCCTAAAAGTATGGCCCATGAAGATGCATGGGCAAGGGCATGTCAAGATGTAGACTATGAAAGGCATATTACAGTTGATAAACTGCCTGGTGTATACAATGTGTGTACTGATGGCATGTTTGAATTGCTTGCCTTGTTGCAGAAATGTCAGACATTACACTATCCTCATTTAAAATTGCCAGTGGATCAGGATTGAAGCCAATTTACATAGCTGGTCACTGTATATTTTTATAAAAATTATTCATAGCCATAACACCCAGGTTTTTGACTCTTATAAAGATGCCCTGCAGCCTCTCACCAATCTCCCTACAAAGTTGATTGGTCACCCTTCAGGACATATAGTTTTTCTTGGATGATATAGGTGATAGGTACAAAGCGGTTACACTCAGTGACAAATGTCATTAGCTGAACATTTTATCTGGTTTACTGCATGGTGCTTGCAAGGTGGTCCGATCCAAAGCCCTTGCATGCAAACATGGCTCATCCAATTCTGCAGACTGTTAGTCACTTTCCAAAAAACTATCCCAAAGTTCATTAGCCTGCAAAGTAAAGGTTTTAAGGCATGAAGAACTGTGACAGAGTCACACAATTTTACCACACAGAATACTTCATCTGAGGTATGAGAGATGGGTACTAGCTGTAGAGACCAGGGTGTTGCCTGCTGATGAAAAACACAAGCAGGATTGGCATGCATCTTACTGATGTAAGTATTTGCTAAAGTAACTAGATAGCAGAGAACTCAGTGCATTACATTTCAGAAAAATGCATTCCAGATTACCACACATATAGAAAGTAAAGCAACGTTATACTGCTATATGTTGAGTATAATCCCCACCACCACATCAAGTGCCCTGGCACTTTGCTCGGTAGAGCTTTGTCAGGAGGTGGGTGCCTGGACAGATGAACATCCCTTAAATACTGGATCCATTGATTAGGGCACCAATAACTGATCAGAATAAAAACTGTGAAACAAATCTTAAGATGAGAGGTGCTGCAGGCCAGTTGATCTGCTGAGATCAGAAGAAGAACACCAAGCTAGTGAAAGGTACCCACAATTATCACAAACGTACATATCCAGATACAAGATCTAAACAGTAGAAAATCACTCTTGATCCTAATCATTAGCTGGACTGGACAGGAATAGTAATCAGTACATACAAATAAATATGACTTGCAATATCACAGCCTCAGGTCACTTACAAACATGACTAAAATACTAAAAGAGTTCTGCTATATACCTTATCATTCAATGTCAATGTTTAGAGTATGAAAATGAATTATACTTGCAGTAAAAGACAGAAACAGTGAGGGCAGTTCATGCATGGAGTAGGGAGTTCCTCCATCATAAATACCAGTGCAATGTCACTAGTACAGAAATAGGGTGAATAGCAGGCAGTCCTGCACTCTCCATGTTTCCAGTACCATCCACAGAAACGAGAGAAAAATAATGTTATTAAACTTTATAAACAAATGTGATATGTATTTGCAGTAACAAAAGGCCCCACAATAACATAACCTACAAGCAGTATAAGCAGAGTACTATTATATCTTGACCTCCCAGACCCATAATAACTTAGCAGGTTACTAAAAATGACTTTGATGATGGCAGCAAAGAATTCCAAATATGTGAAAAATGGATTGATTAAAGACAGTAAAGAACAAAAGACGGAGGTGGGAAGAGGGTGTTGCATATTTAAATATTGCAGACAGAAGAGAGAAAAAAATACAGAATGATTAAATAAAATTAAATTAATGCAGGAAGAACAGAGGAACAGAGGGGATTTTAGTATACAGCATGTGTGATCAAAATCTGAATATACAGTTCCATTATAAGAATGATTTTAGATCCCAATTGATATTGAGACCTGCAGGCAGAAAGCTCCTCAGATGAAAGAACCAGTAGTTGTCTTATTGAAGGAGCCTCTCAAGCCTGTCATCCCCATCATGACTTCATGCTTTCTATCCCCATGAACAACAAGTCATTCAAATAGAGATGTTGCAAATTATTAATTCACTGGTGAAGTTGCTGTAAATGACAATATTCATATTAACAAAACAAACTGTGAACTACATGGCAGAACTGCCAACTGCACTGGCGATTTATTTCTTTACATTTAAAAGATGTCTGCCCACCTACTGTGCTATGAAACCATGCCCCACCCAAGAACATACATACAATAATTTTACACCACTGCTGGCATCCCCCCCCCCAACATTACGCTTCTGCAGTTGGTGGCTGGCATTACAAAAGTTAATCCCTTCCCCACCTGCACTCCAATCCTGCCAAATACACTTCACTCACCTCCCCCACCCAAGTCCCACTGTCTTTATTAGAAACACATCGACTCCTACCCAACCCCCCTTTGGTCCCTGCCACCTGTCTCCCCCACTGCGCTCTGAAAATACAATGTAACCAGCTGCAAATAAAATAAACAGTTCCCCCATGCAGAGCTTGTGCTCAGTTCAATGTTAACGCCCCATCTGGTATGGACATGAAAGAATGGTGACATCTTTGCTCTTAGTAATACATGTTTGTTTGACTTTTACAAAGATGTTACCATTCAAACACATTTGTTCCCACAGACGCCATATGGCGTTGGAACCATCCATTGCTAGATCAGACCCAAAATGACCACTGGGAGCAAATGAGTTAAAGCTATTATGAGACAGGAGTCAACACTGAACAGACCATATTCTGTGCTCCAGGGGGTGTTTTCCTTATCTGCAGATAGATGTTGTGGGTGCTATAAGGAAAAGTAGGGTAGTGGAGACTAGAGAGGGCTTGAGGGGACTGTTTTTTCTATCAAAGGGTGGTATCAATAATTCCACACAATTTGACTTTTTATTCATCGGATGACTTGGCCATTTTCCAAGTGAATTTGACCACTCTGCCTGGTAAGTAACAATGCAAATTGCAGTCTCAAGCTCTGCAAAGTTGCCAAAAACATACCATTTTTTTCAAATGGAGCAAATTTTGACAACTTCATTTTTTTTGTGGAAACTGAGGAAATGTTCCCTTACCAGGCTGTCAGTGTTACATTTGCCAAGCTACTGTGCATGTTCTTGCACTCTTCGATGCAAAGGTCATACTGTACATTCTACATGAAGTTTTGGACAAGTTCACCAAAGTGCCTAAACCACAAAGTTTGCCTTACAAGAGAGAAACTGCCTTATGTCTACAATCCTTTCACATACAGGTATCCCAAATGTTGTTCCTTGATGGAAAATATTGCAGTCACCACATTTATGCATGCAATTCAAGTGAGTAGATAACCAAGTATTTCTAGAATCCCTTTTGACATCTGTAATAAACTGGTTACAGAGAAGTTTGTCATGCAGGTTAGGTGCCCTGCTAAAAGTGGTTGTATGGGAATCACCAATGCATGTAGCCAGTACTGGCTGTCCTAGCAGTATTAGGCAGTATTACCTGAACACATTACAAGTTTCACTTGCCTATGGACTGAATTAAGTGATGAAACAGATGTATGCTTCTCTCCTCCAGCATGTACAAATTTAGCTCCTTTATCTTCTCCTCAAAGGGTTTTTGATGCAGACCCGACACTGTTTTGGTAGAACTCCTTTGGACTCTTTCCACTCTGTGTTCATGCTGAGATGTGATTTCTGTCTGGACACAGTACTCAAGGTGGTATCTTACCAGTTATCTACTGTCTACTTGCTTCAAAACTATTCTTGAATATCTCATGAATTGGAACCAAAGGTCTGAGCTAATTATGCTGGGTGAGTTTAATATTAACTGGACCTCACCTGACTGTGGACCCTACAGAGATTCATTGTTCTCACTTAACCTCACACAATTGGTGGTCTTCCCCACATGCCCCAACTGCTGGTTAGGATCAGGCATCCTTATTGCCTGGGAAGTCACTAACCAACCTGAGAGAATAAACAGTGTCGCTGTACTTCCAGATTCCCTTAGTGGTCATTGCTCTATCCTCCTCAAATGGAAAAATAAGGCCCTGAAAGTTCCAGCTAAAACCATTAATACTCACTGGCTAAAAAAGGGAATTTGAATGCCCTCAGAGCTCACCTCAGCCAACCAGGCTAGGGCTTTCCTGACACTGCTACTGATGTAGACACAGCCCTCGAGTGCTTCATTTGCAATTTCAATGACTCCTGTAACATCTTTGCCCCTTTTACAAAATGTAAGATCTGTGGTACCAGTAACTCTTGGATCTCACCCAAATTCCTGCACCTCATGAAGCACAGGGATAACCTATGGCACATAGCCAAACTAGCAAGTGCCCCTGCAGACATCCAAAACTACAAAACTAGATGGTACCACGAATAATTAAATGATTTGTTGCAGGGAGCTAAATTTACTCATGCTACCAATTGGCTGTACTTGGCCTGGTGATATGAAGACCCTCTGCAAATCAATCAAGAACATGGGGAAGATGGGCCATCACAACACACATTCACTTCACGGCCTTTTCCTCCAGGTGGAGGAAAGTTGTATCTGCACAGCAGATGGATCCCCAAGCCGGTCTCTCACTGAGAAGCAGTCTCTGGCACAACACAGTCGGCTTGGGCCAGGTTTGGCAATAGCCCAAGACTGGATGAACACTTTGGCAAAGTTCAGTTTGTTTTGCTGGTGAAGCCTCCATCTGGTATAACAGTCCAGTCTCTGGCAAACAGGCCTTGACCGACGATGAAGAAAAAAGGAGGATGGCACATAAGTTGGAAAGTAATATGCACAAATGCCTTCAGTCTGGGGAACAAAATCCCAGACCTAATGGTATTAATGGAAGACACAAATTTGGGCATTGTAGCTATTACCGAAACATACTGTAGTACACAGGTAACCATGACTAGGATATAGTCATACCAGGATACAAACTTACTAGGAAGGAGAAAGAGAGGGTGGTAGCTATGTATATGAAGGAGGGGATTAAAGTAGCAGAGGAACTGTGGGAAACCTTAAAGGTGGGAAAAAGGACATCCATTCACACTGGAGTGATTTACAGGCCTCTGGCAATGGGGGAAGAATCATATGAAGCTCTAGTGGAAACCATTTACAAAATGACAGCTAAAGGGGAACAGTTACTAATGGGTGCCTTCAATCTGCCTGAGGCAGTTTGGAGCACTCAGACTGCAAGTACAAAAGGGGGCAGGGACCTCATGACTGCCCTGAGTGGGGCAAATTTAAGACATCATGTAGCAGAACCAAAATGCGAGAAGGCTATACTGGATCTGGTCCTGACCAACAGGGACAGAATCACAGATGTGGTGGTGGGCAGGCCCCTTGGTACCAGCGACTACAGGACCACAGGAGAGTACAGTTTAAGGTAAGCACAGTGGAGGAGGAAAGCCATACAAGGATAAAGGTCCTAGATTTCAAAAGTCTAAATTTAAGGGGATAGGAAGAAATCTCAAAAGAGCCCTAGAAGCAGAAGGTATATGATGAGATGTGGAAAAACAGTTGTCTAGACTCAAGAAAGTCATAGTAGAAGTAACAGGTGACTGTGTTAAAATGCATAGCAAGAGTAAAAGAAAGAAAGGGCCATTATGATTCTCTAAGGTAGTGGCTGAGCAAGTAAGGGAAAAGAAAAGATCCTTCAGAAGATACATGGAAGCACAAAAGGATGAAGACAGAGAACAATATCTGGAGAAACAGAGGGAATATGGGAAAATAATTAGAAAGGCTAAAGAACAGACAGAGGAAAGTATAGCCCAGGCTATTAACCAATTACGGGAACCAAACCTCGAGCAAACTTGACAGACTGTTTAGAATACTCTGCTGGCTTTTCAGTATGTTAGAATGTTAGTATTAAGAAAGACCACACGACCTTCTTCAAATGCATTAATGAGAGGAAAAAGTCCAGAAATGGGATCATTTAGGCTGAAGAAGAAAGGAAGGAAGAGAAAGGGTGGAGGAAGACCTAGAAAAGATTGAAATATTGAACAAGTACCTTTGCTCAGCATTCACCAGGGAAGGAGAGGGTGAGGGACAGAGACTCATTAAGAGGATTATTCAGAGGAGGGAGGTAGACACCAGCCAATTCTTGGTGAGAAGAGTCCTAGATGAACTCGGGGAAAATAAAAACAGATAAGGCAATGGGGCCAAATGGGATCCACCCCAGAGTACTAAGGAACTTGGGGAAGTGCTGGTGTAAATACTGGCAGCCCTTTTCAATGCATCACTAGGAACAGGGGAGGTACCTGAAGACTGGGGAAGGACAGATGTGTACCATCACCACAAGAGTGGAAGCAGAGAGGAGGCAGGAAGTTACAGGCCTGTAAGCCTGACCTCAGTAGTGGGAAAACTAATGGAGTCCTTACTTAAGGAGAGAGCTGCAAGTTTCTGGAGGATAGAGGGATACAGGAACCAAGCAGCATGTATTCTCATTGGGATGGGAAGGTCCTGTCAGATGAATCTTATAGATTTCTTTGACTGGGTAACCAGGTTGGTAGATGAGGGAGAGGCAGTGAACGTGGGCTACCTGTATTTTAGCAAGGCCTTCAGCACTGTCCCACACCCAGAAGATTGCAAAATAAACTGGAGTGCCTGGGACAGGGTCCTGTGGTGATATAGTGGGTTCGGAACTGGCTAAGGTACAGAACTCTGAGGGTGATGGTAAATGGCATGAAATCTTAGGTGAGGGCGGTGACCAGCAGGGTGCCACAGGGGTCGGTGCTGGGGATAGTCCTATTCAATGTCTTTATTAACAACACTGCAGAGAATCTGGATAGAATGGTGTCCCTTTTTCCAGATAACAACAAGCTCTGCAACAGAGTAGACACACCAGAAGGGGTGGAAAATGTGAGAAAGGACCCTAGCATATTAGAGGAGTGGTTGGGTGTCTGGTAGCTGAGTTTCAATAATAAAAAGTGCAAGATCATTCACCTGGATCACAGGAATCCAAGAAAGGAACACAGGATGGCTGAGGAAATTCTGGCCACCTCAAATCAGGAGAGAGACCTGGGGGATATCATATCTGACAACCTGAAGGTGACCAAATAGTGTAAAACGGTGATGGGGAGAACACACATAATGTTGGTGTGCATAGGGAGGGGCATAACGAGAAGGAGGAAAGAGGTGGTGATGCCACTGTACAGATCACTGCTGAGGCTTCAGATGGAGTTCTGGATCCAGCTCTGGAGACCACATCTCCAGAAGGACATTGACAAAATAGAGGCAGTCCAGAGAAGGGCAACCAAGATTGCACATGAACTGCACCAGAAGTCCTACAAGAAAAGACTTAAGGACCTTAATATCTATTCACTGGAGTAAAGAAGTGAGAGGTGAGATATGATAGAGACTTTCAAGTACCTTAGGGGAATAAACAGGGTACAGGTCAAAAGCGTATTTCAGAGAAAACTCTATACAAGAACAAGGGGGCATGATATGAGGCTGAAGTGTAGAAGGCTCAGGGGTAATGTTTGGAAGTACTTTTTTCTGAAAAGGTGGTTTGAGCTGCAAAATGGCCTTCCAGCAGAAGTGACAGCATCAAATGCAATACGAGGATTTAAGAGTGCACAGGTTAGAAATAAAGGTAACCTGTAGATGTGCACAGCAGGACAGCCGCAGATCAAATAGGATCTGGGGCTGCAGCAGTGAGTAGGGAAATGGGAAGATTAGGTTGGCTGTATGGTCCTTATCTGCTGACAGAGTAAATTTTTCTGTGTTCCTATGTGTGTCAGTGCAGTAAACCAGCACTGTGCAAGTGGGAGGGATCCATGGGAAAACAAAAGAAACTGCAGTAAAAATAAAAAAAATAAATACTGTAAACTCCTCCATGCCATACCTACAGTCCAAATCATGGTGCCAGAAGTACTGTGTATTCCCTTGCCCGTGCATTTGCTGAACTGTCAAAGGCAGCCTTTTTCTTTCTGGCAACTTGATTTCATTTGGGGTTTCATCTGTGTTGCCACAGAATATAAAGCCTATCTCAGAATTGCTATGTAATCACTGCAGAACTGCTCATAGTCTGTCCACAGAAAGCATGATGTCCTGTTGCACAATATAGATTCACCTTGCCATAGTGTAAAGCAAGCCATATTTATACCAGAGTCCAGACTGAGAAAGGGAAAAAGCAGTTTGACCAATGGCACTTTTGCAGTGTCAGATGTGAAGGGTACTGTAGCCAGTGGACAGGCAAGAGTAAAAAAAATGAACAGATAGGAAGAGATATGTGAGGCAGTATAGCACAGTGGTTTAAGGCTCTGAGCTGCAAATCTGGAGACCTGGGTTTTTAATCCTATAGCCCCAACCTACATACTGTGTGAACCTGAGCAAGTCACTTAGCTTCCCTGTGCTCCCAGGTTGCACCTTTAAACAAGTATTCAGCTTAGTGTGTCTCACCTGGTTAAACAATTAGGGAACCAAAAGTAGAGAGTTTGGGGGGGAAGGGAAGACTATCAGCAGTTGGAGATTGGAATTAATGTTGTTTTTAAACATTAAAATCATAGTATCACTTTGTCAAATTTATTTCCAGTAGTAGGCATCTCCATGCTGTGGCAACTTCATGTAGTGTGTGTGTGTGTGTGTGTGTGTGTGTGTCTGTGTATATGTGTGTGTGTGTGTGTTATATGAATGGTATTCCACTTGCACTGCTTCACTTTTAAGGATGTGTAAAAGCCAGCAGCATTGTGAGCCAAATGTGGGTGTATTTATATAAGTAGGCCCAGTGTGCAAGGCCCCCATGGCACTTGTGAGCCCAGCCCAGTCCTTTTTTAGCTCTGCCAGCAGAGCTGTAATCAAGGGCAAGAGGCTGGCACTGCATTAGTTTAAATATGTTATTGTTTGGTGAATTTAGTACAGTGGGATGCTGCACAGAAACACAGAATATGTCAGCAGATAAGGACCACTTGGCACATCTAGTCTGCCCATTTTGTCCCTGAAATGGGCAGACTAGGCAGGACAAGTGGTTCAAACAGAACTATGATGACAGGGACCAAGAATCGGGCTATCTTTTTGGATACCTGCAGTTCTTTTAGGATCTGTGACCAACATGTCCTCATGCACTTCTGTGCTAGTGTCTGAAAGAGAGGAAGGAATAGGTATGAATGGCCGAGGGCGATATGTCACACCAGTAGCATGGTCCTCTGCAGATGTGAACCTCAGCAGCCAGAATGCTTGCCTATGGTGTGCATCCTGGTCTCTTTTGCAGACTAGCCCTGTAAATGTTAATACTGAAGTACAGTGAATGGGGAACGGAGAGTGGCATCACTTATGAAAAAGAACAAAAAAACACAAACAAATTCCATCTCCCTCAGAGTGTGGGGGCATTATCTGAACCTAGTGTGTTTTATTCATTTCTTACATGATGTTGCTTGCCTCCAGCAAAAAAAAAAAAAAATTTTTCCTGATCTTTATGCAATCCTCCTCCACCCCATGGTTTGTTTAATGCAGGCAGGCAAATCAGGACATGTGAATGCTACAAGCCTTGTAACCAAAGCAAACAAAAAAACCAGAACTACTGTAAAACCTAATCTAGGAAGCAGACAGCAAAACAATACTTAGTCCATTCTTAGTCGGACAGCTATAACATTTGAATAGTATTTTGTCCTAGTATCCACATAAGCCAACCCAGCAATTCTGAAGAAGTAATTATTTACTGTAGCCCTTTCATTTCTTGGTGTATATTACAATACTGTGTCAGGCAATGTGTTCACTATATTATTAAAAAGTAAAATATCCATATGTTCCCTTAAAGGAAAGGAAGGGAAACAATGAATACTTTTCACTGGTAGACTCTGACCTTTTTATTTATTTAATAAATTATAGATGCAGTATTTAAATATTAAATCAGCAAACATAAGCACATTGATCCATCCACTGTAATAGGTGCTCAGACCCATTAAGGATAAAAAAGAGAGTATGTGAAGTGAAGGAATACCCCTAAATAAAGTAAAAATATTATAAAACACAAAGATAAAGGAAACGAGTGAGAGTAAACTGGGAGAACAATGACAGGCAACAAAAGTCAGGAGATGAAGGCTGTCTAGGATGGAAGGTAGGAAGGAGATTTAGGAAAAACCAGAGCTAGAAAAAATATGCAAGCAAGAGAGAGTCACAAATCCTGTGTTTTGGAAAAGTAAAGAGTAAAAGTGATGCTCTAAACAAGACTCACAGAATCACTGAATGCAATGAAAATATATCTGAAATCGGAATAGAAGTAAGAATGAAGGTCACATACAAAGGGGTTAGTTGTGGAGCTGTGACATCTAAAATACTTAATTTTCCAGCAGCTCTTATCTGTAACAAAAAATAAAAATAAAAACAAAGATATTCACAAAAACGGTACTCGTGCAATTTCATCACTGAGACCCATTGATTTCAGCACTTTTAAAATGTAAATCCACCTTGCCTTATGCTGTAGTAATAGCCAGAGGTAATCCCCCCCCCACACCAGGGTGAGCAGCCGTGTGTTCAATCTCCATAAAACACAAACAGTTTGGATTGCTTGCACCGAAGCTGGCAAAGTTGCCAAGAAATGTGTTCGGGGTAGCCCTGATTACAGAGCTCACATGATCCTAGATTGACTCCTTAAGCAGCCTAAAAGTATCGCCCCTGAAGATGCATGGGCAAGTGTGTGTCAAGACATAGACTATGAAACGCATATTACAGTTGATAAACTGCCTGATGTAATTATTTATTTATTTGAAAACAATCGGATTTGCAACCTTGGAGCCAGGGGTTCATTTACAAAGGTACCTCGTTACAGAGAGGACATACATTGGACACAGTCACAGAAAATATTGGATGTTCAGTGACATAGATTTGCACAGTTTAAAATCATACAATAAATAGTTACATATTTCATGGTACAAAACATTAGCACATGCTGATACATCAGAGGACAAGGTACCAGAGGGAGATTATTGGGGGGCGTAATGTGGCAGTTCAGCCCAGCAGGCTTTGTCAGGTGCAAAAGATGGTAGCAGAGCACTGATTAGATACAGA
Organism: Neoceratodus forsteri; assembly: GCA_016271365.2. Classification (NCBI taxonomy): domain Eukaryota; kingdom Metazoa; phylum Chordata; order Ceratodontiformes; family Ceratodontidae; genus Neoceratodus; species Neoceratodus forsteri. The sequence goes on from CM057452.1 coordinate 1,357,746,637, forward strand.
TGCAACAGCGGGTATTAAATAGCTGGATATGAAGGGCTGCTTTGAAGGCGCTGATATTTGGAGCACTGGAGATGGATGCAGGAAGGGAGTTAAACCAGAATGGAGCCTTGTAGCAGAAGGACCTCTGAGCCCGGATGCTCCTAGTTCTGGGAACCAAGAGAGTGGTTTTGTTAGTGGTACGGGTTGAGACAGAGGACTGGGTATGAAGGATGGAGGCAGCACCCAGGGCGGAGACAGCCTAAGCAGAATTTTCTTAGTTAGGAAGCAGGTTTGGTAGCGGAATCACTCATCGAGGTTAAGGAGATTGGCCTGGTCATAGAGTTGACGTGTGGGTGAGCCTGGGGGCACTGATTATTAGTCTTCAGGCCTTATTTAAGGTGATGTGAATTTGGTTGAGGGCAGTTGTATCAGCAGCACCATAAATGGGCACACCGTAATCCACTAGTGATAGTACTGAGGATGTAATGGCAAGTTGGAGGGCATCAGCTGGGAGGCAGTCCTTGTGGTGGTAGAGGATGCAAAGCCGTGTGTTAGTGGCAGATACAAGAGCATTAATCTGGGGTGAAAGGTGAGGGCTGAGTTGAAGGTAACCCCAAGGTATTTGTAGGAGTAGACTTGTTCAATTGGTTGTAGGGTGCTAGGGAGGATGTGATGAGGGTTATTACTAGCTTTGTTATGGGGGTGGGCAAAGAGCATTGTCTTGGTTTTTTTTGAGATTAATGATGAATCTACACTCCCTAAACCAGGTTTTGACATCATTGAAGGAGTGTTGGAGAGAGTCCTGGAGGGAGGAAGGGTTTCTGTGGGAGGCAAAAATGACGGCATCATCCACATACAGAAGCATATTGCCTTGTAGCAGAAGGACCTCTGAGCCCGGATGCTCCTAGTTCTGGGAACCAAGAGAGTGGTTTTGTTAGTGGTATGGGTTGAGACAGAGGACTGGGTATGAAGGATGGAGGCAGCACCCAGGGCGGGGACAGCCCAAGCAGAATTTTCTTAGTTAGGAGGCAGGTTTGGTAGCGGAATCGCTCATCGAGGTTAAGGAGATTGGCCTGGTCATAGAGTTGACGTGTGGGTGAGCCTGGGGGCACTGATTATTAGTCTTCAGACTGTTAGTCACTTTCCAAAAAAAACTATCCCAAAGTTCATTAGCTTGCAAAGTAAAAGTTTTAAGGCATGAAGAACTGTGACAGAGTCACACAATTTTACCACACAGAATACTTCATTTGAGGTATAAGGGATGGGTTCTAGCTGCAGAGACCAGGGTGTTGCCTGCTGCTGAAAAGCACAAACAGGATTGGCATGCATCTTACTGATGTAAGTGTTTGCTAAAATAAATAGGTAACAGAGAACTCAGTGCATTACATTTCTGAAAAAATGCATTCCATATTACCACACATGTAGAAAGTAAAGCAACATTATACTGCTATATGGTGAATATGATCCCCACCACCACATCAAGTGCCCTGGCACTTTGCTCGGTAGAACTTTGTCAGGAGGTGGGTGCCTGGACAGATGAACAAAGCTCTCTGCAAACAGAGGGGACCATGACATTGGGACTTGGCGCCCTAATGATCAGGCATGTCGCGAGTAGCATCATGCCCTACCCCATTCAGAAAAGGTGTCAAGATCAGAGCCAGGCAACTACAGATCCTTTAACCTTACCTCAGTTCTATTCAGACAGTTGCAAAGAGTTTGAGTGAATCATAAATTATGGTTAGGTAACAGCTGCCCACTAACACTGATCCCCTTCTGACATGTGCGCAGGAGAAGGATGTGGGGTGGGCAATAACCTGAGGTGGACTCCCATATCTAGGGTTTTATGGATGGACCTTCTTGACAGGAGCTTCCCCTTGTTAATTTTCCAAGGTCTAGCTTCCTCATGCATTGGTAGGCATGACCATCAGGGCACCATCTATAACAGTCTCAGCACCACCCTGGTTGAATTGCTCTGCCCATTCTACATTGTGTCCCTCGCTGAGTGGCCAAGTACCACCTCCTTCTTCTTCTTCTTTTTCTTCCTTTTCTTTTTCTTCCTCCTCCTCTTCCTCTTCCTCTGCCTCTTCCTGTCCTTCTCCAATTTGCCTCCATTACCAGCAAATATTAATCTCTTCTGTGGTTTCTTGTACCTCCATCATGGTCATCTTTCTTTGACCTGGAGGAAAATTGAACCAGCACTTGATTGGTCAAAAGGTAGATTCCATGTCTCACAACACTATAAATATAGATCTCACCAGGCAACATGGAATGTTGTTTTAACTGTGAGCCTTACCTTCATTACTCAGTTTATATTAAATGGGAAACAAATTAGACACATGACACAACACTTGAGGTTTAACTCTGTTTAAAGAACACCAACATTTATATGCAAAGGTATAGTACACACACCATTTGGTGATGAGAATTTAAACTTCTGAAGCCCTGATTGCACCCCTGGCAAGGACTCTGTCATAATCAGTTCCATATCAGTATATACAGATTCCCAGCTTGCTTGCCATGGGTACACATTTCATTAGCATTTTATTATATAGTAACAATGCAGTCAGGTCACAGATCCCCTTGCCGCCATGAAGAAAGGATTCACCCATGCCCTCAAAGACACAGCATTTACTTATCGTAGTAAGTGGAGGTAGTACTGGACAGTTATAAACTCCTAGACTGGTTGTGGTTTCTAGAGATGGGCACATGATTATAACAGAGAGAGAAATATTGGCAGCTATACATTATCCTGTACCTGGCTCACTACACTCTTTCCCTTTGCTGTTGAGTACAGATGTCACTGCACCAACTGCTGTACTGATCTTCCTCAGAATTTTGAATTCAGACTGGTTTGGACTGTGCTTCTCCACCAGAAAAGATGATACTTCTTTGTGTCAGAATGGGATGGAATGCATCCACCATCAGGAGGCCATCCTTGAGACTGAGTCACCAACAGGTTCCTGCTGTCCTGACCTAAGATCCCTGGAGTTATCTCACCTACCAGGGACTGGCACCAGAGGGAGCTTTCACTACTCAGTCTCCAGGACCCTGCCACCATCCTGAGCTCACAAGCCCACTGAAACTAATCGCACCCAGAGAAATGCACTCTTAAGGTGTATGAGCCTTCAAGGCATTCAGGCTATACCAGGTATCAAACAAGGAAGATGACTGAGTGAAAGACAGGAGAAAATGAAAGAAGCTAGCAAAAAAATATGCCAGGCAAAAGTGCAGACAGAAGCAAGTATAGCAGAGAGGGAAAAGAGAGGAGACAAATCCTTCTTTACATAAATCTGGGAAAGAAGAAAGGCAAAAGGGAGTATGGTTAAGATTACAACTCAGGAGGTGCCCTAAGATTAGAAAAGGGCAATCGTGGTCCCAATCCACAAATCAGGCAGCAGGGAGGACTCTGGAAATTACAGGCCCGCAAGCCTCACATCCCTAGTGGGGATGTTAATGGTGACACTACTCAAATAGAGGATCATGGGATTCCTTGAGGCTAGTGGCCATCAGGACCCCAAGCAGCATGGTTTAACAGTGTTTAGGTCATTCCAGACAAACCTGATTGAGTTTTTTGACTGCATTACAAAGGTTATAGATGATGGCGGGGTGCTAGATGTGGTCTACTTAAACTTTAGCAAGACCTTCTACTCGGTTCAACACAGATGGCTGGTAAAGAAGCTAGACCACACTGGAGTTGGATCAGAAGTAGTTAGATGGGTTAAAAACTGGTTACAGGGTAGAACCCAGAATGTGCAGGTAAATGGAGAACTGTCATCAGAAGGTAGAGTAACCAGCAGTCTGATGCATGATTCAGTACTGGGGCCCCTGCTCTTCAATACTTTCATATCGGACATAGCTAACGGACTACAGGGAAAGGTGTGTCTATTCGCAGATGCCACCAAGACAGGCAACAGGGTCAACACCCTGCAGGGAGTGGATAAGAATGAAGCTGACCTCAAAAAACTCGAAGAATGGTAAGGAGCATGGCAGTTGAGATTCAAAACCATGAAGTGCAAAGTCATGCACATAGGAAAAATAAATCCAAATAAGGCATATTACCTTGGAGGGGGAAGACTATCTGCCTCCACCCAAGAGTGCTGTTTAGGAAACATTATCTCAGACAACTTGAAGGTAGGTAAACAGTGCGAGTAGGCAGCATTAAAGGCCAGTGGTATGCTGGGATGCATTAGGAGGGGAATCACAAGCAGGAAGAAAGAAATGATCCTGCCGCTGTACAGATCACCAGTTAGGCCTCACCTGGAGTACAGCGTCTAGCTCTGGAGGACCCACCTTAAAAAGGACATTGTGTTTTGTCAGAATATGCCCCATGGTCATTTGGAAGCAGTTCTGGAAATAAACAGTTCTTTCGTGTTCCATGTAATGTGCAAAAGGGAAAGATACCAATTCACAGAAGTTCACATTTGTTTCCGACGTATGGATGATGACTTTAGTGTCAGCAGCAGGAACTCCAATGGTTACCTGGGGATTGATTTATAACAAGCCAGCAAACTATCTAAGTGTTAAGTCCAGCAAAATTCTCTGAGCTGGTAAGGGTCCAGCCCAAACCTCCAAAAAGGTATGTAGGCCCTGGCTTTGAAACATGGTCACGGGGTCCCTGATTGTACCATTGGGGTAACTAGCAAAGACTGCAGCATTGTAGCAGTTCTGACCTGAGGCCAATATGGCTGCAGTAGTGGGGTTTCAGCTTGAATCCCTCAATCAATCACTCAATCAAGTCAATCAATCAAAATCTTTATTTAACCAGGTGAGCATCATTGAGCAAGCTCAGTTTCAAGATAAACCTGGACACTAAACAAAATACATTATAGGATACAGTGGTTACAGCAGTACTAGCTGATGCAACTTTTAGCTGGAGACAGTACAATTAACAATAAGATTAAAAGTAAGAGCAAGAAGGCATAGAGCATCATCAACAGCAAAAATACCAAAACTATAAGCATTTCCATTGTTACAGACAATATTTACACAGTAGACCTGAATAGGACCAGGGGATAGCAAGAGTGGATTCATAAGTTAGATGCTGAAATAGGGTGAATTTGCAGGAGATATGGAGTGGATGTGGGATGATTATACAAGGGTAGGGGAATTGGTGAGGGGGAGAACATGAGAGAGGAGAGCTCACTGTAAAGTGGAGACCCCATTTGACACCACTGGAAAAAGTGGAGCCTAAAAGTGCATCATATTGGATAGCATACATTCTCCAAGGTGGGGGTAGTAAAGGTTGTTTGATAGTGTGCAGTCTACATGAAGAGGATAGTAAGGGTTGTTTAATAGTGGGTGTGCTTAAGAAGTGGGCAACATACACCCTTCCAAAAATTAGTATGACACGCTAGAGCGGTACACTAAGAAGAGGCAGGAAACAGGTAGAGGAGAGGACAGGATGACAAGAGGGCAGCAAGGGAAGACTTAAGTACAAGGTAGATGGTGAAGAAACAAGAGGACACAGTAACATAGTAGAGTAAGTGGTGAAACAAGGTAGTGGATATGACAGGATGATAAGAGGACAGTAAGGAAGATTTAACTTGTAAGGTACAAGGAGAGGTTCAATGAGGACACCATTAACTCGGGAGGTGGCAGGTAACAGGGGAAACAGTTACAGGATTCCTTGAAGGGCGTGATTATATCTTGATTTAAATGTTGCTAAGCTGACAGGGTGGAGCAGTTTCAGAGTTTTTTGCAACTTGTTCCACAGTAGTGGTAACATTCAACTTATGGCAGCCTAGCCAAAATGTGATCTGACCTTGGGCACAGTCAGAGAGATGTATAAGGCACTTCTCAGCCCATACCTGGTTACAATGCTCAGTGGTAAACAATCTGAAATATAAGGGGGCAGCCTCTGAATGATGGTGTTATAAGTCCATAGGGCAGTGTTTCTCTGCTATCTATTGTTTAGAGAAGACTACCCCATAGCTGTATATAGAGAGCAATAATGCATAGAGTAAGGGAGACCAGTGATAAACCTTAAGGGTCGGTGGTACAGTGTATCCAATTTAGCAAGTGCAGAAGTGGGACCCTGACTATAATGAAAGGCTGCATAATCAAGCCTGGAAAGGAAGGTGGTTTGCACCAGTTTCTTCTTTGCATCCTTTGTAAGGAGGTGCTTAATCCTGTAGAAGAGACCTAGTCGGTGTCTGAGTTTTTTTTGACAACTCCTCAATATGAACATTAAACAAAAGTTTGTGGTCGATCCAGACCACCAGATATTTAAACTCGACTATAAATTCCAAGAGTTCACCAAGCAGTGTAGAAATCTGTGGAAAAGTTCCATTTGTTGATGGATTTATTGCATGAGCAAGGGGTGAAAAAAAGCATTGCCTTGGTCTTTTTGGCATTTAGAAGTAATTTCTGGTTTAGGAGCTATAGCTGCCACTGATTGAATTCCTGCTGTAGATCACTACAGGCTGCTTCATGAGTAGGTCTGCTGATATAAAGCACTGTATCATCTGCAAAGAGGTGTACATTAGCATCTTTAATACTGGCATCAATTCTGTTGATGTAAATTGTAAAAAGCAAGAGATCCAATATAGACCCCAGAGGTATGCCTCTCAAAAGGGTTTTTAGTGGTGATAATTCCCCTTCCATTTTTACCTGTTGAAAATGGCCTGTGAGGTAATGAGAGAACCATCTCAGTGATAGGGGTCCAGTCCGATACTCCAGAGAGAAGAAAGGAGCAAGCCTTGGTCGACCATATCGAAGGCCATTCTTAGGTCTAAGAATACTGCTCAAACAAAGTTCTTCACATCCAGTTCATGCTGCCAGTCATTAGTCACCGTTGTTAATGCTGAGATGGTACTGTGTCATGGTCTGAAGCCTGATTATAAAGGATTAAGCAGATTTGTGTTTTCTAAGTAGTTCCTAAACTGAGAACTCACTACTTTCTCCAACAGTTTGGACAGGGTTGGAAGCAGAGAGATAGGCCTATAAATATTGAGGTCATTGGGGTCTCCGGATTTGAATAGGGGACCACGGGGGCCATTTTCCATATGGTAGGGAGGTTTCCATGTGAGAGAGATAGATTAAAAAAATGCATGATTGGCACTGCAAGGACATGAAAACTGATCTTCATGGAAAAAAAAGTCAAAAAGGTCATCCCCAGCACTTTTCCTGGTTTCTAGCTGTAACAGTAGGTCTTCAACTTCTTTCAAGGTTACAGGCTGCAGATAGAATGTCGCGCTAGTGCTGTGGACTTCATGGTCCTGTGCACCTAGCTGAGCATGGAGATTGCTGGCAGGGGAAGAATCAAAGGCTAGACCTGCAGTGGCAAAGTGATTATTGAGCAAATCAAGGATTGTTTGCCTATCAGAGACTGTAGAGGTACCAGTCGTAATTTCCTTTGGCAATGAATTTACAGATGTGGAGCCTTCTAGCTCTTTTAGGGCTTTCAAAAATTTGGAAGAACACTTTGTGGATGATTCGAGTTTAGCACGATAGAAGTTTGCCTTAGCATCTCTGATAATCTTAGTGCAAGTATTTCTTGCTGTCCTAAAAAGAGCCCTGTCAGTTGGTAATTTGGTTTTACGTGCAGCTTTCCAAAGCCGATCTGTGCTAATCAATAAAACCTTCAGATCGTCAGTGAACCATGGGCAAAATTTTGTCTTTGCCCTGACTTTAGTAAATGGCGCATGCTTGTCTAGCACCCCACTACAATATCTTGGAAAATATTGTACTCTGTGCACATAGAATTTCCAAGGTAAGAATCTTGCCAAAGCAAAGAATCTCGTAGATCCGTGGTAAAAGCATATGGATCGAAATATCTTCTGCATCTCTTCAGGGTGGACTTGGTGGTGGAAGACAACTTGGGGGTGGCTCTTACACAGGCAATAAAACAATGGTCACTAATATCGGAGAACAAAACTCCAGCATGGGAGAATAGATGAGGTTTACTTACTACAATGAGATCCAGCAGTTTACTATTATTAGGGTTCTTTTTGTTAGGGCATGTAGCTTCAGTAAGTAGTTGGGACAATCCATGGGAGTCACAGATAGATTTAAGGGGAGTGGAAGCACTGGATAGCCAATCAAGGTTAAGGTCACCCAAAATTATAAGCTCCGACGACAGCGATCCCAGGGAATTACTTAGGTGGTTCAGAAGCTGATGTCCCGCTGATGGAGGCCAATAACATCCTATTACATAAGGAGAGATCTTGGGAGCAATTTCAACTTTAAGGGTCAAACATTCAAATTCTTTATGGACTGCATTTGAGTCCATGATGGTGGCAGAAAATTTGTTCTTGATATATATGACAACTCTTCCTCTAGTCTGCCTGTCTGTTCTAAATAAGGAGTAGTGTAACAGGTGTTGTGTGTATTCTGGAATGAGCATGCTTTTGCTTTAAAACAAATCAGTTGCAACAGTAATTCTTTATCTTGTACTATTCTATATCTTCTCCCTATGTTCCGCAACTATCAGGAAGGCCACCTGTAGTTGTCCTATGTATCCCTGTTTCTCTCCTTCTTTCAATTTGTTTTGCTCTTCCACGTTTGCACTATGCCCCTGTTTACATGTCTAAATCATTATTGGTGCATAGCACCGCTTGATTGTGTGCATTCTGCCTGCATGAAGGTGTGCATGATCATCTGTGCAACTGTGCGCAAGATCACCTGTGTGAACGTGCGGTGGTTTGTCTGCACTTCCACGGAGTCCATGACATTGAGGACTACATAACAACATTTGAGAGGGTGGCTACTCCCTGTGGATGGCCGCAGGGCCAGTGGGTAGTCTGACTAGCCCCCTATCTCACCAGAAAGGCCCAATTAGCTTATAGCTATGTTGAGACTAGACACGCCACTGACTATGGTAATGTGCGTCAAGCAGTCTTAAAGCAATAGCAATACGATATAAGTATAGAGACTTATAGACCGAGGTTTTGGACTTTCCAGTACCAGGCAGTGGATTCTCTGCAGGAGGCATATGTGAGATTGCAAGATGTATGTAAGAAGTAGTTGCATCCTTTCATGAAAACCATGGACCAGGTTATTGAATCGGTTGTCTTGGAACAATTTATCAAGATCCTGCCACATGATGTGCAGATGTGTTTGAGGGAGCACAGTCCAGAAACAGCAGACAAAGCAATCAACCTAGCTGAGGACTTCTTGACTGCCAGCCCATCATGTCAGAAAGGACATACCTGGACCAGTGCCTCCTCACCTACTGTAAGGCCTGTGCATTCTACTTCTTCTAATAAGGTTTCTAGTGACACTAGTACTGTTAAATTGGATAAGCCTATAAGGCGTTACAATCCTGACATTGTTTGTCATGAGTGTCAAATGAAGGGTCACATAGCTAGATTCTGCCCAAAGAGAAAGGGTGAACCTACACATCTAGCATTGGCCAATTGGAGGCAATACATGATGCCAATTACCATAGAAGGGAAGGAAGTACTTTGACTGGTTGACTCGGGGAGTAGGCAAACTTTAGTCCTGACTGATCTTGAACAAGCAGAAAATGATCTGAACCACAAGATAGAAGTCAGTTGCATTCATGGTGATGTGCACTTCTACCCCCTTAAAGAGGTAAATGTGACTATGAAGGACCAAGTGCAACAGATACGGGGAGGTCTGGTGCCATGGTTGCCAGTACCCGCAATATTAGGACATGCAAATCTCCTAACATCCTTTACGTCAATGTGTGCTGTCACAACATAGGCTCAGACCAAACAGGAACAGTGTATTTCAAAGGAGTTTCATTTTGAGGAAGAACTGTATGATATGCCTGGGAAAACCAGAAAGGCCAAATGAGAAAAGAGAAGAGATAACTATCAATGGACTTTAAAGAATAATTTAATGCACGATGAGACATTATTGAAGTGTACTGAACATAAGTCTTTTGTTAATGATCAGAAACAAGATAGTATATTAACACCCTTATTTTTACAGGTAGATCCTGAGGGGAAGAATTCTATAACTTACTGCTTTAAAATCCAAAATGGAAGACTGTATAGACAATGTACTAATCCTAAGACTGGAGAATGTGTGGATCAGCTGGTAGTTCCTACACAGTACCAGTCTAACCTAATGTATTTGGCCCATGATGTTCCTTGTGCAGGGCATGCAGTGAGGGACAGGACACTCAGTAGGCTGCTACGGTGTTTCTTTTGGCCGGGTACCCATGAACACATAGCAGACTACTGTAAGAGCTGTAGTGCTTGCCAGAAAGTGGCTTTTATAAACAAAAAAAAAAGTCCCTTTGCAACCCCTGCCACTGGTGTCCTTTCCATTTGAACAGATTGCCATGGATATTGTAGGTCCTCTACCTAAAAGTAAAAAAGGTAATAGATTTGTGCTGGTGATCTGTGATTATGGTACGCAATACCCAGAGACTATTCGCCTATGTACTGTTACAGCAAACAAAATAGCAGAAGAATTGCTGAAATGTTTCACTAAGGTTGGAATACCCAAGGTAATACTAACAAATAAGGGTACAAACTTCTGTTCTATCTTGCTGAAACATCTTTATCAAGCCCTAGGGGTGAAAGCTGCATACACCTCCCTACACCACCCCCAAACAGAAGGATTGGTAGAGCGTTTCAATAAGACACTGAAAAAGATGATTATACAACGGCAAGAAAAGATCTTGGACTCCGATTGGTCAGTCTTGGGCTGGACCGGTGATGTTATCCCAGTACAACATCATGGGTCCAGTCTCAGCCTCACTGTGAACCAATGCAGATGAAAATATTTTTCCACACTAAAAAACATTCTTTAAAATTATTTTTTTATTTTATATATAACAACGAGCCATTGTATAATAGCACTAATGCCCTCCAGGGTGTGTGTCATTTGGGATAATGTCACACCTCAGTTGTTGGACTGTGTGTATCCTGGAATGAACACGCTCTCTCTTTAAAAAAAATCAGTTGCATCAGTAATTCTTTATCTTGTGCTATTCTATATCTTCTCCATATGTTCCGCAACTATCAGGAGGGCCACCTGTAGTTGTCCTATGTATCCCTGTTTTCTTTTCCTCCTTTCAATTCATTTTACTCTTCCATATTTGCATTGTTCCCCTGTTTACATGTCTAAATCATTTTTGGCGCATAGCGCCGCTTGATCATGCGCATTCCACCTGCACAAAGGTACACACGATCGTCTGTGTGACTGTACGCATAATTGCCTGTGTGAACGTGTGGTGGTTCGTCTGCACTCCTGCTGAGTCCATTTTCAAAACGGACTTGTGTGTCCTAACATTTAGCTAGGACAAACCCTGTGAAACTAGCCCTTATTTGCCTTCTTGTGTAGCTTAGTGGTTGATATTGCAGGGTGAAATGGAAGACAAGCTAAGTGTCTTTCTCCGCTGTTTCTGATGCCCTCCGAGCAAAATAAAATGCAGAGATAGTTTTCTAAATAAAATAGAATGTGTGCACATGGTAACCTGTATTTTGGTCCTTCAATTAATGTTACCTGCAGTTTAAAGACCAGTGCTAAAATGAGACTGCTTGGTGCTTGCTAGTTTCTATGAGATAGACTGAAATTAAGCATGTTTGTCTCCTCAGGCTTTTACAGCCCATTTTGTTGTTTTGTTTCATTTTAAAACAACACATTTCTTACTGAAAAGAGACTCTTGTATATTAACAGACTTTTGCTTTGTATGCTATCTTATAGGTAAAAGAAAAGTGGTACTGCTGTGCTAGAAAATATTGCCTTACCTATTTTAGCACTTCTTACAGCCAGGATTCTCCTCCATCCCTTTGACTCTGCTATAAGGCCAGGCGGCCATTTTCTCAGTTAGTTTATAGTCAGAAGTGAAGGGAGGAGCCTGGCTGTTTGGAATTGCACACATAGAAAGGATGTGCCTTATTATTACTACTACTAGCTTATGTTATTCTGTTTCTAACAACCTATTGTAGGTTTGCTTTAATTCTATCTGAAAATAAATGTTCTGGAAGATTTGTAGTCTTTAGTTATAAAAAGGGGTGGGGCCTAATTGATCACCTGATCCTGCTCCTGTATAAAAGGACCAGGTCTGGGAGCATTTTTTTTAGTTGGTGATAGGGTGCTGACCCTATCAGACCCCTAGCTCTTTTCTAGATGGGATTTTGTTTCCGTTTGAAGCTATACTGAACAGTTATGTCTTTATTTGATGTCTTCTTGTTTATGATTATTTTCTTTGGGCGAAATCAGTCCACTTTTGTTTATTTCCATTGTATGAATAAATATTTATTTTATTTGGCATCCTGACACTGTGTTGGACTTCCTTTTACTACCTACTTTTACAAGTAGGAAGGAATATTTACCTCCCGATCCACAGTTCCAGGTCTGAGTCATGACTCGGTGACCACCAAGACATCAGGTGCAGTGTGACAAACCCAGGCCTGAATGGAGGTAAATATTTTTAATAGGCTGCATGCATTGACATGCATAAAGCTCACACCATTGCAGCTTGATAGGTCTGCAGGAGAGGTTATAAGTGCTGGAGGGCCAGGATTGAGCTCAACATTGCCTGAGCACAGCAATAGGAGAAGCAGAAGTTTCCTGAAAGCTTCTATGATATACTTATTTGTTCTAGCCCGTTCATGCTTGCTAGGGTTATTAGGTATATTTGGAGGGACCCTGCAACAGTAGCCTAAATGGCCTAGTACCACATATATGAGTAGTCTCACTGTAAGTAGCAGTGGAGTCTGGAAAACATGGGGCGGCGAGGGTAAGGAGATGCCTTCTAATGCTAAGACAGTGAGCATTCCAGCCTGCCACGGTGATTGGATAACCGATTCCAACATAGAAAACTTAAATGCACACTTAGGCCATTCAGGATGATTGAAGGTATTCTAGCCAGCTACAGTGGAACTAGAGTCATAAGTACCAGTGTGGGGAAGCTGTGGATTCCAGAGGGGGTATATAAGATACAATAGAAGGTAGGATACAACAATTAGCAAATGATCTGCCCTCATATTGAAGTCTAGTTACAGTGTGTGTGTGTTGTGGTGCTTATGTTATACTGGCAATGTAGGGCCAAGAAGGGACAATGGAATCTAAGATAAGGAATGCTTGTATATTCCTTTAAGAGATCAGTATGAAAACTAATAGCCAGTAGGGGTTATGTAGAATGAAGTAGGAGTGGGTTAATGTGTATATAAGGGTGGCCTCATGCATAAAATTGTTATGGCTGATCTCAAGCATTTTCATTTGTATGACCTCCTCAAGTATCAAAAAAATGTTTCTGGGAGAGGAAGCTCTCTGCAGATAATTTCAATAGGGAGACAGCCAGCAGGATTAAGAAAGACCCCATGGAGCAACACGTTATTGTGATACAGGTCTAATGGCAGCAATACAATTCTGTCAGTTCCACTGATGCCACAAATTCAGCATCCAAGAGCCCCATTTTAGAAGGTCCAAGTATCTCATGATTTAGCCATGTGCAGAAATTGTCCCCAGTGTTCCCAGGGACAGAAATCAATGGTACCAGTCTTTTTATAGAGCAGCAATCCTTGGCATGTGCAGGGCATCTTCATTTCACATGGAGTCAATGTTGTAGATTTTGAACAGCCATGCACAGCACCAAGTCCTGGATGTGTAGCAGAACCGTTTAACAAGTCTACCCACTTGCCACCTTCACCATGTGCCTAAGAAAGTTGAGTGGCTGGCAATAACATTGGGGCAGACTCCCCTACCTAGGGGTATATGAATGGAAATTCTTACCATGAACAACCCATTGCTTGTTTTTCCAGGTCTGACTTTCTCATACCTTGGTAGAAATGACTACCAGGGCACCATCTATAACAATCTATATGCAACACCAATGAAACTGCTCTAGCCACTCTTCATTGTACCCCTTGCTGGGAGACCACTTACCATACCAAACTCATTCTGCTTGGTCTCTGTTATTTTGTCTCTGTAACCAGTAGGGCATCCCTTAATGACAGTCACCATCTCTTCAGTGATTTCTGAGCTCTCTGTCTTATTCTTCCCTTGGCTACAGAGACTCTTGGAACCACCCCAGGATGGATAAAATATATATTTCTTATTGTACAACAGATCCCTGCAGTGCTACTTAGGATAGGAATAATAATCGAACTTTCATCCTTAACTTCATTACCCAGTTTGGTTTTAATTAGTTAAGCTCTCATTTTTTTCAGAATCCAAAGGGACACAGGGTTCAACATTTGAAGTTCAACTTGGTTTGTAGAACACAACCATTTATTTACAAAGGCATAGTGCACACACCATTTGGTGATGCAGGTTTACATACGAGAGCCCTGACCAAAACCCTGCCAAGCGCCCAGTCATAATCAGTATCTTTATAGAATATACAACTTAGGAGTTCACCAGTCATGGGTACATATTTGAGTAGTACATTAACACATATTACCAATGCAGTCAGATGAGAGATCCCCTCACAGTCATGCGGGGACCAAGTCTTGGGAAGTATCCATGCTCTCAAAAGCACAGTATTTACTCACTGCCCTGAACAGAAGGAGTATATCCTCTTCAATGGGTTATGGAATCCATACAGTGACACTTAAAGAACTGAGGTAGAACGACTGGCAGCTATACCTCACCCCTTGCCCTAGGGCTCAGTGTCACAACATCTCAGATCCTATCAGCGTTGGGACAGGCTGCAGTCCTTTGATAACAGCAACTAAGAAAATGCAAGGTCATATCACCAGACATATGCTCTTTGAAGGCAAAAAGGCATCACAGGTGGACTGAGCCAAGCAAGCTGTTATGGCTCATAAGACATTTAACTGAGATGAAGCTGTATCACTAAGTAAAAAGAGAATTGCATCGCTAATTTGATTTAAATAGGAGTAGCACCTTACCCTGATAAAGCACTTTTCCGTGAAACACTGGAACCACTATTGTGCTGGGAAGAAAATAAATAGCAAACATAGTGTTCAGAATTGAAAGCAGAAATGTAGTGCAACTGGGCAAAAAAATTGACCCTGCTTGTTTTCAGTATAAAATAATCCATGCATCCTCTAGCTTTTTTCGGTGGTGACATTTTTTAGTTCTCCAAAAATGTGGTATTGTATAAATGTTTTAATTCAATTTTTCCTCAAGAACTAAAGATCATCGCCACAGTTGGTGGCTTGGAAAAAATATTGAAAATCAAGTTATGACCCAGAAAATAAAAAAAGTTCAAAGTTAGCTGCATAGGAGGAACCTAGAAAAGTAGGTTGGACGGGTATGCTATTTGTTTTAATTGTATCAAGTTTATAGAAACAACATATTTCAGTGCACTTCCGCTTTAAACAGGAGTGTAGACTTTATGTTATAGTGTATGAGAGAGTGCTGTTGTGGATAGAAATCGATGACTGGAATCAGGCTGTTGTGCCCATTAGTAGTGCCATCATACTCCTGTTGTACTTCACTGAAGACGACACCACTAACGCACAGCAACATCGAATCAGTGCTCGCGATGAAGTCTCTTCAGTCATGTCGACCGCTGCCAGAGCTGTCACCTAGTAAGCAGACCTCCGAGTGGATGCCCTGAAAACAGCAACAGATAAGGCCATTTTATGTGTCTCTCTCCCTAGGCAACTTGTTTATTTGAAGAAAAAAAAAAAAGCATTCTCATTAATCGTGATGCCGCTGTATGTGAGTGCCTTCTCATATACTATAAAAGATTGTGTATGAGCAGGCATACACAGACAAGGGCATGCTTGAAATCTCAAGGTTTCCTTGGTGACAGGAGATCTCTTGAGCTGCGCTCTCGAGGTCTACTGTCACCAAGGAAACCTCTCGATTCATGCATACCCTTGTTGTGTATGCCTGCTCATACACAATCCTCTATGTCCTTTGCTCAGTGCCACAATACCATGCAGTCACAGTTGTGTGAGGCCTACACAGTTTAGCATATCATATACCTTTGTTCTTGGGTTCAGATGTCACATTACCACCTCCTCCACTTATCTTCCCCAGAACTTCATATTCAGGCAGGTCTGGACTTCATTTTTCTGTCAGGAATGATGATACTTCGTAGTGCAATAGAACTGGTGGAATGCTGACATGTTGAGGCAGCCCCTCATCTTCAGAGTCAGTAACAAACAGGTCCCCACTGTCCTCAACCTCAGGTTCTAGGTAGGATCTGACCCCCCCAAGACCTGCACCAGCATGAGTCAGTTCCACTGCAAACCCAGGACCCTGTCAAACTCCTGAACTCACAAGCCTCCTCTGACTGATCGCAACTGGAGGAATACACCTTTAAGTGCCTGAGCCCTACTTGCTCCAATACTGGAGCACTAGTGTAACCCTCAGAACTGCTTTTTGCAAGACTGGGGTTCCTCCTAAGAGCCCTGGGTGGGCTGGAAGATAATACCTGGGAAAGTGACAAGTGAATTGGCACAGCTTGTACGTAGCAAAGGGGACATCATGGTACTGTAGCAGAAAAGTTGCAATCATAGGAAACTGACTAGTTGATGCCAATAAACTGTGCTTGTGGTGAGCATGTGGCAGAGTTGGCAGCCAGTAGGCTGACTGGTATTACTGTCACATGCGCATACTCCTGCCGAGTCTCATCCGTGCCTCCCCGGCGCACTCATGTTTGCTCTCCTTATATCTCTTACGTCTCTGCAAAGTAATGTCAGATTTGCCCTCCCCCTCCAGCTCTCCAGCTCTCTCACGCTTGCTGTTTCTTTACCTGTGTTACTCATTTCACATCATGCACCTACTGTATTTCAGAGCTGGAAAAAAATAGCCACAACAAGGCAAGACAAATGTAATTTATATGGCACCCTTTCCAACTGCTCAGAGTGCCTCACAAACAGTGAAAAAGACAGATTTCACTTTAAAAATACAGAATACAACCAAATAAATAGATTAAAATATAATAAAACAGTAACAAATAAAATAATCTAAAATTAATTAATAAGCTGGACAGGCCTGTGTAAATAATATGTTTCTAATCTGTGTTTAAAAGTATCCACAGTGGGGGAAGAACATACCGATTTTGGGAGAGAGTTCAGCAATAAAGGGGCCAAAACTCCAAAGGATCTCTCCACAGACTGTTTTAAATGGGAATGGAGAACCAGAATTAAACTCAGATCTGTTGACCAGAGGGTGTGAGAGGGAGTGTAAGACTTCAGAAGATCTTTCAGGTAGCTTGGGCCCAGTCTGTGTAAGGCCTTGAATATTATCACGCAAATCTTGAAGATGGTGAGCCAGCGTATAGAAAGCCAATGCAGAGCCTGCAGTACCGGTGTAATGTGGTCAGTTCGAGGAGTTCCCACCACCAACCAGCTGCGGCATTCTGAACTAACTGCAGTTGGCACAACAAACTTCCAGATAGCCCTAAATAGGCAGCATTGCAGTAATCCAATTGGGAGGTGACAAAGGCATGGACAACTGTCTCAAGGTCAGCTGGCACCAAATACGGTTTAATTTGGGAAATATTATGAAGATGGTAAAAACCATTCCTGACTACCACCAACATCTGTTTTTCAAATGTCCACCTGCAGTCAAGAATGATGCCCAAATCCTTCACAGCATCCATGGCTCAAAGATTTTGACCATTAAATGATGGAAAAGAAAGGTCACCTCTTATCACTGCTGACCTAAACCACCCTGATTTGATGGCCTTCACCTCCGTCTTCTCTGGGTTAAGATGTAGTTAGTTGGATACCATCCAGTTGTTGATTTCTTGAAGACAACATCCAAGCAAGAAAATCACTTTTACCTGACCAGGAGAGCAAGACAGACAGAGCTGAGTATCATCTACATTGCAGTGAAACTTAACCCCATTCTGCCTTATGATCTCACCAAAGAGCAACATTTACACAGTGAATAACATAGGTGCTAGAAGTGAGCCTTGAGGAACCACACAGGTGACCTCCCTGGGTTCATAGATGAAATTTCCCAAGGCCACCTGCTGAGGTCTCCCTGTAATGTGGGACTCAAACCAGTGTAATACTGTATCAGTGAGTCCCACATAGTTCCTCAAGAAATCCAGCAAAACATCATAATACACCATATCAAAAGTCGATGACAGATCTAACAGGACCAAGGTGGAATGCAATCCCTGATCCCCGCCATGAGGAGATCATGCAACACCCTGACCAAGGCAGTCTCAGTACTATAGCGAGGCCTAAATCCCAACTGGAAATGCTCACAGATGTTGAATAACTCAAGATGCGCCTCCAGCTGCATAGCCATAACCTTCTCAGTAAGCTTTCCTAAATTTTAAATACTTAAGCTTTCAGGCCTACACAAAGCCCTTTCATCAGGTGTTAACAGTTTCTGCAAAAAGCATTACTTTTATGCAGTGAATAACACCGTCTACTTCCAGCAATAAACATATAAACAAGAAAATGAAAACAAGAAAAAGCGGCTGTAAAACTAAATAATAGGAAGGCTGCTGGGAAGTGTTAGAAATTTATCTATTGCCATGTATTGTGGCCCAGGATATAGGAGCCAGTGGTAATGGGGGAGGGGTGGGAGAGACAGAAGAGAGAAATAAAAAATGCTTATGTAACTATACTACACAAGCATGCTACATTAACATGAATACACTTACAATGCAGCTCATGTAACAATGAAACCATATAAGGCAAAGTTTATAACAACTTGTATGTGTGAGAAATAATATTTTCCTGGGAATACCTATTTACATGAGCAAAAATGCAGTTTTGTGGTTAAAACTTGTAATGTGTCATTACAGTAGCACATTTCTATGCTAAGTCCATTACATGTAGAGCCCAGAGGAGTAATACATTTGAGCTTAGAAGTCTGTTTATCTTGTGTGATTTTGAAATGTCCTTTAAGAACTTGGAAAGAGAGGTTAGATATAAAGTGACCAGGTTCAGAGAAATGCAGTCCCGCTTGTGTTTCAGGTTTTTTTTCTCCTTCATGGTGAGCCTGTGGCACTTTATTTGGTTTTGAAAGGGTTGCTTAGTGTTACCCACGTATCCGGACATGTTTTTCTTTTCGGAATGTTGCAGGGTTTAGTGCCTCCTAGTGCTTTGCTGTTCTGGTCAGGTGTAAGTTTACTCCTGACAGGCAGGTTGGATATGTGTTGTGGTTGCTTGAAAGAGAGTAAAAGTGTTTTTTGGAAAAATGCATTTTATGGTGTCTTTCTTATTGAAGAATTGTTGTAGATCTTTAATAAATGTTATAAGGGCTCCCAACCTGTGTTGTAAGTAACCAAGGGATGTTTAGTTGGTGGTAGTCTTTTCTTTCTATTGTAGTACTTTTTCCTTTGGCATAAGTGGGGCATTTTCCACAGCTCTGTTGACGTCTTTAGGAAATTGTCACTATTCGTATAGGGGCCGATTCTCAAAGCTCCCGGCAAGGTGCAAGGGGCTTGCACCACAAAGAATGGTGCAAAGTGCCCCTTGTGCCAAAAAATGCACCAGGAGTGATTCTCAAGGCAGCCTGTGTCAACCACAGGCTGCCTGTCCCAATTGAGGAGTGTGCTACCCATTCTCCCAAAAATGGGCTGTCACATGGTGCTAGCTGACTTGTGGCAAACACAGGCTGCCAAAACCCCTAATGTGGGATTCTCAGAACTCTCCCAGAGGAAGCAATTCTAAGTAGGGCTGGTCTAAGAGTAGTTAGAAAATTCTCTTCTGGAAGTGTTGACTGGTTTCGGGTAATGTGACACGGTCACCCCTCCCTGATCCCTGATGTTTCCAAAATGATTGTAACAAATTCCCCTATGGTGGTATAGTGGCCCTCTCCCTGATCCCAGATGTCCCTGAAATTATTGTTATAAAATCCCCATGGTGGTATAGTGGCCCCAACCCCCGTTCCTCGATTTCCCCCAAAATATTGTAATAAACCCCCCATGGTGGTATAGTGGCCCCCATCCCTGATCCCCAACATCACCGACATTAATATATACAAAACAAACCTGGTGGTCTAGTGGACCCCCTACCCTGCAGTACCTTACCACCCCACTCCCCCATCCTCTAATGGAGTCAGGGACTGGCAAAGCCCATAGCTCACCACCACATCCAGCCACCAACTGAGCTCTGAATGAGTGCATACTGTATATAGTACATGCTCAGTGATTGACAGCTTAATCAGCACATACTATATACAGTAAGCTCAACCAGTGATCAGTCGGTGGCTAGCCATGGTGGTGAGTGGTGGGCTGTGCCAGTCACTGACTCCATTACAGGATGGGGGAATGGGATGGTAGGGCATTGCTGGGTGGGGAGTCCACTAGACAACCTTTTTTGTTGTATACATTAGTGTCAGGGACATCGGGGAATGGGGAAAGTGGCCACTATACCACCATGGGGTTTTTTAATACAATAATGTTGATAACATTGTGGACTGGGAAGGGGAGCCAGTATACCACCATGGGGAGATTTATTACAATAATGTTGGGGACACCGGGGATTGGGGAGGGGGGACAACTAGACCACCAGGCAATGATTTACATATACTTTTTAAATATATGGATATGTCTGGGGGACCATTAGACCACTCAAGAGTGGTGCACATCTGCCCTGCGGCTTGCAGAAAACCCTCCTGGTGTGCTGTCTATTTGGTGCTCAGCCAAGGTTGCCAAAAGCTGCTTGACTTTGCTGCAGGGACACTGCCAAATACAGAATCAGGTGCAGGGTCCCCAGTGCACTGGGCATTGATGCAAGCTGCCTTTTGCTGCAGCTTGCGTCAATCTAAGAGTTTTTTGAAAATCGAGAACATAATATTTTTCTCGGTGAGATGAGGTATTTGCCCCTTTCCTCCTCACTGTACAGATTCTGTGGTATCGAAGTGCTTGCCTATATGTTATAGACTTTTTGTGAGTCTTGGTTAATTACTGGTTTTGCAGAGGTATCGCTGCAGTCTGTTGGTTTCCTGTAGATACAGGTCTTTAAGATTCCATCTTTGATGGTAACTGTGGAAATTAATGCTGATATCGGAGTACTCCAAATAAAGTTTAATGTATGGGTGGAATTCCTATGATTTTGATGAAACTCTAAGTGTGTGAGTGCTTTCTGTTTAAATTCTAAATATAGCATCATGTTGTGAGAAATCTTTCTCTTTTTACTAGTGCTGGTCCTGACAACATGGATCACAAACTCAGCCACTTTGGTGCCCCTTTCCTTGCCTTGCCTTTCTCATCTTCCACATTTTAATGAATCCCTGCCCTTGACACTGTTCCTTATACATGGAAGATAGCCAGAATTGTCCCAGTCATTAAGAATGGTAATTTTGGAGGACATGTGATGGCCTCCTGAACAGTCATCTTTTCTTCTGCTCCCGCTCCACTCCTCAACAAACTGTTTTTTGGGACACTTTTGAATGCTATTAAATCAAAACTGGCATACCCTATCTTTAAAAACCCATGTATACCATCACAGAACCAAAAACATAATGGTATGGAGACAGAAATGCGAGATAGCTTACCTCGCCACACGCCGCCAACCACCCTGACTAGGGACAAGACAGTGAAGCGCTGAAAGGCATACACTGCTGGGGCATCTTCTGACACTAGCTCCCAGGCTGCAGTAACCAAAGAAAAATTCTGGGAAGGCATTTCCTGTCTAAAGGAAACTTTGGATGCTTTAGCCACCCCTGTTCAAACTATTACTGTTTTTACTGGCATTACTGACTCAGCGCACATCTAATAATGATTGCTGCATATCCTCCCTCGATAACTGGAGAGCAAGGACAGACCCCACACTAACTCAGCTCCGGCATCACATCAAGGCTATGGAAACAAAAAAATGGAAGACCTCAAAGGGAGGTCAAAAAGGACTAACTTACTGATTTTAGGACTTCCTGAAGGGGAAGAAGGTGTGTCGCCCATTCTGTTTATCCAAAAACTATGCAACAAACTAGTGGGTCCTTCCTCTAACAGTCCTGACTATATAATTGAATGGGCCCACAGATTTCTAAGACCTGCACCGTAGCCTGGAGCTCCTCCACGGCCTATCATTTTCCACCTCCTAAACTTCAGGGACAAGCAACATATCTTGAGCACAACCCGAGATATAAGTGAGTTGCTGTGGGAGGACTGGAGGATTCAAATAACCCAAGACTTGCCGAGGACTGTACGGCAGAGAAGGACCGAGTTTCACCTGATAGTCGCAAAGCTCATTGCAGCGGGGATCCACTTTAAAATGAAGTATCCTGCAATGCTCCTTGTCTCTCATTGGGACAAATGGCACAACTATGATTCTGCTGACAAAGCCGCTGTGAGCCTAAAAGATCTATACCCTGATCTGTTTAAGTGAATGTGTTGGAGGGAGACAAGTTGGACATTCCCCTTATATCTGCAAGTATTAAAATGGTGTAAACATGGCATGCAATGCACTGAACTAACTCTCTAATGCAAAATGCGGTGAGCAGCAGCACCTGTGCTCTGAATTCCCCTCAAAACAATTGCTACCTGGATACATATTCCTCAGCCACCTTGCATCTATCAAACATCAAGTTACTTGCCTAACTTAACTTGTTTATTGTCCCAGGCCATATGTGTACCACGGACTTACATTTGTATCTATCAGTGAATGCAAGGGGCCATTATACTCTGCGAGCATTCGTGCAGTGACTGGACATGCTAAACACAGCTCTCTAGCAGTCTCCGAGGGATCTATAAATACCAGCTTCCTAACTAAAAAATTTTGGAGGAATGCATAGCTTGGTATTTTGTTCTCTTGGCTGTGTTTATATTGCTCCAAGCTCCTGGAGATGACATTTAAAAACTGCTTGATTTAAACTCCCACGGGAGACTTATCTTATTTGGAAACACTCATTATTTGGTTTATCCCTCTTTGTTAACTATATTAATTACCCTATTGAGCATTTCAATAGAGCGCTATATTACTGGCAATATTTCTTTTCAGGAATTTCTTCTCCTGCCTAAAATATCTTGGCATGAACAAAATGCTTTGTATAACTATAATGTCCTGCACAGTTTTAAAGGTCTTTCACTTATTCTTTTGTCCTGAGAACCCCAGGAGTGGTTCCCTTATTTCTAACTGATTTACACTTACTGAGACATCACCCGTTCCTTTTGAAGTCTCCTAATAGTTACCTACTTAAGGTTGCCATTTAGTCTTTTTTTGGCTATTAGTATGAGGGTTAATTTTATGGGTGAGGGTGGGGACTGGGGGGGATGGTGGAAGGGGTAAGATACCATACCCAGAGATTATACGGGTTTATCTAAGTGCATGATACTTGAGGACTATTTATATAAAATGGACACAACAGGAAGTATGTATCATGGAATGTGAAAGGGGCACAGATTAGTAACAAGAGGCACCCGATACTGAGACACGTACAACTTTTACAATGTCAAATAGCATTTCTCCAAGAAACCCACCTATTCGCCTCAGAGAACCTTTTTCTCCGATGTCAATGGGTGGGAAAGAGCTACACAACTGGGAATTCTACTAATCAATTAGGAGTAGCTATTCTCCTCTCCAGAGAAATAAACTTCCAATCAAATACAGTTGTTGAAGACCCTGAAGTAAGGTATCTCTTCCTACATGGTACCCTGGATCACACTGAATTACTTATGGGATGTATCTACAGTCCAAATACCCCATCACCTGAATTTTTCTCGGGCTTAATAAATTTAATTTCCCCATTTATACACGTCCCCTTAATCATAGTCGGAGACTGGAATGTTACCATCACACTCAAACTGGACAGGTTGAATGGATGATTCACTAGGTTCTCCCCTACACAATGGGCCTTACAGGAGCTCCTAACTATGGGATGTCTTTGTGAATCCTGGAGAATTTTTCATCTGACTAGCCATAAATACACTTTTTATTCCCCAGTTCATAAATCCTTTTCCCAAATTGATTACTTCTTAGTTAGCATTGAAGCCCTACCAAACATCTCAGATACCGGGATATCCCCTAAAGTATTGTCAGATCACTCACCAGTATGGCTTATGTAATCCCCACCCAAATGTTAGACATGATAAAATCTGGAAGTTAAATACACAACTGCTTAAAGAACCCTGTGTTTTAGATAAACTGCAATCTCTCATTAAGAACTTTGTGCAGTCTAATTCAGGTTCTATCACTGAAGTAGATAAAATCTGGGGAGCTCTAAAATGTGTACTTCGGGGATTGCCTCTATATGGAAAAAGGAAAGAGAGGCCTCCCTTTGCACTCTCCTGACACAGATCGATGTGTTAGAGAACAGTCTAACTTTAGAAACCTCAGAGCCAAAACAGACAGAACTTACTAAATTAAGGCATCAATACTCAGAACTACTATGGGAAAAGGCCGAATATGCATTATTATTAAAAATACATTCTACCTATGTAGATCAGGGAGACAAAGCGAGGAAATTTGCTAGCTTTATGGCTCAGGGAACAGGAGGCCTCCCTTGTGGTGAAGGTCATCTCTTTCCAGTCAGATGGTACCCTCAAAACCTCCCCAGTAGAGATAGCCAAAAAGTTTGATAGTTTTTACTTACAATTGTATAGTCCTCCTTTAAGTATCATCTCAAAACCAGACATTCAAGACTACCTTAGGAACATTGTACTCCAACAACTATCCCATGAACAACAAAACCTCCTAACTCTCCCAATATCTCAGCTAGATATCTTAACTGCCATCCAATCCCTGGTTTCAGATAAATCCCCTGGACCAAATGGCTTTCCTGCCAATTTTTATAAATCCTTAGCTGAGGAATTGGTTCCCATCCTAGCCCAAGTTTTTTCCTACCTGTGTGAATCAGGCATATCTGACCCTTCCCTATTGATGGCTCTTATTATTGTTCTACCTAAGCCCAACAAACCCACTGACAATGTAGCCAACCATCACCCCATATCTCTTATTAACTGTGATATAAAAATCCTTGCCAAGATATTATCGAGTAGGATCATGCAAGTTTGGGAAGGGATTATAGGTAGGATTTATGAGAGGTAGATCCTCTGCAGACCATTTGCACAAGTTAGAACATGTCTTTTCTGTGTCCAGAGACTCCTCTGACCCTATGGATTTTGATGTCTCTGGAAGCGGAGAAGGCTTTTGACCAGGTGCATTGGGACTTCCTCTTCCTGGTACTGAAAAGATTTGGCTTCCCTGCAAGTTTCATTAAGTGGATACAAATCCCTTATACTAATCCAAATGCTAAAGTATATTGTAATGGAGTTCTTTCCATAGGCTTTTCCCTCCACTCGGGCACCAGACAGGGATGCCCTCTCTCCCCCCTCTTCTGTTCAATATTTATTTAGAACCTTTAATCAGACTCCTAAACTCCTCCCCTCACATTCAAGGTATTCCACTTGGCCCTCTTGAAGTCAAAATCTCAGCATATGCAGATGATATCCTGCTACATCTATCACACCCCATCACTTCATTAACAGCAGCCTTCCATATCATTACCCTTTTTGGTAAATACTCTAACTACAAACTAAACTTGGATAAGACCACCCTTATGCCTTTAAACCACCATGTACTTCCAACAAAGCATGTACCATTGGGTGTAGTATGGACATCTAAACTCACCTATGTAAGAGTTACTCTTACACAAAGTCAGTCCTTGAGAAGGAAACTCAATTTGGATAGCATAATAGCAACTATCTCATGAGACTTGGACAGAAGGGCTATACTCCCTTTGTCTTTACAAGCCCAAATGAGTGTTATCAAAATGAATGTCCTTCCCCACATCTTTCATCCCCTGCATATGCTTAATCTATATATCCCATCCACATGGTTTAAAAACCTCCATGCTCTTATATCTCACTTTCAGTAGAAAAATAAATGTCCACACAGATCGTATGTTAAATTAGGAGCCCCAAAACAGTTGGGAGGACTCAAGTTACCCAATCTTTATTTATATTACCTAGCCAGTCACATTTCAAAATATGCCCAATGGCCCTCAGCCCAGGTGTCTTAGAATCTTTTGACATATGTGCCTATATGGTTGCAGATCGAAAGGACCTTGATTGCATCATCAGGAATTTCTCTAGAATCCACTTTTTTTATTTCTTCCCATAGACTACCCCTCCAATTGAAAAACACAGTTATTAGTATAGCTGTTAAGGTGCATTCCCAGCTCTGTAGATCAATGAAACACAGTTATTAGTATAGCTGTTAAGGTGCATTCCCAGCTCTGTAGATAAATGCATTATAGAAATACACAAGATATATCTCAACCAATATATGGAAACCTTAACTATAAAATTCAGGGTGTCACTATTTGGCTACCAGAGATAATGGGGAAACACATTTCTGACTTTCTAGTGGAGGGAAGGTTACCTGAAAGCCATACTTTACTACGATATTTCGGGCTCCCACAATCACACATCTTTAAGGTATACCAGAGCCACCACATGTTAATAAAGTGGTTTGGAACAACAGATTGGGGCATTAATCAAGGATATTTTCTATCCTCTATTTAATCCCTTGTATGGACTCCCCATTCAGTTTCACAATTAGTGGCTTTTCTCTTCCCCTATATCTATCCTAACGTAACTGGAGAATCCCATTATTGGGACAGAGCACTGCCTGCTTTGCCCCAAGAATGGGATCGTACCTGGCCTGACCTTCACCAATACCTTACTAATGATAGGTTACACATTACCCAATTCTATGTGCTTCACAATATCTATTTCACCCCAGCACACCTACATAAGGTAGAGAGACTCTCCACAGCAACATGTACAAGATGTGCATCAGCTGAAGGTTTGTTGCTTCATGTCTTGTGGGAATCTAGCAAGGTAGCCCGGCTATGGGAAAAAATAAAGAATGCAATCGACCCCTTACTGGGGCTGGCGGAATACTTTTCTTCTGAAATTTGTATTGTAGGATCCCTTTCACTAATCCCTATCAAAGAAAGAAGGTTTCATATTTCTCTCATTTCTTCAGCGGTTAAACAAATGGTTTTGTGCCACTGGCTTGACCAAGGAGAAATCTCATACTCAGAATGGTTAAATGAAATAATACACAGTCTGAGAATTGAGAAATCGATTGCTAGCCTCAGAAATTGCCCTCAAACATACAACAAGAAATGGAATAAACTAGAGACTCTGTTACTGCTGTAATAACCCTTTAATGGTGGATGAATGACAGGTTTCACCCACACTGTACAGACTTTTTAACCAGTGTGGATTAAGTCCTCTCCATGTTTATCATGAATATTGTAAACCCATGATAAATACTTTCCTTACTCTTGGTATCTGAAGAGGGAGGGGGAAGAGG
This sequence comes from Neoceratodus forsteri, assembly GCA_016271365.2. Taxonomy (NCBI): domain Eukaryota; kingdom Metazoa; phylum Chordata; order Ceratodontiformes; family Ceratodontidae; genus Neoceratodus; species Neoceratodus forsteri. The sequence continues at coordinate 1,357,773,693 of CM057452.1, forward strand.
GTTAAGGCAGGAGGGAGGACTTGGGGGGGGACAGTAGTGCTTACCTGTTTACCTGTATCATGTGTATGGCCATTCATGGAATATGTTTTGTGCTATCTTGCCTTGCATTATCTGCTTTGATTGTACAAGTCAAAACTAATAAAGAAAATTAAATAAAAAAAGAATAGTAATCTTAAATGTATTAATAATTATTATATGTCTGTGAACCTTTCAGCCCTTAATAAAATTGTTAGAGAAAGTTATAGCATCCCCACTGACTAATCACCTCTGTTCTAATAATCTACTTACCCATGTGCAGTATGACTTCCTGAAGGGGGTTCAGTATGAACACAGCCTTTACTGAAACTACCTCTAAAGTGAGAAGTGACATTGACTTTCGAAATCTAACTGAGAATGAATTTGTAGCTCTCTCAAAAAGCATTGATCTGTTTGACAACAAACCTTCTGTTCTAAGCTCTATTCTTAGGATTGTTCATCCAATGCCATGGCATGATTTTTCCATTACCTCTAGGATAAACAACAAGTTGTCAAACTCGACAGGGCCCCTTCAGATAAAACCTGATGTTCCCCCAGGGTCTATCCTTGACCCCATTATATGCTCACTCTTTATTAACAATCTCCCTCCTTTCCCAGTCAACAAAATCTAAATAAATAAATAAAATACTACATGACAATGGGGCTTAATTGCAATTGAAGTGCACTGCTCTTTGCAGCATACTGCAGCACTTTGCAGTAATACTGAAAGTTATTGTGTTGCAACTTGGCTAGTGCCACTGTTCTGTAAGATCAGCATGACTGGTTTTCCCCTGCAAATAGTTGTCTGTTCACCCTGGGCTGCTTTATGCACAACGTCATCAAATTGACCACCCCTGCTGTTCTGATAGAGTTGTAAAGTTTTCTTATGTCTAACAAAAAATAACTGCTTATTGTCCCTAAAACCCATACAGCTATGGACGACTAAGCCTTTGCCATCTTTACACCTAGGGAAAGGAATTCTCTCCTTATGTGGGTTTGGTGCTCCTCTTCACATTCTTTGTTTATAAGATCCCTCTAGGAGGACTTCTGGTGATATCACAGATGTGGAAGGCCATGTGAGTGAGTAGCTCTAGCTCCCTGATTGGATAAAAAACACAATAAACCTCGCCAGTTTACAAAATGGAATTCAAAAAAATCAATTATGTCATGTCGGCAACCATGGATGACTCAAAAAAGCTAAAGCAGCCATGCCTCAGCAGCTAGACTCACCAGTGGGCAGTCAGTCTTCTCCCTCACTTTGATCCAATAGTGCAGTCTCCTCTCCTTGGGCGACTGTGAGCAGCTTCCTTATGGAAGTTACAAATGGTGAAATCCTGCACAAACTACCGGCATTCTGCACCAAAGTTCATGACTGTCTCACTGCTATGCAGCAGGATATTAAGGCAGTTAAAACTGAAAATAGAGATCTTAAACTGCCAGAACAAAACTTACTGAGAAAACAAACCACATGGCAGACATCCTATTGCATCAACATCACAGGCAAGTTCAGTTAGAACTACAGCAAAAGGATATGGAAGGCTATCTTGTTAGCAAGAATCTCAGGATCTGTGGGTCCCCAAATATGAAGAAGGGACTCAAATTATGGAACTCACCACCAGTTTAATTAAATAATCACTTCACCCCCTCAAGGACATAGATCTTGAGGAGGTTCCCTGAGCCCTAGGCTTAAAATCAGGGATGGGGCAGCAACTCCTATTACTCATAATTATGTTCCTGCATATTCAGGTTAGAGTGGGTGCATTTGACTGCTTGGTGATACAAAGTGGTAAAGTATAAGGAGACACATGTATGCTTTGACCACGATCATGCACAAATAATTTAACAAAAATGAAGGGCTTGTGCCCCCTACATGCAAGCCTTGAAAAATGCTGGAATCAAATTTCAAATGACATACCCTGCTAAACTTAAGGTCCTATATCCTGAGGGGGACACAGCATATCATGCTCTGAGGAGGCAGGACAAAATTTGACAATGAGAGGCCTTCCCATCTCCCAGACTCCTTGTTGGCCACGTTTCAGGATAGCTTGGAGGAATCACAGCCATGTGAAGTTTCCTGCTCTAATGGCAGGCTCCTATCCTCCAAGACAGAAGACCCAGGACTCCAGGGTACAGCACTCAGAAGAAGCACTCTATTCCATCAAAGATCTGTGGAAATTTGCATGCTGAGTCAACTAGAGCAGGTGCCATGCATTGATCCTAACTACTAGTTTTTACTGCCACGATATTTGAACCTTATTCTTATGACTTCATGCCAGCCCTTTTTCACTCTGGATTTTCTTCAAGATCTGCTGCAGGTGGAGGGGGTTGATACAATATACTTTCCACTTTTCAGATCTCTAGCTTCAACACAGATAGAGTTATAGCCAACTATACAATTTCAGAAAATTCCCAAAACTTTCACGAAATGTCATGGAAGTTAGCAACAATTCTGTGAATTCAGAATTTGCCAATTTCATTCAGCTCTGATCCTTTCCCCCCAGACTGCTACAACACTTTCTTTGGCCTCCTAAAGGGAGAAACATGACAACACTCAATAGGTCATATTTAAAGGGGTTTGCAATCTCCTCAGCTGCATACTGCCAAATATGTCTTAATACCACCCTGTCTGTATATTTGCTATTTGTATATAAGGATTTTGACTACTCTATTATGATTGTATTGAACATGTACATGTGTAACTTCTACTATTACTGTATCCTGCCTATTCCTTATTCCCCCAGGGTGCATCTGGAATCGAGTGGTACACTGCTCAGTATGCCTTCCTGGTAAAACTCTTAAATAAATAAATAAATACGGTAAAGCCAGGAGCTAGCCATGACTTATAATTATACTACCTGTGCACAATTTTCTCTACCTGTCTTAAAAATAACAACATCTGGCACTTGGTCAGAATTCACATGGAAATGTCATATCCAGTTTACTGGACTCCTAGAATACAGGTCACATTTATGAGTCCTACTTTTGGCTTTTGCTGGCAAAAACATGGTCAAGATGCTGTAGATCAAGCCCACATCTTTCAGCACTGCCCAGGTCTCTCTGATATCAGGCAAGACTTAGACAAACACTTTGAAATCATCTCTATAGATCTAGAATTGTTGTTCCCATCCATGGTTTAGATGACTATACCAACACAGGGGGTTTGACTGAGTTTCTGCATCCTGGGCCAAGTTCTGATCTTGACAGCAAAGAAGGCTATAACTCACCTATGGTAGAGGTGCTGCCCCCCCACCAACACACACACACACACACACACACACACACACACACTCACACATACACTCACACAGTAAAACAATGGCAATCCATGCTATTCACTACTGATAACTTTGAAAAACTCATACATACTCTACTGGGTCAATCTACTTAATTTCAAGAATGATGGCAATAATGGGAAATGTATATTATGCCTTTTGATATAGATGTTATCATTCCTCAACATGGTAATGAGTTATGTTTTTAACCTGCAGTGTGCAAACCTGTTTTCTACTACACATTATTTTAAGTGCATTCTAGGTTCTGTTTGGGGGCACTGCAAGACTTTATGGATTCATTTATCATGTAGAGACCCAGACTGATAGATTTTGTGAGTGAATGACCTGCCAAGGTGGCTGATCCCAGTATAAATCTTTCTACTGTATATTCTAGAACACTAGGGTTACATCTTTTACATAAGGGGAAGGGTACTGATGTCAGAAAAGGTACTGATCAAGCTCAACTGTAGTAAAATGATTGTTAAATGTCTCAGTCTTTATAATAATTACTCAGCACAATGTATGACACCTAAGAACTTTATTGTAAAAACATTAATAAACATTTAATTAAAAAGAAATGACCCCTCTGGGTCTAATTGAAGATTGCCTCAGTCTGTAACTGCACCTAACCTCGTTACTGTTTATATACTTTGGGATTGTTGTTATCTTCTTGGTCCTGATCATTTGACACAGTTAACATTGTATAGCTTGAATGCCATGTAATTCTATCTGTTGAATTCTTAAATCATTATTTTGTTAACCATATTTTACATGGTGTCAGTGTTTGTTTGATCTGATGTTACACTCCAGTACCTAATATTCACCTGACTTCTGTTTATTTCTACGGTTCCTCTGTAATTCTGCTTCTCACTGTACAGCATATTGTATGTAGACTTTGAGTCATGCCCCTCCCACCCACCCACTGTATAACCCCTCAGGTCATACCTGAAAATAAGCATGTATTTGTTTAGTGTGCTAACTTAGTAAAAACTAAATAAATAAATATCTGAAGTTGCAAGCAGGTTGATTTTGAATTGCTTACAGAAACCCTCTTCCAAATTGGCAAATACAAAGTTTGACATACGAAAGAGCCATGCTGGAACTGACTTGTTGTCCCTATATATGGAACACAATATTTTGTATGTTGAAACTGAAACTGATGTGGATAAGGGTGAATCTGATAAACCTGACAAGTAACTGTGAGCAGATACTGTATCTTAGTGCTGTATTTTCACTTTAGTATTTTATAGACTGAAATTCCTTCAGTATGTGGAATATTAGCAGAGCTGGAGTTTACATTCATTGTGGCTAGAATAGCATTTGGAGGTAACTCTCTAAAGCATGTAGGTTCTGCAAAACAAGTATGCAATTTTCCAAATACAGTGGTCTCTTTCTATGAGCAATGTTAAGAGGTTTCTCTAAATCCAGATAATCCTTCTGCCAAGCTACCATTACCAGATATTAACAGTTACCCTAGATTCCTAGGTTAATGGATCTTGGACAGCATGCAGAAAGTACCTCACTTAATGGTTACCAGGGACAATATTATATATATATATATATATATATATATATATATATATATATATACTGTATATATATATATATATATATATATATATAGGCCCAGATATTCAAACTGCACCAGTCTGAGGCGCAAGCCCCTCGCTGCTCAAAATAGTTGCGCGGGGGTGTGGCGGGGTGATATTCAAAGGAGTTGCGCTGTTGAGCAACTCCTTTGATCTCGCCCAAGCTCACAACACTTGCGCGTAGCGCGATGGAACTTGCGCTACCGCAGGTTGCCAGGTTGAGCATTCAACTTGCGGTGGCGCAGTACCAGTGCGCCATCGCGCAACTTTCCGATATTCAAAGGTGACATGCAAATGAGGCCATAAGTTATGCAAGGCGCAGGGGTGCCATTTGCATCTCTTTATGGCCCCATTTGCATGCCATTATGTAGGTGCGCGATCCGAGGACTTGCTCTGGCCACCCTGCCAGGCAGCAGCCGTCGAGGACCGGCGCCTACACTGCACCCGATTGCGGGCATCACAGTTACATGCCCCCACACCTCCCACAGCCCGATCGTGGGCAGAACACATACATATCGCCCCCCAACATCACACCCACAGCCCGGTCGCGGGCAGAGACCTATATAAACCCCCAGTGCCCGATCGCGGGCAGATATAACCCCTCCCCAACCCGAATAACTCCTGGTGGTCCAGTGGACCGTAAAGTCGATCGCGGGCAGAATGTCACAGCAGAACCCCCAAACATCTCCCTGGTGTCTAGTGTCCCCCCACCCACCCACGAAGCCCCTCCACCCGCTCCCCCGCGGCGGCGGGACGACAGCATCCACCGCCTGCCGCGACTACTGTACGCGATCGGGCTGTGGAATAATGCGTATGTACTGCCGCGATCGGGAACATGAAGGCAATGAGGGGACATGCCTGTACTGCCCGCGATCGGGCTGGTGGGGGGGCACAGGGAGCGAGTTGGGGGCCAGCCAGGGGTGGCAGCTGCTGTGTTGCGCCCTGCAATGCAGCAGCTCACCTGTGGGTGGCCCTCGACTTAAGCCTTTTTTTTTTGGCTCAAGCTTGTGCGGGCACAGGTTGGGGGTTGCGCATGCACAACTCTGCGCAACCCGACTGAATATCGGGTTGCGCAGGTTATGCATGGATCCTCCCCCTCCTGTTGAGCATGCATTCATTTGCATTGCTCTCTTGCGCAACCTGGTGCCAGTGGCGTAACTGCCTCCTGCTGAATATCGCAGAATGGTGCATTTTGGACTTGCGCATGGCGCAACCCTGTCGCGCATGGCGCAACCCTTTTGAATATCTGGGCCATATTGTCTTGGACATGCTTTTGGAAACATTTAATATTGTGTGATTGTTCTTTGGCGCATTGTGCAGTTGGATAACTAGTCAGTTCACTGTTGCAGATATCTAATTGCCTGTTTGCTTCATTAACATAATCTAAATGGCTTATGATGGCAACTGCAGAGCCTTTGTAAACTTTTCTTAATAGAAAATTTTTGGTTGAATATCAGAGATCACATTGCTCTCCTTTCAAATGAGGCTAGATTTCAGCAGAGTTTTTCTTTTGATTGTTCAAGATCTGGCTGTTTAATCTTTCATGAAAACTTTGAATGTAAGTGTCCAGTTGGGCACTGCATCCACCCAAGGAAGGGAAATGAGATAATTTACTTTTGTTGCCTGATGGAGTTCTGCTATCTGGGGTTTCTTCTTTGTTGTGAACAGATAGCTTCACTGTCTGGCAAACAATGAAAAAATATTTATTTAATTGAAGACAGATCTGTATTTTATAACGTTCCTTTTTTGGGAAGAAAGAATATCCCTTAGTAAGCACAGATAATTCAGCAGTGTTTAGTGTCTTGGTACTGGTCCTTTTTAACATCTTCATTTGTGATGTTATGGTAGAGAAACAGGACAATATATGCTTCTAAGCAAAGAATACCAGGATCTGTTGTTGGGCGGTAGTAAAGAAGGGAATCAATCAGATGATCTGGGAAGATCAATGAGGAATGGGTAAAATAATGCACATTGGTGAGGAATCTGTGGTTAACAAGTTCTGATAATCTAAAGACAACAGTGCAATGCAGTAGAGCAGTGAGAAAGGCAAATATGATATTGGTGTACATAGGGTGTGGTATCAGCAACAGGAAAAGAGAAGTGCTTATACCACTGTATTGGTTATTAGTTTGTCTTCACTCAGAATACTATGTGCAATTTGGAGACCACATTTGAGAAAAGACAGGGACAGACTAGAGGGGGTGCAGAGGAGGATAACTGAGAAGATTCTGGAGTAGAAGGGAAGAACTTAGGAAAAGAGATTGAAAGAATTAAGCATGTATATACTAGAGATGAGAAGGAAGAGAGCTGGAAGGGAGAGAGGGGTCATGAGTGGGTCATATAATACCTCTACAATGTGAACATGGAGGATAGAGGGAACTGTTAAAAAGTGAAAGAGGATAAGGGGAGAAGGCACTCAAGGTCTGCAAGCAACAAGAAAAAATAAGGAGAATGAGAAGGAATGCAGTACTAGAATCATAAAACACCAAAATGGGACCTAAAGCTAGTTGGAAGGAGGTCTGCATTAATGCCAGGAGTCTGTTTAATAAAAACAGTGAACTCCTGGTATTGGTGGCAGGCACTGAGGTAGACCTTGAAGCCATCACAGAAACTTGGATCACATAGAATAAATGTGTAGGACTTGTCAGTCCCAGGTTACCAAGTTTTAGACAGGATAGGGAAAAGGCAAGGGGGGCCCTATTTATCAGGGAAGACATAAAGGCTGTGGAGGATGTTTACATCACAGGAAGCAAAAGGGAAACTGAATAACTGTTGGTTCACCTCACTGTGACCTCAGGCACAACAGTATGGGTGCGGGTGATCTATAGACCAACAAGATGAGAGGAAGAGAGAAATTGGGAGCTCAGAGAAAAACTGGCAAGGGGAGTCAAGAAGGGGGAATGGTGCTGGTGGTGGCTGATCTAAACTTGCCAGCTACTGACTAAGGTATTCCAGTGGCCAGGTGTACCAGATATCAAGCACTGTTGGATACATTGCAGTACTGTCTGGTGATAAAGCTGGTTAAGGAACCCATTAGACAGGCAACCATTTTTGATTTGGTGATCACCAACTTGGAGATGGTGGCTGGATTGAGAGTAAAGGAGATTCTAGAGTCCATCACACAAAACATCATTTGGTTCAGGCTGGCCCTAGAGACCAGAATACCCCTATCAAAATCTGAAGCCCTAGATTTCAGAAGAGCAGACTTCAACTGGATGAGGGAGCTGGCCCAAGACAAGTTGACCTGAGTGGACAGAAAAAGAAGTGTAGAGGAAAGATGGGGGGGAAGGGGTGTCAGCAAAGGGAAAATTTTCAAGGCAAAAATGTCATGCACAACATTTGTTACAAATCAAAACAGATACAAGAGACCAATATGTTTCTCTGAAAGAGCCAGGGAAGCATTGAAGGCCAATAAAAATGCTCTCACCAAATACAAGGAAAAGTAGGTGGAATATGAATGAGGAGAGTACCAAATGAGAACTTGGTATGCTAACGGGATGGTCAGGGAGGCAAAGGCAGACAGAGAGCTGCATATTATGCAGGGGTCAAGGGTGGGGAGAAACAATTATTCTGATATATTAAGGAAAAAAGGAAGCAGGGAAGGATTTATATTAGGCAACATGAAGAGGGAGGGTTGTGGCCCCAGGTCATTATGTCATAGAGGAAGCCACATGGCAAATAATTCTGCAGACAAAACCATACAAGCCAAAATAATGTCAGTAAAAACACCAACAATACAAGGACTATGCACAGTCTATTGATTACAATGGGATGCCCCCACACCCTCCGAAAATTAAAATAACTAACTCTGAGGGGTTGTGGACTTCAGGGATGGGGCAAAACACTGCAGGCAGAAAAATTCCTTTAAACAAAAAGAAACTGCAATACTATGGGATCTGGGGGAATCAAACCACAGATTCATATCACCTACCCTGCCAGGTAATGGTGCTCTAGTCATTCCACTACATCAGCATCTCAACCAGACACTGCACCAGCAGCCTCCTTGACACTTCCCCGTTTGACCGTACAGCGACAGAGTTAGCCGTTATTCCCGATTGCTGTAAAACCCCTGTCACTGAACTACCTTTAGCGCTTTCTGCAATGTGGTAATTCATGCACTGTTTTGGCAGCAGTTTATTCACTCATTACCGAGGGTTACAGAAGAGGTGTGAAAAATGCAGTCATTCTAAATGGTTACTTCTGCTTTGTCTTCACAAGGGAAACAGTAGGTCCCTGCCTGAAAGTGGCATCAAGACAGCTGTCTGGGCCACTCCTGAAATGAGGCAGCCAGTCTTTACCAGAGAAATGGTCCAGAATGAGCTTGAAGCTGTAAAGATAGATAAGGCCCCAGGACCAGATGGGATGCACCCAAGGGAGCTAAAGGATTTGGCAACTGAACTGGTGGAAACCCTAGTAGGACTATTCAATAGTTCAGTTCAGACAGGATTAGTTCCACAAGACTAAATGATAACACACATAGTCTCCCTAAACAAGCTGGGAGCCCCCCCCAGGGGTGACAGGGGAATTTCAGACCTGTCACCCTTACCTCTGTAGTATGTGAACTGATGAAGTCATTATTTAAAGAGGATGTTGTGGACTACCTAGAAATCAATGATTTACAGGCTTGTAAATGGCATGGGTTTGTGGCAAGGAGATCTTGTCAGACCAGTCTGATAGTTTTCTTCGACTGGATAACAAACATAGTAGACAAAAGCCAGGCTGTGGATTTACTCTACTTGGATTTTAGAAAGGCTTTTGGCTCTGTGACACACAGAGTATTGCTGAGGAAGCTGGAGGACATGCACACTGCTGGAGACGCAGTTAGATGGGTGGAAAACTGATTGAAGGAGAGACAGCAGAGAGTGATAATAAATGGGGTGAAATTAGAAGAGAAGCAGGTCTTTAGTGGGCTACCACCGGAACCCTGGATTGGGCTCTCTCTCTTCTCACCTTCACCATATTGTAGAGAAAAGAATGTTAGATGCTTTCAGTGACCACTTCATGACATCCTACATCAGGAAGATCCATTGTGTACACCCTCCTCCTCTAAATACATCAGGAACAGGAGCCTCTGCTCACTCAACATCACCGCTCTCATGACCTGGTTGCTGTAGATTACACAACTATACTCTTCACCACAGATATGGACATTGTGCTGTCCCTGTTTCATTCCAAATTTTCCTCTGTATGGGACAAGCATCACCACTCAGAAAATCCAAGGTCAGAAATCACCATCATCCCTGGATTACCCCTGAAATCATAGCTCAGTGCATGCCCTATGATCTCACTGAGGTACGTTTCAAACTATCTTACTCCTTTGCTGTCCTCTATTATAGAACTATCTGGAACTCCTGTAATAAGGCTGTCAGGGCTGTGAAAGCATGGTATTTCAAGGAGCACCTCTAGAACAATCTTAACAACCCCTCATAGTTCTGGAAGGTAATTCACATTACATTTGCACTTCCACCCAATCTGCCCCTCCAGTACTTCTAGTAAATGTCCAACCCCTCCTCTGTTGCTGTTTATTTCAGTGAGTTCTTTATCATTTGTGCTCTCCCCTAAACTCACCCTCCAGTCTCCTCTGCTCCTCCTTGCATTCCTTCTTGTCTCCCTTCCACTGGTTTTCTCTTTCCCCCGCTGTTACCCAGTAAACCCTTACTGTCCTTTACTCCCTCAACTTGTGCAAATCCAGTCCTGATGGACTGGATCCTAAATTACTCAAAATCTCCACACCTATCATAGCACATCCACTGACTTGGGTCAACCTCTCCTTCTCCCTCAGTGCATTCTCTCAGACCTGGAATTTAGCCAGAGTTATTCCACTCCACAAAAGGGGAACCCTTCCTCTCCAGGTAACTTCTGACCAATCTTCTTCCTCACTTCCCTTGCTAAGCTACAGAGAAACTTGTCTACACTAGACTCTATGATTTTATACCCCCCACTGATTTCCTGTTGCAGTTCCATTCTGGCTTCTGGAATCATCACTCCACTGCTCCCTGCTGCATTTAACTGATTCTGTCTTCTCAGGGATGGATCAGGGGCACATCACAGCTATAATTTGCATTGATCTGACCATGGCTTTTGACTAGGTGTCCCATATTTACCTCCTGGTTGAGTTGAATTCTGCTGGTCTCTGTGCTCCTGCTCTAGGATGGTTCCATTTTTATCTCTCTGGCTATCTGCAGTCAGTACAGACTAGTACTGCCCTGTCATATTCACTTCCCAACTAGGCTGTGGTTCCACAGTGCTCCATTCTGTGGCCCATCCTGTTATCTTTCTTTCTTAATGACCTCCCCACAGCTTGTGTCAACTCACATATCCACATGTCTGCAGATGACATAGTCATTTATACTTCTGGCCACTCCACTACAGCTGTGGAAAGTCTGATCCAGCAAGTCTTCCACAATGTCCTGCACTAGTTTCAGTCTAACCAACTAGGGCAACACAAACAAATTAGTCCATCGCCTTTGGCACCAGCAACAAATTGGCCAAACTCCCAGCTCTGCCTATCTTCTCCACCTTGAATGGCTCCCCTGTAAAAGTGGTTCATTCATTCAAATACCTTCTGTGTGGCTAGTTAGCAAACTTGACTTCACTGCCCACATTGACACCATCCACACCAGGTTCCTCACTAAATTTGGTATCTTACTGCAATAGAGACTGTCTGTATCCACAGGTATGATGTGAGCTTGTCACCTAAATTGTGCTCCTGGTCTTTGACTATATGGATGTGGCCTATGTCACCAGTCCCTTCACTTCCCTGGCCATATAGAACACCTTCTTAAATGCCTTCTCTAGCTTTTCTATGATTCCTTCTCCCATACCCTCCATTGCTCACTCTACTGCCTCATGGATAAATTAACTTCTGTTTCATCCATTGTCTCCTTCTCTGAAATTCTGCCTGTCTCTGGGACAGGAGGCAACAGGCAGAACATCAGAGAAAAGGAGATCACTGACTTGAACTCATGGCTTAGGGACTGTTGCAAGGAAAAGGGCCATCATTTGTGGGAAATTTGAAGAATTTCTGGGAGCAGAACTTTTTCAGGTTTGATGGCCTACACCTCACAGAGGAGTGGAGCCCTGCACTCAGCCAGAAGTTTGAAGTATTTCTTGACCATTTATACTAGTAGAAGGGGAGAGGGCAACAGCATCCACTGTGACACCCGAGATGGCATTTGCCCCTCCATCATCACCTACTGGTTTTACAGCAAGCATCAACCAGGTCAAAATGAATGCTGCCAAAACCAAGACAATCAAATGGTGTAATGGAAAAAAATTACGACACAGGTGGGCCGAGCCAAAGCTGGTGGGCACTCTTTCTCTCTCTCTACACCAGAGGAGGCAGTTGCCCTTCCCCGTCACCTACTGGTTTGCAGCAGCCATCAACCAAGCCAAAATGAATGCAGCACATGCCAAGATAATCAAATGGCATAATGGAAAAAATGACACCACAGGTGGGCAGAGCCAAAGCTGGCGGGCACTCTTTCTCAATGCCCAGAGCCTGGTAAATAAGATACCAGACCTCACTGCCTTAATGACAGAGGCTAACCTTGACTGGGTAGTTATAATGGAGATCTAGTTTAATGAGAACCATTCCTGGGATGTTGCTATCCCAGGGTACACCCTGATCAGGAGAGAGTGACAATGGAAGAAAGGAGGGAGCGTGTCCATCTATGTGAGGGAAGGAATCAAGGCCACAGAAATATAGATGGTGCACACTGAGACTGAAGCCTTATGGACCACTCTTGGACCTGGAGAAAAGTCCCCAGTCTGTCTGGGGTAATCTACAGACCTACGTCTCAGCAGGTAGATAGACAAAAAGAGTTGCTGGAAACCATCCTGATGATGACTGATAAAGGTGATCTGTTGCTCATCAGGGATTTCAATCTACCTGATATAGATTGGTCCTCTTCCACGGCTACATTGGACAGGAGCCGGGAATTCCTCAGTTCTCTCCAAGAAGCAGAGCTAAAGCAGATGGTACAGGTACACACTGGAGAATATGCAATCCTGGACCTTGTACTTTCAAACAATACCAGGATCACAGACATCAATGTGGGAGTAAACCTGGGGTCAAGTAACCACAGGTCAGTCTGGCTCACAGTCAAAAGATCAGAAGAAACGAGTCACATAAAACCAAAGATCCTGGACTTCAGAAAGGCTGACTTCAGCAAAATGAAAACATGCATCAACAACAATCTCACAATTGCAGCAAGGGGAGGTGTAGAGGACAGCTGGAATGTCATAAAGGGTGCAATCAATCTGACCACAGCAGAATACACCAAGCAAGTAAGTAAAACTAAAAGGAGGAGAAAACCCTTTTGGTTTTCTAAACAAGTTGCTTCCAGTATAAATGAAAAAAAAAAAAAGCTTTCAAGAGGTACAAAGAGTCAAAGAAGGACGGACAGTGACATGGAGGAATACAGGGCAAGGCTAAAAGAAGCAAGGAAAGTTATTAGGATCGCCAAAGCTCAAACAGAAAAAAATAGCAAAGGGGGTGAAAAAGGGGGAAAATACCCTTTTCATATATATAAAGTAGAAAATAAAAAGTAAGGGAGGTATTGTTAGTTTGAATACTAAAGAGGGGCAGAACGTTGAATCTGACAGACAGAAGGCAGAGGTTCTAAATGAATACTTCTGTTCAGTCTTTACAAAAGAGGGAACAGAGAAAATACCCAGTTCCAGGGTTTTATTTAACTCTAAAAATTGATTAGCGTTTTGCTCATAAAAGTGCTAAAACTTTGTGAAAATTAATAGCTCTTGCCTCACTGTGTTTAACAAACATAGCACTTCTAGAAAATCTATACAAATACTTTCTGTACAGGTAGTGTCATCCCAAGAAAAAAACTGCTAATCAATTATTTAAAACCCTGCAGTTCTAAGAAATGAATGTCACCACCCAAGTGAAGCAGACACAAATCCCTTCACAGCAGAAAGGGTCCTTAAAGAGCTAAAGAAAATAAAAACAGACAAAACAATGGGACCCAATGATATACACCCGAGAATACTAAAGGAACTCAGTAAGGAAGTGACATCCCATTAGTGGACCTCTTACTTATTTTATTTATTTATTTATTTAAGAGTTTTACCAGGAATGGCATACTGAGTGGGTTACCACTCGATTCCAGATGCGTCCTGAGGGAAAGGGACAAGTGGAGCATGCAAACATAAACACAAGAAGAGTGTACATGAATGCAATTAACATGCAATACAGTAGAGGAAGATTGCACATGTTACAGTTACACTATACACAGTGTTTGAGACCACAAGGGGAGAAACTGGAGCATGCAAGTATTTAACATAAAGTAGAATCACAAGTCCCTGGATAGTGGTATAGTACCTGATGACTGGGAAAAAGCTACGGTGGTACCATGCTGCACAAAAGTGGGAGCAACGAAGATGCTGGTAACTACTATCCGGTTAGCCTCATCTCAGTGGTGGAGAATATTATGGAAACATTACTAAAGAAAGAATAGTGCAGCACCTAGAAGCAAATGGCCAGCTAGACCCAAGGCAACATGGCTTCACAGCAGGGAGGTCATGTCAGACAAACATGATTGGTTTCTTTGAGTTGTTGACCAGAACAGTGGACCTGGAGGGAGCAGTAGACATAGTGTACATGGACTGTAGTAAGGTGTTCAACTTCATTCCACATAGGAGGCTAATATGCAAGGTGGAATACATGGGACTGGGGCATAAAACAGTCAACTGGATTATAAACTGGATCCAAGGGAGAACCGAGCAGAAGTTGGTAAACAGCACTCTGTCATGGAAAGGTGAAGTAATTAGCAGTGCCACTCAGGGATCAGTGCTGGCACCAATCCTATTTAACATATATATCAGTGACATCACAGATGGATTGCATGGCAAAGTATGCCTGTTCACAGATGACATCAAGCTCTGCAACAGAAGTAGACACACAAGAGAGGTCACGGGAATGGTCTCCGATCTAAAAAAGCTGGAAGAATGGTCAAAACAGTGGCAGTTCAAATTCAATGCTAAGAAATGTAAAGTTATTCACCTGGATAGAAAGAACCCAGGCAGAAAATATACCCTAGGGGGAGCAGCTGACAGAAGCTAAGGTTGAGAGGGATCTAGGAGTACTCATATCTGATGATTTAAAAACAACCAGACAATTTGAAAGGCAGCACAAGAGACTAGCAGCATTCTCGGATGCATAGGTATAGGTAAAACTAGTAGGAAAAGGGAAGTAATGATACCACAATTAAGCTCCTTGGTGAGACCTCATCAGCAGTATTGTGTCTAGTTCTGGAGACTGCACCACAAAGAGACAGGAACTGCCTGGAAACAGTACAGAAGAGAGCTACAAAAATGATACCTGAACTGTACACAAAACCTTATGAATCAAGATTAAATCTCAATATGTATTCACTGGAAAGGAGGTGATATGATGGAGACATTTAAATACCTCAGAGGAAAAAACTCAGTACAAACACATGAAAAAGGGGGCACAGCATGTGTCTGAAGGGGTAGATTCAAAACATACTTCAGGAAGTTCTTCTTCACTGAAAGGGTGGTAGAGCCTGGAACAGTCTGCACCCAGAGGCTGTGGCATCAAAAACAGTGAGGGAGTTCAAGCTAGCATGGGATATGCACTGCAGAAACCTAGGCAAGTTATGAGACTAGGAGGGAGGGTAGCCTACCAAAGCAACCTAGATGGATAGCATGGTCCCCTTCTGCCAACACTTTCTTATGTACTCCTCCTTATCCATTTTTCCTCTACCTTTACATCGCCAGAACCACTGTGCCTCATTCATATCTAAATATTGGTTTGGGTACATCCCCTCTTAACTCTCCTTGATCCTGTGAGCCTTGGCTCAGTGTGCCTTTCCCAGTCACTCATTTTCAAATAAATAAATAAATAACCCTGTCCTGAGTCATGTTGTCTTCAAAATGTTCATCAGCGGCATTGGTGAGAACATCCAGGGCAAGTTATTTCTCTTCACAGATGACACAAAGTTCTGTGGTACAGTGGTGATAACAGGAGATGCAGAGGGATTTACAAAGGCTAGAGAGGTTTTCTAAGGTTTAATAGTTGAAATTCACTGCCAATAAAATGCACGGTTATGCACCTAGGGAAAAAAACACACCAGGACAGAGCACTAGATCGAAGGGTAAAACTGAGCACTACTTCAGATGAAAGGGACCTCAGAGCCATTGATAGTGACTCCCTTAAACAATCAAGCCAGTATAAGAAGGCCTATAGTAAAGCTGATAAGATGTTGAGGTGTATTGGAAGGGGTACTGACAGCAGGAAAAATTAGGTATTACTGCCTTTATATATTGTTGGTCACTTGTGAGGCTGCACCTGGAATACTCTGCTCAGTTCTGTAGTCCTCACATATGGAAGGATAGGGACAATCTAGAGATGGTGCAATGCAGTGTGAACAAGATTATTCAGGGCCAAGAGAGCAGATCTTATGAGGATTATCTTATGGCAATGAACACATACACACTGGAGACCAGGCAAGAGGGGAATATGATAGAGACCTTCAAGATTCTAAATGGAATAAACAAGGTGAATTATGTGGAACTATTTAGCAGGAGTAAATATTCAAGAACCTGAGGTCACAAGTGGAAACTGGTTGGTGATGTTTTAAGAGGTATGTGAAAAAGTTCTATTTTACAGAAAGGGTGGTGGAGCCATGGAACAGTCCGCCAGCAGATGTAGTGGGCACCAGGACCACAAATGGTTTTAAGCATCTCTGGGACAGAGTGAAGGGTTTCATGGTTTCTCAGATCAGTAACAGTAGGCAGGGGAGCAGAGGGGTGGACAGGCAGGGATTGAACCCCTGTTTGGAAAATTGGTCCTGGAGCAGATAGGGAACACAAGGCAGACTAGGTGGATCCTTCATCTTTTTCTGCCTTCATTGTCTATGTTTCTGTGTTTTAATGAATGGGAACTCAAACAAAGAAATGTGTAAAGGTGCAAACGTCCTCAATGAAATAATTTTTGAAGTTTTCCACATTCACAAAGTGTCGACTTCACTACGTTTTTGGCAGACAAAGCAGTATTTTTTCAGAAGAAGTTATGCAAATTCATTGGTAAAGTTGCAATTTTACCTTAACTTTACCTTAACATAACCTGAACAAGTGCCATTTCCCCAGGAAAACTCAAAGCAAAATGGCAAAGTGAGCAATTCACAAAGTTATTTGTGAAGAGGAATTTTGCAACTGCATTGGAACTTTACCAGTGAAGTAAAAGTTCATAACATCAAAAACAAAAGGAGTGATTTCATGAAGCTGGCATGGGGAAAATCTGAGAAACATAGAAACATCAAATTTATTATCAGATAAGGACCAACTGGCCCACCCAGTCTGCTCATTTTTCCCTGCCCATACTGTCACTGCAAAGTGTCGACTTCACTATGTTTTTGGCAGACAAAGCAGTATTTTTTCAGAAGAAGTTATGCAAATTCATTGGTAAAGTTGCAATTTTACCTTAACATAACCTGAACAAGTGCCATTTCCCCAGGAAAACTCAAAGCAAAATGGCAAAGTGAGCAATTCACAAAGTTATTTGTGAAGAGGAATTTTGCAACTGCGTTGGAACTTTACCAGTGAAGTAAAAGTTCATAACATCAAAAACAAAAGAAGTGATTTCATGAAGCTGGCATGGGGAAAATCTGAGAAACATAGAAACACAAATTTATTATCAGATAAGGACCAACTGGCCCACCCAGTCTGCTCATTTTTCCCTGCCCATACTGTCATTGCAGAATCTTCCTGATCTCTGTCTACTCCCACCAGCTTTCCTACTAAGATCACTCTGTGCCTATCTGATGCATGCTTGAAGCTTACCACTGTTTTCATCCCCACCATCTCCAATGGAAAACTGTTCCTGGCATCCACCACTCTTTCAGGGAAGAAGTATTTCCTCACATACTACTTATATTCCCTCCTTCCAGCTTCAACGCATGTCCACTTGATCTTGAACAATTTATCTTCTGACAAAATGCTTCCCTCCTGTACCTTATTTACCTCTGTGAGGTACTTATATGTATTATGTATGTTCTTTCTCTGCTCTTTACCCTGGTGCACATATTGAGATCCCTCATTCTCTCCTCATAGGGCTTATGATGCTGTCTCTGCGCCATTTTATTTACCCTTCTCTGGACAGCTTCTGCTCCATCCATGTCCTTTCTAAGATGTGTTCTGCAGGACTGAACACAGTACTTCAGGTGGAGTCTCACCACTGATCAATACAGTGATAACACCATCTCCCTCCTTGTGCTGGTGAGTCTCCTCCCTATGCACCCCAGCATCCTGCTAGCCCTGCCTACAGCCATGTTGCACTGCCCCATAACCTTGAGATAATCAAATATGATATCCCCAAGGTCCTTTTCCTGTTTAGCAATGGTTAATACCTCTTCTATCATTTTATACACCTCCTGTGAGTTTCTGTGCTTTTGGAGCAAATTTTGCACTTGTTTGCATTGAATCTCAGCTGCCATACCCTTGACCACTCCTCAAGATTTCTCAGGCCTCTACTCATTCTCTTTACCCTTCCTGAGTATCGACCATACTGCCGATGTTGGTGTCATCTGCAGAGAGCTATACCTTCCCTTTCAGGTCATCTGTAATGTCACTTTTGAAGATATTGAAGAGGATTGCTCCAATTACTGAACCCTGCATAACCCCACTGACTGCACTGATGACTCTCCCCTAATTAGATTTAGAGCCATGTACCACCATCCTCTGTTGCCTATATGTCAACCAATTCCATACCCAGTTTACCACCTTGGTTGTAACCCTCAACTGCCTAGTTTCCTTATTAGCCTACTATTCTGTATATGGCATGGTGCTGAAGGACTTGCTAAAGTCTAAGTAAGACACATCACCACCCCACTATGATACAGTGCCCTTTACACCAAATCAAACAACTCAATCAGGTTTGTCTGACATGACCTGACCCCTTAAGAAGGATACCAGAAAGTATTTTTTCACCAAAATGGTGTTGGAAGGATGGAATAGGCTGCCAAAAGAAGTGGTTCTGTGCAAAAACAGTGTGAGGGCATTAAACATGGGTGGGATAGATACATGGGCATGGTATATACAGTATCAAAAGCAAAGAAGAGGTGTGTAAGCTGCTATTGCTCTTGCATTCCACATTAGGTTGGTTCCTGCGGGAGGCCAAGGACTTCGTTGTTGACATGGTATTGGAGTCAACCAGGTTGATGGTGCTGGGCAACTTCAACACCTGGGTTGATGACAAACTCTTGCAATTTGGTCAGGACTTCCTCCAATGTATGAGTTTGTTGGGCTTCACATAAGTAGTTGCCTCTTCAACCCATAACCAGGGTCACTCACTCGACCTGGTTTTCCTCCTGGGGATGGAAACCTCCGATTTGGTGGTGGAACCAGTTGGATGGTCTGATCATCACACTATAAAGTTCAATTTCCAGGCTCCCTGCATAGGTCTGCACCTGTGGAGATGGCCAGACACCGCCCTTTGAGGGATGTAACCTCTCATGGCCATTTGATGGTGTTAGACCTACTGGGATTACCGGGTGCAAGTGAAGGTCCAGAGAATCTGGTCCAGGTCTATAATAAGGCAGTGGTGAAAGCTCTGGACTCTCTTGCTCCTGTCTGAGTTCATCCTCTCAATCTTAGCCCTCGGTCCCCTTGGTTTGATGGGACCTTGAGGGAGTTGAGATGAGTTGGATGAAAGCTAGAGTGGTGCTGGTGGAAATCTGCCCTAGATGCCGACCACCTTAGATTGATGGAACATTATTGGGACTAACAATCAGCAATCTCCCATAAGAAGGCAGATTTCCTATCCGGGGAGATTGCTGCAGCTCAGAATCAACTGGCTTAGCTCTTTTGAACTGTACACAGGTTGTGCAATCCAACCTGTCTGCAAGTTCAAAGAGCATTTTCGTAGGATATGTGTAATGAGTTTGCTCGATTCTTTGCTGGTAAGGTGGCCAACATCAGGACAGATATCTGATCAGCTCATTCTATGGGGGCTGTCAATGGTCGGTGCTTGGTCACTACCCCTCAATTTTCTTGGGTATATTTTGACCAGCCGGAGATCATGGATGTCATATGGATTGTCCAGATTATGTGACTAACTTGCTGTAGTCTGGACCCAGGCCCAACATGCCTCATATTGTGGTGTGTTGATACCATTGGCCCTCTCCTTTCAGAGATAGTTTGGTGCTCCTTAGAGTCAGGTAGTTTCTGAACTCCCTGAAGGAGGCGGTGGTGATACCACTCCTTAAAATATCTTCTTTTGAACCAAACTGCCCAGCTAACTACAGGCCAATCTTTAACCTTCCCTTTGTAGGGAACGTGATTGAGAAAGTAGTCATGCAGTAGCTGGAGAACCACCTGGCCATCCATGACATCTATGATCCTCTCCAGTCTGGTTTTCGGAAGAGGCATAGTACTGAGACTGCTCTGGTTCAGCTGCTCAATGATCTCCTGATCACAAGAGATCAGAAGTGTTGCTCCATCTTGGTCCTCATTGATATTTCTCTTCAGCCTTTGACACCTGGGACCATGGGGGATTGCTAGAGTGTTTGAGGGGTATCTGTGATCAGTCAGGGATGGTTCTCAGATGGTTTCAATCTTTCCTCACTTGCAGGTCTTAGGGGGTGGTGTCTAGGATGTATTCCTCAGATTCATTCTCTCTGCCATGTGGGGTTCCCCTTGGCTCCATACTGTCCCCAATGTTGTTCGCAGTGTATATACTGCTGTTGGGAGACATTGTGAGATGGTATGGACTGAGATTTCACTGTTATGCAGATGACACCCAGTTCTACCTGTCTTTTGTGTCTGACTGGGATAGTGCAGTCTCAGTGTTTAATAGCTGCCTCACAGAAATCCAGGACTGGATGAAGGCCAGCTGGTTGAAGTTGAATTCTGATAAGATTGAAGTGTTGGTGATGGATTAACATCACCGGATAGAGAGGTCGGTGGCAGGGTCTCCCTCATGGCTTTGGTTCGGGGTAGCCAACTGCTGTCCTCTGAATGAGTACAGAACCTGGGGGTGATTCTTGATGATGGACTGACATTGACTTCACAGGTGTTGGCAGCAGTCAAGTCCTTGTTTTATCATTCGAGGAACTTTGCCCGGTTTAAGAATCTTGTTCTATCTAGAAACCTTCCAATGCTTGATCCATGTCTTTATGAACTCATGCCTGGACTACTGCAACTCCCTCAACCTAGGACTTCCAGGGGGTTGATATCTGCTGCTTGCAGCTAGTGTAGAATGCAGTGGCCAGGTTGCTGAAGGGGGTTTCTCATGCAATTCACATTTTGCCTATGCTGCGCGAACTGCACTGGCTGCCTGTTCAGTGGTGGATCACCTTTAAGGTCAGTTTACTGACCTACAAGGCCCTAAGTGGACAGAGTCCAGGCTACCTGCAAGAGCTTCTGATTCCATTTTGCCCCCTCCGACTGCTCTGCTCAGCCGACAATGGGTTGCTAGAAGTTCCCAGGGTACAGCTGAAAACATAAGGATTGCAAACTTTTATGTATGCAGCCCCCACCCTGTGGAACTCTCTACCTCATCAGATCTGAGAGTGCCAGACTGTGGAGAGCTTTAAGACGGCCTTAAAGACCCATCTGTTGGATCTCACTTTTGGGGATTTTATGTAATAAATTGCTTTGATGTATATTGGTGCGAAATCTGGATGGCACTGTGTTTTATTGTTTTATCTTTTTACTGTGTTTTTATTGTTAATATTTGTACAGCGCTTTGATATTTTTTGAATTGCACTATAAAAATAAAGATTATTGTTATTATTATTATTACTGTTGTGCAGATATGATACGGCAAGTATTTGTTTGTTTTTTGCTGATAAACTTTATGTTTCTCTGTGTGGGTGGAAAGAATAAATTACTGTAATTGCAGTCAATAGAAGCATTCCTCTAGTTCACCAGTGCAGAACTGTATTCTATCAAGTTCATTTACTGGGCAGAAAGAAAGTCCATTACAGAGCATAGATAACTGGGCAGTGGCCAGTGTATGGCTGGATAAATTAACAGTGGGGAGATGTTCACTTGCTTTGTCCCACTTTTACTTGTTGTTATTGTCTACCTCTGTAGTACTGCTATAGTCTCTGGCTTGCATCTTGTGGACTACAGCTCTCGCTAATGTTTCCTGGTGGTTCTGGTGGACTCATTCTGGATTTCTGACTTTGACTTTGGACTCTTTCACCAGCATATCAGATGAATATACAGTCTCCTTTTTCAAAAAATAATTCTTAGAGTTCTATATCCTCTGAATAATGTTATTTTATTGTATCTCTGAACTCCTCTGACAACGATTTTCAGTTCATTTTGAATGATATGTGGCTCCATCTGGTTAGAAAATAGGTGTCAATATCCAACTGATCATCTGTCTTTCTAATGTTGTAAAGCTACCTTTTGAAGACATAATTAGGGATCTCATGCCTATGCCCCAAGTTCCCATCCAATTATTTATTTTTTGACTGAGAAAATGCTATAAAAGTATAACTAATGCTCTCCCTTGATTAGTTTTTAATTGCCCACATCCCCCTGAATTATTCGTGGCATGATATCCCTGTATACAATGATGGCTAATTTTAAAGAAATTAGGAAAACTTAGGGGTCAAATGCTTTTAAATATTTTAATTATTGTTCTTAGTAAATGAAGACTGACCAGAACAGTATGACTATTCAGTCTACATATGCTGTAGGTCAGAACCCTATTTCTTAGTGATAAAAGAATGAGAGTTATAACCACCTCCTCAGAGTATGCTTCTAATTTGCCTGCCTTGCTCATGTTTGTAACTGATAATTCAAAACCTTAGGGCAAACATTTGTAAATAAGCCACAGATGCAGCTTGCTATGTGAGTAACATTTGCAAGTGTGTAAATGACACAGTGTGACCTGGATCTTTAGAAGCTTACTGGGAATGGAAGCATAGCACTAAATATACTGTATATGACTTTTATTGTGCCTACTTTTCACAGTGTAACATTTACATGTCTATTTCTGGGCTTCAAATGATCACTGTTGTGTCACGCAAAACACAAGGGCTTCCTAAATATTTTTTTTGTTTGTTTATTCATTCTTTCTTTCCTGAACCTGTCCTATCCATTCCTGGCCACCTCCCACATTCAGTCACCATCTCCGCCACCATCCACTCACTCTATGGCTTATCAAACCTCATAACTCTTGTACCACATATGAAATAATAAATTCCTGAGTTTTTTTTGTGTGTGTTTTTAATTAGCATGTTCGCAGGAAAACATTTTAAAGACTGAGCCAGTAAGGAAGCTATAGCATATTGCAGAGTTTCATACCAACATGTTACAAGCTTTGCGAATATAGCAGACACAGTATGCAGTCTGCAGCATAACCTTTCTAAATTTACCAGAACATGAGAGAAATATGTATGAGAAAATTATGAACTAGTACAATCTAGCACACTGTATTTGTAACATCTCTAAGATAAGAAATGTGTTAAAGACTTTTTAAAATATCTGTACAATATGGTAATTGAAAATGCTTTTTTGTTTAACTCTGTAGTGTCATTACAAGCACATACATAAAACAAGCATTTGTCAATGCCGAATGTTGTGTCGCTGGCACTGGCATTGGTAGTGCAGGAGTTAGTGATGCATAATAGGAATGGCAGTGAAGTATTGAACTGATGCCAACCCTACCCCAACCCTGCAGAGACTGATAGGCATTGGGGTGTGCCTTTGGGTCACCAGCTATAATGCTCATGCCATTTCACCTCACCCTACCCTTTAGACACTGACAAGTGTCGTGGTGTAGCTTTGGTTCTTTCGGCCTTATACTTACCCCATTCCATAAGGAAATATGCTGAGATGGGTGCAGTATAGGAG
Organism: Neoceratodus forsteri; assembly: GCA_016271365.2. NCBI lineage: Eukaryota > Metazoa > Chordata > Ceratodontiformes > Ceratodontidae > Neoceratodus > Neoceratodus forsteri. The sequence goes on from CM057452.1 coordinate 1,357,797,418, forward strand.
AATGGGGTGAAATTCCGGGCTGAACACTCTATGGCACACCTCGATGCCTGTCACTGGCTGCAGGGTGGGGGTGGAGGGGGTGGAATGGCTTGAGCATTACAGCCGATGATCCCAAGTCACACTCCTGATGCCTGTCAGTCTCTACAGGGTGGGATATTACAGTTGGAAACCCTAACACCATAGGCACTTGTTGGTATTTTCACTCCACATTTTCAACATGGGCTTTTTATGACCCCCACCTCATGAACAGCAGCACTATCAGTTTGCTAGCTGAAAGGTGAATTTGCACAGTGACTGAGCTATTGGGTGCCACATGTACAAAAAAACACATTTTGGACAGGATGTGAAAAATGACAACTGTATTGTTCATGAGGAGGTGTAAAAAAATGGCAACTTTGAAAATCTGGAGTGAAAATATGAAAAATTGAAGTCATGAGCATGCATAGAAACTGTGCAACGCATATTCATAACCCAATTATTTTGGGGATATTTTTAATCGCATTTTCAACATAGGCATTTTGGGACCTCCCCCCTGAACAGTGGCACTGTGATTTTGTTAATCTGTCCCAAAAGTTGATTTCCCACAGCGACCACACCATTCTGCACCACAGGTGGGAAAACACATTTTGGGCAAGATGGGAAAAATGACGGCTGTACTGTTCATGATGAGGTGTGAAAAAATACCAGTGTTGAAACTGGCATGAATATATTGCAAATTTGCAGAGTTATAAGGTGCATGGAAACTATGCAACACATGCTTGTAACACAGTCATTTTATGGACTTTCATCACCAAATTTTCAACACAGGCATTTTAGGACCTCTGCTCACTAACAGTGTCACTGTTATTTTACGTATGAACATACAAACAAGCCAGCAGAAGAAGGCCATTTGGTCTATCAAGTCTGTTTGTATTGCAGGGTCCACAGCTTGAGCTAATGTCCCTGCCCTTCCTCCCCACTCCTCCCATCCTCCCTACCCATGATTCTTTTCTTCCCACTATACCTATCCCAGCCTATCTTAAAGCTGTTCACTATCTCTAATGAGATAACCTCTTCCGGCAGTGCATTCCAAGTGTTCACCACCCTTTTTGTGAAGAAGTGCTTCCTGACATCCCTTCTAAACCTCCCACCCTCCAGCTTAAGACTGTGCCCCCTCGTGATATGGTTGCCACTCAGTTGAAAGATACTTTCCTTATCAACATTATTTATCTCTTTCAAGTACTTGAATGTCCCAATCATGTCCCCTCTCTCTCTCTCTCTCCTGTCTTTCAGGGAGTACATGTTCAGTGCCCTCAACCTCTCCTTGTATGCCTTGCCCTGCTGACTGGCTATCATCTTTGTAGCCCTCCTCTGTACCTTCTCCAGCAGGTTAATGTCCTTTTTGAGGTGTGGGCACCAGTACTGAATGCCAAACTCTAGATGCGGCCTTACCAGTGACCTGTACAAGGGCAGTATAACCTCCTCTCTCCTACTACTGATCCCCTAACTATGCATCCCAGCACCTTGTTTGCCTTTGCTGCTGCTTTCTTGCACTGCATCAAACCTCACTGTACCTGTGGCACCGAATAGCTCAGTCACTGTGCAAAATCACCTTTTGGCTAACAAACTGATAGTGCCGTTCTTCATGAGGTAGGTTCACAAAAAGCCCATGTTGAAAATTTGGAGTGAAAATACCAACAATCTTAATCTGTCCCTAAAACTGATTTCCCACAGCGACTGTGATATTCTGTGCCTGAAATGCAAAAACACATTTCAGCCAGGATATGTAAAATGACAGCTGTACTGTTCATAAGGATGCGTGGAAAAATGCCAATGTTGAAAATCTAAAGTGAAAATGTTACAAATTCATGAAGTTATGAGCGTGCATGGAAACTGCATAACGCACACTCATGAAACAGTCATTTTTTTGGATTTTGTCCACAAAATTTGCAACATAGGCTTTTTGAGAGACCACCTCATGAACAGTGGCACTGTCGTTTCATTAATCAGCCCCAAAAGGTGATTCTGTGCAGTGACCGCAAAATCACCTTTTGAGACTGAATAACACCATGACAGTGACTGAATTCATGGGGAGGGATCCCAATACCCTGTGTTGAAAATTTGATACCAAAATTCCTCAAAATGCCCGAGATATGCACCAAAGTTGGAAAAAAAAAACATATTTATGACATCATACAGCTTACCACCATTTCTTCAGTTCGCGGTCGGCTTTGAAGAGTGCAGATGTGTTCCCAGTCCACCGAAGATCATGCTCCAGAGGTAAGTATGGGGTGAGGGGGTGTGGGGAGGCAGGGTGCACAGTGGGTTGGTGTGGGTTGGGGGAGGAGCCACTGGAGTCAACGAGGGACTGATTTTTGTTTTACAGGTTTAAAAAAGAAAAACATTGTGGGAAGGTTTTTTTTTTTTCAGGGACATTTGGTATGCTGGGGTGGGCACCCAGCATGCCATTTGAGTGTTTGGGGAGGCTGTAGCCAACTGGCAATTGAGCACCCCTGTCAGCACATACCAAGTTGGGGAAAAGTGCTGAGGGGGATTGGGCACCCCTCTCGCCACACAACAAATGCAGGGGACATTATGTCAATGGGGAGTGGGTTCCCCATTGGCAGATTGAACTGAGAATGGGAGGACTGAAGCCAACAGGGGTTGGGCCCCCCATCATCAAAGAAAAACTGTTGGGGGTGTATGATGCCGAGGGGAGATTCGGTACCCCCTCAACACACAATTGAAATGGGAGGTGGACACTTTGTTGATGGAGAGTGGGCTCCCCCATTGGCACGTGAACTGGGACAGGACATGCCAACAGGGGGATCAGGCACCCCTGAAGTCAGTATTGTGACATGTGGCAGCTGCAGTCACTGCCGTCATGTTTACTGGAATGATTCACCATGAAAGGCACATCGAGAGGTGTGTTATTGTGCCGCTGCATGATGAGCTTGCCTCTCATTGCAATGGCACTTTTCTTAGATGTGGTGACCACTTTACATATTGCTGGTGTCAGTGCCTGCATGCTGGCTTATTGGGGAATGAGGGATGCACCTACTGATGCATGCCCTGCATTTGCCCACAGTGACCACACCTCCAAATCTGCTACTACTGCAAGATGTTGGCTGGTGCGCAAGCGTGAGCCAACATAAAAAGAAAAAATGTAGAACGTGATTCACATTTAAAATGTACAGCAATATGAAGTACACATCACAAGGTACAGAATATGCAGAAAATACAAAAATGTTCTGGTTATACTAACAGTTTGTTTAAATAGTGAAGGCAGCTGGATAATTTAGGCAATAAATGTATCCATCCCTGCCTAATGTTAATTTTGTAAAATCAAGCAATTCATAAGAGCACAATGGCTCATCAAAAATCCATTTTACTAAGCACTTAATATATATTACCTGTTAACTTGTCATTGTATTCAGCAAAGGAATTCTGGAAATTTGAGGGAGCACAGAATTTATATTAAACACAGCAGGGTACTGGTTAAAGCAGCATTATGTTTAAATAGCAACAGTAAGCAAAGTCCTTTGATAATAAATGTTATAATTCCATGCCAAATGACAATTCTGTAGAATTAAACAATTTATAAGAGCTCTTCAAAGTTACTAGTGGCTTATCAAAAAATCCCTTTTGCTAAGTTCTTAATATATTATATTTTAATTAGTCATAGTATTCAGCAAAGGAATTCTGGATGAGACAATCTGTCAATAATGAAATACGTTGACAGCCATACAATAAAAGTTAATATAATTTACTGCTAACTCCAGTTAGTTGTTACACAAGTGCTTAACACGTAGTCTTGCCCATTTATATCCTTTTATGTATGTAAGAATAAAAACACACAGCATCACAGTAGGTGAGAAATGCCAAGCAGCTAGGAGAAAAATATCCAGATTATTGCCAGTAGCAATATTTTATCTGCGCTCTCTGTTTCTCTGAACCACAATAGCCATATTGTTGCATAAGCCTGCCAAGGCTCCATCAGGTGTTTCAGTCCTTTGTGTATCAACAAGACCCACCTTTGGCTACATCCCAACCCCATTCCAGCAATATGGTGCTGTCCTAGACCAGTGTGCTAGTCATCTTTGGCTTAAAGGGGACATGAACTCATTACTTATGTGCAGCTGCTTTTAATGTCTCTATTTTAATAAATTATATTCATAGCCTAAAGGATTCCTATTTAACTGTGCCTGAATAAAAGCTGAAGCTGTCAGTTGTGTTTTCTGTTGTTTTCTTTGTATGGACAGCATTCTGTGCAGTTCCTTTCAAGGAACCAAGAATTTGGAGTTTTGACTATGTCACTTCACAGTTTCAGAAATGTGAGCATAAACTTAACAGTACAGTGCCCACAGTTTTGAAACCATGAAGTGACATAGTCAAAACTCCAAATTCTTAGTTCCCTGAAAGGGACTGCGCAGAATGTTGTCCATACAAAGAAAACAATACAAAACACAACTGACAGCTTCAGGTTTTATTCAAGCACAGTTAAATAGGAATCCTTTAGACTATGAATAGAATTTATTAAAATAGAAACATTAAAAGCAGCTGCACATAAGTAATCAGTTCCTGTCCCCTTTAAGGAATCTGGATGGCTTTCCAAGATGCCATTACTAGACTACAGTTGCCAGACACCAGGGAATTCAACCGGCCACGTGGCATGCCTTCCAAAAAAATGCAGAGCTACTCCTGGAATGGTCTAGCTCATGTTTTACAACCCATTTGCCCTGTGTATAATCAGAGGTCAACATACTAAGTATTTTACCATTGGTTCTAACATATAGCACATCCTTGGGTAAACTCCCAAATCTACAGGTTAAATATCCCAATACACCTTACTCTGTCCAATCCACTTCCCAATGTCTCAGGAATAAGTCAGAGAGCAGGAAAATCTTGGATTACAATACCTTATAGTGTTTTAAAACAACAGTAAACTTAAGCTTGAATAGCCACATAAGTGGTCACATACAATAAATTCAGTAGCAGCATGTATTGAAAAAATGCAAGGTACAACAAGGTTAAAACCCCAATTCATCATTAAGTTAGTAGTCTGGCCTTTTGCAGTGAATAACTGTTGTTTGAGTGTCCATTCCCTCAAACAGATTTAAATCGCAACAACAACATTAAAGACAAATAATAAAAGTAATAGAAAACTTGACAAACTTATCAGTACTGACTGGACAGACACCCCCCCCCATGATGGTCTTATGTCTCACTATTCTCTCCATGTCATACTTTATTATAAAAATAGGTAAGAAATATTATAAAAATAGATAAGAACATACATTATGCCCTTTATCTTACAATCTTCACTAATAGCAGACTACTATTTTGAGTTCAAATTGTTCTCAATATAAGTCTACTTCCTTGATAAAAAGGTCATCATCTTTAACAAAAAAAAGGTTTCTATAAATAGTCCAAGTATCCTCCTCACTTGCAGATGTGGGAAACAAATAAAGGTCCCATCATGCATTCATTAGCAAATTATTGATACTTCACTAGTTCATTTTCCACAAACAATTCCATGGCCAGAATCAGCCCAATTGAAATAGTACCCTCTTTATACCAGTCTGAAAGAAAGAAAAAGAAAAAGAATTCTGCCGAGTGTTGCATTTCTACTCAAAAAAGAAAATAAAGACCCCCCCCAGACCAAGACATAGCTGGTATACCTATACTAAATTTAACAAACTCTGATCAGAGCCATTATGGCTGTGGAGAGCTGTTGGGATGCTTTTAGACATTATTTCTAATGAATTGGCACAGTGCAGATCTGTGGAGAGGCAGTTTCAATGTGGTCTTCCTTTTACACATTTTTACAATGTGTTTTCCTAGAATATGCCTGCTGATTGCTGTATATTTAGTCTGGATAGTTCACAGAAAAAATGGTATCTTATTTTCAGTGGGGCTCGACTTGTATACAATATTATGCTGCATTGTGTAAAATCAGAACGCATTAAAAATTATATTTTACCTTTAGGGGGATATATTAAGTGCTGGATCGATGTAAGAGCAGAAAGATGCGTTGAACTAAGAAAGTGTGCCTGTCAGCACTAATACAACATTCAAAAAGAATGTGCCACCAGTACAGGGTGTGCATACAGTGAAGCCCACCAGGATGAAGCACAGCACTTCAGAATTTTGCATTAGAGTTGCTGCAACAAACAATACAATTTCAAAGGGAGTTAATCCCTTTTGTCATGCAGTAAACCTGTGACACTGCACTTCATCCTGGAGGGCTTCATCGTTCCTGTTGAAAATGTGACCCTGGATGGGAGTCGCAGTGCAGGCGGCCACCAAGTCAGGTGCATTCAGGGTGACCCTGACTGACTCCTTCCAGGGGGAATGTGTGGCACATAGCACCACAGCCCCCATGGGTTATATTCAGCCCAGCAATGCACATGAACTAATTGAGCATGCAGGGTGCAAAGGGGCCTTATGCATATTCATTCCCAGCCCATTTGCATGTTGGCATAGGAATGAATGCACCGGAGCAGTTCTTGCCCCCAAGCACTGACCCAAATTGCTCCCACATAGGACGGGCCCTGAAGTCTCTGGTGGTATAGTGGCTGCCCCCCACTCGTTCCACCAGCCCCAATCATACCGGAGTCCAGGCTGTATTGGTTCCATATTGTAGAGACCCCAATGCCATCCCTAATTGCACCTGAACACACTCATAGTCCATGTCCATGTGTAGTGGCCCCCACTACCCCTCAAACATGCAGAGACAGCCCCCTCCCTGCCCCCCAGCCCATCCCCTTGTGATGACCAGCTCTGTAATGGGATCATACCACTCTATTGGCAGGTGGCAGAACACTCACAGTACAATGTTGGAATGTGTTATATGTAGGCATAAGCTGTGTGTGGGTGATAGCACCCAGTGGCTATACTCCTCACGCACTCGCATGCAGAGCCATCATCCCGGTGCCATTGCACTGCTCAGTGTGGGTGATTGTCAATGCTGTACCCACTCACACAGGTCCCAAAACAGGCATGCTACAGCTGATCTCCCATTCATTTGTACAATTGGGGAACTGCAGATGAACTATTTAAAGCCTGAAGTGTACACTGCAAATTGCATTACAGGATGCCACACCCCATAGCACCCAGGATACTTCAGAAGTCTGGAGGGTTGCATGTTACACAGGGGAACAGTCGAGAGTGTGGACTTGCAGTGGTGTATAGCAGCAGGAAGATACAGCATTGACAAGGCATGCATTGGAGGTTGGTGGATCCGCAGCTGACACGGTGCCCCAATGCACAGTACAGACAGTTGGGTCATTCTAGAGTGCAGGTCCCCAGCCTGGGTTCAGTGCAGGCAATGGGTGGCTATAGCAGGGTGTGGAGGGTAGTGCCAGTCTTTGCAACAGGTTGGGTATGGGGGAGTGAGGGTGTCTGTTTATAGGGGTGGTGGATGGGAGTCATCTAGACTATGGATATGGACCATGGTTTCTTCTGTTGCAATCAGGTCTGGGGTGAGGCCCTACACTATGGAGCTCTTCAGGGATGGAGGTGGCTAGATTGGGTACAGAAAGGGGGTACCTCTAGTCTATCAGGGCTGCCAGGCTGCTGAGCAACTGGGTGCACATCTGCAGCCTGCCTGTGGGTGGCTGGCCAGGATAGGCCAGCTATTCATGGCCTAACTGTGGGCCATTGTGCTCTGGACTGTGAGGGGCACATTCCCACTGAACATGCTACAGCAAGGCATATGCATGAGATTTCCACCTCAACTTGAACGGCATACAATTCATGTGTGCCCTTGCCCATTCCCTTGTGGCCGGTGCATCCTGCACATTTGAATGTCGCACTGTTGTGCATTGTTGGAGTTCTGCAGCACATCTCCCTATTCCACCAGGATGCACTGCATATCTCCATTGAATATGGGGGCCCTGGACTAGGTAGCCTGAATACATTCTAAAAATGATAAAACCATGACCACACTGAAAACAAAATATTGCATCTAATCTAGGACAGCCTGAGTAAATACAGTGCAAAACTGTGTAAATGAACATCCCTTTGACAATCAGATGTAGCATTCCCCTGCCCTATCCAGGTTACAAAATATAGGATAAGAAGTATTCAGTGCTCCCAGATCAAAATAACCATTACTCTGTAAGAAGCCCTAATTTTCCCTGTTTTCCCCACAAATGCAGAATCAAATCCCTGTATAAGACCCTGTAAATTTTTCCATAAGCCACTTGTTCTTTATTTATGACTTTGTTCTTTATTTATTATATCAGTAGTCTTTTATTGGGAAGAGAGCTCTGATTTGCTGTTCAGTATTAATATTATATGTCACAATGGTCTTGGAATGATTTGGATTTATATATTATGCCTAAGGTAAAATGGGGAACTGTATGAAACAACAATTATCAAGCTCATTATTTCATGAACTATACTCAAAATTAGTAATCACAAGTCAGACAATCTTTCAAAAGATACTAGTAATGTCTGCAAACTGATTTATTGCAAATAGAAACATTTCCATATATTAAATATATATATATATATATATATACACACACACACACACACACACACTCACACACATTATGGTAGCACGGTAGTGCTACCATATTTAGGGTTGAGGAGCCATTTCTATGTTAAACCCCAAAACTTTGCACCTTAATAACTTTGCAACCGTTTGACAGATTTGGCTGAAATTTGGAATACATGATCAAGAACCATAGGCCTTGGTATCTGCCAAGTTTTGTACCAGTTGGATACACAGCTGTGGAGTTATTAATCGTGATTTGCGCCCGCGTTTACGCTTTTTCTGGAATTCTACGGTCATGCGTACAGGTCGCACAGTTTGCGCGACCGGACCAAAATCTTCAGAGAACGTGTGGCCGGGGTCCCCGATGAGCCTTTTGAAGATTTGGTAAAAAAATATTAAACGGTTCAAAAGTTATTCAAAAAACAATTTCCCATTATAAGTCAAAGGGAAAAGTTAACAAAAAGTTCAACACTTTCGCAAATGCATTTTTACTTTCGCAAATGGGCCTGTTACTTTCGCAAATCGGCCATTTTGTTTTCAGTTGGTGATTAGAAGAATGCTTGGCATTTAAATTTGGGACTCTCTAGCAACCTAATTCATTTTGTATTCACCTAGTCGGACCCTGAGGATGCTAGCCATGTCTTTATTTTGGGGTAAAACACCCCAGAAATATGTTTTTCAGATTTCTAGAAAAAGTACTTTCACAAAGTACTTTCGTGCTCACGAAAGTGTCGCAAATGTTTGCTAAAGCTTTCACAAATTGCGACAGTAATTTTCTAGTCTGTGGGAAAATGACAGCAATTCTTTGGTACTGCACTGCAAAAGAACGGTTGGAGGTTTTGGGCTGAAATTTGGAGGGAACGCAGCCGACATCTCACAGATGTGCATGTCAGTGTTGTATTGAAAAATATTACATGGCAGCAAAGTTATGGCACTCCAAAGTTGACAGTTTTTCCCATAGGATAACATTACGGCACCCGATGCATTACAGGAATCCTTTGGCACCCTGCTGCAAAATAATGGTTTGGTCTTTTTTCCTGAAATTTGGAGGGAAGACAGCCAACAGCCCACAGATGTGCCTTTCAGTGGTTTGGTGAAAAAATATTACAGGGAGGCAAAGTTATGGTGCTCCGAACTTCTCTTTTTTTCCCATAGGATAACATTACTGCGTTCACCGCGCCTTTCAGGGCCCGTATCTCGGAAATGGTGCGAGATACGGACTTTTCGTAGGAAAAATTCTTAGCCCCCTAAATACAAAACTAGCCAGGACAGACATAAATCATACGACTTTTTAATTTTTTTTCTACGTCGTACGGTTCCTGAGATATAACCTATTTAGTATTCCAAGTCTTCATTTTCTGCTCTGATACCCATTATTCTGCATACATTCTTTGTACTCACTGTCTTTCTCTATTCAGCTTTTGGGGAAAACCAGCCTGTGCGCTTACATTACTGTTACCATTGCCCTTTCCACTTGCTGTTCCATGCCCGTTTCACTTACCGTTGACGTCTACACCACCACGTGCGTCATCCTTTGCGTTTTCATTTGCGCTTACGTTTCTGTTATTTTTTGCCATTTGTGTCTACCGTACTGTTTCTCTTTCTGTTTCATTTTGCGTCACCATGCCCATTGACATTTCTGTTTGCAGGCACCATGTTACTATGTGACAAGACATCACGTGGCACACCGTTCCCGTCTACACCACCGTGTTCATTACCCTTGCTGTTCTCATTTGCACTTGTGTTACCTTGTGCGCCACTGTTAGCACTCCTGTTTGCATTGCTGTTCCTATTACTATGCCACAAGACATGATGTGGTGGGAGTGCGGGGCCCTTTGGGCCCCACGCTCCCGCTGCTGTATTACGTGCCGGGAGCGCAGGGCCCTATGTGCGTTATCCTCTGCGTTTTCATTTGCGCTTGCGTTTCTGTTATTTTTTGCCATTTGTGTCTACCGTACTGTTTCTCTTTCTGTTTCACTTTGCGTCACAATGCCCATTGACATTTCCGTTTGCAGGCACCATGTTACTATGTGACAACACATCACGTGGCAGACTGTTCCCGTCTATGCCACCGTGTGCATTGCCCTTTCTGTTGTCATTTGCACTTGCATTACCATGTGCGCCACTGTTAGCTCTTCTGTTTGCGTTGCTCTTCCTGTTACTATGCCACAAGACATCATGTGGCGGGAGCGCGGGCGCATTACATTCACTATTTCTCATTATCATTCTCAAAAAGAAGGGAAATTAGAGGCAAAAAACTCCATTTAATGCATTAGTTAGGGTTGTTCCACAGCGACAAAAGTGAGGAAATTTGCTGTTAGGGTTGAAAACCCTAACTCCGAATTCACCCCCAGCACCACACACACACAGACACACACACACACACACACACACATGCAAGTATGGGGGAGGAACAAGTCAACACAACCAATGACAGACATCCAGCAGCAGGTGACAGAAATAACAAACAATTGTCTAAATGTACTACGAGGCATCCCCACCCACCTGACCAGGTACTGCATGCTCAGTGGAGATCAACAGCAAAACTGAGGCCATGTAAACCAAATGTACACATCCCTGATTGCAGCTGCACACAACATACCACACTTAGTAGTTGCATGGCCTTACCTACCGATGCCCCACACCACAGCACAACTGGTACTGTGCCGTTAGTCAATGTAAATGCTGAAGGTGCATGATGACAGTTGTAGAAAGGTTTTAACACTAGTGAGTATACATTAATTAAGAGAAGTACATAAATTAACTACAAGACACTAGCACGCTCAAGATAAAAGTAGTGTTACCTTTAGTATGTGATTTTATAGTAGTACATTTACTGCAATGGTTTACTCAAGATAGAGAGGCTGATGTAAACGTATGGAAAAGCATTGCCTGTTCGACGCTGTGAAATTCGTACTGCCAGTATCAGATGCATTATTACTGATGAAGGTGTACTGCTGATGTACATACATAGACCTTCAGTGTGTTTCAATATTAAAGATGCAGTAAGTATTCTTTGTAAGAAACAGTGTAATTGCATGGATCAGGCCATGCAACTTCTAAATATCATAGCACTACTGAGTCAACAATGACGTACCTGTATCAGAGATGTATATAGGATAGATTTTCCTGTAGGCACTTACTGAGTATGTTGTACCTGATAAAGACAATCTCATTGCATCTGTGATGACTAACTTATTCAAATAGTAATACATTTACTATTGTTGCAATGAGTGATCTATGCCACTTATGGACACAGTGTAATTTTTTTAACAGTTGTTTCATACTCAGGCTGTATGCCTAGTGTTTGGGTTTGCTACACTTCTGTCACTGATGCTATCAAAGTGATAACTATGTTAATTGTGGTACAACAGGAATCAAGTAGGTATGGTGTAGATATAAACAGAATGTCTTTTAGTATTGATTTAACTCACAATGGGGTAAGTGTACTAGGACAGCAGGGGTTATTCTCTATCACTGACTCTGTCAGTTATAATCACACTAAGGTTTTGATGACTGTAATGATCAAGTTACACTGTTCATCTTCATGAGTTCATATTCACAGACATTCTCCAGTAACTAGACAGTGTATGGTGTAACTGGGTGGGACACTGTGTTGCAAAGCTGCTGAAGTGCCTAGCAGAGGGAGTATCTACTCATAAAGACAATTAAGCAATAAGGCATGACCAACAGTTATGTTAAATGGTCTGTTAATCACCCTGTAGGGGTTTAATGTTGAATGAGGCATAGCCGAGTGCCACATGTCACTAGACAGTGATAAACTGACCATTAACATAATACCTGGGAGTGGCTTATTGCTATCATAATAAAACTGTTTTTTAAACAACATTAAACCATGTTCATCATATGGTTAGGCTCTACATGTATGTTAATAAAAACTAATCATAAGGCTGTTACAATATTTACAGTCAATTAGAAAGCTGCATTTCTCAAACCCTTGTTATAATCAAAGATATTATACCTGTACAACTCCTTGGTTTTGCTCAACTCTATTGCTCAGGTGGCCCACCACATGTGGTGTGGTCTAGTTAAGGGCATCGGTAGGGTAAGGCCATGCAACTACTAAGTGTGGTACGTTGTGTGCAGCTGCAATCAGGGATGTGTACGTTTGGTGTACATGGCCTCAGTTTGCTGTTGATCTCCACTGAGCATACAGCACGTGGTCAGGTGGGTGGGGATGTCTCGTAGTACATTTAGACAATTGTTTGTTATTTCTGTCACCTGCTGCTGGATGTCTGTCATTGGTTGTGTTAACTGGTCCTCCCCTACTTGCATGTGTGTGTGTGTATGTGTGTGTGTGGTGCTGGGGGGGTGAATTCGGAGTTAGGGTTTTCAACCCTAACAGCAAATTTCCTCACTTTTGTCGCTGTGGAACAACCCTAACTAATGCATTAAACGGAGTTTTTTGCCTCTTATATATATAATGGCAAAAAAATCTGTTTAATGCATCAGCTAGGGTTGTTCCACAATGACAAAAGTGAGGAAATTCAGTGTTAGGGTTGAAAACCCTAGCTGTGTATTCCCCCCCACCCCCACCACTACCACACACATATATACATGTAAGTAGGGGAAGGACCAAGGCAACACAACCAATCACACGCATCCAGCAAGAGGTGTATGCCTGTGTTACTGTAGGAATTGAAGATACATAGATACATAGACAGTGTCAGCAGATAAGGGCCTATGGCCCACCCAGTCTGCCCATTTGAGCTTGTAAGTTCAGTTTGTTTTCCTAGAAGTCTGTTGCCCCATACCCCTGACCTCCAGAATTCCTTTATGTCTATCCCATGCATTTATGTCTATCCCAAGAAATCCAGCTTGAGATATCATAGATTATTTACAAAGTTGTTCTTCAAGATTAGTTCACATAAAGGTGAACCAAGCTGGCAGTAGCGAAAATGGTGTACCTAACTTTGTTTTCAACATATGGGTGGCAAAAGGCATCATGGGTGCTGCAGTATTAGTCTATGACAAATTGCTAAATGTTGGAACACTGTAAGTTTGTAATCCTTAAGTATTTAACAGAATAGTGGGAAAAAGCACATCTGTGGGACCAGGAGAGAGAGAGGCAGAGAGACAGAGTCTTGCCATCCTGCAAATTTGAGGCCAAAAGACCCAACTGTTTGCTTGCAGGATGATGGCAAAGATGTGCAGTCATTAGGAGCATACTTTCACAAAATACTTCCGCAAACACGAAAGTGTCATAGCACAACACTTTTGCATTGCGAAAGTGTTTTTTGAAAGTATTTTTGGATCTTGTGAACCCCAAAATACTATATATGTAGTCTGTGTTATGTGTTGGTGACAGTGTGTGGCCCAAGATGTCCAGTTGTTTGTAGTGATATGTGTTTAGCAGTGTGTGGAATGTCCGGGATGACAGTTAGCAGTGATGACCCCATTCAACAGCCCGATGAGAGCATGGGTGTGTGGTTTCATGGTTTACATAGTTGTATGTCATTCCTGTTACCTGCTGTTGGTTGTGTGTGATAGGTTGTGTTGCCTTCGTCTTCCCTTACTTGCATGCATGTGTGTGTGTGTGTGTGTGTGTGTGGTGGGGGGATGCACAGTTAGGGTTTTCAACCCTAACACCAAATATTCTCGCTTTTGTAGCTGTGGAACAACCCTAACTGATAAATTAAATGGATTTTTTTGCCATGAATTTCCCTTCTTTTTGAGAATATGCACTATAAATAGTGAATGGAATGTGGTGGTGGGATGGTGGGGCCCACCATGTGATTTTTTGTCACTTCGCTGCACAAAAACTTCATGACCGAGTGAAATGAAAATTGGGTACACAAACAGAAATGCAAACTGTAACAGCATCGGTGATGCAGAAGGAAATAGTAATGCAATCGACAATGGTAATGCTACTGAAAATGCTAACGCTAAGGCAAACAAAAACACAAATGGTGGTGAACACACAAACAGTAATGGTAATGGTATTGGAAGTGCAAACAATTACAGTAACACCAATGATGACACCAAAGGGGACACTAACAGAAACAGAAAAGCAAACACAAGCACATATGCAAACGCAAATGGTAACACGCATGGTCATGGTAATGCAATTGGAAACACAAACTCTTACGGTAACACCAACAATGAAACCAAAGAAAACACAAAGGCAAACAGAAATGCAAACACCAGCACATATGCAAATACAAATGGTAATGCACATGGTCACGGTAACACAACTGGAAATGCAAACGCTTACGGTAACTGCAACAGTGACGCCAAAGGAAACACAAATGGAAACAGAAACGTAAACAGAATTGAGTATGTAAATGCAAATGGGAATGCAGAAGGTGACACAAAAGCAAACACAAACAAAAGCAGTAATGGAAATGCAAATGGTAACAGTAACGCAAATGCAAGCACAAACCCAAATGCAAAGGGTAAGGCACACGGTGACGTACACGGAAATGCTAATGCAAACGGTAACTGAAACGCAAGTGGAAACACTGACTGCTACAGTAACACAAATGCACACACTTTGTTTCCCAAAAAGGTGCATTCAGAAGCACAGTGAATACAAAGAATGTATGCATAGTAATGGCCCTCGGAGCAGAAAATTAACACTTGGAATACTAAATTGCTTATATCTTAGGAACCGTATGACGTAGAAAAAAAAATTAAATTTTGTGTGATTTATGACTTTCCTGGCTAACTTTGTGCTTAACCCCTTAGCAGGGGGCTAAGCATTTTTCTGATGAAAAGTCTGTATCGCGAAGCGTTTTCGAGATATGGGCCCGATAGGCGAGGCGGACTCCGTAATGTTAGTCTAGGAGAAAAATCATCAACTTTGAAGTGCCGTAACTTTGCAGCCCTCTAATATTTTCTCACCAAACCACCAAAAGGCACATCTGTGGCACTGTGGCTTTCTTACTTCCAAATTTCAGCCCAAAAGACCAAACCGTTCTTTTGCAGCAGGGTGGCAAACATTTCCCCTTGTTTTTGGCATAGTGTCACAAAGTAGTGTTGAGATTTGCGACATTTTCGCAAAACAAATCACGAAAGTGTCACAAGTGCAACACTACTTTGTGACACTACTGTTTCCCAAAATTTGTAAAACATATTTCTGGGGTGTTTAACCCCCCCAAAAAAAGACATGGCTAGCATCCTCAGGGCTCGGCTAGGTGGACACAAAAAGAATTGTGTCCCTAGAGGGTCCCAAATTTAAATGCCAAGCATTTCTGTGACCACCAACTGAAAACAAGATGGCAGATTTATGACACTACAGGGGTCATTTGCAACACGAAAAACTGCATTTGTGACACTTTTGAACTTTTGAACTTTTCCCATTGACTAAAATGGGAAACTTGTTTTTTGAATAACTTTTGAACCGTTTAATATTATTTCACTAAATATTTGAAAGGCACATTGAGGACCCTGGCTACATGTTCCCTGGAGGTTTTAGTCTGGTCATGCAGACCATGCAATCTGTAGGTGCGAGTAATGAATACGCAAAAAAGTCTAATTACCACATTCTACAGTGCTATGTAGCTCCACAACTTTATTTCCAACCATTACAAAACTTGGTGGATCCAGAGATCTTGGGTATTGCTCCATGCATGCCAAATTTCAGGCAAATCCGTCATATGGTGACAAAGTTATTAAGCTGCCAAATTTCAGAGCTTAACCTTAAATGGGGTACTCAACCCTAACTATAGTGGCACTACCGTGTCACTATAATATATATACTGTGTGTATATATATATATATATATATATAGAGAGAGAGAGAGAGAGAGAGAGAGAGATAGAGATACACAAATGCTATTTTTGCATCTTGTAGTTGTTAGTTTTCAGAAAAATTCTCATAGACTTTTTTCTGTCCAACTGATGGAATCTTGAATGAGTTAAGTAAATGTTATTTTATCAAGGCCCTGATCCAGCAACTCAGTAAATACACACTAAGTATATCATATTATAAAATGGCAATAAACAGTCTTCTGTTTGCAGTTGTTTGATCAGGAATTTTATAAATGGCATAAGTTCTTTATGTCACATCTATGTTGGTCTAATAAAAGGTATCAAATCATTTGCTTCTGTATCATTCATGGTTTGTCAGCAGTTAATTAATTGGATGAGGTCTCCCTTGCTAAAGTTTGACTGTTTCTCTACCCCTTCCCCAAACACACACACACTCAAACACACACACACACACACACACTTGCTATAAGAGATCTCAGTAGCTCTTATCTGTTATGTTTGGGAAGCAGGCCACATCCCTTTTCTGTCAAAAAAGAAATTTATTTATTTAGTATGGGTAGTTCACTGAAAACCTGGCATTTTATCAGACAAGTCTTGAGAGGCTAAAAACAGTGTACATCTTTACAACATTTGTGGGAAAGGGTAACATTTATGAGGTATGACTCTTTCTTGAAAGGTATTCATCTCCAACTGCATTAGTAGCAAACCATGTTTAAATGCTAATCGTTTAAATGTGCAAGCTGTTGCATTTTGAAGGGGGTAAACAAATCTCCAGTTTAATAGGCAACCAATATTTAACAAGCTGTTTCAGTTTCCTAATGGTCCTCAGATAAGCAGCTTGGAGTTACTGTATGTCACCAACATTCTAAACAGAAAGAAAGGATTATTTTATTTTAGTTGTCATAGTGATTTGTAGATGTGGAAGAATATGATAAAATGTCCAAAAAATAAGTTCCATGAAACTCCATTTTCAAGCTACAGATAACAAAATGGCTGTAGGCTCCACCCACAGCCATAACAAGTGCATATCAGCACTTCTTGTGTATCCTTTTCCTGCTGTTTTCCTCCTAATTGCTTGGCTGGGCACTCCATCATGCAAAACACAGAGTCCTTTCCTCCTTTCATAGATTCTCTGTAAAAAGAGCTGCATCCTCTTTCTTACTTTCAGACATGCTGTCTGGCTACCAAAACAGTTCTTTTAACAGTGGAGAAAAAAAGTAATTAGACTGAGTCAGTTCAGGTCTCTGAAAGCTATCATCTCAAAAGTGGACATCAGCCCCACTGTTTCACAAACATTCCTGCTACATGAGTGTTTTTGTCCACCAAAATGCACCCAGCTTGCTGATCTGCTTGTTGAGACTCAGCTCTCAAAGAACTATTTGAAGGGAGATCCTTCCCTACAACTTGTACCCTGGGATAGCAGGAAGTGGGGAGTCAAAAGGCACTGGGGGTGGCAGGGCCACCTTCACCGATACCTTTGTATGCCTTTGAATGACACCAACAAAGAGAGGAGTCAAACCAAGAAGGGGACTGTCTCTGTGTTCATTGGATTGCTGATGTTAGCATGGCCACCATGAGTTACAGACTCCAAAATGAGTCCCTAGGATGACCCCTGTTGGGATGAGGGTTTACGGATTTGAGTGATCATAATGTCAAGTAGAGTATTTTCAACACTGCTCACAAGCAGCTTGGAGCCAATGAATTAGGCATTCAGCATAGCCTGCTGCACATACTGTAAATTGCAAATCCAGCTGACCTAAAACAGGAATATCTCTGAAGGTAAATGCTGAGGCAGCAGCCCTGGAAGAAACAGCAGAGGCACCATATGCACAGCATAACAGATGTTTTCCAGTATCCACACCAGCTAAGGCAGCTTTAAGCAGTTCAGCCTTGCCAGGATGAAAAGTTAGATCCTAAATGGCAAACATAGCAGATTCCTGCAGACTTTTCAACTATTTAATCATGTATGCCTGGAAGTTTGCCATTATTTTGCCCAAGGAAGCAGAGATATAAGTTCAATGGCCTACGCAGCCAGTATGGTGTTATTCTTGTGCAACTATGTTACTTAGGTTTTGGCCATTCACACTCTCTATTCCAGAGGAATTACCACCCTGTAGGGATACCAAAGACAAGGAACCCTCGAAGAGGGTTCAACCCCTAGAGGTGATATATAGAGATCTTATAGCAAGTGCAAGGTACTGCACCTGGGGGCCAGAAACCCGGGCAAAGTGTACACCCGGGGGGGGATGCTACAAGTCTTGATGGCTGAGAGGGACCTGGGGTGGTGGTGGATTTCAAGATGAACAACTCAGAGACTTGTAGGAGGGCAGCAGCCAAGGCCAACAGGATGCTGGGTGCATCTCTAGGGGGATCACCTCCAGAAGGAAAGAAGTGATACTCCCTCTGTATAACTGCTTGGTGAGGCCACACCTCGAGTACTGTGTGCTGTTTTGGAGGCCACACTTAAAGTGGGACATTAAACTCCTGGAGAGGGTCAAGAGGAGGGCAACCAAAATGTTTGGGGCTTGGGGACAGGACCTATGGGGAGAAGCTCGAAGAGCTAAATATGTACTCATTGGAAGAGAGAAGGGACAGAGGGGACATGATAGAGGTCTTCAGGTACATGAAGGGGGTAAATAGGGAGGAGCAGTCAGGATGCTTCAAAGGAAGGAGGAGGGGGCAACTAGAGGGCATGGGTGGAAGCTGGAGGAAGAAGATTCAGGGGAGAAAGGAGGAGGTGCTACTTCACTGAGAGGGTGGTGGAGCCATGGAATATGCTACCTAGGGGGCTGGTGGAGGCAGAGATGGTGGAGGGGTTCAATAGGGGGTGGGACAGGTACAGGGGAACGGTTCTGGAAGCAAAATCCAGTGCAGCGAGAATATCCAGAACTGGGAAGGGAGAAGCCAGAAAAGGTGAGGGGGCAGCAAGGTCAGCTCCCAAGGTGGGGGCTGATCAAACGAGCAGACATGAAAGACCATTAGGCCTATTCTGGAACTTTGGAACTTCCTTGAAAATGAGCTATGCTCAAGTGAATGTATCCAATTATTCATATTTGAATAAAAAATGATTTACTACTACATACTACTATTCTGCTGGCATTTTAGTATGTTAGTAAGTGTGTGTGTGTGTGTGTGTGTGTGTGTGTGTGTGTGTTTGGGGAAGGGGTAGAGAAACAGTCAAACTTTAGCAAGGGAGATCTCATCCAATTAATTACTGCGGGGTGATTCCCATTGCTAAAGGTACCTTAGGAAGGATGCCCAAAAAGAATGAAGTAGTATGAAGCATATAAGCAAGCAGTAGCTGTGATGTAGTAGTAGATAAAGCATCAGGCAGCTTGATAACATAATGAGATGCATTGATAATGTAATGAGATGCACAGGTTACCAATAGCATGAGTTTGGTGGGTAGCATTAGAGAATGAGAAGACCTCCTAGGGAGAGAGGGAATGGCAAGTAGGGACACCACCCACCTCCATCCAACAGCAGAACCTACCTAATAGAACTAGGAAACACTAACCACAACTAACTAACTTTTATGACCTGAGGCATGGAGGAGAGAACAAAAACCCTTGGAGGAGAAAATCTCTGGGGATCCAAGGCCTAGGTCACCTTCCCTCTAGGCTGGGATATTTTATTTAGTGATGGCTGTACAGCTGCAATTTGGAAACCCATTGAAAGAGAAGTGGAAAATATTCCAATCTGGTGGAAATCTGTCACTCAATTCCTCTAGCGGGAACACTATGGAAGGTTGCGAGTGTGCTCTGCAACATCGGGGGCAACCAAGGTGGGAGGAGGAGGACAGCAATGACTGCTGAGGCACTCACCTGGCCTATTCACCCTAAACACAAACCAGGTGAACCAGAGGCAGTTGTAGGGTGTATGCAGTGAAGGTGCCTTGCTAGGGAAACCACTAAAGCCAATGGATAACCATTGTAGTGGAACCACTGGAGCCAAAGGAGATTGGAGTAACCACCCTTCACAGTTAGTCTTAAATTTCTACACCAGGAGCTGCTGTCATGTCAGCGAACAGCTAAAGCCAAACCTGGAGAGAGGACATTCCAAGCTATGGGCCAGGTGAGAAGGACCCGCCCCAAGTTGGGCACACTCAAGATGCGGACTTAAAATGCAGAGCAAGCCCATCGGCTGCAGGGAACCCTGCACCAGAATGGTATGGCTGGCATTCCCCAGAACTGATAAAGAGCTGAATGAGCATTAAGTGCTGAGACCTTGCAAAGGTTGGATGCAGCAGTGAGAGCAACAGACATCCCTGAGGCTGAAGCCAAGGGGATGGTGGTAGATATGAAGCAAAGATTGCATAAGCAAGAGTGGACCTGTATGTAGGTCAGTAACAGTGTAGCAACAGTTGGACCTGCACATAGGTCTGCAAAACATAATAGCAATGAATCAGCACTGTGAATAGTGGGGAAAGCCAGCCAGGCATTCAAAAGCCAATAAAGGTGACACATACTCTGAGGAATTGTCAGCAGCAGAGACAGGATTTAGAACATAAGTAATTAGCCACACAGGGCCACAATTCCCCAAACACCTCCAAGTCCCCACCGTAGGAAAAACAAGAAAGTGATGGAAGGGCCAAGACCCATAAGCAGGTATTAAAACTAGTTGACAGCATCAGCAGTAGCTTAGCTGACCTCAGAGTATAACAGTGTGTACAAACATAGAAGCAGCATCTGTACTGAGTACGCTGAGTTGTAAATGTCAATAAACATAGAGAGAAAGGAGACACCATGCTCTGTAGCAGCTATCACCGGGCAGTGTAATGAAACAGCAGCAATGAGGTAAGTAGAATGAGTTGAGAGAGCATGATTGAGCTGCATAGCTAGGATTCAGAGTGAGCCTGAATCAGGTGAAAACAATTAAGTGCAGCATGACGAGCAGCTATGGTTGAGCTGAAACACACAGATAATTATTGCAGTTGCATTGCAAGTAATGTGAAAGCTGTGAGTAACTGAGAGCAAATAATATGAGCTCTGGAGTAGTAATATTCTAGGAGCTTAGAAACAAAGCCCCAAAAGACAAAAACAAAACACACAAACCCAGAGAACAGGGAACAAGGCCCAAAACAAAGACACACAAACACAGAAAACAAGGAGTAATGACTGAAAGAAGCACATAGCTAGAAGCAAAATACAAATCAGATGCAGGAAAACAAATGCAGAAGTCCAGCAGAGACAAACAGAAGCAGCAAGGTGGGGGGGGCAAGCACAGGCCCCAGGGTAGGCCCCAGCCAGCTGCAGAGGACAGACAGACAGAGCCTATGGCCAGCAAAGAAAAATGTGCTTCAGAAGGAGGCTGAGAGGAACTGCTTATATAGCTCAGGAAAGTGGGAGTGGCTGGCTGCTTGTTCATTGAGCTACAGGCCAAGCCTTCCAATTTGTTTGCCAATAACATCCAGCCTCCTGGATTCCTTGTTAGGAGGAAAAGAGCTCATGTGTTTAGGGGCCCTAGAGCAATCATTAGCAGCCATGATACCCACTGAATTAGTTTCTGGCTGTGGAGCATAATAAGGCTTATCAGACAGAGCCGGGTACAAGTTATCAACCTTTCTAATGGCTTATAAAATGGGTCTAAAAATCAAATAACTTTAATTGGTTAAAACCAGTCAGGTGACTTCAATATTAGTGCATAATGAATTGTCATTCTGGTCCTAAACCACATCACACAGTGAGCAAATCAGTCCTTCTATAACCAGAACTATCTGTCATCAGTTCCCCTACAACCAGAATTGATCTTCCATCACAAACATGGCTGCTACCTTTACAGAGGAAAAAACCTTAAACTAGTCCCTGAAAATAAAACTACCTTAGATAAAAAAATAAAACAAATTAATTAAATGTTGTTTCCCTGATTATTACACACTACTTAACACACATAAACAAATTATTAATATCAAGTTTTGTTCATAGTTTTCATTACAGCTGTTTCCTTGCAGACAACGAAAAATCCTCATTCTATCTTTAACTGTTCATTAGGGAAATCTCTTTTTCTTACCCTGACAGTGAGATAATTGAGTCTGGCTCTAGAAAAGGCTTTTGTTATGTGTGTCTAGAAGAGGAACATTCTATCAGTGGAACTGAGCATAATTTTGAATCCCTGTATTTCATGGTAAACTTTTCATGGTAAACATTCCATTTCTTGAATGTGGGGAAAGACAGATGGGAAAAAAACAGGATGAAGAAAGTAGGTAATAATACTTTATAAACAAAAAGCGAAAGTGGGAAACAGTTACACAGACAGAGGCAGATCCAAACTGCTGAAATAAATTCCTGAAGTTTATAAAAACACGTACATTTGAATCATACCAGGGTATTTTTAGGTGAACTCTATCACCTCCATACCAAAGAAAGAGGCAACTTGGCAGGTTTAAAGTTTTCAACACATTTACATTAAGAAACAATACTTGTATTGATTTAAAATGCAAGGTAACATTTTTTTTCCTTATAAAAATGTGTGCCACACACAGTTTTCATTATGTTTTATGTTTTTAGCTAACCCCACAGTTGACAGAATAGGGACTATTTTTTGTATTCAAAGTTAAAATGGAAGCATTTTGCAATAAAGGTCCAATTGTTACCTTTTTAAAACACTTTTTTCTTATTTCCATTCATTTTAAGTCATATATTTTAATGTCATTTTAAGGGGGAAAGGGAAAAGGGGAAACTGTTTAACTAGGAGAGGCACACTAAGCCATAGCTTGTTTCCAGGTGCGACTTGGGAACACAAGGAAGTTAAGTGACTTGCTCAAGGTAAC
This sequence comes from Neoceratodus forsteri, assembly GCA_016271365.2. Lineage (NCBI taxonomy): Eukaryota > Metazoa > Chordata > Ceratodontiformes > Ceratodontidae > Neoceratodus > Neoceratodus forsteri. The sequence continues at coordinate 1,357,820,405 of CM057452.1, forward strand.
ACAGTTTGCAAGTGGGGGCTGATGGGATTCAAACCCAGGTCTCCAGGTTTGCAGCTCAGTGCCCTTAACCACTATGCTAGACTGCCACGTAAGATCAATAAGACACTCCAGGGGCGTGCCATTATAGTGAAATAATTTGCACTTCTCAGGTGCATTTAACAGCACTCGGCTGCACCTCATGCCTAACAATGCACCAGAGGCATCTGATTATTTCACCATGATGCACACCCTGCCATGTTTTTATGCTTACTCAATAGACAGAGCAGTGTGCAAGCTATTAACCTTTGTAGGTGCTGCAAGTCGGGTATTAGGCCTACGACAGACAGCAAAAGCAATGTCCTCTAATAAAGACAAAGAGCACCAGTGTGCAAGCACTGAGGCAAGGGTTACCCCAAAGAGCATTGACTTGGAAGCCAAATTACAAAGAAATACAAAAGGTGCCAACAGAAGACAAAGACATGTGTTTCGTCCTCCCAGGACTCATCAGTGTGCCTCATCTGTATAAGGCCACAGTGGAATGACCATCTACCCTAAGTTGGTCTATCAGGTCTGGGTTGTGGTGAGCCCAATAAAAACCAAAAACAAACCAAAAGACAAAGAACCCCAGTGTGCAAGCATTGAGACAAGGGTTACCCCAAAGGGTATTGGCAAAGTTGGCAAGTTTTTAAGAAATACAAAATCACACATACACTCATAATGCAAAGCATCATGGGCTGTATATGCAAAGCACCACAAAATATTATGTTGATTCAACTTAAAGCAGAAATGCATGGTGCAAAAATGCCTCTCACACAGTCTGCAAAGGGTGCCAACAGAAGACACAGACACATGTTTTGTCCTACTAGGACTCATCCATGTCCCTCGTCTATATGACACCCCAGTGGAATGAAGGTCCTCTAATACAGGATATATAGGAGGAACTGAAATGGGTTGTACAGTGGGAACCTCTAGAAACTCCATTAAATTTCTTTTACTAGTGTCCTCCTCCACAGCCTCAAAGCCTATAACATCCTGGCTTTGTCTGAGCAAAGCATGAATGGAGGTATCTTCAGGAGGAGATCTGGGAGTATATACCACAGAGTCTTCAATGTATGAGGTGATGGTAGAAGTGGAAAGCACCCCCCCCCATAGGGATCAACATCCCTCTCCTCATCCTCCAAATCTTACTCCATATTAAGGAGATCAGGATTATAGGTCCCCTTGTTGTCTGAAATAATGACAGGGGCAATCAACAGAGCCTACAATGGAGAGGGCTGCAGAGGAAGAATAATATGAGTGTCTTTATCCCATCCACAATGACAATATGAAAGGGTGAGGCCAAGTCAATGGGATGGCAGTTATTGACAGTGCAAGTGAAAGCTACAGACATCCGAATAGTTCATAGAATGCTGCCAGCACAATCTGGGAGTTGACAGCCTAGTAAAGGGTTCAAGATTTCCATAACTAAAGGGACAGAACCTGACATCTTGGGCTCCTTACTGTCCTTAGTATGAAGAGAATCACCAGAGCCAGCCCCCCAAACTTGGTGTCTCAATGATGGTCAGGGGGACCATAGTCATTGTTGTTGCAGCAGACAATGATGAGGACTTTCCTCCATTGATGGAGACCTTAACCTCACTGGCGAAGCAGGAGCTTTACCCTTATGCTTGGGGTGATGGCTAGAGGAGTAGGACTCTGAAGATGACTTATCCTTGCCCATTTCCATAGTACTGAATTACTGCAGTGGTGACAACATCACTGAATGCTTCCTTCATATTCAGTCGAGCATGAGGAAGAAGCCAGCTTAGAGCCTTCAGCCTTGTCTTGAGCTTTAATAGCCTTTATGCCAATGAAGGATTAATAAGCCTTCTTTTGGCATCTTTATGGGGACTGGTTGAATTCCTGGCAGATGTTGCAGGCCCTCATGTTTTGCAACAGATGCAAACAGCTAACACAGATACTGTGAGTAGAGGGCAGGGTTCAACATGTATTTAGGGTTCCAGTTTGGTTCAGGTTTGGCAGGGTATAGCTCAAACTTATTTCAGTTTGATTTGATAAGCAGAAGTTTGGGTTCGAGTTCAGTTTGTTTCAAGGTTTTTTTGGGTGTACAGTAATTTATCAGTTCAAGTTATAATAAATTCACCCTGCTGCCTCCATATGGGTTCTCCTCATCTCACGTGGTCTGGATGTGTGTTCTACTGGGGTACATCTGCTTTTTTTTTTGTTTCAGGTTTCAAGTTTGGTTTGAATCAGGTTAAAATTGAAAAGTTTGCAATAGGTTTGGGTTTGGTTCGCAGATGAATCCTGGCTCTAACCGTGAGCACTGTCTTTGTAGGATAAACTGAAAGGGGTCCCAGATCTAATAAATTCATAAATAAAGCAGCCCATAGGAAAGCTATGGCAGGCAGTGAGGAAAATACAGGTAGAGGACCCACTAGCCAACAGTGATCACCAAACGGTGTGGTTTAATATCACAATATGCGGAGAGCCAGAGAAATCAGTTACTTGGGTGGTAAACTTACTAACATACTAACATACTAAAATGCCAGCAGAATAGGCCTAAAGGTATTTCATGTCTGCTCATTTGGTCAGCCCCCACCTTGGGACCTGACATTGCTGCCCCCGGCTTCTCCCTTCCCAGTCCTGGATATTCTCACTGCATTGGATTTCGCTTCCAGAACCCTTCCCCTTCTTGAACCCCTCCACCATCTCTGCCTCCACCAGCCCCCTGGGCAGAGCATTTCTTGGATCCACCACCCTCTCAGTGAAGTAGCACCTCCTCCTTTCTCCCCTGAATCTCTCCCCTCCAGCTTCCACCCATGCCCTCTTGCTGCCCCCCCCTTCCTTCGGAGCACCCTGACTGCTGCTCCCCTATTTACCCCCTTCATGTACCTGAAGACCTCTATCATGTCCCTCTGGTCCCTTTTCTCTTCCATTGTGTACATATTTAGCTCTTCGAGCCTCTCCCCATAGGTCCTATCCCCCAAGCCCCAAATCATGTTGGTTGCCCTCCTCTGGACTCTTTCCGGGAGTTCAATGTCCCTCTTTAAATGTGGCCTCCAAAACTCTATGCAGTACTTGAGATGTGGCCTCACCAAACAGTTATACAGTGGGAGTATCACTTCCCTCCTTCTGGAGGTGATCCCTCTAGCGATGCATCCAAGCATCTTGTTGGTCTTTGCCACTGCCCTCCTACAAGTCTCCTAGTTGTTCATCTTGACATCCACCACCACCCCCCCCGGTCCCTCTCAGCCATCGAGATTTGTAGCATTTCCCACCCAGTGTGTACACTTGGCCTGGATTTCTGGCTCTCAGGTGCAGTACCTTGCATTTCCCTGCATTGAACCTCAGATTCTGCTTTCTAGAACACCTTTCCAGAGCCTACAGGTCCCCCTGTAGGGCCACCCTCCCATCCATCACTGCCCCCAGTTTTGAATCATCCGCAAAGAGACTCATCTCACTCTTGATACCTTTCTTTATGTCAGAGATGTAGGCGTTGAACAGGAAGTGCCCAAGGACCGATCTCTGAGGGACCCCACAAATGACCCTCCTTGGGGATGAGACTGTCCTGCCAACCATGACCCTCTGGGTCCTATCCTGGAGCCAGTTGCCTATCCATCTGATTATCTGGTTCCCCAACCCCATTTCTCCCAGCTTATCTAACAGGCTCCCATGAGAAAAAGAGTTAAATGCCTTGCTGAAGTCAAGAAAGAGGATGTCCACTGGTCTACACAGGTCCAAGACACTCATCCCCAGTCATAGAACTCCACAAGGTTTGTCTGACATGTTTTCCCCAGGTTGAATCCATGCTGTCTATTATCCAGGCACCCCAACTTTTTCAGGTCCCCACCCTAGTCTTTCCTTGACAATGCCCTCCATCACCTTGCCCACCACTGATGTCAGGCTGACGTGCCTGTAGTTTCCTGCTACCTTCATTGATCCCCCCTGTGGATAGGCACTATATGCACCACCTTCCAGTACTGGGGCACCCACCCTATCCTCAGAGAGATGCTGAAGAGCTCCACCAGGGGTTTCACCAGGACATCCACCAGTTCCTTCAGCATTCTGGGATATAATTTATCTGGCCCCTGTGCTTTCTCCATCTTAAGGGACCTGAGGGCTTCCCTCACTCTCTCTGCCATGATTTCCACCTCTGCTACCTCATCCCCCTGCTTTGCCTTCCCCCCACCTGCAAGTGGTGCCCCCCTCTCCCCATACCTGCTGATTGGTAAGGGTTCCCCCTCCTTAGTTTCACCATCTCCTCCCATGTATGATGCAGCCCCCCCCATTTTCCTTGGTGAAAACTGAGGCAATGTACTCATTTAGTAACTCAGCCTGCTCCCCCAGGTCTTGTGCACATCACTCCCTTGTTGTAATCCTGCTAATCTGCCCCTTCACCCTTCATTTTTCCCCAGTGTATCTAAAGAACCCCCTGTTCCCTCTCCTAATTTCCCTGGCCAGGTTTGCTCCTTCCTTGTCTTAGCCACACTCACCACCCTAGTGGTCATTCTGGCCATCAGCTCATACTCCCCTCAATCCCTTTCACTCCTTGAGTACTTGAATTGCCTATAGGCTGCCTTCTTTCCCCTCACCACCTCCCGAACCTCCCTGGTCCACCAGCAGGGTTTTCGGGCCCTACCGCATTTATATCTTACTCTTGCGCAGGTGCTGGTAGCATCCTGCACCCCCTCCTGATGATTTTCCACCTACTGTCAGTGTCCATGTCTGGCCAAATCCCATCCAAGTGCTCCTTAAGGATCCTTCCCATTTCCTTGAAATCCATCCCCCTGAAGTTGGTTACCTCAGTCTTTGTGCAGCCATCTACCCCTCCTAGGTTCAGGCAGAACCAGATCAAGGCATGTTCGCTCCCTGACAATGGGACCCTTACCCCCAGGCCCCCAATCTGGTCACTGTCTGCCAGGACCACATCCAGTATCCGCTCCTCCCTGGTCGGTTCCCCCACCTGCTGAGTTAGGAACGCATCCTGAAAGACATCCAACAACCTCTGTTCCTTGGCCACCAAGGATGTCATAGTGTCCCAGGCATGTTTAAGTCCCCCAACACCACCACCCTTCCCCTGCCCAATCTGCAGTGTCTCCCAACATCTGTCACCAGACTCTCCTCCAGCTCCTCCGCCAGCACAGGGGGTCTATACACCACTCCTATTTTTACTCTCTTGCCCCCTTGTTATCAAGGTGAACCAAATCACCTCCACAGTTCCCTCCGCCTCCTCCATTCCTCCTATGGCAATGCAGTTTTTGACTATTATTGCTACCCCTTACCTTTCCCCTGTCCTTCCTGAAAATGGTGTAACCCTCCAGGTTCAGGACCCAGTCATGCCCTGCAGTGGCTCAGGTCTCATTGACCACTGCCACATCCACCTCCACCTTCAAGGGGGCAGACTTTGGGAGGATGCAGGAAGTACTGAAAGAAAAACTGGATGGCATAAGGCAGGAGATGGACGTGGATCAGAAATGGGATATTATTAAATGGGGGAGGTTCTGAGGCAGCAGAAGCCTGCACCAAGGCACAGAGTAAGAAGAGCAGAGCAAGAAAACCATACTGGTTGAACAGTGAAGTTGTGGAGGTGGTGAGGGTAAAACGAGTGGTGCACCAGAGGTTTAGGAGGATGGAGAAAGAAGTGGAGAGGGAGGAATATGCAAGATGGTCCAGGGAGGTGATCAGAAAAGTGAGAGAAGCCAAGGCCCAGAGGGAGCTGAGATTAGTTCAGGGAATTAATGGGGAGGTTTTCAGATATATCAGGGAGAAAGGAAGTGCAATGTGACAATAGCGAGGAAAAAAGGGTGGGAGTGGACAGAAAAGGGGAGGAGAAGGCGAAGCACTGAATGAATACTTTTGCTCAGTGTTCACGCGGAGAAGGGGGCACTACTAGCACGGGCTGGAGGGTGGGGACAGGGGAGAAGAGGTGACAGATGGAAGGATTGAGGCAAGTAGAGTCCTAGAGGGACTGAGGGCACTGAAGGTAGACAAGGCACCAGGGCCAGATGGTATCTAATCCAGAGTGCTAAGGGAGATGGTGGAGATGTTGGCAGAGCCACTGGCAGATCTGTACAGCACCTCACTGGAATCTGGATGTGTGCCACTGGAATGGAGAATGGCAGATGTCAGCGGGCCATGGCAGACCGGCACAGCCCTCCTCTCTCCTCCACATATGGCCCGCTGACTGAGCTTTTAATGAAGCTCATTCATTGACATCTCAGTCAGCAGGCCAGCCATGGAGGAGAGAGGAGGGCTGTGCCAGTCTGCCACTGCTTGGATTTAGGATGGGAGTAGGAGCGGGGTTGTGGCAGGTACATCTGGCTGCTGGGGAGGCTGGGTGGGGGGGCACTGGATCACCAGGGATTTATGGGAACTGGGGATCAGATTCAGGAGGGGCTTTAAAATTTACAAAAACCCCACTAGACCATGCAAGATTTTTTACAGGATAAGGACTAAGGAGGAGATATAGAGGGATGCAGGTGGGGGGGGGGTTTACTGTACATTTTGGCAGCAGGCGGTGGGGCTGGTTATTACTGGGTGGAGGGGAGGGACCACCAGCCACCATGGACAATTTAATTATTTACAATTACATGAGGGACACATGGGGGGAGGGACTGCTAGTCACTAGGGATTTGTCTCTACATGTGGGACAGGTGAGGGAATGGACTGCTAGCCACCAGGGATCTACTTATTTTAGCTTATACCCTCCTAAGGTGACATTTCGCCCATGGATGGAAGGTGAAATTTCATTGAGGAAGGTGAAATTTTGCTGTTCCACCAGGTGAAATGTTGCCACTCTGCCAGGCAAAATGTGCAGAATTTTGTTGATTTCTCTGCAAAGCGAATTCCGCCCACTTTACCCACCACTAGGTAGCACCCCAGTTTCCTGAAAGCTTCCTTGAAAACTGCCGCCCCACAGCCACTGCACTGCACTGCACACAACATATCTATTTTCTACCCTGAGTGTTTTTGTTATGGTTATTTTGAACCCTGTTTTACCCTGCCTTAGAAAGGGTGCTTCACCTATTCCCAGATGTTTTATGGTTTTTCTTTATTACAATACTTACAGTAGCTAAAATAATTAGCTATACTACCTTAAACAAAACAACATTTATACAAACACTGTAGCCTGTTAAAATAGTGTGCTTTGCCTTTAGCTATACCCAATCAATGAGTGCCACAATGACAGAAACCAGGAATTTAACTTTGCCACCAAAAGAGCCCTCTGCTTCCCCTGCTGATGGCTGCCAATGCCTTAGATGCCACCTTTGTACCTGTTCTACTCCTTTGCTGTTCCACTCACTTAGTGGGACTTTAATGTGTGGACACATTAGCTGATTCTATATTCATCCAATCTGGAAATCCCTTCCTCAAGCTAGAGGCACTCCTGAGTGGCTTCTAGTGTCATGGGGAGGGAGGGGCTGATCTACCACCAGGAAGTCCCCTGACAAGCTAGATGAGCTTTTGATGGCTGGGACAGCTCCAAACATATTACTACCAAATCACATAGTGCTGTAGTACTGAGTGGCACCCCACCACTACCACACTCAAGCAGTAAGTCAAAGCTTCTCTCAATCCCCCCCCCCACTACATAAAGCATTATGGCTGGGAGAATTTTTGTTCTGTTTTTCATTTTTTAATTTTTACAGCTGGTTATGAGGCTCTATAGTTACTCTGAAAGGGTGAGGAGTAGAGTGGATACGGTTTAAGCCACATGCACTGTGCTTGTGTTGCCAGATGTCAGGCTGAAGGGGAATGAGCAAGCATGACAGCAAGGTGAGGTATTGGGAGATGCAATAAAACAATTTCTGTTGTCTAACAATCTCTTTAGTAAGTTGACTGTTTCGCAATTAAACAAAACTGCTGCTGCTTGTGACTTTTCTGAGAAATGGGCAATGAAGCGCGCGTGTCCCCAAAATTGAGAATAACTCAATGAAACGTGAAACTGCCCACAGCTTGGCTTGAAATAATTTTGCAATTTGGATTATAGGAAGCTGTCCTCTTATTTGGGTGAGTGGCAATGTAATAAACTCAAATTTGGGGAGGTTATTGAATGGGAGGCAGGAACTGATTTGTCATGCTAGTAGTCCAGTTATGTGCCATACCTTGATATAGTGATGTTATGCAGAGATAAAACATCATTGTACAAAGCGGCTACTGATGAACCACTTTGCTGAAGAGCTTCTCTGCTTTTCATGTTTGCTTGCACTCATGTGCAAGAAGCATAGTGCCACCATACGAGAATTCGTAGGTGTGCCTCCCTACTTCCAATGCCTTGCTGCCTTTTGCAGGCACGGCCCCACCAGACCAATGAATACAAGAGCTGTCTATGACAGTGTTTGAAAATGCAGTGGTGTACAGCTGAAAGAAAGACACTGCAGTGTGTTGGCAATTTGCATACTGATGTCGGCAGTATGCAAAGTGCCTACATGTCGGCACTGCAATGCAAGAACTGTCATAGACAGCCCCCCCCCACAAACAAGTAACATGCTGGAAGCCTACCCCGGCATGCTCACATGCCCCCCCACAGTATGGCTGATGGGGTGCCCTATCTCCGTTGGCTGCGCTCTGCTCCCCCCAACAGAGTTTTAGGTGCCACTCTGAGAGCCCACTCCAGCATGGCAAGAATCTATAAGGACAACGGGGGTGCCCAATCCCCCTTCGGCTCCAGTAGCCCCCTCAAACAGCCTTCAAGGTGCCACACTGTGAGCCCACCCCAGTGTGGCAAATGTCCATCTGCTGCCCCAACACACTTCCAGGTGCCACGCTGCGAGGCCACCTCAGCATGGCAAAAATCTCTGTGACCGATGGGGGTGCCCAATCCCCCATTGGCTCCTCTGGCCCCCCCAAAAGAAACTTCCAGCTGCCATGCTGGGAGCCCACCCCAGCATGACAAACATCCTGTGTCATCTTCCTAAAAGTAAAATAAAACCTAGAAAGAAAAAAACTGTCCCTCGGTGACTGTCTTGCATTCCGCCTCCCCACCTGTGGCCACCCACTGCACACCCTGCCTCCCCACATACCCCCACCCCATACTTACCTCCGGAGCCTGGTGCGATGATCTTTGGTGGACCGGGAACATGTCTGCACTCTTCAAAGCCGACCGCGAACTGAAGAAATGTCGGTAAGCTGTATAATGGGAAAAATAGGGTTTTTTCAACTTTGATGCATATCTTGGGCATTTTTGGGGAATTTTTTCACCAAATTTTCAACATGGGGTTTTTGGGATGCCACCTCATGAATTCTTGCACTGTCATTTTGTTATTTGGTCCCAAAAGGTAATTTCATGGTTGCTGCATGAAACCACCTTTCGGGACCGATGTACAAAACAACAGTGTCACAGTTCATGAGGTAGTCCCCCCAAAACCCTATGTTGAAAATTTGGGGAAAAATTCCCAAAAATGACTGTTTTATGAGCGTGCATTGTGCAGTTCCTACACACGCTCGTAAGTTTTCAAATTTTTAATATTTGCACTCCAGATTTTCAACATTGCCATTTTGCCACACCTCCTTATGAGCAGAACAGCTGTCATTTTTCACATCTCAACCAAAATCTGTTTATGAGCATGTAGCGCACAATGGCACTGTTGGTGTGCGAAATCAATGTTTGGGACAGATTAAGAAAATCACAGTGACACTGTTTATGAGCAGAGGTCTTAAAATGACTATTACACTAGTATAGTACAGTAGGGAGCGAAGAAAGACCAAAGGAGGGATACTGAAGCTTAATAAAGGGGAGGGAATCTGGGTAGAGGGTGACAATGAAAAAAGCAGGGTTACTGAACGAATATTTCTGCTCAGTATTCACAAAGGAAGAGGAGGGAGAGTTACCTAAACCAAACAAGAGAAATACTCTGAAGACGGGGGTCAATACCAGTCCATTTACAGAAGAAAGGGTTCTGAAAGAACTAATAAAATTGAAGGTGGACAAAGCAATGGGGCCTGATGGGATTCACCCAAGAATTCTAAAAGAACGAAGGGTAGAACTAGTGACATCGCTGACTACTCTCTTTAACAAATCATGGGAGGATGGGGTGGTACCCAAGGACTGGAGGAGGGCAGATGTAATTCCTCTTCACAAAAGTGGGAGCAGAACAGAGGTAGGAAACTACAAACCAGTTAGTTTGACCTCAGTGGTAGGGAAAATGATGGAATCACTTCTGAAGGAAAGAATTATTGAGTACCTAGAGGCCATTGGGGCACAGGACCCGAGGCAACATGGATTCACTATGGGAAGTCATGTCAGACGAATCTAATAGATTTCTTTGACTGGGTGACCAAAGTAGTAGATCAGGGAGGGGCTGTGGACTTGGCCTACCTAGATTTTAGCAAGGCATTTGATACAGTCCCCCACAAAAGATTAATACACAAGATAGCCAGCCTTGGAATGGGTCCCAAGGTGGTAGCCTGGATAAAAATTGGCTGAACAACAAGGACACAAAGGTAGTAGTAAATGGGTACACAGTGAAGAAAGGAGGTTACTAGTGGGGTACTGCAGGGTTCAGTACTGGGACCGGTCCTTTTAATGTCTTTATAATGACATTGCAGAGGAACTGGAAGGAAAAGTATGTCTCTTTGCAGATGACACAAAGATCTGCAACAGGGTTGATACACAGGATGGAGTGGAAAGGAGGAGAAGGGACTTGGCAAGGTTGGAGGAATGGTCAAATGTATGGCAGCTAAGATTTAATGCAAAGAAGTGCAAGATAATGCACATGGGAAACAAAAACCCAGAGGAAGCGTACACAATGGGGGATGAGATACTGACAACAGTAAAAATAGAAAGGGACCTGGAGGTAATTATATCAGATGACCTAAAGCATGTGAAGAAGCAGTAAGGAAGGCTGGAGGGATACTGGGATGCATGGAAGAGGCATCAATAGTAGAAAACAGGAAGTTGTTATCCCTCTGTACAGACAGTTGGTGAGACCCCATCTGAGTACTGTGTGCAGTTCTGGAGACCCCATCTCCATAAAGACATAGACAGAGTGGAGGCTGTCCAGAGGAGGGCAACAAAATGGTGCAGGTCTCACCAGAAGACATCTAGAAAGACTAAGGAGCTTATATATGTATACTCTTGAGGAAAGAAGGAGAGGGGACATGATAGAAACTTCAAGTACCTCAAGGGAATTAACAAAGTCCAAGAGGGTAGCATCTTCCAGAAAAGAGATGTGCAAGAACAAGGGGCACAATTTGAAGATAGAGGGGACGGCCCAGGGGTATTGTGAGGAAGTATTTTTTCACTGAGAGGGTTGTGGATGTATGGAACAGCCTCCCTGAGGAGGTCGTGGAGTCAAGAACAGTGGGGGACTTCAAGAATGCGTGGGACAGGCATAAGGCAGTCCTAGGGGTGGGTAAGAGGAAGTAAGCTGTTGATTAACTAGGATCTGCAGCTTATCTGTTAGGTAGGAAAATGGGCAGACTAGGTGGGCCAAGGGGTCCTTATCTGCCATCAGATTCTATGTTTCTATGTTTCTATGTTGAAAATTTGGTGGAAAGATTCCCAAAAATGACTGTTTTACGAGTGTGCATTGCACAGTTCCTACGCACACTCATAAGTTCGCAAATTTTTTTTGTATTTACACTCCAGATTTTCAACATTGCCATTTTACCACACCTCCTTATGAGCAGTACAGCTGTAATTTTTCACATCTCCCCCAAAATGTGTTTCTGTGCATGTGGTGCACAATGGCGCAGTTAGTGTGTGAAATCAGTGTTTGGGACAGATTAAGAAAATCACAGTGACACTGTTCATGAGCAGAGGTCTTAAAATGGCCATGTTGAAAATTTGGTAACAAAAGTCCATAAAATGACTATGTTATGAGCGACCATTGAGCTGTTTCCCCGCACCCTCGTAAGTTCATGAATTTGTAATATTTTCAGTCCAGATTTTCACCACTGGCATTTTTCCATACTTCTTTATGAACAGTACAGCTGTAATTTTTCACAACATGGCCGAAATGTGTTTTCACACTTTCTGCACAGAAATGCATGATCGCTCTGGGAAATCAGTGTTCAGAACAGATTAAGAAAATAACAGTGACACTATTCATGAGTGGAGGTCCCAAAATGCCTGTGTTGACAATCTACTGTAAAAAATCCCCAAAGTAATTACATTAAGGGTGTGTGTTGCGCAGTTTCTAAGCACGCTTGTGACTTCACCAGTTTTTTTACTATTTTCACTGCAGATTTTCAACATTGCCATTTTTTACTCCTCCCGATACTGTAATTTTTCACATCCTGTTCGAAATGTGTTTTCACAGCTATGGTACCAAATGCCGTAGTCACTGTGCAAAATCAGCTTTCAACTAACAAACTGATATCACCACTGTTCATAAGGTGGGGTTCACAAAAAACTCATGTTGAAAATTTGGAATGAAAATACCAACGAACGCCTGAGGCATTAGGGTTTCCAACCATAATGCCCCACCCTGTAGAGACTGACAGGCATCATGGGTGTGACTTGGGATTGTAACCTGTAATTCTCATACCATTCCACCCCCACCCACACCCTGCAACCAGTGAGACGCATAGAGGTGTGCCTCGGACTCTTTGGCCCCAAAGTTCACCCCATTCTCCTAAACTGCACCCATCTCACCATATTTTCTGATGGAATGGGGTGAGCATAAGGACCAAAGACCCCAAGGCACACCATAGCACTTGTTGTTGTCTGCTGGGTAGGGTGTAGTGAAATGGCATGGCTGTTATGCCTGATGACCCAAAGGCACACCCCACCAACACCAATGCCAGCAAGCAAACATTTGGCATTAACAAATGCTTGTTTATAATCTACTTTAAAAAGTGGTGACAGCAGGTAAAAACCAAGCCTCTGGGGGAAGGCCGTTTTAAAGTAAGGCAGTGGCTACCAAATAGGCCCTGTTTGCAGCTAATTTTAACCTTGAGTTTGGAACAATCATCAAGCCTGTACCAGCAGAATGTAACCCCTGGATATTAGAGTGTTGCCAGAATCTCCCCACAGTGCTGGGGTACCAGTTCATTTAGGGCTCTAAAAGTCAAAAGAAGTGATAGAGGGAGAAATGGTTAAAAAATCTCTAACTTCATAAAAAGAATTTGGCATACTAAAACAAGATTTTTATTGATGCTTGCAGTTTCAACACTATATACAGAAAGGATCCAGTGTTTCACTTATACTAAGTGAGACTGGTGGCAGGGGTTAAGTTAATATATGATAGAGGCCACCACTCTGACACAAAACAACTGATTACACAACTTTATAAATTGTTACAAAATGGAGTGGGGGTTCTAGCTATTCAAAAAATCCAAGATAAATGGGAAGCAGAATCTGGGATGCCAGTGGATGAAGAAGAATGGGAAAAAATATTGAAGGATGTACACAAAACCACCACTTTGTCAACCTGGTGGAATTTCAGGTGGAAGATTTGTGTTCGGTACTTTATTACTCCCACAATGTCAAAACATTAAAATACATACCATACGGAAACTTGCTGGATAAATTGTGGGGAAAAAGGGTCCCATTATCATATTTTCTGGGATTGCCCCAGGGCACAAGGGTTCTGATCCCAGGTTAGTCCAATTATTCAAAAGATCCTAGACATACTCCAGTCTCTAACCTTCCTGAACCTAGTGCTAGGCCTTCCACCAAATAAATTCTGTACAGCAGTCACTAGATTAGTTTTATTTGCTAGTGGTAGCAGCTTTAAAAATCATAACACAGCCTTGGTTATCCGTTAACGCTGTGACTATGAAACAATGGAAAGCGAATATAATTAACATACAACTTCTGGAGGCATTTACTGCTCAGATAAGGTTACAAGTGGATAGGTTTAATTATAGGTGGATGCTATATTACAGTTATATAGAAGAAACAGAAGACCATGCAGTGCTGAAGCAACTTTTAACTTATTCTGTTCAGAACGGCTAGTAGGAGAACAGTCATCATAAGCAGTTGGAAATTTATATATAGAACCAACCCAATACACAAATGATCAGATGAAACTGCACCCTTAGAGATATAAAAACTAATTATATAGAAATAATCACATCACAAATTTGGACTTGCACCTTTTCTGTTTGTTTATTCAGAATTGTTAATCCTCCACATAACATGGTGATTATCAGCTATTATTTTTTTTTCCTTTTTTCTCTTTATTTGTTTAAAATATTAAAAAAGCAGCAAACTAATTTAACCAAAACAGGAATGATTGTTGAACTAGGACTGTGATATGGGCAAAAGAGGGGAAGGAGGTATACAATAGAAGATTCATTGAAGTAACTTGGATAAACTGGATCCTCCACATCTCTGTCTCTCCAATTCAAAATCTGTAAAAATAAGAAATTTCTTTCAAAAGAAATGTGCTTATGATGAGAGACCTTTTGAATGAAGCATTGGATTTGTTCAGAAAGTTATCAGAGGTATTGTAGATGGTCCTGGTTATGTCAAAGTTTATAAGATACTAGATTGACGGTTGTTACTTGCTTTATTTATTTATTTATTTATTTATTTATTTATTGTTTAGGATTCAATACCTGTGTGAGCTCTAGGAACTTTTACAAAGGTTCCGAGTCAGACAAGTAACAAGATCACATCAATGGCAGTACACAACAAGATGATAACTGATGAAAATACAAACATGGTTACATAGGTTACAAAGTGTGAATATTTGAGCGGAGAGTACAACACTACTCAAGTGTGGTAAACACTTATATATTGTCATAAATATCTTGGGGTCACTGTGGATCCCAAGCTCCGGTCATTTGCGGTAGAGAATAGTAGCAACCGGTGGTAGCTTTGTCAAGTGCAGAGAGAGGGGGCGTGAGAGAGGCAAGATGTTGGGAGAGTGGGGGAGGGGGGTGAGGGAGGGGATGTAATTGAAAGGAAGCTATAGTTTCAGGAGGTGTATCGGCAGATATTATCAAGGGCAAGATGGGAGCGTAATTCTTTTTTGTTGAAGTGGCTTAGCTTGCCACAGCAAAGTAATTCAGCTGGGAGATCATTTAACCACATTGGTCCCTGATATGATAGTGATCATTAGGCAAGAGTGGTATGCTTGAAGGGCACTTGAACACCACGTTTGCCACTCTTCAGTTATTTACAGTGGGTTTGTGGATCATAAAGAGGCTAGAGGTGGTCTTAGGTGCAAACCCCATCAGAGATTTCTTAACAAATAGGCAAGCCTGGTATTTGACTTGTAGTTGGAGAGGGAACCACCCAGTTTTAGAGTACAGCATGCAAGTGTGAGTCAGGAGGTCTGCCCCAAGGACTAACCTGCAGGTCTTACTGAGGAGTATTCTGACCCTTTCAAGTACAAAGTCTAAACTAGCATAGTAAATGAGCAGGCCATAATCTATAGATGATAGCACAGAGCTACATTTGGCCAGTTTCAGGGCCTCAGGTGTCATTGAGTGCCTGTGTCAATAAAGAACCCCAGGCTTTATATTGGCTGATTTTACAATCTGGTCTACATGTGTTGTGAAGATGAGGGTGTCATCTAGGTGTACACCAAGGTATTTAAAAGTGCTGATCGGCTCAATTTGATGTCCTTTTAGGCTTTGTGCCAGTAGTGGGCCATATTTTCTTTTGTTGTGTGACACTGTAGATAGCATACTCTTAGTTTTTTTGTAGTTGAATACCAATTTATTTTGTGCAAATCAGTCTTCTAGGCTATGAAGGTTGTCCTGTAGTTTGGAAGTTATAGTGGGCAGTTCCCTACCTGGGACTGAGATAACTGTGTCATCTGCATAAAGCACCATGTGTGCCATGCAGGCGGATGGTAGGGAGTTGATAAAAAAGCTAAACAGGAGCAGTCCGAGAATTGATGGCAAAGGCAAGGCAAGGCAAAGTTTATTTAAAAACGCCCAATCCTGGAGGCTCTGGGCACTGAACAAATAAATGAATACAACATCAAAAAACATATAATGCATCGCATATTTAAATACACAGAATAACATTTTTGACCTATCATATAATTATCATATTCTGCTAATTGCCATAAATTAATCCCAAAAAGCTTGGGAAAATAGTAGGGCCTTCAGGTGAGCCTTAAAAAAATCTACAGTAGGGGCCTCCCCTGACCCCAAATGGCAATGAATTCCAGAGAACGGGAGTTGCAACAGTGAGTGCTCTATCACCAGCAGATTTCAGCCTTGTTCTAGGAATTGCCAGGAGACCCCTACTGGAAGAGTGGAGGGGGAGGACAGAGAGAGCAGGTGCAAGAAGGTCTAACAGATAACCAGGGCCCTGCCTGTGTAGGGCCTTATAGGTGAGAAGACCCACCTTAAAGAGGATCCTCCACCTTACTGGCAGCCAGTGCAATTCATGCAGCACCGGTGAAATGTGGCAACATTTTTGCTGCCCAGTGAGTAACTGGGCAGCTGTATTTTGCACCAGCTGCAGCCTACGGAGAGATCCTCCTGTGACCCCGAGGTACAGCACGTTGCAGTAGTCAAGCCGTGATGTAACTAAGGTTATGTATCAAGGTAGGGAGGTCTAGAGGCTGCACAAGAGGCATTATTCTGGTGATATTTCTGAGATGGAAAAAACAGGAGCGGACCGTGGAGGATATTTGCTCAAATTCCTGTCCAAAATAACACCAAGGTTTCACACCCAAGAGGAAGCCTTTAATGAAAAAGCTCCCAGAACAATTCTAGTTGCTGATTCAGAGGCCATCCTATCACACACTCTGTTTGACTCCACCACCAATACCTCCATCTTATCAGGGTTCAGTCACAACCAGCTGGAGGCCATCCAGTCGTTGATCTCAGCAAGGCAGATGTTTAGCACATCCGACGTGTTGGATGTTCGTGGGGAAAAGGAAAGATATAGCTGGGTATCATTGGCATAGCAATGAAAACCCAAGCCATACTTCCTAATGATCCCTCCCAGGGGTAGCATGTACACTGCGAACAACATTGGGGCTAGTACCGACCCTTGAGGAACTCCACAAGATAGGAGGCTAGGAGTGGAGGAAAAATTCCCCATCACAACCCGTTGCCTCCTGTTGGTAAAAAAGGACGTAAACCAGTGAATGACAGTACCAGTGAGTCCGCAGATCTCCCTAAGGCAGTCAAGCAACACACAATGGTCCACAGTGTCAAATGCTAAGGAGAGATCAAGGAGGACAAGAATTGTCTTGTCCCCATGATCTCTCGCCCTGAGGACATCATTCTGCACCCAAACAAGTGCGGTTTCTGTGCTTTGCCTAGCCCGAAATCCCGACTGGAAAGGTTCGTATAACTCATGTGTCATGAGGTGCTCTTCCAACAGAAGCGCCACCACCTTCTCAACTACCTTTGCCAAAAAGAGAAGGTTAGATATAGGTCAGTAATTTGCCCTGACCTCCGGGTCCAAAGATGGTTTCTTTAAGAGGGGTCACACTAGTGCCTCCTTCAAGGCATCAGGGAAGACCCCCTCGGATAAGAAACAATCAGAGCAAACACTGGGCCAACGGTGTTAATGCATCTCATTAAGAAATGAGTTGGCACTGGGTCCAGTTTACAAAAGGTGTGCTTCAAGTTGGTTGCCACCTCAATGACCTCACTTACCTCCATCGGTCTAAACTCCCCCCAACTAGGTGGAGTGCACTCAGAACATTTTAGGTGACCACTGCCAGCTACAACATTGCTGGCTGAAGAAACCACCTGCCGGATACTGGATACTCTGTCTGAGAAGAACTGAGCTAACTCTTCACACTCAGAATTAGGAAAAACCTTCTTGGGCTGCAGACAGGCAGGATGGAGTAGCATGTCCACAGTCCAAAAAAGTATAGCTGATCGGTTCTTCCTAGCAGCAATCTCCCTGGACAGGAACACTGACTTTTTATGGTTGATTGCCCCCTGGTATGCACTATAGTGCACACGCAGGGCCAGTTTTTCCCCCTTCAGGCCAGATCTCCTCTAGCAGCACTCTAATCTCTGACCCTTCCTCTTCATTTCCCTAAGAGCCCCATCATACCACGGGGACCTCAGGTAAGAAGATTTGGGTCATACATGGAGAGGTGCAAGGGAGTCAATGGTGTCAGATAACACCCTATTATAGGTATCAACCCCAGCACCAATGCCTCCGACACATGCATCACCCTTGATCCTTGAGGCACTCCTATGGATACTACCCTCTCCTCAGAGAGGGTGCCATATAAGCTCACACATTGTGACCTATTTGAGAGATAACTTTAAAACCAATTTACGGTACTTTTGGACAGGCCAATAATTGATAGGCATTGAAGTAACAGCTGGTGATTGATGGTGTCGCATGCCTTGGTGAGGTCTATGAATATAGACCCCACTGCTAGGCCATTGTCCAGTGTGTTACAGAGATGGGTAGTATATTCGACCAAAGCAGTGATAATTGCATGTTGTTTTCTGAAGCTGTGCTGCTCAGAAGAGAGAATATTATACTTCTCAAGATATTCAGTAAGTTGATCTGAGACAGCTTGTTCTTAGGCTTTGGAGAGCAGGTGCAGGATGGAAATAGGCCTATGATTTGCCAAGCTAGTTCTGTCACCATTTTTGAACACTTGGGTGTCAAGTGCTTTCTTCCACTTATCAGGGAAGATGTCAGACTTTAAAGAAGAATTGAAAACTTTGATTAGAGGTTCAGCCAGCTCATTTAGGGTCAGTGCAACCATCTTCAGGTCAATAGAGTCACTTACAGCTGGCCCAGTGGCACAGAGTGCTGCGGCATTGGCAGCTTATCTTAAACCACCCCAGTGACCTGGGTTCGGAAATGGACTCTCGATGCTGGTGGCTGGTAGGGGAAGGAGAGGATTGAGTGTCCATAGGAATGCTCTCCTCTCTTGGCATGGGTGGTGGGGTGGAACCCTTTGCGGGGGTGTAGGAGGTGTGATAGGACACAGGGGATGACCAGGCAATAGGGTGTTAAGGCAGTCACTTGGTAACACTGAGCTCAGATCAGTGAATGCCAAGTTGAATGCTTTTGCAATAGCCTTCACCTCTTGTAATGTCTCTGTTGCAGTTACTTAGATGAGGTGGGGCCATTGTGGCTCTACCTATAAGTGTTTTCAAGGAGTTCCAAAATTTCCTGGCATGACCCCAGCTATTATTCGGTAGTTCCTTGTTGTAGGTAGCTTTGGCTTGCCTTATTAAGTATGTGCATTTGTTTCTGGTGGCCTTATAGGCACAGTAGTCAGCCTGTTTGCCAGTCACCTTGGCCTTGTGCCAGAGATTATATCTAGTGCTCATGAGATCCAGGAGGGTTTTTGAAAGCCAGGGGTTCACAGACCCTTTTACTTTTTTTGACTTATAGGGGGCAAATATATTGCAAACATTTGTAAAAGTGGAGCAGAAAAAGTCAAAAGCTTGATTTCCATCCTTTGCCGTGTCAAGCAGTGACCAGTCGATTAGTCTGAGGTATTGTCTGAAGGTGTCCAGCATCCCTGATTTCACTGAGTGGGATCTAGTGATATTAGAGGGGGCCATATAGTAAATCTATTAGTCCAGATACATAGCACCGGGGAGTGGTTACTAAGGGAGTCGGGCAGGACTGATACATAGGGTAAATGATCAGGGTAGTTTTTGAGGATCCAATCAATAAGTGTACTAGTACCTGTGTTATGGTTTTGTCTAGTGGGGGAGGTAACCATCTGGGTCAGGTACATGCTAGCTATTTGGTCTTCAGCAGAGGTTGCGGCATGAGATTCCCAGTTAATGTTAAAGTTGCTGACAATAATTATCTCCCAGTTGTGATTAAGCAGTCCTTGGTTGGTGATGAGTTGTTCCATCCCAACAGTGTGCTTTCCTGGGGGGTATGTAAACAGAGGATAGTACAAGGATCTTGTTTTGCTGACCAATGCAAACTTGATGTTAAGGATTTTTCCATCTTTAGCATTTAAATTGCCAGGTAGCAATAGACCACGGATATCATCCCTTAGGTAAACTAGGCACCCACCTCCTCATTTGGATAACCTGTCCTGACAGAATGATTTAAACCCATCCAGGGTGACTGCAGCATCAGGTATCTTTATTGAGAGCCAGGTCTCAGTCAGAGCTTTTATGATATCAGGTTTTAATACTTTTACCCATGCCTGAAATTGTGTTAGCTTGGGCATAAGGGAAATGGAACATTGTTTAACTAGGAGTAGCTCACTAAGCCAAAGCTTGTTTCCAGATGTGACCTGGGAGCATAAGGAAGTTAAGTGACTTGCTCAGGATCAAACAATATGCACCTAGGAGGCTGTGGGATTCAAACCCAGGTCTCTAGATCTGCAGCTCAGAGCCTTAACCCACTGCACCATACTGCCTCCTATATTTAGTGAGACTATCTTGAGTTGCCTGATCCTTGGGGAGGCACCTGTATTGGTAGGACCAGGGTTTGGGTGCATGTTGCCTGATAATATCAGCAGTATCAGGATCAGTTTCCTGGTGTGCCAAAGCCAGAATACTCATTTAGAGATGGTGAGTTTTTGAAAGTTATGCTTATAGTTTTGGGTAGTGTACTGCATGGGGGCAGCTGTGCAGAAAGGCTGCTACAGGTAGTGATAGCGGTTCCATCACAGGAGGGAGCTGTGGGTGTAGATAGAGCAATAAAATCAGTGGGAGGTCTGCAGATGTACCCTTGCATAAACTGTTTCTGTGCAGGAAGGTGTCCATGAGGGAAGCTGATTGTATTGGGAGGCATGTGCCTTTTAGGTCATTATCTACTGCTTCTCCAAACCCCAGAACAAGTACAGTAGCAGCCAGACACTGCCAGCTATGTCCCGAAATTTCTGTGATATTTCCAGAAATATTTCCTACTTTCTGCAGTTCCACAGTAGGGGCAGCAGAGAGAAATTCTTCAGAAATTTCATGAAATATCTGGAAATAGCTGGCAATGTCTGTGGCTACTACTGTAGTAGTGCCAGACATTGGGCTAGCATTATGGTATATGAAGGTAGCAGTCAGTAATATATGAGAGATTCCTTTAACAGTATGCTCAATAAGCTATTCACAGTAACTGAAATAATAGGTGTGGTCAGAATTGGGGGAAGAGTAATTAATTAAGGCTGGGGGTGGGGAGAAGAAAATTCAAGCTGGGAGCTGAGCTGGATGAGCCTCTGTCAGAAAGCACCAAAAGTTTAAAAAAGTTCTGTAGCTGGGAGCAGCCAATAATAGGCTGGCAGTGTTCATGGGAAACCAATCGGAAATGTGGATCTCAAGCCTCTGGGTCCCAGGACACAAACAGCCTACCTTCAGATCTGGTTGGGGTGGGCCAGCAGGAGATGGATCTGGCCATCCAGTGTAGGTGCCGAGGCAACCATCAGCGGTGAGACCACTTAGGGCTTACCTAAGAGAAAGAGAGAGAGCATGAGGAAGAGGGAGAGGTTGAGCCAGGTCATAAATACATTTCAGTCACAAAGCCTGGCTTATTCATGGGTGAGCAGACAGAGTTAAGAATGGCAGAGGGGCATGGGTGTTAATAATGGGCATGAGGGAAGCAGGAGAGAAACAATTCACAGTGGGGGATAGTCAGCAGTTTGGCACCAGAAGCAGCCAAGGTAGAACAAAGGAAATAATTACTTTAGACATCCTGCTGGGAAGCAGGGGGAAGATGAAGGCAGCCAAGAGGGCAGGAAGAAAGAGTGAGGGTTAAGAGAATAGGCTCAGGAGGAGACAAAGTGAGGAAAATGAGAAAACAGAGGTCCAGGAGAAAGGCAGGCTAGTTAAAATCTATCCAGCAGCTTAGAGGGCCTTAATTAGTGTGCATTTAACAGTCACTTTTGCAGTTTACCAAACTGTAAAATTTGTTCTAAACAGGCACTTTTCTAATAACATTTATCCTAAAACAGCCTGCAGGTATTAACTTAAATTAACTGGCACACTCTATGCAGGTTAAAAGCACTGTTTAAATACAATTAAATAAACCCATAAATGTGCATGCACATTTAGGAGATCGGCAGTTCTTAAACCAGATCAGTTTTAAAATTCAGGCTAGGGAGCTGAGCCGGATAAGCCTCTGTCGGCAAGTGCCAAAAGTTTAAAAAAGTTCTATAGCCGGGAGAAGCCAATGATAGGCTGGCAGTGTTCATGGGAGACCAATCAGAAATGTGGATCTTAAGCAGCTGGGTCCCGGGGCACAGGGAGCCTACCTTCAGATCTGGTCAGGGGTGGGCTGGCAGGAGATGGATGCAGCTGTCCAGCAAAGGTGCCAAGGCCACCAGCAGCAGTAAGCCAGCTTCAGATCTGGTCAGGGCTTTGTGGAATGAATTTACAAATGTGTTCTGTAAAATAAAATTTAAGTTAAAAAAAAGTCAAAAGAAGGAACTAAGAATCAATCCACCACCCCACCAGTAGCCAGTGTAATGAGAGCAGCACAGGAGCGATACAATTGCTCTTCCATACAACAGTGACAAGTCTAACTGCAATGTTTTGTATCAGCTGGAGATGGTGGATCTGACCTACTGGAAGGTCCAAGTAGAAAGCACTGCAGTAGTCAAAGTAAGAGAAAATGAAAGCATGCTGTAATGTTAAAAATCAACCCTGTCCAGGTAGGGGCACAATCCAGCTCTGTTCTTCAAATGATAGAAGCCAGTCATGACCATAGTCAACAACTGGGGCACAAGTGATGGCTCATTGTCAAGAATGACCCAGCAAAATTGTAATCACCTTCCAAGTCTGGAGTTTATCACCCCCAAAAAATGGGAGGTTCAGGTTCTCCAAAATGGATGAGCAAAGTCAATCTGGTCCCACCAGTAACAACTATGTTTTGCTGGGATTAAGCTTCAACTGCTGTGAGCCATCCATCAACGGGATCTCAGATAGAGTATTCTCAAACATAGTCATCAAGGAGACCTACCTTGGTTGAAATAAAACATACATCTGGATACCGTCAGTGTAGCAATGAAAACTCAAGGTGTACTTTCAGATCACTTCTGCAAGTGGAAGCATAAACATTGCAAACAAAAGGGAAAACAGAACAGAACATTGACTGATGCCACACTCAGTGACCAAAGTACTGGAGTACTGTGTGCAGTATTGGAGGCCACACCTTCACAAGGACATTAACCAAATTGAGGCAGTCCAGAGAAGGGCAACCAAAATGGTGCAGGGACTGCATCAGAAGACATATGAGGACAGATTAACAGAGCTCAATATGTATACCTTTGAGCAAAGGAGGGAGAGAGGTGATATGATCGAGGCATTCAAACACCTTAAGGGCATTAACAAGGTGAAAGAGTCTAACATGTTTAAATATAAGAAAATAGCAGGACAAGAGGACATAGCATGAGATTAGAGGGCAGATTAAGGGGAATGTGAGGAAATTATTTTTCACAGAAAGGGTGGTGGATGCATGGAATGGCCTACCTCAAGAAGTGGTGGCTATGAATACAGTGCAGGGCTTCAAACAGGCATGGGATAGGCATAAGGGAGCAATACAAATGAGTATGAATAGATAGGCCACTGACAGAGCAAAGGCCGATGGCACATTTATAAGGTAGAAAAATAAATGGGCAGACTGGATGGGCCTTATGGTCCTTATCTGCCATCAATTTCTATGTTTCTATGTTTCAAAGGAAATGATGGAAAATTCCTAAAATTATCAATTGATGGTGATCACTTAAGAAAGACCAAAACCAATCCAGTGCAGTCCCTGTCTCTCCAGAAATCCTCTTTATATGCTCCACTAGCTCATCATGCTAAATAGTGTCATATGCAGATCAGATCCAACAGGACCAGGAATGAAACCTCTACATGGCCACTCACAAGGAGCAGATAATTCAAAACCCTCATTGTGGCTGTCTCAAGGTATGCTGAGGATGAAAACCAGTCTGGAAAGGCTAACTCTCTTAGCCACACTGCAACCACTTTTTCAGTAAGATTACCCAAAAAGGTGAGTTAGAGATAGGTCAAACACTCGTAAAACTGCCAGGATGGGAGGGGTTGCACCATGGCCTCTTTTGAGGCAGCAGGGAACACATCATCCCAGGAAAGACATTGATGATTTCAACAAGTGCTGGGTCGAGCACCATCATTCCAACCTTCATTAGAGAAGAGGGGGCTGAGTCCAATACACAGTGGCTTGGAAGCAGATCTGACAGCACCTAGAGAATTTCCATACAATCACTTGTGTGGAAACTGTCTCAAACAATCCGAGTTTCCATCAGCTCTTGTACTGCATCACTACAATCATGAGATATCACCATGGAGGAGATCTTGGCCAGATATCTGCAAGCTTGATTGAAAATAAATTTGCAAAGCCATCACACTTCTCTTGAGTAACCTTTCTAAGATTTTGTAGAGAGACCTATGGTGAAGAATATCATCGACCACACTGAAGAGGGTAGACAGTCTATTTCTCTCAGATGCAATTATGCCAGGGAATAAAGTTCTTCTAGCGTCAATCATTATCTCCTGATAGTCTAGATAGTGAGCCACCAGGACAAGACTATTGGATTCTAAGCCAGACTTTCTTCACTTGTGCTCTAACCTTTGATCCTTACACAATTAGAGAATGGAGAGCATCATTATGGCATGGTTCACTCCTCCAGACTGGCACAAGGGCATCAGCAGAAGACAGGATGTTGTTTAAAACTTTTACTGCTGCAGTGACCCTTCTAGTGGAGGCAGCAACAATGCTAGCAGTGTCTGCAGTCCACCAGAACACATCATGATGGAGCCTTCCCCAGGTAATACTGTGGACTGTCTCCCAAGGAGGTGGACAAATTTTGGGAGGCCATCAGCCCAATGGATGTGTCAGAATGATCTGACTAAATCCCAGATTCAATCCACAGATTGTCAGTCACTATTGCAGAAGTGAACACAAGGTCCAGTGAGTGAACTCCCATGTACATGGTAACCCGAACTTGCTGGCTAAAGCCCAGCATTTGTATGAGCTGGAGGGATTCCACACTGAATTTTTTCATCCTTGGCACACACCCAGCCATTCAAATCCCCCAGCATTAAAAGTCTGACAGATTCAAACAGTTGAGTTGATACTAAGTCTGACAACTCAACATAAAATTTCTGGCCATCACCACCTGTGTGTACTATACCAGAAGACTCTAAGAGTTTAGACCATATGCACATGTCATGGACACATACTCAGTACATAGGTCTCCTACCAGAGCTCCATACCCCTCTGGTCAGATCTATAAATTATAGCCAGTCCCCGACCCCTGCTTTCCAGGCAAGGGTGATGTGTGACTGAGAAACTAGGTGGCTCAAGCTCAAAAATATAAATACCAACACTGCCCCCCAACCAGGTCTTGGTCAAACAAACCAGAGCAGAGCAAGAAGTTAAAATTACATCCCTCAAAATGGCAATTTTAGTTACAACCAACCTGGCATTAATCAACATCACTCTCATCAGAGTGGTATGGCTGTCCTAAGTTCAAACAACTGTAGTTTCTGAATGGGAACAAAAATTAGGACCAAAGCTCTTTCTATAGGTCATGTAATTCTAATCTTCCTCCTTTCAGCTTAATTATTATCCCATTTTCTCTGTCTCCCACTATGGTAGATCCCATAAGATCTATACTTTTGAATTACACTGTCTAGGAGTCAAGGAAGCCAGTCCTAAACAGCACATAGCATCCTAAACTCCCCAGATGAATAGGTCCTTCCTAGAGGCCCTCTGCGCATTATTCCAATCGAATAAAACTGCAGTAAAATTAAAATAACTAAAACCCCCAAAATAAAGAATAGCCTAAACCTCCCTAGCCCATCTTATTTACGGTATCCGCCACTTATAACACCCACGGTTAACATGGGACATCGGTTAGAATGGGCGGCATGCACTTTCCATTTACCATACAACATGGTAGTCTAGTGTTCCCCTGTCCCTGACCAGTACCCTGATCATTGTTAAAATGATAACATCCCCGTCCATGGTGGTCTAGTGGTACCCCCACCCAGTACCCTGATAATTAGTAAAATGATACATGGAGGTTTAGTGTTACCCCCCAACCCCACCTACACAGGACTCCCAACTCACCCCGCTCCCCCACCCACATCATTGGCAGGCAGCAAACCCACCTGTTCATCTCCACTTCTGCCCTCTGAATAACAGCATACAGTAACACCTGCAAGCTCATTGGTCCACACTGTGGACTAATGGGCTTGTAGTGTGTACTGTAATAGTCATTCACAACTTTGTTACTGTAAGCTGCCATTTGGTGGGCAGCCACGGAGCTGAGTGGGTGGGCTTGCTTTCCACCGATGACCTGGGTGGGGGAGAGAGGTAGGTTTGGGGTCCTGTGTGGGTGGAGGGGTACCACTAGACTACCATGGCCAGGGGTTTTATCATTTTACCAATGATCATGGTACCGGCTAGGGAGGGGGTACCACTAAACCACCATGGACTGGTATTTTATCATTTTAACAGTGATTGGGGTACCAGGCAGTGAGGGAGGACCACTAGCCTACTTGAGATTGATGTGTTGTGTCATTTATGGAGATCGGGAGTTGAGGATAGATGGGGTACCACTAGACTACCAGGGATCATTATGTTGCACTGCATGGGGATTGGACATGTTACTTGGTGGGTAGACACTCAAGGCCTGGTGGCTGCTGTATTGCACTTTGCAATACAGCAGCCCAACTGTGGGTGGCTACAGATAGGTTTGTTTTTTACAGGCCTAACTTTGTGCCCATGTATGTGGCACATCCCTGAGATGTGCCAGCAGATGTGCCACACACCTCGCTGAATATCAAGATGTTCCGCATATGCATGGGCATTCCCCCTGGAGTTGCACTACATGCATTATCTTTGCACTACAGTGCATCTGAAATTGCACAATGCACTTCCTCTTTTGAATATTGCCATGGGATGCATTCCTGGAGTTGTGCCAGTGCAACTCCTTTGAATTTCTAGCCCTATATGTTTTCGGTTGGTCTTATCAGGTAGACTTATGTTTATGCAATTTGCAGCTCTCTGTTTGGGGGAGTAGTGGGGTTGTGTTGTTACTGGCTGTATAGGTTTGAGTTTATTTATCTGTGTTTTATTTTGGGATCATATGTTGTGTTATTGTTATTTGTATATTGAAAATTAAATAAATCATTATAACTTTCAAAAAAAAAGTATGGCCTAAGCAGACATGCTCTATGCCTAAAAAAATAAAAACAACTATACTGTAATAACTCACTGTAAAATATGTGACTGAAAGTTCCCTTTCTGACTTAATAAATTTATCAGTGTATAACTGACTCCATGGCAGAGAACAATGCATTATTGCTGTGGCAAGTTGTAAGTTTGTATTCCTGCCCCAAGCCTTGGATGACATTATGTGGAGGCTGGCAGGGAAGGAACAAAGCATCTGTCTCAGACGCTGCCATGCCAGGTTGGTCCCATTGCACCATTCAGGGAACAACACGTGGCAGTGGCTATATGCGGCATCCTTGGCAATGTGAGTGGACACACATTGCCAGCCCCACAAGACAATTGTAAGTATGGGTACATACAAGAAGGTGGAGGGTGGGTACGCACAAGAAGGTGCAGGCCTGGGCTTTAAAAGAGAAAAAATCCTTCACAGGTGGCAGCAATATTATGGAACCGTAATACTTGCCCAAGCCTGCCATACATGAAGGAATGACTGTCCCTATTGCCATTACCAAAAGCTGAGCCAAGGCGATCCACGTCCGACCCCAGACTGGAACAGGGAACCCAACATCAGGGGTGGAGGAATCTGAGCACTGACAGCTCAGCTAGAAATTGCAGTATATGTGTCAGGGCTGGCTCAGTTCAGACACTGGAGCCTAGGTGGGAGATAGTGAAGGACCCGTTTCTGAGGTGAGCGCAACAAAGGAACAATAGCCTACTTAAAAAAAAAGCATTGGCCAATGCAAAGCTAGTTTGCTGTGTAGTTGCTGGGCATAAATAGAGCAGAAGGTAAAATTTAGAAATTAATAATATGAGTTTTAACAGAAAATGAATCATGATTGGGAAATGAGGTTCACACATAACATAGTTTTCTTGGATTGTGACCCCAAATTTTAAAGACAGTATTTTTGTCATCCCAGCATATGAACAATGACAGGTGTTTCTGGAATGACTATGAATACAAATTTGGAAGGGGAATTTGAAAATGGCACATGTCATGTTCATGAGGTGGGGTAAAAAGGCTATACTGAAAAAGAGGCTCACTATACTGTATGCAAAATTGAAATATTATGAGTAAACATTTGAAAATGTTAATGTTTCTTGATAATGTTGTTTTTTTAGATTTTGACCATATAACTTTAACATAGCCTTTTTAGTATCCTACCATATGAACATGACAGATGCCATTTATGAAATCTTGGCCAAAATGTAATTTGATATCAGGACTGTAGAATTATGAGTAAACATTTAACTATATCAATGTTTCTTTATAAAAAAAAAATTTGAGATTTTGAATCCAAATTTTCAACAAGGTCTATTTATTACTCCACCTTATGATTAACACAGGTTTATTTTTTTTTAAATTCCATCCAACGGTGATTTCGTGGAATGATAATGAAAACATGTTTCAGCAGGGATTTGAAAAATTACATTTGGCTTGTTAACGAGGTGGGGTAAAAAATCTATGTTCAAAATTTGGGGCAAAAAGTTAATAAAATGACAAAGTAATGAATAAAAATTAGAGGCACATTAAAAAGCCATTAAGTGAATGAACTTTGTTTTTATCCCATTTGCAGTGGGTTGGGTAGCAGAAGAAATTTGATGTTACTGACATGATAACCTTGTGGGACCCTAGTTAGGTAAGTGAGGAGTAGAGGGGTGGGGTGGTGGGTGTTGAGAATGGCATTAAGTGGGAGAGGGGCCAAGAGGACAACACTGAGCAGTGTTCTTTGTTTCAGGTTAAGAAAAATGAAAACAATAAAGAACAGTGTTTTTTTTTTCTTTTTTTTAAGGGATCCATAGCTAGGGACTGGGCACCCCAGTGTTGGTGGGCTGGTTGTTTGGCTGCACTGGGGTTAGGGCACCCTGATGTTACATACTGTGCTTAGGGGACTGTTAACTGGCACTAGGGGTCGGGCACCCTGATGTTACATACTGTACTTAGGGGATTGTTAACTTGCACTAGGGGTTGGGCACCCTGATGTTACATACTGTGCTTAGGGGATTGTTAACTGGCACTAGGGGTTGGACACCCTGATGTTACATACTGTGCTTAGGGGATTGTTAACTGGCACTAGGGGTTGGGCACCCTGATGTTACATACTGCGCTTAGGGGATTGTTAACTGGCACTAGGGGTTGGGCACCCTGATGTTACATACCATGCTTAGGGGATTGTTAACTAGTACTAGGGGTTGGGTACCTTGATGCTACATATCGTACTTAGGGGATTGTTAACTGGCACTAGGGGTTGGGCACCCTGATGTTACATACTGTGCTTAGGGGATTGTTAACTGGCACTAGGGGTTGGGCACCCTGATAGTACATACTGTGCTTAGGGATTGTTAACTGGCACTAGGGGCTGGGCACCATGATGTTACATACTGTGCTTAGGGGGATTGTTAACTGGCACTAGGGGTTGGGCACCCTGATTTTACATACTGCGCTTGGGGGATTGTTAACTTGCACTAGGGGTTGGGCACCCTAGCATCAGAGTGTGTTGGTGGGGGGTTGTGTCTTTGTGAGGGAGTGTTGTTTGCCAGCAGTGGAAGTTGGGCACTCCATTGTTAAACAGAGAGAGATACAGTATTTAAGCAATAATGAACTCTTGGGGTTATATTAATGTTCTAGTTAATCACCCCCGGAGGTGTAATGTGCCACAAGGTGTAGCCGAGTGCCATATTGACCCCAGGGGGTGATTAACTGGAACATTACTGTAACCCCCAGAGTTCATTATTGCTAATATTATAATTAGGTTATGAGTTACTTTAGTTTAAATAATGTTTTTTAGTATTTTCTTTATTTGTGTGTGTAATTAACATAAAATAGTCCCTCTGCTATGCTAAATTGCTGTGGTCTCACTTTCTTGATTAATATGGGCTACACAGATGTACATGCTCATGTAGATTTATTTTATAAATGCAGGAGTAAGGTATTTTCTTTTCCTGCCACCAAAGAGTATCAGAAGCCTGCTGCCATTATTACAAAGATCTGAAGGGTGAGGATCTTCATGGAAAAGTCACGCTGCGGGCTGCTATGTCCATAAAAGTAAATTTTTATTATTGTCAGTTTAAAAATGTACTTTCACTGACATAGCAGCCCACAACATGGCTTTTCCATGAAGCTCCTCACCCCTCAATCCTTGTAATCAGGGCAACACGCTGGTGATACTCTTGTACTGCAGAAAAAAAAAGCAAAAAGGTAATACCTCACTCCTTTCTTCATTGTCATACAGGAAGCCCCTGTTGCAGAATATCTGTATGACTTTGAACACTTTTTACCCCCCCCCCGCCGAGGTAAAATCCAAACCACGCAAACACAGGAAATCAGCCTCAGTCAGTAATTACTACAGGAAACATAAAAAACGATAAACTGGTAGGCAGAGTACATGTGGTTTTAAAAAAAGTTTTGCAGATAAAATTGGATTAGGGCCATCGCATACTCCTAAAAAAATGTCCCATCTCTTTCATCTTCCTATTGGTTAAAATTCATCTGAAGTAGCTCTTGCTAATGTAAATATGGCAGCAGAAATCCGACTTGCATGACACAGGCTTATATTGACAAACTTTTTGAAACACATAAAGGCAGGAGGAAGTGTTGAGGTGGGATACTGCATCAGAAGAACATTGGCCACTTAATTTCAAAACAGCAAATGTCCACATTTATATTGAGTCCTAAACAAGCCACCATACTGCATGTTTATATCCACTGTTAACAGTTTGTGCTTAGCTGTGATCACCAGCATGCTGCTGATATTTCAAAGTTTTGAGGGATGATGAGACTCTTCACGGAAAAGCTGCACCGCATGCTGCTGTGTCAGTGAAAGTTAATTTTTATTATTGTCAGTTTAAAAATGTACTTTTACTGATGTAGCAGCTGGCAGCACAGCTTTTCTGTGAAGCTCTTCACCCATCAAGCCTTGTAATAATGGCAACACGCTGGTGCCACTGACACTCTTGGACTGAAAAAAAAAACAACAAATACTTCACTCCTGCCTTTTTCATACAGGTAACCCCTGTTACAGCACAGCTGTATGACTTCAAACACAGCTGAGCCTTGCTCTAATGGCATCCATAGGTTCCACAGGTAGAATGTTGGAAAGCTAACTAGGAACTTAATTTTTTAAATCAGTGCTCCTGTATTCAGGCTGCACAAGTATGTTAGCAAGTAGGTTAACATAAGGCTCTCAGATTGCCGACAGCCAATGAGATTGCAGAATTTCTGAGACCCTTATAATAATTTGTAATAGATGGTTCTGGGGTACAGCGCTCACTTCCAGTAACAGATTGTACAGCTGGATCAAACACGTTGAGGCGATACCAGTGGCAGAACTGAGTAGCTGCAGCTAAAAAAGTTGTGCAGCTGGATTCATCAAATTGAAGGGGATAATGGCCATGGAGCTGAGCTCCTGCCACTGGTAAAGCCATTGTGGAACTGGAGGGATACCAGCAGTGGGGCTGAGCATCCATCACCAGTTAAGCAGTTGTGTAGCTGAGGTAAGAGGGGAGGGGATATTGGCAACGGGGTTGAGTACCTACCACTGGTAAACAATTGTTGAGGTGCACGTTGACCTGGTGGCCATAGACAGGAAGTAGCTATGGCTGTTGTGCAGTATCTGTGTCATTGCTAGGATGTCAGATAAACAAAGCACTGTACTGCAACAGTAAATCAGAATAACTACATAGGAAATATTGGCTGTAGCTACATTAAGCTGAGCAAGAAAACCCCATTTTGCTTGCATTTTCAGCCTTGTGACTGGCCAAATACATAAAAGGGAAAAGCAGCAGTAAGGCAGACAGTGGGTGGAACTGTGACAGAGATTAGGTATTCTGATGCAGTAACAGGCAGAAGAGGGACATGCTCCATAATACCCTTTTTGAACTCAAATCAATCACAATAAGTTTTTAGCTTTTGGCAAGCAGACA
Source organism: Neoceratodus forsteri (assembly GCA_016271365.2). NCBI lineage: Eukaryota > Metazoa > Chordata > Ceratodontiformes > Ceratodontidae > Neoceratodus > Neoceratodus forsteri. The sequence goes on from CM057452.1 coordinate 1,357,852,317, forward strand.
TGAACACATATTTGTCAATGTCAAATGATTGCTTGCTTTTTTTTGCTGGGCAGTTGCTGGGTATAGATAGCACAGAGAAAAAATTTAACAAATTAATAGCAAAGAGTTATGATAGTGAAACTGTCTTCATTACCATAGTGTTTTATGTTGTCTTGTACATGCGTAAGCAACATATTGAGGCAGCTTGGGATAGCAGGTTTTGGAGGTGTGGTCCTGTAGTGGCCAGTGCCGCCACTGCTTTTAGGGACTTGTCTCTGTGGCACCAGTAAATGTGCAAGCTGTCTGTGACAGCAGTTAAAAAGCGTGCCACCAACTTGAATCAATTTTGCTGCTGCAATGAGGGAGCTCCCCCTCATTTCAGGGTGTGCCTTGCCTGGTATAATATTTCAATAAACATAGCAGCAACTGTCGCTGTCCGCCTCTCACCATCCTAGGAAAACTAACCTCAGGGGTGCCCAATCCCCTGTCAGCATCCTCCCTCCGCAGTTCATTTGCCATTGGGAGAGCTCAATTTCCATCGGCATAATGTCCCCCCAAAAATCATTTGTCTTCCGATGGGGTGTCCAATCCCCCTTGGCATCATGTCCAGTACAACACAGACCCTTTTTTCTTTGCCAATGGGGGACCCAATCCCCATCAGCTCTAGTCCCCTCAAAACACCCAGGTGGCATGCCGGGAGCCTACCTGTAAAAAAAAAAAAAATCTTCCTGACAAGTTTTATTTTTTACCTGTAAACAAGAAAACGGTCCCTCATTGTGTCCGGTGCCCTCTTCCCCAGCCCACACCCACCATCTGTGCAACCCACATCCCTGCACCCCCTCATCCCATACTTACCTCAGGAGCCTTGCGCGACGATCTTCAGTGAACTGGGAACATGTCTGCACTCTTCAAAGCAGACTGCAAACTGAAGAAATGTCGGTAAACTGTATAATGACATAAATGTTTTTTTTTTCCAACTTACAGTACATGGATATCGCTGCCATTTTTGTGAATTTTGTCACCAAATTTTCAATATAGGGTTCTTGGGACCCCACCTCATGAATTCAGTCACTGTGATGTCATTGTTTGGTCCTGAAATGTGATTTCGTGGTCATAGCGTGGAGTCACCTTTTCGGACTGATTAAAAAATGACAGTGACACTGTTCTGAGGTGGACTCTAAAAACCAATATTGCAAATTTGGTGGCGAAGATCAAAAATTACTGTTTTACGAGTGTGCATTGTGCAGTTTACATGCATGATCATAAGTTCAAGAATTTTTAATAGTTTTACTCCAGATTTTCAACATTGCCATTTTTGCACACTTCTTTATGAGCAGTACAGCTGTTATTTTTCACAACCTGCCCAAAATGTGGTTTTGCACATCTGGCACACAATGGCGCGGTCTCTGTGGGAAATCAGTGTTTTGGACAGATTAAAAAAATCATAGTGACAATGTTCATGAGCAGAAGTCCCAAAATGTCTGTGTTGAAAATTTGGTGAAAGAATTCCAAAAAATGACTGTGTTATGAGCGTGCATTGTGCAGTTTTCACACACGCTCGTAACTTCGAGATTTTGTTATACAGTATGTTCACTCCACACTTTCAACATTGCCATCTCTTTACATCTTCTTATGAATGATGCAGCTGTCTTTTTTCACATCCTGCCCAAACTGTGTTTTCCCACATCTGGTGCAGAATGGCCTGGTAGCTGTGGGAAATCAACGTTCGGGACAGATTAACAAAATCACAGTGCCACTGTTCATGAGCACAGGTCCCAAATGCTTTCATGAGGTGGGATCACAAAAAAAGCCATGTTGAAAATTTGTACTGCAAATACCTACAAATGCCTGTGGTGTTAGAGTTTCCAACCATAACGTCCCACCCTGTACAGACTGACAGGCATCAGGATTGTGCCTTTGGATTGTCAGCTGTAATGCTCACACCATTCCACCCTCACTCCCACCCTGCAGCCACTGACAGGCATCAAGGTGTGCCTTGGACTCTTCTGCCCCAAAGTCCACCATATTCTCCTATACTGCACCCATCTCAACATACTTCCTTATGGAATGTAGTGAGTGTAAAGCCCAATGACCCCCAAGTCACAACGCAGCACTTATCAGAGTCTGCAGGGTAAGGTGAGGTGAAATGGCATGAGCATTATGGACGATGACCAAAAGGCACACCTCAATGTCTTTCAGTCTCTGCAGGGTGGGGTGGAGTTAACATTGGTTCCATACTTCAATGCCATTCCTATTATGTATCTCTCTAACTCCCACTCTACCAATGCCATTGCCAGCAAGACAACATTCAGCATTGATAAATGCTTGTTTTTTATGAATTTCCCTTTTTGTGATTGTGACATTATATCATTTCCATTTTTGTGATTGTGAAATTATATCCTCAGTAGTGCATGTCCCATTTGAAATGGAGTTGATGTGCCTATGCAACTTGGTAAGATATATGCTTGTGTGACTTAGATACATTGTGGCTGTTCGCCTCTCTATCAGTGGGATTTACCACCCTGTAGGGATACGATGGCGAGGAACCCTAGAGGAGGGTTCAACTCCTGTAGATGCTGTGGGAATTATTCCTTTTGCTAAAGGTAGCTTAGGAAGATTTTAGGAAGTGGAAAAGTACTGCTGCACCAAGTAGTAGGCATGCCAGGTCAGGCTACACAGTACAGTTACAATCAATTGCGACCAAGTGGTCTCGAGGACCGACACCACACAGAAGGCCAATACTAGCATATGCTAACTGTTTCTCATTCATTTAAACTCAGCCCAAAGTAATGGAAAGCACTCACCAGTCCTTTGTAGGGTGCAAAAAAGACTTTATTTGTGTGTCAATAAAAAATCCAACTTCATCAGGATTTCAACATACGATTTCATAAAATCCAAGAATCCACAATAAAATCATTACATGCTAACCCACTTCTCCTGCACAGTGTAACCAAAGCATGTCAGCATATTAATCACCTGACATGTTTCACTCTTGTGAGCTTTCTCAAAGGTGAATGTATGATGTAAAACAGTCTCTTAAGTACAAGGGCCATTTAAAGTGACACTGCTCAAAGAGCCATACTCACAAAGAACCCATAATGTGCATATAATATCTGGAAAAGGTAAACAAGTAACACCTATAATTTATAATGCTATTGCACATATCCCCACATTCATGCCTATTTTTATTCTTTTATAACGTTATCAGAAATAGGGGAAACTCAGTCCTCCTTTTTCTTTATTTAGTACGGCCAGCCATCATGGTATAGTGCAGTCAATACTTCAAAGAAGGATTGTGGGCACCTATCCAGCAGAAGTAAGGCTCATCATATGTTAAAAAACAGCTGCTGAGGATAATTGTACTGGCAACCAGCATAATAAATGAAGTGTAAATTTGTGAAACAAAAAACAAGAAAAAGCCGACACAAGGCAGAAGGGCGAGACTTCCAAAGGAGAGAGGGAGGGAACAGCTGGGGCCACCATCTGACTCCATCCATCAGCGGAACCTAACTATGAAGCCTGTGAAAGCACTAACCCTATCTAAATATTATGACCATTGGCATGGATGAATGGACATCACAGGAAGTAGCAATGGCAGGAGCATACAGGCTGAGTAAGCAGTGAGTAGGGATAAGTGAAATGACTCCATCGGGGGAGGTTAGCAAGTGAAGACCCTCCAGAGCAGCCCAAGGGGAGACAGCAGGGAGAGGCTTAAGGAATTGCGAAGGAGCAGGTAATGTGGATGGACCGGAAGGGCATCAGAATGAGGCATATGAGTGGTACATCCTCCACATGCAGGCAGGGGCCCAAGAAGGGGAAGGAGAGGCACAGGACAAGGGAATGGTAGTATCAGCAGCAGCATGAGTAAACAGGAAATTGTTGACCCCGCTTTAGTTCTGGAAAGTCCAAGGCAACTTTGACCAGGTTGGAACTGGCCAGAAGCAACAGGAACACCGATATGATTGCAATGGGCAAGACAAACTGATGCTTCTGTGGGAAAGGGGAATAAGGCAATGTGATTCTGACAAGGCAAATGGGGAAGCCCCAACCCATCTGACACGTGACAGGTATGCAGACCTGGAAGGTGTGATGGTCCAGTTTGGTGGTCCGAGGAGTCAGCGTACAGGAGGAGCAAAGGCAACACCAAAAGGAGTGACAGTTTGGTGGCAGAATGGTGTCTAGAGGGAAGCAAGTGGCACCACAGAAACAAGATGGTACATCATGGAGTGGAGGAGGCGGTGAAGCAACAAAAGGTGTGGGGGGGAGAATGAGAGGAGGGGAAGGAGAGACAGAGAGCCACGGTATGGTGGCTAAGAAGTGAAGGGAGTGGGAGGAGGGAACAGAAGAACTGAAACAAGGGGAGAGGTGATGAGGGTGGCCAGAGGCAGAAAAGAGGAGACAAATAATGAGGACAGGAGGTAGGAGGTGAGGGAGTAGCATGACAAAGCCTCCAACTGCAATGAAAGAAATGAATCCTGGACTAGCCAGGAGAAGCAGCCTTTAAAGGCCTGATGGGGCAGTGTTTTGTTGCTCTGCTTATCGAACTACAGGCATAGCCTTGCAATTAAACAGAGCAGAGGAGATATTTGAAACTCCATTTTTCATGCCAACCCACTTCTCCCGATGTCATACATGGCCCTATTATTGGAACCCCAGAACTCCAGGTTGGGGCCTGACCAGTGTTTTTTTGATTTTGAAGTGTTAGAAAATGGCTGTAGAAACACAGCTTTCTGATTCACTAAAAGCTCCCATGATCTGGGTGGGTATAAAGTAACAGAGACCAGTAAATAACCAGTTTATGTGCCTGCCTACCTTTTAACCAAAATCAATGCCCCTCATTAAATTTTCCAACATGAATTTGCCACTATGTTTCTGTACTGGTGTTTAACAAGCAAACAAGCACAACTCCCCCTTTCCTTCTTTCTTTTCCCTTTCAATTGATTAATTTTTAATAGCGCTACAATTTTTGTGCCTTATTCTTTTCCTTCCACCCCTACCAGCTCTTTTATCTTACCCAAAACAGCACTCACAGAGCTGTGCAAGCCACCACAAACTAAATGCACAAGCACTCCTTGCCACTGCAGGTATTGCTGCTCAGCTGACTGCACTCACTAACAACTATGGCGTACCTGTTATACAGGCCTTTTGTTGCCTAGTGTACTTACATGGTTACCAAAAACTAAATACTGTACATAACATAAAAAAATGAAGCATTTACTCTCAGATTCCAGATAGGATACTGGAATTCTTTACCCAAATCCAATTTCTAATTCTTATAATTAGGCTTTACGATTTTTGGCAGATTTACTCCAGAATTCTAAATCCTGCATTTTGAGTGGAATCCAACATATTATAAAAGTGGATATCTATGCAATCCAAAGATTGTTTTATTTTACTTTATCATCTTGATGTGCTTGGATTCTGAAGACTTTTGACTTAAACCACACAACAAATATGCCTCTGTAAACAAACAAGCATTTGTCAATGCTGAATGTTGTCTTGCTGGCATTGGTAGTGCCAGAGTTAGAGATGCATAATAGGAATGGCAGTGAAGTATTGAATAGACACCAACCCCGCCACCACTCTGCAAAGACTGACAGGCACTGGGGTGTGCCTTTGAGTCATCAGTTATAACGCTCATGCCATTTAACCTCACCCTACCCTGTAGACACTGACAAGTGTCGTGGTGTGCTTTGGGGTCTTTGGGCCTTATACTTACCCCATTCCATTAAGAAATATGCTGAGATGGGTGAAGTATAGGAGAATGGGGTGAACTTAAGGGTGGAACACTCCAAGGCTCACCTCAATGCTTGTCATTGGCTGCAGGGTGGGGGGTAGGAGTGGAATGGCATGAGCATTACAGCCAATGATCCCAAGTCACACCTTTGACACCTGTTAGTCTCTACAGGGTGGGATGTTACAGTTGGAAACCCTAACGCCGTAGGGATTTTTTGGTATTTTCCCTCCAAATTTTCAACATGGGCTTTTTGTGACCCCACCTCATGAAGAGCGGCAGTATCAGTTTGTTAGCTGAAAGGTGGTTTTGCACAGTGACTATGCCATTTGGAGACATAGGCATGAAAACACATGTTGGGCAGGATGCGAAAAATGCCAACTGTATTGTTCAGGAAGAGGTGTAAAAAAATGGCAATGTTGAAAATCTGGAGTGAAAATATGAAAAATTGGTGAAGTCATGAGCAGGCATAGAAACTATGCAACACATGTCCGTAACCCAATTATTTTGGGGATTTTTTAACCACATTTTCAACATAGGCATTTTGGGACCTCCCCTCATGAGGAGTGGCACTGTGATTTTGTTAATCTGTCCCAAATGTTGATTTCCCACAGCGGCCATGCCATTGTGTGCCACAGGTGCAAAAACATATTTTGGGCAGGATGTGAAATATTACAGCTATACTGTTCAGAAGAGGGTGCAAAAAAATGCCAGTGTTGAAAATCTGGCATGAAAATATTGCAGATTTGTGAAGTTACAAGGGTGCAAGGAAACTGCACAACACATGCTTGTGACACAGTCGTTTTATGGACTTTCATCACCAGATTTTCAACATAGGCATTTTATGACCTCTGCTCATGAATAGTGTCACCGTCATTTTCTCAAACTGTCCTGAAAACTGATTTTGCACAGTAACCTTGCTATTCTGTGACAGACATAAAAAACACATTTCAGCCTGCATATGGAAAATGACAGCTGTACTATTCATAAGGAGGTATGGAAAAATACTAATTTTGAAAATCTAGAGTGAAAATATTACAAATTCACAAAGTTATGAATGTTCATGGAAACTGTGCAATGCACGCTCATAAAACAGCCATTTTTTTTAATTTTTCCACCAAATTTGCAACATACGCTTTTTGAGAGCCCCCCTCATGAAAAGTGGCACTGTCGTTTCTTTAATCAGTCCTGAAAGGTGATTCCTAGCAGTGACTGTAAAAACACCTTTCAGGACCGAATAACACCATGACAGTGACAGAATTCATGAGGAGGGGTCCCAATAACCCCATGTAGAGAATTTGGTGCCAAAATTCCCAAAAATGCCCGAGATATACACCAAAGTTGAAAAAACCCTATTTATGCTATTATACAGCTTACAGACATTTCTTCAGTTCGTGGTCGGCTTTGAGGAGTGCAGTGTTTCCTGTGTACCAAAGATCATTGTGCTGTGTCTGAGGTAAGTATAGGGTGGGGGTGGGGAGACAGGGCATGCAGAGGGTGGGCACGGTTTGGGGAGGGCCACTGGGTCAATGAGGGACCGTTTCTGGTTTTAAAAAAAAATTGTGGGATGTTTTTGTTTTGGGGCATTTGGCATGCTGGTGGGCTCCCAGCATGCCACCTAACTATTTTTGGGGGTGCTGTAGCCAATGGGGATTGGGCACCCCTGTCCAATACATACTGAAGGGGGAGAAGAGCCGAGGGGAATGGGCACCTCTCAGCACCACAGCAAAAGCGCCGGGTTATGATGACGACAGGGAGTGGGTTCTCCTGTCGGCAAAAAAAATGGGGAAGGGGAGACTGAAGCCGACAGGGATTGGGCTCCCTGTCAGCAAAGAAGGACTGTTTGGGGGGGTGCTTGATGCAGAGGGGGATTGGGCACCCCCTTGGCATACACTTTAAATGGGAGGGGGCATTATGCCAACAGGGAATGGGCTCCCCATTGGCAAATGTAGTGGGTTGGGGCACTCTGCATGGCGGCAGTCAGTGTTGCCATGTTTATTAAACTGCTTTGCTTAAACTGCTTGGCTCTCATTGCAGCAGACCTTTTCTTAGATCTCGTGGCCAGTTTACATGTTGCTGGTGTCAGCGCCTGCAGCTGCTTTATTGGAGAATGAGGGACGCACCTACTGATGGTGTCCTGCACTCACCCACATTGACCGCACCTCCAAATCTGCTACTACTGTAATATGTTGGCTGGCGTGGACGCTCAAGCCAACATAAAAATGACTGAAACTCTACTTTTACCACCCTTTCCTCCTTAAATAATTGATATTTGATGTTTATGGCTACCTCACAATAAGTAGCATACACGCTACTGTCAGTCATAAAAAAGAACCACTCAGTCCAGGAGGATAGTCTCCCCTCCACCCACAAGTCTTCCTTGTTTTCTACTGGCACTACTTCAGTTTTCATATGATTTCAAACTCCATGCTCTGCATGATTCTGCATGCAGTCAGAAAGCAATCTACACCATTGGCAAGAAGTGTGAAAATCATAGCTCCCTAACTGCTTTTCTGATGGAGAACAGAACACAAGAAAGCTAGTCTAGAAAAGCAGTTTTCCAGTATTATCAACAATGAATCTTCCTCCCCAAGTAGCTCACTGCTAAAAAACCAGGGCTCAGTGTTGGGGAGTAACTAATAACTATTCTGATTACTTTTCTAAGTCACTAATAATAGTAATGGATTTCTTTTAAAATAAAGTAATAAGTAACTGTAATTATATTACTTTTCCCTAAAAGCAACTAGTAACTGTAAACTTAAGGGAGGGACAGTTTTCCTCCAGTTGGAAATTAGCCAAAGTGATACCAATAGATAAGGAAGGAGACCCTGTGGACATCTCAAATTATCGTCCAACAGCTCTGTTGTCCACAGTATCCAGGTTATTTGAAAAAATTGTCCATGATCAGTTAATGGACTATTTGGAAAAGCATAACAAATTGACCCAACAACAGTATGGTTTTAGGCAGGGTAGGTCCACTGCTACCGCACTCATTGACTTTTTGGATCTTATAGCAAATCCACTCGGGGAAGCAAAGTCCGTGGGTGCGGTATACGTGGACCTATCTAAAGCATTTGATTTAGTAAATCATAGCATTTTGATAAATTCACTGATGAAAATAGGGGTGGAGGAAGAAACCTGTAACTGGTTTATTTCATATCTTGATAAAATGTCACAATTTGTTGTATTAAATGGACAACAGTCAAGAACAGACTATGTAACAAGAGTGGTCCCCCAGGGATCTATCCTGGGCCCCCTCTTATTCATAGTCTATTTAAATGACTTACCAAAGAATATTGGCTATTCAAAAATTCGTCTTTATGCAGATGATACTGTTTTAGTAGCAGTGAGAAAAACTATAAGTGAAGTAGAACTAAACCTACAGAGTGACTTTAGCACAATGCAAGGTAATTTTTCATCTCTGGGCCTATTAGTAAATAATAAAAAGACACAGGTTATGTCATTTGCATTGGACCCAAAGGGTATTTCAAAACTAAAAATAAAGACACAAGAAGGTAAGTTTTTATAACAAACTGAAACGTATAAGTATTTAGGGATACAAATAGATCAATGTCTTACTTTTCAATATCATATAACAAATTTAATAAAGAAAACAAATACTAAGATTGGAGCTATGAGACGAATATCGAATTGTATGACAAGAGAAACAAGATTGATCATGATTAATCAATTAATAATGCAGATTATTGATTATGGAAGCCATATATATAGACATACAGCAAAAAAACATTTAAATAACTTGAATACACTTTATAACAAGCTTGCAAGATTCATGTTAAGGTGTGACCCTAAAACTTATCATTGTATTATGTATACAGATTTAGGATGGATTCCATTAGACTTACGGGCCTGGGGAATCTGGTTAAATCAGGTTCGTAATATATTTAAAAATCAATCTTTAGATAATCTAAAAAAGAAATTACAAAAACCTAAATATGACTTAAATTTAAGAAAAAACGGTGCTAGGGACTTAATAATACCAAAATTAAAGAATCGATTTAGTGAAATGATTCTCCAATATCAGGTAGCCTCTAGCTGGAACTGTCTTCCCCCCTCTCTACATGAACTAACTATTACTGACCATGTTTTTAAAAATGGCCTGAATCATGAACTTAGTTTTCGCTGTTGTTGCAATAGGTGAAAATAATGTAAAGGTTAAAATGACTATTTGCCTGTTTTTGATGAATTTGTAAAAATTGCAATGTATTGTTTTGTACGTTTTGTAATTTTGTATTGTTATAAATGTAAAGCTGTAACTATCTTTGTATAATGTAAACAGGTAAGCCTTGTGAACAGGGATTTTTGGAACCCTAATGGCTTTATCACTGCATAAATAAAATTTTACCATACCATACCATACCATAAATAGAATAAAATATGGGCATCAACCTGTTATGGTTGCTGTAATCCATTAAAGGATTCCTGTGGCTTTATAAACCTCAAGAGTGAAGCTGAAGAGGTTTATGGCATCACAGAACTCTGGAGATTGTACAGGTGTCTTTTGATATTCAGGTTTAAGTGTAAACAAAGGCTGCTCAGATGACTGCATGCTCGATTTCTGGAAGGCTATAACATGTAGTTCAATGGGGGAATAGCTCCTCCCACATTCCCTATATAACCTTAGCACTTCCGCTGCTCAGCTTTGAGCATTTTGGATATGTTGGCTTCCTGGGTGTGGTATGTGGCACACCCCCTTTTCTCCTGTTGCTGTTCCTGGGTTCCCTTTTTCCCTTGTCAGTTTCTCTGCCCCCATCCCCCACCCTTCCCTTTTTCCTGTGGTATCTTGGACTTCTCTCCCTGAGTCTCCACTCTCCGCCTTCCCTACCTTGCCTGGCCACATTCACTTTGCACTGGGCTGCTTCCCTTCCCCTTAGTGCATTTTCAACTGTCTTCCCTGCTTGCCTCCCCTCCTCATACCTTCTCTGTTGCTTCTTGTCTCATCTTCTGGCCCCATGCCTCCCACTCTCCTTCTTTGCTGCCTATTGTCCTGCCTCTGTTCCTTCTGCTGTCCTTTCTCTTCTTCCCTTGGATCATTCCCCATCCCCATTTACCGACCCTCTCACCACCATGCTCACCTGACACCTGCTTTTTGCCCCCGCTTTGCCCTTCTCTCCATTTCTACTCTGCTTAATTTGCTGCTCAGTTGCCCTGCTGGGTGCTTTGCCATTTTGTTTCTAATTTCTGTTGTCTTTGGCATCTCCTCGTCCCTGGAGTTCAGCTGCACTGGCATTTGACTGCTGAGTGTGGTTCCCTTGACTTTTCTTCATTTTTCTTATCCCTTCCCTTCACTCCTTTGCATCTTTGATGAACATTCCACTAGCTGAACTGACTGCATATGTAAATTCTACAACTTTCTCAGTGCCCGTCATGTGGGTTTCATCATTCAGCCTGTCTGCCTCAGTAGCTTCTGGCCATTCCATTTTACTCATCCAGTCAAACTATTCAGGATTCTCCTGGTACAGCTCAGCTTCTGTGGGGACTTCCCAAAGCTCCCATTTCATCCACCACTACTGTAGTGTGGCACCTCTGACACCCCGTGTTTCTTCCCTGCATTCAGCCATTTTTCAAACTCCCCTGCTCCAGTACCTGCTAATTCAGCCTTCTACAAAACATCCCCAGCGTCCTGACTAGTGCCCTAACCTCATCTTCATAGAGTTCTTGGTTAGCACCATTTCAACACCTAGCAAGGGTTCTTCCTCTTCGACTTTATGGAAGTCTTCTCACCAATTATCCGACTGGGCTATAATACCTACTGCTATCATCCTTAGACCTTGAGCCCTGGATGTATCTTCATGTTCAGTTTAATAAATTCTTCATTCCTGTACAGCTACTTTGGACAAGGATTAACCATCTTCTAATCTGAACTGCCATAGGAATGGGACCTCTCTTCATTTGCTTAAATCTACATCCTCCAGCGTTGACTTTCTTGCTCACCAGCTGATTCGAAGGCACCATTCATCAACCAGCAAGTTTGGTCTTAGTTCTTGGATGTAACCGCAACCAAAACTCCAGCCCACATTTAGGATTATTCTCCTCTAAGTATGCCCACAGAACAGCTAGGTCAGCAGTCATGGGTCCTTAGAGGTTTCCCCCAAGGGGGGGTTTCCTCTCCTGCATGCTACTGGTCATACTTTCCGAAGTTGGAGGAGATAATCATCATCATAATCTTTTTGGGCTTTAAATCTTACTCCTACCCATCATCCCACCAAGGGCTGGAAACAAAGAAAAGCCAAAATGTAAGCATATAAACATCAAGCACATATGTATACACAAGCACAGAGCTATGAATCACCATTGAACTGGAAGGCTAAGCTGTAGTTCAATGGGGGAATAGCTCCTCCCACATCCCCTATATAACTTAGCACTTCCGCCGCTCCACTTCGAGTACTTTGGAAATGACCGCCATCCTCCCCAGCCTCCTCCTCCTCTGGCACTCTTCTCTCTTCATAATAAAAAGTTTAGGCAACGTTTCATGGCTATGAGGTGTTGTTTTCTGTAGACTTAGCTGATATTCAGGTTTGCATAGTTGTAGTGTCTAGGAATTATGAGCTGCAGAGGTACCGAGTGGTGTATACCTGTACCATGACAACTCGAGTAAAGACATGCAGCCTTGTGATATTTAGCCTAGGAATTGTGACCTAATACTGGTTTGCCCAACAAGATTTTTGCTCTAACACGGTGGCTACAACTACAAGGTAGCCTCATTTATCACATCACTGCTTTTACATGGTTACAATCCTACTGATGGTGGATGTTGGTGTTGTTTTTGCCAGTTGTCTCATTACGGAAAATATTGTTAGGCTGAATGGCTCTGGTGAGGTGTTGTTGCGCTGGGTGTCCCTGTACCAATTGTCACAGATCTGGTGTAAGTCACTGGCCCCTTCAGTTTAAGTATTTATTTGATCTAATGAAAATGAGTGTGCTCACATAGCTTTTACCTTTCAGCCTTTTTATTAGGTACTGTTAATCAATCCCTACTTAAGGACTCCTCAGCTCATTCCCGTCTACTTTGCCTTTTCATACCTATCAGTATTCTTACCTTGCATATTAACACTTTTTCTCCTATAGCCTCCCTTTATTTTCTTTTATCTCATATATTTCTCTTATTTCCCCTACCTATTGTTTTCTCTTTTAGATAATTCCTGAAGAAGACATGTTGTTGAAACATTGATTCTAACTCATTTTTTATTTTCAGCATGCATTTAATATTGCCATTTGTTCTATATCTGTAACATATGCTGTTCAAATAAAAGTCAGAAAAGTCAGAAAATGCCATTATGTTTGATGGTTTATTATTAAATATATCATTTTGCATCATTTAATATTCAAATTATACTACTTGTGCACTGCTACATGGTACAGCTAAGAATCACTATAGGAATTGTTGAAATTTGTTTGAGGGGGCAACAGACTGGCCAGTTGATGTACAATTTATAGATAGCTAGTATCACTCCTGCATGTTGGCAGTCATGGCCCTCAACAGTAGCCATTGTGAACTCCAAGGGAATCGGGTCTAGCCTAGCTGTTGTTGGAAAAAGGCAAGTAGTCCATCTGCAGGCAGGGTTCAAGGCCTGTTTCCACCAATACAACATGCGGCAAACTGCCACAGTAGGCCACTTGATCATCCATCTGCCCACTAACCTGCCAGGTCTATCACCATCACCTGACCCATCTCAAAGAAAATCCGCATTGAAGGGGTATGTAATGTAGTGCTACAAGTGTGTTGTGTGATAATTTGATTGTAAGTGACACTGCCTGACTAATACTAGCAGTGGCATAATAGTCATAGGAGACTTTGTTATAATTATAACTGTGTCTCAGTGGCAGTTGCAAGTAAAGGTTCAGCTGTGGGACAGAGTGTTTAAATTTTGTTGGGGTAAGCAGGTGTGTGCTGGTGGAATTTTTTGTATGTGATGTGGGGTGGATCTGTGGCTGGCAATGGCCAAGTTAGAATTCAGTCTGCTGTGGGGAAATGAAAAAAGATCACCAAGGCAAGGCAGGGCAGTAGAACTGCAGGGTGTGTGTCTGTGTGTGTGTGTGTGTGTGTGTGTGTGTGTGTGTGTGTGTGTGTGTGTAGTGGGAGGTATGTGAGGGTGAGAATTTATTATGGAAATTTAAAGGGGTAGTTCTGGCTCCTGCATAGTCAGGAGGAAAATACAGGCTAGATGTGGGAAAGATTGCCAAGTGCAGAAGATGCTGCATGGTGTGTTTTGCAGTGGGGGTAAGGGTGGGATTTAATGGGGTAGTTGTGGCTGGCATTGTCAGGATATACAGCTGTGTTGGAAAGATCACCAAGGGCACTGGCAGTAGATGCAGTGTGTTTGTGTGTTGTAGGGTGAGAGTGAGTGTTGTGAAAATGAAGACGGTCAGGGACAGCAGTGGCTGGCGAAGTCAGGATTAAGCTGTGGGGGGAAAAGACTGCAGATGGCTGTAGTAGATGCAGGGTGTAAGTTTGAGTGTTATGTGTTTTTTTTAATAGAGCTCTTATTTATGGAAATGTAAAGGGATTGTTGTGGCTGGCAAAGTCAGATGGGTACTGCATTATAAATTAACATACTCATTGTCTTTAGAACTTGTTTTATTCTTTTATAACTTTTTGGAGTTCCACGAGCACATAGCTATGTTCAATGAGTAAATACAACCATGTTATCAAAAGTAATATAAAGTATTATGAAAAGTAGTATGTATTACAGTTACAGTTACTAACTACTTTTTATATAAAAGCAATAAGTAACTATAACTGATTACATTTATTTGAGAGTAACTAGTAACTGTAACTGATTACTTTTTAAAAGTAACTTACCCAACACTTCCAGGGCTATATGGTTTTAAAGTATGGAATTCCGAGTCAAACTGCAAAATAAAATCTTCTCAATTTCCTGCACATGAAAGGATACAACCTCTCTTACTCTGTCTGCCTGCATGTGTCATGTTTAGAAAGGCAATTGTGGATGAAGCACTGATCAGTAAAACCAGACAGCCAGTCCAAGCAGCAGCATCATAAGCCACCATGGCTTTTAGGCCACTGCTTGACCTTGAGCAGGAAATCCGACCTCCATGTTGTGGTCCTTGTAGTTGGGCTCAGGATCTGCAACCTGGGATGGGTATACCAGGGTTTGATTCTTTGCATTTCAGTTGGTTAAGCAACCGAAAAATAAATAAACGGACCATTCACTAGAAAAAGGAAAAATACCAGGCAATGCAAGCTTTTTTTTTATAAAAGCCTCAATAGTTGAGTATTTCCTTCAAATCATTCTTTTGATGACTTCTAAGCATTTAGACATGAATATCCGGTTTAAAATGCTCTTGTAAAAATATAGCTGGTTCCAATTTATTTAGCTAGCTTAGTTTGGGGACTGTTTGTTTGAAAACAGCACCACAATCTCATGCATGAGTAGATGGGGGGGGGGTGGAATATAAGCAGGGAAACTGAGATCAGCAATGGGGCAGAGAATACAAGCCAGGAGGCAAATGGCTGTTGTCATGTTGAGGAAACGAGCCAGCTGCTGTCTGATATGAGGGGATGGCTCTTTTCAGCAATGAGAAGTTTCCACCCCAAAAACAGAGAATACTGTCATGATCAGTCTGGCTAACAATAGCATTGTCACTGCTAAGCCCCTTGCAGCTTGACCTGCACTAGACCTGCTAGTGACCCACCTCTGAAGCATAGTTCTTTGTAATAACATTTTTTTGTGTGCAAGTATGTGGTTTCAAACATAAAAATTATTTTGTTATTCACAGGCAAAAAATATTTCTTCAGCCTTAACACATGCAATTCAATGGAATGTAGTATTTAGACTACATTCACCAGCTGCTACACCCCCCACCCCTTTTTATTTCAAGGTCATATCCCCTAAGGCGACACTTAAGCTCCCCTGGGGCTTGCCAAACCAAGTTAGCCCAGGAATGGATTGCCTCTCCCTGTGTTCCTCAAAATTGTGTCACCAGCAATAGTCAATACTCACCTACTCACCTATGTTTTCAACCTTGCCCTGACAACCTCCTCCATGCCCCCCCCCATAGAAAACTGCCAAGGTAATTCCCATCTTTAAGACCAGTGACACACTTTCTCCACAGATGATTACTGGCCAATATCAATTCTCTCCCACTGAGTAAACTGCTCAAGAAAGTGGTACATCAGCAGCTATCAGAGTACCTCACCAAACATGATATGCTATGTAGCCAGCAACAAGGTTTCCACAGGCAACACAGCACAGCCACTGCCCTAGCCCTATTTACCAACCATATATACACCAACATGGATTGGGGCATGCCATTGGTGATGCATTTGTTGACCTATCAAAGGCTTTCGACCTGGTCAACCACTCCCTCCTCCTCTCCAAATTAAACTCGATAGGATCATCCCCCAAAACCACTCACTGGTTCCAGAGTTACCTAACTGACTGGTCTCAATTTGTTAGCTTTGGCCCAACCACCTCTCCCGCCCTATTTGTCACCACTGGAGTTCCCCAGGGCTCTATACTGGGCTCTTTGCTTTTCAGTGTATTTGTCAACACCCTTGCTTTGGATTGCCTCTCCTGTGAATCCCTCCTCTACGCCAACAATCTGGTTATGTGTG
Organism: Neoceratodus forsteri; assembly: GCA_016271365.2. Taxonomy (NCBI): domain Eukaryota; kingdom Metazoa; phylum Chordata; order Ceratodontiformes; family Ceratodontidae; genus Neoceratodus; species Neoceratodus forsteri. The sequence goes on from CM057452.1 coordinate 1,357,868,630, forward strand.
GTTCAGAGCTCAGTGCTTGTGCTATCTACTGTAATTGGATGATGCAGGTTTGTGCTTGGATACAGAGGCCAGATAAGTAGATAGGACATGCTTATCAGATATGTAGCAGTTTGACTTGGTCAATGCTTAGATACTTTGAACATTGTTGTACAGTCAGCAATTATAGTGCAAATGAGCTAACTAGTCTTATGCATGGTGCTTAGATGCTTGAGCTGATGAGTAACATGTTATGATTTGGTATTGATTTTGGCTTTACTCTGTATCCCACCATTAAGAATGCTTAGCCCAGTAGTAAGAGACCCCCCCGGTGGGATAAGAGCACCGGAGAAGGAGGAGGTGTCAGCGGAGGATGGAGGGTGAGTGCGACTTGCTCTAAGCAGAGTGGATATAGCTTGTAAGTTTAAATAGGATGTGGGGGAGGAGCTCTTCCCCAAAATAACCTCAGGTGATAGCCTAACCTTTATGTGTGGTTCAGAGCTCAGTGCTTGTGCTACGTACTGTAATTGGATAATACAGATTTGTGCTTGGATACAGAGACCAGATAAGTAGGTAGGACATGCTCATCAGATATGTAGCAGTTTGACTTGGTCAGTGCTTAGATACTTTGAACATTGTTGTACAGTCAGCAATTATAGTACAAATGAACTGACTAGTCGTATATACATGGTGCTTAGATTCTTGAGCTGATGAATAACGTGTTATGATATGATATTGATTTTGGCCTTACTCTGTATTCCACCATAAAGGATGTGTAGCCCTGTAGTAAGAGACCCTTCAAAGAATAATAATATCGATGATTATCTCCTTCAACTCCAGCGACTATGACCAGTAGCACACAGGAGAGGAAAAAAAACCCTTGGGGGGAAACAACTGAGGACCCATGGCTACTGACCTGCCCATCCTTCTGGGCATACTAAAGGAGAGTAATCCTAAATATTTCAATCGGCTAATCCGAACCCCAAAGTTGTAGAAACCATTCAGAGAAATGGAGAACTGAAGACATATTGAATCGTGACATTTCAGGTGAATAGAGCAAGCATCCATCTAGTAAACTCCAAGTTTGAGAATCCATGAGCAGGCTGGAATGAAGTAGAGTGGAATCCATGGTTGATATGAATTTGAAGCGATGAGTTGCAGGTGGTGAAGCACTCCAGCAGGTGAGGATGACTTCACAGAGGAGATGCAGGCATCAAGGCCCAGCATCCATGTCTAGAAGGAAGACTGTTGTGTCAAGTTCTGCATGGCAAGGTTAGCAAATGAAGGCCATGGCGATGAAGCACAAGAACTGGCGTATGCTGCGTGATCAGGAGGATGGAGCAGAAGGAACCTCCAATCTGGAGAGAGGAAGCAAGTATATGAAGTAGGTAGAGATTGTAGTGAATAGGTAGACATAGGTCAGATGTATTTCCAGCTCACAAGGAGCGCAGTAGAATGCAATTGGCAAGTGAGTCGTGATGACCTCTAGGCCCTGTAAGGGTGAAACAGGTAGTGTGAGCAAGTACCGAAAATAAGTGGACCTGTGCATAGGTCAGTCGTAGTAGTAAGTAAAGCTGCATGATGCAGACATGGTAGCTGGGAAGTAGTAGTGCAAGATTACGTACAGTAAAGCTAGGGGTATGAAGAATGGTACTAGCAAGGGAATCGGAGAGCTTTGTGTGGATCCAGATGGTTGCGTAATGATGTTGACTTCCATGTTTCAAAGCCAGAAGGATACCATAGCTAGAACTGACTTGTGCAGAATAATCTGATGAGTCCTGAATAGTCAAGCTTAGGAGTCCTAGATGGTGGTAACTGAAGAGGCTGAGTCAATTGAAGTAGCGTTGTCACAGGGTCAGAGAAGCCTTAGAACATAAATCAGGATAGTGAAGGTCTTCAGGATTAGCTCAACAAAGTGTCCTGGTAAGAGTGTAGCAATAGTAATTCATGTGACTGGAATGACAGGGCAGAGCATCCAAAGAATAGATGATGAAAGTCTAAACATCCAGATGTGAGCCCATAGTAAGGGAGCTCCTGAGGCTAGGCTGACATGGCAGCAGGTAGGCATGTAGTAGAATATGCGAATCTCTAGGCCCTGAGCTGGGTGAGGCAGGTGTGGAGTAGAAGGAGTTAAACTCTGGTCCAATGGGCTAAAGCAGGTCATAGCAGTATGAGAATATGGTGCAGCAATATATAGGAGCAAAGGACCTCCAGGACCGTAGGGGCGCAGGTCAGATGAATGTGAGGGAAAACCTCCGGACCCGTGGGCGAGGCAGGTTGCAGGGCAGTGGTAAATAACATATTGGAAATATCAAACTGCATGCAATGCAGAAAAACAGTGAAGTAGTGAGAAATAAATTGTAATTGGTATCATAGCGGTGACATATCCTGAGTCAGTTTAGTGTGGAGCAGTACTGTAGTTTTAGTGCAGACTTATGAGAGTGGAACGGAGCTGTATACTGACGTATCCTGTAGATCAAGGATGGTAGGGACTGCAGTGAAAAGACTGTGGTGGAAGAGTTGGTAACTCGACAAAGCAATAAGCATCCTGAAACTGTAGTTAGTCAATGATTGAGGCATTAGTTCAATCAAGAAAGACAATATGGAATAAAGGTCAACAGTGTGTCCTGTCGAAGGTGGTAGTAGTAACTCCAGAAAGTTGAAGTAGCAAGCCGAGGAGCATCTGAAATAATGAAGGGAACATCTGATTTACTCCAGAAGTAATCCAATGTAAGGCGGAGCTTAGGGAGCATATTGGAAGGATAGGTTTGAATGAAAAGCAGCTCTGTGGTAGCATCGATGGGAACAAAAGGAAGCTAGCCCAATAAGATAAAGAAGTGCGGCCAGACTACATAGGTCAGCCGATGGACCGTAGATGGTACGATTGGATGAGTATGTCAGCTGGTGAGTAAATAGAAGTTGTAGCCAAACCCAAGAAGGCCAGCATGCAGCCAGACCATGAAGTCAGCTGGCAAGGTAAGTAAGAGTGGCTGCTAGCCCCACGTAAGCTAGCATGCGCTGCTGGACCACACGTAGGTCAGCTGGTACGGTAAGGTAAGTAAACAGTAGCAGCTAAACCCCAGAAAGGATAGCCAGCATGGCTGGACCACACATAGGTCAACTGGAGAAATGCAGAAGTAATAAGCGGAATGTAGTAGCAATGGCATGTCAGAGCAGTAAAAGGGAAAGTAGAATACATAGTTTGAATGTGGCGGTTCGAAGATCCAGGAGAAATTCCATGGTCATGCTGAACATTGAAATGAGCAGTGAGTGTTGAGACCATGCAAGGTCAAATGCAGATCGAGTGCAGCAGAATCCCGGAGGCTGAAGCCGAGGGATGGCAGTAGGCATAAAGTGATGGTTTGCGCAGGCAAGGAGTAATGATCACATAAGCAAGAGTAGACCTTCATGTAGGTCAGCAAGCAGTAGTAATTATTGGACTTGCATGGAGGTCAGCATAACGTAGGATGGCACAGGCATGTGTGGACGGAGGCAGGAACAAAATAGTCAGGAATTTAATTAACTTGCAGAACATGGAAGCAGCTATGGCAGAGTTGTTTGTAATGCAATATTGGAAGTGAGAGATGCTAACAGCCACCTGGTGGCAGTAAATAGTAATGCAGAAGACACAGTTCCACCCTTAAAACATAACTTAGTGTTAGAAGTAGGAGTAGTGTACCAAAGCAGTAGTTTCCAAGGTGCTAGTACCACTATGAGGTTAGTACATATGCGGTGTCAAGTTCCCATGGTGGCACTATATAACTGGCATTCTTATTACAGCAATGAGTTCTAGCTAAAAGGGGAATGAAACAGGCAGATACTGCTAGAATGGTAGGAAGCACCCAGAACTGAAGGTCAAAGTAAACGGCAGTGTCGATTAGGAAGACAGGCACCCTAATATTCAGTAGATGATTTAGTTTGTTCGTAAATTAACCTGCTGTTACTATGAAGCAGTGTCCAAGACACCGTAAATCATTCAAAATCTGAATGAGTCTCATGGTTGCTGTGAAGTTCCTTGGGCATAAGCTGCCATAAGCCATTCACTGATGTAAGTAGCAGTACCAGTATTCTGCTGTTCATGTCAAGTAGAAGGGTAATGGAAAGGCGTAGGGAGACAGTCGCAGTTCAAAGCGTGGAGGAACGTAGCTGCAGACCGAAATGATGAGGAATGAGTGTGTCCAGGTAACGGTGGAAATGGCAAACTTGGCGGTGACATGGGGCAGTGGCTGCTAGTGCAGGAGAGAAGAATAAGAAGTGAGTGGAAAAATGGAGTATAGCAGGGGAACAGAAACAGCAGCGGACGACAAGTGACCAAGGGAAAGGTGCAGGGAAATGGAGGCAGTGCTGCAGAATGTAGCAAGGCAGACTCCCCCCCCCCCCAGAGAAGGAAGGGGAACAAACAATGATGTAGGCAGGAGACAACAGGAGGGAAACAAAGCAAGCAATGAGCCACAAGACAAGGGGAACAGCAGGGGGTGGGGGGAAGAGGGAAGAGGGACGGGGGTGCAGGAAAAGGAGATAAAGTAACCAAGTCCCAGCCACCACTGGTGAGCACAACGAATGTGACTCTCTCTAAGCAGAGCGGATGTAGCTTGCAAGTTTAAATAGGATGTGGGAAAGGAGCTCTTTCCTCACATAACCTCAGGCGATAGCCTAAACTTTATATACCACAGAGATAAACCCTTCCTCACATATCTACTACCTACTATCCTCACCCAGAACGATAACGCTGCCCACAACTGGTTAACCAAAAATCTTATGCTGGTTAATGCCAACAAAACAAAAGTGATGCTATTTGGATCAAAATCTTACCTGGCCAAATCACTTAAATTGAATTCTTCACTCTAGGTCCACTCACTCAATGGCCCCGCCATAGACATCGTTCACTCCTTAAAGTATCTGGGAGTCATGCTGGACCCCAGCCTCTCTTTCACTGACCATGTGAATTCAGTACTTTGTAGAATAAACCAAAAACTTGGTGTGACATACCACATCAAGCCCTACATCACCAGAGATGCTCACCTGGTTTTTACCAGAGGAGACCTTCTGCTCATCCTGGACTACTGCTCCTCTGTTTACACTCGCATGTCTTCTTCCCTCTAGGCCAGACTTGAGGTTGTATACAATAGCATCTGCCAATTTGCCCTGACCACCCCTTACTCCATACACCACTGTGACCTCCGCTGCCCCCTGAACTGGCTCTCCCTAAAAGGTCGACTTAATTTTACTACCGGCTATCTCATCGATACCTGTTTTAGGAGTGGTCTTGCCTCTCCCCCATTCACCTTCTTAAAGCCACGCATTCTGCCAAGGCCCCTCCATTCCTCCCTTGTTCCCCACTGGAAACTCTGCATACCACTACAAATATGGGTAGTAAAGTCCTATCAGTCACAGCCTCCATCCTATGGAATGGACTGCCAGCCCTCCTTAGATCTACTAACAAACCTTATGACATCAAACAAGACAATAAAGTCTGGCTCCTCGCTAGGGACACCTGCACCTGTAAGTGCAAGTGATTGCCTGCCCCCTCTCCCAGCCTTCTATTGCCATGATCCACAAACCTTCTTCCCAATTTCTTTCTCTGGCCCTAGACAGCCAGGACTTGTCACGAGCGGGTATGATTAGAGCTGTAACCTCTTACTACCTTTTCTACTGCTTCATCTACACATGTTCTGACACTTGCTTCTGCATCTGTGATCTGTTACCTCAGCCCAGATTCCTACTGCACTGCTGCAACTATTGACATCACACCTGCTATTCATTATTATGTCTGCCATACTTACATACCTACCTGTTACATCTTATCTCACTTGCCATTTGTTGGCTCTGCTACAGCCTTCCTGGCCAGGAACTGTTGACTGCATTTATGGCTGCCTAATTTAAAACATATGGAATGAACATAGCTGTAACTAATTTATATTATCTACTGTTTGTAACTATTATATGTGTATTATCTACTATTGTAACTATTTACCATGCCTGTGCCTATAGGCCAGTGTTGTGCCTGAAAACGGTCCATTGGATCAGTGCACCCTACATGGTTAACAAAGTCATAAATAAATAGACTATAAAATGGCCCACATGTGCTAGGATATGGTGGATTTTATTAATCAGTTCTTATCTGCTATTATACTATATACTGAGATATTGCTATATATAGTATTTACTGGATATCATTTTTAATACACACACGACCATTTTGTAATTATGTGTCACAAACAGCCATATGTGATGGTGACCTGTCAATCAATCATGTGGTTGCAAACCATGTGGCATAGCCTCATAATTTCATTAAAAATGTTACCCAGTAATTATAAATAAAGAAAATATGGATTAGTGTGTATAACCCAGGATTGTAAATATACTCCCGGAGTGTGATGCCTGCATAAACCCTTCAAGTTTAGCTCTTGATATTTATGTAGCATTATACATCTTAAGTGTCAGTATAATTCTGCTCAATGACACCGACCGATGTATTATTATCTATTTGTAAGATATTGATTCTGCCAGTTAGTTTTCATGCTGTCTCTCATCCACTTCATAGCTACATCTCTTTACATCCAACAATGTTATAAAATGATAGTACAAAATAGAAAATGCAAATGTTTGTTCATTTGCCTCTCGTAAAGTAAAATAAGTGTAGTCTGATTTTTGCATTTGATTTTTTTTTTCAGATGGCTCAACCTCTTACCCGTACATCTACTACAGTGATTTGTATTTTGAGGGGACTTCCTCTGTTGATGTTGCACTCTACCTGAAGAATCAATCATACCCCATCTGTGTAAATGTCAGTGGATCACTCACTAGTTTCAACATCACTGGAATCAATATCACTACAGGTTGGTTGTTCAAATTATATGTGTAACATTAGAACATCCATACAGTCATGGTACTCTGGGCACTTAGATGCAGTGTACAGTGTTAGTTACAAAATCCTGATTTCCAGTTCATTGGTACCTACAGTATGTCTTAGATCTGTCTAATGTTCAGGAAAAAGTGCTTGCAATCAGAGCGCAGCACACTAACAGTATCAGTGCCTTTTTCAAATATTCCTGATTGCCATTACAAATACAGCTGCCACCGTTAGTCACCCCCCAAAAAAATAAAATAAACATAGAAACAGAAATTGTCAGCAGATAAGGACTACTAGGCCATCCAGTCTGCTTCTAAGCCCTACACTTGTATGCAGCCTCTGACCCTACCTGATCAATGGCTTTTTTGCTTCTCCTACCCACCTCTAAGGTTCCCTGATGCCTATCCCAGGCATGTTTAAATCCCTCCACTGTCATCGCTCCAACCACTCCCTGTGGCAGGCTATTCCATGCATCCACCACTATCTCCATGAAGAAATACTTCCTCATGTTTACCCTTAACTTACCCGCTTCTTTTTTTTTTTTTATCATGTCATATTTTACCCCCAGCAGACACTGATCTAGTTTAATCCAGCCACTGCTCCAGCTCCACCTTCACCTCCGATCCTGAAGCTGCATGCCCAGCTGGCATATGCAGCTCTGTCTTCGAGAGGGGCACCCCCTATTGCCCCCGTGTGAGATGAGGAACCATTACCGGCTCGCGCATCCAGGCATCTTTGGCTGGTAGAATGCAGCCATCAAGCCACCACAGTCTGTGCTGCTCCATTTTCTGGTTTTCTGTCCCCTGGAGTGTGAGCATGCAATGACATTGGAGCACAAATGTGTCGACGTCTGCTGCACTCCATACTTCTATGCCAGCTCTAGCAGTGCCCCCGGTCGTCACTGCAGTCTGCTGCAGAACGATTGCTCCCTGGCTCCCTCCCCAGTGATAGGATAGTAGTCTGCCGGATGCTCAATCCTTATCCCCTACCGCCAACCCCTGACAGCTCGGGCTCGCATCCGAACCCGGGTTGACAGCGTTGCGCGAGGTGTGGCGTTCAGCGCCTCAACCCTCAACACCACCAGGCCGAACTTACCCGCTTCTAATTTCATATAATGCCCCCTTGTTCTTGTACTCTGCCTATAATGGAAGATGTCACCCCCCTGCACCTTGTTTATGCCCCTAAGGTACTAGAACATTTGTACTATTTCCCCTTAATCTCTCCTCTCCTCCAGCGAGTACATATTGAGGTCTCTTAATCTCTCCTCATATGTTTTTCGGTGTAAGCCCTGCACCATCTTTTTCGCCCATCTCGGGATCCCCCCTCCAACCTGTCGATGTCCTTTCAAAGGTGCGGCCTTGAGAACTGCACACAGTACTCCAGGTGAGGCCTCACAAGTGTCTTGTACAGTGGCATCACCACCTCCCACCTTCTACTTATGATGCCTCTGCCTATGCACCCCAGCATATCATTGGCCCTCCCTGCTGCCTTTGTGCTCTGCTTAGATACCTCTATATCCTCTGAAATGATAACCCCCAGGTTTCTTTCTTCCTTGGTGACAGACAACAACTCCCCCCATCCTGTAGCTCTCCCCAGAGTTTCCTTTTCCCAGGTGCATTATTTTGCACTTCTTGGAACTGAACCTTAGTTTCCACACTTCAGACCATTGTTCAAGCTTCTCCAGGTTCCTCCTCATTCTCTCCACCCCATCTGGAGTATCCACCCTTTTGCAGATCTTGGTGTCATCTGAAAACAGGAAGACCATTCCCTCCAATTTTACCGCAACATCACTAATGAAGACATTAAACAGGACTTGCCAATGGACTGATCCCTAAGGTACCCAGCTGGTCACACCCCTCACCCTAGATAGGATCCCATTTACCATGACCCACTGTCTTCTGTCCGTTAGCCAGTTCTTAACCCAGTTTACTACATTTTGCCCCATGCTCAGACTACCCATCTTGTTAACCAGCCTTAATCCAAAATAAATTAAAATATTCCAAAATTAAAATAATCCAGGAAGTAAAAAATGAAAACTATGG